>JABWTJ010000118.1:0-1278109 GCA_016801875.1 Solanum sitiens | reverse complement strand
GGGTAATACCTTTCTAGGAACACATCCCTCAACTGCTCCCAAGTATAGATTGAATAATAGGGCAACTCACTAAACCAAATTGGGGCCTCCCCCGTCAATGAGAGAGGGAACACCCTTAATCCAATTACATCCATGTCTAAGTCTGGCCTCCCTACACAACTCTTACACACCGACCTTAGTTTGGCGATATGAGCATGTGGATCCTCCGATGGTAGCCCCAAAAACAAACCTTTAGTGGTGAGCATCTGCATCAAGCTACTAGTTATCACGAAAGTATGACCATGTGGTAGAGGAGGTAGGACAAGTGGCCCATCAGAGTCAGTGATGTTAACATTTCCCCTATAGTACTCCTTAGGGCATGGGGCAGAAGGTTGCCTCCTCAGATTACCTTCACCAGGGTTATCAACAATCACTTGATTATGGGCATCAACCGGCAGAGGAAGTTGAGGGTTGATCTCATCATCAATATTAGCAGGATTGTTTGGATTGTTCATTCTACGAAGTGTACGGTTTAGTTCTGGATCAAGTGAAAGTATTGGTTCTCCTCGACTCCGTGTACTTGGTATACACTAAAGCTAGACCTGTGAGAGACAAAAATAAAAAGAAGAAGTAAAATCAGGAAATTGCTGACTAAAATTCGGTAATGTGCTTAAAGTTTAATCTAAAAGCCACTTTCCCCGGCAGCGGCGCCAAAATTTGATACGCTCAAATTATACTTCCCTAAAGAAGTATAAGCGGTCGTATCAAGTAAAGAACCCAATTGTTAGATTGGGGTCGATCCCACGAGGAAAATGGTTCAGACTTAACTTTAATCTACGATTACGTCTATTTAGTCAAGTCCTTTACGAAAACAGTTAAATAAAAGGGGGGTTTTATGTAACAAAAATGTTCAATTATGTCTAAGTAAACAAGTAGCAATGTTAAAACTTTGGTTTTTATCAAGTGATGAGAGAAACTAGGGCATAAGTGTTCCCCATAGGTTCATTAACACGATAATCCTAGCTATAACAACTCTTTCCTAGTGTCTTGCATACAAAGTGGTAAGTTATGTATCTCTAATTCCTTGGTCCGGCAACTAGAGAATTTCACCCCGTACCTTGGTCCGGCTACGCTTGTTAAAGTACTAACCCTTTCCCTTACCTCATATTAAGCATCATATTCAATGTATGACTAAGTTACTATTTTGCACCAATTGAGACTAGCCTATTAGATAGTGTATACTAAATCTATGTCGATAATTCTTTTCTTATTAACTACCCCCTTGATCTGCCGAATTGAAATAGGGCAAGTTCTAACTTGTGCACTCGTTAAAAAGGCTTCTAAATGAAAGAATTATCAATACATGCAAGAACTTATTCTGGAATTGTTATTTAGCTAGTTTTATCTTGTTAATTACCCATGGTTCCCACAACCCTAGTTGTGGATTTAGTTACCCATGCTTAGAAATACACAATTCATAATTGTTTGATAAGAATTCATGTACTTACTTTGATAAGTTTGAAGAAAATCCAGAAATATCACTTGAATTAACAAAAATATTGTAATAATCGATACCGGAAATTTAAAGTAATTCCCAAAATCCAAAGTTCAACTTCCAATAACAAGAGTATGAAAAATAATAAATAGTCTAACCCCAAAAATGAGGTTTTTAGTCCTATTTATAATAATAAAGTCCTAAAATAAAAAGGAGTTCTAAATAAGGAAAAATCTGTCCAAAACGCGTCTTCAGTCGATGACCCAACTAACACTCCGTCGATTGAATGACGGACCATCGACAGCTTTCGTCGGTCCGCACTTAAAACCTTTTTCAGCCTCCACTTTTGCATACTTTCTGTTACCATCTACGGACCAACAACACGATCCGTCGAAGGACCTACAGTCCATCGATGGCCTCCGTTCCTCCATACTTAGTGGTTTCTTCAAGTCGGGTACTGGGACTACTTTCTATTACCATCAACGATTTGCCAGGACGGTCCATCGATTAGTCGATGGACCGTCGATCCTTTCTAAGCCCCACACTTGGTCAGAATTCCCCAATTTGATTTCAGCAGCTTGAACCTCCAGTCGACGAGCATCACTTACGGCCCGTCGATGGGTCGACGGACCATCGATGGCTCCGTAGGTCATCACTTCTGCACTGATTTCATCACAGTCTTCTGCATTTCCATTCTGGATAGTTTTCCTGCAAACATAGATAAAAATATATTAAAAGTACTACAAAAAGGCCTTAGACACACACTAAACTTAAGGAAAAAGCATTAAAAGTACCGTGAAACCATGGTACGTCAAACATCATCACATAAAACCATCTAAAACGAGTACAATATTGAACTTAGCCATTACAACTTCAATATGCCATATAGGCTTACAACAATGTATCAAATGATAAAGGACTGAACAATGTCTCTTAGACTATACGATTACAAAGCTAGAATATGGAAAAGGTAATATCCCCGAACATGAGGACCTACCTACATTTGGAGAAAGGAATCCAAGTCTTCTTCAATTGGCCTCCTAGAAACTCAATGGCCAGAACCTACATATTTGTAGAAAAACATATAATATGGGTTAGTACACCACTTGTACTAAGTATTGTTATATGCACATAAATCATTTGAAGACATGCATGAAAAGGACCACTTCATTAGAAAACATGCTAAGTCATTTAGAAAGCCTTAATGCACATACAAGAGAGCATATACAAGATAAGGATCACAATAACATAAAACATGTTCATAACCAAAGACAACATCATCATAAAGCCATACCAACATTTTATGTTCAATAGTTCATATCAACATATCATACAAACCCCTTACCAACAATCCCATTCCAAGCCTACAAGTGCAATACTCATATGAAGCCCCATAACCCCACACAATCATGTAAACAAGATAGGAGACCATAAGTAATGCTTTGCTTCATATAACATATATCATAGATAGTCATCATCACATATAGCAATTTAGACCAACAACATATTCATCAATATAGCCAACATCATATAAGAGTATCATCATTTATAGCAAACATCATACATTTCATAATAACATAATACATCAGACCATCTCCTAGGACTCCCCTTAGAGCCAACTTTTGCAATGTCTAGATAGGGTCTCATACCCCTACCTTTACTAAGTATACCCCTCAAGTCGCCCTAGTCAATGTATTCTATCATTTACATTTAGTCATTCATTTTACTTTCGAGAACAATTGCCTTAACCTACATAGACCACATGAGCTAAATATGGAATCCGATGTCATGAAACCCTACACTAAAAGAAGGTGGTCTACTTGCCAAAGGTAGAACCAAACATGTACATAACATTCTAGGTGGATCCACTAGCTATTATTCCTATGGGGCAACATAATTCAAGAACTAGGAGACATATTAGAGACCCTCTTTATGCCATTAGCATTAAAATCTCTATCGCATGAGAACATAGTGAACCTATCTTCCCACTTATGAAGGGAAACAACTCACTACTAGTTCACTCCGTGCTAAGCAAGAGTTCCTTTTTTCATAAGCCTTTAAGTCAACCATAGTATAGGTCATAGGGACTAACCCTTGTATAATCATGTCATTAGGTCATTAGGTATAATATGAGAACTACCTTTCATCAACACCAACATTAGTGAGGTCATTGCATCATAATCAAATCATAATAAGGCATACAAGTGATTCACACTCAAACTTGCACGATCATATACCTATCAAGACCTCACAACCATCCTATGCATATATAGGCATCATAATAATCGTATCATCTTAGTCTCAATATAATCACATATAATACTTCAATTGCATACCATCATTAAGTACAATCCATAATTATTGAAGTAAAGGAATCGAGATCACAAGGTCTTACCACATAGCCTTCATAAGCCTTCTTCAAAATCTTACCATCAATCCATCACAATTATCCAAGAGACCACATTATCATCATCATAATATAGGGAATTAAACACTAACATAAACAATTCCATCAACCCTAATTATCTACAAGTCCAATTTATAACTAGTGTTAGGGAAAAGGGTTCATCCATGAATTCTTCAAGAATTAGATCCAATCCCAACAATACATGACAATACGCAGTCCATGAATGAAATAGAATAGTTAAAACAAGTCTAACAATCAATACATTCATCAATTTCCATCAATTCATAAACAAGATCATATTTTTGGGGAAATTGGGGAAAGAACATGACCTACACGAAACTCCCATTAATTAACATCAATTACTCAACAATCTAAACTTAATTAGCCATGGGTAATCAAAATTAATCATAATCAATCATCAATATCTTATTTAGAAGAAAACCCATTTGTCGAGAAAAACCCTTGAAATTGGGTGATTTAGAAATCAACTTTGAAGGACCTCTTGGGGAAAGGAATACCAAGAGTGAAGAATCCATACGTTATAGAGACTTAATCCATAAAATTTGAGTAGAAACTTAGGGAATATGGTCTTCTTCTTCAAGCTTCTTGGTTTATTCAATGGAGGATGAATAGAGAGAGAAAGTAGAGAGAGGTGAGAGCTTTTGGGTTTTGATTTGGGGATTTGATTTGAGTGAGTGAATGTGAGGTAAAACTGATTGAAAATCAATATATAACCCTCCCATAAAATACCCAAAATACCCCTCACTTAATTTGACATTTTAATAAAGTCAAACTTGAATTCCAAATTTCAAATTTTCGTTGGGGAACAAGTTCGCGTCGCAGAGCTGTTCCTGCAAGATTTTCTAAATTAATTTTTGAGACAGAGGAGTCCACTAGGTGTCCGCGATGCAGATCAAGACTTTTGGTCCTTGCAGGACTATGTCTGCGACGCAGACCTATTTCTTCTAAGGTCAATTGGCTGCTGCCTTGGGCAACTTGCTTGGCCAAAAGTGGGGTCCCTTCGTGGATCCCTAGGGCAATCCTTGGTGGGTCGTACCTAGACGTTTTGACCCTATATGCATCATTCATATGACATTCCTAAACATTCACAAGACCTAAGGACGTTTACTAGTTCAACTTGCACTAGTTTCCGGACGTCATGGTCGTCCCTTGACGTTTAAGCTCTAATACTCCTAAATGAACTTTATTACATTATTCTAGCTCTGGAAATGTCATTCTAACCATTATATAATAGGTAAGGTTCTAGTCTAAGTCATGGAACTTCCGGAGTGTTACATTATCCCCCTTTAGGAACATTCGTCCTCGAATGACACTTAAATCTTTTCCTTTGAAGGGAAAGGATAGACTTAATACTAGCAGCCCAACCAACAACAACATAAAATCATATGAGTCACATCTCATAGGAGTACTTCACAACTCCATCCAATACATAATAACAACATTACACATAGCAACTCAGTTTATAATGCAAAACATATACGAGCTCAACACTTCATAACACATAATGAGAAACTACCTTCTCAACATCAACATGAGCTCAAAATACATCAGGGAGTTAGCATGCTATACTTCTTCTCAAGACATCACCAAAACAACAAAATCTCAAGAAGGCAACATATACAAACATTTCATATAAGTGCAAGTTAACACAAAAAGCCTTTTTCATGAAAACTTATTTTTGGAACAAATCTTTACCAAAACATGCACCTATTTAGAAAAACAAGTCAAATACACAAAATTCATTATTTTTATCATTAAGAGGAACTACTAACCTTAGTTAGGAAAAATATGGAAATAGCGGGACTTCATGTCGGCCTCGGCCTCCCATATTTTACCCTCAACTAGGCGGTTTCTCCATAGAACTTTTACGGAGGCCACCTCTTTGTTCCTCAACTTCTTAACTTGACGATCAAGAATTTCCACCGGAACCTCTTCATAAGATAGGTCCTCATTTACACCTAGACCTTAAATAGAAAGAATGGACTCGGGATTGCCAATACACTTCTTAAGCATGTAGAGATGGAACAACGGATGAAGCGAAGCTAGTTCTCTAGGTAATCTCAACTCGTATGCAACCTTTCCGACCCTTTGAAAAACCTTATAAGACCCATATACCGGGGACATAGCTTCTACTTTTTGCCGTATCTCATCACCCCTTACATAGGTGAAATCTTCAAATACACTTTGTCACCCACTTCAAATTCAAGGTATCTTCTCCTATTGTCGGCATAAGATGTTTGCCGACTATAGGTTGTTTTCAACCTATCTCTCATCATCCAAACTTTCTCAATAGCTTCATAGACCATCTCGGGACCAAGGAGTGACAACTCACCAACCTCAAACCACCCAACCGGATATCTACATTTTCTACCATAGAGTGCCTCGAAAGGTGCCATCGCAATACTCGAATGGTAGCTATTATTATAAGAGAACTCAATCAAAGGCAAGTGTTCATCCCAACTTACCTTGAAGTCAATAACACAAGCTCTATGCATATCTTCTAGGGTTTGGATGGTACACTCCGCTTGACCATCCATTTGGGGATGAAAAGCGGTGCTAAGCTTCACTTGAGTACCTAAACCCATTTGAAAAGACCTTCAAAAATGAGAAGTGAATTGAGCACCTCTATCCGAAATGATGGAAAAAGGAATCCATGAAGACTCACAATCTCATTAATGTAGATTCTTGTATACTCTTCCGCTGTATAAGTAGACTTAATCGGGATAAAGTAGGCAGATTTTGTCAACCTATCCACAATAACCCACATTGAGTCATTTTACCTCCGAGTTCGAGGCAACTCAGCAACAAAGTCCATATTAATTTCTTCCCACTTACAAGTAGGAACATCCATTATTTGGGTCATACCACCCGGCTTAAGATGCTCGACTTTTACTTGTTGGCAATTTGGACACCTAGCAATAAATTATGCTATGTCCCTTTTTAAGCAATCTACCAATAAACTTCTCTAAGGTCATGGTACATCCTAGTGGTACCCGGATGAATAAATTAACGCGAGCCATGGGCTTCTTCAAGAATTTGATTTCTCAAATCATCAACATTGGGAATACAAAACCTCCCTTGGTACCTTAAAATACCATCCCCCCTTGGGAGAAAGATTCATTCAACTTACCAAGTACTTACATTTTCAACTCCATCAATAGAGGGTCAAGGTGTTGGTTAGACTTCACCTCAACTACTAAAGTTGACTCGGAGTTATGATGCACCACAAAACCCCCACTTGGAGAATCTTCTAGTTGAACACCCAACCGTTCCAACCTATGAACATATTTCACTAGGTCTTTATTAGACTCCTCAACATGAGACACACTATCCATAGTCAGACGAGTTAGAGCATCCGCAACCACATTAGCCTTGCCGGGGTGGTATAGGACACTCATGTCATAATCCTTCAAAAGTTCCAACCACCTTCTTTGTCGGAGATTTAAATCTTTTTGAGTAAACAAATATTGAAGACTCTTGTGGTCGGTATACACATCAACCTGAACACCATAGAGGTAGTGCCTCCATATTTTCTAAGCAAACACTACGACTGCTAATTCAAGGTCATGAGTGGGATAGTTCTTCTCATGCACCTTGAGTTGCCTAGAAACACAAACTCTCACCTTGCCATGTTGTATAAGGACACACCCCAAACCTACTCGGGAAGCGTCACAATACACCACAAAACCTTCATTTCCCTCCGGTAAGGTCAACACCAGAGAGGAGGTAAGATTATCTTTCAACTCTTGGAAGCCTCTTTCACAAGCTTCCGACCACTCAAACTTCTCTTTCTTTTGGGTCAAAGTTGTCAAAGGAGAAGCAATGGATGCAAATCCATCGACAAACCTTCTATAGTACCCGGCTTGAACCAAGAAACCTCTTATGTCGGTCGGAGTTAGAGGTCTAGGCCAATTCTTGATCGCTTCCGTCTTCTTAGGATCAAGCTCTATACCCTCACTTGGATAATATGGCCAAGAAACACAACCGATCTCAACCAGAACTCACACTTACTATACTTAGCATAGAGTTGTTGTTCCTTGAGGACTTGCAATACAACCCTCAAATGGACCATATACTCATCCTCACTCTTAGAATATACCAAGATATCGTGAATGAAGACAATTACAAAAGATTCAAGGTGATCTCGGAACACCCTATTCATTAGGTCCACAAATGCCACCGGGGCATTAGTTAACCGAAAAGACATGACTTGGAACACAGAGTGACCATTCCTAGTTCGGAAAGCCATTTTACGAATGTCTTCACCTATCACTCTAAGTTGGTGATATCCCGACCTCAAATCAATTTTCAAAAAGTAACTCGCACCTTAGAGTAGATAAAAAAAATCATCAATACTAGGGAGAGGATAATTGTTCTTTATGGTGACTTTATTGAGTTGAAGTTAATCAATGCATATCGTAAGTAAACCATCCTTATTTTTCAGAAACAAAACTGGAGCACCCCATGGAGAAATACTAGGTTGAATAAAGTATTTATCTAGTAACTCTTTGAGCTGAGCCTTCAACTCTTTAAATTCGGCCGGAGCCATCCGATAAGGAGGAATTGAAATGGGATTCCTATCCGGTAATAAGTCAATACCGAAGTTAATTTCCCATTCAGGAGGAATTCTGGGAAGATCATTAGGAAAGATCTCTGGAAATTCCCACACTACGGGGACAAACTCAATAGGAGGAATCTCGAATTCTAGATCTTTGACCCTCACCACATGGTATTGAAAACCCTTGGCTATCATCTTACAAGCCTTTAGACACGAAATAATTCGACTTTTAGGAATAGAATTTCCCCCCTTGCACCCTAAAAAGGGCTCATTTGGAAAATTGAACTTGAATACCCTTGTTCTACAATCTATGGCAGCAAAACAAGAATGCAACCAATCCATTCCCAAAATAACATCAAAATCAAACATGTCGAGTTCTACTAAATCAACAAGAGTAACTCTATTGGGCAACATTATAGGACAATTCCTATATACCCTTTTTTCAAAACCAATCACCTACCGGGGTAGACACCACATAAGTTTCATTTAATATATCGGGCAATATATCAAAATTTATAGCTACCAAAGGATTAAATAAAGACAAGGTAGCACAGGTATCAGGTAAGGCATAAACATTAATAGAGAAAACTCGTAACATACCGGTCACCACATCAGGAAAACTCTTTTATTCACCCTTTGCCTTGAGTGCTCTCCTTTTTGGAGCTTCGGAGCTAGGACCACTTGATTGAGCTTGGGTATTACCCTTTTCTTGATCCCTCACATTAGGACAATCTCTCACTTCCACTCTTGCCAAAACCAAAGCAATTATCCGATTCCACAAGACATTCATCTTTATGCTTCTTACCACACTTTCCACAAGTTGGTTTCTCACTTGGTGAATCAACACCTCTTCCCTTTTGGCACCTTGGGTTAGACACCCTGTCATTGCAAGCCTTGGGTAACTTATAGGGAACTTGATAAGAAAACCTCTTTTTGAACCTAGGTTGTCTTGAATGTCAAGCCTACCCTTAGAACAACCACCTTCAAAAGACCTTGCCTTCTTAGCATCCCTATTTTTCTTCCTTAGCCGACTTTCCTTTACTTGTTGAGCATGAACCATCAACCTAGAAATATCCATATTTTCATAAAGCATAGTTGCACGACATTCTTCTTCAATCTCTTACGACACACCTGTTACATATCGGCTCATTTCATCCCTAGCATTGGAAACCAAAGAGGAAGCATACTTGGATAGCTTAATGAACTTCAAGGAGTACTCCTTAACACTCATACGTCCTTGACGAAGGTTGATGAAATCCTCTACCTTAGCCTCCCTTTGCTCTCTAGGAAAGAACCTATCAAGAAAGGACCTCCTAAAGATCTCCCAAGTCACCGAACCACCTCTTAGAGCCCTATTATCCTTTCATTGTGTGAACCAAGTTTGGGCCACATCTTTGAGTTGATAGGCGGCTAGCTCGGCCTTCTCACTAGAACTCACCCCCCATAGCATACAAGATCTTTTAGACCTCATCAAGGAAGTATTGGGGGTCTTCTTCAACCTTAGACCCGAAATACATATGAGGGTTCATCCTAGTGAAGTCTCTCAAAAGTGAAGACATGGTACTAGCATTTGGGTTCTCTCGGGTCCAACATCCCGATTTGCTTGAGCCGTCATGGCTTGCACTTGAGTAGTCACCATATGTGCTTGAGTAGTCATAGCTTGAGCCAAACTTAGAAAATCCGTCCTTATCTCTTCATCCGTCATGGGTGGAGGAATGACCGGAGCTTGGTCACCCAAAGGAGCTTGCTCTTGTGGAGGAACTTGATTGCCTTGTGGAGGAGCTTGGTTGTCATGAGGAGGAGCTCCCTCATTAGAAATTTATTCCTCAACCGTTCTAACGGCTGCGCTTCTAGTAGTCATACCTATAACCACAATAAGAGGTTTAGGTGAAAGGAACAGATAACGTTAAGACTCTAGAGGCACGACATAGGAATACAAAGAAGATGAGAATTTCATAAGCATCACATAGTCTTTCATTCATAAGTGTGGTGCACTTCACAGTTATGAATAAAAATCTATATAGACGTGGTTTAGAGAGACATCGATCCTAGGGTTACTTAACCTCATGATATGATACCAAGTTTGTCACATCCAGGGAGCACTCCCTAGACGTACCCGACGTCATCGTCTTCGAAGGACTTAGACTAGCCATTAGCATTCATCATTACATATCACAAGTCAAAACACGGAAAAAATTAATTTTTTTACATATACATAGTGAAGTGTACTTAGACTTCTCACATATCATATAGGGAGTATAACTAGACTCATTGCATAGGAAGCTTACTTAGGCTTCTCTTTTGAACAACATAACCAATATACAAAAGATAGTCCATTAAGATCGTCTCACATAAAACCATCTAAACGAGTACAATATTGGACTTAGCCATTACAACTTCAATATGCCATAAAGTCTTATAACAATGTATCAAATGATAAAGGAATGAACAATGTCTCTTAGACAATACAATTACAAAGCTAGAATATGGAAAAGGTAACATCCCCGAACATGAGGACCTACCAACACTTGGAGAAAGGAATCCAAGTCTTCTTCAATCGGCCTCCTAGGAACTGAATGGCCGGAACCTACATATTTGTAGAAAAACATAGAAATATGGGTTAGTACACCAATTGTACTAAGTATGGATATATGCACATAAAACATTTGAAGGCATGCATGAAAAGGACCATTTCTTTATAAAACATGCTAAGTTATTTAGAAAGCCTTAATACATATACAAGAGAGCATATACAAGATAAGGATCACAATAACATAAAACATGTTCAAAACCAAAGATAACTTCATAATAAAGCCATACCAACATTTCATGTTCAATAGTTCATATCAACATATCGTACAAAACCCTTACCGACAATCCCATCCCAAGTCTACAAGTGCAATGCTCATGTGAAGCCCCATAACTGATACGCTCAAATTACACTTCCCTAAAGAAGTATAAGCGGTCGTATCAAGCAAACAACCCAACTATTAGGTTGGGGGCGATCCCACGAGGAAAATGGTTTAGACTTAACTTCAATGTACGATTACTTCTATTTAGTCAAGTCCTTTCCGAAAACTAGTAATTAAAAGGGGGGTTTTGTGAAACAAAATTGTTGTTATGTTGTGAAATCAAACAAGTAGCAAGAGTGAGTTATTGGTGTTTATCATGTTGTGAGAGAAACTAGGGTGTAAGTGTTCCTCATAGGTTCATAACGCCATAATCCTAGCTATAACAATTCTTCCCTAATGTTTTGCATGCAAAGTGATAAGTTATATATCTTTAATTCCTTGGTCCAACATTTAGAGAATTTCACCCCGTACCTTGGTCCGGCTACATGTGTCTAAGTTACTAACCCTTACCTTTACTTCTTATTAAGCATCATATTCGATGTTTGACTTAGTTATTACTTTGCACCAATCGAAACTAGCCTATTAGATAGTATCCACTAAATCTATGTAGATATTCTTTTCCAATTAACTACCCCTTTGGTCCGGCAAGTAGAAATAAGGTGAGTTCTAATGTATGCACTCGTTAAAAAGACTTCTAAACGAAAGAATTATCGATGCATGCAATAACTTATTTGAGAATTGTTATTTAGCTAGGTTTATTTTGTTAATCACCCAGGTTCCCACAACCCTAGTTGTGGATTTAGTTACCCATGCTTAGAAGAACAGAATTCATAATTGATAAATAATAAACCATGAACTTACTGTGACAAATGAGAAGAAAATCCAGAAATTCAACTTGAAATCACACAATTATCTAAGAAAAACCAAATCCGGAAATTTGAATTATTGCCCAAGTTGTAAAGTTAAATCCCCAAGAACAAAAGTATGAAAATAGTAAAAGAATCCAACCCCAAAAACGAGGTTTTACACCCTATTTATAAGAAAAAAGAGCCTAAATTAAAAGGAGTTCAAATAAGAAAAGTTTGTCCAAAACGTGACTTCAATCAACGACCCCCACAGACAGTCTATCAATGAAACGACAGACCGTCGACTGCCTCCGTCGGTCCATACTTAGCATCTTTTTTTCAGCCTTCACTTTGCAACTTCTCTGATCCAATTGACGGACCAACAGCACGGTCCGTCAGTTCACCTATGGTCCGTCGATGCTTCTCGTCGTTCCATACTTATGTTTTCTTCAACATCGGGTACTGCAACATTCTCTGATCAAATCGACATTTTGCCAGGACGGTCCATCGATCAACCAACGAACGTCGATCCTTCCGTAGCCCCACACTTAGTCAAAATTCCCCGAGTAGCTTCCAGATGCCTGAACCTCCAATCGACGATCACCACCTACGGTCCGTCGATGGCTTCGTGGGTCACTTCTGCACTTATTCTTCACAGCCTTCTGCATTTTAGTTTTGGACAACTTTCCTGCAAAACAAAGATAAAACATATTAAAATTACTACAAGAAGGCTCTATACACACATCAATCTTAAGGAAAAAACATTGAAAGTACCATGAAAACGCGGTATATCAACACCCTCAACTTAAATTCGTTGTTTGTCCTCAAGCGACACACTATGACTGACCACAACACTTTTGTACAAAAGTATCCTCTTTTAAGCTTTCGAAATCACATGGCTATCAATCCCAACTTTTTATTGCTTTAGTGAATTCTTTTACTCTTAGGCTCACTAAGCTCATTCATGTGGATCAGACCATGACGGAGACTCACAACGCACCAACACCTCTACTCTTTTATCTCTCACCAAAGTACAAACTTTACAATATTGCAACAAGTGCCCTCACTTCAAAAGATATCCTCCTTTTTCGCACAGTGATTTCAACTTTTAGTATAAGGATCATTATTCGACACTTACGCTCAAAACAACTTCACACCTAGTTGGTACTTGTCGCTATAGGCTTGCCCTTATTTTCACTGCTTAAGTTCACCATATTAGACTAATAGGATCACGATAGGACTTTCTTGCCTTGTAACGTAGTCTCAGGGTCAGGTATGGTACATATGGGTACATTTTAGTGACTTGTTGCCCTCCTTGACATTACGGCTAAGCGTCCTTCCTCTTTCATCGTCCATTATGCCCTACTTTTTCTTTTCTTGTAATCTTTGTCTTTTTTTCTACTTTCTTTCTCTTTTATGGAAGTGACTCTTACTTCTTTTCTTCAACACTCTTTCTCTTTCTTTTATTTTTCTTTCTTTACTCAATTGACAATTTTGACTAAGTCACTTCTCTTGTTCACTGTCCCTTTTCTTTTCCACATTACTCTTTTTTTTTATACCCACTGGGTCATCACTCATAATAGCCACCCTCAACTTATGGCTTTGCCACGAGTCGAGGTACACATTACCCAAATCAACTTTATTACAATAGTATAGGTCTGGAAATTTCATTCTAACCATTATATAATAGGTGAGGCTCTAGTCTAAGTCATAGAACTTCCGGAGTGTTACAGGCCACCCTTAGTGCAATCCCCAATTACTCGATGTAATATTTTCTCCTTATAAAACAAACCCTCAAATGCATTGATAAAATTCAAAGAGATTTCATTTGGGGTAGCTGTCACGATCGGAGACTACCCCTTAGAAGTAACACACCGTACTTGACCTCTCAAAGGTCTTAAATAAAACCTTAGATATCTTTCATTGCATTGTCATAAATTAGCGAAAAATTTAAAACTTTTTCATAGTATAACACAATGCTAATATATCACTTCATTTAGAAACCATAAGTACATAGTTAAGACACTAAATGTCGCATTTCCATCTTATACACAACTCCAATAGAAAATAATATAATAGAATATAGTAGGGACACGACCCTTAACAACATAAATGAATAATCTATACTATGACATGAACTTAATTAAAACTCTATACATGAAGGCCCTTGACTAATTAAGCACACTTTTGAACTTGGGAATATCTATCTAAGCTCTTCATTCTAGGAAAGATCCTCTAGCCATCACCACCTTCACTTTGTGTAAAGAGATGAAGAAGAATGGTATTAGTACAAGAATTTACTAAGTAATATAACCATGCAAAAAAATGATTAAAAGAGGACATTTAGTTAAAAATCATGCATTATGTAATTATAGCAAAACTTCATGAACATTTGATACAATAAACACAATATAGTTCACATATATTATATAGACTTGAATACTATTCACAACAACACAAAAGCCATTTATCACATTTAAGACACATTCAATATCTTCATAGCATTACCTCTCCTTTTTACCTTCACTCATTCACCCAAAGCAACCCTTAAGTAATACTTAGTGTAATGCATGAGTAGTGTCTTATTCCACCATTCATACCAAAGTATCACCTTAAGGTCACAACCTTCACATAAGAACCACCACCTAAGACAACCCCAAGTCACACTAGTGCAATGTGCAAGTAGCATCCCATAATATTACTTCCACTAAGTGTTCCTATGAAGCCACCTTACACATCACATTAAACAAGATACAACATACACATTTAACTTTAGACATAAGACCAACATGTTTTATTGACCGCATGTAAGAACTCATTCATTTATCACATCATAGTCATAACCCATTTAGTCTTTATGCACATCTCAAGACAACATGCAAGTCAATACTACCAATATCATCATAATGAAACAATAGTCAACATTGCAGATTTAGAGTTCATCTTATTAACACATCGTAAGACCTTACTCATAATCCCAATCCAAGTTTACTAGTGCAATGTATATGTGAAGCCCCATAACCTCACACATACTAAGTAACCCAATCAAGGAGATCACAAGCATTGACACTTACTTCATACCTCAACATGACAAGTATAGCCAACAACATGTATACTAAGTAAGACCTTTATCATGTAGACACAATAAGACCAACACAACGCATAAGTATACTAACACCATAAAGTCATGCATAATATATATATATATATATATATATATATATATATATATATATATCATATGTGTATTATAAATGTTTTGAAATATATTATGCTTGTTTGGTAAGAAACTGACACATTTTATAAACTCTAAGCTCTAAATCATATAAAGTCCTAAATCATATATGCTAAACCCTAAAAAACACAAAAGCACCCTAAGCCCTAAACCATAAACCTATAAAACCCTAAAAAACCATGACCTACAAAACCCAAAGCCCTAAACCCTAAAAACCTAGATAAAACCCTTAACCTAAAACCCTAAAACCCATTGAACCCCCTACAAACCCCTAAGATCTAAATCCTAAAAGTTATAAATTCGTAAACTCTAAACTTAAAAACACACAAAAAACCCCTAAGCCCTAAACCCGAAAACCTAAAAAATCTAAGGAACACTTAAACCTTAAAATCCCTAAAAAACACATAAACCCCTAAACCTAAAAAACTCTAATCTCTAACCATATATAACCGTAAATCATATATGCAAAACCCTAAAAACACACAAGATAAACCATAAAGCCCTACACTATAAACCTATAAAACCTTAACCTAAAAATCCAAAGCCTTAAACCCTAGAAACCAATATAAAGCCCTTAACCTAAAACCCTAAACCCCTAAAACCATAAGCCCTAAACCTTTAATCCTAACCTAAAATGCTAAATCCTAAACCTATAATTCTAAGAAACTCTAAACCCTAAACCTTAAGAAACCTTAAATCCTATAAACCCTAAAATAAACCCTAAAAACCATTTAAAACCCCTAGAAAACCCAAAGATCTAAACCTAAATCATAAACATTCGTAAACCCTAAACCTAAAAAACACAAAAAGACCTAAGCCCTAACATCTCTCACTAGGTGCTCTCAAACGCTGGTTTGTGAAACTGAATATGGCGTCTCCGCCGCCAGTGAAACAACACCAGCCACCGGATAAACAATAATCTTCACAACATTCTAATGATGATCCATCAAGACAAAGTGATTCCACAAATTCATTAGACAATTCTTCGAATGTGAGGCGTGAAGAAGCGACCCATGTCGTAATTTAAGAAAAAGAATTGGATTGGGCAAGAAGACTAATGGAATAACGAATCCTGGTTCGCTAGTGGTTAAATTGAATGAAGTGCTGAAATCGAAATCCCAAATTTCGTGTTCAGCTGAAAAATCAAAAAAATTCATCAACCCCACTGCTAGAATTAGTCGCGAATCTGATGAGCTAAGCGATGTTAGATTGGGTTCTATTGAAGCATTCGAGAATCCAAGTGTAGGGGTTCAAGATCGATCAGGAAAATAGTTGGAGTCGTAAGTCTAAATCATGCGAGATTAAATTGCGAAGCTAAATATCGGCGAGTAAGAAAATTTCCTGAGTTGAGACTGGAAGTTCTATCAACATCTGCTAAGACAAACGTGAATCCAGGTGTTGGTGTCAGTTCTAATGAAAAATTGAATCCAAAGCAGAGTCGAATGGGCGATCTTCATAACCTGGGTGGCGGCGCCAAAGCTCCGATCAATATTGGGGATGATGGGTGTCAAGGAAGCGTTTCCAATGCTGAACGTATTATCCCTTCTGAAAGACTCGATAATCGTTTTCCTCAAGATAAAACAAACCTTCAAGTTCAAGAAATTCTGGAAAAAAATAGCAAAAACAGGGTTGAAGAGGCTGTTAATTCAATGTTGGAGATTGGCATTCTTTCTTTGGGTATATCTAAGGATCATGATCAATCAAGAACAGTAAAAATTCTGGGAATTTTTCTAGTGCAGGGGACACGAGTTAGTTCAAAAGTGATAGACATCATCTTGGTGGTGTTCTTAGAGAAGGATCGTTTCCATGCCATGGCAATGTATCTGGAAGTACGGGATTGGATGCAGGTAAGATCATTCCACCTAACATTGTTCCTCATTGATGTACCGCGGTTTCGCGGTACTTTCAATGCTTTTTCCTTAAGTTTAGTGTGTGTCTAGGGCCTTTTTGTAGTAATTTTAATGTGTTTTATCTGTGTTTTGCAGGAAAGTTGTCTTAAATGGAAGTGTAGAAGACTGTGCAGAAATCAGTGTAGAAGTGACCACCACGAAGCCATAGACGGCCCGTCGTCTCATCAGCGGACCGTAGGTGGTGGACGTCGACTGAAGGTTCGAGCATCTGGAAGCAACTTAAGGAATTCGGACCAAGTGTGGGGCTAAGGAAGGATCGATGGTCCGTCGACTGATCGACGGACCGTGCTGGCAAATCATCGATATGATCAGAGACTACCCCAGTACCCGGTGTTGGAGAAAACCTAAGTATGGAACGATGATTAGCATCGATAGACCGTAAGTGCATCGACGGACCGTACTGTTGGTCCGTCGATTGGATCAGAAAAGGTGCAATTTGGAGGCTTTAAGAAGATGTTATGTGTGGACTGATAGAGGCAGTCGACGGTCCGTCGTTGCATCGATGGACCGTCAATGGAGTCATCGATTGAAGATGCGTTTTGGGACAAACTTTCCTTATTTGAACTCCTTTTAATTTAGGACTTTGTTATTATAAATAGGGTTAAAAACCTCGTTTTTGGGGTTAGAATTTTTATTATTTTTTCATTTTTTTGTTCTTGGAGATTTGACTTTCCAATTTGACAATTTATTCAAGTTTCCGGAATCGATTATTAAGTGAATTTTTCTATTTCAAGTGTTATTTCTGGATTTTCTTCAAACTTGTCAAAGTGATTACATGAATTATTGTTTAACAACCATGAATTGTGTATTTATAGGCATGTGTAACTAAATCCACAACTAGGGTTGTGGGAACCATGGGTGATTAACAAGGTAAACTAGCTAAATAACAATTCTAGAATAGATTCTTGCATGTATTGATAATTCTTTCGTCTAGAAGTCTTTTCAACGAGTGCATGCGTTAGAACTTGTCCTATCTCTACTTGCCGGACCAAGGGGGTAGTTAATAGGAAAAGAATTATCGACATAAATTTAGTGAACACTATCTAATCGGCTAGTTTCGATTGGTGCGAAGTAATAAATAAGCAATACATCGAATATGATGCTTAATATGAAGTAAAGGTAAGGTTTAGTAACTTAAACACACGTAACTGGACCAAGGTACGGGGTGAAATTCTCTAAATGCCGGACCAAGTATTAAGAAATACATAACTTATCACTTTGCATGCAAGATAATAGGAAAGAATTGTTATTGCTAGGATTACCGCGTTATGAACCTATGGGGAACACTTACACCCAACCGTTTCCCTCCCTTATTCCTTAACTCCCCATTAACTCCCACAATCATTCACTCCAAATTTTCTTCATATTTCCTAAATTCCCAAACTCCCAGAATCTCCCAAACCCTTCCCTCCACAGTTCCTTTCCTATTTCCCTTGTTTTTACGATCGGTGTTTGAAGGCGGGCTCATCGGTTGTTGTTGAAAGTTCACTCACACATTCACTCCACTACAGAGTACAAGTATTTCTTTATCATCGTCCCACTGAATTCACATTCATTAGCTTGAGAAACCGAATCAATTGTATGTGGGTGTTGACTTAGGGACAACTTTACATGATTAACTTGTTAAAATTGGGTTTTATGTTCTTTAGAATGATAGAAAGTGAATAGGTTAGGGTGCAAACTATACAAATGAACTCTGAATGTTGTGTGATTTATTGTTTTCTGACTTAGGGATAAATAGTCTGTTAGAATCTAGGATAGAAATTTGCAAAATCGAAGCCCTAGGAATGACGAATTTGTTTGCTGATGGTTATAGTATATTTGGTGTGTTGTTCTATGCTTGATATTGTCCATTTGAGGGGTGCTAAGAATGTTTGGAAAACTTGTCTCTGACCGACTGCACGAGACCCCATCTATAGACCGTCGGTCAATCGACGGACCATCGATGAGGTCCATCGATAGCTACTCTCTTTAATTGCCTAACTCTGGGACGACAGAAGTGGACTACGGTCCGTTGATTCATCGACGAACCATTCTGCACGTCCGTCATTTCGGTCTGAAACTATACTTTGTGTGATTGCAATTTTTTTTCTAAGTGTCAAACGACAGAAGTGGACTACGGTCTATCATTTCTAACTGAAAGTTCTAATCTAATATGCATTCCAAAATTTTTGTAAGTGTCCATCGACGGACACTATCGATGGACCATCGATTCATCGACGGGCCGTCGATAGTGCGCATCGACTGAGTCTGCAAGTCTGCACTCACCTGTGTCCTGTGTTTTCCGATTTGTCCTGCTTCTGTTGAGTGTGTAGGAAGATTACTATGAAACTAATAACTCTCCTTTGTAGGTACCAATGGCCCCCAAGCCGGATATTGTCTACTCCAGAGGATGGTCCAAGTCCTTGGCACCTTCACACCGGATGATTGGCTTGTCCGAAGATAAGCGTGATCCCGAATACGTGCCACCAGGCACCCTGACACCGACACCAGCTTATAGGGCCACTCGGGGCACGCCCAAAAAGGTGGCGTCCGGCGTAGTCACTGCCTCCCAGTCTGACGAGGAGCGCACACTGACCGGCACACCGTCTAGGTCTGCCTCGAGTTCTGAGGGAGCGTCTGGCTCCGAGGAGGCTTTCGATTCTAAGTCGGCCCACTCTACAGGGTCGAATGAGGCCACTGCCTCAAGTTCCGAATCACAGGGAGCCACTATTCCGGATGCACCTGCACACCATGCCTCGTCTGATGAGGCCCATAGTTCGGAGTCTGCTCCGTCACCCCGAGATGAGGACCCTACACCGGTTGCTGATCAGCCTAACCGGTGGTGCGTAGAGGGGCAATACCAGATCTATAGGGATGCTAAGCTGTTCAATTATAAGGGGGTCATGACTTGGACTCTGACAGTTGAGAGGCGCGTTCTTATAGGGAGTCTACACACTGTCTTGCGATACATGACCTATTCACCCGCCACCAGCTCAAGTGGATGGCTAGGACTGGGGGACGCTACAGTGAGGAGTTGGTGCGGGAGTTCTACGCCTCTTACGTAGCGACTCTCCGGAGTTCTTTCGATAGGCGGGCTAACCCCTCCAAATAGGCACCACTCACTGAGGTTCGCGTCCGTGGCTGCCGGGTGGACATCTCTTTTCCTGCCATTCGCCGCTTCTTATATGGTGCAGATACCGATGACAATAGGATCCCCCTCACCCCCGAGTTCGACTACAGGTAGGACGTGGTCAAGTCGGGCCATTTCCAGCATGACAAGGATCTGAGAGAGACCACCAAGAGGTGATCGCCCAGCACATATCTGTAGACCGTGAGGGCGCAGACTGGGTGCTACACCCCAGAGGCCTTATCAAGAAGGCCAACCTCACATTTGCAGCCAAGTTCATTTGGCTTCTGGTCCACCACCGCCTATCCCCACAGCTGCAAAAAACATACTTACGTGGGATAGAGCAGTCTTGATCGCTGCTATGGTCGCCGAGTTCGAGATTGATTTTCTGAGGCTGTTGCTGTCTGTCATCCATGAGAGGGATTTTAAGGCCTCGACCACTTACCCTTTTTCCTGTATGATTTTTCAGTTATGCAGGGCTACTGGAGTACCCATTTGGCACATAGATGTTCTCCGCATTTCTACTAGGACAGTGGACATAGGCCTCATCAGGGATGAGGCCAATGAGGCGGCACCAAATAGAGGGCCTAGATTGGATGTGCAGCCGTTGGGTGAGAACATCGCAGATACGGTAGAGAAAGCCCAAGGGTCTGATCATGCTGCTTCCGAGCCTACCGACACTACTCCAGTTGAGTCTGCCCCAGGTACTAGTAGGGCACCGAGTTCCTCCCGGTCTACACCACAATCAGCAGCACTAGTCCCAATTGCTAGGGTCCAGAAGCTAGAGGCCCAGATGGCCACATTGATGCACCATATCAAGCCTTGGATGCATAGGTCCATTGCCTAGGATGAGAACCGGATTGAGAAGAAGGTTGCTCAGCAGACTGAGAGGAGGATTCAGGCAGTCCACCAGCACCTCAATGCTTTTGAGTTGAGGGTCCTAGTACGCCCTGCCCCTACCATCGATTTGACGAGTCTGCAGGCGGCTGTGGCGAGTCTGAGGGCTAATCTGGATGCTATATTTGATATGAGGGTACCCGAGCCTAAGGCCGCACCTGCGGAGCTTGTAGAGGATACAATGTTTACTGCACTATTCTAGACCCACACTGCACCACCGCCTCTATAACGTGAGCATGCCAAGAGACACCGTTCCAGCCACACCAGTGAGGGTGGGGGTGCTCGGGCTAGGAAGAGGGAGCGATCAGAGATGGAGGCTGCAAGGAGAGCCTTGTTGGTTGATGAGGAGGCCCAGCAGATGAGGGCCCGTGAGTTAGCTGCTGGGGCATCTAGCTCCAGATTGGAGGCTATTGAGAGGAGCACCACTGATGGTGCAGATGTTACTGCGGACACTACTGATGGTGTCCCTACTACTGATGGCGCAGGTTCCAAGAAATCGGACCCGCCTACTTGTTGATCTTCGGCGCTATGCGCCTCAGGTTTGCTTCACCTACCACCTTTTTTTTATATTTCTTATGCATTGGGGAAAATTGCATGTTTTTTTGTTGGGGGTGGGGTAAATGGAAAGTGAGTGTTAGGGTGAAGTCTGAGTAGCCCAACTCATGATCCTCTCTTGGTGGTTTTCTTGCCTGTGTTCTATTTGCCCCAAGAGGCTGATTACTTTATTGTTGAACTGACACATGTAGTATCTTTTACAAAGTATGAATTTGAAATCTGAAGCATGATGACTAAGTATGAATGATATCCCGTTCTAAAAAGAATGATTGCATGATTAGGTATATAGAAAGTTGAACGTGTTGGCTCTAATCATGACATAGAGATGCACTACTACATTACCCTCAATCTAACACTCGAACTAGGTGTCTGATAATCTGATAGGGTAATGAAATGTCAAGAGAGTGTGAAGATATTTGATTGTTCCGCTATTGGTACCTAGCTAGAACTTGCCCGGTTAGTCCTGCAAAAAGGAATCTGTGTTAGACAGTTAGGAAAGGATCATAGGCCCTTGTTCAAAATTATCCAATATTTAGCCTAAATAAAAGAAAACCAAATGGAATCGATCCCCTTTTGATCCAAATATTTTGAGCTTTAAATAGACCTTTATTTTCTACACCAAATTGTTTTCCCTGGGTATAATGTGTTGGCCCTGGTCCCTCCTTGAACATGTGCACCTCAACTTAGGACAAAAGCATAAGTTGAGGGTGGGTAATGTAGAAACTGACCTCGTATTGGCCCTGACCCAACCTTGGCTATTGTGTTCCTTGACTCATGGCAAAGCCATAAGTTGAGGGTGGCTATTATAAGTAATGTCCCAAAAAGTGGGGATGAAAAGAATAATGTGGAAAAGAAAAGAAACAGTGAACAAAAGAAGTGACTCAGTCAAAATTATCAATTGAGTAGACAAAAAAAAATAAACAAAGAGATTTAAAGAGGAAAAGAGTGTTGAAGAAAAAGAAGTAAGAGTCACTTCCACAAAAGGGAAAGAAAGGACAAAACAAGGCAAAGATGATAAGAAAAGAAAAGTAGGGCATAATAGACAATAAAAGAGGTAGGACGATTAGCTGTAATGTTAAGGAGGGAAACAAGTCACTAAAATGTATCCATATGTACCATACCTGACCCTGATCCTATGTTACAAGCCAAGAAAGTCCTATCGTGTTCCTAAGAGTCTAATTTGGTGAACTTAAAGCAGTGAAAATAAGGCCAAGCCTATGGCGACAAGTACCAATTAGGTGTGAAGTTATTCTGAGTGTGAGTGTTGAATAATGATCCTTATACTCAAATTTGAAATCACTGTGTGAAAAGGAGGATATTGTTTTTGAAGTGAGGGCACTAGTTGCAATATTGGAAAGTTGGTACCTTGGTAAGAGATAAAAGAGAAGAGGTGTCGGTGCGTGGTGAGTCTGTGTCATGGTCTGATCCACATGAATGAGCTTAGTGAGCCTAAGAGTAAAAGCATGCATTAAAGCAATGAAAAATAAATAAATTCGGGATTGATAGCTATATGATTGCGAAAGCTTAAAAGAGAGTACTTTTGTACAAAAGTGTGTGGTGAGTCATAGTGCGTCGCTTGAGGACAAACAACAAATTTAAGTTGAGGGTGTTGATGTACCGTGGTTTCGCAATACTTTCAATGCTTTTTCCTTAAGTTTAGTGTGTGTCTAGGGCCTTTTTGTAGTAATTTTAATGTGTTTTATTTGTGTTTTGCAGGAAAATTGTCCAAAATGGAAGTGTAGAAGACTGTGCAGAAATCAGTGCAGAAGTGACCACCCATGAAGCCATCGACGGCCCGTCATCTCATCGATAGACCGTAAGTAGTGGCCGTCGACTGAAGGTTCGAGCATCTGAAAGCAACTTGGGGAATTCTGACCAAGTGTGGGGCTACAGAAGGATCGACGGTCCATCGACTGATCGACGAACCGTGCTGGAAAATCGTCGATATGATCAGAGACTGCCCCAGTACCCGGTGTTGGAGAAAAGCTAAGTATGGAACGACGATTAGCATCGACGGGTTGTAAATGCATAGACGGACCGTGCTATTGGTCCGTCGATTGGATCAGAGAAGGTGCAATTTGGAGGCTTTAAGAAGATACTAAGTATGGACTGACGGAGGCAGTCGACGGTCCGTCGTTGCATCGATGGACCGTCAGTGGAGTCGTCAATTGAAGACGTGTTTTGGGACAAACTTTCCTTATTTTGAACTCCTTTTAATTTAGGACTTTGTTATTATAAATAGGGTTAAAAACCTCGGTTTTGGGGTTAGACGTTTTATTATTTTTTCATCCTTTTGTTCTTGGAGATTTGACTTTGCAATTTGATAATTTATTCAAGTTTCCGGAATCGATTATTATGTGAATTTTGCTATTTCAAATGTTATTTCTGGATTTTCGTCAAACTTGTCAAAGTAAGTACATGACTTATTGTTTAACAACCATGAATTGTGTATTTATAAGTATGGGTAACTAAATCCACAACTAGGGTTATGGGAACCATGGGTGATTAACAAGGTAAAACTAGCTAAATAACAATTCTAGAATAGATTCTTGCATGTATTGATAATTCTTTCGTCTAGAAGTATTTTTAACAAGTGCAGACGTTAGAACTTTCCCTATATCTACTTGCCGGACCAAGGGGGTAGTTAATAGGAAAATCATTATCGACATAGATTTAGTGGACACTATCTAATAGGCTAGTTTCGATTGGTGCGAAGTAATAACTATACCATACAATGAATATTATGCTTAATATGAAGTAAAGGTAAGGTTTAGTAACTTAAACACACGTAGCCGAAACAAGGTACGGGGTGAAATTCTCTAAATGCCGGACCAAGGATTTGGAGATACATAACTTATCACTTTGCATGCAAGATACTTGGAAAGAATTGTTATAGCTAGGATTACTGCGTTATGAACCTATGGGGAATACTTACACCCTAGTTTTTCTCATCACTTGATAAACACCAAAGTTTTAAATCTTGCCAGTTATTTTACTTAGAAATAATTGAACAGTTTTGTTTCAGAAAAAACCCCTTTTAATTAACTATTTTCGAAAAGGACTTGACTAAATAGACGTAATTGTATATTGAAGTTAAGTCTAGATCATTTTCCTCGTGGGATCGACCCCAACCTACTTGTTGGGTTATTTACTTGATACGACCGCTTATACTTCTGTAAAGAAGTGTAATTTGAGCATATCACTCATACTATTAATGCACAAACTATCGATAGAGAGAATGTTGGTTTAGCTGCTGTAGTTGGTAGTCGTGGGAATGAAGGTGATGGGGTCCTTGGGATTAGTTTGATTCATGGCCATATCATTGCACCTGCAAATACCCATAATGCATCAGTTAGAAATGTTGATAATGTTGTTAAGAATGGTAATGAGAATAGGGGAACTGGTGGTAATGTAGGAGCTGTGATTCCACAGAATCCATCTCAACAACAACCTTTTCCACAAATTTCAAACAACTTTTGTTAAGTATAACAATCAGGCCAAATCTAATGTGAAAGGGCAACAATATAGTCAAAATAAGGAGCAACAAACCAAGTCTGATAGGAATGAACCAGCTCCTTCTAATGTGATTCAATCCTATGCAGCCAGGCTTTATTTTAATCTAGCTAAAACTGTTGCGCCTATAACATTTGAGACTCCTAAATTCACTACTAAACAGGGTCGACCAGCAGTGATTTATAAGGAAGAAGATTGTTTAGTCAAGTGGATTGATAGATAAAAATATACTCTTATTGTAAATTTTAGTAATGCTATGCCTAAAGTCGAGTTGATTCGACAGAGTTTTACAAACCAAACTCAACTTTCTGGAGGAGTTAAGATTGCACATTTTAATGCTAGACATGTATACATTGATTTGGATAATGATCTTGATTTTGTAACTCTTTGGACTAACAAAGAATGACAATTGAGGGGAAGGCCATGATAATTCAAGCATGGACTCCTACATTTAAACCTATTGAGGAAACACCTATTGTCCCTGTTTGGATTTCATTACCAAAATTACCTTGGCATTGTTACAATAAGGAAATTCTGACAGCTATGTTGACCCCTTTTGGAAAGGTTTTGTATTTGGATAATGCTACTAGCAATAAAATAAGGGGTAGCATGGCAAGAATTAGAATTCAATTAGATCTTACAAAAGATAGGCCTAAACATGTGGCTTGGGTATGATGAGGAGGATCTGAACAAAGGAGAATGGCAATGTATTGAGTATGAAAATGTGCCTGCATATTGTCCTTATTGTAAGCACCAAGGCCACATGATCAGTGAGTGCACAGTCAAGGTAAGGGATGAGGAATTTTGTAAACGGAAAGAGATAGAAGTAGGAAAGAAGGGCAAGGTTAATGCAGAAAACAAGATGCAAGAGAATCCCAACAGGGGTGTTGTGACTTTGCAGCAGCCCACACAACCTGCAAAATAGCACACCTTCATTAAATTATGTACAAGAAATAAGATATCAAGGTGGTGAAAGGTGGAAAATACAAAAAACAAAAGTTAATAAACAACCACAACAAGCTCCCAAGACTGCTTGGCAAACTAGAGATATGCAGCATGCTGCAAACGTGCAGGAATTACAGCAGCCAGTTCAAACAGGTATGACAATTGATGTTACTAATTCTAATGATTTTATTAAATTGGATAAGCAGGAAGATGTTGCTATTACTGTAGTTCAATTGGATTTAAGTAATTCTGCAGCAAAGGATGATCATGCAACTCAAAAGTTATAGCCCATATGCCATGCAGACCATGCACAACTTACAATAGGTAAAACTCAAAATTTAGGCGATGTATCAAGCTAAGCAGGCCATGCAGATCGTGCGACCCATTCATAAATTAATTTAGATAAAATGCAGACTGTCATTATATAATAGGTATGATTTCACAGCCTCGTCCATCACAGCACACTCCTGTTATTTGTGAAACTAATTGAGCATGTGTAGAAGGTAGTGAAAGTCTGGAAATTCAAGAGAATGTGGAGACTGTTTTGCAGGTTAAAGAAATACATGGAACAGGGTTGATTGATGTTATGCAGGAAGGTGATTCTAGCAGTCCAGATCTTCTCCAACAGCATGCCAATGATCAGTCTCCAGTTCACAAATAGTCTATTGCAAACAATAACAAAAGTTAAAAGCATGGTAACGAGTCACAACAAGATAAAGACTCTCCTCAAAACAGTAACAATAAATCTAAAGCAAGATTGAGTAAAAAAAAGAAGCGATAACATTAAGAAAAAACAACAGAAGGAATATGCAAGTGGAACTGCTCATCAAAAGCAGCAACTAACTAATGAGGATGTGGATGAATATAGCCATATAGCTTCCGAGGATGAGTATGATGAAGATACTAGATCTTTGGGCAGCAATGAAGATGAAGAGAAAGTTAAATCCACATTTCATACTGAATATGAAGACAAAATACAAGATGTTAGGAACAAACAAGGGTTGTCACCAAGAGGAAGGAAGACAACAAGACATAATACAAGTTCCGGAAACTTTGGAAGGCCACTTAATAGAGCTAGAAGTAGAGGTCTGTAAGCATATTGTAGTGTTAAATTTTAGGTTATTCTTATGTTTAAAGGTTGTATAAGGTTGAGGTTTCATTTTGTTACATTCTATTTATGATGACTATGTCTTTGATGTAGTTATTTAGATAGGTTCGTGTACTTTCTATAGACTTTTCTTGTAAAGGGGAGAGTCTCCCTTGTTTATGTATTCTTAGTAAACTATGTATTAAGGAGGAGTCCTCCATAGGTGCTTAGTTTCTTTTGAATATAACATGATGTAAAGGGTTGAGTTGACTAACCTTAGTAGGATTGGTCAATTCATAACCTACCTTAGGATCAGAGGTAAGGTTTATGCCCCCGTCTATGTACTTTTGATTTTTAACAAATGATAAGGCCTGGGGGTGTTGCTCTGCCCCTGACCCACCACAAGGGTTGTTTTACAAAAAAAAACCACAAGAAACACTTAACCCATAACAACCCTAAAAAAAATACAAAAACCCTTAAAACTAAATATCTTTAAACTCTAAACCCTTAAAAACACCAGGAAAAATCATATGGCGTAAACCCTAAACCTATAAAATCATAAGAAATCTTAACATAACAAACCCAAAGCCCTAAATCCTAAAAGAACCTAAGAAACACTTAACCCTTAAAAACACAAAAAAACTAAACCTTAAAAATCTCTAAGCTCTAAACCCCATAAATCTCTAAATCGTATATGTTAAATCCCAAAAAACACCCAAAAGAACCATAAGCCCTAAACCAATAAAATCCTAAAAACCATAACTGAAAAAATCCAAAGCCGTAAACCCTAAAAACCTAAATAAAACCCTTAACCTAAAACCCAAAACCTAGAAACCCCAAGTAAAAAACCCTAAACCCTAACCTAAAACCTTAAACCTAAAAAACCTTAAGCCAAAAACCCTAAACCGTAACTTAAAATCCTAAACCAAAACTAAAAACCCTAAGAAATCCTAAACCCTAAACCTTATAAACCCTAAATACTATAAACCCTATAACAAACCATAAAACCCATTTAATTAAAAACCTTACAAAATCCTAAGCTACAAACCCTAAATCTTGAAAATCTGTAAGCCTAGACCTAAAAAATACAAAACACCTTAAACACTAAATCCTAAACCCTAAAAACCCTAAGACACACTTAACCCTTTAAAATCCTAAAAAAATTAATAACTTCTAAACCTAAACAACTCTAAGATTTAACCCCTATAAAACCCTAAATCATATATGCTAATTCCTAGAAAACACAAAAAATTCTAAGCCCTAAATCCTAAAACTATTAAACCCTAAAAACAATCATCTAAATTCCCAAAGCCCTAAACTCTAAAATCTAGACAAAATCGTTTACCTTAAACGCTAAACCTAAAAAAAACCCTAATCCCTAAACCCTAAGCCCTAACCTAAAACCCTGAGAAACCCTAACACTAAACCTTATGAAACCGTAAATCCAAAAAACCCTAAAAACAATTTATTACACCTAAAAACTATCAGCTATAAACCCTAAATCATAAAAATCCGTAAACCCTAAACCTAAAATTCACAACAAAACTTGTGCCCTAACCCTAAACACTAAACTCTAACATACCCTAAGAAACACTTAACCCTCAAAAACCCTTAAAAATAAAAAATCTAAGCTCTATATAAAGTCCTAAATCGTACATGCTAAACCTTATAAACACAAAAACAACACTAATCCCCTAAACCATAAAGCTATCAAACCCTAAAAATCCATACCCTAAAAAACCCAAAGCCCTAAACATTAAAAACCTAGATAAAGCGCTTAACCTAAAACGCTAAAAACCATTTAAACCCCTTACAAAAACGTAAGATCTAAATCCTCAAAGCTAAATCCGTAAACTCTAAACTTGAAAAGCGCACAAAAAAAACCTTAAACCCTAAAAAAAAACCTAAGAAATATTTAATCCTTAATAACCCTAAAAAACCTCTAAACCTAAAAACCTCTAATCTATAAACCATATAAAGCCCTAAATCATATATGAAAAACCCTAAAAACTTATAAAAACTTTAAGCTCTACACCATAAACCTATAAATCCTTAACCTAAAAAATCCAAAGCCCTAAGCCCTAGAAAACTATATCAAACCCTTAACGTAAAACCTTAAATCTAAAATAACCCTAAGCCCCAAGCCTTAAACCCTAACCTAAAACCCTATATCCTAAACGTAAAATTCTAAGAAATAAACCGTAAAATAAATCCTAAAACCATTTAAAACCCCTAAAAACACCAATATCTAAACCTATATCCTAAAAATATGTAAACCCGTAAGCTTAAAAACACAAACAAAACACTAAGCCCTAAACCCTACCAAACCCTTAATCCTTAGAAACCATAAAAACTCAAAAAACCTAAACCTAAAAAACTCTAAGCTCTAATCCCTATAAAGCCCTAAATCATATATGCTAAACCCTAAAAAAATACCAAAAAACCCATAAGCCCTAAACCCTAAACCCATAAAATACTAAAAACCGTTAACACAAAAAAAGCAAAGCCCTTAACTCTAAAAACCTAAATAAAACCCTAAACCTAAAAACCTAAATCTAAAAAAACTTTAATCCTTAAACCCTATACCCTAACATAAATCACTACATCCTAAACCAAAAATCCTAAGAAACCCTAAACCCTAAACCCCAAACCATATAAAACCTTAAATCCAATAAACCCTAAAACCCATTTAAAACACCTACAAAACCCTAAGCTCTAAACCCTAAATCCTAAAAATTCATAAAGCCTAAACCTAAAAATAATAAAAAATCCTAAGCTCTAAACCCTAAACCCTAGTAAACACTAATACACACTTAAACCTTAATAATAATAAAAAATAACCTCAAAACTCCTAAACCTAAAAACTCTAAGCCCTAATCCTTATAAAACCCTAAATCGTATAAGGTAAACCCTAAAAAAATACAAAAAAACCCTAAGTCCTAAATCCTAAAACTATGAAACCCTTAAAAAACATAATCTAAAAAATCCAAAGCCCTAAACTCTAAAAAACCTAGATAAAACCCTAAATAAAAAAAAAAACTATAAAAACCCTAAGCCCTAACCGAAAATCCTATATCCTAAACCCAAAAAACTAAGAAACCCAAAATCCTACACCTTATGAAACCATAAATTCAATAAACCTTTAGAACCATTTATTACCCCCCAAAAAACCTAAGCTCTAAACCCTAAATTCTAAAAATCCGTAAACCCTAAACCTAATAACACACAAAAACCCAATGCCCTAATCCCTAATCCCTAAAACCTAACATACCCTACGAAAAGCTGTGTAACACCCTAAAACGAACTAAGGTGAACTAGACTTCGTGATTGTTTCTTGAATTAATTTTGTAATAAAATGAGTTATATTAGTATCCTTAGGTGGTGTATGAAGTTTGGTTAAGTTTAGAGGTCAAACATCCAAGAACGTCCATGACGTACGGAAGGTGTGTCTTAGAAAGTGTTAATGTATCTTGATGTGTTTGAGTGAGATTTACGTTTTCGTTTTAATCGAAATTGATGTGAGATATTCCTAAGACCTAGAAAACTATGTTTAGGGGTTTAACGTCCGGGTTAACACCAAGCTGCCAAATCAGTGCTCAATCGACGCCTAGCAGCCTACGGGCCATAGTCAAGACGACGCCCCATCGTCTAGGGGCATAGGTCAAGACTTGGCGTGGGAACTCAACATTTCAGATGCAGCTACAGACCCAAATGACGCCCATGCAGCTCGGGCCATCGTTCAGTCGACGCCCCGTTGCTTGGGTCCGTCGATGGTGTCCTGCAAAGGTTGTGGGACACGCTGCCAGCTTGGGGTGTTTTGTGTAAATTCACCCCAAGTATTTTACGACCCTAGGATGATAATTTTAGGGTCTTTAAGTTATATTAGATTAGTTTTAAGTCCTAGACCTAGACAAGACCCCTCACTTCAATATTCAAACTCTCTCTAAAAATACACTCTCTCAAAGTCACCATTGGAGCTAAAACTCAAGGAAGGACTAGGAGGGCTGGTTGGATGTGTTTCTTCATCAAAAATTAGTGGGTATCCTTATCATTGAGGTATGGTATTCATCCTTGAACCCTCTTCTATTCAAGGAGTCATTTCTAAAAGTTTTCAAAAAAAAGGGTTTTCAAACTCTACTTTCTTCTATTTTTAATTCTAAGCATGGGTCTTCATGTAAAAGTGTTTTAATGATTCAAATATGTTTCTTCTAGTATTAATTGATAATTTTAATGTCAAAACCATAATGAACTCATGTTTATGCATATTTCCAACTTTTAGCTTAAAGAGTAGGTTAAATTAACATGTTTGTGTAGGGTATGAACTTTGGTTTCCTTATGTTGTTATTATGATTTAGATACTGTCTTAAGAGCATTATTATGATGAATTATTGAGGAATTGCTATAGGTGGTGATGACTTGGTTAAATGGTGAGTTTCTTATATTGATTAATTCTTATTATGAATTACTCTTGAGTGGTATGGTCCACCTTCTTGGTGGCGGTGTTTACATGATATATTTGGATATATTTTGTATGTATTGTGAGTATGGATTTAAAGTCCTAATATGTGAAATGAAGTGATAATGAAGATGGTTCCTGTAATGTGTATTATGAAGCTAGAATTGCATGTTTTGCTTAGTTTATGCCTAAATGAAATAATGTATATGTTGATCATGTTAAAGTGTGTAATGTGATTAAGGAAGGTATAAGAATGTATAGAAGTTAAATGTAAATGAAATGATGCTTATGTGCAAGGTGTGCTCACATGTACACACACACTTAAATGAATGAATGAAGCTAAGTTAAGTAAAAAGGGGAGTTTTGGGGTGAACACTCTTCGTGAGTTGACATGAAGTGTTTAGTAGCAACCTCACTACATCCTAAGAGCTTTATGAGATAGGTCAGAGAATAAATACCCTTCGTGAGTTTGAGATGTTGTGGTCACTAGTTATCCTTAACCTATATTATAAAATATTGAGAATCCGTGGGGAATTATGCTTAGTACCGAGAGGATATGAAGAAGGGGTGGTTACACTTCGTGAGTTGAGATGTTGTATTCCAATGTACCTCTTGAGATGAGTACTCCTCGTTAATAGAGAATGAGTTACTTAGTAGCAATCTCCTTATCCCTTAACTATGTGCCCACATAGGTGTAGCTATTGAGAAATCCATGTAAAAGCTAAGAGAATGAACTTACTCTAGGCAAGTGAGGATCCCTCATCCGATAGGGGTTAATATTGGGATTCCATGTCTAGATCTCATGGTATATGTCGGTTAAGCTAACCCCCACAAAAGAATGAAAGGACTAAGTCTTCTAAAAGAGTGTACTACTTAGGGTAGGTGGTGGAATGGGACGCTATCTATCCATTGCACTAGGTAGGCATTCCGAAAGGGGAGTCTTGGTGTGTCTTGTATGAATTGAATGAGCTAAGTCTTCTAAAAGAGTATACTACTTAGGATAGGTGGTGGAATGGGACGCCATCTATTCATTGAACTGAGTAGGCATTCCGAAAGGGAAGTCTTGGTATGTCTTATTTGAGTGTTCTTCTAATGTCTTGTTATTGCGTGGTGACTTGTTCTCCCGAGGCGAGTAAGCCTATAATGGGTAGTCTTAAGGATCTCTTAGGTGTGTATTGAATGAGGTGTATGGGTGTTTCCTTCATGTCTTACTTTGGAGAGTCATAGGATAACCTTGGTTAGGGAAACTCCTACGGAAATGAGTTCACTTCCTCTTGGCTTGAATTGGGGGTTCACGTGTCTTGGTAGGAATGTGGTGTGCTTGATCCAAGGGAACACTTTAGGGTCACTAAGTGGGAGTGGTAGTATGTGATGCTACTATCACATTGCACTTAGTGTAATTTACAAGTCCCTTTGGAGTAGAGAACTTAGGTGAAGTTCTTAATGTATGAATGTTCCTCTATTGTCTAATTATTAAAGTGTGGACTTGTCTCCCGAGCAAGGTAATCCTATGATTGGTTGTTTTAAAAAATCACTTGGTTAGGGAAACCTCTAAGGAGTTTGGTTCTTTTTTTTGGGATTAGAAGGGGTTCACTGTAAAGTTAAAATTTGGTTCACTGTAACTTTTAGAGAACTTACTGTTAATTGGTCCTTTTTGGTAAAACTATGGAAATCCTTCTCTATGTGTTAAATGATGATTCTTATATTGTTTTACTTCTAAATTCATGAATGTTTTACTTATTTGACATGAAAGCTTATTTTTACTAAAATGTCTCATTTTACATGTTTTTGCACATGCCATACTTAGTACATTGTTTTGTACTAACCCCATACTTTGCTATACTTAATAAGTATAGGTTGAAGGCTTTTGAAGACTAGAAGGCGAAGCTTGGGAATCTACTATCTCAAGACAAAGTATGTCCTCATATATCTGAGGGCATAGTTCTACTTTCTTAGTTTCTATCTTTAAGACTTAATGTGTTTCTTTTTAAATGTAAAGGGTCGTGTCCCTAAGATTATTTATGTCATGTCTTTAAGTTGGCTTGTGAAGACGAATTATTCCTTAGCTTTTATGAAAGATGTTCCTTTTATTATTTTAGTCGTGAAAAGTTTTAAATTACGCACTACTTTTCTTGTCTTATGTAATGAATGATAGCTAAGGCTTTTACAAGACCTCCGAAAGGTCAAGTACACAATTGTTCCGACCCACGGGTTCTCCCTAACTTCTAGGGGGTACTTTCGGGTCGTGACCCCCTAAACCCAAAAAAACTCTAAGCTCTGAATCCTATAAAACCCTAAAAATACCCAAAACCCCTAAACCCAAAAAACTCTAAGCTCTGAATCCTATAAAACCCTAAATCGTACATGCTAAACCCTAAAAAACAAAAAAAAAACAACCCTAAGCCCTAACCATAAACCTATAATACCTAAAAACCCATAACCTAAAAAATCGAAAGCCCTAAACCCTAAAAACAATTTAAACCCCCTACAAAATCCTAAGATATATATCCTAAAAGCTAAAAATTCGTAAACTCTAGTCATAAAAACCATAAAAAACCCTAAAACCTAAAAAACACTAAGAAACAATTAACCCTTAAAATACCCTAAAAAATCCATAAACCCCTAAACCTAAAAAACACTAATATCTAAACCATATACAACCCTAAATCATATATGCAAAACCTTAAAAAATCCAAAAAAAAAAACAACCTATGTCCTACACCATATATGCTAAACCCTGAAAACCCTAAATCCTTTAAACCCTAAAATAAACCCTAAGCCCTAAAAACAAAACCCTAAAAAACCCTAAGGAAAAAAAAACCCTAAGAAACACTTAACACTTCAAAACCCTAAAATCCCCTAGACCTAAAAATCTCTAAGCTCTAAAGCCTATTAAGCTCTAAATCATATATGCTAAACCTTAAAAAACATAAAGCCCTAAATCCAAAACCACTAATACCTAAGAAACCTTAACCTAAAAATCCAAAAGACCTAAATCTTAAACACATAGATAAAACCCTAGACCTAAAAATTTAAGCCCTAAATCTAACCTAAAACCCTAAATCCCTTTGAAACCCTAAACCCTAAACCTTAAGAAAACCTAAATCCTATAAACCCTAATGAAAACCCTAAAAACATTTAAAACCCCTACAAATCCTTAAGCTCTAAACACGAAATCCTCAAAATACGTAAACCATAAACCTAAAACCACAAAAAATAACCTAAGCCCAAACCATAAAAACCTATTTAAACCCCTTAGCGTAAAACCCTTAAAAAAACTCTAAGACCTAAACCCTAAACCCTAACCTAAAACACTAAATCCTAAACCTAAAACCCAAAGAACCCTAAACCTTGAAACCCTAAATCCTAAAATAAACCCTAAAAACCATTTAAAACACCTACAAAATCCTAAGCTCTAAACCCTAAATCTTAAAATCCATAAACCCTAAACTTAAAAAATGCAATAAAAACCTTAAGACCTAAGCCGTAAAGACTAAAACACTAACAAAAACATAACACTTAAAAACCTTAAAGAATTCAAAAAATAAAAAAACCTAAGCCTCAAAAACATTTAGCTCTAAACCCTATAAACCCCTAAATCATATATAAAAAACCCTAAAACACACCAAAAAAACCCAATGCCCCAAACCCTAAACCTATAAAATCCTGAAAACACATAACCTAAAAATCCAAATCCTTAAAACTTAACAATCTAAATAAAACCTTTAACCTAAAACCCTACCCCAAAAAACCCTAACCTCTTAATCCTAAATTTTAACCTAAAACTCTACATCCTAAACCTATAAAACCGTAAAAACCTTAACCTGAAACCCCAAAGAACTAAACCCTAAAAACCTAGATAGAACCCTTAACCTAAAACCCAAAACCTAAAAAAACCCTAAGCTAAACCCTAAACCCTAACTTAAAACCCTAAATCCTTAACCTAAAACACTAAGAAACCCTAAACCCTAAACCTAAAGAAACCCCAAATCCTATAAATCTTAAAATAAACACTAAAACCCATTTAAAACCCCTAATAACCCTAAGCTACAAACCCTAAATTCTAAAAATCAGTAAACCCTAAACATTAAAAATAAAAGAAAAATACTAAGCCCTAAAACCTAAAAATGCATAAAAAATACCTAACCCTTAAAACCCCCAGAACCTCTATACCTAAAAAAAAACTCTAAGCTCTAAACCCTTTAAAGCCCTAAATCTTATTTTCTAAACCCTAAAATCACAAAAAGAAAACCCTAAGCCCTAAATCTATAAAACCCTCAAAAACCTTAATCTTAAAAACAATAAGCCCTAAACCCTTAAAACCTTGACAAAACCCTTAGCCTTATACCCTAAGACCTAAACCCTAAATTGTAACCTAAAATCTTTAATCCTAAACCTATTAGGTACCCTAAATCATATAAACCATAAATTAATCCCTAAAACCCATTTAAAACCCCTAAAAGACCCTAATCTATAAACCATAAATCCTAAAGATCCGTAAAGCCTAAACTTATAAAACACTAAAAATACCCTAATCCTTAAACACTAAACCCTAAAAAACACTAAGAAACACTTAATCCTTACAAACGCTAAAAGACCCAAAAAACCCTAAACCTAAAAAAAACTCTAAGCTCTAAACCCTAAGACCTAAATTGTAAATGCTAAACCCTAAAAAGCACAAAAAACCCTAAACCATAAACCTATAAAATCCTAAAAAACATTAACCCAAAACCCCCAAAGCCCACAGTAAATAAAATCTTTAATCTAAAACCTAAACCCAAGAAAACCCTAAGCCTTAAACCCTAAGCCCTAACCTAAAACCCTAAATTCTAAACCGAAAACCCTAAGAAACCCTTAAAATTATAAAACTCTAAATTCTATAAACCCTAAAAAAAAACTAAAATCCATTTAATACCCGTACGAAACCCTAAGATCTAAACCCTTCATCCTAAAAATATGTAATCACTAAATTTAAAAAATACAAAAACCCTAAACCCTAAACCCTAGATAATCCTAAGACACACTTAACCCTTTTAATTACTAAATAATCAAGAAACTCCTAAACCTTAAAAACTCTAAGTTCTAATCCCTATAAAGCCCTAAATCGTTTATGTTAGATTTAAAAAACACAATAAAGCCTAAGCCCGAATTCCTAAATCTATTAGACCCTAGACAACCTTAATCTCAAAAACCCAAATCCCTAAACCCTAAAAACCTAGACAAAATGCTAAACTTGAAAAGCCCAAAGCCCTAACCTAAAATCGTAAATCCTAAGCCTAAAACACTAAAAAACCCTAAATCCTAAACTTTATGAAACCCTAAATCCAATAAAACTTAAAAACCATTGAATACCCCTAAGAAATTCTAAGCTCTAAGCCCTAAATCCTAAAAATCCACAAACCCTTAACCTAAAATACATAAAAAAACCTTAAGCCCTAAACCTAAAACCCTAACATGCCCTATCAAACAATTAACCCTCAAAAACCCTAAAAAAACCCAAAATCCCCTTATCATAAAAAACTCTAGCTCTAACCCTATAAAACCCTAAATAATATATGCTAAACCCTAAAAAACACAAAAACAACCCTAAGTCCTAAAGCATAAACCTATAAAACCTTGAAAAATCATAATCTAAAAAATCCAAAGCCCTAAACCCTAAACCCTAGATAAAACTCTTAATCTAAAACCTAAAACCCATTTAAACCTTCAACAAACTCCAAAGATCTAAATCCTAAAATCTGTAAATCCGTAAACTTTAAACCTAAAAACACACAAAAAACCCTAATCCATAGACTCTAAACCTAAAAATCCCTAAGGAACACTTAACCCTTAAAAACACCAAAAAAATCCATAAACCCCTAAACCTAAAAAACTCTAATCTCTAAACCATATAAATCCCTAAACCATATATGCAAAACCCTAAAAAACACAAAAAAAACCCTAAGCCCTAAACCATAAACCTATAAAACCATAAACAAAAAAATACAAAGCCCCAAACCCTAGAAACCTAGATTAAACCCTTAACGTAAAACCCTAAACCCTAACCTAAAACCCTATATCCTAAACCTAAAATTCTAAGAAATCCTAAACCATAAACCTTAAGAAACCCTAAAACAGATAAACCCTAAAAAAAAACCTTAAATCATTTAAAACCCATAAAACCCACAATCTCTAAACCTAAATCCTAAAATCCGTAAATTCTTAACCTACAAGTACAAAGAAAACACAAAGCCCTAAACCCTAAAACCCTAAGAAACACTTTCGGGGGTGGTGGAATTCTAAGGAATAATTTGGGTAATATGATATGCATATGCTATTCCTCTTGGTTTTGGTACTAACAACGATGCAGAGATTAAGGCAGCATTGCATGGACTCGACTGGTATGAACAACATGGTTACAAAAGAATTCTTTTGGAGGTAGATTCTGAACTTTTGAGCAAATGGATTAATCAAACAAGTATCATACCATGGCGAAATAGGCAAGATACTCAAGTTATAAGAGACATTATCAGTAAGCTGGAAGTTTTCTCATGTAGACATATATATATAGAGGCTTATGGTACTGCTGATTTGTTATCAAAATGGAGTCATAAGAATGATATAATTCAACATTTCTACACGCATCATCAACTAATTGGTGCAATCAAAGGAAGTTATCTTTTGGAAAAGGTTGGTTTGCAAAGTTTTGGAGGAAAAGACTTAAAAGGATCAAACAACCACCTTAACCTTCATTCATTGTTGAATATGTATTATGCATTTTTACAAGTAAACTGTACCTTTTATTATAACCTATTCAAAAGTGACTATTGAGATAGTTTAGAATAGGATTAGTTCCTTTATTTCTATTAAATGTAAGGGGAGAGTCCCCCTTACTTATTGTATTCTGGACATGTATTTGCTTAGAATATGACCATTTTGTAAGGGTAAATTGACTAACTTTAGTAAGTAGGTCAAAACGTAACCCACCATAGGTTGGAGGTAAGGTATAGCCCCCCTCTTTGTACATATTTTTATTATGAAATGATAACCCCTGGGGTGTTGCTCATCCCCTGACCCACCAAAAGGGTCGTTCCAATAATAATAAAAAAGAAACACTTAAACCTTAAAAACCCTAAAAGCACAAGAACCCCTAAAACTAAAAACCTCTAAGCTCTAAACTCTATAAATCCCTAAATAATATACGTTGAACCCTAAAAAGCACCAAAAAAACCATAAGACCTAAAGCCTAAACATATAAAATCATAAAACACCTTAACCCAAAAAGCTCAAAGCCCTAAACCCTAAAACCTAAGTAAAACCCTTAACCTTAAACCCTAAACCCTAAAACCAAAGTAAAACCCTTAACCTAAAACTCTAAGCCTTAAACCCTAAACCCTAAATCCTAAGCAAAAATATCCTAAGAAACCCTAAACTCTAAACCATATAGAACCCTAAATCCGATAAACCCTAAAATAAACCCTAAAAACCATTTAAAACACCTACAAAACCCAAAATCCTTAGAATCCATAAATCCTAAATTTAAAAATTACAAAAAAACCCTAAGCTCTAAACTCTATACCCTACTAAACCCTAAGACACACTTAACCCATAAACATCCTAAAAAACCTAATAACTCCTAAACCTTATAAACTCAAAGCCATAATCCCTATAAAGTCCTAAATCGTATATGCTAAACACTAACAAACACAAAAACCCCTAAGCCCTAATTCCTTAAACTATGAAACGCTAAAAAAACTTAATCCAAAAAACCCATATCTCTAAACTTTGAAAAACTAGATAAAACCCTTTACCTAAAACCCTTAACCCAAAAAAAAATCTAATCCCTAAACTCTAAGCCCAAACATAAAAGCCTAAATCCTAAGCCTAAAACGCTAAGAAATACTAAACCCACACCTCATGAAACCCTAAATCTAATAAACCCTAAAAACCATTTAATACCCATAAAATCCTAAGATCTATGCCCTAAATCCTATAAGTTCGTAAACCCTGAACCTTAAAGATAAAAAAATTCCTAAGTCGTAAACCCTAAACACTAACATACCGTAAGAAACACTTAACTCTTAAAAACCCTAAAAAGACCCAAAACCCCCAAAACCTAAAAAACTCTAAGCTCTAAACCCTATAAGACAAAATCAATAAAATCTAAACCTAAAAAGCAAAAAAAAAAAGAACCCTAAACCCTTAAAAAACCTAAAAACACTTAACCCTTAAAATACCCTAAAACCCCCTAAACCCCTAAACGTAAAAAATTCTAATCTCTAAAAACAAAAGATACCGTAAGCCTTAAACCCTAGAAACCTTGATAAATCCCTTAACCTAAAAAACCCTAAGCCCTATACCCAAAACCCTAACCTAAACCCCCCAAAAAAAAGCATAAACCCTAAATCATACACATAAATTTTGAAGAAACACTAAACCCTAAACTTTAAGAAACCCTAAATCTTATAAACGTTAAAAATAATTTGAAACTCCTAGAAAACCCCAAGATCTAAACCTAAATCCTAAAAATCCATAAACACTAAACCTAAAAAACACAAAAAAAACCTAAGCCCTAAACCATAAACACTACAAAAAACCTAAGAAACACTTAACCCTTAAAAATACTAAAAAACTCAAAAATCCCTTAACCTAAAAAATTCTAAGATCTCAACCCTATAAAGCCCTAAATCTTATATGCTAGCCCTAAAAAAAACCTAGGCCCTTAACCCTAAACCTATAAAACCCAATAAACCTTAACGTTAAAAACCCAAAGACCTAAACAATAAAAAAATAAATAAGTCCCATAAAATAAACTATAAGCATATAAAAAGCCCTAAAGCATAAGCACTATTATAAAATCCTAAATCCTAAACTTAAAATTCTAAAAATTCCTAAACCCCAAACCTAAAGAAATACTAAATCCTATAAACCATAAAATAAACCTTAAAACCATTTAAAATCCCAACAAAATTCTAAGATCTAAATCCTAATTCTAAAAAGCCATAAACCTTAAACCTAAAAAAACACCCAAAAACCCTAAGCTCCTAGCCCTAAACCCTAGGACACACCTAATCCTTATAAACCACAAACCCCTAAACCTACAAAAATCTAAGATATAAACCCTATGAATCCCTAAATCATATATTCTAAACCCTAAAACCCAAAAAAACCAAAACCCCTAACCCTAAAAAACCTTAACCTTAAAAACTCAAAGCCCCTTGTTACACCCACAAAATGAGCTAGGTTGAACTAGAGTCTAACACTTCTGTCATGATGTTTTAATTTCATAAATTGTTTAATAATGGTGTTCTAAGGCAGTATATAAAGTTTTGAAGTGTTTGGAGGTCAAACGTCCAAGACGTTCGGAAACTAGTCAAAGTTGAACTAGTGTGTCGTAGTGATGTTTTGGGGGATCGTTTGATGGTGAAATTCAGTACCAAGAGTTCCTACGCGTAGCCTGACATATAAAAGGTCAAAATGTCTGAGAACGACGCCTCGGGGACAATCAAAAGAGTCCCCGAGAAGGACCCAAACATGGGCCAGCGAAGATACCAAGCAGCCAAGATTTGGCATGCTGCTGCGCAACGCGCAGCTGTCACGCAGTAGGCAAAAATATTTCCCTACAACGCGGGGATGTCTCAAACCATTCTGTCCAAGAATTTTCAAAAAGCAAGATTTGGAAGTGCCTCCGCGACGCGCAGTAAAGTCCCAGATTTTGTTGCATCATTTTTAAGTCAAATTTGAGTTGGTTAATTTGTCCAATACATGTAGGAATCTTTTGGGTAATTTAGGGGTGAATTATGGACAGTTATAGGACCTATTTAAAACCCTAAACTTACCAATCAAATCTAAAACTCTCACTTCAAAATAAAACCTCTCCATTCACTCTCTCCAAAACTCCATTGTTGAAGCTTTAAAGCTCCAAGGAAGAAGATAGAATTTCTCAAGTTTTCTCCATCAATTTTGTGGGATTTTCATCACAATTAAGGTATGGTTATTCATCCTTGAAATGTTTTTCTTTAAGGAGTCAATTCCAATGATTTTTCAAAGATGATCAAAAAGATGAATTGTCCAATTTCATGATCTATCCATGGTTTCTTGCATTAAAGGTTTTTAAGCATTGAATATTGATTGAATTGTTATTAATTTGATGATTTAACTCAATTAACCTATGAACCCATGTAATTGATGAACCCTAGTTTTTGACTACTTTATGTATTACTTAATACTGACTTAATGCTTATGAATTCTAGTGTTGTTTTCATTGGGCTATTGATTGATGTAATAATTGTATTGAATTGATATCTAGTTTGTCTTAGATTGATTAATCTATATTTAATTGACCTAGTTTCATTGAGTATGATAGTTTTTATATTGAATTGATGTTCATGGCCATTGGTAAGGGCCTTATGGTATTGAATTAGATGATTTAACATCGAATTGAGGTGTTGAGGATGGAGTGGTGGTACGATGCCCTAATTCCTTTTATTTTATGTATTTTAGACTTCAATTATGTTGTGATTGGTATGGTCCACTTATGGTGGTGGTGTTATGTGCTTTACTTGCAATTGATGTGACCTTGTCGGTGTTACTTTATGTATTATGATGATCATGGCCTTGTAGGAAACTACTTGAAGTAATGTGGTTATATTTATAATGGTATAATAGTGTATAGGATGACTTAAAGAAGATAATAGTTGTTCCTATGTGTTTCTAGAATGACATGTAGTATGTGTTAAGGTGAAGTATGTTGTTCTTGTCTTGGTTAACTTGTCTCCCTTACTTGATGCATGTATGAATGTGAATATGTGATGTCTTGACTTAGGATGCTAAAGCCTCTTAGTCTTGTATGTATGAATGAAATGAGACTTTAAATGATGTTAAGAGAGTCTTTTATGTGAAACCTTGAACCTAGTGGTAAGGTTATGAATGTTGAAGTTGAAAGCCGTAATGGTATCCTTCAAAGTAAAGGAATGATAGACTTAAGGTTTATTGGCTGGAACGACATCATATCAAACCTTAGGAAAGTCATGATGAGCTTCTTGTCGCCATTGTAAGGTAGCCCTGGAGGACCTCTTTGGTAGGGTAAATGTGATTGGGTTATGAACTTGATATGGAACCCCTTTATATGAACCTTAATATGAATTACTCTATGAGAACAAAGGCTAGCACCGAGTGAGTATGGTAAGAGAAGTATTTCTATTTAAAGCATGAGACTAGATTACAAAGTATGCCCTTCAGATTCCTTAACCATGTCCCTACATGGGATGTGTCTAAGTCCTACCATTGGCAAGTAGAACACCCACATCGGAGTAGGTTAGAACTCCGGATTCATGTCTTGCTATCATGGTCTATGTCGGTTATTGCCTATTATCATCATGTGGGATACCTACTGTCACAACCGGGGAGCACCCCCTAGAAGTAACATGGCATACTTAACCTCTCGGAGGTCTTATACAAGACCATAGTTATCATTCATCGCATTAACATAGTAAATTTATCGGAAAATTTAAAACTTTCTTAGCACATCATGTGCTAGAACATTATTTCATATATATAAAACATAAGTCATAATACATATATAGACCTTAAGTCTCTTTTCCATCTTAGACTCAACAACATTAGAATACATTAGTGAAACGGCCCATAAGACACATTACATAACTATACAATATTTAAAACACTTTAAAGTAAAGACATAAGTTGGAGATCCTTGAACTTAAGGATTCCTTTCATTGAGCTTGGGAATCATCTATCAAGCTCTTCACCATTCAAGACATCATTTAAGCATCCATAAACTACACTTTGTGTAAAAAGTAGAGAAGAATGGGGTTAGCACGAGAATGTACTAAGTATGGCAACCATGCAAAAACATGCATTTAAAAGGGACATTTTCCTTGAAATCATACTTCATGCCATTTTGAGTAAATCATCATAAAACCTTAATTCAATAATATTTATATCATTAACATACTTCATATAAACATATTCAAATGCCAAACATTACATAAGATCACATATAGGATTTATGACATTTTTGAGTCACATTACAGTGAGCTCTCTTTCCCTTAACAGTGAGCTTTATTTCCTTTTATTCATTAACTTTCCAAGTAACCCTCTAGTGATACTTGGTGCAATGTATCACCTTAAGATCACAAAGAAAGCATACATACAACCTACATAAACCAACACATATCCTCATATAAGCATAATACATCAAAAACACATTTAACTCAAAACCTTAGGACATTATAGTAAACTACGTTTAACTTACACATATACCAACTCCACTTCACATCAATGCATTAGAAGACCTTACTCATAATCCTACTCTAAATCTACTAGCGCAATGTATATGTGAAGCCCCATAACCTCACACATAATTAGTAAGCCTATCATAAGACCACAAGACTTACCATCCATTTCATACATCAACAAGTAAGTGAATATAACTTCATTCATGTCAATACAAGACCTTTACCATGTAGTCAATAATATAAACATCATACATATAGACTCACACCATGCACATCTTCATAACAAGTAGACCAATACTACAATGTTATGCATAAAGACATAATCATAATAATATACATTAGGTCACCTCTCTAGGACTTCCTAAGGAGCTACTTGTTCAATGTCTAGATGGGTTCATTACTTCAACCTATCCTAAGTAACCTCCCTTAAGTCATCCTAGTTAGGATCCTAGTCATTTATTTCCATTGTCCATTTTACTTTAGGGAAACTATAGCCTTAACCGACACTAAGACCATGGGTGCTAAACATGGAATTCGGTGTTGTAGAGCCTTACACCAAGGGAAGGTGTTCCTACCTAGCCAAGGTAGAATCATGAACATATATCCTAGCATCCTAAGTGAATTCACTTTGCTATATCCTATGTGGCAAGCATAGTTTATGGAACTAAGAGATAGGTAATTCCCTCTACATGCCATTGGACAATTGGGGCCTCATCTCATGAGAAAAAATGGGTGAACCCCTTCCTCAAAGGCAAGTCAACATCTCATGTGGGTACATAGGTGAGTATTTCTCTAAGGGAAGTCAACACTTTATAAGGGACAAATGGTGAATCTTCCTCAAGGGAAAGTCAACACCTGTCAATGTCAAGTTCACTCGGTGCTATGCTAAGTTCCCTTTATTGAAAAGCCTTTAATTACATTTTTCATAAAAACACAAGTTAGATATTTATTCCTCATATGCTTATAGAATATTCAATCACCTATTATAGTTATATAGTATTCTTGGGCACCCTTCTCAAAGCCCCTCTACTTACTAGGCCATCATACATGTGTGTGTGTGTTCATACATGTGAGCAAACCTTTCACATAACACATAGATATCACACATGTTCATACATCGATGCATAAGTCTATAGGTATAATTATATGAGCAATCCTTTCATATAAAACCCACTAAGACTCTATGCACATTCATACTTAATCGTATTATATAAGCTTAACATGCATAGTAGTAGAAACTAGTGAATATGAGAACTACCTTTCATTTAGACACCATGAACCTTTACTACTTTAAAGCATGCATGAAGTGTGAGTGTGTGTACATTGGTCAACATGATCACATAATGTCTATCAACAACTCATTGAGGCAGCCACCCTCTTAGACCACATTACACTTTTAAGCATAGATCACACAACACACAATAGCATAGGAAGCAAGACAATCTTCACATTATAATCAAGACTCCTAACTTTAGCTATTTACACATTCACATATGGGTACATGGGTAGGGGTCATCAATCATTAACACTTAACCCATGGCATCACCTACACATGCTCTTACATAGCCATTCACATGCTCATAACAATAGTAACATAACTTAGATTCACAACTCAAATAGAAGACTAGGCACAAGTTACACATAAAGTGATCATCATAACCACTTATCCATATATTCATCAATTTGAATTCAAGGCCATGGTAAACACATGTATAATGACAATAAAGTAAACACCGCCACATAAGTGGACCATACCACACAATGTCATACAAGGCTTCATCAACTACAATACTATAAGGAAAGTAGAAGAGATAAGCATTCTTACCAATTTCTCACCCTTTGATCATCATTGATCAATACACCTTGTTTATCAATAATTCATATATAGGGCAGTAGATAAATGTACTTTAAGCATAGAAGAAACCATGTACAAGTCGCTACAAGATCATGATACAACTAGTGCACTATATCACATATATGGTAGAAAGTAGAGAGTTATAGATCATCAAGTAACTTCCCTAGTTTTGCTAATAAATCATCATTTATAAATAATATACATTTAGGGAAGTATCTAAATAGATATAAATCAAATATAAATCATGCTTCATCTACCCTAGAATTAAGATCACATAATGTTCATTACTGTAAGACCCCAAAATGTGATAGGGTTTCTAGAGACTAACATGTTCATCTTAATGTTATAAGGTCCTAAAATGACTTATAATATAGTTTATAGTCAGTGTATAAAGGTTGAAGTGATTTGGAAGTCAAACGCCAAGGGTCGACCGAAACGTTCAACGACTAAGTCACCTAAATGCCTCATATGTGGTTCTATCTGATAATGTGTGATTCATGAGCTTAATAAGTCTTTTGATGGTTTATAATGATGTTTAAAGATAGTATATGAAGTTTCGTGAAGTTCGGAGGTCACACGCCCAAGAACGTCCAAGGCGTTCGAAAGATAGCCCCTAAGACGTTCATCGTATGTCATGTTGGGGTTAAGGCTGTTTGGACGTCTTTTAGGTGTTTGTTTTGGATGAAATTTATGTGGAAGGTATATAAAATGTTAAGGTTTGTAATACCATTTGAAACGTCCGGGTACGACTTCTAAAGGGCCCCACAAGAGGCCCCAAAAGAAGGACCCAAGGCTGCCTATGACACTGCCTGGGTAGTGTCCCTTAACGGACCCAACGATGGATCATTGGTCCCCCAATGGCCCGTCAAGCAGGCCTCATCAAAGGGAACTTGCCTTGGACATGTCTTAAGCCAAGATTTTGGCTAAGTCTCAGGAGACGGATTACATGATGCCCCGTCAAGGCCATGACGCTCCGTCGAGCCCCTCGTCGAGCCTGGCCTGCAAGTTGGCAGCCTCCGTTCTGTTAATTAAAGGGGTGAATGAGAAATTCACCCCACGTCCTAAACTGACTATAATAGGTTTATTTAGTTAATTTTAGTTTTATATAAGTCTTCTAAAACGTGATCAACCCATTCACAAATCCTCTCACATGTTTTAAGCCTTTCCCCTCAAAAATATTCTCTCTAGAACCTCCATGGTTTTTGAAGCTCAAGAACAGCTTGTAGATTGGATTATCATGGGTTCTTCATCAAGTTTTATAGGTATTCATTAAGATTAAGGTATGGTGATCTTCATCTCTAGTTATGTTTTCATCTAGAGAGCCAATCTCAAAGATGTCAAAGAAGAAAAATATGATCAAAGTCCTTCTTCTTCAATCTAGCCATGGGTTGTTTTTAAAAAGGCTTTGACCAATTGAATCATGAATAATTGAAGTTAATACAGTGGTTTTAACGTGAATTTTACTCCAATTGCATGATGAACCCATGCTCCTTCACTAAACGATTTAGCCTTGCATGGGCTTTGTGATTTGACTTGTTATCGATTTAATTATGATTCTATTACGTTGAAGTGATTGTATATGCTGTTATTTACATGAATGTTTGTTGAATTGATGTTGAATGATCCATGAGTATCAATGTATGAAGATTTTGGCATGTTTAGCCTAGTTCCTATAGTTCACTGTAACATTGGCTTTCTTATGATCTAAAGTGAATTTCGATTAAGTTGTGGTTCTTGTAGCTACTGTTTTAGGTTAATACCATGGTTGAATTGTGGATATAAATCATGTATGACCGAAGTAGATAAGGCTTGGTTTGAATTAATATAGGTTCTTCTTGTCTATGGAGTTGTAACTTGTGATCTTGACGTTAGGTTAGTCGCTATAGGAATTGATTATGGTTAATGTCTATATCTGCTGCCCATAATGAAATATGAGGATGAATTGTATGTAATTAATACAATATGGGTCAATTCATTATAGGTTGAATATGATTAACCTATGTAAACTTACCTTCCACGAGCTCCCTATATGAAGCATGCTTGTATCGACCTTAATGGCAAATTGTAGTAGTGTCTCATGTAGATTATGATTTAATTAGCTACTGACTTAGGGTGATATGATTCATGAAATATGACCTATAATCCATATGAATGAAAGTGGTTATTGATCTATGTTCTTCTACTTTCCTAGTATGTTGATATGTTGTATTATGTTATGGTATAATCTTGTAGTGACTTGTACATGGTTTCTTATATGTTTAAAGTACATTTAGCTACTGCCATATATATGAATTATTGATAAACAAGGTGTATTGATCAATGAGGATCAAAGGTTGAGGAGTTGGTAAGAATGCCTATTTCCTCTACTCTTCTACTTCTCTATTCTTTATAGAAATGTTGATGAAGCCTTGTATGGCATTGTGTGGTATGGTCCACTTATGGTGGCGGTGTTTACTTTATTGTCATTATCTATGTGTTGACCATGGCCTTGAAGGCAAATTGACGAACTTATGAATATGTGCTTAAGATGATACTATGAGAAGCTTATGCCTACTTACCTATTCTAGTTGTGAATTAGGTTGTGTGGCTATTGTTTGAGCATGAGTATAACCATGTTAGGGTAAAGTATAGGTGCTGCCATTGATGTGTTAAAAAGGTTGATAGCCTTTACCTATGTATCCCTTATATGATAGTGTAAATAGCCAAAGTTAGGAGTCTTGATTATATTATATATATTGTCTTGTCTCCTATACTATTATGTGTTGTGTGCTATGTGCTTGAAGTGTATTGTGGTCTAATAGGGTGGCTGACTTAATAAGTTATTGATAAACATTATGTGATCATGTTGTTCAATGTACACACACTCTCACTTACATGCATGTTACAAGTAGTATAAGTCATTGTGTCTAAATGAAAGGTAGTTCTCATATTCACTAGTGTCTACTACTATGCATAATAAAGTGATGTTTACGAAAGTATGATTTGTATTCCCTTACTAGGATGACTTGATAGGTGTACCAGTATGGGCAAGGGTATGGAACCTTGTCTATACATTGCACACGTGTATCTTGATAGGATAGTTCCTAGATTTGGTTTCTAAGTACATGAAGGATGAATGTATGAACATGTTACGAATATGATATATATGATATGATGAAGTATGAATGTGCATAGTGTCTTGGTAGGTTTATATGAAAGGATTGCTCATATAGTTATGCCTATAGACTTATGCATTGATATATGAACATGTGTGACATAATGTGTTATGTGAAAGGTTTGCTCACATCTACGTATACACTCACACACATGGATGATCTAGTTAGTAAGAGGGGCCTTGCTAGGGGTGCCCAAGAATACTCCAAAACTAGATAGGTGCTTGAATATGCTATAAGCATATGAATGATGAATATCCTAAGCCTATGTTTTTATAAATAAAGGTAATAAAGACTTTTCAATAAAGGGAACTTAGCTTAGCACCGAGTGAAATTGACATTGAGAGGTGTTGACTTTCCTTGGAGGAAGATTCACCATTTGTCCCTTATAGAGTGTTGACTTCCCTTAGAGGAATACTCACCTATGGACCTACATGATGTGTTGACTTTCCTTGAGGAAGATTCACTCATGTTTGCTCATGAGGTGAGGCCCCATTACCAAATGGTATGTAGAGGGAATACCTATCTCTTAGTTCCATAAACTATGCTTGCCACGTAGGATCTAGCAAAGTGAATTCACTTAGGATGCTAGGATATATGTTAATGTTCTACCTTGGCTAGGTAGGAACACCTTCCTTTGGTGTAAGGCTCTACAACACCAAATTCCATGTTTAGCACCCATGGTCTTAGTGTCGGTTAAGGCTATGGTTTCCCTAAAGGTAAAATGGACAATGGAAGTAATTGAATAGGATCCTAACTAGGAGGACTTAAGGCAAGTTACTTAGGATAGGTGGAAGTAATGAACCTATCTTGACATTGCATAAGTGACTCCGTAGGAAGACTTAAGAAGGTGCCCTAATGCATATGATTATGTATGTGTCCATTATGTATGATATTGTAGTCTTGGTTTGGCTATGTCTATATTGCACTATACTTATATGATGGCATGTGTTGTCTTGTGTAGATGCTATGTATGGCCTTCTCTTGTGTTCCTAAGGTGATACATTGCACCAAGTATCCCTAAAGGATTACTTAGGAGGCTAATGAATTAAGAGTAAGGGTTCACTGTAAAGGTGATGGAGTTCACTGTAAAGTGACCCCAAATTGTACTTAAATTCTATATGTGCTTTTCTATGATGTTTGGACTTTGATTGTGTTTCTATGAAGTATGTGGATGATATAAATGCTATTGATAAAGGTTTTATGATGATTTACTCAAAATGGCATGAAGTATGATTTCAAAGAAAATATCCCTTTTAAATGCATGTTTTTGCATGGTTGCCATACTTAGTACATTCTTGTGCTAATCCCATTCTTCTCTATTTTTTACACAAAGTGTAGGTTATGGAATGATTAAAGGAGAGCTATGATTGAGGAGGTTGATAGGTGATTTCCCAAGCTCAAGGAAAGGAATCCTTAAGTTCAAGGATGTCCTTATGTGTACTTAGTGTAAAGTCTATCTAGTAATGTATAGCTTTGTATTATGTCTTAAGGGCCTTGTCCTTAATGTACTCTAAAGTTATTGAGTCTAAGATGGCAAAGAGACTTAGAGTGTAAATATGTATTATGACTTATGTTTTATATATATATGATGTGATGTTTCTAGCATATGATGTGCTATGAAAAGTTTTAAATTTTCCGCTAAATTTACTATGCCAATGCAATGAATGATATGAGAGGCTTGTCTTACACCTCTGACAGGTCGACGACGCCGGTTACAATCCAAGATTGTATCCTATATTCTAGGGTATGGTTTCGGATTGTGACAAACTTGGTATCAGAGCATGAGGTTTATGTAGCGGTTTTAGGTTCTAAGAAGTCTCATATTGCCACGTCTAGTAGAGTCTTGTATCATTGGTGGTGAATCGCTACACATCAAATGGTACGAGAGGCTATAGGACGATAGAGTTGCCCTTCTTCATCAATCTCATATCGTGCCATAGAACTTAATTCTGTAAGATCTCTCTCTTATGTTTTCTTGTCCGGTGGTCTTTTAGATGTGATTGCTTGGATGAGATTGCTCTATGCTTGAAGGAGAAAAGGTGAGTTTAAATTCTTATCTTTGTTTTATGGTTTGAATGAGTATGTGTGAAGGGGACACTTGTCCTTATTTGATGATGTATAAACTAACTAAGGCGACTTGAAGGGTTAACTAGACTTAGGTAGGGGTATGGGACTCTACCTATGTCTTGCACTAGTTTGCCTTGATGGAGACCTTAGGAGGTTAATATTATGTATGCGTATGCTTATAAACATGTAAATATCCTAGTGTGCTAAAGATATGGAGTTATCCATGCATCAAGGTTATAGTTGAGTGGAGTATGGTGCTAATTGTAGTTCTTGTTGGGTTACTTGGTTTAGTGAAGTTATGGAGCTTTACTTGATCATTGCACATGTTAACTCTACGGGGATTATGATTGGTTATCTTACCTTACTATGTATGAAATATCTCTTATTTGATGATGTGATGCGAATTATGGCAATATATGAAATCTATGTGAAATAGCAAGTTATGTCGAATGATGTATGTCATGATATAGTTAAAGCATGCTAGAAGTTATGGAGGTTAAAGTGAATTCTCTTAGATTGTTGTATTCCTATATGTTTTGTATGATGGTATCCAAATACTAGGATTTGAACTTGGAGTGTTCAATAACTACCTATGGAAGCATGCTATCCTATGAAGGTATGTGATTAAAAGTGTGCATTGTCTCCCTTTGTATATAAGTGGTCTTGATGAGTTGCTAGTATAAATTGGAGTCTTTTGTATAGACTTAAGTTGTAAATATAGTATGCATGCTTATGAAGGATGAGTTGGTAAAGCTTTGTATCTTATATTTCCATGCTTGTTCCATCAAATGTCTAAATGTTGCACTTTTGGGGATATTTGGAAGCATGCTCACTGTAAAGACTAGGCAACTTATTGTAACATGTTTGGAGAACCAACTAAATTGTCATTTTATTGGATGTTGTTGAAATATGTGTAGAATTTTTGAATATGAACATAATAAGGAATGTGGAAAAGAATTTTTGCTATTTATATTGAAGGATGAGAATCTTATGACATGATGAGTCGTAGATTTGTTTATGACTTCTTATTGTGTTGTGAGTCCCTTAATGTTGTGGAATTGATATTTCCCCTAGAATTGAGGGTAGTATTCTTATCTTTGTAGGGTGATGATGTGGGTTTGATTGACCTAGAAGTTACCTTACTTTAATGTTGAAACAAAAGAAAGAGTTCTTATGACTAAGTCCCCTTGTTGTATTCCCCTAATGATGTATGACCTTAGTGTCTATTGCATTGTAGGAAGACCTTATGTGAATTGAATAGTATGATCAAAATTGATGGTTGAGGATGATTTGCCTAAAATGATAAGGTTTAGAATGCCTTAGTGTTGCTAAATTGAATTAACGAAAATTCTCTCTAAGGTAGAAATCACTTTAAGTGATGAATATGAAGATTGTGTAGTTAAGATCCTCTATATGTTGGGTTAAGTTCCTCTTAATTGGGTTTACCCTAAGTGGGGGATGGTGTTTTGAGTAGTGAGATTGTAGAAATTGTCTACATTGTTCTTCTATTCTTACTTGAATTGGAAAATATGAATTCTTAGTATGGTTGTTCATGAAAATAGTCTTGCATAAAGTGTAAATTGCATGATCTTTATATGATTGGTATGAATTGATTGACATCATCTTAGAGACATGGTGAATTTTCCAATGAGCATGAGAGGAAAGTTTTGATAAAATCCATCTTTTCTCTTGTTGACTTGTATTTTAATGTGCTAATTGTGAAGTTGACTTCATGAGGTAAGACAAGGAACTTGGTAATAGTCACTTGTAGGGTAAATTGTTTAGCCTTGTAATGGAAGTTGAGTCTCTTTTACAATGACATATGTTGACTCTCTTGAAGATTTAGTGACTTGATGATTTGTAATGCAAAATTTTAGGCTCATTCTTGAAAGGTTAAAGCATGTTTAGCTAAGTGTTAATGTGTGTGCCTATGATTTGTGATATTCTTCTCAAGTGATACTTACAGTGAAGGTAAGTACTATGTTAGAAATTGACATTTTGTGAAACTTCTTCCTATTTGTTGTGATGTTTTTGGTGTGACTTACCATTTAGACTTCACTAGGAAGAATTCATGCTCATGCCTGGGTTTAAAAGTTGAGATTTCTCATTTTAAATAGGAATTGACCTTGTACTTTGCTAAGGTGTGAACTCATGATACATGTAAGTGTGCTGAGGAGAAGTACATTCCTCCATGGACACCACTAAGCATAGTATGGTTGAGTATGACCTTCATGGCACTAGGTCTAACTAATGAAGATTTTTGTTAAATGTAATTAACTCAAGTCTATGTGCATTGAAGTATGAGTGCCTACTTGTTTTGAGTATTATTGAAATATGCCTATATGTGGTCTTGCAATATGATATATTATTGAATTAAGGTGTAATGACCATGTTATGATTAGGAGAAGTATGTTCCTCCTATGAGCATGATAAGAGCCTCTTTGATTAATGCATTAAGGGCGAGTGAATTGAAATTTTGCTTGCTTGTGTGTATTGAGTGAAAAATGGTGTAAACTTGTGTTCCTTTTAAAGTTTGGTACATTAAATTCTATGTGATGATGTTAAGACTTATATGAACTGCTCTAATATGCATTGAAATCCTTGTTGTGATTAAAGTGTCCTAAGTGTCATTCGAGGACGAATGTTCCCAAGCGGGCGATATTGTAAGACCCCAAAATGAGATAGGGATTCTAGAGCCTAAAATGTTCGTCTTAATGTTCTAAGGTCCTAATGACTTATAATATGGTTTATAGTCAGAGTATAAAGGTTGAAGTGATTTGGAAGTCAAACATCAAGGGTCGACCGAAATGTTCGATGACTAAGTCACCTAATTGCCTCATATGTGGTTCTATGTGATTATGTGTGATTCATGAGCTTAATAAGTCTTTTGATGGTTTATAATGATGTTTAAATATAGTATATGAAGTTTCGTGAAGTTCGGAGGTCACACGCCCAAGAACGTCCAAGGCGTTCGAAAGATAGCCCCTAAGACGTTCATCGTATGTCATGTTGGGGTTAAGGCTGTTTGGACGTCTTTTAGGTGTTTGTTTTGGATGAAATTTATGTGGAAGGTATATAAAATGTTAAGGTTTATAATACCATTTGAAACGTCCGGGTACGACTTCTAAAGGGCCCCACAAGAGGCCCCAAAAGAAGGACCCAAGGCTGCCTATGACACTGCCTGGGTAGTGTCCCTTAACGGACCCAACGACGGATCGTTGGTCCGCCAACGGCCCGTAGAGCAGGTCTCATAGAAGGGGACTTGCCTTGGACATGTATTAAGCCAAGATTTTGGCTAAGTCTCAGGCGACGGAGGACATGATGCCCCGTCAAGGCCATAACGCTCCGTCGAGCCCCTCGTCGAGCCTGGCCTGCAAGTTGGCAGCCTGCATTCTGTTAATTAAAGGGGTGAATGGGAAATTCACCCCACGTCCTAACCTGACTATAATAGGTTTATTTAGTTAATTTTAGGTGTATATAAGTCTTCTAAAACGTGATCAACCCATTCACAAATCCTCTCACATGTTTTAAGCCTTTCCCCTCCAAAATATTCTCTCTAGAACCTCCATGGTTTTTGAAGCTCAAGAACAGCTTGTAGATTGGATTCTCATGGGTTCTTCATCAAGTTGTATAGGTCTTCATGAAGATTAAGGTATGGTGATCTTCATCTCTAGTTATCTTTTCATCTAGAGAGCCATTCTCAAAGATTTCAAAGAAGAAAAATATGATCAAAATCCTTCTTCTTCAATCTAGCCATGGGTTGTTTCTAAAAAGGCTTTGAACGATTGAATAATGAATAATTGAAGTTAATAAAGTGGTTTTAACGTGAATTTTACTCCAATTGCATGATGAACCCATGCTCCTTCACTAAACGATTTAGCCTTGCATGGGCTTTGTGATCTTGACTTGTTATCGATTGAATTATGATTCTATTACGTTGAAGTGATTGTATATGCTGTTATTTACATGAATTTATGTTGAATTGATGTTGAATGATCCATGAGGATCAATGTATGAAGATTTGGGCATGTTTAGCCTAGTTCCTATAGTTCACTGTAACATTGGCTTTCTTATGATCTAAAGTGAATTTCGATTAAGTTGTGGTTCTTATAGCTATTGTTTTAGGTTAATACCATGGTTGAATTATGGATATAAATCATGTATGACCAAAGTAGAGAAGGTTTGGTTTGAATTAATATAGGTGCTTCTTGTCTATGGAGTTGTAACTTGTGATCTTGACGTTAGGTTAGTCGCTATAGGAATTGATTATGGTTAATGTCTATATCTGCTTCCCATAATGAAATATGAGGATGAATTGTATGTAATTAATACAATATGGGTAAATTCATTGTAGGTTGAATATGATTAACCTATGTAAACTTACCTTCCATGAGCTCCCTATATGAAGCATGCTTGTATCGACCTTAATGGCAAATTGTAGTAGTGTCTCATCTAGATTATGATTTCATTAGCTACTAAATTAGGGTGATATGATTCATGAAATATGACCTCTAATCCATATGAATGAAATTGGTTATTGATCTATGTTCTTCTACTTTCCTAGTATGTTGATATGTTGTATTATGTTATGGTATAATCTTGTAGTGACTTGTACATGGTTTCTTATATGTTTAAAGTACATTTAGCTACTGCCATATATATGAATTATTGATAAACAAGGTGTATTGATCAATGAGGATCAAAGGTTGAGGAGTTGGTAAGAATGCCTATTTCCTCTACTCTTCTACTTCTCTATTCTTATAGAAATGTTGATGAAGCCTTGTATGGCATTGTGTGGTATGGTCCACTTATGGTGGCGCTGTTTACTTTATTGTCATTATATATGTGTTGACCATGGCCTTGAAGGCAAATTGATGAACTTATGAATATGTGCTTAAGATGATACTATGAGAAGCATATGCCTACTTTCCTATTCTAGTTGTGAATTAGGTTGTTTGGCTATTGTTTGAGCATGAGTATAACCATGTTAGGGTAAAGTATAGGTGCTGCCATTGATGTGTTAAAAGGGTTGATATACCTTACCTATGTACCCCTTATATGATAGTGTAAATATCCAAAGTTAGGAGTCTTGGTTGCATTGTATATATTGTCTTGTCTCCTATACTATTATGTGTTGTGTGCTATGTGCTTGAAGTGTAATGTGGTCTAATAGGGTGGCTGACTTAATAAGTTATTGATAGACATTATGTGATCATGTTGGTCAATGTACACACACTCTCACTTACATGCATGTTACAAGTAGTATAAGTCATTGTGTCTAAATGAAAGGTAGTTCTCATATTCACTAGTGTCTACTACTATGCATAATAAAGTGATGTTTATGAAAGTATGATTTCTATTCCCTTACTAGGATGACTTGATAGGTGTACCAGTATGGGCAAGGGTATGGAACCTTGTCTATACATTGCACATGTGTATCTTGATAGGATAGTTCCTAGATTTGGTTTCTATGTACATGAAGGATGAATGTATGAACATTTTATGAATATGATGTATATGATATGATGAAGTATGAATGTGCATAGTGTCTTGGTAGGTTTATATGAAAGGATTGCTCATATAGTTATGCCTATAGACTTATGCATTGATATATGAACATGTGTGACATTATGTGTTATGTGAAAGGTTTGCTCACATCTATGTATACACTCACACACATGGATGATCTAGTTAGTGAGAGGGGCCTTGCTAAGGGTGCCCAAGAATACTCCAAAACTAGATAGGTGCTTGAATATGCTATAAGCATATGAATGATGAATATCCTAAGCCTATGTTTTTATAAATAAAGGTAATAAAGACTTTTCAATAAAGGGAACTTAGCTTAGCACCGAGTGAAATTGACATTGAGAGGTGTTGAATTTCCTTGGAGGAAGATTCACCATTTGTCCCTTATAGAGTGTTGACTTCCCTTAGAGGAATACTCACCTATGGACCTACATGATGTGTTGACTTTCCTTGAGGAAGATTCACTCATGTTTGCTCATGAGGTGAGGCCCCATTACCAAATGGTATGTAGAGGGAATACCTATCTCTTAGTTCGATAAACTTTGCTTGCCACATAGGATCTAGCAAAGTGAATTTGCTTAGGATGCTAGGATATATGTTAATGTTCTACCTTGGCTAGGTAGGAACACCTTCCTTTGGTGCAAGGCTCTACAACACCAAATTCCATGTTTAGCACCCATGGTCTTAGTGTCGGTTAAGGCTATGGTTTCCCTAAAGGTAAAATGGTTTCCCTAAAGGTAAAATGGAAAATGGAAGTAATTGAATAGGATCCTAACTAGGAGGACTTAAGGCAAGTTACTTAGGATAGGTGGAAGTAATGAACCCATCTTGACATTGCACAAGTGACTCCTTAGGAAGTCTTAGGAAGGTGCCCTAATGCATATGATTATGTATGTGTCCATTATGTATGACATTGTAGTCTTGGTTTGGCTATGTCTATATTGCACTATACTTATATGATGGCATGTGTTGTATTGTGTAAATGCTATGTATGGCCTTCTCTTGTGTTCCTAAGGTGATACATTGCACCAAGTATCCCTAAAGGATTACTTAGGAGGCTAATGAATTAAGAGTAAGGGTTCATTGTAAAGGTGATGGTGTTCACTGTAAAGTGACCCCAAATTGTACTTAAATTCTATATGTGCTTTTCTATGATGTTTGGACTTTGATTGTGTTTCTATGAAGTATGTGGATGATATAAATGCTATTGATAAAGGTTTTATGATGATTTACTCAAAATGGCATGAAGTATGATTTCAAAGAAAATGTCCCTTTTAAATGCATGTTTTTGCATGGTTGCCATACTTAGTACATTCTTGTGCTAATCCCATTCTTCTCTACTTTTTACACAAAGTGTAGGTTATGGAATGCTTAAAGGAGATCTATGATTGAGGAGCTTAATAGGTGATTTCCCAAGCTCAAGGAAAGGAATCCTTAAGTTCAAGGATGTCCTAATGTGTACTTATTGTAAAGTCTATCTAGTAATGTATAGCTTTGTATTATGTCTTAAGGGCCTTGTCCTTAATGTACTCTAAAGTTATCGAGTCTAAGATGGCAAAGAGACTTGGAGTCTAAATATGTATTATGACTTATGTTTTATATATATATAATGTGATGTTTCTAGCATATGATGTGATATGAAAAGTTTTAAATTTTCCTCTAAATTTACTATGCCAATGCAATGAATGATATGAGAGGCTTGTCTTAGACCTCCGACAGGTCGACGACGCCGGTTACAATCCAAGATTGTATCCTATCTTCTAGGGTATGGTTTCGGGTTGTGACAATTACAACATTCAAATTGTAGACTAGAAGAACCTAGATCAATTCATGCAAGACCCCTTTTCTTTGATCATCAATACTTCATACCAACAATTCATTAATATCATCAATATAAAGCAGTAGTTAAGGACAACATAACCTAAACGAAATCCTACTACAATTGCCATAACGTCTAGATCACATTGAACATGCTATTTAGACATCACTGGAAAATAGAAGAATCATAGGTTAATCAACATTTATCAACATGAATCACTTATTTATAACTTATCAATAATATCCAATTAAGACAGTAGATACAACCATCCCTACACAATCGAATTCCACATTAAATCATTAAGAGGCCAATGTTATAGTGAATTATGGAAACTTAGCTAAACATGTTCAAATCCTCATACATTGATCCTTCAACATCAATTCAACATTAATTAATGTAAATAAAAGTAGATATAACCACTTCAACGTAATAGAATCACAATTCAATAGATAACAAATCAAGATCACAAAGCCCATGCAAAGACTAAATTAAGTTTGGAAGGGACATGGGTTCATAATGCAATTAGAGTCAAAATCACGTTAAAACCACTGTATTAACTTCAATTCATCATGATTTAATCGTTCAAAACATTTTTAGAAAGAACCCATGGATAGATTGAAGAAAGAGAAAATTGATCATATTTTTCTCTTTGAAATCTTTGAGATTAACTCTCTAGATGGAAGGATAACTAGATATGAAGATCACCATACCTTATTACTCATGAAAAACTCTAAAACTTGATGAATCATCCATGGAAATCCGAGCTCCAAGATGTTCTTGAGCTTCACAAACAATGGTGGTTTCTAGGGAGAATATTTTTGGAGGGAAAGGTTTCTTACGTGTGTATGGGATTGGGAATGGGAGGTTCACGTGTTTGATGACTTATATACACCCAAAATTAGGTAAATAAATCAATTAGGGTCAGTTTAGCACATGGGGTGAATTTCCCATTCACCCGTTTAATAAAACAGTACGCATGCAACAGGTTGCAGGCCACCATCGACGGAACTATCTACTGGCCGTTGGTCAGTCGACGGGCCGTGCATTGGCTTCCGTCCATTGGTACTTGTCCAATCTTTGGATTGAGACCTGCCCAAGCTAAGTATAAAACGATGAGACCTCACCTACGGGCGGTTGGTTGACCAACTGGCCGTTGTTTGGTCCGTCGATTGACACTGCCATGACAGTGTCTCGACCAGCCTTGGGTCCTTCTTGTGGGCCCTTTTGCGGGGTCCTTTAGAAGTTGTACCCAGACGTTTATAATGTAAATACAACGCTTAACAAGTTTTAGACATTCCACATAAGTTTCACCCAAAACAAACATCTGCAACACGCCCAAACATGCAAGGCCCCATCAAGACACACACATGCATGTCTCGAGGCTATCTTTCGAACGTCTTGGATGTTAGACCTCCTAAATTCTCGAAACTTCATATGATACCATTTAAAATAATCATAACTAATTTTAAGACTTCATAATCTCATTAATACACATATAAGCACGCATAGACATATGAGGCACATAGATGACTAATCGTCGAACGTTTTGGTCGACCCTTGACGTTTGACTTCCAAATCACCTCAAACTCTATACACTGCCTCTAAACCATATTATAAGACATTTTTAGGGCATTAGAACCTTAATACAAACATGTTAATCTCTAGACACCCTAACTCATTTTGGGGGTCTTATACCTACTAGCATTAGAGAAGTTCTATGAAGTTTAGGTGGTGGTATGAGATGCTATCTAGACATTGCACAATAGGTTTTGAAGGTGTTAGTTAGAGTCCCTAGGTATTTTCCAAGACCATTATTTGAATGTCCTTTATGTGATGAATTAGTATTAAATGAACTAATGAATATAATGACTTATGTAAGAAAGTATGTTAAGTAAGTACTTATCTGGAGTAGTTAAGGGTTGTCTAGTTAAGGTGTGAAGGGGGCATAGGAATGGTCACTTCTTATCTTACCTAGATAAGTCTTAAGAATTACTCTAGTTAGGGAAAATAGTTGAATATGTAGACATGATCTAAACTTAGGTAGTCTTAAGGATTATTTAGGTAGTCTTGAAGAGGTAAATCATGGATGATATCTTCTTGATTTACTTGAGTAAGTCTTTTGATAGCCTTTGGAAAGAGAATGTCATATTATCTATATGTTGTTGTGTTAAGTGAGAATGATTCTATCCTAGGTAGTCTATAGGATCTCTTAAGTGTGTGTGTAAGGGATTGTATGGACGGTCACTTACAACTCACTCAAGTGAGACTTAGATTCACCTTTGGTAGAAGAATCTCATGTTCATATGTTTGATGTCTTGTAAGTGTGTATGTGTCTCATTATAAGTAGGTCTTGAGGATCATTTAGGCATACCTAGAGAGGTTGTATGGGCGGTCTCTGTTTTTGTTGCTTAAGTGAGACTTAGGATAACTTTTAGTGTGGGAACGACATGCTAAGAAGTGTCTAATAAAAGGTAAGACACTTCACTATACACTGAAGGGGACTTCACTGTAACAGTGAAATGGGTTCACTGTAAAGTGACCTTAAAAATGTGAAGAATTGTTTAAATGTTATCTTATGTGTTTCTAAGTTGATAAATGTTGTTCTTATGATTTTATTATGATATTTAAATGAAAACATGCATATTTCCAATAAAAGTGCATTTTCATGATTATTATGCATTATGCCATACTTAGTACATGTGGTTGTACTAATCCATGCTTTTATCTATTGCTATAGTTGTTGGTAGGTGAGGAGAATTTGGAAAGCAAGACTTGGACCGTAGCATCATTCAAGAGAAGTTGAAATATGCCCTCATTTGACTCGAGGGCATAGATGTCTCTTATGTTTCTTATTGAAGTATTGTAATAGACTAAGTATTTCTATATTCGTACTGTGTATGGGCCATGTCCCAAGTATTCTCATTTCTAAGTTTGATGAGATTGAGACTTAGTATTTCCTATGGTTTTATATGAAAGAGTTTTTAAAGACTATGAAATATTTTGTGAAAAGTTTTAATTCCGCACTAATTTTCACTATGTATATGCGATGAATGATATGTAAGGCTTGTACAAGACCTCCGAGAGGTCAAGTAGGCCGGTTGCAATCCGAGATTGGACCTAACTTCTAGGGTGTGGTTTCGGGTCGTGACACCCCTAACCCTAAAAACCAAGATTAAACCCTTTATCTAAAACTCTACGACCTTAAACCTAAATCCTAACCTAAAACCCTAAATCCTAAACCTAAAACACTAATCAACCCTAAACCTTAACCTTAACCAACCCCAAATCTTATAAACCCTAATAAAAACGCTAAAACAATTTTAAACCTTGACAAAACCCTAATCTCTAAACCCTAAATCCTAAAAATCCTCAAATTCTAAACCTAAACATCGATTTTAAAAAAATCCAAAGAAACACTTAGCCCTTAAATGTCACATCCGGGTTTACCCCCCAGACGTAACCGGCGTCGTCGTACTCTTTGAGGACTAAGACAAGCCTCTTAATCTTACATATTTGCATTCATCGATTAAAAATACGGAAGAATTTAAAACTTTTTAACTACATCTAAACGGAGGTTTACATAGACCTCTACATACATATAATAATAATAATATCGAGTATACATATACTCGTTCGTATAAGAAGATTACATAGTCTTCTACTTTTATTTCACACATTTATATAATGAGAACAATAAAATTGGGCATAGCCCTACATCAATAAAAGTAAGCCGCATATAGGATTTATACAACTTTGTCTCAAATAGGAAATAGAGTCAATACAAAAGTTGTAGTAACTAAGTAACTTCATAAGAGATTATTGGCATCATCCTCGGGAAAATGAGTACCTACCACTTGGATGATAGAATATCCAAGTCTTCCTTCAAATCACCTCAAGTCAAACTTCAATGATCGGAACCTAAAATATTTCGGAAAGAGGGAGAAAATAGGGTTAGTACGCCACATGTACTAAGTATGAGACCATATGCACAAAACCAACAAAGTATGCTAAAAAGGAACATTTAAGGAAATCATGTTATTTAAGCCATTCCCTTGAATATACTAAACAAGTTAATTATATCATATGCATGCCATCATACTTAAACTCATAATCTCATATAACTCTATCATCAAGTAATAACATCTCAAACATTAATAAGAGTAAATCATGTAAATAGCAAAGCAAACCAACCAACTATAATCCTTAAGAAGCCACAAGTGCAATGACCAAGCCAAGCCCCGTAACCCTACTTAATCAAGTAACCTACTAAGGATCATAATTAGCAATTCACTTCACATAGCATAGTCTTCCATCTCATATAGAATTCTTTCTTTAACAATGATAACCAATTTCGTATTCATGAACATCTTATTTAACATACAAAGTCATTTACATTATATCATCATTCATATACCTAATATTAACTCCTCAAACTTCCTATCAAGGCAAACTAGTGCAAGGCATAGGTAGAGTCCCATACCCCTACCTAAGCTAAAGTCAAACCCATCAAGTTACTTCAATTAGTCTATACTTCGTTCATTCATTTTAGTTTAGGGAACTCTTGCCTTAACCGACATAGACCACATGAGCTAATGTGGAATCCGGTGTTATGAACCTTACACCGATGGAAGGTGGTCTACCGGCCAAGGTAGAACCTAACATAAACGTAGCTATCTAGGTGGATCCACTAGCTAGTATCCTATGGTGGCAACATAGTTTATGGATCTTGGGGAAAAACTATGTAAATATCAACTCTACACCCTACCTTGGGTCATGAGGCTATCCACCCCGTGAGGACCTTAGTGAAACCAAGCTTTCCTTATGTAAGAAAGTGTCACCCCCTCACATACAAGCTCGCTCGGTGCTAAGCTAGGTCCCTTTATTGAAATGCCTTTACTTTTATTGTAATCATAAACTTAGCTTAGGTCATAGGGCCTAGCCCTTGTATATTCATCATCTTAGCTCAATAAGAATTGCATGAGAAATAGTCCTTTCATTCACAACTCATATAAGTGAGGTCAACCTTTTGTATATCACATCATAATAAAGTACATAATTACATGTTATCATCCTTATGGCATGTACACCCCAAGCAACCTCACAACCAAAGCATAAGACATTTCAACTCAATCATCATACCATCCTATCACTCTAAACAAGGTATACTTCAATACAACATCATAACTTGAGGACAATTTACCATAATTAAAGTGAGAATTAGGATAGTCAAGACTTACCAACACTCCGCCATAGTTCATCATAAAGGGCCTTACCATCAACCCTTATATCAACCCAATTTGGGTCATCACACCAATGAAATTCAACAACCAACATGAAAATGAATTTAGAAGAGTCACTACACCATAATTCAATACTAAATCAAAGCTTTAAAACATGTTATCTAAATCTATCTTCTTAACCTAGATCAATACCCAAGGATTAGCATGAAGGACTTCAATTCATCACTATAGATTCATGATCAATGTAATAACAACCATTTAGGATGATTTAATCAATAATAGAATCAATTGCATCAAACCCAACCTACTTCATATTAAGATCATGCCTAGGGTTAGGGGTTAAGGGTCATGATCTACAATGTAGAGCAAACCATATCAATTCATCCTAACCAAGTTACAATACATGATAATCTACTCATTATAACCCAAATAGAACATGAACAACTCAATTCATAACATAAAATTCGTAATTGAATGAAACCCATATGAAACTCAACTTTTGGAAAACCTTTGAAGGAGCCCTTTGAGTAAATAAGTCTCAAAGGTGAATTAGATCCCATACCTTAAGATTGTATGACATTTTGATGGTGAATTCATCCTTAATCAGCCCCCAATTCACCTCCCAAGCTAAACTTCAATGGTGTCTTCCAATAGAGAAAGAAAGTAGAGAGAAGGAAGGGAGTTTATTTTGAGTGTTTTGTTTAGGCTAATAAGGGTTGGGGTATTTATATGAGGGGTTAAATTAATTAATTAGACTTCCCTAAACCCCTAAATAACTACCAAACCACTTAATTAATTAAATGGGATCATTTAAAATTTGGCAGGGATTCGGACCCTCACTGACGGAACCCCGCTAACGGGCCGTCGGTGAGTTGACGGGCAGCCCCTCCCTCCATCCTGCACTCCGTCATCTTGGTCAGAGACTGTGCAGGTGAGGGCTCCTAATAAATCAACTAAGTGTGGGGCGACGGTGGCGTCGACGCCCCGTCGAGCCCCTGGCGCCCCGTCGACTGCCTTTCGTCAAGGCACACTACTAGGCACTGTTGCATTCCAAGCTACTAGGGTCCTCCTCAAGTTCTCTTGTTTGGTTCTTGGGGAGTCGTACCCGGATATTTCAATCATGAAACATAACTCACAGGTGTTACACCTAATTCTACTCACTTTCATTCGATTCCGACTCTTAAAACTAGTCAAGTAGCTTAAGACACACTAGCCTTCTTATAAATCAATTTTCCGGACGTCATGGACATTATTGAACATTTTGGTTCTTAAAAAACTTAACCAATCTATATGTAACAACCCTAAAAATGGATATGATAAGTAATGCTTAATGTGTCTAGAATGCCTACGATTAGATCGGGTTCACACGGATTGATGCGCGTAGAACCAGACCTCTGAACCCTTGCTACAGCCAAGCCAACTAACTTGGGGAGTCAGTTGAGCTAGGAAAGGTTGGGTCCAGCCATGTAGGGGTCTCGAATACGAAGATTTACTCGAATGAGTCTTTACCGGACTTAAAAAGGGAAAATCTTAGGTTTGGAGGGTCTAGGGGTAAAATGGTCTTTTACTAGGCTAACGGTAGTATTGAAATTACACTAAATATATAATTAATTATTTAATCAATAAGGTGGAGGGGCATTTTGGGGAGAGAGGGCCGAAAATTGGCCCTTGAAGTGAAGTCTTGCTCCACCCGGGTTCGAACCTAAGTGGAAGCAATGAATTAAAATTGTTTTTAATTAAGTTGGTAAATTAATATAATTAATTTATATTTATTATTTATTAGCTGATTTAAAATAAAAGAAAATCATATTTTTAATAATTAACTAAACCTTATTTGACTAAGTCCTAAACTAGACTCCTAAGCCTAATATAACTCTCTCCTCTCACGCATATCTCTCAACACATGATCATTCTCTCTTCATATTAACGTTCTCTCTGCCAAATAAAGTACAAGAACAGTAGGTAAACCAAAGTTCTTCATACTTGAAGAACTCACAACGAAAATTATAAACAAACAACTAATCAATCACGTAGGCAAAGAGAAGGTTTTCCGTCGAGTTTGGTGTTGAACTTTTGGTGTTGGACGTGTGTTTGGAGGAGTTCTTTGGGCATCAAGTCGAGGTTTGAACGTAAAAAAAGTATGGGTTCTCTTCTCTCTTGGTCCATTTCCCAAGAGATCCCTTAAGATTCAGTCAATTCTAATCCGAAAACTAGGATTGTTCCCCGTTGCATGTCCCTGTCACTAGCTCCCATTGATTCGTAGGTTGGGTATGTTTGCTAGTAGATATTAGGCATGTAATGTGTTTTCGTGATGAATATGTTCATGAATGTGTGTTTGGATTCGTACGAATGATAATCTATGTTTTCCGAACTATGCGTACGTGTGTGCAAAATATGTACTGTGGCCTATAGCCCTCGAGTTTAAAGCTCAAAAATGATGTATTATGGTTGTATTTTTTTACGTGCACAAAATGAGGTAAGTCGTGATGTTCATATGAAATGTTATGTGGCTGAATTGAGTGAGAAACTCTTCGCTAAACGAATCCATGACAATGCACCTAAAATGTTATAAATGAACCATGAAATTTCCCTAGGAAATAATGTGTAATTTGATGAAAAAGGTGCAGAAAAATCATGGAATAAATTTCCAGAACTTGGAAATAGACTTTAGAAAGATTCTGGAAATTTTGGGTGTAAAAAAATAAAAATAAAAAAATAAGTGAGGTCTGCAGGGATCGAACCCAGGACCTCACTAAGGTTTACCCTAATAAATAAACCAAAAAAAAAAGGTGTTAGGCGGGGCTCGAACTGGGGATGGGGTCAGCGAAATTCGCCAGGGCAAAAGGGAATAAAATAAAATGCTGTTGTGGGGTTTCGATCCCACGACATGGAAGACCCCAGTTTATTTAAAAAATATATGGGGTCGTGGGGAATCGATCCCACGCCCCTCAGCGAATGCAGAAATAATTAAAAAAAAAAGGGGGGGGGGGTCGTGGGGAATCGATCCCACGCCCCTCAACAACTGTAGTAAATTAAGACAAAAAAAGGGGGGGGGGGGGCTGTGGGGGATTGATCCCACAACCCCTGTGTCAGTAGCGAAAATGGGAGCATAGGAGAAGGTAGAAAAAATTCATTAAAAATTTTGGGGTCGTGGGGAATCGATCCCACGCCCCTCAGTAAGCTGTAACAATTTAAAAGAGAAGAAAAAGAAGGGAAAATTTAATGTGGCCATTGGGGATCGAACCTGGATCCCCAAGCCAAGGGACACAAAAATTGAAAGTTAAGGAAAATGGCTAAGTGTTGTTCAAGGGATTCGAAACCGGGTTCCCTTGCCCAACTTCCATATTGACACATAAGTCATACGTGATTTCAATAATTAACGAATGTTGTCTATAAGAATTAAATTGAGACTTCGATATACTTACAAGATGCATAACTCTTGTACCACATAATCTTAGGAAGATATGAATCACCTAAACGAACTATGAATGAAGCCTCATGGCTTGTATGTATAGAACCATAAGTCTAACATACGTTTAAAAATAAGTGAACCTAAAATGTATGTAATGAAATGATGAAACCCTAGAAGGGTTAAGAAAGAGTGTGAAACACACTAAATGGCCAAGTGCATTGGCATATGATGAAATGAACATTCACGTAATAAGGGGTGAGTAATTATGAAGAGCAATGTGCTAAAGTTAATGAATGTGGTGACAACATTGTAAGAGGCTAATGTAAAAGATAAGAGCAATATCAAATGAGCCTAAATAAATGTTACCAAAATGTACTCACCTATGAGAGTGTAGAGTTAATGAAGAGACCAGTCTCTATGAACACTCTAATGAAAGTATTGAGAATAATGTATACTTAATACTAATTATGAGATGAGAAATCATCTATTGAGCTATGATGTCCTCATACTAGAATCCAGCTTCCATGACGTATGAGTTGAATGAAATGGAACTTTATACTGAGCACCGATAGACTTGCTATGAGCGGTGATGCCTTCTTTCGGGAAGGGCGGAGGTTCACGTAACTCTCATGAGATGAGACTGTTCGGCATGCCGGGTATGGGTCTCCTTATATCTCCTAGTCTTCGAACCTACACTGCCAATATAGGGATCTGGGGGGTTCAATTCCCATGTACGCTAGCATGTTTTGGGTCACTTTTGCCGGTGATTCCACCTCTTTTCGGTGTGGGGGAGACACTGGATTTCATGATGCTCACATGATCTATGTCGGTTAAAGTTAAAGTTCCCAATTAATGAATGAGTCCAGCCTCAAATGATGCATATAATGAAATGAACGATACCAAAGGTGTTAGGATAGAATAATCAAGAGGTGAGCTAGACTCAAGTAATGACACTAGGTTATTCTTGATCATTGCACAACAAACCCGATGAGAGTCTTAAACTACATCCTAGGTATAGCTGGTGTTTACACTAGCTTATGAATGAATGAAATGAAGTACGTATGAATGAATGAAGCAGACTCTATGTTTGTTAAAGAAGGCTCCCTAGTTGAGGTCCCATATGTTGAGCCCTCATTTTGGGAAGTCTTAATGTTAAGTCCATGATTCCAAGGTCTCATGGCATATGAATGAATGATATGAAAGACGTTATGTGCTATATGTAAAATGTTATGTGATGTGTGCAATATGATAAGTATGATGATGCATGTTACTCTCATGGCATGACTTTCCTAATCCAAATTTGGAAAGCTCACTAAATTTCCTAATCCAAATTTGGAAAGTTCACTAACTTTCCTAATCCCAATTTGGCAAGTCCACTAACTTGACTTTCCATAATCATATTGTTAGTAAAGAGCTATTCTTAATCATGCATGTCCGTGGTGTGTGCTTGCATATACCCATACTTAGTACAAGTGTGTACTAATACCATACAACTCTATATTTTTAGGTGCAGGTACAGGTTGACGCTAGAGCTTACAGGTTGACGTTGCAGCTATCCGGACGTGGAGCTTCATCTGGACTTGGTAGGCCCTCATGCCTTCGAGGATGTCTACCGTTACTATCTAGCTTAGATGTAGGCTTTAGCTAGTGGAGTATGTACCACTAGTGTTTCTTTCCATTTTTATTTCAGACATTGTATTGGTGCCATTTTGGCAATTATACATGTAATGCAGTATTGAACTATTTCTTTCAGTTGATAATCTTAATGTTATATGGTTGATTGTGAACATTATGAATGTAAGTAGAATGACCTTTATGCATGATAAGAAACAAAAAGTTTCAAATTTTCCTCTAAAATTAACCTAGATGAAGTAAGAATGACGTAAGTAGGCTTGTCTGCGACCTCTGAGAGGTCAACAACGCCGGTCTCCTCTGGGGTCTACATTTCGGTCGTGACACTATATGCACCTAATTCGACTTAGAACAGTGATTAGACCTCATGGAGCGTAGGTTAGGTTTTACAACATACCTTGGGATTTCGAAATGTTACATTATCCCCCCCTTGAAAATATTCATCCCCGAATGACACTAAACACTCCTTTAAAGAAGGGAATAGACTCAAGACTAGCAGCTCAACCAATTCACAGTATCAAATTAGCATGAATCACATCATTTCAATAAGGCAAACCTCAAAAACTCAATTTATCACAGATATGCTCTAAATTTCATCATGAGGTACCTCCTTCTCACAACACACATGAGCTCATCATTCATTACATAAGTCAATTAGAACAAAGTTCATTTCATTATTATGCTACACATAAGTTCCACGAAGACTCACCATCTCAAAATGCATAACTTAACCCAATTATGCAAAAAGTAAAACAAATTCCAAGCCTTCAAAGCCAACTTACAGTGCCTTCATAGTATCCTTACTGTGAAGTCTCCAAAATTTTGGGATTTTTGCAAAACTTCACCTAAAAATCAAGAAACCACAATTCCTAGCCGTAATTATATTATTAGAAAGAATGACTAACCTTAATCATCGAAAAGATGAGGATAATGGGTCTTCATGTCGGCCTCGGCCTCCCATGTAGCATCCTCAACTAGGTGGTTTTTCCATAATACTTTTACGGAAACCATCTCTTTGTTCCTCAACCTCTTCACTTGTCTATCAATGATTTTAACTGGAACCTCCTCATAAGAGATGTTATCCTTGACTCCAAGGCCTTCAATAGGAAGAATAGACTCGGGATCCCCGACACACTTCTTCGACATGGAAACATGGAAAACCGGATGAACCGAAGCTAAATCATTAGGGAGTTTCAAGCGATAGGCAACCTTACCAACCCTTTCCAAAATCTCATAAGGGCCCACGTAACGAGGACTCAACTTTCTTTCTTGACAAATCTAACCACCCCCTTCATAGGTGAAATTTTTAAATACATCTTATCACCTTCTTCAAACTCCAAATCTCTTCTCCTATTGTCGGCATAGGACTTTTGTCTACTATAGGTTGTTTGTAACCGATTCCTTATGATGTTCACATCCTCCAAAGTCCTATAAATCAAATCGGGACCAAGAATCGATGGCTCACCAACTTCAAACCACCCTATAGGAGACCTACACCTCCTTCATACAAGGCTTCATATGGAGCCATGGAGATGGATGAATGAAAACTATTATTATAAGCAAACTCCACCAACGACAAGTGCTTATCCCAACTTCCTTTAAAATCAATAATGCAAGCTCTAAGCATATTCTCAAGGGTTTGGATAGTGCGTTCCGCTTGACCATACGTTTAAGGATGAAAAGCGGTACTCAATTTCACCTTAGTACCTAAACCTTCTTGAAATGACCTCCAAAATCTAAATGTGAATTGTGCACCCCGATCTGAAATGATGGATAACGGAATACCATGGCGACACACAATCTCATCTATGAAGATCTTTGCATAATCCTCCGCTGAATAAGTGGACTTGACGGGAATAAAATGAGTGGACTTAGTCAATCTATCAACAATCACCCATATAGAATCATATGACTTTTGGGTCCGAGGCAACCGTACTACGAAGTCAATATTAATATCTTCCCATTTCCAAGTAGGAATTTGGATCTCTTGTAGTAAGCCACCCGACTTTTGATGTTCCGCCTTCACTTGTTGTCAATTTGGATACTTAGCAACAAATTCCGCTATGTCCTTCTTCAAGCCTTCCCACCAATATATCTCCCGAAGGTCATGGTACATCTTAGTCGAACCCGGATGAATGGAGTAGTGGGATCCATGGTCTTCATGAAGGATCCAATCCATCAACCCATAAACATCGGGAACACATAATCTCCCTTGGTACCTCAACACACAATCTTCCTCTAATGAGAAAGACTCATTTGACTTGCCAATAACCGATTCTTTTAACTCCATTAATAGTTGATCAAGGTGTTGTTTGGACTTCACCTCAACCATCAATGATGACTCGGAGCTATGATGAATCGTAGCACCACCATTTGGATAACTCTCCAATCGCACCCCCAATCTAGCCAACCTATGAACACCTTTCACTAGGTCTTTCTTGGCTTCATCTATATGCGACACACTACCCATAGTCATACGACTTAGGGCATCCGCAACCACATTGGCCTTGCCGGGATGATATAAGACACTCATATCATAAACTTTCAACAATTCTAAGCACCTTTTTTGCCGGAGATTCAACTCCTTTTGAGTAAATACATATTGGAGACTCTTATGATCGGTGAAAACACCAACATGAACACCATACAAGTAATGCCTCCATATTTTCAAAGCAAACACTACGACCGCTAACTCAAGGTCACGAGTGGGATAGTTTCTGTCATGCACCTTAAGTGGCCTCGAAGCATAGGCAATCACCTTCCCATGCTGCATAATCACACACCCCAAACCTATGCGGGATGCATCACAATACACAACGACCCCCTTAGAAACTTCCGGTAAAGTCAACACCGGAGCGAAAGTAAGCCTATCTTTCAATTATTGAAAACTCTTCTCACAAGCCTCCAACCACTCAAACCTTTTACTCTTTTGAGTAAATGTAGTTAAAGGAGATGCAATGGATGAAAAACCCTCCACAAACCTTCGATAATAGCCTGCTAGACCCAAGAAACTCCTAATGTCAGTCGGAGTCAAAGGTCTAGTCCAATTTCTCACCGCATCAGTCTTCCTTGGGTCTACCTCAACCCCCTCACTAGAGATGATGTGCCCAAGAAACGCCACCGACCTCAACCAAAACTCACACTTGCTATATTTGGCGAACAATTGATGCTCTTTAAGGGTTTGCAATACCACCCTCAAATGACCCATGTGATCAACCTCATTCTTCGAATACACCAAGATATCATTGATAAACGCAATAACGAATGAATCAACATAGCTTCGAAACACTCTATTCATTAGGTCCATAAATGCCGCCGGAGCATTTGTGAGACCAAAGGACATAACAACGAACTCATAGTGCCCATACCAAGTCCAAAAGGCCGTCTTTGGAATATCTTCATTTCTCACCCTGAGTTGGTGATACCCCGACCTCAAATCTATCTTTGAAAAGTAACTCGCTCCTTGGAGTTGATCAAATAAATCGTCAATCTGAGGAAGAGGATACTTGCTTTTGATAGTAACTTTGTTGAGTTGGCGATAATCAATACACATTCTCAAGGACCCATCTTTCTTCTTCACGAACAAGACCGGAGCACCCCATGGAGAAATGCTAGGCCTTATAAAGTCCTTGTCTAGCAAATTTTTAAGTTGTGCCTTCAACTCCTTCAATTCGGCCGGAGCCATTCGATAAGGAGGAATCAAAATAGGGTTTGTTTCCGGTAGCAAATTGATACCAAAATCAATTTCCCGTTCAGGAGGAATACCGGGAAGGTCATTAGGAAAGACCTCCGGAAATTCACTCACCACGGGGACCGACTCAATAGGAGGAGTTTCGGAATCCAAATCTTGGGCTCTTACAATATGATAAAGACACCCCTTTGCGATCATTTTACATGCTTTTAGACAAGATATGAAGCGACCTCTAGGAATAGAATTCCCACCCTTCCACTCAATATAGGGTTCATTTGGGAAACTAAAACTCACAACTCTAGTCCTACAATCAATAGAAGCAAAACTAGCATGCAACCAATCCATACCCAAAATGACATCAAAATCAAGCATATCCAGTTCAACTAGATCTACATGAGAAATTCTATTGGGCAAGGAAATAGGACAATTTTGATAAACTCTTTTTGCTACAATTGACTCACCCACCGGAGTAGAAACCACAAAAGGTTCATGCAAAACATCGGGTAAAGTATCGAACTTCTTTTCTACTAAAAGAGTAACAAAAGACAAAGTAGCGCCCGGATCAATCAAAGCATACACATCAATAGCAAAGATTTGTAACATACCGGTTACTACATCGGGAGAGGCCTCTTGGTCATCCCTAGTACGAAGAGCATAGAAGCGGTTCTTTTTGGGAGCATCACTAGAACCAGTTGGCTGTCCACCCTTCTCTTGCCCCTTAGCATTAGGACAATCTCGCACCTTGTGACCAATCTTTCCCTGCAATAGTGATCTATCCCGTCAATCCCACCCGCGAGCTATCCATTCTAACCTGTCTTTGCATAACCAAAGAACTTGTCCGACCCAAGGAGGCAAGCACCAAAATGCTTTTTCCCACATTCCTTGCAAGATGACCTCTCTTTAGACGAATTCCCACTATTCCCTTTTTGAACTCTTGGCCTAGGGGCTCTCTCATCCCTAGCCTTGGGAAATTTGGATGGAACTTTATTTGAGAACCTCTTCTTGAATCTAGGATTGTGTTGAATTCCAAGCCTATCTTTTGCAGCTCCACCCTCAAAAGACCTTGTCCTTTTTGAATCCCTATCCTTCCTTTTTGCTCTAGAATACTCAACCCTTTTAGCATGCACCATAAGACGACCAATATTCATGTTATCATGAAGCATAACCGAATGACATTCTTCTTGCAAGTCATCCGACACACCTGTCTCAAATTGATTCATCTCGTCTCTAGGATCGGAGACCAAGGAAGGAGCATATTTGGCCAATTGAATGAACTTCAAAGAGTAATCATGAACACTCATACCTCCTTGGCGGAGGTTGATGAATTCCACCAGCTTAGATTCTCTCATCTCTCTAGGGAAGAACCGATCAAGGAAAGCTCTCTTGAAAATCTCCCAAGTCACCGGCCCACCTTGAAGTGGCCTATTGTCTTTCCATTGCACATGCCAAGTCTGAGCCACATCCTTGAGTTGGTATGAGGCCAACTCAGCAGTCTCATTAGAAGACAACCCCATAGCACATAGTATCTTATAAACCTCATCAATGAATTCATGAGGGTCTTCCTCAACCTTAGACCCATAGAAGATAAGAGTATTCATCTGTGTGAAGTCCCTAAGTCGAGAAGCCATAGTTTGCTCATAAACCCTAGGTGAAACATCCCGATTGGCTTGGGCAGTCATAGCTTGGGCTTGCACCGTTGCGGCTTGAGCTTGTGTAGTAATGGCTTGAGCCATTTGAGCAACAATAGCCCTCATCTGAGCCTCCGTCATAGGTGGAGGATCGGCCGGAGCCTGATCATCAACAACAACCTCTTCAAGAGGAGGAACTGGATCATCACAGTGAGGAATTCCAGCATTAGCAATCTCCTCCTCAAGTCTTCTAGTCGCATTCCTCCAAGTATTCATCTCCTATAACCCAAATACGAGGTTTAGGTGAAATCATATAAGAAGTACACTCTAGAGGCACGATAATGGATTTCAAAAAATGAGAGTGATTCCTAAGCATCAAATAAGTTCCTATTCATAAGTGTGGCGCGCTTCACAATTATGAGTACAAACCTACATAGACGTGGTTGAGAGAGACGTCAACATCAAGTATATTCAACCTCATGCTCTGATTCCAAGTTTGTCACATCTGGGTTTACCCCCAGACGTAACCAGCATCGTCGTCCTCTTTGAGGACTAACACAAGCCTCTTAGTCTTACATCATTGCATTCATCAATTAAAAATACAGAAGAATTTAAAAATTTTCAACAACATCTAATCGGAGGTTTACATAGACCTCTACATACACATAATCATAATAATATCGAGTATACATAGACTCGTTCATATAAGAAGATTACATAGTCTTCTACTTTTATCTCACACATTTATATAATGAAGAAATAGAGTCATAAATACGTCTCATCTCATAAACTATCTAAACGAGAAAGATAACATTGGGCATAGCCCTACATCAATAAAAGTAAGCCGCATATAGGCTTTATACAACTTTATATCAAATAGGAAATAGAGTCAATACAAAAGTTGTAGTAACTAAGTAACTTCATAAGAGAATATTGGCATCGTCCTCGGGAAAATGAGGACCTACCACTTGGATGATAGAATATCCAAGTCTTCCTTCAAATCACCTCAAGTCAAACTTCAATGATCGAAACCTAAAATGTTTGGGAAAGAGGGAGAAAATAGGGTTAGTACGCCACATGTACTAAGTATGAGACCATATGCACAAATACCAACAAAGTATGCTAAAAAGGAACATTTAAGGAAATCATGTTATTTAAGCCATTCCCTTGAATATACTAAACAAGTTAATTATATCATATGCATGTCATCATACTTAAACCCATAATCTCATATAACTCTATCATCAAGTAATAACATCACAAACATGAAAAGAGTAAATCATGTAAATAGTAAAGCAAACCAACCAACTATAATCCTTAAGAAGCCACAAGTGCAATGACAAAGCCAAGCCCCATAACCCTACTTAATCAAGTAACCTACTAAGGATCTAATTAGCAATTCACTTCATATAGCATAGTATTCCATCTCATATAGCATTCTTTCTTTAACAATGATAACCAATTTCATATTCATAAGCATCTTATTCAACATACAAAGTCATTTACATTATATCATCATTCATATACCTAATATTAACTCCTCAAAGTTCCTATCAAGGCAAACTAGTGCAAGGCATAGGTAGAGTCCCATACAGCTAAAGTCAAACCCATCAAGTTACTTCAATTAGTCTATACTTCGTTCATTCATTTTAGTTTAGGGAACTCTTGCCTTAACCGACATAGACCGCATGAGCTAATGTGGAATCCGGTGTCATGAACGTTACACCGATGGAAAGTGGTCTACCGGCCAAGGTAGAACCTAACATAAACGTAGCTATCTAGGTGGATTCACTAGCTAGTACCCTATGGTGGCAACATAGTTTATGGAGCTTGGGGAAAAACCATGGAAATATCAACTCTACACCCTACCTTGGGTCATGAGGCTATCCACCCCGTGAGGACCGTAGTGAAACCTACCTTTCCTTATGTAAGAAAGTGTCACCCCCTCACATACAAGCTCGCTCGGTGCTAAGCTAGGTCCCTTTATTGAAATACCTTTACTCTTATTATAATGATAAACTTAGCTTAGGTCATAGGGCCTAGCCCTTGTATATTTATCATCTTAGCTCAATAAGAATTGCATGAGAAATAGTCCTTTCATTCACAACTCATATAAGTGAGGTCAACCTTTTGTATATCACATCATAATAGGGTACATAATTACATGTTATCATCCTTATGGCATGTACACACCAAGCAACCTCACAACCAAAGCATAAGACATTTCAACTCAATCATCATACCATCTTCAATACAACATCATAACTTGAGGACAGTTTACCATAATTAAAGTGAGAATTAGGATAGTCAAGACTTACCAACACTCCTCCATAGTTCATCATAAAGGGACTTACCATCAACCCATATATCAACCCAATTTGGGTCATCACACCAATGAAATTCAACAACCAACATGAAAATGAATTTAGAAGAGTCACTACACCATAATTCAATACTAAATCAAAGCTTTAAAACATGTTATCTAAGTCTATCTTCTTAACCTAGATCAATACCCAAGGATTAGCATGAAGGACTTCAATTCATCACTATAGATTCATGATCAATGTAATAACAACCATTTAGGATGATTTAATCAATAATAAAATCAATTGCATCAAACCCAACCTACTTCATATCAAGATCATGCCTAGGGTTAGGGGTTAAGGGTCATGATCTACAATCTAGACCAAACCATATCAATTCATCCTAACCAAGTTACAATAAATGATAATCTACTCATTATAACCCAAATAAAACATGAACAACTCAATTCATAACATAAAATTCGTAATTGAATGAAACCCATATGAAACTCAACGTTTAGAAAACCTTTAATGGAGCCCTTTGAGGAAAGAAGTCTCAAAGGTGAATTTGATCCCATACCTTAAGATTGGATGACCTTTTGATGGTAAATTCGTACTTAATCAGCCCCCAATTCACCTCTCAAGCTAAACTTCAATGGTGTCTTCCAATAGAGAGAGAAAGTAGAGAGAAGGAAGAGAGTTTATTTTGAGTGTTGTGTTTAGGCTAATAAGGCTTGGGGTATTTAAGTGAGGCGTTAACTTAATTAATTATACTTACATAAACCCCTAAATAACTACCAAATCACCTAATTAATTAAATGGGATCATTTAAAATTTGGCAGGGATGTGGACCCTCACCGACGGAACCCCGCTGACGGGCCATCGGTGAGTCGACGGGCAGCCCCTCCCTCCGTCCTGCACTCCGTCGTCTTGGTCAGAGACTGTGCAGGCGAGGGCTCCTCAGAAATCAACTAAGTGTGGGACGACGGTGGCCTTGACGCCCCGTCGACTGCCTTTCGTCAAGGCACACTGCCAGGCAGTGTTGCATTCCAAGCTACTAGGGTCCTCCTCAAGGGATCTTGGTTTGTCCTTGGGGAGTCGTACCCGGACGTTTCAATCATGAAACATCCCTCATAGGTGTTACACCTATTTCTACTCACTTTCATTCGATTCCGACTCTTAAAACTAGTCAAGTAGCTTAAGACACACTAGCCTTTTTATAAATTAATTTTTCGGACGTCATGGATGTTCTTGAACATTTTGGTTCTTAAACACCTTAACCACTCTATATGCACCTAATTCAACTTAGAACAGTGATTAGACCTCATGGAGCCTAGGTTAAGTTTTACAACATACCTTGGGATTTCGAAATGTTACATTAAAACTATAAAAACCCAAAACCCAAAACCTAAAAAACTCTAAGCTTTAAACCCTATAAAGCCCTAAACCGTCTATGCTAAACACTAAAAATCCCAAAAAAGAAACACGAATCCCAAAACCCTAAAAACCTAGATTAAACTGTTAACCAAAAACCCTATTCTAAAAAACCCTAAACCACAAATCCTAACCCAAAAGCCTAAATCCGAAACCTAAAACCCTAAGAAATCCAAAACCATAAACCTTAAGAAATCCAAAATCCTATAAACCCTAAAATAAAGACTTAAAACCATTTAAAACCCCTAAAAGCACCTATTCTCTAAACCCTAAGAGTGTGTTTGGTATGAAGGAAAACATTTTATGGAAAATGTTTTCCAATTTTCCCATGTTTGGTTGGGACAAAAGTTTTGGAAAATGTTTTCCAAATCAACTCATTTTCCTCAAAATTAAGGAAAATGACTTCCCTAAAAAAATTAAGGAAAACATTTTCCAAAATTCTCTTACAATTTCAAATTACATTTTTTTGGGGGGAAAAACATCAATTTTAAAAAAATATTTTCAATTTCAAAAAAAAAAAATTCACCCGATCCCTCACCCTACACCCACCCACCACCGGCCACCCCACCCTCTCCCCCCTTCCCCCACCCACTACCCCCACCCCTACCACCACCCCCAAAAAATAATAATTTTGTTTTTAAAAAATATTTTCAATTTCATAAATTATTTTTTACTCTAGTAAAAATAAAAGATATCTCTTAAAAATATTTTTCATTGATAAATCAAACACTAAAAATCATTTTCGGAAAATATTTTCTACTCACCAACCAAACATGAGAAAATAAGTCCAAAATCTACTTGTTTTCCAGGAAAACATTTTCTAGGAAATATTTTCCATGGAAAACATTTTCCTCCATACCAAACACACCCTAAATTAAAAAAAAAAAACTGTAAACCCTAAACCTTAAAACACACAAAGAAGAACCCTAAGACCTAACGCAAAAAACCACAAGAAATACATAACTCTTAAAAAACCCAAAAAACACAAACTCGTAAACCTAAAAAACTCAAAGCTCTAAACCCTAAACCTATAAAATCCTTAACCCTTAAAAACCTAAAAAAAACAATGCTCAAAACACTAAAAACCGAAATAAAACCCTAAACCCTAAACTAAAAAATCTAAATCCTAAACCTAAAACCCTAAGAAACCCTAAAACATAAAACGTAAGAATCCCTAAATCCAATAAATCCTAAAATAAACTCTAAAAACCACTAAAGTCTCCTACAAAACCCTAACCTCTAAACCATATACCATAAGAAACACTTAACCCTTAAAAACCATTAGACTAAACCCCCAAAACCCCTAAACCTAAAAACTCTAAACCCTAAACCCTATAAAGCCCAAAATTGTAGATGCTAGACCCTAAATAATACAAAAAACTCCTAAGCCCTAAACCATAATCCTATAATACCCTAAAAACATTAACCTAAATAACCTAAAGCTTTAATCCATACAAACCTATATAAACCCTTAACATAAAACTCAAAATCTATAAACATCCTAATCCCTAAACCTCAAACCCTATCCTAAAACCCTAATCCTAAACCTATAACCCTAAACCCTAAAATGCATTAAAAACTCTACAAAACCCTAATCTCTAAACCAAAAATCCTAAAAATCCTAAACCTTATACCTAAACACACACAAAAAAACCTAAACCCTAAAGCATAGAAAACCCTAAGAAACAAATAACCCTTAAAAACCCTAAACAATAAACAAAAACCCTAAAACTTAAAAAACTCAAGGCTCTAAACCCTGTAAAGCACAAAATCGTATATTCTAAACCCTGAAAACATAAAAATACATAAGCCCTAAACCGTACGTATAAAACCGTAAAATATGATAACCTAAAAAGCTCAATGCACTAAACACTAAACTTATAAAAGCCCAAAAAACATTAGCCTAAAAAACACAAAGCCCTAAACCTTAAAAACCTTACCTTAAAACCCTAAATCCTAAACCTAAAACCCTAAGAAAGCCTAAACCTTAAAAAACCCTAAATCCGATAACCCCTAATATAAACCCTAAAACAATTTAAAACCCTATGCCCTAAAAAACACTTAACACTAAACCTAAAACCCTCTAAACTCTAAGCCCTATAACGCCCTAAATCGTTTATGCTAAACCCTAAAAACCCTAAAAAAACTCTAAGTGTAACGACCCAAAGTACACCCTAGAAGTTAGGGCATCCTTCAAGACGGAACACGGCGTACTTGACCTCTCGAGGTCTTGTACAAGCCCTTAGACATCATTCATTGCATATATACAAAAAGTAGTGCAGAATTAAAACTTTTTCTTCAAAATATAATGCGGAAGTAATTTTATAAAACGTCTAACATATATCTTAAAACTATCTATGACAACATAAATAACAAGAGTCTTGGGTCACAACCCCATAAAAGTCTAACATAATGAAAAATATAAAGACAACATAGTGGTGGTGTCCTCGGATGCTATGAGGACTCACCAATCTTCGCTTCTTAGAAACCTTGGAAACTCTACCATTCAAAGAAACTCAAATTTCTCAAGACCCTACATGGACAACATGTAGGCAATATGCGTTAGTATGATATGTACTAAGTATGGAATCTATCATACCAAACATAAGATATTTCAAATGGTTAGTCAATAATAGACATAATCATAAGAGATAAAGATATAAGCATATCATGAATATCATAAGCATATTAAAACTTCATAAAACATATAAGATTTCATACTTAACCCTTTTGTCCCTCTTAATCAAATGAACCATATCACAATCCACATCCACGTATACTTGTGCAAGGCTAAGGTAGCATCCCATAATACTACCAAAGCTAAGTACATATCTTTGTTCATTCTTGATCATATTCCACTATCATAATTGAGACCTATGTTCATAATAACATATGAGCACTATGCCCCTAGGTCACCTCAAAACACACTTATGAAATACATGTGAAGCATCCCACAATACCTCACATGCTAAGCATATCTTGAAATCACCCTATTTTGTTCATGTCATCTTAAGAGTCATCTAATAGACCTAGTTCATATTGAAAAGGAACTATCATATTAAGTCAATCATGTCATGGAAGGCAACTATAACACTATCCAAGCTAAACATACATCATGTAGTGTTCATGTCATAGGTAGCTGCAAATCATACTTGTGCAATGTATAGATGACCTCCTATACTACCATCCATACTAAGTACTTCTCTAGACTAACATAATCCAAGCTAACTCATCTTGTAACCTTGTCTATTATGCTCAACTACTACCATAATAGACCTACTACCATGGAAAACATCTCAACATTATAACCAAGCTAACTTAAGAAAGGATACAACCATCCTAATCACCATGCAACCAATAATGTAGATGCAAGATAATCATAAGAGAGGATGAATCGTCAACCCTAAGCTATCATGAGAAACTAATCTCAGGCTGTTCCATGAAGTGCACCTTGCATGCAAATTAAGCAACCATGAAATGCACCTTACATGCAAGTCAAGCTAACATTAGAAGAGTATAAGCCTTCCCTCTAAAGCTACCATGAAATGGTTTTGGCCTAACCAAGTTAAGCTAACACAATCAAGTATCCTTACAACACAAGACCAGGCTAATCATGGGAGAGATTGCTTCCTCCATCCCAAGATAACATGAGAACCACCATTCTCAAGCTTCCATGAAGTTCATCACCTCAAGCTACCATGAGTATTTCAACTCAAGCCTCCTTGAGATTTACTATCCCAAGCTACCCTTGAGACCTACCATCTCAAGCTATCATGAGATCCACCATCTCAAGCTATCATGCCTTGGCTTGTCTCACCAAGTATATTGCACAAGAACTGATCATACAATCCATGTTCAAGCTATCATACCTTTGCCTTGTCTTACCAAGTCTATTAAAGAAGAGGTGATCATACAACTCATCTTCAAGCTAATCTTAGTGTACCATGTATTGATTCAGTTTAGGTTCTTAGGTCAACCTAAGGTTCATCGATGTGAGAACTTGCTTCACCTAATCATGTTCATGTCTAGGTGTAGAAGAGAAAGAAAACATCATCACAATCATCCTAATCATGACTTTACCCCCAAATCCCTAGCACAAATGGCATACCAGCCCATAAATGATTTCTAACTTCAATTCATCATGATTTATGTTCAATTACATGCTTACTTCATTCAATTAGATGATTAGAAGGTAAGTCTAGGCATACATGATCACATAGGTTGAATTCTAACTTCCTAGGTCAAGATCATCCTCAATCAATTATACCTAGTTCCATTCGTATATAGGTGATTCAATCATGATCAAATAGTATAGAATACAGTTGAATTAAGAAGATCAACATAAAACCTTCATCTAGCCTCTAGTGGCCTAATATTACCATGATCACCTTCAGCATCTATTACTACAATTCACCATAAAAACATCACGAAAACAGTGCATAATCATCATATAAACATCATTGAATGCTACCCACTAGATTGGGATTACAATCAAGCCTTACCCACATTGCAATCACAACCCTCTCTAGATTTGTCACCACTGGAATCTAGACCCCAGACGAGACCGGCGTCGTTGACCTCTCAGAGGTTGCAGACAAGCCTACATACGTCATTCTTACTTCATCTAGGTTAATTTTAGCGGAAAATTTGAAACTTTTTGTTTCTTAACCTACTTATTAAACATTCTCATTAATACATAATTGTTCACCATCAACCATCTAATATTAAGATCATCAAATGAAAGAAATACTATAATATAGTAATAAAGATGTACTTGCCAAAATGGCACCAATACAATGTCTGAACAAAACAGGAACGAAACGTTAGTGGAACATGCTCCACTAGCTCAACTCTAAAAGGAAGCTAGAACATAAATGGCAGCATCCTCGAAATGCATGAGGACCTACCAAGTCCGGATGAATGCTCGATGTCCAGATAGCTTCAGCGTCAACCTGTAGCTCTAGTGTCCACCTGTGCCTGCACCTAAAATTGTAGAGTTGTATAGGGTTAGTACACACTTGTACTAAGTATGGGTATATGCAAGCACACACCAAGGACATGCATGAGAAAATATAGCTCTTTCCTAACAACATGATTATGGAAAGTCAAGTCAGTGGACTTGCCAAATTGATATTAGGAAAGTTAGTGAACCTTCCAAAGTTGGATTAGGAAAGTCAGTGAGCTTTCCAAATTTGGATTAGGAAAGTAATGCCGTGAGAGTAACATGCATCATCATAATTATCATACTGCACACAGCACATAACATCTTACACATAGCATATATCATATTGCATATAGCACATAACATCTTTCATATAATTCATTCATATGCCATGAGACCTTGGAATCATGGACTTAATATTAAGACTTCCAAGAATGAGGGCTCAACATATGGGACCCCAACTAGGGAGTCTTCATTAGCAAACACAGAGTCCGTTTCATTCATTCATACGTACTTCATTTCATTCATAGGCCAGTGTAAACACCAGCTATCCCTAGGGTGTAGTTTAAGACTTTCATCGGGTTTGCTGTGCAATGATCAAGAATAACCTAGTGTCATTACCTGAGTCTAGCTCACCTCTTGATTATCCTATCCGAACACCTTTGGTATCATTCATTTCATTATGTACTTCATTGAACTGGCCAAAGTGACCCAAAATCGTGCTAGCGTACATGGGAATTTAACCCCGCCAGATCCTCATATTGGCAGTATAGGTTCGAAGACCAGGAGATATAAGGATACCCATACCCGGCAAGCCGTACAGTCTCATCTCATAAGAGTTACGTGAACCTCCGCCCTTCTCTAAAGAAGGCATCACCGCTCATAGCTAGTCTATCGGTGCTCAGTATAAAGTTCCATTACAGTCAACTCAACGTCATGGAAGTTGGCTTCTAGTATGAGGACATCATATCTCATTAGATGATTTCTCATCTCATCATTAGTATTAAGTGTGTTAATCTCAATACTTTCATTAGAGTGTTCATTAGAGACTGGTCTCTTCATTAACTTTACACTCTCATAGGTGAGTACGTTTTGGTAACATATACTTAGGCTCATTTGAGATTGTTCTCATCTTTTACATTAGCCTCGTATCATGTTGTCACCACATTCATTAACATTAGCACATTTGCTCTTCATAATTACTCACCCCATTTTACGTGAATGTTGATTTCATCATATGACAATATAATTGGCCATTTGTGCGTTTCACACACTTACTTAACCCTTCTAGGGTTTCGTCATTTCATTACATAATAATCATTTTCATCGTATGCCAATGCACTAGGCCATTTAGTGTGTTTTACACTCATACTTAACCCTTCTAGGGTTACATCATTTCATTACATACATCTTAGGTTCATTTCTTTAAAACGTATGCTAGACTTATGAGTCTATACACACAAGCCATGAGGCTTCATTCATAATCCGTTAAGTGATTCATACTTTCCTAAGATTATGTAGTACAAGACTTATGTATCTTGTATATATGCCAAGATCTTGATTTCGATCTAAGTAGGTGGCATTATTCTTGGATATTTTGTGCACGTATGACTTATGTATCAATATGGAAGTTTGGGCAAGGAAACCCAAGTTCGAATCACTTGGATAACATTTACATTTTTCATTGATTTTATTTTTAATCTCCATGACCTTGGGACTCTAGATTTAACCCCAACATTAGCATTGTATCTTTAATTTTCTACTTGCTTTTCCGTTTAATTTGGCCCAAGGGTTGTGGGTTCGAACCCCCACAACCCCTTTTTATTTTTCCTTAAAGTCTCCTTGTCCCATTTCGCCTAAACCAAGAGGTTGTGGGATCAAACCCCCACAGCCTCTTTTATTTTTGTTATTATTTCGCTGGGGAGTTGGGAGGTTGTGGGTTCAAACCCCCACAGCCTCCTTATTATTTCTTTTAATTTCGCTAGAGGCTGTGAGGTGGTGGGTTCAAACCCCACAGCCTCCTATATTTTTTTTATTTAAGTTTCGCTAGTCTAAGAGTTTTGGCAGTGAGGTTGTGGGATCGAGCCCCCACAGCCTCACTTATTTTCTTAATTATTTCGCTCCTCTCCATTTCCAGTCTTGAGGTCGTGGGTTTGATTCCCACACCTCACATATTGTTTTTCTTTAATTTTTCTCTTCTCTTATTCGCAACCTGGAGGTCGTGGGTTCGATTCCCACGCCTCCCATTTATTTTTTTAAATATTTTGTTCTCTCCTTTCTCCTCCAGTAACCGAGTTCGATTCCCCCCAGCCCCATTTTTCATTTCCTTTTCGCGAATTTACAGTAGCCAAGTGGGTTCGATTTCCCTTAACCCCCTTCACGTTTTTAGCCTCCTTAACATGTGAGGTCTTGGGTTCAATTCCCATTGACCTCAGTTATTTTATTTTCATTTTAAAAACCCAGATTCTTAGCCTTACTTTTGACCGAAACTAGAGTACACCATTCTGGAAATTTAATCCCAAATTTTGCTTCCTTTCATCAACCTTTTCATGTTAGTTTCTTAGGGAATTTCACCAAGCATTTAGTGTATAGTTAGGTGTAGTTTAGTAGTTACTTTAGTCAAGAGTTTTTCTCTCAAAACCAATAACTTCACACCCCATATGAACATCACATTGTGTACAACTTTTGCACATAAAATTCAAGGATTAAGGATGCTATTTTCACACCTTCAACAGTGAGTATGTTCACTGCCAAACGTGCACACACACACAACATTTTTTTTTATAACACATTGGTTGTCATTTTTGTGATTTCACGTACATAAACATATTCACATTCAACACAAAAACAACACACATATACATACCTAAATCTACCAGCAAACAAACCCAACCTACGAATCATTGGGAGCTAGTGACAGGGACATGCAAAGGGGAACAACCCTAGTTTTCAGAGTGAATATCTTAAATCATAAGGGGTCTCTTGGGAAAGGGACCAAGAGAGAAGAAACCTATACCTTAATTTGCTTGTTCAAACGTGAAGTTGCTGTCCAAATCATTCTCCAAAACCACGTCCACTCACCTAAAGTTTCACCACCAACTCGACGGAATCTCCCCTTGCCTTAACGTTTTTGATTAACTTGTTTTTCTTAGACTTTTTCATGAGTTCTTCAAGTGTGAAGAACTTTTGTCAAGGCTTCTGTTCTTTACGTTAATTGGCAGAGATAAACAAGAGAGTTTTGAGCGTGAAGATGTGATAGACGTGAGAGAGTGAAACGTGTGAAGTTGTTTAGGATTAGATGATGACTTAGTAAATTTAGGACTCTCCTTAATACTTAAAATATGATTTAATTAATTATACATGAAAGGACCATTTTGCCCTTACAAAAAAAATAAGATTTTAATAATAAGTAAATCATAAATTCGTTGCTTCCAATGGGGCTCGAACTCGAGTGACACCATTTCGCAAAAATGGGTCACTTCGGGTCGACCCAACCCGAACTGATGCTTTAATTTAATTAATTAATTCCTTAGGGTAATTAAAATATTACCCTTGGCCTGGAAAAGACCATTTTACCCCTGGACCCTCAAAACTTAAAATTTCCTCTTTTAAGTCCGGTAAAGACCCTTTTGATTAAATCTTCATTTTCGAGAGCCTTACATGGTTGGTTCCAACCTTTCCAAGCTTAACTAACTCCCCAAGTTAGTTGGCTTAGTCTTAGCAAGGGTTCTGAGGTCTGGTTCTACGCGTATCAATCCGTGTGAACCTTGGTCTAATCGCAAGCATTCTTGACACCTTAAGCATTTATCTTATTCATTTTTAGGGTTGTTACATTATCCCCCCCTTAGGAACATTCGTCCCCGAATGACAGTACCACTACATATCGTAATGTCAGTCAGATCATAACAAAATCACTATGCACAGTCAAGCAATAGCAACAAAATTCGGAGAGATAAGGAAACATAGACTTAAGAGTAGTAAGTCTAACCTCAAGAGCTGAAAAGATGAGGGTAGCGGGATCTCATGTCGGCCTCAGCCTCCCACGTAGCACCCTCAACAAGATGATTTCTCCATAATACCTTCACTGTGGCAATCTTCTTGTTCCTTAGCCGTTTGACCTGTCTGTCTAAGATCCAAACAGGTACCTCCTCATAAGACAAGTCTTCATCAACCCCCAAACCTTCCACAGGTAGAATCGATGCTTGATCACCTAGGCACTTCTTTAACATAAAAACATGAAAGACTGGATGGACAGAAGATAGCTCCGCAGGCAATGCTAACTCGTAGGCCACCTCACCCACACGCTGTAGGATCTCGTATGGCCCAACATACCTCGGACTCAACTTCCCCTTCCTGCCAAACCTCATCACCCCCTTCATAGGTGATATCTTCAGATAGACCTGGTCACCAACATCAAACTCTAAGGGCCATTTTCTGTTATCTGCGTATGACTTCTGCCGACTGTAAGAAGTAGCCAACCTATCCCTAATCACTCTGACCTTCTCTAAGGCCTCATGAAGGATCTCTGGACCCAAAATGGATGACTCTCTAGCCTCGAATAACCCAACTGGAGATCTACACCTCCTACCATACAGTGCCTCAAACGGTGCCATCCCAATACTGGAGTGATAGCTATTATTATACGAGAACTCTATCAAAGGCAGATGATCATCCCAGCTACCTCTGAAGTCAATCACACACACTCTCAGCATGTCCTCCAATGTCTGAATGGTGCGCTCCGCCTGCCCATCTGTTTGAGGATGAAAGGCAGTGCTAAGCTTTACTTGCGTGCCCAAGCTCTTCTGGAAAGATCTCCAGAAATATGAAGTAAACTGAGCTCCTCTATCTGAAATGATAGACAAAGGAATACCATGCCATCTCACAATCTCATCAATATAGAGTCTCGCATAATCCTCGGCTCTGTAAGTAGACTTCACAGGGATAAAGTGGGCAGACTTAGTCAATCTGTCCACAATAACCCATATGGAGTCATGCTGTCTCCTAGTCCTCGGAAAACCAACCACGAAGTCCATATTAATGGCCTCCCACTTCTAAGTCGGAACCTCAATAATCTGAGTCAGACCGCCAGGCTTAAGATGCTCTGCCTTAACCTGCTGACAATTAGGACACTTGGCCACATATTCTGCAATGTCCTTCTTCATGCCATCCCACCAATAAATCTGCTTAAGATCATGATACATCTTGGTGGAACCTGGATGTATAGAATATCTGGAACCATGGGCCTCTGCAACAATCCTGGTCCGCAATTTATCCACATCAGGTACACACAGCCTGTCCAGGTACCTAAGTATGCTATCACCTCCCAAAGTGAAAGACTCATTGATCTTCATCAACACCGAGTCCTTCAGCTCCATCAACACAGGATCTAGATGCTGACCCTGCTTGACTTCAACTACCAAGGATGATTCAGAACTAGGATGAACTGAAACACCCCCACTAGTAGAGTCATCCAATCGCACACCCACTCTGGCTAGTCTGTGTACATCTTTCACCAGCTCCTTCTTCTCATCCTCAACGTGGGCTGTACTTCCCATGCTCATCATGCTCAAAGCATCATCTACAACATTAGCCTTACCTGGATGGTAGTGAACATTCATGTCATAGTCCTTCAACAGCTCCAACCATCTCCGCTGACGTAGATTCAACTCCCTCTGTGTGAATACGTACTGGAGACTCTTGTGGTCTGTGAATATATCCACATGCACTCCATACATGTAGTGCCTCCACAGCTTCAGTGCAAACACCACAGCTGCCAACTCCAGGTCATGAGTGGGATAATTCTTCTCATGAACCTTGAGCTGTCTGGACGCATAGGCTATCACCTTACCAACCTGCATAAGAACACAACCAAACCAACCTAGATGCCACAGTAAACAATGTAATTCTCACCACACTTAGGCAAAGTAAGCACCGGGGCTGAAGTGAGTCTGTCCTTGAGCTCCTGGAAACTCCTCTCACAAGTCTCCGTCCACTCAAACTTGGCTTTATTCTAAGTCAAAGCTGTCAATGGGGCAACAATTGAAGAAAAGCCCTCCACAAACCTGCTGTCATAACCAGCCAATCCTAAAAAGCTATGGATGTCAGTGGGAGTAAGAGGCTTTGGCCAGTTCTTCACAACCTCAGTCTTCCTGGGATCCACCTCCTTACCCTGATCGGACACAACATGACCCAGGAAGGTCACTGATCTAAGCCAAAATTCACACTTGCAGAATTTGGCATACAACTGATGTTGTCTAAGTGCCTGCAAGGTTAGTCTCAAATGTTGTTCATGCTCTTCCTTGGTCCTAGAGTAGATGAGAATGTTATCAATGAATACTATGACGAAAGAGTCAAGGTATTCATGGAAGACTCGGTTCATAAGGTCCATAAATGCAGCAGGTGCATTCGTATGACCAAATGACATGACTAAGAACTCATAGTGACCATAACGGGTACGAAAGGTTTCTTTGGGATATCTCCATCCCTAACCCTAAGCTGATGATACCCTGAACGAAGGTCAATCTTAGAGAAGAAACTAGACCCTTGGAGCTTATCAAACAAATCATCTATTATGGGAAGTGGATACTTATTCTTTATAGTGACTTTGTTGACCTGCCGATAATCGATACACATTCTAAGGGTTCCATCTTTCTTTTTCACAAACAACACTGGAGCGCCCCAAGGGGATATGCTCGGCTGAATGAAACCCTTATCAGTGAGATCTTTTAACTGCAGCTTCAACTCTTTGAGTTCAGCTGCAGTGATTCTGTAAGGAGGAATTGAAATTGGTTTAGTATCGGGTTCTAATTCGATACCAAAATCAATCTATCGAGGGGGAGGGACTCTAGGCAAATCAGTGGGAAATACATCTAGGAACTCATTCACTACAGGCACTGAGTCTATGGAAGGAATGTCATGATCTAAATCATTAACACTCACAAGATGACACAACAACCCCTTGGACATCATTTTATTGGCCTTAAGGTTCAAAATCAAGAGGTTAGGACGACTCGAGTTGTACCCCTCCTAGACTAGCTCCTCTTCATTAGGGAAATGCAATCTCACCACTCTACTACAACAGTCCAAGCAAGCATAACAACTATGAAGCCAGTCCATGCCAAGAATAACATCAAAATCAAGCATGGGTAACTCAACCAAGTCTGCACACATAGTCTTACCACTTACAACTATTGGGCAATCCTTGTATACTCTATCAGTTCTTACATTCTCTCCTAAAGGTGTACTAACCACTATAGGATCATGCAGAACTTCAGGTAACATATCAAAAGTGAGAGCAAGCAAAGGAGTTACAAAGGAAAGCGTAGACCCTGGATCAAGTAAAGCATAAATAGAAGTTGAGAATACTTGCAGCATACCTGTGACCACATCAGCGGACTTCTCCTACTCCTCCCTGCCCTTCAGGGCATAGAACCTGTTCCTCTTAGGAGGCTCGGCTGCTGCTGCACCCTGTGGATTAGGCCTAGGATGAGCATTACCTCCAGCCTGACCTCTGCTCTGTGGTCAGTTTCTAACCATGTGCCCACTATTACCGCAACTAAAGCAGGCATTAGTGCCCTGTCTGCACTCTCCACTGTGAGCTCGGCCACACTTAGCACAATTCTTTTTAGGACGCTGCACCTCACCTCCATTGCCCCTCTTGGGCTCAGGTCTGCCTCCTCTAGGTGTTGTACTCCTCTGAAAGTTAGAGTTACCAGAACTATGTTGACCCTTGTTGAACCTGGGCTGCTCATGGACGCCAAAATTGTTTTTGTGGCCTCCATGGCTGGGACCTACCTGATCTTGAGGCTTAGGCCTCCTATCATCACGAATACCCCTCTTTTTGCGGCTGTCCTCTACTTGCTGGACATGCACCATCAACCTAGAGAGGTCCATATTATCATGGAGCATCGTAGACCGACACTCCTCCTCCAGATCTCCATTGATTCCTGTGAGGAACCTGCTCATCTCATCCCTGCTGTTAGACACAAGGGAAGTAGCATACCTGGATAATTTAACAAACTTCAGTATTCACCTTACCCTTGCTGTTAGATACTAAGGAAAGTAGCATACCTGGATAGCTTAACAAACTTAAGGGAATACTCCCTGACTGTCATAGATCCCTGCTTAAGGTTGATGAACTCCTCAACCTTGGCCTCCCTCAGTTCTCTGGGAAAGAATCTCTCCAGAAAGGCTGACTTAAACAGCTCCCAAGTGACTGGAACTCCGCCCAAAGCTCGGCTATCCTGCCACATCTTACACCAAGTCTGTGCCACATCCTTGAGCTCATAGGAAACAAACTTTGCCTTTTCAGTACCTGTGGCCCCCATAGCCACCAAAATCTTATGCACCTCGTCCACAAACTCCTGGGGATCCTCTGAAGTCTTGGACCCTGTGAAAATAGGAGGATTCATCCTCGTGAAGTCTCTCAGCCATGCTATGAACCAGTGGGTTCTCCCTCTGAACATCCTGTCGGTTGACCTGGGCAGTCATAGCCTGGGCCTGCATAGTAATGGCCTGTCCCATCTGGGCCAGAGATGCCCTCACCTCAGCATCAGTCAACCCAGCTGGGTTAACTGGTATATCCACTCCTTCAGCTGGAGCCTGGGGTGGAACCTGATTGCTCCCAGCAGCTGCACCTCCACTCTTCTGACCGACGTTCCTCCTAGTATTCATTCTCTGAAAACAATAAGAAATGATGTTAGACACGCTCATAACACCAAGAAATCAGACATTAGTAAAAGCACGATAAGATCAGAAGAAGGGAAATTTTCCTACGCATCATGCAGTCTGTAATTCAGGATAGTGGTGCACTTCACTACCATGACTTAGAAACTACTCAATGTGGTTGATGTGAACTCATTATTATCGGAATTTAACCTAGTGCTCTGATACCAACTTTGTCACGACTGGAATCTAGACCCAGACGAGACCGGCGTCGTTGACCTCTCAGAGGTTGCAGACAAGCCTACATACGTCATTCTTACTTCATCTAGGTTAATTTTAGCGGAAAATTTGAAATTTTTTGTTTCTTAACTTACTTATTAAACATTCTCATTAATACATAATTGTTCACCATCAACCATCTAATATTAAGATCATCAAATGAAAGAAATACTGTAATATAGTAATAAAGATGTACTTGCCAAAATGGCACCAATACAATGTCTGAATAAAACAGGAACAAAACGCTAGTGGAACATGCTCCACTAGCTCAACTCTAAAACTAAGCTAGTATATAAATGGAAGCATCCTCGAAATGCATGAGGACCTACCAAGTCCGGATGAATGCTCGATGTCTAGATAGCTTCAGCGTCAACCTGTAGCTCTAGCGTCCACCTGTGCCTACACCTAAAATTGTAGAGTTGTATAGGGTTAGTACACACTTGTACTAAGTATGGGTATATTTAAGAACACACCAAGGACATGCATGAGAAAAGATAGCTCTTTCCTAACAACATGATTATGGAAAGTCAACTTAGTGGACTTTCCAAATTGAGATTAGGAAAGTTAGTGAACCTTCCAAATTTGGATTAGGAAAGTCAGTCAGCTTTCCAAATTTGAATTAGGAAAGTCAGTGAGCTTTCAAAATTTAGATTAGGAAAGTCATGCCCTGAGAGTAACATGCATCATCATAATTATAATACTGCACACAGCACATAACATCTTACACATAGCACATATCATATTGCATATAGCACATAACATCTTTCATATCATTCATTCATATGCCATGAGACCTTGGAATCATGGACTTAACATTAAGACTTCCCAGAATGAGGGCTCAACATATGGGACCTCAACTAGGGAGTCTTCATTAGCAAACACAGAGTCTGCTTCATTCATTCATACGTACTTTATTTCATTTCATTCATAGGACAGTGTAAACACCAGCTATACCTAGGGTGTAGTTTAAGACTTTCATCGGGTTTGCTGTGCAATGATCAAGAATAACCTAGTGTCATTACCTGAGTCTAGCTCACCTCTTGATTATCCTATCCGAACATCTTTGGTATCATTCATTTCATTATGTGCTTCATTGGAGGCTGGCCTCATTCATTCATTGGGAACTTTAACTTTAACCGACATAGATCATGTGAGCATCATGAAATTCAGTGTCTCCCCCACACCGAAAAGAGGTGGAATAACCGGCCAAAGTGACCCAAAAACATGCTAGCGTACATGGGAATTTAACCCCGCCAGATCCCCATATTGGCAGTTTAGGTTTGAAGACCAGGAGATATAAGGAGACCCATACCTGGTAAGCCGGACAGTCTCATCTCATGAGAGTTATGTGAACCTCCACCCTTCCCTAAAGAAGGCATCACCGCTCATAGATAGTCTCTCGGTGCTCAGTAGAAAGTTTCATTACATTCAACTCATACATCATGGAAGTTGGCTTCTAGTATGAGGACATCATAGATCATTAGATGATTTCTCATCTCATCATTAGTATTATGTGTGTTAATCTAAATACTTTCATTAGAGTGTTCATTAGAGACTGGTCTCTTCATTAACTTTACACTCTCATAGGTGAGTACGTTTTGGTAACATATACTTAGGCTCATTTGAGATTGTTCTCATCTTTTACATTAGCCTCATATCATGTTGTCACCACATTCATTAACATTAGCACATTTGCTCTTCATAATTACTCACCCCATTTTACGTGAATGTTGATTTCATCATATGCCAATATACTTGGCCATTTGTGCATTTCACACTCTTACTTAACCCTTCTAGGGTTTCGTCATTTCATTACATAATAATCATTTTCATCGTATGTCAATGCACTAGGCCATTTAGTGTGTTTTACACTCATACTTATCCCTTCTAGGGTTACATCATTTCATTACATACATCTTAGGTTCATTTCTTTAAAACGTATGCTAGACTTATGAGTCTATACACACAAGCCATGAGGCTTCATTCATAATCCGTTAAGTGATTCATACTTTCCTAAGATTATGTAGTACAAGACTTATGTATCTTGTATATATGCCAAGATCTTGATTTCGATCTAAGTAGGTGGCATTATTCTTGGATATTTTGTTCACATATGACTTATGTATCAATTCGGAAGTTTGGGCAAGGAAACCCAAGTTCGAATCACTTGGAAAACATTTACATTTTTCATTGATTTTATTTTTAATCTCCATGACCTTGGGACTCTAGATTGAACCCCAACATTAGCATTGTATCTTTAATTTTCTACTTGCTTTTCCCTTTAATTTGGCCCAAGGGTTGTGGGTTCGAACCCCCACAACCCCTTTTTATTTTTCCTTAAAGTCTCCTTGTCCCATTTCGCCTAAACCAAGAGGTTGTGGGATCAAACCCCCACAGCCTCTTTTATTTTTGTTATTTATTTCGCTGGGGAGTTGGGAGGTTGTGGGTTCGAACCCCCACAGCCTCCTTATTATTTCTTTTAATTTCGCTAGAGGCTGTGAGGTGGTGGGTTCGAACCCCCACAGCCTCCTATATTTTTTTTATTTAAATTTCGCTAGTCTAAGCGTTTTGGCAGTGAGGTTGTGGGATCGAGCCCCCACAGCCTCACTTATTTTCTTAATTATTTTGCTCCTCTCCATTTCCAGTCTTGAGGTCGTGGGTTCGATTCCCACACTCACATCTTCTTTTTAATTTTTCTCTTCTCTCATTCGCAACCTGGAGGTCGTGGGTTCGATTCCCACGCCTCCCATTTTTTTTTAAATATTTTGTTCTCTCCTTTCTCCTCCAGTAACCGAGTTCGATTCCCTCCAGCCCCATTTTTCATTTCCTTTTCGCGAATTTACAGTAGCCAAGCAGGTTCGATTCCCCTTAACCTCCTTCACGTTCTTAGCCTCCTTAACATGTGAGGTCTTGGGTTCAATTCCCATTGACCTCACTTATTTTATTTTCATTTTAAAAACCCAGATTCTTAGCCTTATTTTTGACCGAAACTAGAGTACACCAATCTGGAAATTTAATCCAAACTTTAGCTTCCTTTCATCAACCTTTTCATGTTAGTTTCTTAGGGCATTTCACCAAGCATTTAGTGTATAGTTAGGTGTAGTTTAGTAGTTACTTTAGTCAAGAGTTTTTCTCTCAAAACCAATAACTTCACACCCCATATGAACATCACATTGTGTACAACTTTTGCACATAAAATTCAAGGATTAAACATGCTATTTTCACACCTTCAACAGTGAGTATGTTCACTGCCAACCGTGCACACACACAACATTTTTTTTGATCACACATTGGTTGTCATTTTCGTGATTTCACGTACATAAACATATTCACATTCAACACAAAAACAACACACATCTACATACCTAAATCTACAAGCAAACAAACCGAACCTACGAATCATTGGGAGCTAGTGATAGGGACATGCAAAGGAGAACAACCCTAGTTTTCAGAGTGAATATCTTAAATCATAAGGGGTCTCTTGGGAAAGGGACCAAGAGAGAAGAAACCCATACCTTAATTTGCTTGTTCAAACGTGAAGTTGCTGCCCAAATATTTCTCCAAAACCACGTCCACTCACCTAAAGTTTCACCACCAACTCGACGGAATCTCCCCTTGCCTTAACGTTTTTGATTAACTTGTTTTTCTTAGACTTTTTTGTGAGTTCTTCAAGTGTGAAGAACTTTTGTCAAGGCTTCTGTTCTTTACGTTAATTTGCAGAGAGAAACAAGAGAGTTTTGAGCGTGAAGATGTGATAGACGTGAGAGAGTGAAACGTGTGAAGTTGTTTAGGATTAGATGATGACTTAGTCAATTTAGGACTCTCCTTAATACTTAAAATCTGATTTAATTAATTATACATGAAAGGACCATTTTACCCTTACAAAAAAAATCAGATTTTAATAATAAGTAAATCATAAATTCGTTGCTTCCAATGGGGCTCGAACTCGAGTGACACCATTTCGCGAAAATGGGTCACTTCGGGTCGACCCAACCTGAATTGATTCTTTAATTAAATTAATTATTTAATTAATTAATTCCTTAGGGTAATTACAATATTACCCTTGGCCTGGAAAAGACCATTTTACCCCTGGACCCTCAAAACTTAAAATTTCCTCTGTTAAGTCCGGTAAAGACCCTTTCGATTAAATCTTCATTTTCGAGAGCCTTACATGGTTGGTTCCAACCTTTCCAAGCTCAACTAACTCCCCAAGTTAGTTGGCTTGGCTGTATCAAGGGTTCTGAGGTCTGGTTCTACACGTATCAATTTGTGTGAACCTTGGTCTAATCGCAAGCATTCTTGACACCTTAAGCATTTATCTTATTCATTTTTAGGGTTGTTACATTAGGGTTCTTTGGATTCGCCATTGAAGGGAAACTAGGGGGACTTCACGGATGGAAGAATCCATGAATTAATAAGCTTCACATACCTTAGATTATAGCCTTAATACCAGCTTGAACCCTTGGTGAATTTTTCCAAAGCTGCTGCCCCCAACTTCTCTTCTTTTTCTATGGTGTTCTTGAGAGTTCTAATGTGTGAGAGAGGTTTTGATTTGGAGTCCAGAGTCTAAAGGGGTCTTTTATTGTTTCAATACTCATATAATACCTAAAACTACCTAAATTAACCGCCCATATATTTATTTGGACGTGGGGTGAATTTCCCAATCACCCCTTCATTTAACAGTGAGCTGCGAGAATTGAAGGTGCATCGACGGAGGTTCACCTATGGGGCGTCGACCAGACGAAGGGTCGTACTAGAAACCGTCGTCTTGGTCAGAGACCCTTCACTTGGGGCTTAGGCTGAGGAAGTTAAGTGTCAACCAACTGCCCCAATCAATGGGGTGTCGATGGACCTACGGTCCGTTGATGCCCATCGTTGGTTGGGACTGGTTTTTGACAGCTTTTCTCACAACTTGGGTCCTCTTGAAGGACCCTTAGGTAGCTCCTTGGGGAGTTTTGACCAGACGTTTACACCCTAAATACGTCCGTCTAGGTGTTAAGAACCCTCCCTATAATTTTGAGCTCCAAACACTACATAAAACCTCATGAAACACACTAAGTTACACTAGCACGTCTTAAGGGTGTTACACTAAGTCATAAACCATAAACCAATAATACATTAAAAACCTTAACCCAAAAACCCAAAAGCCCTAAACCTTATTACATAGCTAAAACTCTAAACCTACCGTAAGCCTTAAAACCAAACTTGAAACCCTTAATTCTAAACCTAAAATCCTTAGAAACCTTAAACCCTAAACCCTAAACCTTAAGAAACCCTCAATGCATAAACCATAAACCTAAAACCACAAGAAAAAACCTAAGCCCTAAACCCTAAAAAGCACATAACCCTTAAAACCCTAAAAAGCCAAAAAAAACCTAAACCTAAAAAAAACTCTAATCTCTAAACACTATAAAATCCTAAATCATACATTCTGAAGCCTAAAAAACACTACAAAAACTTGAGGGTTAAATCCTACACCTATAAAACCATAAGAACTTTAACAAAAAAATCCCAAAAAATAAGAACCTTAAGCCCTAAACCCTAAACCATAAGAACATTAACTTAAAAACATAGTTAAAACCCTTAACCTAAACCCTTAACCTGAAAAAATGATAAGACCTAAATCGTAAACCCTATATCCTAAACCTAAAACCCTAAACCTGATGAAACCCAAAATGCTATAAACCCTAAATTAAACCCGAAAAAGCATTTAAAACTCTGACAAAACCCTAAGCTCTAAACCCTAAATCCTAAAACTCTGTAAACCCTAAACCTAAAAACAAAACAAAAAAAAAACTAAACCCTAAAAACCCTAAGAAACACTTAACCCTTAAAACCGCCAAACCTAAAAAATCTAAGCTCTAAACCCTATAAATCCTTAAACCGTATATGCTAAACCCTAAAAAAACACAAAACTCTAAGCCCTAAACCCTTAAACTATAAAACACTAAAAACCTTAATCTAAAAAACATAAAGCACTAAACCCTAAAATCCTAGATAAAACCCTCAACCTAAAACCCTAAACCTAAAAAACCCTAAGCCAAAAAAAAACCCTAAGAAACCTTAAAACCTAAACCTTAAAAAATACTAAATCCTATAAATCCTAAAATCCATTTGAACTCCTACAAAACCCTATGCTCTAAGACCTAAATGCTCAAAATTCGGAAACCCTAAACCTAGAAACACATAAAACCCTAAGACCTAAACCTTAAGAAATACCTTACCATTAAAATCCCAAACCCCTCCCCCAAAAAAAATAAAAATAAAAATAAATTCCTAAACCTAAAAAAATTCCAAGCTCTAAACCCTATAAAGACTTAAATCGTATATGCTGAACCCTAAAAAATACAATAAACCCTAAGCCTAAAACCTATAAAATCCTAAAAACCTTAACCCCAAATCCCCTAAGCCCAAAACCATAAATAATATCGTTAATCTAAAACCTAAACCCAAAAATATCCTAAGCCTTAAACCCTAAATCCTAACCTAAAAGGGAGGAGCCATGCAATATGGTCCAGGATAATCAAGGTCTGGACATCCCCCCAATACAGACTCAACACATGACCCCCCCAACAGCTGAGCCACCTGATAAAAGACAGCAAGTCTGTCAAGTCAATACAATACCTCTGTTTGATGAATATGTTGTTGAGAATTTTGGAGATGAACTGGAAAGGGACAATCATTCTCTAGAGGATTAGGATGATGATGATGAGATTAGTAAGGCTCTCATTAAAGCCTTTAGTCCCCATAATGATCAGACTCTTGAGGACGAGACTCAGCAGGTCACTCAGAGTCAAGAATTGTCTCCAAGAGGGTTCCAACATGACAAATTTAACTTCAATAACCAAGATGTCAATATTGTCACTGTTGGCAGACCTAACACCAGGCTCTTTGCCTCTAGACATTCCCAATGATTAGTACAATCATATGGAATGTGAGAGGTATCAACACTCAGGGAGTGTTGCAGAGACTCAAAATGCTTAGGAAAATGCATTATTTATCTGTTATCACTATCTTGGAACCCTTCTCTAACAATGTTCATGTTCAAAGCTTTAAGGCTCAGTTAAACATGGAAAATGCTACTAGTAATTGCAATGATAAAATTTGGGTTTTTTGGAGCTGTGATATTGACTGTAATATTATTGATGAAGATGAACAGCAAATCACTTGTGACATGAAACACAATGAATTACAATACCAATTTACTAGTACTTTTGTTTATGCTAAATGCAAAGAACACCTTAGGAGACCTCTCTGGGATAAAATGCTTCAACTAGCCACAGTGACTGACAATCCTTGGTGTGCTATGGGTGATTTCAATGTCATTACTTATATGGAGGAAAAACTGGGAGGAGTGCCATATAACATGAGGAAAAGCATGGATTTCATTGCTGTCATTGAAGCCTGTGGCCTCTTGGACATTGGTTTTAGTGGCCTTAAATTCACTTGGTCTAACAAGAGGGGTATTAACCATAGAATCTGGAAAAGAATTGACAGGGCTATGGTAAATGATTCTTGGTTGGAAAAAATGCCTCAAACTACTATAACTCATTTTCCATCAACAGGGTCAGACCACTGTCCTCTTATCATGGAAATGGTTTCCATGGAGGATGACCACATCAAGTACTTCAGATTCCTCAATTGTTGGGTTGACAATCCTCAATTCATGGAAACTGTAAAAACTTGTTGGAAAAAGGAAGTGACAGGCAATGGTATGTGGAGATTTCACCGAAAAATGAAAAGATTGTCAAACACACTTAGTGTTTAGTCAAAAATTGAGTTTGGTGATATTTTCCAAAAAGTGAGGATGTATGAGGAACAAGTGCAAAAAGCTGAAGAAAATTACATCCTGGACCAAAGTGACTCTCACAGAAGTGCTCTTCATGAAATTAATGCTCAATATATCAAATTTCTCAAGTTAGAGGACACTATCTTGAAACAGAAAACACAGCTGCAATGGTTTAAGGAGGGTGACACCAACTCCAAATATTTCCACTCTGTCATAAGGGGAAGGAGAAGGAAACTATTTATTCATAAAATTGTCAATGAAAATGGGGATTGGATACAAGGTGAGAACAACATTGCTCAGACAGCTTGTGAGCATTTCAAGGCTATCTTCACAGGAGAGGAAAAACTTATTAATGAACAGACCTTGGAGTGCATTCCAAGAATGATTAGTCATGACCAAAATACTCACCTCACCAATAAACCTGATATGGATGAACTTAAGGAGGTGGTATTTTCTATGAATTCTAACTCTGCAGCTGGTCCTGATGGTATGAATGGGTACTTCTTCCAGAAGTGCTGGCACATTATCAAGAATGATCTAATGGGAGTGGTTCAGGCTTTTTTCTGTGGTCAAATGATTCCTAAATACTTCTCCCATTCTTGTATTGTGCTGCTCCCTAAAGTTAACAATCCATACAAACTTACTGAGTTTAGGCCCATAATTCTGAGTAACTTCACTAGTAAGATTATATCTAAACTAGTAAGTAACAGACTTAGTCCTATCCTCCCTTCTTTAATTTCTCCCAATCAGTCCGGATTCGTGAAAGGGAGAAGTATTTCTGAAAATATCATGTTAGCTCAGGAAATCATTCACCAAATCAAAAAACCCAACATTGGAAGCAATGTCATTATTAAATTGGACATGGAAAAAGCGTATGATAGGGTCTCTTGGTCATATATTTGCTTGGTTCTAAGGAAAATGGGTTCTGATGAGGTGTTTATTGATATTGTGTGGAGAATCATGGCCAATAATTGGTACTCAATCATTGTCAATGGCAAGAGGTATGGTTTCTTTCACTCCACTAGAGGTCTCAAACAAGGTGATCCACTTTCTCCGGCCCTATTTATTTTAGGTGCTGAGGTATTATCAAGATCACTTAATAGGTTACACAACCATCCGGATTATCATGGTTTTTATATGGAAAAGAGGGGGGGCCCAAGTGAACCATTTGAGCTTTGCTGATGATATAATTCTATTCACCTCTGGAAGATGGAAAACTTTAAAGCTCTTAATGGCTACTTTAAAGGAGTATGAGAATACTTCTGGGCAACTTATTAATGGTGACAAAAGCCACTTTATGCTACACTCTAGTGCTTTCAATAGCACTAAAGATAGAATTAAAAGGCTGACAGGTTTCAAACAAAAGCAGGGTCCTACTACTTACCTAGGATGCCCTTTATTTATTGGCAGGCCTAGGAACATTTATTTTTCTGATCTTGTTAACAGGGTTGTTTGCAGAATTACAGGTTGACAAACCAAACAACTTAGCTATGGAGGCAAAGCTATACTCACTAAACAAGTTCTTCAGGCCTTACCTATTCATCTACTATCTGCAGTAACCCCTCCAGTGACAGTAGTTAGGCAAATCGAAATGCTTATAGCTGAATTTTTCTGGGGATGGAAGAGTGATAGGAAGAGGTATCACTGGGCTTCTTGGAAAAATTTAAGTTACCCTTATGAGGAAGGAGGGGTGGGAATGAGAAACTTACAAGATATTTGCAAAGTTTTCCAACTCAAACAGTGGTGGATTTTTAGAACCAAACAAACTCTTTGGGGAGATTTCCTAAGAGCCAAATATTGCCAAAGATCCAATCCAGTAAGCAAAAAATGGGACAAAGCAGATTCATTAACTTAGAAATATATGCTGAAGAATAGACCACAAGCTGAGCAACATATTCACTAGAAACTTCAAGCTGGGAATTGCTCTTTTTAGTGGGACAATTGGCTTGGCATTGGACCCCTTGCAAACTTCACAACCAACAGTAATAAGTTCAACTCTACAGTTACTGAATTCTGGGTGGGAGGGAGGTGGAACTGGAGCAAACTACTACAAGAGGCACCTGCTGATCAACTTGCACACATCCTGGCAACTGAAATCTCACCTCAGCAGCACCTCCTAGACCAGCCAGTTTGGAGACTCAACTCTCATGGAGGATTTAGTTGTGCATCAGCTTGGGAGGAGATTAGAAAAAAAAGAGATAAACATCACTTCAACTCTCTTTTATGGCATAAAAACATTCCTTTCAAGACCTCTTTTTTTATTATGGAGAACCCTTAGGGGTAAAATCCTTACTAATGATAAACTAACCAGTTTTGGCATTGAGCCATCACAATGTGTCTGCTATTTTGACAGGTCAGGTATGGACTGCATAGAATATATTTTCAACAAAGGAAAATTTGCAGCTAGGGTATGGACCAGCCTTGCAGGCAGTGCAGGCCTGCAACCAGATCACTCTTCCCTGAGGGCATTGATTCAGCAATGGTGGACTGCCAGGCCTAAAAATACAGCCCACAGCATGCTTCTGCAAGACACCCCAATTTTCATTTGCTGGAATCTATGGAAGAACAGATGTGCAGCCAAGTATGGAGGCAAAACAACCAACATCAACAGGGTCAAATATGCTATCTACAAAGACAATTATAAGATGCATACCAATGTTTTACCTCAGATCCACTGGCCTGCCAAGTGGACAGATTTAATGCAGATGAGTGAAAGATGTGTGCATGACATCAAAGTGAGCATGGTATCATGGTTTAAACCTCCAGAACAGTGGCTCAAAGTGAACACTGATGGCAGTGCACTCACTAATCCTGGAAGGCTGGGAGCTGGAGGTATCTTAAGAGACAAACAAGGCAAATTGGTTATGGCTTTCACAACACCACTTGGAGAAGGAACAAACAACAAAGCTGAAATAGAGGCAGCCATCTTTGGTTTAACTTGGGCACTTGAGTTGGGATATACAAACATAATATTGGAGCTTGATTCTCAACTAGTAGTACATTGGATCTTAAAGAAGGTAGTCCCTCAATGGAGCATCATCATACAGCTAGGGAAATTACAAAATCTCATCTCCCAAACCCAAAACTTCAAGTGCTTACATATATTCAGAGAAGCAAATTGGGTGGCTGATGCACTCTCCAAACATAGCCACAAGACAGACATCCCACAGGTGTATTTCTACAGCCAACAAATGCCTAAGAAAGCAAAGTCATACTATCATTTGGATCTTCTGGAGATGCCGAGCTTTAGGAGAAAGAAGACCAAAAAGATTAAGGAACCTCCTTGATCACTTTTTTACCTTTTCAACTTAGCTATTATTTAAAATTATAGCTATTTTGAATAGGTTAGCTTAGATTTTATTTTTGTAAAGGGAGAGTCTCCCTTGTTTATGTTTCCTGGATACTTTGTAATGAGAGGAGTCCTCTCCTTAGGTTCTTAGTATTTTGGTTTCATCTTCTATGTAAGGGGAAGAGTTGACTTCCTTTTTTGAAAGTTGACTCTAAACCATCTTAGGTTCGGAGGTTAGGTTTATGTCCCCCTCATTGTACTTTGTTTTTATTATTAATGTTAAGGCCTGGGGGTGCTGCTCAGCCCCTACCCCTCCAAGGGTAATTCAAAAAAAAAAAAAAAAAAAAAAAAAAACTCTAAGAACCCTAAGACATTAAACTTATAAAACCCTAAATCCTATAAACCCTAAAACCCATTTAAAACCCGTACAAAACCTTAAGATCTAAATCCTAAATCCTTAAAAATCGTAAACCCTAAATGTAAAAAATAAATAAAAAAAAAAAACCTAAGCCCTAAATCCTAAACCCTATAAAACCCTAAGACGTACTTAACCCTTTGAAATCTTACAAAATTCTAAAAACTACTAAACCATAAAAACTCTAAGCTCTAATACATATAAAGCCCTAAATCGTATATGCTAAATATGAGAAAGCACAATAAAATCTAAGCCCTAAATCCTAAAACTATTAAACCCTAAAAAACCTTAATCTAAAAAACCCTTACCCCTAAACTCTAAAAACCTAGACAAAACCCTAAACCTAAAAAAACCCTAATCCCTAACATAAAATCGTAAATCCTAAACCTAAAACCCAAAGAAACCCTAAACACGAGTGTTCAATTTAGGATTTGAGTCTTAGGTTAGGGTTTAGGGTTTAGGGTTTAGGGATTGTTTAGGTTTAGGATTTTAGTTATGGGTTTTGTTTAGGTTTTTAGGGTTTAGGGCTTTGGGATTTTTTGGTTGAGGATTTTTACGATTTTATAGGTTTAGGGTTAATGTCTTAGTGTTTTTTCCCCTATCTTCTATGGTTTAACATATACAATTTAGGGTTTTACAGGGTTTAGAACATAGAGTTTTTATAGGTATAGGGAGTTTTGGGGTTTTTTAAGGTTGTTTTAGGGGTTTTATGGTTTAAGTGTTTCTTATAGATTTTTGGGGTATCCCATAAGAAACCCTAAATCTTATAAACTCTAAAACTATTTAAAAAACCCTAAAAACCCTAAGCTTTAAACCCTAAATCCTAAAACTAAAAAACACCAAACATTTAAGCCTGAAGCCGAAACCCTAAATATTCCTAAGAAACACTTAACCCTTAAAGATCCTAAGAAGACCCCAAAATCCCTAAACCTAAAAAACTCTAAGCTCTAACCCTATAAAGAAATAAATTGTATATGCTAAACCCAAAAAAAAAAAAAAAAAAAAAACGTAAGCCCAAAATCCTAAACCTATAAAATCCTAAAAACACTAATGTAAAAAGCCCTATAAAATCCTAAATTAAACCCATAACCTAAAACGCTAAACCATAAAAAATCATAAGCCCTAAATCCTAACCTAAAACTCTAAATCCTAAGAAACCCTAAACCATAAAAATTAAGAATCCCTAAATCCTATAAACCCTAAATAAACCCTACGAACCGTTTTAACCCCCTAAAAACACTAAACTCTAAAATCTAAATCCTAAAAATATGTAGAGACCAAACCTTAAAACACAAAAAAACCCTATGCCCTAAGCTCTAAAAACCCTAAGAAATGCTTAACCCTTAAAAACGTTAAAAAACCTCTTAAACTAAAAAGCTCTAAGATCTAAACCTGATAAACCCTAAATTATATATGCTAAAACGTAAAAAACACAAAAATAAATACCCTAAGAACTAAACCCTAAACCTATAAAACCCTAAAAACCTCAAGCTTTAAACCCTAAACCCTAAACCCTGACCTAAATCACTAAATCCTAACTAAAAATTCTAAAAACCCTAAACCCTAAACCATATGAAACACTAAATCCTATAAACCCTAAAATAAACCCTTAAAATAATTTAAAACATGTAAGAATCGTAAATATGAAATAGGATGGACAAGAGCTTCGCATGTGCTTTATGATTTGGTAAATTGTTAAAAAGATGAGAAATAGATTTTAAAGTTTGTTTTAAAGAGTTTTAAGGTCAAAGTTCAAGGGACGACCACGACGTTCGGAAACTAGTCGTTTGGGTGCTAGTGTGTTCTAGTGTGTTGTCATTGGATTGGTGTGTTTTTTGGAGTATTTAGATAATCATGTTTATAGGTTGAACGTCTGGGTATGGATCCCCAAGAACCACCCTAAGGGTCTTTGAGGAGGACCCTAAGTCAAACCCCAAAGTCGCTAAAAAGGAGTGACGTACGGCCATGACTGACGATCAGTAGGTCCACTTACGGATAGTAAGTCCCCCCCGTAAGTCAAGGATTATACTAAGGAGACTTAGATCCCATGGACAAGTCTCATTCACCTTCTACAAAGTGCAGGACGACCCATAACTCCACCTACGGTCCGTAGGGGGGGGGTCGTAAGTCACCACATGTTTTACTGTCTTGGATTTGGCCAAGCCAAGGGTGGTTTGGTAAATTCCACACTTGGATAATTAAATAAATAGACAATTATTTTATGTATTTTAGTTTAAGAGTATTAGATGAATTAAACCCTCAGTTAGACTCAAATACCTAAATCAAAACCCTTCCCTCCCAAATAGTTTTCTCTAGAACACCATTAAAGTCAAAGGTCAAATTCAAGCGAGAAGAGGAGATTTCAAATGATTTCTTATTAAAATTTAGTGGGCTTTAATCTAGAGAGGTATGGTGATCCTTCATTCTTGAATAACCTCTCATTCAATGAGTTCAATCAAAGGTTTTCAAAAGTGTTTCTATGATCGAAAATCCCAATTTATATTCTAAGCATGGGATCATTGATAAAATGTTTTCAAAGTCATTATATTGATGAAATAATGTTTTTAAGGTGATTTTTACATGAAATTCTTTGAAGAAAACATGATTTCCCTGATCTCCTAAATTTGCTTATGAAGTGGTTTTTGTGATCATGATTGCATGTTAATGGAATTGTGTTTATATTGAATTGTATTATTGGTTTCTATTGTGGTTTATACCTATTGATGGTGAATTGTTGGAATAATTGAGTAATGGTGATCATGGCATTGGAAAGGGATAATTTGACCTAACTTCTTGTGTATAGTAGAATTGTTCTTGTATTGGTTTGATCCACTTATGGTGGAGATGCTTACTTCTTGTATGTTTTGTAATCATCGCCTTGAAGGAATTAGATAATTAAGTGAAGTATTGTCATGATTTATATGAATGGAGGTGTATTATGAAGTTATGAATGTGGTTTTTAATAGTAGGATTACTAGGGTATAATGTTAATGTGGAACATATTTGTTTGTGGATTATGATGAAGTTCGTATGATCATATTTAGAAGAGAATGTAATGAATGATGGTGGTTATGTGAAAGGAATTTCTCACATATGCGCACACACACACATAATGAATGAATGAATGAAACAAAAAATTAATGAATGTGAGTCTATTGAAAGGTTTTCTCAATTATACTCTAATGAATTAATAGGGGATTTAAAATGGGTACTCTCCCGTGATTAGACGCGGAGTGTCTAGTATCAATCTCAATATTCCTAAGATCTTTCCAATAAATGAATGATAGCTTGGGATAGATACCCTCATATGAGTTGAGGTGCGGTATTTAGTAGCAATCCCCTTAACCTATAAGGAATAAAATTAATTGAAGTCTAATAATATGAGGGGATTAATGCTAAGCACCAAGCGGATATGATAGAGATGAGTACTCTCCCATGAGTTGAGGTGGGGTACTTAGTAACAATCTCTTGAGATGGGTACCCTCACGTGAGTTGAGACAGGGTACCTAGTAGCAATCTCCCTATCCCTTAACTATGTGCCCACATAGGTCTATAGCTAGTGGATTCCACTTAAGGTAGAAAAAATGACCCTACCTTATGCAAGCAGGATCCAGTAAGGGTTAATATAAGGATTCCATGTTAAGCTCTCATGGTCTATGTAGGTTAAGGCTTACCCCCACAAATGAATGTAATGAACTAGATCTTTCTAAAGGTGTACTACTTAGTGTAAGTGGTGGAATGGGACATCATGTCTACATTGAACAAGTAGACATTTGAATGGGGTCATGGTATGTCCTCATGATGAAAATGAATGATTGAGTTCTTACATGATGTTAATGAATCATGTTGTTCTTATGTATAATGTTAATCAAGGTATCATGACTTGTTGAATGTGACGTGCCTAGTCTACAGTGATTCTAAAGGAGTACTTTGTGTGAGTAGTAGTATGGGATGCTACTTGCACATTGTACTAGTGTTAGTGGGGGTTATCTTTGATGATGTGTCTTATATGAAGATTATGGCTTGTTATGTGTTATGTTATGAATGAATATGGTGGAGCTGGAAAGATATAGTATGAGTTTCCACCTTTGGTGACATTAGAGTGTTTCTTAGGTGTGGGTGGTGGTATGGGACAATATCCACACATTGCACAAAGTGATGCTTGAGGGTTACTTGAGGTGAAGAGGCAAAGCAAAAGTAATGGAATATATGTGTTGAACATGTCTGTTATGTGAAAAGCAACTTATATGTTGTTTATGATTGAATACCATGTCTCTTAAACTTGTATTTTATGAAGTTCACAAAAATGATATAATTGCATGGCTTTCAACCAAATTTCCCTTTTTAACATGTTTTCGCATGGTCATTATACTTGGTGCATATTTGTACTAACAAAATCTTTTTCATCTTTGTACACCAAGTGTAGGTTGAGGTGACTAAAGGATTCCTTCTTTATTGAACTACTTAGATTGCTATGCTCAAGCTTTGGTATTTTCTCAAAGATTCGAGGACACTTATCTTAGGAGTTTATTTAAATTCATGTAATAGACTTCTAGTAATTTTCTTTGAATTTTAAAGGGCCGTGTCCCTATGAAGTTGATGTTACATCTAAGATTGTTATGTTGAGACTTAGTATTCCTATATATTATAAATAAGTTTCCACTGGTTGACTTTATTGAGAAAAGTTTAAATTCCGCACGATTTTTATGCTTATGTAATAAATGAATGCTAAGGGCTTGTATAAGACCCTTTCAAGGTCAAGTACGCCATGTTACGACTTGGGGGTGCTCTCAAGTCCTGACAAACTTTGTATCAGAGCATAAGGTTATGAGAATGGTCTTAGGGTTGATATCTTACAATCTACGTCTAGTAGAGTCTTTGTGTGAGTCGCGACAGATCTATGAGCGAGATGCTATATGAAGGTAAAACTTACACTTATTTCATATTCTTGAAGTCGTGCCTTAGAGTAGAATTCTATAAGTGTCCTTTTCCTAATCATTTTCTTGTGTTTATAGGACATGAATACGAGAGGAAGACCAATGATGAGAGTGGAAGAGGAGATTGCGAACGAGGGAGTTCCTCCCCGAGGTCCCTAAGATGGACAAGATCCTCAAGGTGAGCAAGTCCCAATAGCCCCGATACATGTGACTCAAGAGAAATTAAGGGCTACATGATATTTATTACTCAAGCCATGACGGCTCAAGATCAATCCATCAAAACTCAAGCTCAAGATATGACGCCTCAAGCTAATAGGGAAGGTGGACCAAGGGTGAATGCCAATGAGGAAACTATGGCATCTAGGTTGAGAGACTTTTTGAGGATGAATCCTCTGATTTTACTTGTTTCTAAAGTGGGAGAGGATCTCCAAGACTTTTTGGATGATGTGTATAAGGTAGTGAGTGCTATGGGAGTAACTTCTAGGGAGAAGGCGGAGTTTGCTTTCTTATCAATTGAAAGATGTTGCCCAAATTTGGTTTACCCAATGGAAGGCCAATAGGCCGGTTGAAGCGGGTCCTTTAGAATGGGAAGAGTTTAAGAAATCATTCCTCGGTAAGTACTTTCAAAGAGGGAGGTGAAACTTGAGAAGTTTATAAACCTTAGGCAAGGTAGCACGAGTGTGCAAGTGTACTATTTGAAATCCACCTAATTGACTAAGTTTGCCCCTTCTTTAATGTCAAACTGTAGAGACGAGATGAGTAGGTTTGTGACCGGGATATCCGACTTTGTTAAACAAGAGTGTCATTCGGCAATACTTCATGATGACATGAATATCTCTAGACTCATGGTGCATGCTCAATCAAAGGAAAATGCTAAGCTTGAGGCAAAGATTAAGTTGAAGAGGTCTAGGTCCGATGAACCAAGTGAACCTAAGTCTAAGAAGAGGTTTTATAACCAGTACTCCCCTAAGGTGAACAAAGATACACTTAACCCTAAAAATCTGTAAAACCTAAACCTTAAAATTACAAAAAAACCTAAGCTCTAAACCTAAACCCTACTAAACCCTAACACACACATAACCCTTAAAAATCATTAAAAACCTCAAAAAACCTAAACCTAAAAAAGTCTTAAATCTAAACCCTATAAAGCCCTACATCGTATATTCTAAACCCTTAAAACCATAAAAAATCATAAGCCTTTAAACCTAAACCTGTAAAACCTTAAAAAAACTTAACCTTTAAGCCCAAACCCCAAAAACCAATCGCTTCCCCATTTCCCAAATTTTTCTCTCTCTAATTTTGTCACTCTAAACACGCGCTCTCAACAAACACTACTAACTGCTAACTCCAATGGCTAGTTTAGCCGGAAGAAGATGGCGCGTGAGCCGCCGAAGGTCTCCTGTCGATCGCCGCACCAGATCCAACAGGAGCGCTTGAAGCAGACAATCACAATGAACAAAAAACCACCCTCTAATTCATCTCACAACTATGGGAACTCGCAATTGAATGAAGCGATGAACAAGGCGAGTTCCAAGAGTGAAATGGTAAGGAGTCGCGAAATTATTTCCTCAGAAGGCATTAGGTTGAATCAAGATTACAAGGATACTGAGAACGATTCTATGAATCAAGGGATACAACATACTCTAAAATCAAGAAATTCTACCATGCCAATTGAGAGAACAGAAGGGGCGAATTCTGGGGAACTCACATATAAGTCCCAAGATTTTCGATCTCAAAATTTAACATCTTTCCAGGTGTTTCGAAGTGATTTACCTACTAAGGCTTACTCCCCTGGGAAATATGTGTACCTCACAGCAATTTCAACTTCAAAGGACGTCCAGGTCGCCGGCGACCTGAATTACGGTAACCAAAATGCCTTTCGAGCAAAATTTGGTGGGGGGGGCAATGGAGTAGATTCTAATGCAGAGGAAGTTCACCTCATGAACATATCCAATCACTTAGCTCAAGATTTTAACCACAATGAAAATTCTGGCCAAAGGAAGTTGGGAATGTAACACAGCGGGGAGACAGGAAATTACGATGAAAGGAATGCTGGTCTGGGTTCTAAACACCAATAAACCACGACAAGTGTTACACCAAAAGAAGTAATTGATGTGGAGATCCCTTCATACTTCTCATTTGGAGTTAATCAGATCGACAATACAACATGTACGAATGAACAATCACATGCAGGTATGGAGGTTCACTACATTGAGGGAAATACTGGTGTTAATATGCAGGGACAACAACAAGACTTCAACGAGCAGAAAGGAAAGTAACAACACTCAGTTAAGTACACTTCACCCAACTCTATACATAATCATATCTATAATATTATCAATGTTGGCCATGTGCATGATAATGCCAAGGGAAAGTTAGCTGATAAGTCTGATGATATAGTACAGAGGGGTCTAACAAATAAAGTCGTGAAACAAAGTGATCAAAATCATAGGAAAGGGATAATAATATGGGACAAACTCAACAAAATATAATGGGAGAGAGAAGTGATGAAAACAAGTACCATAGAGATTTCCCAAAAATTTCTAGCAATTTTTGATAAACAAACTCCTTCAAGTTGAAATAACCCCCAGTCTATTCCTAACAAAAAGGTGACTGATCCTTACAATGCTAAAGGACCTCAAAGCAGTAACCAGGACAAAGTCCCAGAACCTGCTCCTTACACAGTAGTACAAACTTTCGCAACAAGGCTAAGGCACATATATGCAGCCCAAAATCCCATGGTTGTACTAAAAACCACCCTCAGACAGACTACCAAACAGGGACAGCCAGCAGTGATATTTGACATGCATGATTACATGCATACATTAACTGTTGAATGTAAGTATACTCTGGTAGGGAAATTTAGTACAACTATGCCTAAGGATGAGCTTATCCGGAAGATCTTCATTCAACTAACTCAACTAAGTGGGGGGTCAACATAGCTCACTACAACTCTAGACATGTGTTTATTGACCTACAGAATGAGTTAGATTACAACACTGTATGGACTCAGCAAAGAATGATTATTGAGGGTAAATTTATAAGTATACAAGCTTGGACACCATTCTTTACTCCGGAAGAGGAAACTCCTATAGTCCCTGTTTGGATTCTCTTACCAGGATTACCCTTGCACTGATTCAAAAAACCTTTTCTTATTCCTCTCCTGGAATTTGTAGGCAAGGTGCTATATCTAGACACTGCCTCTATTAAAAGATCTAGAGCTGGGATGGCTAAAGTCAAAATGCAAATTGACTTAACTAAACCTAGACCTAGGCATGTATGGGTTGGTTTGCATAATGAAGATGATACATTATGTATGTGGCAGCCTGTGGAGTAGGAGAACATTCCACCTTATTGTGAGTATTACAGACACCAATGTCATGATATAGATGAGTGCAAATCCAAAATGAGGGATGAAGATTATAGACAAAGGAAGGAAAAGGAAAATGAGAAAAAAGACAAAAACAGGGAACAACAGAATCATAGAGGGAAAGAGAATCAGAAAACACAGAGCAAAGAGAATGAAAATAGACAACAATAGCACATCAATGAAAGGGTGAAACAGAAACAAGTAGAGCAGCAAAGGGAAGAGGAACGACATACACAAAGAAACAAAAATACCAAACCAGAGGAAGAAAGATCTCCCAAAACAGTCTGGAAACCAACTCAGGCACAAAACAGACTCACTAGTGAAAAACTTAATAATTCAGCTCAACAAACAGTTAATCCTATTACTATTCAAAACAATTCTTTCACTAACTTGAGCATGCATGAAAATAAGGAAGCAGGCAATGAAGATACTACAGGTAGGAACAAGATAGGTTCCCAGGAGAACACAAACAACAGTACCTATACTAAAGGACCTTCTGTTAATACTCCCTTCCTCAAGGGTGCAGGTATCATAGCTATACAACCCAACTCTCTTATTCAGTCTGATAATGTGTTTACTGTGAATGCTGAAGTTGAAGGAGGGATGGATGCGGGAAGTCAGGAGAAAGCTACTAACTTGTAGGATGGGGTAACCAAAAGGGGGAGTTCGCCTCATGTTTTGCAGGAGGGTTTGAACACTGACCACAAACCAGACTTTAGAGTGAATGTTAAGTCTAACAAAAAACAACAACAACTGGAACAACAACATTGTAAACAATAGATTCAATTGATAATAATCAGTAGCAAAAGTCTGGAAAAAACAAAGAAAAATAGCTAAAAGAAAAAGAGAATAATGAGAAAAATGAGAATGTTCAATTGGCAAAGGATAAAGGGAAGCAGATAGATACTAGTACTCCTGAAAGCACTCCCAAGAGAGCCTAGTAAACAAAAGAGGGATGTGTCTAAGAGGAGTCAGAGTAAACTGCAAGGAAATGAAAGTGAGCAAGAACAGGGAAGGGGGAAAGAACCATGCAGCAAAAGTGTTAATGACAACCAGGGACTGCATATTCCCCCTCTACAAAATCAAGACAACATTGCGTTAACAACTGAGCCTCCTGATATGATGGAACAACTTTGTCAAGTCAATACAGTACCTTTGATTGATGAGTATGTTGTTGAAAATTCTGAAGATGAGCTACACAAGGACAACCAGTCTCTATATGATCGGATGATGATGATGAAACTAGTGAAGCTTTAATTAAGGCTTTTAGTCCTTCTAGTGATCAAGCTATAGAGGATGAGATACAACATGTAACACAAAGTCAAGGCCTATCTCCAAGAAGATTTCAGCAAGACAATTTTTTCAAGAAGCAAGATGTCAACACTGCCACTGCAGGCAGACCAAACACTAGATTATTCTCCCCTAGATCTTCTCAATGATTAGTACAATCATATGGAATGTGAGAGGGATAAACACTTAAGGGGTGTTGGAAAGACTCAAAATGTTGAGGAAGCTTCATCAACTGTCCATCATCACTATTTTGGAACCTTTCTCAGATAGTGTACATGTACAAAATTTTAAAGTTCAGTTAAACATGGAAAAATGCTACCAATAACTGTAATGGCAAAATTTGGGTTTTCTAGAGCAGTGATATGTGTAATATTCTTGATGAAGATGAACAACAAATCACCTGTGAGATGAAACATAATGAGCTACAGTGTCCATTTATCACTACTTTTGTCTATGTAAAATGTAAAGAGCATCTGAGGAGGCCTCTTTGGGACAAGATGTTACAACAAGCCACTGTTGATACCAAGCCATGGTGTTCTGTATGAGATTTCAATGTTATAACTATATTGGAAGAAAAGCTGGGAGGATTGCCTTATGATATGAGGAAAGCATTAATTTTATAGCAGTCATTGAAGCTTGTGGCCTGCGGGACATTGGTTTTAGTGGTCACAAATTCACTTGGACCAACAGGAGGGAATTAATAAAAGAATTTGGAAGAGACTTGACAGGGCTCTGGTAAATGACTCATGGATGGAAAAGATGCCTTAGACCACTATCACTCATTTGTCAGCTACTTGGTCAGATCATTGTCCTCTTCTTATGGAAATGGTTTCAAAAGAGAATGATTACATCAGGTACTTCATATTCCTTAATTGTTGGGTGGACAATCCTCTCTTCATGGAAATTGTGAAAACTTGCTGGGATAGGGAAGTGGAGGGTAATAATATGCGGAAATTTCACCAAAAACTGAAAAGGCTGTCTAGTACCCTTAGTGCTTGGTCCAAGATGGAATTTGGTGATATTTTCCAAAATGTCAAGATGTATGAGGAACAAGTTCACAAAGCTGAAGAGAAATACATCCTTGACCCAAGTGATTCTAACAGAACAACCCTTCATGAACTGAATGCCCAGTACATCAAATTCATCAAGCTGGAAGATACTATTTTGAAACAAAAAACATAGCTTCAATGGTTCAAGTACGGTGACACAAATTCTAAGTATTTCCATTCAATTATAAGAGGAAGAAGAATGAAAATTTTTGTTCATCAAAGTATCAGTGAAAATGGGGAATGGAAACAAAGTGAGGAGAACATTGCTCTGGCAGCTTGTAATCATTTCAAAGAGATTTTTACAGGTGATGACAAGCTTAATAATGAGAACACTCTGGAATGTATTCCAAGGATGATCAATCAGGAACAAAATACACAGCTTAACAGTATTCCTAACATGGATGAACTTAAGAGTGTGGTTTTCGCTATGAATCCTAATTCTGCAGCTGGTCCGGATGGTATGAATGGGTACTTCTTTTAAAAGTGTTGGCACATCATTAAGAGTGATTTGATGGGAGTTATTCAGGCCTTTTTCAGTGTCCAAATGATTCCTAAATACTTCTCTCATTCTTGCATTGTCTTACTTCCTAAAGTGAGTAATCCTAACAAATTAACTGAATTTAGGCCTATAAGTCTGAGTAACTTCACTAGAAATATTATATCTAAACTGGTGAGCAACAAACTTAGTCCTATCCTACCATCCCTTATTTGTCCTAACCAATCAGGGTTTGTTAAAGGTAGAAGCATTTCTGTAAAACATCATGTTAGCTCAGGAAATAATTCATCAAATCAAAAAAACCTGCATTGGTAGCAATGTCATCATAAAAATGGACATGGAAAAGGCTTATGCCAGGGTTTTCATGGTCTTATATCTGTCTGGTTTTAAGTAAAATGGGATTTGCTGAAGTCTTCATTGATATGGTGTGGAGAATTATGGCCAATAACTGTTATTCAATCATTGTCAATGGCAAGAGATATGGCTTCTTCCACTCCACTAGAGGACTTAAGCAAGGTGACCCACTCTCTCCAACCCTATTTATTTTAGGTGCAGAAGTCTTATAAAGGTCACTCAACAGGTTACATAACCATCCGAATTATCATGGTTTTTTCATGGAAATGAGGGGGGCCAAAGTGAATCGTCTGAGATTTGCAGATGATATAATTTTGTTCCCCTAAAGAAGATGCAATACCCTGAAACTCTTAATGCAAACTCTAAAGGAGTATGAAAGTACTTCAGGGCGGCTAATCAATGGAGACAAGAGTCACTTTATGATTCACTCAAATGCCTTCAACAACAAAAGAGATAGAATCAAAAGACTCACAGGTTTCAGACAAAAACAGGGGCCCCTAACATACCTAGGCTGCCCTTTATTTGTCGGTAGGCCTAGGAATATTTACTTCTCTGACATTGTTAACAACGTTGTATGCAGGATTACAGGTTGGCAAACCAAACAACTCAACTATGGTGGTAGGGCAGTCCTTACAAAGCATGTTCTGCAGGATGTTCCTATACATTTACTGTCTGTTGTAACTCCTCCTTCTTCTGTTCTTAAAAGAATTCAAATGCTCTTTGCTGATTTTTTCTGGGGATGGAAAAATAATAGGAAGAGGTACTACTGGACATCATGGAAAATTCTAAGCTTCTCATATGATGGGGGGGGGGGGTTGGAATGAGGAACTTAAAGGATATTTGCCTGGCCTTCCAGTACAAGCAGTGGTGGGTTTTTAGAACTAAACAGACCCTTTGGGGAGATTTTTTTAGGGCAAAATACTGTCAAAAATCCAATCCGATGTGCAAAAAATGGGATAATGGGGATTCTCTGACTTGGAAATATATGCTGATGAACAGACACCAAGTTGAGCAACATATCCAATGGAAACTTAAAGCAGGGAACTGTTCCTTTTGGTGGGACAATTGGCTTGGCATTGGGCAATTGGCACAATTCTTTACCAATAGCAACAGATTCAACAACACCACTGTGGCTGATTTTTGGGATGAAGGACAGTGGAGCTGGAGCAAGTTGATAGAATAGGACCCTACTGGTCACTTTGACAGCATCACTGCAACAGAGATTTCTCCACAACAAAGCCTACCGGATCAAGCAGTGTAGAAGCTCAGCAGTAATGGAGCCTTTAGCTGTTCTACAGCCGTGGAGGAAATCAGAAAAAAAGAACCAAAAAATCAATTCAATTCCCTCTTATGCCATAAAAACATGCCTTTTAAATCCTCCTTTTTACTTCGGTGAACCTTAAGGGGTAAACTCCCTACTAATGACAGATTGACTAACTTTGGCATTGAGCCAACTCACTGTTTTTGTTGTTATAACAGGGCAGACATGGACAACATAGAGCACACCTTCATCTCTAGACAATTTGCAACTAATGTGTGAAGAAGCATTGCAACCACTGCAGGAATCCATCCAGACCACACTTCACTGCAGCAGCTCATCAAACAATGGTGGACAGTCAAGTACAAAAATGCAGCCCATAAGATGCTCATGCAGGCCACACCCATCTTCATTTGCTAGAATCTGTGGAAAAACAGATGCTCCTGCAAATATGGAGGCAAAATAACCAACATCAGTTGGGTCAAATATTCAGTCTACAAGGACAACTACCACTTATTGACCACAACATTCCCTCAAATCAAGTGGCCGGCCAAATGGACATAATTAATTCAAGTGTGTGAAAGGTGTGTTCATGATACTAAAGTGAACATGGTAGCCTGGATAAGACCCCCGGATCAGTGGATCAAGATCAACATAGATGGCAGTGCAATCAGCAACCCAGGCAAGATTGGAGATGGAGGTATCCTGAGAGACCAATCTGGCAAGCTGCTGATGGCTTTCACAAGTCCACTAGGAGAAGGCACCAACAACAAAGCACAAATTGAAGCAACCATTTTTGGTTTAACATGGGCACTGGAACTTGGTTACAGGAACATAGTACTGGAACTAGATTCCCAATTGGTTGTACACTGGATCCTACAGAAAGCAACCCCTCAATGGAGCATCATAACACAGTTGGGAAGACTACAGAAGCTCATCACACAGACCCAAAATTTTAAATGCATACCTGTGTTCAGAGAAGCTAATTGGGTGGCTCATGCCCTTTCAAGCACAGTCACAAGACAACTATCCCTCAATTATACTTCAACAGTCAACAATTACCTAAAGAGGCAAAGGATCATTATCAACTTGACCTTCTGGAAATGCCTAACTTTAGAAGGAAAAAGACCAAGAAAGTTAAAGAACCTCCTTGAGCAATTTTTTACCTTTTCAACTTAGCTATAATTTAAAATTATAGCTTTTTTGAATAGGTTAGAATAGGTTGTTGTTTTTCTTTTGAAAATGTAAAGGGAGAGTCTCCCTTGTTTATGTTTCCTAGATACTATGTATGGAGAGGAGTCCTCTCTTCTAGGTGCTTAGTATTTTGGTTTAACCTTTTTTGTAAGGGGAGGAGTTGACTTCCTTTTTTGGAAAGTTGACTCTGAACCACTATAGGTTCGGGAGGTTAGGTTTATGTCCCCCTCCTTCTATTTTATTTTTTTTATTAATGTTAAGGCCTGGGGGTGTTGCTCAGCCCCTACCCCCCCAAGGGTAATTAAAATATATATTTAAAAAAATCTATATAAAATCCTTAACCTAAAACCCTAAAACTAAACAACCCTAAACCCTAACCTAAAATCCTAAATCCTAAACCTAAAACCTTAAGAAACCCTACACCCTAAGCATTAAGAAACCCTAAATCCTATATACCCTAAAATAAACCCTAAAAAGCATTTAAAACCCCTAAAACCCCTAAAACCCTAAGTTCTAAACCCTATATTCTAAAAATCACTAAACCATAAAAATAAAAAATAAAAAAGAAATCCGAAACCTTAAATAACCCTAAGCTCGAAGCCCTATAAAGCCCTAAATTGTATATGTTAAAACCTAAAAACAAAATAACCATAAGACTTAAACGCTAAACCTATAAAATCCTTAAAAACCTTAACCTAGGCCTTGACCCTAAAAAGCTAGATAAAACCCATAACCTACAACCATGAAGGTAAAAATACCCTAGGTCCTAAACCCTATACCCTAGCCTTAAACTCTAAATTCTAAACCTAAAATCCTAAGAAACCCTAAACCCTAAATCTGAAGCAACCCTAAATCCTATTAACCTTGAAATATATACTAATACAATTTAAAGCCTCTACCAAATCATAAGCTCTAAACCCTAAATCCTAAAAATCTGTAAATCCTAAACCTAAAAAACACAAAAAAAAAAAACTACACCCTTAAGCAACACTTAACTCTTCAAAAAACCCTAAACCTAAAAAACTTCAAGCTCATAACACTATAAAGCCCCAAATTTTATATGCTAAACCCAAGAAAAATCCCAAAGCCCTAAATCCTAAACCTATAAACCACTAACAAACCTTATCCTAAAAAATACAAAGCCCTAAACCTTAAAAACATTGATAAAACATTAATCGAAAACCCTAAACCTAAAAAAACCCTAAACCCTAAACCCTAAATCCTAAACCAAAACCCTAAATCGTAAACCTAAAACCCTAAGAAATCCCAAACCTTAAAAAACCCTAAATCCTATAAACCCTAAAATAAACCCTAAATACTATTTAAAACCCCTAAAAACCCAAAGCTATAAACTTTAAATTCTAAAAATATGTAAACCCTAGACCTAGAAAAGACAAAAAAAACAAAAACCATAAGCCCTAAACCTTAAACCCTAAAAAAACCTAAGAAACTTCACACTTAAAAACACTAAAAAAAAACCAAAAACCCCTAAACCTAAAAAAACTCTAAGCTCTAAACCCTATAAAGCCCTAAATCATACATGTTAAATCCTTGAAAACACAAACAAAACACTAAGCCCAAAACCATAAACCTAAAAAATGCTAAAGAAACTTAACCTAAAAAACCCAATGCCCTAAACCCTAAAAATCTAAATTAAACCCTTAACCTAAAATCATAAACATAAAAGAACCCTAATCCCGAAACTCTAAACCCTAACCTAAAACTCTACATCCTAAACCTACAACCCTAGGAAACTCTAAAACCTATACATTAAGAAATCCTAAATCTTATAAACCCAAAAAACCATTCAAACCCCTGAAAATCCTATGACCTAAACCATTAACCCTTAATAACCCCAAAAAAAAAACATAAAACCCTAATCGTAAAAAACACTAAGCTATAAACCATATAAAGTCCTAAATTATATATGTTAAACCCTATGTCGTAAACCATAAACCTATAAAACCTTAACATTAGACCCAAAGCCCTAAAACCTAAAAACCTACATAAAACCCTTAACTAAAAACCCTAAACCTAAATAAACCCTAAGCCCTAAACCCTAAACCATAACCTAAAATCCTAAATCTTAAACCTAAAATCCTTAGAAATCCTAAAACTTAATAAAGCCTAAATCTTATAAAACCTAAAAAGCATTTAAAACCGCTACAAAATCCTTGGTTCTAAACCATAAATTCTAAAAAATCGGTATACCATAAACTTAAAAAACATAAAAAAAGAAAAACCTAAGACCTTAACCCTAAACCCTAAGAAACAGTTAGCCCATAAAACACTAAAAAAACCAAAACCCTACACCTAAAAAATCTCTAAGCTGAAAACCCTATAAAACCCTAAATCGTATATGCTAAGCCCTAAAAAGAACAAAAATTCCTAAGCCCATAACCCTAAACCAATAAAAAACTAAAAAACATAAACCTAAAAAACTAAAAGCCCTAAACCCTAAAAACCTAGATAAGACCCTTAACCAAAAACCCTAAACCCTAACCTCAAACCCTAAATCCTAAATCTTAACCCTAAGAAATCATAAACCTTTAGAAACACTCAATCCAATAAACCCTAAATAAATCATAAAAATCATAAACACCCCAACAAAACTCTATGATCTAAACACTAAATCCTACAAATTCGTAAACCTTAAACCTACAAAAAGACAAATAAACCCTAAGCCCTAAACCCTAAAAAAAAACCTAAGAAACACTTACCTTAGAAACCTAAAAAACATAAATATCGCTAAACCTAAAAAACACTAAGCTCTAAACCCTATAAATCCCTAAATCCTATATGCTAAATCCTTAAAAACACCATAAAACCCATATGCCCTAAACCCAAAACCAATAAAATCCTTAAAAAACCTTAACCGAAAACACCCAAAGCCCTTAATCCAAAAAAACATAAATAAAACCCTTAACCTATAACCCTAAATCTAAAAAACCATTAAGCCAAAAACCCTAAAACCTAACCTAAACCTAAAAAAAAAACTAAGACAGAAATCCTAAACTGTAACCTAAAACCCTAAATCGTAACAAAAAACCCTATGAAACCCTAAACCCTAAATCCTATAAACCCTATAATAAACCCGAAAAACTATTTAATACCCCTAAAAAACCCTATGCTTTAAACCCTAAATCCTAAAATCTGTAAGATTAAAAGCGAAAAAATATTTAAAAACTTTAAACCCTAAACCCTAGAAAGCCCTTAGACACACTTAACCCTTTAAAATCCTAAAAAAAAGCCTAATAATTTATAAATCTTAATAACTCTAAGCTTTAATCCAATTAAAGCCCTAAATCGTACATGCTAATCCCCAAAAAACACAAAAACCCTAAGCCCTAAATCCTAAAACGATTAATCCCTAAAAACATTTATCTAAAAAACCCAAAGCCCTAAACTCTAAAAACCTAGACAAAACCATTTACTTTAAACCCTAACTCTAAAAAACCCTATGCCCTAACATCAAACCCTAAATCCTAATCGAAAACCCTAAGAAACCCTAAATATTAAACCTTATGAAATCATAAATCGAATAAACCCTAAAACCCATTTAATACACCTACAAAACCACAAGCTTTAAATCCTAAATCCTAAAAATCTGTAAACCCTAATCTATACAACCCCTAAGAAACTCTTATCCCTTAAACCCTAAAAAAACTCTTAACCCCTAAACCAAGCAAAATCTAATCTATAAACCATATAAAGCCCTAAATAATATATGCAAAAACCTAAACACACAAAAACCCATAAGCCTTACACCATAAACCTGTAAAACCTTAACATAAAAAACCCAAAGCCTAAACCATAGAAACCTATATCGAACCCTTAACGTAAAACCCTAAACCTAAGAAAAACCTTAAGCCCTAAACACTAATCCTAAACATGAAATTCTAAGAAACCATAAACCTTAAGAAACCCTAAAACCTATAAGCCCTAAAATAAATCCTAAAACCATTTAATACACCTAAAAACCTCAAGCTCTAAACCTAAATCCCAAAAATCCGTAAACCCTTAACCAAAAAAACTCAAAAAAAATACATTAATCACTAAACCATAAAACCTTACGAAACCCTTAATCCTTAGAATCCCTAAAAGCACAAAAACCCCTAAACCAAAAAAACTCTAAGCTCTAAACTCTATAAAGCCCTATATCATATATGTTAAACTGTACAAAAACACCCAAAAACTATAATCCCTAAACCCTAAACCTAAATAAAACTCGAAAAAATGTTAATACAAAAAAACTAAAAGCCCTAAACCCTAAAAACCAAAAAAAAACTAAACCTAAAATCCTAAACCTAGCCTTAAACCCTACACCCTAGCATAAATCACTAAATCCTGAACAAAAAATCTTAAGAAACCCTAAACCCTAAACCATATAAAACACTAAATCCTATAAACTCTAGAAATAATTTAAAATGTCTACGAAACCCTAAGCCTGCACTAAACCCTAAATCCTTAAAATCCGTAAAAACTAAACCTAAAAATTACCAAAAAACCTAAGCCTTAAACTCTAAACCCAACTAAAACCTAAAACATACTTAACCCTTAAAAATCCTTAAAAAACCTAAAAACTCCTAAACCTGAAAAACTCTAATCCCTAATCCCTATAAAACCCTAAATCTTATACGGTAAATCCTAAAAAACACAAAAACCCTAAACCCTAAATTCTAAAACTATAAAACCCTAAAAAACCATAATATTAAAACCCCAAATCCCTAAACTCTAAAAACCTATATAAAACCCTTTATCTAAAACCCTAAACCTAAAAAAATCCTAAACCCTAAACCCGAACTGAAAATCCTATATCCTAAACCTAAAACCCTACACCTTATGATACCCTAAAACCCATTTAATATCCCTAAATGACCCTATGCTCTAAACCCTATATCCTAAAAATCCGTAAACCCTAAACCTAAAAACACAAAAATCCGAAGCCCTAAACCTTAAACCCTAAAATACCATAAGAAATGCTTACCCATCAAACACCCTTAAAATACCCAAAAACCGGTAAACCTAAAAAACTCTAAGCTCTAAACCCTCTAAAGCCCAAAATCGTATATGATAAATCCAAAAAAACAACCCTAAGCTCTAAACCATAACCCTATAAAACCCTAAAAAAACATAGCCTAAAAAACCTAAACCCTAAAACCTAGATGAAACCCATAACATAAAACCCTAAAAACCATTTAAACTCCTACAAAAGCCTAAGATCTAAATCCTAAAGCTAAAAATCCGTAAACTATAATCATAAAAACTACAAAGAAAATCCCTGAAACCTTAAGAATCTAAGAAACACTTAACCCTTAAAATACCCTAAAACCCCATAAACCCCTAAACCTAAGAAACTCTGATCTCTAAACCATATAAAACACTGAATCATATATCCAAAACCTTAAAATACACACACAAAAAAAACAATACCCTACACCATAAACCTATTAAACCTTAACATGAGAAACCCAAAGCTCTAAACCCTAGAAACCTAGAAAAAAAACCTTAACGTAAAATCCATATCCTAAAAAAAATACGAAACGCTAACCTAAAACCCTAAATACAAAACCTAGAATTCTAAGAAAAATTAAACCCCGACCTTAAGAAATCCTAAATCCTATAAACCCTAAAGTAAACCTTAAAACACATTTAAAACCCCAAGCTCTAAACCTAAATCCTAATAATCCGTAAACCCTAAACATAAACACACAAAAAATACTCTAAGTCCTTGACCATAAACACTAAAAATTCCAAAGATAAACTTAACCCTTAAAAATCCTAAAAAACACAAAAATTCCTATACCTAAAAAATTCTAAGCTCCAAACCCTATAAAGCACAAAATCGTATATGCTAAGCCCTTAAAAACAAAAAACCCTAAGCCCCTAACCCTAAACCTATAAAACCCAAATAACATAACATAAACAACCCAAAGGCCTAAACATTAAATACTTAAATAATACCCTTAACCTAAAATCATGAACCTTAAAAAACACTAAGCCCTAAAGCATAAACCCTATCCTAAAGCCCTAAATCCTGAATCTAAAATTCTATAAAACCATAAACCCCAAACCTTAAGAAAAGCTAAATCCTATAAACCCTACAATAAACCCTAAATCCATTTAATACCATACAAAATCCTATAATATAAATCCTAAATTCTAAATTCTGTACACCCTAAACCTAAAGAACACAAAAAAAAAAAACATAGGCCCCAAGCCATAAACCCTAAAAACACATAATCCTTAAAAGTCCTAAAAACACAAAAACCCCTAAACCTAAAAACTTCTAAGCTCTAAACCCTATTAAGCCCTAAATTATATATGCTAAACCCTAAAACACACAAAAAATCCAAAGCCCTAAACCCTATACCTATAAAAGCCGAAAAAATCCTGACCTTAAAAACTCAAAGCCCCTAACCCTAAAAATCTAAGCCCTAAACGCTAAAACCTAAAAAAAAACAAGAAACACTTACCTAAACCTAAAATACTCTAATCTCTAAACCATATCAAGCCCTAAACCATATATTAAAAACCCTTAAAAACACTGAAAAAACACAAAAAAATAATAAGACCTACACCATAAACCTATAAAACCATAACCTAAAAAAGCCAAAGGGCTGAACCCTAGAAACCTATATTAAATCCTAAATGTAAAACCATAAGCCTAAAAACCCTAAGACCTAAATGCTAACCTAAAACCCTAAATCCTAAACAAAAATTCAAAGGAACCATAAACCATAAACCTTAAGAAATGCTAAAACTGATAAACCTTAAAAAAGCCCTAGAACCATTTAAACCCTTAAACCCCCCAAGCTCTAAACCTAAATCCTAAAAACCCTTAGCCCCTTAACCTAAAAAACACAAAGAAAACACTAAGCCCTAAACCCTAAAATCCTAAGAAATACTTAACCCTTAAAAACCCTAAAACATAAAACCCCTAAAACTAAAAACCTCTAAGTTCTAACCTTATAAAGACCTAAATCATATACATTAAACCCTAAAAACACGAAAAAAAACCATAAGACCTAAACCCTAATCCTATAAAATCCTAAAAAAACTTAAACCTAAAAAACTCAAAGCCCTAAAATGTAAAACTGAAGTAAAACCGTTAACCTAAAATCCTAAACCTAAAAAACCTCTAAGCCTTAAACTCAAATCCTAACCTAAAACCCTAAATCCTACAAAGAATCTCAAGAAACCCTAAACAATGTAGAACCCTTAATCCTATAAACCTTAAAAAAAACTAGAACCCATTTTAAATACCTAAAAAAACCTAATCTCTAAATCCTAAATCCGTAAAATCCATAAACCCTAAAACTAAAAATTACGAAAAATCCCAAGCCCTAAACTCTATACCCTACTAAATCCTAAGACACACTTAACCCATAAAAATCGTTAAAAATCTAAAACCTCCTAAACCTTAAAAACTCAAAGCCCTAATCCCTATATAGCCCTAAATAGTATATTCTAAACCCTATAAAATACAAAAACCTCTAAGCCCTAATTCCTAAAACTATGAAACCCTAACAAAACTTAATTAAAAAAATACTCAAAGCCCTAAACTCTAAAAACCTAGATAAAACCCTTTCCCTAAAACCCTAGATCCAAAAAAAACATAAGCCCAAAACTAAAATCCTAAATCTAAAACCGTAAGAAATCCTAAACAGACCTAATGAAACCCTAACTCCAATATACCTTAAAAACCATTTAATACCCCTAAAAAACCTAAGCTCTATACCCTATATCCTAAAAAATCGGTAAACCCTAAACAAAAAAAAAAACTAAGCCCAAACATACAATAAGAAACACTTAACCCTCAAAACCCCTAAAAATACCCAAAAACCCCTAAACCTAAAAAAACTCTAAGCTCTAAACCCTATAAAGCCATAAAATGTATCTGCTATACCCTAAAGAACACAAAAACAATGCTAAACCCTAAACCCTAAACCTATGAAAACCTAAAAACCCATAACCTAAAAAACCCAAAGCCCTAAACACTAAAACCTAGATAAAACCATAACCTAAAACCCTAAAAACCATTTAAACCCTCTACAAAACCCTAAGATCTAAATCCTAAAATCTCAAATACATAACTCTAAACCTAAAAAACACAAAAAATACATCGCTTCCCAAACACTCAAAAAAATTTCTCTCTCTAACATCTCTCTAAAAACATGCGCTCTCTAAGAATTAAGTAACAACTAACTCTAACAGCTAGTTTAGCCGGAAAAAGATGGCTCGTGAGCCGCCGGAGACTTCCCTAAGACCGCCGGACCCGTCCCAACAGGGGCACCTAAAGATGACGAACAAAATGAACCAAGAATCACCCTCTAATTCACCACACAACTCTAAGAATTCGCATATGAAAGAGGAGATGAACAGTATGGGTTCCAAGAGTGAAATAGACGGGAATCGTGAAATTATTTCTCCAAAATCTATTAGGGTGAATCAGGATTACAATGACATAGAGAATGACTCTACTAATCAACAGCTACAACATACTCAAAAATCAATGAATTCCAACCTGCCAATTGAGAGAACGGAAGAGGTGATTTCTGGAGGAATCGTAAGAAAATCGCAAGAAAATTAATCCCAAAATCGAACAACTTCCCAGCTGTTTTAAGATGAACTAACTACTAGGCTTTACTCCCCTATGGAAGAGGAACATCTTACAGCAATTTCAAGTGATTTGGGAAGACATGTCACAGGTCCCATGAACTCCGGTTGTCGAAAATTTTTTCGAAGAAATACTCAGGGCAAGGAGACTAACGAAACGCAGTTCACTGAGCACGATATCCATCTCACTAATTTTTCTAATCATTTAGCTCAAGAACACATGGAAATCCCTGGGCAAGATCGACTGAAGAACAGGGACATGGAGGTAGGTCTAGACTCCAACGGTCAACAAATCAGCTCAAGAACTGCAGCAAAGGAAATAGTATATGGAAAGCCCATCACAATTATCATTTGGATTTAAGCCAGTTGAAAACTCTCCTAGCAATGCATGACACTCTACGACAGGTATAAAAGGCAACCACATTAATGGTCCTATACAAGCTAGAATACCAGGCCAACAACAAAATTCTCAGGGGCAGCACACAAATATTGAAGAGGAGGAACGCCAATCAGGTAAGTCTACTGCCTTCAATCTTGTTCATAATCCAATTAATATTAATGACAATGTTGGCTATATGCATGATAATGCCATGGGACAAAGTGGTGCTGTAATTATTGGACAGAACCAAGGGAACAAAATGAAAGATTTCTTGAACAAAAATGTCCAAAACCAGGGGAATGACAATGGAAAAATGGTAAAATTCTGCAAACAAATCAGGGGGAAAATGGGAATCAACACAGTTATCACAAAGATTTTCCCAAAATCTCTAGCAATTTTGACAAACAAACTTCCAACGCCCAAACTAACAGTCAAAATGCTACCACTCCAAAACCAAATGATTCTACCAATTCTAAAGCTCCCCAGACAAATAATCAAGAGCATGTCCCTGAACCAGCTCCCTATATAATTGACCAAACCTTGGCTGCTAGATTAAGACACATCCACGCAGCTCAAGACCCCAAAATTGTTCTGAAAACTACCCCCAGAGAAACTATTAAATAAGGCCAACCTGCAGTTATTTTTTATATGTATGATTATATGCATACTCTAACGGTGGACTTCAAGTACACTCTGGTCGGGAAGTTTAGTACCACTATGCCAAAGGTTGAACTCATCAGAAAAAGTTTCATTCAGCAGACTCAATTGAGTGAGGGGGGTCAATATTGCTCATTATAGTGCCAAACATGTTTTCATTGACCTTCAAAATGAGCTGGACTACAACACAGTTTGGACACAACAAAGAATGACCATTAAGGGTAAGCTTATGAGGATATAAGCATGGACTCCATTTTTTCTCCAGAAGAAGAAACTTCCATAGTCCCTATCTTGATCCTCTTGCCAGGACTTCCATGGCATTGCTTTAAAAAACCTTTCCTCACTCTTTTGCTAGAATCAGTGGGAATGATTTTATACTTGGACACATCTTCAATCAAAAGATCAAGGGAAGGCATGGCTAAAGTGAAGATGCAAATAGATTTGACCAAGCCTAGGCCTAGACATGTGTTGGTTGGGTTACATAATGAGGATGATAGGCATATGGAAACCGGTGGAATATGAAAATATTCCTCATTATTGTGAATACTGTAAACATAAAGGGCATTACATAGAGGAATGTAAATCCAAGATGAGAGATGAGGAATACAGATAGAGAAAGGACAAGAAAAATGAAAAGAAAGACAAGGACAAAATAAAGAAAACCAAAATCATAAAGGAAATGAGAGACATACAATAAAGTCAAAAAACTCAATCGAGAAACAGCAACATAACACCAATGAGAGAAGTAACCTCAAGCAAGCAGATCAACAAAAGAAAGAGGAATGAAATACACAAAAAAGAAAAAATAACAAGCATCAAGAGGAGAAAGCTCAAAAGACCAGCTGGAAACCTGTGACAACTCACAACAGGATTATAGATGAACAACCTCCAAACACAAATCCACAATCAGGTATTCCCAATAATTTACAGAAAAATCCTTTTGCTAATCTGAATTTGCAGGAAAAAGCACAAACAGGGAAAGAGGAGCTAACACAAAGGACCACAACAGCAATGACCAATGACACGACTGTCACGAACGGAGTCTAGACCCAGACGAGACCGGCATCGTTGACCTCTCAGAGGTCGCAGACAAGCCTACATACGTCATTGTTACTTCATCTAGGTTAATTTTAGTGAAAAATTTGAACTTTTTGTTACTTAACATTCATAAAAGACATTCTACTTAAACTCATAAACGTTCACAATCAACCATCTAATATTAAGATCATCAAATGAAAGAAATAGTTCAATACTGCATTAAGTGTATACTTGCCAAAATGGCACCAATACAATGTCTGAAATAAGATGAGAAAGAAAAGCTAGTGGAACATACTCCACTAACTCAAACCTATATCTAAGCTAGAATATAATGGGCAAGCGTCCTCGAAAGCATAAGGGACTACCAAGTTCGGATGAATGCTCTACGTCCGGATAGCTTCAACGTCGACCTGTAAGCTCTAACGTCCACCTATGTCTGCACCTAAAAATGTAGCGTTGTATGGGATTAGTACACACTTGTACTAAGTATGGGTATATGCAAGCACACACCAAGGACATGCATTATTAAGAATAGCTCTTTCCTATCGATATGAATTATGGAAAGTCAAGTCAGTGGACTTGCCAAATTCGGATTAGGAAAGTCATGCCATGAGAGTAACATGCATCATCATACTTATCATTTTGCAAATGACACATAACATATTGCACATATCATATCACATAGTTCATATCATTCTTTCATATGCCATGAAACCTTGGAATCATGGACTTGACATTAGGACTTCCCAAAATGAGGGCTCAACATATGGGACCTCAACTAGGGAGCCTTCTTTAGCAAACACTGAGTCTGCTTCATTCATTCATACGTACTTCATTTTCATTCTTTCATATACTAGTGCAACCACCAGTCATACCTATGATGTAGTAAGACTCTCATCGGGTTCGCTGTGCAATGACCAAGAATAACCTTGTGTCATTACTTAAGTCTAGCTCACCTCTTGATTATCCTATCCTAACACCTATCGTTCATTTCATTATGTGAATTCTTTGAGGTTGACCTCATTCTTTCTTTGGGAACTTTAACTTTAACCGACATAGATCATGTGAGAATCATGAAATCCAGTGTTTAATCCCCACACCGAAAAGAGGTAGAATCACCGGCCAAAGTGAACCAAGACGTGCTAGCGTATATAGGGAATTGAACCCTGCTAGATCCTTATATTGACAGTATAGGTTCAAAGACTAGGAGATATAAGGAGACCCATACCCGGCATGCCAGACAGTCTCATCTCATGAGATTTACGTGAACCTCTGCCCTTCCCGAAGGAAGGCATCACCACTCATAGCTACCCTATCGGTGCTTAGTATAAAGTTCCATTACATTCAACTCATACATCATGGAAGCTGGCTTCCAGCATGAGGACATCATAGCTCATTAGATGATTTCTCATCTCATCATTTGTATTAAGTATGCATTAACCTCAATACTTTTATTAGAGTGTTCATAGAGAATGGTCTCTTCATTAACTTTACACTCTCATAGGTGAGTACATTTTGGTAACATTTACTTAGGCTACTTTGAGATTGCTCTAACCTTTCACATTAGCCTGTTATTATGTTGTCACCGCATTCATTAGCTTTAGCACATTTAATCTTCATAATTACTCACCCCTCTACGTGAATATTCATTTCATCATATGCCAATGCAATTGGCCTTTTAGTGTATTTCATACTCTTACTAAGTCTTTTGGGGTCTCATCATTCCTCACATAACATCTTAGGTTCACTTTATAACGTATGCTGGACTTATGAGTCCACACAAACAAGCCATGAGGCTCCATTCATAGTTCATTTAAGTGATTCATAATGCCCAAGATTTTGTGGTACAAGACTTATGCATCTTGTAAGTATATCGAAGTCTCAATTTAATTCTTATAGACAACATTCATTAATTATTGAAATTACGTAAGACTTATGTGTCAATACTGAATTTGGTCAAGGGAACCCGGTTTCGAATCCCTTGAACAACACTTAGCCATTTCCTCAATTCCAATTTTTGTGTCACTCGGCATGGAGATGCTGGCTCGATCCCCATTGCTCACGTTAATTTTTCCCTTTAATTTTCCTCAGTTTTAATTTATGCAGCTTGCTGAGGGGCGTGGGATCGATTCCCAAGGACCCCATAATTTTTTTTAATGAATTTTTATCCTCTCCTGTGCACTCATTTTTGCTACTGACCAAGGGGTAGTGGGATCGATTCCCCACAGCCCCTTTCCTTTATTATTGTTTTCTTTTTTTTCTCCTTCGCTATCTACTGAGAGGACGTGGGTTCGAATCCCACTCCTCTCATTCATTTATTTTTTTGTTTTAAAAGGAAGAATTCAACTAAGGTCACACGGGTTCGAATCTCGTGTGCCTCATTCTCTTTTTCATTTTTTTAATAGCAGCTTGGGGTCTTCCGCGTCGTGGGATCGATACCCCACGACAACATTTTATTAATTCCATTTTTTCCTTGCGAAATTCGCCGAACCCAGCCCCTAGTTCGAGCCCCGCCTAGCACACCCCTTTTTGTTTATTTATTAAGGTATGCCTTAGTGAGGTCTTGGGTTCGATACCTGCAGACCTCACCTATTTTTTAGTTTTATGTTTTTGACATCCAAAATTTCCAGAAACTATCTACAGCCTATTTCCAGGTTTTGGAAATTTATTCCACGTTTTTATGCAGCATTTTACAGGTCATTTGAGCATTTCTTTCTTAGTCGTTCGTTAGGGTTCTTAAGACAAGTTAGAGGAATGATTTGGTCATTTGTTTTAACTAGAATTGATAGCATTTCAACCATGTGAATATCAAGATATAGGAACATCTAATTTCACATAAAACACGAGTAATTCTATGCCATTGGTATGCTCAAAAAGAGACTCAAAGTCATGGTCACAACCTTGCACACATACATACATGTCTGCATTCATATTTTTGAAAGATACAAAAACATAAGCACATAATCATGAACATATACTCGAAACTAGATCATCACCACAAACACAGTATCCTAAATTCTACCAGAAAACATACCAACATAAGATCATTGATAGGAGCTAGTGACAGGGAACATGTAACGGGGAACAACCCTAGTTTTCGGAGTAGATTCGTCTGAGACTTAAGGGTCTCTTGGGAAAGGACCAAGAGTAAGAAAATCCATACCTGATTTCACGTCGTTCAACACCTCAACTTGCTTCAAAATCCACCCCAAACCAAACGTCCACCAACGAATATCACACCTTACACGACAAGAATATAACGTTTTGCTTTACGTTTTTGGATTGCTTTGTCGTTTGTAATTTGCGTGTAAGTTCTTCAAGTATGAAGAACTTTTGTTTTTGTTATTATTCTGATCTTTGTTTTCTGTTTTGTTAAGCAAAGAGAACGTGAAAGAGAGTGTTGAAGAGAGGGACATATAGACGTGAAAGAGAGAGAGATGTGAGGTAGTGTTCTCTTAGAACTAGGACTTTTAGGCAAGACTTAGTCAAATAAAATATCTTAATTAATAAATAATAATTAATAATAAAAAAAATCTGATTTTCCTTTTTCTTAAATCAGCTATTAAATATTAATTAATTAAATTAATTCACCAATTAAATAATTGAATTAAATCATTGCTCCCACCTAGGTTCGAACCCGGGTGGAGCAAGATTTTGCTCAAACGCCAATTTCGGCCCTTTCTCCCCATAATGACCCTCCACCATATTAATTAAATAGTTAATTAAATATTTAGGGTAATTACGATACTACCCTTAGCCTGGAAAAAGACTATTTTACCCCTAGACCTTCCAAACTTAAGATTTTCCCTTTTTAAGTCCGGTAAAGACTCATCCGGGTAAGTCTTCATATTCGCGTGCCCTACATGGCTGGACTCAACATTTCATAGCTCAACTAACTCACCAAGTTAGTTGGCTTGGCTGTTGCAGAGGTTTAGAGGTCTGGTTCTACGCGCATCAATCCGTGTGAACCCGTTCTAATCGTAGGCATTCTAGACACATTAAGCATTACTTAGCATATCCATTTTTAGGGTTGTTACATTATCCCCTCCTTAGGAACATTCGTCCCCGAATAACACTTCTTATAATCTAGCACAACGTCAGTCGTATCATAACATAGGTACTATACACAGTCAAGTAATAACAACCAGGAATGGAGGAGATAAGGAAACATAGACTTAAGAGTAGAAAATCTAACCTCAAGAGCTGAAAAGATGAGGGTAGCGGGATCTCATATCGGCCTCGGCCTCCCACGTAGCACCCTCCATAAGATGGTTCCTCCACAATACCTTCACTGTGGCAATCTCCTTGTTCCTCAGCCGTTTGATCTGTCTGTCTAAAATCTCAACAGGTACCTCCTCATAGGACAAGTCTTCATCAACCCCCAAACCTTCAACAGGTAGAATCGATGCTGGATCACCTAGGCACTTCTTTAACATAGAGACATGAAATACTGGATAAACAGAAGCTAGCTCCGCAGGCAATGGCAATTCATAGGCCACCTCACCCACACGTTGTAGGATATCATATGGCCCAACATACCTCGGACTCAACTTCCCCTTCCTGCCAAACCTCATCACCCACTTCATAAGTGATATCTTCAAATAGACCTGGTCACCAACATCAAACTCTAAGGGTCATTTTCTGTTATCTGCATAAGACTTCTGCCGACTGAAAGCAGTAGCCAACCTGTCCCTAATCACCGTGACCTTCTCTAAGGCCTCATGAATGATCTGTGGACCCAAAATGGATGACTCTCCAACCTCAAACCACCCAACTGGAGACCTACACTTCCTACCATATAGTGCCTCAAACAGTGCCATCCCAATACTGGAGTGATAGCTGTTATTATACGAGAACTTTATCAAAGGCAGATGTTCGTCCCAACTACCTCTGAAGTCAATCACACACGCTCTCAACATGTCCTCCAATGTCTGAATGGTGCGCTCTGCCTGCCCATCAGTCTGAGGATGAAAGGCAGTACTAAGCTTTACCTGCGTGCCTAAGCTCTTCTGCAAGGATCTCCAAAAATATGAAGTGAACTGAGCTCCTCTGTCTGAAATGATAGACAAAGGAATCCCATGCCATCTCACAATCTCATCAATGTAGAGTCTCGCATAATCCTCGGCTCTGTAAGTAGACTTCACAGGGATAAAGTGGGCAGACTTAGTCATCCTGTCCACAATAACCCATATGGAGTCATGTTGTCTCCTAGTCTTCGGAAGACCAACCACGAAGTCCATATTAATGGCCTTCCACTTCCAAGTCGGAACCTCGATCATCTGAGTAAGACCACCAGGCTTCAGGTGCTCCGCCTTAACCTGCTCACAATTAGGACACTTGGCCACATACTCAGCATTGTCCTTCTTCATGACATCCCACCAATAGATCTGCTTGAGGTCATGATACATCTTGGTGGAACCTGGATGTATCGAATACCTGGAACCATGGGCCTCTGCAACAATCTTGGTCCACAAATCATCCATATCTGGTACACATAGCCTGTCCTAGTACCTAAGTATGCTGTCACCTCCCAAAACAAAGGACTCATTCATCTTTATCAGCACTGAGTCCTTTAACTCCATCAAAACAGGATCAAGATGCTGACCCTTCTTGACCTCAAATACCAAGGATGATTCAGAACTAGGATGAACTGAAACACCCCTGCTAGTAGAAGCCATCAACCGCACACCCAGTCTGGCCAGTCTGTGTACATCCTTCACCAACTCCTTCTTCTCATTATCAACGTGGGTTGTACTCCCCATGCTCAACCTGCTCAAAGCATCAGCTACAACATTTGCTTTACCTGGATGGTAGTGGACACTCATATCATAGTCCTTCAACAGCTCCAACCATCTCCACTGACGTAGATTCAACTCTCTCTGTGTGAACACGTACTGGAGACTCTTGTGGTCTGTGAACACATCCACGTGCACTCCGTACAAGTAATGCCTCCACAACTTCAATACAAAGACCACAACTGCCAACTTCAGGTCATGAGTGGGATAATTCTTCTCATGAACCTTGAGATGACTGGACGCATAAGCTATCACCTTACCACCCTGCATAAGAACACAACCCAAACCAACCCTAGATGCATCACAATAAATAGTGTAATTCTCACCACACTTAGGCAAAGTAAGCACTGGGGCTGAAGTGAGTCTGTCCTTAAGCTCCTGGAAACTCTTCTCACAAGTCTCCGTCCATTCGAACTTGGCCTTCTTCTTAGTCAAAGCTGTAAGTGGGGCAGCAATGGAAGAAACACCCTCCACGAACATGCGGTAGTAACAAACCAATCCCAGAAAGCTATGGATATCGGTGTGAGTAAGAGGTTTTGGCCAATTCTTCACAGCCTCAGTCTTCCTGGGGTCCACCTCCTCACCCTGATCAGACACAACATGACCCAGAAAGGTTACTGATCTAAGCCAGAATTCACACTTGCTGAATTTGGCATACAACTGATGTTGTCTAAGTACCTGCAAGGTTAGTCTCAAATGTTGTTCATGCTCTTCCTTGGTCCTAGAGTAGATGAGGATGTCATCAATTAATACTATGACGAAAGAATTAAGGTATTCACGGAAGACTCGGTTCATGAGGTCCATAAATGCAGCTGGTGCATTAGTGAGACAAAAAGACATGACTAAGAACTCATAATGACCATAACGGGTACGAAAGGCTGTCTTTGGGATATCTACATCCCTAACCCTAAGCTGATGATACCCTAAACGAAGATCAATCTTAGAGAAGAAACTAGACCCTTGGAGCTGATCGAACAAGTCATCTATTCTGGGAAGTGGATACTTATTCTTTATAGTGACTTTGTTGAGCTGTCGATAATCGATACACATTCTAAGGGTTCCATCCTTTTTTTTCACAAACAACACTGGAGCGCCCTAAGGGGATATGCTCGACTGAATGAAACCCTTATCAGTGAGATCTTTTAACTGTAGCTTCAACTCTTTGAGTTCAGCTGGAGCCATTTTGTAGGGTGGAATCGAAATTAGTTTAGTATCGGGTTCTAAGTCTATACCAAAGTCAATCTCTCGAGGGGGAGGAACGCCAGGCAAATCATCAGGAAACACATCTGGGAACTCATTCACTACAGGCACTGAGTCTATAGAAGAAATGTCATGATCTAAATCGTTGACACTCACAAGATGACATAGTAATCCCTTGGACATCATTTTATTGGCTTTAAGGTTTGAAATCAAGGGATTAGGACAACTCGTGTTGTACCCCTCCCAGACCAGCTCTACCTCATTAGGGAAACAAAATCTCACAACCCTACTACGGCAATCCATACAAGAATAACAACTATGAAACCAGTCTATGCAAAGAATGATATCAAAATCGTTCATAGGTAACTCAACCGAGTCTGCACACATAGTCCTACCACATACAACTATTGGGTAATCCTTATACACTCTATCAGCTCTTACATTTTCTCCTAAAGGTGTACTAACCACTATAGGATCATGCAAAACTTCAGGCAATATCTCAAAAGAGAGAGCAAGTAAAGGAGTTACAAAGGAAAGCGTAGACCCTGGATCAAGTAAGGCATAAACAGAAGTTGAGAATACTTGCAGCATACCTCTGACCACATCAGCGGACTTCTCCTGCTCCTCCCTGCCCTTCAGGGCATAGAACCTGTTCCTCTTAGGAGGCTCGGCTGCTGCTGCACCCTATGGATTGGGCCTAGGCTGAGCATTACCTACAGCCTGAGCCCTGTTCTGTTGGCAATCCTTGACCATGTGCCCGTTCTTTCCGCAACCGAAGCAGGCATTAGTGCCCTGTCTGCACTCTCCACTGTGAGCACGGCCACACTTGGCATAGTCCTTTCTGGGACGCTGCACATCACCTCCTTTGCCCTTCTTGGGCTCGGGTCTGCCTCCTCTAGGTGCTGCACTCCTCTGAAAGTTAGAGTTCCCCAAACTCTGATGCCCCTTTTTGAATCTGGGCTGCTCACGGACGCCGAACTTGTTCCTGTTGCCACCATTACTAGACCTGCCTGATCAGAAGGTTTAGACCTCCTAACATCACGGACGCCCCTCTTCTTCCCGCTGTCCTCTACCTGCTGGACATGCACCATCAACCTAGAGAGGTCCATGCTATCGTGGAGCATCGCAGCCCGACACTCCTCCTCCAGATCTCCTGTGATTCCTGTGAGGAACCTACTCATCTCATCCCTGCTGTTAGATACAAGGGAAGTGGCATACCTGGATAATTTCACAAACTTCAGGGAATATTCCCTGACTGTCATCAATCCCTGTTTAAGGTTGATAAACTCCTCAACCTTGGCCTCCCTCATCTAACGGGGGAAGAATCTCTCCAGGAAGGCTATCTTAAATATCTCCCACGTGACCGGAACTCTGCCCAAAGGTCGGCTATCCTGCCATATCTTTCACCAAGACTGGAAACATCCTTGATCTGATAGGATGCCAGCTCAGCCTTCTCAGTATCCGTGGCCCCCATGGCCACCAAGATCTTATGTACCTCATCAATAAACTCCAGGGGATCCTCTGAAGTCTTGGACCCTATGAAAATCGGAGGATTCATCCTCTTAAAATCCCGTAGTCTGTCTGCCATGCTACGTACGGGTGGGTTCTCCCGCTGAACATCCTGTCTGTTGGCCTGGGCCGTCATAGACTGGGCCTGCATAGTGATGGCTTGAGCCATCTAATCCAGAGTGGTCCGCACCTCCGCATCAGTCAACCCAGCTGGGTTAACTGGCATGGCCACTCCTTCAGCTGGAGCCTGGGGTGGAACTTGATTACCCCCAGCAGCTGCTCCTCCTTTCCCTTGACCAGCGTTCCTTCTAGTATTCATTTTCTGAAAAGAAATAAGAATTAATGTTAGACACGCTCATAACACCAAGAAATCAAACATTAGCAAAAGGCACGATAAGATCAGAAGAAGGGAATTTTTCCTACGCATCATGCAATCTCTAATTCAAGATAGTGGTGCACTTCACTACCATGAATTAGAAACTACTCAATGTGGTTGATGTGAACTTATTATCCTCGCAATTTAACCTAGTCCTCTGATACCAACTTTAACATGACCGGATTCTAGATCCCAGACGAGACCGGCGTCGTTGACCTCTCAAATGTCGTAGACAAGCCTACATACGTCATCGTTACTTCATCTAGGTTAATTTTAGCAGAAAAATTGAACTTTTTGTTACTTAACATTCATATAAGACATTCTACTTAAACTCATAAACGTTCACAATCAACCATCTAATATGAAGATCATCAAATCAAAGAAATAGTTCAATACTGCATTAAGTGTATACTTGCCAAAATGGCACCAATACAATGTCTGAAATAAGATGAGAAAGAAACGCTAGTGGAACATACTCCACTAACTCAAACCTATATCTAAGCTAGAATATAATGGGCAAGCGTCCTCAAAAGCATGAGGGCCTACCAAGTCCGGATGAATGCTCTACGTCCGGATAGCTTCAGCGTCGACCTTTAAGCTCTAACGTCCACCTGTGCCTGCACCTAAAAATGTAGAGTTCTATGGGATTAGTACACACTTGTACTGAGTATGGGTATATGCAAGCACACACCAAGGACATGCACGATTAAGAAGAGCTCTTTCCTATCGATATGAATAATGGAAATTCAAGTTAGTGGACTTGCCAAATTGGGATTAGGAAAGTCATGCCATGAGAGTAACATGCATCATCATACTTATCATTTTGCAAATAGCACATAACATATTGCACATATCATATCACATAGTTCATATCATTCTTTCATATGCCATGAGACCTTCGAATCATGGACTTGACATTAGGACTTTCCGAAATGAGGGCTCAACATATGGGACCTCAACTAGGGAGCCTTCTTTAGCAAACACCGAGTCTGCTTCATTCATTCATACGTACTTCATTTTCATTCTTTCATATACTAGTGCAACCACCAGTCATACCTAGGATGTAGTTTAAGACTCTCATCGGGTTCGCTGTGCAATGACCAAGAATAACCTAGTGTCATTACTTAAGTCTAGCTCACCTCTTGATTATCCTATCCTAACACCTTTGGTATCGTTCATTTCATTATGTGTATTCTTTGAGGCTGGCCACATTCTTTCTTTGGGAACTTTAACCTTAACCGACATAGATCATGTGAGCATCACAAAATCCAGTGTTTAATCCCCACACCATAAAGTGGTGGAATCACCGGCCAAAGTGAACCAAGACGTGCTAGCGTATATAGGGAATTGAACCCTGCTAGATCCCTATATTGGCAGTATAGGTTCAAAGACTAGGAGATATAAGGAGACACATACCCGGCATGCCAGACAGTTTTTCTCATGAGATTTACGTGAACCTCCGCCCTTCCCGAAGGAAGGCATCACCACTCATAGCTAGCCTATCAGTGCTCAGTATAAAGTTCCATTACATTCAACTCATACATCATGGAAGCTGTCTTCTAGCATGAGGACATCAAAGCTCATTAGATGATTTCTCATCTCATCATTTGTGTTAAGTATGCATTAACCTCAATACTTTCATTAGAGTGTTCATAGAGATTGGTCTCTTCATTAACTTTACACTCTCATAGGTGAGTACGTTTTGGTAACATTTACTTAGGATCCTTTGAGATTGCTCTCACCTTTCACATTAGCCTCTTATCATGTTGTCACCGCATTCATTAGCTTTAGCACATTTACTCTTCATAGATACTCACCCCTCTACGTGAATATTCATTTCATCATATGCCAATGCAATTGGCCTTTTAGTGTATTTCACACTCTTACTTAACCCTTTTGGGGTGTCATCATTCCTCACATAACATCTTAGGTTCACTTTATAACGTATGCTAGACTTATGAGTCCACACACACAAGCCATGAGGATCCATTCATAGTTCATTTAAGTGATTCATAATGCCCAAGATTTTATGGTTCAAGACTTATGCATCTTGTAAGTATATCGAAGTCCCAATTTAATTCTTATAGACAACATTCATTAATTATTTAAATCACATAAGACTTATGTGTCAATACGGAATTCGGGCAAGAGAACCGGGTTTCGAATCCCTTGAATAAAACTTAGCCATTTCCTCAATTCCAATTTTTGTGTCACTCGGCCTGGGGATCCAGGTTCGATCCCCATTGTTCACGTTAATTTTTCCCTTTCTTTTTTTTAACTTTTAATTTATGCAGCTTGCTTAGGGGCGTGGGATCGATTCCACACGACCTCATAATTATTTTTAATGAATATTTACCCTCTCCTGTGCTCTCATTTTTGCTACTGACCAAGGGGTAGTGGGATCTATTCCCCACAACCCCTTTAATTTATTATTGTTTTCTTTTTCTTCTCCTTCGCTATCTACTGAGTGGACGTGGGTTCGAATACCACTCCTCTCATTTATTTATTTTTTTTGTTTTAAAAGGAAGAATTTAACTATTGTCACACGGGTTCGAATCCCGTGTGCCTCATTCTCTTTTTCTTTTTTTAATAGCAGCTTGGGGTCTTCCGTGTCGTGGGATCGAAACCCCACGACAACATTTTATTAATTCCCTTTTTTCCTTGAAGAATTCGGCGAACCCAGCCCCTAGTTCGAGCCCTTCCTAGCACACCCTTTTTTTTTTAATAGCAGCTTGGGGTGTTCCGTGTCGTGGGATCGAAACCCCACGACAACATTTTATTAATTCCCTTTTTTCCTTGCAGAATTCGCCGAACCCAGCCCCTAGTTCGAGCCCTTCCTAGCACACCCCTTTTTGTTTATTTATTAAGGTATGCCTTAGTGAGGTCTTAAGTTCGATCCCTGCAGACCTCACCTATTTTTTTTTTAATTTTTTTGACGTCCAAAATTTCCAGAAACTATCTACAGCCTATTTCCAGGTTTTGGAAATTTATTCCACGTTTTTATGCAGCATTTTACAGGTCATTTGAGCATTTCTTTCTTAGTCGTTCGTTAGGGTTCTTAAGACAAGTTAGAGAAATAATTTGGTCATTTGTTTTAACTAGAATTGAACCATGTGAATATCACTATTTAGGAACATCTAATTGCACATAAAACACGAGTAATTCTATGCCATTGGTATGCTCAAACAGAGACTCAAAGTCATGGTCACAACCTTGCACACAAACATACATGTCTACATTCATATTTTTGAAAGATACAAAAACATAACCACATAATCATGAACACATACTCGAAACGAGATCATCACCACAAACACAGTATCCCTAAATTCTACCAGCAAACATACCAACCTAAGATCATTGATAGGAGCTAGTGACAGGGAATATGTAACGGGGAACAACCCTAGTTTTCGGAGTAGATTCGTCTGAGTCTTAAGGGTCTCTTGGGAAAGGACAAAGAGTAAGAAAACCCATACCTGATTTCACGTCGTTCAACACCTCAACTTGCTCCCAAATCAACCCCAAACCAAACGTCCACCAACGAATCTCACACCTTACCCGACGAGAATATAATGTTTTGCTTTACGTTTTTGGATTGCTTTGTCGTTTGTAATTTGCGTATAAGTTCTTCAAGTATGAAGAACTTTTGTTTTTGTTATTATTCTGATCTTTGGTTTCTGTTTTGTTAAGCAAAGAGAACGTGAAAGAGAGTGTTGAAGAGAGGGAGATATAGACGTGAAAGAGAGAGAGATGTGAGGTAGTGTTCTCTTAGAACTAGGACTTTTAGGCAAGACTTAGTCAAATAAAATATCTTAATTAATAAATAATAATTAATAAAAAAAATCTGATTTTCCTTTTTCTTAAATCAGCTATTAAATATTAATTAATTAAATTAATTCACCAAATTAAATAATTGAATTAAATCATTGCTCCCACCTAGGTTCGAACCCGGGTGGAGCAAGATTTTGCTCAAAGGCCAATTTCGGCCCTTTCTCCCCAAAATGCCCCTCCATCATATTAATTAAATAATTAATTAAATATTTAGGGTAATTATGATACTACCCTTAGCCTGGAAAAAGACCATTTTACCCCTAGACCTTCCAAACTTAAGATTTCCCCTTTTTAAGTCCGGTAAAGACTCATCCGGGTAAATCTTGATATTTGGGTGCCCTACATGGCTTGACTCAACCTTTCCTAGCTCAACTAACTCACCAAGTTAGTTGTCTTGGCTGTTGCAGAGGTTCAGAGGTCTGGTTCTACGCGCATCAATCCGTGTGAACCCGATCTAATCGTAGGCATTCTAGACACATTAAGCATTACTTAGCATATCCATTTTTAGGGTTGTTGCAACCACCAAAAGCAAGCAGAAGATACAAAACAAGGAAGACCGTAATAGAAAGGATGCAGGTATCATAGCTATGCAACCTAACTCTTATAAATATCCTATTGATGTGTCTGCTGCTAATGATGAAATTGAAGGACGGATGGAAGGGGAAAGTAAGGAGAAACAAAGTAACTTGCAGGAAGGGGTATCCAAAGGGGGGAATTTTCCTCATGTTCTGCATGAGGGGTTGAACTCTGACCATACCACATAATATAGATCCACAGACAATATAAGAAACCAACAACCTATCCCAAATCAACACAACCAACAGCCACAAAAACAAATTGAGGTGGAAAAGCAGGAAAAAGGAAATAGAGACAGAAACAGGAAACCTGGGGAAGAAAGTACCAACCCCAACCAAACCAACCAAATGGTGGCCAAAGACTTGGATAATAATTCTATCACTAGTAAACAAGGAACATCTCCAAAGAGTAAAAATATGCCGAGTAACCAAAAGAGAGATGCAGAGAAAAGGAGAAAAAGCAAACAACAAGAGAGTACTCAAAGAGAGGAACAGGAAAAGAATGAAGAGGGGTGTAAAAAATTCATAATGGTCAATGATGATCACACATCGAATATTACACCCTTACAGACTCAATATAAGACAGTTCCTCCTGATAAAATCTGCCAAACCAATACTATTCCCACTATAGACGAATATGCCCCAGACAATTTTGAAGATGATATAGATATAGACAATCAATCTTTACAAGACACTGATGATGATGATGAGACTAGTGAGCTTCTAATTAAAGCTTTTAGTCCCAATAATGATCAGAGCCTTCATAAAGATATCCAACAGGTGGCTGACATGCAAGATTTGTCTCCAAAGGGTATACAAAATGAGAAATTCAAGTTCAAGAAACAAGACATCAACACTGTCACTTCAGGCAGACCAAACACCAGGCTCTTCACATCCAGATCATCCTAATGATTAATACAATCACATGGAACGTGAGGGGAATCAACACTCAAAGAGTTTTGGAAAGATTGAAAATTCTTAGGAAAATACATCATCTCTCTATTATTGTTATCTTAGAACCATTCTCAGATAAGGATAATATCCAAAGTTTCAAAAACAAATTAGCCATGGACAATTCTTTTAGTAATTATAATGGCAAAATTTGGATGTTTCGGAACTTAGACATACATTGTGAAATCTTTGAAGAGGATGAACAATAAATTACCTGTAAACTTGGTCACAATGAGCTTCAGAATCATTTCATCATAACTTTTGTGTATGCTAAATGTAAAGAACAGCTCAGAAGGCCTTTGTGGGCTAGGATGCTTCATCAGTCCATTGTTAACAGTGAACCCTGGTACTCTGTAGGGGATTTCAATGTGATTACTTCCACTGACGAAAAGCTGGGAGGTGTACCTTACAATACGAGGAAAAGTTTGGATTTTATTGCTGTTATTGACGCCTTGGTCTAATAGACTTAGGCTTTAGTGGAAAAAAATTTACATGGTCCAACAAAAGGGGCATTCATCACAGAATTTGGAAAAGACTCGACTGGTCCATGGTAAATGATTAATGGTTAGAGAAGATGCCCCAAATGACCATCACTCACCTATCTTTTGTGGGGTCATACCATTGACCACTCCTTATGGAGATGATTACAAAAGAAGAGAGTAAAACTAAATACTTCAAATTTCTTAACTGCTGGGTGGATGATCCAAATTTTTTGGAGACCATTAAAGCATGTTGGGAAAGGGAAGTAGAGGGCACTGGTATGTGGAAATTCCACCAGAAATTGAAAAGACTCTCTAACACCTTAAGTTCTTGGTCCAAAAGGGAATTTGGTGACATTTTCCTTAAGGTAAAATAATATGAGAAAAAGGTCAAGAATGTTGAGGATAACCTTCTTCAGAATCAAAACAACACCAACAGAGCAGTTCTCAATGAGCTTAATGCAGAATACATTAGATACCTGAAGTTGGAGGATTCTATCATGAAACAAAAGACACAATTACACTGGTTCAAACATAGGGATGCTAACACTAAATATTTTCACTCCCTTATAAGGGGAAGGAGAAGGAGATTATTCATTCATAGAATTCTCAGGAATGATGGGGAATGGTTACAAGGAGAGGCTAACATTGCTAATGCAGCTTGTGACCATTTCCAGGAGCTGTTCACAGGTGAGGATAAACACATTAATGAAGAAAATTTAGAGTGCATTCCCAGAATGGTTCAGCAGTATCAAAATGAGAGATTAATTACCCTCCCTTATATGTAAGAGCTTAAAGAAGTAGTGTTTTCTATGAACCCTACTTCTTCAGCAGGTCCTGATGGCATGAATGGGTAATTTTTCAAGAAGACTTGGCACATTATCAAGAGGATTTATTTGAGGTCATTCAAGCTTTTTTCAGTGGCCAAATGATACCTAAATACTTCTTTCATTCTTGTATTGTTCTTCTTCCTAAACTAACCAATCCTACTAAACTTACCGAGTTTACACCTAATAGCTTAAGCAATTTTACTAGTAAAATCATTTCAAAGATGATTAGTTCTAGACTTGGTCCCATCCTTCCTACTTTGATTTCTACTAACCAATCTGGGTTTGTCAAAGGTAGAAGCATTTCAGAGAATATTATTCTTGCACAGGAAATTATCCATCAAATCAAGCAACCTAACATTAGGAGTAATGTAATCATGAAGATTGATATGGCCAAGGCCTATGATAGATTTTCTTGGTCTTACACTTATCTGGTACTGAGAAAGATGGGGTTTGCTGAGGTATTCATTGACATGGTATGGAGGATCATGGCTAACAATCGGTACTCTATTATTTACAATGGTAAGAGATATGGTTTCTTCCATTCCACTAGAGGACTCAAGCAGGGTAACCCCTTATCTCCTTCCCTATTTATTTTAGGAGCAGAGGTACTTTCAAGAACAATCAACAGACTCCACAGTCACAGACATTATCATGGGTTCTACATGGAAAGAAATGGGCCTCAAGTGAATCATCTGAGTTTTGCAAATGATATTATCCATTTTAGTTCAAGAAGACTCAGGACTCTCAAGTTGATTATGAAAACCTTGAACTCATATGAAGACACTTCAGGCCAACTTATTAACAAAGATAAAAGTAATTTCATGGTTCATTCCAATACTTTTAACAGCACTAAGGAAAGGATCAAAAGGATCACTGGGTTCAAGGAAAAAGCGGGGCCTATCAGTTACCTGGGATGCCCATTATTTGTGGGTAGACCTAGGATTATCTTCTTTTCAGATCTTATTAACAAAGTTCTTTGTAGGATCACAGGGTGTCAAACAAAACTGTTGAGCTATGGAGGTAGAGCAATCTTTGTAAAGCATGTGTTGCAAGACCTACCTATTCACCTACTGTCTGCAGTCACCCCCTAGCACTATACTTAAACAAATTCAAAGACTTATGGCAGACTTCTTTTGGGGGTGTAGACAAGAAAATAAAAAATACCATTGGGCTTCCTGGAAGAATCTTAGCTTCCCATATGAGGAAGGAGGCATTGGTATGAACAACATTAAAGATGTATGCATGGCATTCCAATACAAACAGTGGTGGGTCTTTAGGTCAAAACATACCCTTTGGGGAGACTTCCTGAAGGCTAATTATTGTCAAAGGTCTAACCCTATTTGTAAGAAATGGGATACAAGGTATTCATTAACCTTGAAGCATTTGATTCATAACAGATAGAAAGTTGAGCAACATATTCAATGGAAAATCAACTCTGGCAATTGTTCTTTCTGGTGGGATGATTGGTTAGGGGTGGGACCCCTAGCTAGTCTTTATTCTAATACTCACATGTTTAATAATACCGCAGTAGCAGAATTCTGTCAAGATGGACAATGGAACTAGAATATGCTGATCCAACAAGCTCCTGCAAGTCAACTAGCCAATATTTTAGCCACTGAAATTCCACTACAACATGGCCTCCCAGATGCAGCAACTTGGAAGCTCAACACTGACGAAAGCTTCAGCTGCTCATCTGCATGGAATGACATAAGGGAAAAGAGGAATAAGTCTATTTCCAGCTCTTACATATGGCATAAGAATAGTCCTTTTAAAGCTTCTTTTCTATTATGGAGAACCTTGAAAGGGAAACTACCCATTAATGAAAAACTAACAACCTTTGGCATTGAGCCTACACACTGTTTTTGTTGTTGTAACAAGACAGGGGTGGACACAATAGAACACACCTTCAACAATGGCCCTTTTGCTGTAAATATGTGGAAATTTTTTGCAGATGCAGCTGGAGTCAAGACAGACCACTGATCATTACCTCAACTCCTCATGCAATGGTGGACAACTACACAGAAAAATGAAGCTCACAAGCTATTACTGCAAGCGACACCAATATTCATATGTTGGAATTTGTGGAAGAATAGATGTGTCCACAAACACGGAGGCAAGCAATCTAATATGAGCAGGGTCAAGTATGCCATTTACAAGGACAGTTACACACTCATGACAACTCACTACAACTACATCAAATGGCCTTCTAGATAGCAAGAATTGATCCAGCTAGGGGAGAAGTGTTTCCATGATACCAAAGTGACATTGGTAAACTGGAAAAAACCACCTGCACTATGGGTTAAAATCACGGATGGGAGTGCATTAGGATATCCAGGCAAGATAGGAGCGGGTGGGATCATAAGAGATCAAGAAGGGGAATTGTCCTTAGCTTTTACTACACCATTGGGAGAAGGTACCAACAACCAAGCAGAACTGTAAGCAGCTGTTTTTGGAATGACTTGGGCCTTAGAAATTGGTTGCAGGAAAATCATCCTAGAAGTGGACTCACAATTACTAGTCAACTGGATAAGGCAGCAAACCAGCCCTCATTGGAGTGTGTCACTTCTTGTCAATAGACTCCAGAACTTAATCAACCAAACACAAGAGTTCATTTGTAGACACACACAGAGAAGCAAATTCTGTTGTAGACTTCCTATATGAAAACAGCCACAACATCACAGCTCCACAAATATACATCAACAGCCAGCAACTACCCAAAGAAGCTAGAGAACTTTATTTACTAGACAAGCTGCATATGACCAATTTTAGAAGAAGGAAGATTAAAAAGATTAAAGAGCCTCCTTAGACTGTATTCACCACCTTTTAAACTTAGCTATAATTAAAAATTATAGCTACTTTGAATAGGTTAGAATAGGATAGACTAAGTTTTTTGACAATTTTAAAGGGAGAGTCTCCCTTGTTTACTTTCCTAGAATCTTTGTATTGAGAGGAGTCCTAATCTTAGGTGCTTAGATCTTGGTTAATCTTTTTTGTAAGGGGATGAGTCAACTCCTTTTGGAAGTAGACTCTGAACCACCTTATGATAGGAGGTAAGGTTTATGTCCCCTCCATGTTTTATGACTTTTATCTATAATAAGGCCTGGGGGTGATACTCAGCCCCTACCCCTCCAAGGGTAATTAAATTAAATAAAAAACACAAAAATACCTAAAACTTTAAAACCCTAAGAAACACTTAACCCTTAAAATACCCTAAAAAAACCATAAACCCCTAAACTTACAAAATTCTAATCTCTAAAAAAACAGAAAAAAACCTAAGCCGTACACCATAAACCTATAAAACCTTAAAATAAAAAAACCAATGTCCTAAACCCTAGAAACCTAGATAAATCCCTTAACCTAAAAAAAACCTAAGCCCTACACCCTAAACCCTAACATAATACACTAAATCATAAACATGAAATTCTAAGAAACCCTAGATCCTATAAACCTTAAAAATAATTTAAAACACCAAGCTCTAAACCTAAATCCTAAAAATACGTAAACCCAAAACCTAAAAACACAAAAAAAAACTAAGTCCTAAACCATAAACCATAAACCCTAAGAAACACTTAACCGTTAAAAATCATAAAAACCCAAAAATCCCTAAACCTAAAATATCCTAAGCACTAAACCCTATAAAGCCCTAAACCTAAAAACCCAAAATTCTTAACGTTAAAAAAAAGGCTTAATCGTTAAAAACTTATATTAGGCCCTTAACCTAAAACCATAAACCTAAAACAAATAAGCCCTAAATCAAAAACGCTAATCTAAAACCCAAAATCATGACCTTAGAATTTTAAAAAATGCTAGAAACTCTAAATCCTGTGAACCCTAAAATAAAACGTAAAACTATTTACAATCCCTACAAAACCCTAAGATTTAAATCCTCAGTTCTAAAAATACGTAAACCCTAAACATAAAACACACACAAAAAAACCTAAGCCCCAAGACCTAAACCCTAAGAAACACCTAGTCCTTAAAATCCCCAAAACCCCTAAAACAACAAAACTCTAAGCTCTAAACCCAATGAAGCCCTAAATTGTATATGCTAAACCCTAAAAAAACACAAAAAATCCAAAACCTAAAAAACCCTAAAAAAAACATAACCATAAAATCTCAAGCCCCTAACCCTAAAAATCTGATGAAACCATTTATGTAAGACTCTAAGCACTTAACCCTAAATACTAACCTAAAAAACTAAATCCTAAACATAAAACACTAATCAACCCTAAACCTTAAACCATGAAACCCCTAATCTTATAAACCCTAAAACAATTTAAAATCATGACAAAAGCCTAAGTACTAAATCCTAAATTCTAAAAATGCGTATACCCTTAACCTAAAAACAAACAAGAAGACCCTAAACCATAGACCGAAAAACTCCTAAGAAACACTTAACCCTCAAACACCCTAAACCTAAAATTCTCTAATCTCTAAACACTATCTAACCCTAAATCATATATGCTAAACCCTAAAAATCACAAAAAAAACCTAAACCCTTAACCTATAAAACCGTAAAAATCTTTAACCTAAAAAACTCAAAGCACTGAACCCTATAAACCTAGATTAAACCCTAACCTAAAAACCCTAAACCCTAAACCCAAAACCCTAAATCCTAAACCTAAAACCCTAAAAACCCTAAACCCTAAACCTTAAGAAATCCTAAACCTAATAAACCCTTAAAACCATTTAAAACCCCTAAAAGCCCCTATGTTCAATACCCTAAATCCTAAAAACATTTAAACCCTAAACCTTTAAACACACAAAAAGGAACCCCAAGCCGTAAAGACAAAAAAAAACCTAAGAAAACATAATCCTTAAAAATAACACAAAAATCGCAACCATAAAAAACTCTAAGCTTTAAACCCGAAACGTATAAAATCATACAAAAAACGTAACTTAAAAAACACAAAGATCTAAACCCTAAAAACTGACATAAAACCCTTAACCTAAAACCCTAAATCCAAACCTAAAAAATCTAAATCCTAAACATAAAACCCCAACTAATAAATCCTATAATAATCCCTAAAAAACATTTAAAAGCCCTACAAAACCCTAATCTCTAAACCATACACCCAAAGGAACACTTAATCCTTAAAAACCATTCGAAAAAACCCAAACCCCTATAAACTTAAAAACTCTAAACCCTATGAAACCAAAAAATTGTATATGCTAGATCATAGAAAACACAAAAAAACCCTGAGCCCTAAACCATAATCCTATAATACCCTCAAAACCTTAACCTAAATAACCTAAAGCCTTAATTCTTGAAAACCTAGATAAAACAATCAACATGAAACTCAAAATCTATAAAATCCTAATCCCTAAACCTTAAATCCTAACCTAAAAGCCTAAATCCTAGACGTAAAACCCTAAGAAACTCTGAACCCGAAGGGTCTAAAACCTCTACAAAACCCTAAGCTCTAAACCCGAAATCCTAAAAATTCGTAAACATTATCTTAAAAACACAAAACAAACCTAAGCCCTAAAACCTAGAAAACCCTAAGAAACACATAACCCTTAAAAAAGAATACAAAAATTCCCTGAACCTTAAAAAACTCAAGGCTCTAAACACTATAAAGCCCCAAATAGTATATTCTAAACGCTTAAAAACAGAAAAAATCCTTAAGCCTAAACCCTAAACCTATAAAACTATAAAAAAACATAACCTAAAAAACAACCCTAAACATATAAAACCCAAAAAAAAAGTTAAACCTAAAGAACCCAAAGCCCTAAACCCTAAAAACCCTACCTTAAAACCATAAATCCTAAGAAACTCTAAACTCTAAACCTTAATAAAAACCAAATCCTATAGCCCCCAAAATAAACCCTAACACAATTTTAAACCCTACGCCCTAAACCCTAGAGAACCCTTATAAACACTTAACACATAAAAACCCTAAAAACTCCTAAACCTAAAAACGTCTAAGATCTAAACTATATATAGGTCTAAATTGTATATGCTAAACCCTAAAAGACCCAAAAGAACTATAAGTCGTAAACCATAAACCAATAATAACCTAAAAATCCATTAAGCCCTACACATAAATACATAGATAAAACCCTAAACCGAAAAAAACCTTAAATCCTAAAGCCTAACTTAAAACTCTAAATCCTAAACCTAAAATTCATAGAAACCCGAAACCCTAAACCCTAAACCATAAGAAACCCTAAATCCTTTAACCAATGACCTAAACCCTAAAAGCCTAGTTATAACCCTTAACCTAAACCATAAACCTAAAAAAACCATAAGACCTAAATCCTAAACCCTAACCTAAAACCCTATATCCTAAACTTAAAACTCAAAGAAACCCATAAGCCTATAAATCCTACAATAATCCCTAAAAACCATTTAAAACCCCTACAAAACGCTAAGCTCTAAACCTTAAATCCTAAAAATCCATAAACCCTAAACATAAAAAATACAATCAAAACCTTAAGCCCTAAACCCTCAATCGTAAAAATCCTAAGAAAAACGTAACCCTTAAAATCCCTAGAAATTTTATAAAAAAAACTCAAAAACATTAAGCTCTATACCTTATAAACCTGTAAATCGAATATATAAAACCCTAAAACACACAAACAACCTAAACCTTTAAAAACTCAAGGCTCTAAACACTATAAATCCCAAAATCATATATTCTAAACTCTGAAAAAACACAAAAAAAACCCTACCTATAAAGCTCTAAAACCAAACCTAAAAACCCAAAGCTCTAAACCCAAAACTTATAAAAGCCCAAAAAACCCAATGCCCAAAACCATAAAAATCCTACCTTAAAACCCTAAGAAACCCTGAACCTTAAAAAATCCTAAATCCTATAACCCCTAAAATAAATCCTAAAAATATTTAAAGCCCTAAACCCTAAAAAACCATAAAAAACTTAACAAATAAAAACCCTAAAACCCTCTAAGCTCTAAACACTATAAAGCGCTAAATCATATATGCTAAACCCTAAAAAACCTTTAAAATATCTAAGTCTTAAACCATAAACCAATAAAACCCTAAAAACCCTTAACCTAAATCCCAAAAGCCCTAAACCTTAAAAACATAGATAAAACACTAAACCTAAAAACCCTTAAGCCCTAAAACCTAACATAAAACCCTTAATCCTAAACATAAAACCCATAAAAACGCGAAACCTAAACCTTAAGAAACTCTAAATATGCAAAGCATAAACCTAAAACCACAAGAAAAACCCTAAACCCTTAAAAACACATAACCCTTAACACCCTAAAATACCAAAAAAAAACTAAACCAAAAAAAACTCTAAGCTCTAACCGCTATAAAACCCTGAATCATATATTCCCATTCCAACATGGGAAACACATTAACCAATTGCTCGTTGTACTTTCCCACACTAAACTGAATACTTGCTTGTTTGAGGACCTTCATCTCTCCACTCTCATTGAGCCATTGTAGCTTATAAGGATTGGGATGCTTGATGGTTTGTATTTTCATACGCTCCACCAAGGAACTACTCACCACATTTGTGAAACTTCCACTATCAATGATTAAGGAACACACTTTATCTTGGATTTTGCACCTAGCATGAAATAGATTCTCCCTTTGGTCAAGTTATTCTCTTGCAAGGGCTCCCACAATTATTCTCACAACACATGAAAGGTTGGAATTCATGTTCAAGTCTTCATCATCATCTATCAAAGACTTTCCCTTCTTCATGAAGCAAGCAAAATTCACCCTCTCATCCAACCTTTCTTCTTCATCCCCCGAAACACCTTCCTCTCCTTCACCCCTATCTATGTGAATGGTTACGTTAGGGTTATGTATAAGTGGTGACTTTGATGAAGTAATAATTATTGGTGATCCTTACCTACGTACCCCTATATGAATATGTAAATAGCTAAGGTTAGGAGTCTTAAGTGTGATGTGAAGTTAGCTTGTCTCCTATACTAGTATGTGTTGTGTGGTCTATGCTTGAAAGTGCATTGTGGTCCTAACACGGTGGCTGTCCTAAGGTGTTGGTGATAGCCACTATGTGATCATGTTGACCAATGTACACAGACTCTCACTCATGCATGCTTACAAGTAGTATAGGTTCATGGTGTTTAATGAAAGGGTATTCTCATATGCACTAATATCTACTGCTATGCATGTAAAGTATATGTATCTGTAAAGTATATATCATTAGCTAGGATGAATTGATAGGTGTACTAGTATGGGAAAGGTATGGGACCTTGTCTATGCATTGCACATGTGTGCCTTGATAGGATAGCTCCTAGGTTTGGTTTCTATGTACATGAATATGACTGCATGGTTATGTTATGAATGTGCATAGTGGATTAATGTGTTTATAAAAGATTTCTCATAATACACTTATGCATTAATGTATGAACATGTGTGGCCTTAATGTGCTATGTGAAAGGATTGATTACATATTATGTATACACACACCCATGTACGATGATCTAGTCAATGGAGAGGTGCTTGGAAGGTGTTCCCAAGAGTACCCTAAACTAGATGGTTCTTGAGTATGATATGTCCATATGAAAGGGTTTCTCACATGATATAGGTTGATGAATTCCCATCCATGACCTATGAACTAAGCATATGAGGAGTCAATTTCCTAATCCTACATTTTATACAGTAAAGATAATAAAGGTTTTTTCAATAAAAGGGAACTTAGCTTAGCACCAAGTGAACTTGAAGATGAGGGGTGTCACCTTCCCATGGTGTGAAGGTAGTGTTCACATGTGAGGAGGTTTTTTGCTATTAAGGCTGGTATGAATACAGAACACACCACTCTTACACAGCTTATTATGAGATGGTGGTCGACCAAATACAACAATGAAGCTCACAAACTCATTCTTCATGCCACTCCTATTTTCATTTGTTGGAATGTATGAAAGAATAGGTGTCCTTGAAAATATGGAGGAAAACAATCTAATGCCAATAGAGTAAAATATGCAGTATACAAAGACAACTACAAGCTTTTGAATACCACTTTTCCTTACATCAAGTGGCCCTCTATTTTGAAGGGCCTAATCAGTCTTGCAGAGAAGTGTGTTCATGATACTAAGGTAACTATGGTTTCCTGGAAAAGACCTGCTGAGCAATGGGTTTAATTGAAAATTGATGGTAGTGCGCTAAGTAATCCTGGAAGAATAGGGGCTGGAGGCATTATCAGACAACATAATAGTGAAATGACCCTAGCTTTTGCTACACCATTGGGGTAGGGAACCAACAACCAAGAAGAAATAGGAGCAACCATATTTGGCACGAGCTGGGAAATACAATTAGGATACAAAATTGTATTCTTGGAAGTGGATTCACAACTCCTGGTAGATCGGATCATGCTTAAAGCTAAACCTCCGTGGAACATTAACTCGCAGGTACAACAACTTCAAGGAATCATCAGACATATCCAACAATTTCGATGCAAACATACATTCAGAGAAGCAAATTTGGTTGTTGACTCACTGTCAAAGCATAAACACAGAATCTCTAACCCTCATATATATTTAACAGCCAACATCTACCAAAGGAAGCAAGAGCATAGCACCAATTAGACATGTTGGAAATGGAAAATTTCATATGAAGGAAGATCAAGAGGATCAAAGAACTACCATAAGTTTGGTGTAACCTTTTCAACCTAGCTATAGTTTTAAAATAAAAATTATAGCTTTTTTGAATAGGATTAGATAGTTTGTTTTTCCTTTATGTTGTAAAGGGAGAGTCTCCCTTATTTATGATTCATAGATTCTTTGAACCGAGAGGAGTTCTCTCTTTTAGGTGCTTAGTCTCTTGGTTTTACCTTTTTTGTAAGGGGATGAGTTGACTTTCCTTTTTGGAAGGTCGATTACTGAACCATCATAAGACCGGAGGTAAGGTTTATGCCCCCCTATGTGTACTTTTGCTTTTATTAATGATAAATATCGGGGGTTCTGCTCAGCATCTACCCCTCCAAAGGTAGTTCAACTAAAAAAAATTAAAAAACCCTAAGCGTAAAACCATAAACCTAAAATCCAATATCCTAAGCCTAAAACTTTAAGAAACCTTAAACTCCAAACCTTAAGAAACCCTAAATCCTATAAACCCTAAAATCAATATAAAACACGTACAAAACCCTATGCTCTAAGACCTAAATCCTTAAAATTACTAAAACCTAAGCCTAAAAACACATTAAACCCTAAGACATAAACCATAAGAAACCCTTTACCCTTAAAAGCCCTAAAAACCTCCAAAACCCCTAAACCTAAAAAAACTCTAAGCTCTAAACCTTATAAAGACCTAAATCATATATGCTTAACCCTATAAAGCACAAAAAAAAACCTATGCCCTAAACCCTATAAAGCACAAAAAAAAACCTATGCCCTAAACCCTAAACCTATCAAACCCTAAAAATCCTTAACCTATAAAATCTAAAGCCCTATACCCTAAAAACCTAGATAACACCCTTAACCTAAAATCCTAAACCTAAAAAAACCTAAGTCCTACACCTAACCTAAAACCCTAAACCCTAATCCTTAAGAATTCCTAAATCTCATATACCCTAAAATAAACCCTAAAACAATTTAAAACCTCTAAAAACCTACTTTCTAAACCCTAAATCCTAAAATATTGTAACCCTAAACCTAAAAAAAAAAAAAACTCCAAGCCCTTAACTCTAACACCTAAAAACCCTAAGAAACACTTTACCCTTAAAAACCCTAAAAATACCAAAAACCCTAAATATGAAAGAACCCAAAAACCCCTAAACCTACAAATTTCTAAGGTCTAAACCCTATAAAGCCTTAAATCATATATGATAAACCCCCCAAAACATAAAAAGAACCCTAAGCCCTAAACCTAAACCTATAAAATCCTAAAAACCCAAATTCTTAAACCCTAAAAACCTAAATAAAACATGTAACCTAAAACCCTAAACCTTAAAAACGCCTAAGTTGTAAACCCTAAATGTTAACCTAAAACTCTAAAGACTAAACCTAAAACCATAGGAACGCCAAAACCCAAAACCTAAAACCATAGGAACGCCAAAACCCAAAACCTTAAGAAGCCCTGAATCCTTAAACCCTAAAATAAACTCCAAAAACCATTAAAACCCCTATAAATCCTAAGCTCGATACCATAAACCCTAAAACCCTAAAAACCCTAAAAAACCTAAAACCCTAAGAAACACCTAACACTCAAAACCCTAAAAACCATAAATCCTAAAAATCGTTTAATATACCTACAAAACCCTAAGCTCTAAATCCTAAATCCTAAAAATCCATAAACATTAACCCTAAGAAACCAAAAAAAAAAACTAAGCCCTTAACCCTAAACTATAAGAAACTTAAAACACCTAAATGACCCAAAAATCCCTTAACCTAAACAAATTGAAAGCTCTAAACCCTATAAAGAGAAAAATCGTATATAATAAACCCTAAAAGGCACAAAAAACCCTATGGCAAACACTAAAACCTTAACTTGAAAAACCTAAAGCCTTAAACCCTAAAAACCTAGATAATACCCTTAAACTCAAATCTTACACCATAACCTAAAACCCTAAATCCTAAACATAAATCCCTAAGAAACCCTAAATCCTAAAAATCAAATTCAACCCCCTATATAACCCTAAGCTCTAAATGTTCAATCCTAAAAATTTGTAAACCCTAAACCTAAAAAAATACCCTAATGCCTAAACCCTAAAAAACCCTAAGAATCAATTAACCATTAAAAACCCTAAAAACACAACAAAAAAAAACCTAAACCTAAAAAACTCTAAGTTCTAGACCCTATACAACCCTAAATTGTATATGCTAAACCCTTAAAAACACCAAAGAAAAACCATAAGCCCTAGACCCCCAACCTATAAAGTACTAAAACTTTAACCTAAAAAACCCAAAGCCCTAAACCATAAATAAAATCATTGATGAAAAACCTAAACCAAAAAATACCTTAAGACTTAAACCCTAAATCGTAACCTGAAACCCTAAATCCTAAACTAGAACCACTAAGAAACCTTAAACCCTTAAGTAATAAAATCCTAAATCCTATAAACCCTAAAATAAGCACTAAAACCCATTTAAAACCTGTACAAAACCCTAAGATCTAAACCCTAAATCCTAAAAATACGTAAAACCTAAATTTAAAAAATACAAAAAACCCTAAGCCTTAAACATTAGACCATAGACAACCCTAAGACACACTTAAACCATTAAATCCTAACAAATCTTAAAACCCCTAAACCTTAAAAACTCTAAGCTCTAATCCTTGTAAAGACCTAAATCATGTATGCTAAATCTAAAACCCTAATATAACCCCTTAACTCTAAACCCTAAGAAACCCTAAATCTTATAAACCCTAAAATAAACCCTAAAATTTTTTAAAAGCCCTATAAAACCCTAATCTCTAAACTATAAATCCTAAAAAATTATAAACCTTAAACCTAAAACCCTAAAAACACTTAACAATTAAAAACCCTAAAAAAAACACAAAAAACCCTAAACCTAAAAACTCTAAACTCTAACCCTGTAAACCCTAAATCGCGTATGATATATCCTAAAAACACACACAAAAACCTAAGCATTAAACCATAAACATATAAAACACTATAAACCCTTAACCCAAAAAACAAAAATCCCTAAACCCTAAAAATCTAGATAAAACCCTAAACCTAAAAAAAACCGAATCCCTAAACCTTAATCTAAAATCCTAAATCCTAAACCTAAAACCCTAAGAAACCCTAAACCTTATTAAACCCTAAATTGAAAAATCCTAAAATAAACCCTAAAATCCATTTAAAAACCCCTACTAAACCCTAAGCTCTAAAACCTAAATCCTAAAAATCTGTAAATCTTAAACATTAAAAACACAAAAAAAAAAACTAAGACCAAAACCCTAAAAACCCTAAGAAACACTTAATGTTTAAAACCCTACATAGCCCCACACATAGAAAAACTCTAAGCTATAAACCATATAAAGCCCTAAATAGTATATGCAGAACTCTAAAAAACACAAATTCCTAAGCGCTAAAACCTAAAACTATAAAATCCTTCGAAAACTAAACCTAAATAAAACCCAAAGCCCTAAACAATAAAAACGTTACTGAAACCCTCAAATCTAAAACCTTAAACCTAAATAAACACTAAGCCTAAAACCTTAAACCCTAAACCCTAACCTAAAATTCTATACCCTAAACTGGAAATCCTGAATGCTAAACCTTAAGAAACCCATAATTTTATAAACCCTAAAATAAACCCTAAAACCCATTTAAAATCCCTACAAAACGCTAAGATAGACACCCTAAATCCTAAAATCTATAAATCCTAAACCAAAAAATATTAAAAAAAACTAAGCCCTAAACCCTACACACCAAAACCTAAAAAACTCTAAGAAACACTTAACCCTTAATATCTTAAAAAACCCAAAAGCACGTAAAACTTAAAGAGACTAAGATCTAAACCCTAGCAAGCTTTAAATCATAAATGCTAAACCCTAAAAAATACAAAAAAAATCTCTTACCCCTAAGCCCTAATCTCTAAACTATAAATCCTAAAAATTTGTAAACCTTAAACGTAAAACACAAAAAGCCCTAAAAAACACTTAACCATTAAAAACCCTACAAAACACTTAACCATCAAAAATCCAAAAAAAAAATAATAATTAAGCCTCAAACCATAAATCGTAACCTGGAACCCTAAATCCTAAACCAGAACCACTAAGAAACCCTAAACCCTTAATTATTAAATTCTAAATCCTATAAACACTAAAATAACCACTAAAACCATTTAAAACCTGTACAAAACCCTAAGATCTAAACCCTGAATCAAAAAAATAGGTAAAACCTAAATTTAAAAAATACAAAAAAACCTATGCCCTAAACCTTAGACCATAAAAACCCTAAAACACACTTAACCCTTTAAAATCCTAAAAAATCTTTAAACTCCTAAACTTTAAAAACTCTAAGCTCTAATCCCTATAAAGCCCTAAATTGTATATGCTAAATCTGGAAAAAAACACAATAAAACCTAAGCCTTAAATCCTATAACTATTAAACCCTAAAAAACCTTAACCTAAAAAACCCAAAGCACTAATTTCTAAAAAACTAAGCCCTAATCCCTAACCTAAAACCCTTAATCCTAAACCTAAAGCCCTAAGAAACCCTAAACCCTAAACTTTGTGAAACCCTAAGTCAAAAAAAGCCTAAAAGCCATTTTATACCCCTACAAATCCCTAAACTCTAAACCCTAAATCCAATAAATAAATAAACCCCAAACCTATAATACACAAAAATAACCAAAACCCTAACATACCCTATGAAACACTCAACCCTAAAAAAAACCAAACCCACTAAACCTAAAAAATTGTTAGCTCTAAACCATATAAAGTCGTAAATCGTATATGCTAAACCCTAATAACACAAAAATGACCCTACGTCCTAAACCATAAACCTCTAAAACCCTAAAAAACTATAACAAAAAAAATCCAAAGCTCTTAACCCTAAAATCCTAGATAAAATCGTTAACCTATAACCCTAAAAGCCATTTTAACCCCCTACAAACCCCTAAGATCGAAATCCGAAAAGCTATAAATTTGTAAACTCTAAACTTCAAAAACACACAAAAACAAATAATCCCTAAACCCTTAGGAGCACTTAACCCTTAAAATCCCGAATTAACACCCATAACTAACTAAACCTAAAAAACACTAATATCTAAAACATATAAACCTAAAATCATATATTCAAAACCCTAAAAACACATAAAAAAAAACTCCTAAGCCCTACACCATAACCCTATAAAACCTTAACCTTAAAAACCCAAATCCTTAAACCTATATAAAACCTTTAACCTAAAACCCTAAACCTAAAAAACCGTAAACCCTAACCTAAAACGCTAAATCCTAATTCTAAAATTCTATGAAACCCTAAACCCTAAACCTTAAGAAACCTTAAATCCTATAAAACCTAAAATAAACCCTAAAAACCATTTAAACCCCCCAGAAAACCCAAAGCTCTAAACCTAAATCCAAAATATTTGTAAACCCTAAACCTTAAAAACACACAAAAAAAAATAAACCCTAAACCCTAAAACCTAAAAAACCCAAGAAACACTTAATACATACAACCCTAAAAAACACAAAAACCCTAAACCTAAAAGAACTCTAACATCTAGAACCTTAAAAATACCAAGAACAAGCATACAGACTAAACCCTAAACCTATAAAATCATAAAAAAGCCTAAACCTAAAAAACCCAAAGCCATAAACCCTAAAAAACCCTAAGAAACACTTAACCCTTCAAAACCCTAAAAAAAACCTAAACCAAAAAAACTATAAGCTCAAAACCCTATAAATCCCTAAATCGTATATGCTAAACCCTAAAAAACACAAAAAAAAACATAAGCCCTAAACACTAAACAAATAAAATAATAATAAACTTATCCGGAAAAACCTAAAGCCCTAAACCCTAGAAACATAAATAAAGCCCTTAACCTAAAACCCTAAACCTAAAAACACCATAATCAAAAAACCCTAAACCCTACTCTAAAACCCTAAACCTAAAAACACCGTAAGCCAAAAACCATATATCGTAACCTAAAATCCTAAGCCAAAAATTCTATGAATCCCTAAACCCTAAATCATATACACATTATAATAAACCCTAAAACCCATTTAAAACCCCTACAAAACCCTAAATTTTAAACCCTCAATCCTAATAATATGTAAGACACACTTAACCCTTTAAAATTCTATGAAACCTAATAAATTCTAAACCTTAAAAACTCTAAGCTTTAATCCCTATTAATCCCTAAATCATATATGATGATACCTAAAAAATACAAAAAACCCTAAGCACTAAATCCTGAAACTATTTAAATTCTTAAAATCTTTATCTTAAAAACCCAAAGGCCTAAACACTAAAAACATGGACAAAATTGTTTACCTTTAACCCTAAACCTAAAAACACCCTAAGCCCTAACCTAAAACCTTAAATCCTTAACCTAAAACCCTAAGAACCCTAAACACTAAAACTTATGAAACCGTAAAATAGAATAAATCCTACAAAACCATAAGCTCTAAACCCCAAATCCTAAAAATCTACAAACCCTAAACCTAAAAAACACATTAAACCCAGTACCCTAAACCCTAAACACCAAATCGTAACATACACAAAGAAACACTTAAACCTGAAAAATCCCTAAACCTAAAAAACTCTAAGCTTTTAACCCTATAAAGCACTAAATTGTATATGCTAAACCCTAAAAACTAAAAGAACAACCCTAAGCCATAAAACATAAACCTATAAAACCCTAAAAACCAATGACCTAAAAAACCCAAATCCCTAAACCCAAAAACATAGAGAAAACCCTTAACCTAAAACCTAAATACCATTTAAACCCCTACAAAACCCTAAGATCAAAATCCTAAAATCTAAAAATCCATAAACTCTAATCATAAAAACCACAAAAAAATTCTAGAACCTTAAAAACACCAAGAAACACTTGACCCTTAATACCCTAAAAACCCAATAAACCCCTAAACTTAAAAAACTCCAATGTCTTAACCATATAAAACCCTAAATCATATATGCAAAACCTTAAAAATTTAAAAAAAAATAAAATGCCCTACACCATATATGCTAAAACCTAAAAACCCCTAAATCCAATAAACCTTAAAATAAATCCTAAAACAATTTAATACCCAAATATCTAAACCCTTGAAAACCCGAAGGAACACTTAACACTTTAAAACCCTTAATCCTAATAACTCTTAGCTCTAAACCCTATAAATCTCTAAATCATATATGTTAAACCCTAAAAACACCTATACAACACTAAGACATAAACCATAAAATTCCAGAAGTTCTAAACCTTAAAAACATCAACGTAAAAAACCCGCAAGCCCAAAATCTGAACATAAAACCCTAAATCTAAAACTCAAAAACCTTCTAAAACCTAAACCATAAACCTAATGAAACCTTAAATCCTATAAACCCTAATATAAACCTTCAAAGCATTTAAAACCCTTACAAATCCTTAAGCCCTAAACCCGAAAATCCTATAGATTAGTAAATAATAAACCTAAAACCACAAAAAAAAAAAAACTAAGCCCAAAACCCTAAACCCTAGAAATCCCTAAAAACACTTAACCCTTAAAAACCCTAATAAACCAAAAAACCCCAAACCTAAAAATAATCTAAGCTCTAAACTCTATAAAACCCTAAATCATATATTCAAAACCCTAAAAAAACACTACATGAAACCCTAAGCCCTAAACCCTAAACCTATAAAACCGTAGAAACTTTAGCCTAATAAACCCAAAGACCTAAACCCTAAAAACTTAGTTAAAATCCTTAACCTAAAACCCTAAACATAAAAAACTCTAAGACCTAAACCATAAATCCTAACCTAAAACCCTATATCCTAAACCTAAAACCCAAAGACACCCTAAACCCTATAAATCCTAAAATAAACCCTAAAAACATATGAAACCCCTACAAAATGCTAATCTCTAAACCTTAAATCCAAAAAATCCATAAAACTTAAACTTCAAAAATGCAATAAAAACCTTAATCCCTAAGACGTAAAGCCTAAAAAACCTTAAGAAAAACATAACCCTTAAATACCCTATAAAATTGAAAAAACAAATCTTAAGCCTCAAAAACATTAAGCTCTAAACCCTATAAACCCCAAAATCGTATATACAAAACCCTAAAATACACAAAACAAATCCTATGCCGTAAATCCTAAACCTACAAAATTAAACCCTTGACCTAAAAAAACCAAAGCCTTAAAGCCTAAAAACTTAAATAAAACCCTAAACCAAAAAACCCCTAATATGTACACCCTGAATTTTGACATAAAACTCTAAATCATATACCTATAAAACCGTAAAAACATTAACCTAATAAACCCAAAGACATAAACCCTAAAACCCTAGAAAAAACCCTTAACCTAAAACCCTAAACACTAGACTCGAACCTAAAACCCTAAATCCGTAACCTAAAACACTAAGAAACCCTAAACCCAAAATCTTAAGAAACCCCAAATCTTATAAATTGTAATATAAACACAAAAACCCATTTAAAAACCCTATAAAACCCTAAGTTATAGACCCTAAATTTTAAAAATCCATAAACCCTAAACCTAATAAACACACAAAAAAAAACAAGTCCTAAACCCTAAAAAACTAAGAAATAATTAACCCTTAAAAACCCAAAAACCCCTAAACCTAAAACTCTAAGCTCTATACCCAATAAAGCCCTATATTGCATATGCTAAACCCTATAACACGAAAAGAAAACGCTAAACCCTAAATTTTTAATATATAAAACCTTAAAAAAACTTAAACTAAAATACAATAAGCCCTAAACCCTTAAAACCTATATAAAACCCTTAACCTAAAACCCTAAGACGTAAACCCTAAACTCTAACTTGAAACCTTGAATTCTAAACCAAAAACCCATAGAAAACCTAAACATGAAGTACCCTAAATTGTATAAACCCTAAAATATTCCTTACAAATAATTTAAACCCCCTAAAAGATTTTAATCTCTAAACCCTAAATCCTGAAGATCAGTAAGCCCTAAACTTATAAAACACAAAAATTACCCTAAGCCATAAACCCTAATGTATGGCCCCCAAAATAAATTAAGGTTTCTAGAGCCTACATATGCCTTAAAATCTTGTTAACATGTTGATTAAGTGTTTTAAATAATGTGTGATTGATTTGAAGTCATTTGGAAGTCAAACGTCTAAGAACGTCCAAGACGTTCACAAGTTAGCCCTTGAGATGTGTGTGTATGTCTTGGTGTGTCTTGATATGTTTTACGTGTTTGTTTTGGTTGAAATTGATGTGGAAGGTCCTTAACTTATATATGAGTGTATTTACATTGAAAACATCAGGTAACGACTCCCCAAGGGCCCCACAGAAGGTCCTCAAAGAGGACCCAAATACTACCATGAATGACACCTCGTTGGTGGAACTACGCCCCGTCGATGGGGAGGCATCGTCCAACACTTAGTCTAGAGGAGGCTCAGCCCAATGAAAGCCCTCATACCCAAACGACGATGTCCACCTATGGACCTTCGTTGGGACTAAGGGGCGTTGATGGATGATCTTTCATGTTTAGATAATCTTCCATCTAAGGAGCTCTTTCCAATGTTTCAAATGAAAGTTCATTATCAACTTGATTATCTTCCAATCAAGCCATGGGTTCTTTCTCAAAACATTTTCAAAAGCTTTATTATGATGAACTGATGTAAATGTATTGATTGTAAAGTGATTTTTCAATCCAATTGCATGATCAACCCATGTTCCCTCCAATTCTGAACTTAGCCTATATTATGGGCATTGTGATCTTGACTTTTTGTTGATTAAATTATGACTCTAGCATGTTGAATTGCTTATATCTACTGCCTATCATGTAAATTTATTATGAATTAGGGGTAATGGATCCAATATGGATTAAGGCATGAAGATTAGGTAGTATTGACTTATGTTCTTCTGTCAACTATTGATTGTTAATATAGAACACTTGTATGATCTTTATTCTAGGGCAATTGAAGTATGATTTTGTTTAGGTTATGATCAATTTAGCTACTACCCTATATTGTATTATTGATGAATGATGAATATTGATCATTGATGATAAAAGGAAGGGAAATTTGGTAAGTGATCTATGTTCCTCTACTCTTTATTGAATTGGTAATGTAGTGTACATGTTAGTATCATGATCTTGTGGTGGTGTATGCATTATTTCGTCCATGTTAATGTACATTTAACTACTTCCCTATACTTGAATTTTTTATGAAAGATGAATATGGATCAATGATGATCAAAGGTTGATGAATTGGTAAGATTGCCTTATTTCTCTACATTCTTATAGAATTGCGAGATGATTGGCCTTGTATGGCATTGTGTAGTATGGTCCACTTATGGTGGCGGTGTTTACGTCATGTCAATCAATATATGTGTGGATCATTGCCTTGAAGAAAAATTGATGATATATGAGTGTGTGTTTATGATAATCACACTATGTGGAGCTTATGCCTAGTTTCTATATTAGTCTATGATCTAGGTTATATTGTTAATGTTATGAGCATGTGAAAGACTATGTTAGTTATGGTCTATATACTTCCTTTGATGAGTTGCGATGGTTAATGACCCCTTACCTGTATACCCCTATATGAATGTGTGATTAGCTATCTTGAATGGAAGTGTTGAAGTCATCTTGTCTCCTATGCTAACTTGTGATGTGTGGTCTATTCTTGGATGTGTATTGTGTTCCTAAGAGGGTGGATTCCTCAATATGTTGTTGATAGACATTATGTGATCATGTTGACCAATGTACACACACTTACACATTATGCATGTTTACTAGTAGTATAGGTTCATGGTGTCTAATGAAAGGATATTCTCATATGCACTAATGTCTACTACTAAGCATGTAAAGTATATGTCCATGAAGTATGTTATGTATCCCTTAACTAGGATGACTTGATATGTGTACTAGTACGGACAAGGGTTTGTGACCTTGTCTATGCATTGCACATGTGTACCTTGATAGGATAGTTCCTAGGTTTGTGATTTATGTACATGAATATGAATGCATGAGCATGTTATGAATATGTCTTATATGCTATAAGTCATGTGTATGATATGATGAAGTATGAATGTGCATAGTGTCTTTATATAAAAGGATTGCTCATATAGTTACACATATAATCTTATGCATGAATGCAATACAAGTATGAACATGTGTGGTCTAAGGGTGTTTATTTGAAAGGGTTGCTAACATATATGTATACACATACACACATATATGATGATCTAGTCAATAGAGGGGCTCTTGAAAGGTGTTCTCAGGGGTACCCTAAACTTGATGGTGCTTTACATATGTTATGTCCATGTGAAAGGACTTCTCACATGATTTAGGTTGATCAACTCTCATCTATGACCTATGAGCTAAGAATATGAGGGGTTAACTGTCCTAAGCCTATATTTTATAAAGTGATGATAAAAATGGCTTTTCAATAAAGGGAACTTAGCTTAGCACCGAGTGAACTTGAATATGAGTGGTGTCCCTTCCCAATGTGGGAAGGTAGGTTCACCATATTTCTCATGAGGTTGATAACTACAATTCCTCAATAGGCATAAAGAGGGTTTCCATATAAGCCTCCAAGTTCCATAACTATGGTTGCTCCATAGCATCTAGCAAGTGATATTACCAAATATGCTAGCATGTGTTAATGTTCTACTTTGGAAACGTAGAGAACCTTCCCTTGGTGTAAGGCTCTACAACACTAAATTCCATATTTAGCACCCATGGTCTTAGTGTCGGTTAAGGCTATAGTTTCCCTAAAGTAAAATGGACAATGGAAATAAAGCTAGGACCCTAACTAGGATAACCTAAGGGAAGTTGCTTAGTGTAGGTAAGGGTATGGGACTATATCTATGCATTGCACAAGTATCTCTTGAAGGGAGTTCTAGGAAGGTTTTCTAATTTATATGACTATGTTTATGTCCTTATGCATTACATTGCAGTCTTGTCTACTTGTTATGATGAAATGCATGGTATGAGTCCTAATGAGTCTATGGGATGTGTTCTTACCATATATGCATAATGTGGGTCTTATTAACCATATTATGAAGGTGTATATTTGTCTTGTTGTTGTATTTAGTATATGTTAAGGCTTGTAGTCTCTTGTAGGCTTACTTAGTATGTGTGAGGTTATCGGACTTCACATGTACATTGCACTAGTCGGCTTAGAATGAGATTATGAGTGGGGTCCTATGATGGCTTATGAAATGAAGTCCAAGTATATGTGGTTGACTATTGACTAGGATAATGTCATTGATGGTGTTAACTTACATGATTCATTGGGAATGAGTCTTATATGAGGGTTATGCATTATGTGAATTGATATGTGAAGTTTGTGCTATCATGATATGCTATGCCTCTATGTATTTGTATAAATTCTTGATGATTAATGAAGATTGTATGTATGAGTACCTTGTGACCTTAAGGTGATGCATTGCACCAAGTATCACTAGAGTGTTACTTGGGAAGTTAAGGAATTAAGAATAAAGAAAGTTTATTGTAAAAGGGAAATAAGCTTACAGTAAAGAAAGTGAGGTTATTGTAATGTGTTTCCAATTTTGCCTTAAATTCAATGTATGGTTTGATGAAATGTTGTAACTATTGGATACGCCTAAATGAAGTATATGAATTATATAATGCTTATGGTATCAAGTTTTATGAAGTTTTCACAAAAAGGCATGATGCATGGTTTCAAGTAAAATTGTCCCTGTTAAATGCATGATTTTGCATGGTTGTCATACTTAGTGCATTCTTGTACTAACTCCATTCTTCTTCACCTTTTTACACAAAGTTTAGGTTATGGATGCTTAAAGTATGTATCTATGGTGAAGGGATTTATATTTTCCCAAGCTCAAGGAAAGGAATCCTTAAGTTCAAGGATTGCCTATGTCAAGTTTTTATAAAGTCATGTAATAGTTAGTTATGTTTTATGTTGTAAGGGACGTGTCCCTAATGTACTCTAATGATGTTGAGTCTAAGTTGGCAAACATACTTAGAGTCTAACTATGTATCTATGTTATTCTTATATTAATGGAAGTGAAGTTTATAGCATATGATTTGCTATGAAAAGTTTTAAGTTTTCGGCTAAATTTACCTATGAAAATGCGATGAATGATAATTATGGGCTAGTATAAAACCTCCGAGAGGTCAAGTACGCCATGTTAGTTCTAGGGGGTGCTCCCTGGTTGTGACAAACGTGGTATCACAGCATGAGGTTATAAAAGTGGTTTAAGGGTCCAAAAGTCTCATATTGCCACATCTAAAGTCTCGTTCATCGATGGTGAGTCGCGACACATCTATGAGCGAGAGGCTATAGGACGATAGAGTTTCCCTTCTTCATCATTCATGTCGTGCAATAGAACTTGACTCTATAAGATCTCTCTCTTATATTTTCTTGTCAGGTGGTCTTTTAGATGTGATTGTTTAGATGAGATGGTATCTCTATTCTTGAGGGAGAAAAGGTGAGTTTTGATGCTTATCTAGGTTTTATGGTTTGATGAGTAGGTGTGAAGATTAATTTTTGCATGCTTTGATGATGTGATGCCATTTATGGAAAATATATGTGATTTAGGTGAGATAACATGTTATGTGATGATTTATGCTATGATATGGTTAAAGCTTATTGATGAAGTTGTTATAGTTGAATTGACTTCCTTTTTGGATTATAAGTTTCTTTATGATTTTGCATGATAATAGTCTTATAATATGGTTTAGACTTGAGATGCTTTGAAGAATATGTTAAATGGTAAAGATGCATGTTACCTTTGTATAGGTGAAATGGTTCCATGTTGCCCTTTGTTTATACGTGTAAACCTTCACGGTTGCCTTTCATGGATTGGAGTTTTTTGTATAGACTTGGTCCTTGAAGTGAAGGTAGTGTGCTTACCTTGTAGGATGATGATGTGGGTTGGAGTGACCTAGAAGTTACCTTACCCTAGTATTGAAAGAAAATAAAGAGGCCTTATGGCTAAGTCTCCCCTATTGTTTTTCCCTAAGGTTTCATGACCCTTGGTATTTATGGTATATTTGAGACTTTACGTAGTTTAGTGGAATGACCTAACTTAATTGTTATGAATTTCCTTTGGGTGTTAGGCCTAAAGGAATGATGAAGGTTGAGTTAAGTTACTCTTAAATGGGTTTACCCTAAGTGGGGGATGATGATGTGAGTAGTATGATTTTGATATTCTTATCTTGTCTTTCTATTCTTACTTGAGCTTGAAATTATGGAGTTCCTAGAAGCTTGTTTATGTTAGGAGCCTTGCATAAAAGTATGAGTTGCATATTCTCCATATGTTATGTATGTCTTAATTGACACTATGTTAAGCATGTTTTGAAGATTTTAAATTATATGAAAAAGTATTTTTTTTTAATCAAATTCATGTTTTCTCATGATGATTGTGCATCTTGATAAGGTAAGAAGCATGTTGATGTCACTTTAAAGTGTGGTGTTCTAAGACATTAACGAGAAATTGTGTCTCCTTAAATATGTAAAATGGTGAGTCTCTTGAAAATTATGTGACTTTTATGATTTTGGAAGTATAAATGTAGGCTCACTTTTGAAAAATGAAGGCATGTATAGCTAGTGTCTTTGTGTGTGCCTATAAATTGTAAGAATTTTCCCTAAATGATGCATGTTTATGACAGCTAGGTTATGATCCTTTAGTTACTGCCCTATATTGTATTATTGATTAATTATGAATATTGATAATTGATTATCACAGCAAGGGAGATTTGGTAATTGATCTATTTTACTCTACTTTTTATTGAATTGGTGATGTAGTGTACATGTTAGCATCATGATCTTGTGGTGGTTTATGCATTATTTCGTCCATGTTAATATAAATTTACCTACTTCCCTATACATGAATATTTTATGCAAGATGAATAGGGATCAATGATGATCAAAGTTTGATGAATGTGTAAGATTGCCTTATTCCTCTGCTCTCTTATAGAATTGCTAGATGATTGGCGTTGTATGACATTGTGTGGTATGGTCCACTTATGGTGGCGGTGTTTACTTCATGTCAATCTATATATGTGTGGATAATGTCCTTGAAGGCATATTGATGATATATGAGTGTGTGGTTATGATGATCACACTATGTGGAGCTTATGCCTAGTTTCTATCCTAGTCTATGATCTAGGTTATATTGTTAATGTTATGAGCATGTGAAAGACTATGTTGGGTATGGTCTATATACTGCCTTTGATGAGTTGTCATGGTTAATGACCCCTTACCTGTATACCCCTATATGAATGTGTGATTAGCTATGGTTAGCTATCTTGAATGCAAGTGTTGAAGTCATCTTGTCTCCTATGCTAACTTGTGATGTGTGGTCTATGCTTGGATGTGTATTGTGGTCCTAAGAGGGTGGCTGCCTCAATATGTTGTTGATAGCCATTATGTGATCATGTTGACCAATGTAAACACACTTACATATTATGCATGCTTACTAGTAGTATAGGTTCATGGTGTCTAATGGAAGGATATTCTCATATGCATTAATGTCTACTACTATGCATGTAAAGTATATGTCCATGAAGTATGTTATGTATCCATTAACTAGGATGACTTTATATGTGTACTAGTATGGACAAGGGTATGGGACCTTGTCTATGCATTGCACATGTGTACCTTGATAGGATAGTTCCTAGGTTTATGATTTATGTACATGAATATGAATGCATGGGCATGTTATGAATATGTCTTATATGCTATAAGTCATGTGTATGAAATGATGAAGTATGAATGTGCATAGTGTTTAAATGTGTTTATATGAAAGGATTGCTCATATAGTTACAACCTATACTCTTATGCATGAATGAAATATAAGTATGAACATGTGTGGTCTAAGGGTGTTTATGTGAAAGGTTTGATCACATATATGTATACACACACACATGTATGATGATCAAGTCAATAGAGGGGCTCTTGAAAGGCGTTCTCAAGGGTACCGTAAACTAGATGGTGATTTACATATGTTATGTCCATGTGAAAGGACTTCTCACATGATTTAGGCTGATGAACTCTCGTCTATGACCTATGAGCTAAGGATATGACGGGTTAACTCTCCTAAACCTATATTTTATAAAGTAATGAACTATGATCTTAACTTCCTTGAATTGAATTATGGATTCAAGGTTCATTATACCATGTTAATGGATGATTTCATGATGTTTAGATGTACCTTAGAGTGTTGCAATCAATTAGAAAACATAGGTACATTGCTAAGGAACAAGTTAGAAAAGGTGGGAAAGAAATGGGGAGAATTGGCGTCCCTGATGCTTTGAGAGGCGCGGGGCGCCAGCCCTCAAAGTTTAGAGCACAAGTTGTGGCGCTCTGGCGCTGTGCGCCGCGCTACAGCCCAAAGTTCATATGAACTTTCGTGGCTCCCTGAGAGGCGTGGCACTTTAGCCCCCTCCCCAGAAAACTCCGAACTTTCTTCTTCATTTTTCAACTCTAAAGTCTAAAGTTTCACTTGGTTCTTTCCCCAAAAACTTAGAATCACTTATAACCTCAATATATGATAGATTCAACCTGAAATTACACAAGAAACGTGAATTAAACCTCAGTAAACTTCAACAACACAACCAACAAGAATTCAAACGAATATCATCAAGAACTCAAAGGATTTACTTTCAAATCAAACATATTTCACTAAATTGAATCATGATTGGCGGGCGAGTGAACTAAACCAATGCTATGTGATCTAAATTACCTTATAGGGATCACCCTTGACGAAATCTACAAGCTAAACACGATGATCTTGTTGAATCTTGAACATTCTTGTCCTTTAACTTCTCCTCTTTTATCCTCTTGTTCTCTCTTCTCTAAGACCCTAACTCTTTTTCCAAAAGCTTAAACTTACTAAGTTAAGTTTAGACCCCACATTAATTACAAAAACGAAATAAAATAAAAGGGTAAGGCAAAGACCAAAACTACCCTTTCAAAATCCGGATTGGACTTTCCTTATTCCAGCAACCCAACTTTGAAAGGGCATTATTACATATACAAACTCGGAATCGGGCAAACATGGAGGCATTGGAAAGATCATTCCAAGAGCTTTCCAACCATATCTGGAAGTAAACCTAACTCATATTAGTTACGGTTGTTTGAAGTTGATGAAAACTCAACTTTTTCTAACTTAAAAAAATTTCCAGATTTTCATTCTTTCAAAAATGACTATTACCAATTATTAGGAAGAAGCTTCTTCCTAGTTATTTAAATTTGCGAGATGTTAAAATATCTCTCCCTTGGGAACATTAATCCTCGAATTCACTCTTACTGGGCTATAGGTGTAACATGTAATATTGAGTTCAATCACCCATAAGCACATGCAAAACATGTCAACTTATACATAATACCAAGAAAGGATTATTACCTTATATTGGAACTTCTCCGGATTCGAAGAGATGTGAATATCTCTTTTTTATATCCTCCTCAGCTTCCCAAGTAGCTTCCTCAGCAAATTGGTTCCTCCAAAGGACCTTGACTGATGCTACTTCTTTTGTTCTCAACTTGTGAACTTGGCGATCTAGATACTTGACAGGAATCTCCTCATAAGATAGACTATACCGATCCCAATATTTTCAATTGGTATGATCAATGAAGGATCGGCCATGCATTTCTTCAACATAAAGATGTGGAACACCGGATGAACCGGGGCCAACTCTTGTGGTAGCTCCAACTCATAAGCTATATTGCCAATTCTCTTAGTTATTTGATAAGGTCCAATATACCGGGGACTAAGTTTCCCCTTCTTACCAAACCTCATAACACCCTTCATGGGTGAAACTTTCAGATACACCCAATCATCTACTTCAAACTCTAACTCCATTCTCCTAACATCTGTGTAGGATCTCATTAGACCGTGTGTTGTTTTCAACCTCTCTTGAATCACTTTTACCTTCTCCATAGCTTGATGAACTGAATCTTTTCCTATCAACCTACTTCACCAACTTCAAATCATCCAATAGGAGATATGCATCTTCTCCCATAAAGAGCTTCATAAGGAGCCATCTGGATTCTCGAGTGGTAACTATTGTTGTAAGAAAACTCTATAAGTGGTAGGTGATCATCCTAATTACCTTTGAAATCAATCACACATGCCCTCAACATATCCTCTAAAGTCTGAATAGTGCGCTCTGCTTGCCCATCTGTCTGAGGATGAAAGGCAGTTTTTAAGTTCACATTTGAACCCAAGCCTTTCTGAAAATATTTCCAAAACTGTGTAGTAAATTGTGCACCTCTATCTGAAATAATGGAGACCTGAACCTCATGAATTCTTACTACCTCTTGAAGATACAACTTAGCATAATCTTTTACCGAATGGGTAGTCTTTAATGGCAAAAAGTGGGCTGATTTTGTCATTCTATCAATAATCACCCAAATAGAATCATGTTTCCTGCCAGACCTCGGTAAACCTGTGATGAAATCCATATTAATCGTCTCCCACTTACATTATGGAAGTTCTATATTCTGATCTGAACCACCAGGCCTTTGGTGCTCTACTTTAACTTGTTGGCAATTTGGACGCTTAAAAACAAATTCTGCAATGCCCTTCTTCATACTATTCAACCAATATACCTCCCTCAAGTATCGATACATCTTTGTGGAACCTGAATGAATTGAATATCTAGAGCTTTGAGCTTCCTCCATGATCCTCTCTTGGAGTCCATCCACCATTGGTACACACAATCTACCTTGATATCTCAATACACAATCCTCCTTTATTCAAAAATGCTCATACTTTATGCTTATGAACATTTTCCTTCAATTCAAGCAAAATATGATTTTTGTCTTGATTTTCTTTCACTTCTGATACTGATATCCCCTTTCATCACCACTACTCCTCCTTTTATGGAATCCATTATTCGAATTCCTAATCGTGAAAGCCTATACACATCTTTTACTAACTCTCTCTTTTCTTCCTCAAAATGGTAGGTACTAACCATAGACAACTTGCTTAAGGCATCAATAACAACATTAGCCTTACCTGGGTGATAAAGAATACTCATGTCATAATCCTTGAGTAATTCTAACCACTTTCTTTGACAGAGATTAAGCTCATTCTGACTTAACAAATATTGAATGCTCTTGTGATAAGTGAATACATCAACATGAACACCATACGAATAATGACACCATATCTTCAAAGCGAATACTATAGCGGCCAACTCTAAGTAATAGGTTGGGTAATTCTTCTCATGAACTTTCAACTGTCTGGAGGCATAAGCTATAACTTTGTGATTCTTCGTTAAGACAGAACCCAAACAACCTTTAGATGCATCACAATACACCACAAAACCTTGAGTACCTTCTGGTAAGGTCAAAACTAGGAAGTAGTCAACCTCTTTTTCAATTCCTAAAATCTTTTCTCACAAGCTTCGAAGCATTGAAACTTAATTGTCTTCTCAGCCAATTTGGTAAAAAGGAGATGAAATAGATGAGAACCCTTCTACAATCCTTCTATAATAGACAGCCAAATCCAAGAAACTTTTAATATCAATTGCAGATGTGGGTCTAGGCCAATTCTGCACTACCTTAGTTTTATGAGTATCAACGTTAATTCCCTCTCAAGACACAATGTGGCCTAAGAATGCTACACACTCAAGCCAAACTCACCCTTAGAGAACTTGGCATACAACTCTTTATCTTTCAATGTCTGAAGAACTATTCTGAGAAAACTAGCATGATCTTCTTTTTTCCTTGAATAAATTAGTATATAATCGCTGAAGACGATAACAAACATATCAAGATAAGGTTTGAATACCCTATTCATAAGGTCCACAAATGTTTTAGGTGCATTAATGAAACCAAAAGACATGACAAAAACTCATAATGACCATAACGGGTTCTGAAAGCTGTCTTTGGAATATCACATTCCCTTACTCTTAACTTATGGTAGTCACATTTTATATCTATCATAGAGAAATAGGTGGCACCCTGGAGTTGGTAGAATAAATCATAAATCCTTAGAAGAGGATACTTGTTCTTGATGGTAACCTTGTTCAACTGATGGTAATATATACACATCCTACGGGGTCCATCTTTCTTTCTCACAAACCAGACCGGAGCACTCCAAGGTGAGACACTTGGTTGAATAAAGCCCTTATATAAGAGATCTTTTAAGTGCTCTTAAGCTCTTTCAACTCTACAGGTGTCATTCTATATGGCGGAATAGATAAGATGAGTATATGGGAGTATATCTATACCAAAGTCTATCTCTCTTAGAAGGGCCTCTGGTAGATCATTTGGAAAAACTTCCAGAATCTTCTTTACCACTGACTGATTATGAGGTATCTCAACACTAGAGTCATTAACTCGGACTAAGTGATGGACAAAACCCTTAGAAACAAACTTCCTTGCCTTTAAGGTACAAAATAAAAAGACCCTTAGCCATTGTTGAACTGCTTTTCCATTCTAAGACTGGCTCATTTGGAAATTGAAACTTGACAACTCGAGTCTTACAATCAACTGAGGCATAACAGGCGCGAAGCAGTCATAGCAAGAATGAAATTAAAATCTACCATGTCTAACTCAACTAAGTTAGCCATGGTACTCTTGTGATCGACGAAAATAGGATAATCACTATAGAATCTCTCTGCTAGAATAGACTTACCAACAGGTGTAGAAGCACTGAATGTTTCACTAAGTTGCTTAGTAATAACATCAATATTCATAGCAATATATGGAGTTAGAAAGTACAAACTCATGGATCCTCAAAGTGTCAACTATTTCCCATTGATTCCCTCTCTACGGACTAAATTGGTTTGTCACAACTTGGCTGAACATCTGGATAGCCTCACGAAACTCAACATTTGTGACCTCTCCTTGAGGTTGCACTCCTGGTGCATTCGGTACCCCTTGTTCCTGTGGTTCAACATTTTAGCATATTTTTCTCAATTGAATGATGATTGGCTTGTCGGTGAACTAACTCAATGCTATGTGATCTAACATACCTTGTAGGGATCACCCCCGATGAAATGCACAAGCTAAACTCAACGACCTTGACAAATCTCGAACGTTCTTCTCCATTCTCCTCTTTTCTCCTCTTCTTTTCTCTTTTCTAAAACCCCTAAATTTTTTTGCAAAAGCGTAAACTAACTAAGTTAACTTTAATTTTTAATCTCCATCGATTCTTTCAAAGTTTATAATTTATCTAAATCTTTGAATTGTTCTTCCTCTTAATGGTTTATTCTTCATAACTAATGTCGCCCATTCGGCTACATTTGTCGTTCTCGCCGACCCAGTGGTGACACGCCGAGTTTTCACTTACCTCGACAAGTTTTATAGGACCTCGAGTAAATATGGGGGTCTAAACGGCGGTATAGACTGCGATCGCTAACCTGGTCGGTGACTCGCCAATAATTTCCTAGGCAGTCGAGTTTTATAGACTCCACTTCAAAGTTATCTTGAGTTCATCACGGTCTACTTCGGGGTCGTCGACCTCTTCGGCGATAAGCCGATCGGAACTTTTACTCGCCAATTTTCATTTTTCTAACACAATCACCACTTCAACCTGCAAAATCCACACACCATTATTTCTAAAACAAACATAAAGCAATAAAACCTTGGGTTCCTTCCCACGAAGTGCCTTATTTACAGTCGTGGCACAACTTAACTCCACACTTAAGTTCCATTAGTAGAGTTTGCCTCATTTTCATAAGGCTACCCCTCTTTTGTCTCTAGGTAGAGATATGTAAACACTTGGTCCATCAATGACCCTATTAGTTGAATGAGCATAGAATGAGAGGTCATCATCTTATTTATTATCAAGACATTCTCTCTTATCTCCTCCAACACTTTGTCGTGTTCTTCGAATTTTTCTAAAATGAGTAAGAGGACCTCAATTTGTCCACCATCTTGATTTTTCATTTGGACCTATCCTTCTTTTTGGACAGTACTTCCAACTCCTTGACCTTTTGGGTCAAGATATCGAGTTGGCCCAGCAATGTTGTAAGACCCTAAAAAATGAACTAAGGTGTATAGAGCCTCACATGTGCATTAAAGAGTAAATAACATGTTAATGAAGTGTTTTACAGCTTATATATTTGATTTGAAGAGGTTTAGAGGTCAAACGTCCAAGAACGACCAAGACGTTCAAAAGTTAGTATTTAGACGTGCTAGTGTGTTCTAGCGTGCCTTTGCATGTTTTATGTATTGTTTGGTTCCTAAAATGATAGAATTAGACCCTAAAATGTATATGATCATATTAAGGGTCACAACGTCAGGGTACGACTCCACAAGGACCACCCAAAGGGTCATTGAGGGGGAATCAAAAGCTAGCAGTACACTGCCTTGACAGTGTCAAACCACGCCTAGACAAATATTGCCTCGTGCATGGATCAAAGCCCCGTCTATTGTGGGTTTTGTTCCATACTTAGGAATGGGAGCTCATAACTTAAAAGTGTAGTCTCTGTCACAAATGACGGACGAGCAGGACGGCACCGTCATTCCATCGAATTAAGGGATGAATTGGGAAATTCACCCCACATTTCAAATAAAGTATGGGTAGTTATTTTATCTATTTTTAGGTATATAAGTTGGTTAGTAACATGTGAACCCCATTCACAATTCATTTTTCAAATTCTAAACATTCCCTCCCAAATAAGAAATACTAAAAACCTCCATTCAAGACCAAGCTCAAGAATAGCCTAGGGGATGGATTCTAGTGTTTTCTTCTCCAAAATTTCGTGGTTTCTCATGTAGTAAGGTATGATAATCTTTCATCCTTAGTTAAACTTTCATCGAAGGAGTTTCTTCAAAGGTGTTTCAAAGAGAATTCATGATCAAAGTTGCTATCTTTCAATCTAGCCACGGGTTCATTTTTACAATTGATTTCAAAAGCATTCTAATGATGAATTTATGATTAGCTAGTGATTTTATGATGAATCAATCCAATTCCATGAAGAACCCATGATTCTCCAAATTTCTCAAATTGGCCTATAATATTGGTCTTGTGATCTTGATTCCATGTTAATTGAATTGTGATTAAATTGTATTGAATTGCCTATTTCTATTGTTATCTATGTAAATTGAATATGAATTGTGGAGTAATGATCTAAGGTGATCATAGCTTGGAGAATTTGGTGAGTTGATGTCACGACCGGAATCTACAACCCAGACGAGACCGGCGTCGTTGACCTCTCAGAGGTTGCAGACAAGCCTACTTACGTCATTCTTACTTCATCTAGGTTAATTTTAGCGGAAAATTTGAAACTTTTGTTTCTTAACATACTTACTAATCATTTCTAATACATTCATAATTTGTTCACCATCAACCATCTAACATTAATATCATCAAATGAAAGAAATAGTTTGATATAGCAATAACTGTATACTTGCCAAAATGGCACCAACGCAATGTCTGAAATAATACCGGAAAGAAACGCTAAAGGAAAATACTCCACTAGCTCAATCCTAAAACTAAGCTAGAATATAAATGGGCAAGCATCCTCGAAAGCATGAGGGCCTACCAAGTCCGGATGAATGCTCGACATCCGGATAGCTTCAGCGTCAACCTGTAGCTCTAGCGTCCACCTGTTCCTGCACCTAAAATTATAGTATTGTATAGGGTTAGTACACACTTGTACTAAGTATGGGTATATGCAAGCACACACCAAGGACATGCATGATTAAGAATAGCTCTTTCCTAACAACATGATTATGGAAAGTCAAATCAGTGGACTTGCCAAATTTGGATTAGGAAAGTTAGTGAACTTTCCAAATTTGAATTAGGAAAGTCAGTGAGCTTTCCAAATTTGGATTAGGAAAGTCAGTGAGCTTTCCATATTTGGATTAGAAAAGTCATGCCATGAGAATAACATGCATCATCATACTTATCATATTGCACACAACACATAACATCGTACACATAGCACATATCATATTGCATATAGCACATAACATCTATTATAATGTTCATTCATATGCCAAGAGACCTTGGAATCATGGACTTGACATTAAGACTTTCAATAATGAGGGCTAAACTATGGGACCTCAATTAGGGAGTCTTCATTAGCAAACACAGATTCTGCTTCATTCATTCATACGTACTTCATTTCATTTCATTCATAGGCTAGTGTGAACACCATCTATACCTATGATGTAGTTTAAGACTTTCATCGGGTTTGATGTGCAATGATCAAGAATAACCTAGTGTCATTACTTGAGTCTAGCTCACCTCTTGATTATCATATCCTAACACCTTTGGTATCGTTCATTTTATTATGTGCATCATTTGAGGCTGGCCTCATTCATTCATTGGGAACTTTAACTTAAACAGACATAGATCATGTGAGCATCATGAAATCCAGTGTCATGAAACCCCACACCAAAAAGAGGTGGAATCACCGGCCAAAGTGACCCAAAACATGCTAGCGTACATTGGAATTTAACCCCGCCAAATCCCTATATTGGCAGTATAGGTTCGAAGACCAGGAGATATAAGGAGACCCATACCCGGCAAGTCGGACAGTCTCATCTCATGAGAGTTTCGTGAACCTACGCCCTTCCCGAAAGAAGGGATCACCGCTCATAGCTAGTCTATCGGTGCTCAGTATAAAGTTCCATTACATTCAACTCATACGTCATGGAAGCTGGCTTCTAGTATGAGGACATCATAGCTCAATAGATGATTTCTCATCTCATCATTAGTATTAAGTGTGTTAATCTCCATACTTTCATTAGAGTGTTCATAGAGACTGGTCTCTTCATTAACTTACACTCTCATAGGTGAGTACGTTTTGGTAACATTTACTTAGGCTCATTTTATATTGTTCTCATCTTTCACATTAGCCTCATATCATGTTGTCACCACATTCATTAACATTAGCACAATTGCTCTTCATAATTACTCACCCCATTTTATGTGAATGTTCATTTCATCATATGCCAATGCACTTGGCCATTTATGTGTTTCACACTCTTACTTAACCATTCTAGGGTTTTATCATTTCATTACATAATAATCATTTCATCGTATGCCAATGCACTTGGCCATTTAGTGTGTTTTACACTTGTATTTAACCCTTCTAGGGTTACATCATTTCATTACATACATCTTAGGTTCACTTATTTTTAAACGTATGCTAGACTTATGGGTCTATACATACAAGCCATGAGGCTTCATTCATAGTTCTCCAAGTGACTCATATCTTCCTAAGATTATGTAGTACAAGACTTATGTATCTTGTATGTATGCCAAGATCACGATTTCAATCTAAGTAGGTGGCATTATTCTTGAACATTTAATTCACGTATGACTTATGTATCAATACGGAAATTTGGGAAAGGGAACCCAAGTTCAAATCCCTTGAACAACACATACTTTTTCTCTTAATTTCGATTTATGTTTCGGTTTGGAGATCCGAGTTCGAATCCCCTTAGCAACATCATTATTCTTATTTTTTTTCTACTTTAGTTACTCCACTCGGCCGAGGGGTGGTGGGTTCGAATCCCACTCCCCTCACTTTCATTATTATTGATTATTTTCCTTTGTCTCCTCACGTGACCGAGAGGTCGTGGGATCGAACCCCCACACCTCTCATCTTTTTCTTTCTTTTATTTTCCTTGGCTACACGTTAAGCCTAGATGTGGTGGGTTCGAATCCCACTCCTCTCTATTCCTTTATTTTTATTTATTCTTAAGTCTAGGAGAATCAGCCTAGGTACCCAATTTCGATCCCCCTTAACCCCATTTCTTTATTTTCATTTTTTTTTGTAACTTAGCAAGCTGAGGTCTCGGGTTCGAACCCTGCTGACCTCACTGATTTTTCTTGCATTTTTTTTTACATAGTACGTGGTGCACCCTTTTTGACCTAAACCTCATCACCAAATGCTGGAAATTTAATTAAATTTTCCAGCCTTTACTTAACAACATTCATACATTCGTTTTGAGGTACCTTCACGATTCGTTTAACACATTCTTAGGTGTTGATTCATTGTTGTTTAGCTTAGATTTTTCCACTTAAGATCAGCCACCTTACACTTCATTTAAACATAACAACTTATACACCTTATGCACAATAATTCCAATCATCAAACAAGCCTTTTTAAGACTTTAAAACGGAGAACAACAACAAACATTTTACATATTGCACCACATCATTTTCGGTTGACATCATTGAACATGCTTGCTATTTCCAAACACAAAATCACAAAGAGCATCATATTTCACACTTAGCTACCAGCAACCATACCAACAACATGATTTCTAACCTAATTTAGATTGAAATCGGAAGGAGACTAGGGACAAGGAATTCAACAATAAAGGGGACAGACCTAGTTTCATACGTTGAATTTTTTAGAAAGAAATTTCTCTTGTTGAAAGGATTCCAAGAGAGAAAACCCATACCTTGTTGTATCTTTCCACACCTCCAAAGTGCTGCCCAAATCCTCCCCTAACCCTTCAACACGATCCCGTCGAGAAGATGATGTAAAGTTTTCGTTTCTTAAGTTAGCTTGCTTGTTTGTATATTATTATTTTTTTGTAAGTTCTTTGAGAGTAGAGAACTTTTGATTGCTTTCTAATGTTCTATCTTCTGTTTTTGCAGCCAGGAAAAACATAATGGACGAGAGAGATATAGAGAGATTTAGGCGTGAGAGAGAGAGTTTGTGTGAGATAGTGGCTCTTAAAACTAGGATAGTTGGCAAGACTTAGTTAATTTAAAAAAAATATTAATTAATAAATAAATAATAATTAATAATAAAAATATGATTTTCCTGTTTCTTAAATCAGCCATTAATTATTAATTTATTGAATTAATTCACCAATTAAAAAAAATCACATTAAATCATTGCTCCGACCTAGGGTTGAACCCGGGTGGAGCAAGACTTCATTTCAAGGGCTCAATTTCGGCTCTCTCTGCCCTAATTGCCCCTTCTCTTTATTAATTAAATAATTAATTACATATTTAGGGTAATTACGATACTACCCTTAGCCAGGAAAAAGACCATTTTACCCCTAGACCCTTCAAACCTAAGATTTCTTCTTTTTAAGTCCGGTAAAGACTCCTTCGAGTAAATCTTTGTATTCGAGAGCCCTACATGGTTGGACCCAACCTTTCCAAGATCAACTAACTCCCCAAGTTAGTTGGCTTGGCTGTAGCAAGGGTTCCGAGGTCTGGTTCTACGCGCATCAATCCGTGTGAACCCTGGTCTAATTGTAGGCATTCTTGATACATTAAGCATTTCTTATCTTATTCATTTTTAGGGTTGTTACATTATCCCCCCCTTAGGAACATTCGTCCCCGAATGACACTACCACTATCTAGCGTAACGCCAGTCAGATCATAACATAATCACCATGCACAGTCAAGCAATAGCAACAAAATATGGAGAGATAAGGAAACTTAGACTTAAGAGTAGGAAGTCTAACCTCAAGAGCTGAAAAGATGAGGGTAACGAGATCTCTTGTCGGCCTCAGCCTCCCACGTAGCACCCTCAACAAGATGATTTCTCCACAATACCTTCACTGTGGCAATCTCCTTGTTCCTCCGCCGCTTGATTTGTCTGTCTAAGATCTTAACAGGTACCTCCTCATAGGACAAGTCTTCATCGAACCCCAAACCTTCCACAGGTAGAATCGATGATGGATCACCTAGGCACTTCTTTAACATGGATACATGAAAGACTGGATGGACAGAAGCTAGCTCCGCAGGCAATGCCAACTCATAAGCCACCTCACCCACACGCTGTAGGATCTCGTATGGCCCAACATACCTCGGACTCAACTTCCCCTTCCTGCCAAACCTTATCACCCCCTTCATAGGTGATATCTTCAGATAGACCTGGTCACCAACATCAAACTCTAAGGGCCATTTTCTGTGATCTGCGTATGACTTCTGCCGCCTGTAAGCAGTAGACAACCTGTCCCTAATCACTCTGACCTTCTCTAAGGCCTCATGAATGATCTCTGGACCCAAAATGGATGACTCTCCAACCTCGAACCACCCAACTGGAGATCTACACCTCCTACCATACAGTGCCTCAAACGGTGCCATACCAATGCTGGAGTGATAGCTATTATTATACGAGAACTCTATCAAAGGCAGATGGTCATCCCAGCTACCCCTGAAGTCAATCACACACGCTCTCAACATGTCCTCCAATGTCTGAATGGTGCGCTCTGCCTGCCCATCAGTCTGAGGATGAAAGGCAGTACTAAGCTTTACCTGCGTGCCCAAGCTCTTCTGGAAATATCTACAGAAATGTGAAGTAAACTGAGCTCCTCTATCTTAAATGATAGACAAAGGAATCCCATGCCATCTCACAATCTCATCTATGTAGTGTCTCGCATAATCCTCGACTCTGTAAGTAGACTTCACAGAGATAAAGTGGGAGACTTAGTCAATCTGTCCACAATAACCCATATGGTGTCATGTTGTCTCCTAGTCCTCGGAATACCAACTACAAGTACATATTAATGGCCTTCCACTTCCAAGTCGGAACCTCAATAATCTGAGTAAGACCGCCAGGATTAAGATGTTCTTCCTTAACCTGCTGACAATTAGGACACTTGGCCACATATTCTGCAATGTCCTTCTTCATGCCATCCCACCAATAAATCTGCTTCAGATCATGATACATCTTGGTGGAACCTGGATGTATGGAATATCTGGAACCTTGGGACTCTGCAATAATCCTGGTCCACAAATCATCCATATCTGGTACACACAGCCTGTCTTGATACTTAAGTATGCCATCACCTCCCAAAGCGAAAGACTCATTCATCTTTATAAACACTTAGTTCTTCAGCTCCATCAAAGGATCGAGATGCTGACCCTGCTTGACTTCAATTACCAAGGATGATTCAAAACTAGGATGAACTGAAACACCCCCACTAGTAGAGTCAACCAATCGCACACCTAGTCTGTCCAGTCTGTGTACATCTTTCGCCAACTCCTTCTTCTCATCCTCAACGTGGGTTGTACTTCCTATGCTCGTCCTGCTCAAAGCATCAGCTACAACATTAGCCTTACCTGGATGGTAGTGAACATTCATGTCATAATCCTTCAACATCTCCAACCATCTCCGCTGACGTAGATTGAACTCCCTCTGTGTGAACACGTACTGGAGACTTTTGTGGTCTGTGAACACATCCACATGCACTCCATATAAGTAGTGCCTCCACAGATTCAGTGCAAACACCACAGCTGCTAACTCCAGGTCATGAGTGGGATAATTCTTCTCATGAACCTTGAGTTGTCTCGACGCATAGGCTATCACCTTACCAACCTGCATAAAAACACAACCCAAACCAACCCTAGATGCATCACAATAAATAGTGTAATTCTCACCACACTTAGGCAAAGTAAGCACCGGGGCTGAAGTGAGTCTGTCCTTGAGCTCCTGGAAACTCTTCTCACAAGTCTCCGTCCATTCAAACTTGGCCTTCTTCTTAGTCAAAGCTGTGAGTGGGGCAGCAATAGAAGAAAAGCCCTCCACGAACCTGCGGTAGTAACCAGCCAATCCTAGAAAGCTACGAATGTCAGTGGGAGTAAGAGGCTTTGGCCAGTTCTTCACAGCCTCAGTCTTACTGGGATCCACATCCACGCCCTGATCGGACACAACATAACCTAGGAAGGTCACTGATCTAAGCCAAAATTCACACTTGCTGATTTTGGCATACAGCTGATGTTGTCTAAGTAACTGCAAGGTTAGTCTCAAATGATGTTCATGCTCTTCCTTGGTCCTAGAGTAGATGAGGATGTCATCAATAAATACTATGATGAGAGAATCAAGGTATTCACAAAAAACTCGGTTCATGAGGTCCATAAATGCAGCAGATGCATTCGTAAAACCAAATGACATGACTAAGAACTCTTAATACCCATAACGGGTACGAAAGGCTGTCTTTGGGATATCTCCATCCCTAACCCTAACCTGATAATACCCTGAACGAAGATCAATCTTAGAGAAGAAATTAGACCCTTGGAGTTGATCGAACAAATCAACTATTCTGGGAAGTGGATAATTATTCTTTATAGTGACTTTGTTGAGTTGCTGATAATCGATACATATTCTAAGGGTTCCATCCTTCTTTTTCACAAACAACACTGGAGCGCCCCAAGGGGATATGCTCAGCTAAATGAAACCCTTATCAGTGAGATCTTTTAACTGCAGCTTTAACTCCTTGAGTTCAGCTGGAGCCATCCTGTAGGGAGGAATTGAAATTGGTTTAGTATCGAGTTCTAAGTCGATACCAATGTCAATCTCTCGAGGGGGAGGGACTCCAGGCAAATCATCAAGAAATACATCTAGGAACTCATTCACTACAGGCACCGAGTCTATGGAAGGAATGTCATGATCTAAATCATTAACACTCACAAGATGACACAATAACCCCTTGGACATCATTTTATTGGCCTTAAGGTTCGAAATCAAGGGATTAGGATGACTCGAGTTGTACCCCTCCCAGACTAGCTCCTCTTCATCAGGGAAACAAAATCTCACCACTCTACTACGACAATCCAAACAAGCATAACAACTGTGAAGCCAGTCCATGCCAAGAATAACATCAAAATCATGCATGGGTAACTCAACCAAGTCTGCACACATAGTCTTACCACTTACAACTATTGGGCAATCCTTGTATACTCTATCAGTTCTTACATTTTCTCCTAAAGGTGTACTAACCACTATAGGATCATGCAAAACTTCAGGCAATATCTCAAAAGTGAGAGCAAGCAAAGGAGTTACAAAGGAAAGCGTAGACCCAGGATCAAGTAAAGCATAAACAGAAGTTGAGAATACTTGCAGCATACCTGTGACCACATCAGCGGACTTCTCCTGCTCCTCCCTGCCCTTCAGGGCATAAAACCGATTCCTCTTAGGAGGCTCAACTGCTGCTGCACCCTGTGGATTAGGCCTAGGCTGAGCATTACCTCCAGCCTGACCTCTGTTCTGTGGGCAGTCTCTAACCATGTGCCCACTCTTATCGCAAATGAAGCAGGCATTAGTGCCCTGTCTGCACTCTCCACTGTGAGCACGGCCACACTTAGCACAGTTCTTTTTGGGACGCTGCATCTCACCTCCATTGCCCTTTGGGCTCAGGTCTGCCTCCTCTAGGTGTTGTACTCCTCTGAGAATTAGAGATCCAAAACTCTGTTGCCCCTTCTTGAACCTGGGCTGCTCACGGACGCCAAAATTGTTTCTGTGGCCTCCATGGCTGGGACCTGCCTGATCTTGAGGATTAGGCCTCCTAGCATCACGAATGTCCCTCTTTTTGCGGCTGTCCTCTACCTGCTGGACATGCACCATCAACCTGGAGAGGTCCATATTATCATGGAGCATCGCAGACCGACACTCCTCCTCTAGATCTCCATTGATTCCTGTGAGGAACCTGCTTATCTCATCCCTGCTGTTAGATACAAGGGAAGTAGCATACCTGGATAATTTAACAAACTTCAGTACTCATCTCATCCTTGTTGTTAGATACTAAGAAAAGTAGCATACCTGGATAGTTTAACAAACTTCAGAGAATACTCCCTGATTGTCATTGATCCCTGCTTAAGGTTGATAAACTCCTCAAACTTTGCCTCCCTCATCTCCCTGGGAAAGAATCTCTCTAGGAAGGCTGTCTTAAACAGCTCCCAAGTGACCGAAACTCTGCCCAATGCTCGGCTATCCTGCCACATCTTGCACCATGTCTGTGCAACATCCTTGAGATGATAGGAAGCCAGCTCAGCATTCTCAATATCTGTGGCCCCCATAGCCACCAGAATCTTATGCACTTCATTCACAAACTCCTGGGGTCCTCTGAAGTCTTAGACCCTGTGAAAATAGGAGGATTCATCCTCGTGAAGTCTCTCAATCTGTCAGCCATGCTATGAACCGGTGGGTTCTCCCTCTGAACATCCTGCCGGTTGACCTGGGCAGTCATAGCCTGGGCCTGCATAGTGATGGCCTGTGCCATCTGGGCCAGAGATGCCCACACCTCCGCATCAGTCAACCCAGCTGGGTTAACTGGCATAGCCACTCCTTCAGCTGGAGCCTGGGGTGGAACCTGATTGTCCCCAGCAGCTGCACCTCCTCTCCTCTGACCAACGTACCTCCTAGTATTCATTCTCTGAAAACAATAAGAATTGATGTTAGACACGCCCATAACACCAAGAAATCAGACATTAGGAAAAGCACGATAAGATCAGAAGAAGGGAATTTTCCTACGCATCATGCAGTCTCTAATTCAGGATAGTGGTGCACTTCACTACCATGACTTAGAAACTACTCAATGTGGTTGATGTGAACTCATTATTCTCGAAATTTAACCTGGCTCTGATACAAACTTTGTCACGACTGGAATATAGACCCCAGATGAGACCAGCGTCGTTGACCTCTCAGAGGTCGCAGACAAGCCTACTTACGTCATTCTTACTTCATCTAGGTTAATTTTAGCTGAATATTTGAAACTTTTATCTCTTAACATACTTATTAATCATTTCTAATACATTCATAATTGGTTCACCATCAACCATCTAACATTAAGATCATCAAATGAAAGAAATAGTTTGATATAGCAATAACTGTATACCTGCCAAAATGGCACCAATACAATATCTGAAATAATACGGGAAAGAAACGCTAGTGGAACATACTCCACTAGCTCAATCCTAAAACTAAGCTATAATATAAATGGGCAAGCATCCTCGAAAGCATGAGGGCCTACCAAGTCCGGATGAATGCTCGACGTTCGGATAGCTTCAGCGTCAACCTGTAGCTCTAGCGTCCACCTATTCCTGCACCTAAAATTGTAGAGTTGTATAGGGTTAGTGCACACTTGTACTAAGTATGGGTATATGCAAGCACACACCAAGTACATGCATGAGTAAGAATCGCTCTTTCCTAACAACATGATTATGGAAAGTCAAATCAGTGGACTTGCCAAATTTGGATTAGGAAAGTTAGTGAACTTTCCAAATTTGAATTAGGAAAGTCAGTGAGCTTTCCAAATTTGGATTAGGAAAGTCAGTGAGCTTTCCAAATTTGGATTAGGAAAGTCAGTGAGCTTTCCAAATTTGTACTAGGAAAGTCATGCCATGAGAATAACATGCATCATCATACTTATCATATTGGACACAGCACATAACATCTTACACATAGCACATATCATGTTGCATATAGCACATAACATCTTTTATAACATTCATTCATATGCCATGAGACCTTGGAATCATGGACTTGACATTAAGACTTTCAAAAATGAGGGCTCAACGTATGGGACCTCAACTAGGGAGTCTTCATTAGCAAACACAGAGTCTGCTTCATTCATTCATACGTACTTCATTTCATTTCGTTCATAGGCTAGTGTGAACACCAGCTATACCTAGGATGTAGTTTAAGACTTTCATCGGGTTCGCTGTGCAATGATCAAGAATAACCTAGTGTCATTACTTGAGTCTATCTCACCTCTTGATTATCCTATCCTAACACCTTTGGTATCGTTCATTTCATTTTGTGCATCATTTGAGGCTGGCCTCATTCATTCATTGGGAACATTAACTTTCACCGACATAGATTATGTGAGCATCATGAAATCCAGTGTCATGAAACCCCACACCGAAAAGAGGTGGAATCAGCGGCCAAAGTGACCCAAAACATGCTAGCGTACATGGGAATTTAACCGCGCCAGATCCGATCCCTATATGGCAGTATAGGTTCGAAGACCAGGAGATATAAGGAGACCCATACCCGGTAAGCTGGACAGTTTCATCTCATGAGAGTTACGTGAACCTACGCCCTTCCCAAAAGAAGGCATCACCGCTCATATCTAGTCTATCGGTGCTCAGTATAAAGTTCCATTACATTCAACTCATACAACATGGAAGCTGGCTTCTAGTATGAGGACATCATATCTCAATATATGATTTCTCATCTCATCATTAGTATTAAGTGTGTTAATCTCAATACTTTCATTAGAGTGTTCATAGAGACTGGTCTTTTCATTAACTTACACTCTCATAGGTGAGTACGTTTTGGTAACATTTACTTAGGATCATTTGAGATTGTTCTCATCTTTCACATTAGCCTCATATCATGTTGTCACCACATTCATTAACATTAGCACAATTTCTCTTCATAATTACTCACCCCATTTTACGTGAATGTTCATTTCATCATAAGCAATGCACTTGGCCATTTGTGTGTTTCACACTCTTACTTAACCATTCTAGGGTTTCATCATTTCATTACATAATAATCATTTTATCGTATGCCAATGCACTTGGCCATTTAGTGTGTTTTACACTTGTATTTAACCCTTCTAGGGTTACATCATTTCATTACATACATCTTAGGTTCACTTATTTTTAAACGTATGCTAGACTTATGGGTCTATACATACAAGCCATGAGGCTTCATTCATAATTCGCTAAGTGACTCATATCTTTCTAAGGTTATGTAGTACAAGACTTATGTATCTTGTATGTATGTCAAGATCTCGATTTGATCTAAGTAGGTGGCATTATTTTTGAACATTTAATTCACCTATGACTTATGTATCAATACGGAAATTTGGGAAAGGGAACCCATGTTCAAATCCCTTGAACAACACATACTTTTTCTCTTAATTTCGATTTATGTTTCGGTTTGGAGATCCGAGTTCGAATCCCCTTAGCAACATCATTATTCTTATTTTTTTTTCTACTTTAGTTACTCCACTCGGCCGAGGGGTGGTGGGTTCGAATCCCACTCCCCTCACTTTCATTATTATTGATTATTTTCCTTTGTCTCCTCACGTGACCAAGAGGTTGTGGGATCGAACCCCCACACCTCTCATCTTTTTCTTTCTTTTATTTTTCCTTGGCGACACGTTAAGCCTAGAGGTGGTGGGTTCGAATCCCACTGCTCTCTTTTCCTTTATTTTTATTTATTCTTAAGTCTAGGAGAATCAGCCTAGGTACCCAATTTCGATCCCCCTTAACCCCATTTCTTTATTTTTATTTTTCTTTTGTAATTTAGCAAGGTGAGGTCTCGGGTTCGAACCCTGCTGACCTCACTGATTTTTCTTGCATTTTTTTTACATAGTACGTGCTGCACCCTTTTTGACCGAAACCTCATCACCAAATGCTGGAAATTTAATTAAATTTTCCAGCCTTTACTTAACAACAGTAATACGTTCGTTTTGAGGTACCTTCACGATTCGTTTAACACATTCTTAGGTGTTGATTCATTGTTGTTTAGCTTAGATTTTTCCACTTAAGATCAGCCACCTTACACTTCATTTAAACATAACAACTTATACACCTTATGCACAATAATTCCAATCATCAAACAAGCCTTTTTAAGACTTTAAAACGGAGAACAACAACAAACATTTTACATAGTGCACCACATCATTTTCGGTTGACATCATTGAACATGCTTGCTATTTCCAAACACAAAATCACAAAGAGCATCATATTTCACACTTAGCTACCAGCAACCATACCAACAATATGATTTCTAACCTAATTTAGATTGAAATCAGGAGGAGACTAGGGACAAGGAATTCAACAATAAAGGGGACAGCCCTAGTTTCATACGTTGAATTTTGTAGATAGAAATTTCTATTGGAGAAAGGATTCCAAGAGAGAAAACCCATACCTTGTTGTAGCTTTTCACACCTCCAAAGTGCTGCCCAAATCCTCCCCTAAACCTTCAACACGATCCCGTCGAGAAGATGATGTAAAGTTTTCGTTTCTTAAGTTAGCTTGCTTGTTTGTATTTTTTTTTGTAAGTTCTTTGAGTGTAGAAAAATTTTGATTGCTTTCTAATGTTTTATCTTCTGTTTTTGCAGCCAGGAAAAACAGAATGGACGAGAGAGATAGAGAGATTTAGGCGTGAGAGAGAGTGTTTGTGTGAGATAGTGCCTCTTAAAACTAGGATAGTTGGCAAGACTTAGTCAATTTAAAAAAAACATTAATTAATAAATAAATAATAATTAATAATAAAAATCTAATTTTCCTTTTTTCTTAAATCAGCCATTAATTATTAATTTATTGAATTAATTCACCAATTAAAAAAAATCACATTAAATCATTGCTCCTACCTAGGTTCGAACCCAGGTGGAGCAAGACTTCATTTCAAGGGCTCAATTTCGGACCTCTCTCCCCAAATTGCCCATCCACTTTATTAATTAAATAATTAATTATATATTTAGGGTAATTACGATACTACCTTAGCCAGGAAAAAGACCATTTTACCCCTAGACCCTTCAAACCTAAGATTTGTTCTTTTTAAGTCCAGTAAAGACTCCTTCGAGTAAATCTTCGTATTCGAGAGACCTACATGGTTGGACCCAACCTTTCCAAGCTCAACTAACTCCCCAAGTTAGTTGGCTTGGCTGTAGCAAGGGTTTCGAGGTCTGGTTCTACGCGCATCAATCTGTGTGAACCCTGGTCTAATCGTAGGCATTCTTGACACATTAAGCATTTCTTATCTTATTCATTTTTAGGGTTGTTACAGTTGACCTAGATTACTCTAATTAGTATAGAATTGACCTTGAATTGCATTGTGTCGTATGGTCCACTTATGGTGGCAGTTTTTACATTCTTGTCATTCACTATATGTTATGGTCATGTCCTTGAAGGAAAATTTATGTATTTTGAAGTGTGGTTATGATGATCACACATGTGAAGTTATGTGCCTAGTCCTTCCATTCTAGTTTATGATCTAGGGTGTATTTATAATATTATGAACATGTGAATGATTCTGTTAAGGTTAGGAGTGGTCTATATGGTTAACATTGATGAAGTTCTATTGATGAATGACCCTCTACCTATGTACCCCTATATGATTGTGTGGTCTTATATGAATGATTAGGAGTCATTTATTCAATTGTTGGATATATTCTTGTCTCCTATGGTGTAATGTGAGTGTGTGTAGTCTATAGTCCGTAATACTATATATCTTTGTGATTAAGACTTGAGGGATTTTATACATGTGTTCTGGTCTTTATAGGGTGGCTTCCTTATTACTAAGTTGGTTCTATTATGTGATCATGATGATTAATATGTACACATACCTCATGCATGACTACAAGTGTAATATGTTCATGAAAGTATGAAGAAGGTATCTTAACTAGGATGACTTTATAGGTAGGCTAGTGTAGGTAAGGGTATGGTACATTACCTATACATTGCACATGTGTACCTTGATAGGATAGTTCCTAGGGTGATCTCTTATTGTATATAAGTTATGAATGCATGATTAAGCTATGAACATGATAAATATGAGATGATGATAAATGCATTGTGAGGTATTAGAAGTGATCTCTTATGCATGTTAATGTTATGTTATAAAGTAAAGTATATGACTAATGAAGTATGAAAGTGTAGTGTCTAAATGTGTTTATGTAAAAGGGTTCCTCATATATGTACACATACACACACGAATGCATGAATGAAGCATGTTATAATAGTCTAGTAAAGTAGGGTCTTTTGAAAAGTATTACTCAATTGTACTCTAAACTAGACTTTTCTATGAATATGCTATGTCCATGTGAAAAGATATTCTCACATGATTTAGGTGTTGATGAAAGCACATTCTCATTATTAACCTATGAGTTATGCATATGATCAGTTAATATCCTAAACCTTATTTTTAAGAAGTAATGTTAATAAAGGCTTTTCAAAAAGGGAACTTAGCTTATCACCAAGTGAACTTTACAATGAGAGGTGTTTCTTCATAAAGAAAGTAAAGTTCACCCTATGGTTTCTCATGAGATGGAAACTACAATGCCACTCGGCATAAAGTGGGTTTAAACTATACATCTCCTAGTTCCTTAAATATGTTGCCCCTATAGGACCTAGCAAGTGGATCCACCTAATATTCTACCATGATGTTAATGTTCTACCTTAGCAAGTAGAGCACCTCCTTTTGGTATAGGATTCCATGACACCAGATTTCATGTTTAGCTCAAATGGTCTAATGTCGGTTGAGGCTAAGGTTTACCTAGAGTAAAATAAACAATGAATGTAAGATGATGAACCCTAATTAGGACTAACTAAGGGAAGTTGCTTAGTATAGGTGACAGTATGGGACTTTACCTATGCATTGCACAAGTAGCTCTTGAAGGGAGTTCTAGGAGGGAGTTCTATATGTATATGCCTATTATGCATGACATTGTATTATTGTCCTACTTTCATGATGATATGTATGATTTTGGTCTTATTGATTATATGATGAAGGTCTTGATATGCATCTAGTTGTCTATACTTGTCTTATTGATGTATGATGTAGGTTATAGTGCTTGTGGTCTCTTTGTGGGTTTACTTAGTATGTGTGAGGCTATGGGGCTTCACATGTACATTGCACTAGTAGGATTAGATTGGGATTATGAGTAAGGTCTTAGGATGTATTAATGAAATGAAGTTCAAATATGCATTGATAACTATTGTCCCCTTTTGATGATATTGGTAGTATTGACTTGCATGTTGTCTTGGAATGAGTCTTATATGAGGTTCATGAATTATGTTGCGTCATATGTGAAGTATGTGTTTCATGATATGATATTCTTCTATGAATGTATATGTTTAAGTTAATGAAGGTCATATGAATGTTCACCTTGGTGACCTTAAGTAATACTTGAGTGTGGATGGTGGAATGGGCGCCTATTCATGCATTGCACCAAGTATTACTAAAGGGTTACTTTGGGGAAAGGAGTTAAGGTAAAAGAAAGATAATGTTAAAAAAATGATTATTGTGCCTTAAATGTGGTATGTGACTTTACGTGATGTAATGACTATTGCACATGTCTATCTGAAGTATGTGAACTATATGTTGCTTATTGTGATAATGTTTATGTAGTTTTGCTAAAAGACATGATGCATGGTTTCTAACTAAAGGTCCTTTTTAAATGCATGTTTTTGTATGGTTTCCATACTTAGTGCATTCTTGTACCTATACCATTCTTCTTCATCTATTACACAAAGTGTTGGTGGTGATGGCTAGAAGATGTCTCCTAAGGTGATGTATTTCCAAGATCCAAAAAGGGATCCTTAATATTCAAGGATTTCCTATGTCAAGATATTATTTAAAGTATATGTAATAGCTTAGATTATTATTTTATGTTGTTAAGGGTCGTGTACCTATTCTAATCTATTGAGGTTGAGTCCAAGATGGCTAAAGAGACTTAGAGTCTAATTATGTACTGATGTTCTAGCATATGATGTGCTATGAAAAGTTTTAAGTTTTCCTCTAAATTTTTGTGTATATACGATGAATGATGTCTATGATCTTGTATAAGACCTCCGAGAGGTCTAGTACGCCATGTTACTTCTGGGGGTGCTCCCGGTCGTGACAAACATGGTATCAGAGCCAGGTTATAGAAAGTGGTTTCAGGGTCCAAAGTCTCATATTTCCACGTCTAGTAGAGTTTTGTTCATCGGTGGTTAGTCGTGACACAACTATGAGCTAGAGACTATAAGATCATAGACTTTCACTTTCTTCACTACTCTTGTGTCATGCGATAGAACTTAACTCTATATGATTTATCTCTTATGTTTCCTTGTCCGGTGGCCTTTTAGATGTGATTGCTTGGATGAGATGATGTCTCAAGACTTGAGAAGAAAAGGTGAGTTTTGATGCTTACTATGGTTTTGTGATTTGATGAGTATGTGTGAAGGTGAATTTGGATATATTTTGATGTGATGCCATTTATGGCAATATGTGATTGATGATAAATGAGATGTTATGTTGAGAAGTTATGATTATGATATGGTTATATCTTGTTAATAGTTGTTATGGTTGAATGGAGTTCCCTTTGGAATGATAGGTTGCCTTATGAATATGTATAATGATAGTATGATGTTACGAGATAGGCTTGAAGGGTTGTGGAGAAATAGGGTAAATAGTGAGAAGATGAAATGTTGCCCTTGTTATATGTGTAATTCTCCATAGTTGTCCTTATGTATATTGGAGCCTCTTGTATAGGCTTGATCCTAAGAAGGGAAGGTAGTATGCTTACCTTGTAAGGAAATTGTGAAGTATGCTAGTAAGTGGGAGAACCCTTATGACTAGTTGGTTAGTTACCTTATGAACTTATTCAAAGAATGGGGAAAAAGGGGAAGAAAGTGTATTATTCCTTAAGTTGGGATTATGCTTTGCCCTAGAAGTTGACATAGAGGTATGTATGTACCCCTTAACTCTTAAAGAGAAAGAGGGAATTGATGTTGACCTACTTTGATGTTGTTAGTTGTCTTTTAAGATTGATCTTAAGTATGGACATTTGAGGAGATGCTTAGATTGTACCTAGGCATGGTTGGTTGGAAGGTTCCACCAAAGGTGATGACCCTTGTAGGCTTGAATCCAGAACTACTTACCTTGTTAAGACATGGTTGTAGAATGTGATGAGATATAGAATTTCCCTTGGTATGCATGGTATAGTTAAGGCCTCGTGTGGTTCGGTAGTATGACCTATCTTGATGGTTATGAGTTCCTTTAGGTGATAAACTTAGAGGAGTAGTGATGCTTGAGTGGTACCTCACGAAGGTTGAGTTAGTAAGCTCCTTGGAATGAGATTCGGAGTGGAAACCCTCATTGATGCTGTCACATCCGGGGAGAACCACCTAGAAGTAACGTGGCATACTTGACCTATCGGCGGTGTTATGCAAGCCCATAGTCATCATTCATCTCATTGTCATAGGTAAATTTAGCGGAAAATTTAAAACTTTCATATCACATCATACGCTAGAAACATCACTTCATTTATACAAGAAATATCATTATACATAGTTAAAGACTTTAGTCTCTTTTTGCCATCCTAGAATCAACATCATTCGAGTACATTAGGGACACGACCCTTACAACATAAATCATAAGTACATATTTACTAAAGTTTACAGTAAACCATATGTTAGGAAATCCTTGGACTTAAGGATCCCTTTCCTTGAGCTTGGGAATTCACATATCAAGCTCCTCATCATTTAAAGGCATCTTTTAAGCATCCATAATGTCACATCCGGGTTTACCCCCCAGACGTAACCGGCATCGTCGTCCTCTTTGAGGACTAAGACAAGCCTCTTAACCTCGTCATAGCATTCATCGATTAAAAATGTGAAGGAATTTAGAACTTTTTATCTATACCTACTCGGAGGTTTACATAGACCTCTACATACACATAATCGTATTTATATCAAGTATACATAGACTTGTTCGTATACGAAGATTACATAGTCTTCTACTTTTATTTCACCCATTTATATAGTAAAGAATAATAGTCATAAAAGTCGTCTCATCTCATAAACCATCTATCAAAGACAATAAATCTTGGTCATAGCCCTACATTAATACAAGAAGCCACATATAGGCTATAGACAACATCATCTCAAACGAGTAATAGAGTCAATACAGAATTATATAACTAAGTAACATAGGAGTAAGATGTCAGCAATGCCCTCAGGAGAATGAGGACCTACCACTTGGATGGTAAGAGATCCAAGTCTTCCTTTCCAGCAATTCGGAGCAAGTTCAATGACCCGAACCTAAAATGTTTGGGAAAAAGGGAAAGAAATGGGGTTAGTACTCCACATGTACTAAGTATGGAACCATATATACAATTACCAATCAAATATACTTTGAAAGGGATATTTAAGACAAATCATTATAAAACATATACCAGTGAAACATAGCAAAGCAAAGCATAGTAACTATAACCTTCATAAAGTCACAAGTGCAATGATCAAGTAAATTCCCATGACTCTTACTTAATCAAGTAACCTATCAAGACTACAATTAGCAATTAACCTCACTTAACATACTCTCCCATTTCATGAAAAATTCTTCTTCAACCAAAGCAACAACCTTATACTCATAAGCATGTTATTCAATGTACAAAGTCATTTACATTACATCACTACTTTACATACATAATATTGACCTCTCAAATCTCCTATCAAGGCAAACTAGTGCAAGGCTGAAGTAGAGTCCCATACCCCTACCGAAGCTATAGCCAAACCCTTTCAAGTTACTTCGATTAGTCTATATATTATTCATTCATTTTAGTTTAGGGAAACCTTGCCTTAACCGACATAGACCACATGAGCAAATGTGGAATCCGGTGTCATGAAACCTTACACCGATGGAAGGTGGTCTACCGGCCAAGGTAGAACCTAACGTAAACGTAGCTATCTAGGTGGATCCACTAGCTAGTATCCTATGGTGGCAACATAGTTCAAGAACTAAGAGATAGGTATTCCCTCTATATACCATTTGGTAGTGGGGCCTCACCTCATGAGAAATCATGAGTGAATATTCCTCAAGGAAAGTCAACACTTCACGTGATTCCATAGGTGAGTATTCCTCTAAGGGGAGTCAACACTCTATAAGGGACAAATGGTGAATATTCCTCCAAGTAAAGTCAACACCTCTCAATGTCAAGTTCACTAGGTGCTAGGCTAAGTTCCCTTAATATCAAAGTCTTTAACTTTATTAACCATCTCAACCTAGTTAGATAGTAGGGTCAAACCCTTGTATATTCATCATCATAGCTCAATAAGAATTGTATGAGAAATAATCCTTTCATTAACAATTCATATAGGTGAAGTTAACCATTGTACCTCTCATCATAGTAAGGAAAATCTTTACACAACGACTTCCCTATATCATGTACTCCTAGGCAGCCTCACAACCAACCTAAACATTTCAATTCAATCATCATACCAACCTATCACCTTAAGCAAGGTATACTTCAACACAATATTATCACTTGATGATAATTAATCACAATTTGAAGTAAGGATTAGGATAGTCAAGACTTACCAATACTTCTCCATAGTTCACCAATAAGGGCCTTACCATCAACCCATAGACCAACCCAATTTGGGTCATCATACCAATGTAATTCAATAGGCAACATGAGAACTAATTTAAGAGAAACACTATGCAACAAAGCAATACTAAATCAAAGCTTGGTAGCATGATATCAAAGTCTATCTTCTTACCCTAGATTCAATACTCAAGAAATAGGCATGAAGAACTTCCATTCATTAAAATATACTCATGATGAATACAATAACAACCATTAAAGATGATTTAAACAATAATTAGATCAATTACATCAATCCAACCCAAATTCATATCAATCCCAATACCTAGGGTTAAGGGTTAGGGTCATCTCCCACAATCTAGACCAAACTACATCAATTCATCATAATCAAGTTACAATACATGATAATATATTCATTATAACCCAAATAATACATAAACAACTCAATTCATATAATCAAATTCGAAATTGGATGAAACCCATATGAAACTCAACTTTTGGAAAACCATTGAATGTGCCCTTTGAGGGAAGAATCTCAAAGGTGAATTAGATCCCATACCTTAAGATTTGATGACGTTTTGATGGTGAATTTCGTGCTAAATCAGCCCCCAATGATCTCCCCAAGTTGTTCTCCAATGGAGTCTTCCAATAGAGAGAGAAAGTAGAGAGAAAAAAGAGAGTTTTGTTTTGATAATAATCATTAGGCTAATGAATGTTGGGGTATTTATAGTGGGGTCTTAAGTCACTTAATTAGTCTTCGCATAATCCCATAATTACCCCTAAGACACTTGATAAAATAATTAGTATAAAACTTAAATCTGAAAACCACCACAGGCCCTCCCCGACGGCTCCCCGACGACATGCCGTCGTGGGCGTGACGGATAGGACCCCTCCATCCTGCACGTCCGTCGCACTAGTCAGAGACTGTGCAGGCGGAGACTTTCTTCCAAGCAGCTAAGGCTGGCACGATGGTGGCCTCGACACCTCGTCGCGCCTGTGACGCCCCATCATGGGGTCCGTCGTGGCCTACTGTCTCAAGGGTCCTCCTCGAGGGCCCTTAGTCGATCCTCGGGGAGTCGTACCCTGACTTCTCCAACATGAAACCATCCCACACTATGTGTTACACCTATTGTTACAAACTTTTACTAAATTCCAACTCTTTAACTTGGTTAAACTAAAAGGACACTCTAGCCCTCTTATGAACCAACTTATCGGATGTTATGAACCTTTTGGTTCCAAAACACTTCAACGACTCCATATACGCCTAATTTGTCTAGGAACAATGGTTTAGACCTTAAGGAGCCTATTTAAGTCTTATCACATGACTTTGGGATTTCGAAATGTTACACATAACCTACACCTTGTGTAAAAGGCAGAGAAGAATGGAGTTAGTACAAGAATGCACTAAGTATGACAACCATGCAAAAACATGCATTTAAAAGGGACGTTTACTTGAAATCATGCATCATGCCTTTTTATAAAACTTCGTGAGACTTGGATAAAATAGCATTTATAAAATTCACATACTTTATATAGGCATATTCAATGATCATACATCATATAAAATCACATATAGTGTTTAAGGCATTTTAGAGTCACATTACAATAAGCATACTAACTTTAGAGTAAGCTTCCTTTCTTTTAACACCTTAACCTCCCAAGTAACCCTCTAGTGATACTTGATGCAATGCATCACCTTAAGGCCACAAGGAATCATACATACATCCTACATAAGCCATCACATACCATCATATAGGTATAGTACATCATAAGCGCATTTAAGTCAAGGCCATAAAGGCATTACAGTGAACTTTACTCATTATGCACATATACCAACTTTAATTCACATAGAACAATATAAGACCTTACTCACAATCCCAATCTAAGTCTACTAGTGAAATGTACATGTGAAGCCCCATAACCTCACACAAACATATTAAGCCTATCATGAGACCAAAAGACTTAACATTCACTTCATACATTAACATGACAAGCATAGACAACTTCATTTATGCCAAGCAAGACATCATATAGTCCTTAAGACCAATCACTATGCATGTAGGGACAAGACCACATCATATAGACTCATACCATGCATTTCATCATCACAAGTAGACAACACTACAATGTCATGCATAAGGACATAAACATAATCACATGCATTAGAACACCTTCCTAGAACTTCCATCAAGAAGAGCTACTTGTGCAATGCAAAGGTAAGTTCATTACTCTCACCTATCCTAAACAACTTCCCTTAGGTAATCCTAGTTAGGGTCCTAGTCATTTAATTCCATTGTCAATTTTACTTTAGGAAACTATATTCTCAACCAACACTAAGACCATGGGTGATAATCATGGAATTTGGTGTTGTAGAGACTTACACCAAAGAAAGGTGCTCTACCTAGCAAAGGTAGAATATTAGCACATGCTAGCATACTAAGTGATGTCACTTGCTAGATCCTGTGTGGCAACCATAGCTTATGGAACTTGGAGGTACATGTGGAAACCCTGTTTTTGTCTAATGAGACATTGTAGTTATCCACTTATGGAAATATCACTCTATGCCATTTGTCTAAGAGGCTAACCACCTCGTGAGGTCTATGGTGACCTACCTTCCTACAATGGGAAGGGACACCCCTCATCTTCAAGTTCACTCGGTGCTAAGCTAAGTTCCATTTATTGAAAATCCTTTATTAACATTACTTTATAAAATTAGGCTTTAGGAGATTGACTCCTCATATGCTTAGCTCATAGGTTATAGATGAGAGTTCATCAACCAATATCATGTGAGAAACCCTTTCACATGGACATAGCATATCCAAGCACCTATCCAGTTTAGGGTACTCTTGAGAACACCTTTCAAGTGCCCCTCTATTGACTAGACAATCATTCCTGTGTGTGTATACATGTGAGCAATCCTTTCACATAACACCTTTTAGCCACACATATTCATACTTCATTTCATTCATGCATAAGTGTACAAGTGTAACTATATGAGCAATCCTTTCATATAAACACATTTAGACACTAGGTATAATCATACTTTATCATACCATATACTTCACATTATAGCATATAAGACATATTCATAACATGTTCATACATTCCTAGTCATGTACTTAGGGGACCAACCTAGGAACTATCCTATCAAGGTACACATGTGCAATGCATAGACAAGGTCCCATACCCTTGCCCGTACTAGTACACCTATCAAGTCATCCTAGTTAATGATACATCAGATAACATGTTTCATAGTCATATACCTTATATGCATAGTAGTAGGCATTAGTGAATATGAGAACAATCTTTCATTAGACACTATGAACCTTTACTATATTATAAGCATGCATAATGTGTGAGTGTGTGTGCATTGGTCAACATGATCACATAATGTCTATCAATTAACACATTGAGGCATCCACCCTCTTAGGACCACAATGCACAACCAAGAATGTATCACACAACACAATATAGCATAGGAGACAAGCTAACTTCATATTACACTTAAGACTCCTAACCTTAGACATTCACACATTCACATACGGGTACATAGATAAGGGATCATTAACCATTTATACTCCTCTAAGGCGTCACCTTATCAAACCCCAACATAGTCATTCATATGCCTGTAACATGAGCAATACAACCTAGATCACAACTAGAATTGAAACTAGGCATAAGCTTCATATTGGGTGATCATCACCAACACACATTCATAATATAATTTCCTTCAAGGCCATGATCACATCACATATATATTGAAAATAAAGTAAACACCGCCACCATAAGTGGACCATACCACACAATTCCATATAAAGCTTCATCAACTACCAATTCTATAAGAAAGTAAAGAGGAGTAGGTAATCTTACCAATTTATCAACCTTTGATCATCATTGATTAATAACCATATTTCATCAACAATTCATATCTAGGGCAGTAGCTACTGGTATACTAATATAGTCAAAATAATGAATTAATCATATCAAGATCAAGATCATATCAAGTACACTACATTATCGATCTATAGAATGTGCAAAAAAGTTGATCACTTAACAATTCTTCCTTACTTTGATCATCAATGATCAACCTCATTAATTCACAAAAGTACAATATAGGGCAATAGCTACAAGTATATTTTCATAAACGAAATCATACATGCATTCCCTATAGAGTCTATATTACAGTGAACACCATACAATTACAATAGAGAGGAAGTGGAGATCAAGTCTTCAAGCATCAATCTACATTGGACCAATAACACATATTTCATTATCACAATACATAATAGGAAGTACATAAAGTACAATAACCATATACGAAATCATGAATCAATCACCATAGAATCGAGATACATTGAAATACATTAGCAATTTGTAGAAGATAGGAGAACATGAATCAATACTACCTAATCTTCAAGCCTTAATCCACATTGGATCCATTAAATATAATTCATAATCTATACACATTATATACATTACCTAAAAATCAATTTAACATACTTGAATCACATTATAATCCTCCTAACATCAAGATCACGATTACCAATACATAGCCTGAAAACGAGAATTGGAAGGGAGAATGGGTTCATCATGAAATTGGATTGAAATCCACTTTAGATTTAATACATTGTCATCAATTTATCATGATTAAGCCTTTGAACACGTTTTTAGAAAGAACACATGGCTAGATTGAAGAAGAAGAAGTTTGATCATGAACTTGCATTGAAAACATTGAAAGGAACTCTCTAGATGGAAGATTACCTAGAGATGAAGGATCACCATACCTTTGTTAGATGAACAACTCACAAAATCTTTATGAAGAATCCATGGGAATCCAAGCTCCAAGTTGTTCTTGAGTTTCACCTCCAATGGAGGTTTCTAGAGAGAATATTTTGGGAGAAGAAGTCTAATTTTGAATTGAGTATTGGGTATGGGTATTCACGTTTTTGATCATATTAATATACCCAAAATAACAAAATAAACCACATAGGGTAAGGTTATAATGTGGGTTGAATTTCCCATTCACCCCATAATGGACAGCGTGCATGGCAGTTGATGCAGGCTGCATCAACGGCCACCAAACGACGCCAAGTAGGTCCATCAACAAATTGTACTGCAGGTCATCGTTTGGGATTGAGGCTTGTACATTGACTTAAGACTTCACCAGTCTAAGTCTTGGATGATGCCTCACCATCTAAGGGTCATAGGTGAGACTACTGGCTGTCTTTTGGCTCCGTCGATTGACACTGCCAAGGCAGTGTCTCGACAGCCTTTGGGTCCTCCTTTAGGGATTCTAATGGGGGCCTTGGGGAGTCGTACCTAGAATTTTCCAACATAACTATAAAACTTAACATGTCAAGGTCATTCCACATCATGTTCACTCAAAATAAACACTCGCAACACCTTCAAACATGCTAGGCACACTCAAGACACACATGAACGTCTCAAGGGCTAACTTTCAAACGTCTTGGACGTTCTTGGACGTTGGACCTCCAAACTTCATGAAAATTAATATACTGCTTATAAACATCATTATAACTCATATAAGGACCTCATAAGCTCATGAAATACACATATAAGCACACATAGACACATGAGGCACATAAGTGACTAGTCGTTGAACGTCTTAGTCGTCCTTTGACGTTTGACTTCTAATTCACCTAATGTCAATCATGCATACTAACACTTAATTAATATGTTGAAAAGATTATCGACACATGTAAGGATCTAGACACCTTAACTCATTTTATGGTTCTTACAGATGTCAAACCTTCTTATGTGAGGAGTATGTAGGTTTGGTCTTGACTTACCTTGACCTTGGTGTTCAAGGGCATGATGTGGTTAGGCTTACCCCAAGTGGGGAAAGTGTGCCTAGATTGAAAGGTTTCGAGTACCCTTAATATTCATATGTTGAGTTTCCTTGAACTTCTTTATGTTGAGAATCACTTTGAGGTGATATTAATAAAGGGAGTGCATAAGCTTAGATCCTAAGAGAGGAATGATGTGCCTAGTTATTAAGATTGGTAAGGTAAGGTTCTCTTGGTTGAGGTAAGTTGCTCTTAATTAGATTTTTTTATCAAATTCCTATTTTTCATGTTGTTATGCATCTTGTTATGTTAAATGTGCATTTGACTTCATGAGATGGCTTAATGAACATACTTGATGTCCCTTATAATGTGTGTTATTTTGTCCCCACAAAAAGAAGTTTAGTTTTCTTAAAATAAGCAATGATGAGTCTCTTTAATAATGTGTGAATTTTTATGACTCGAGAAGTGTTAACGTAAACTCACTCCTGAGAATAAATGGTATGCCTAGTTAGTGTTATTGATGTGTGACTATGAATTGTAATAATATCCCTAAATGATGCATGTTTATGAAAGCTAGTGTTTTGCTAGAAATAGGAAATTGTGAAATTTCTTCCTAAATGTTGTGATGTGTGTTGTGTGATTTACAATTTTAACTTCATGAGGAAGGGAGTATGAGCATTCTTTGGTTAAAAGTGGAGAAGTTCTCCTTAAAATGAATTGACCTTAGTGCAATGCTTGTATATGATCTTTTGATGGCGTGTGTGTTGAGGAGAAGGACATACCTCCTTAAACATAACTAAACATGAAGATTTTATTTGTGGCCTTAATGGTATTTTGTAGAAATGTTAGGGATTTTGTTGATCAACATTACTCATGAACTATGTGCAACTAGTATGAGTTGCTTATTTGTCTCTTGATTGATATTGTTGAACATGCCTATGTGTGATTTAAAGAATATTGCATGTTGAACTTTTAATGAAATTAAAATTAAATACCATGTCACAATTATGAGAACGATGTTCCTCCTATGAACATGAGAAATGCCTATGTGTTTGATGCATTAAAGAGTGAGTGAATGAAGGATTTACTTGCTTGTGTTGCATTGAGTGCATAATGGTATGTAGTTGGTGTTCCTTGTATGTTTGGTGTATTGAATATTGCATGAAGATATATTGAATGTTGTGGGATGCTATATGGGTTATTGAGTCCTTGAAAGTGTTTAAAATGTTCCAAGTGTCATTCGAGGACGAATGTTCCCAAGTGGGGAATATTGTAAGACCCTCAAAAATGAACAAGTTGTCTAGAGCCTCACATGTGCCTTAAAGAGTTAATAACATGTTAATGAAGTATTTTACAGCTTGTATAGTTGATTTGAATAGGTTTGGAGGTTAAACATCCAAGAACGACCAAGACGTTCGAAAGATAATCTTTAGGCGTACTAGTGTTCCTTTGCATGTTTTATGTATTGTTTTGTGCCTAATATGATAGGATTAGACACTAACTTGTATATGATCATATTAAGGGTCAAAACGTCTGGGCATGACTCCCCAAGGACCACCCGAAGGGTCCTTGAGGAGCACCCAAAAGATGGCAGTACACTACCTTGGCAGTGTCAAACCACGCCTAGCCAAACAACGCCTCGTGAATGGATCGATGCCCCACCGATTGGGGGCGTTGCTCCACACTTAAGAGTGAGAGATCATCCCCCAAAAGTGTAGTCTCTGCCATAAATGACAGACGTGCAGGACAGCACCGTCATTCCATCGACGGTCCATCACTTGCAACTGTCGATTGGACCTGCAACATCCTAGATGCTGCCAAGTTAAGCGGTGAATTTCCACATTCCAAATAAGGTATAGGCAGTTCTTTTATCCCTTTTTAGGTATATTAAGTTGGTTAATAACATGAAAACCCTATTCACAATTCATTCTTAAAATTCCAAACCTTCCCTCCCAAATAAGAACTCCCAAAAACCTCCATTGAAGACCAAGCTCAAGAACAACCTAGGGGATGGATTCTAGTGCTTTATTATCCAATGTTTTGTAGCTTCTCATGTAGTAAGGTATGGTAATCCTTCATCCTTAGTTAACCTTTCATCTAAGGAGTTCCTTCAAAGGGTTTTCAAAGAGAATTCATGATCAAAGTTGTTATCTTTCAATATATCCATGGGTTCATTGTCAAATTGATTTGAAAAGCATTCTAATGATGAATTTATGATTAGATACTGATTTTTTGATGAATTACAATCCAATTCCATGAAGAACCCATGATCCTCTTAATTTCTCAAATTGGTCTATAACATGGGTCTTGTGATCTTGATTCCATGTTAATTGAATTGTGATTAAATTGTATTGAATTGCCTATTGCTATTGTTATCTATGTAAATTGAATAAGAATTGTGGAGGAATGATCTAAGGTGATAATAGCTTGGAGAATTTGGTGAGTCGACTTAGATTCCTATAATTAGTATAGAATTGACCTTGAATTGCATTGTGTGGTATGATCTCTTTATGCTGGTGGTGTTTGCATTCTTGTCATTCTCTATTTTCTATGGTCATTGCCTTGAAGGCAAATTGATGTATTGTGAAGTGTGGTTATGATGATCACACGTGTGAATTTATGTGCCTAGTCCTTCCATTCTAGTTTATGATCTAGGGTGTATTGATAATATTATGAACATGTGAATGATTACGTTAGGGGTATGAGTGGTCTATATAATTAACATTGATGAAGTGTTGATGATGAATGACCCCTACCTATGTACCCATATATGATTGTCTAGTCTTATATGCATGATTAGGGGTCTTCTATTCAAATGTTGGATATATTCTTGTCTCCTATGATTTAATGTGAGTAAGTGTAGTCTATAGTCCTTAATACTCCAAGTATGTGTGACTTAAGACTTGAGGGATGTTGTACATGTGTTGTGGTCTTTAGAGAGTGGCTTCATCATTACTAAGTTGTTGCCATTATGTGATCATGATGACCAATATGTACACACACACCTCATGCATTACTACAAGTGTAATATGTTCATGAAATTATGAAGAAGGTATCTTAACTAGGATGACTTGATAGGTGGGCTTGTTTAGATAAGGGTATGAGACTTTACCTATACATTTCACATGTGTACCTTTATAGGATAGTTCCTAGGGTGATCTCTTATTGTATATAAGTTATGAATGTATGATTAAACTATGAACATGATAAATATGAGATGATGATAAATGCATGATTGTGAGGGATTAGAAGTGATCTCTTATTCATCTTAATGTTCTGTTATAAAGTAAATTATATGACTAATGAAGTATGAAAGTGTAGTGTCTAAATGTGTTTATGTGAAAGGTTTCCTCATATATGTACACATACACACACGAATGCATGAATGAATCATGTTATAATAGTCTAGTAAAGTAGGGTCTTTTGATAGGTGTTACTCAATTGTACTTCAAACTAGACTATGCTATGAATATGCTATGTCCATGTGAAAGGATATTCTTACATAATTATTAACCTATGAGCTACGAATATGAGGGGTTAATCTCCTAAAGCCTATTTTTATGAAGTAATGTTAATAAAGGATTTTCGAAAAGGAAACTTAGCTTAGCACCGAGTGAACTTGACAATAAGAGGTGTTCCTTCACAAAGGAAGGAAAGTTCACCATATGGTTTCTCATGATATGGAAACTACAATGTCACTCAACATAAAGAGGGTTTCAACTCTACATCTCCTAGTTCCTTAAATATGTTTCCCCCATTGGACCTAGCAAATTGATCCACCTAATATGTTAGCATGATGTTAATATTCTACCTTGGCAACTAGAGCACCTCTTTTCGGTGTGGGGTTCCATGACACTAGATTCCATGTTTAGCTCATGTGGTCTAATTTCGGTTGAGGCTAAGGTTTGCCTAAAGTAAAATGAACAATGGAAGTAAGATGATGAATCCTAACTAGGACTAACTAAGGGAAGTTGCTTAGTATAGGTGATGGTATGAGACTTTACCTATGCATTGCACAAGTAGCTGTTGAATATATATATATATATATATATATGTATATATATATATATATATATATATATATATATATATATATATATATATATATATATATATATATATATATATATATATATGTATATATATATATATATATATATATATATATATATATGCATATGCCTATTATGCATGACATTGTAGTATTGTCCTACTTGCATGATGATATGTATGATGTTGGTCTTATTGACTATATGATGAAGGTCGTACTTGATATGCATGTAGTTGACTATACTTGTCTTGTTGATGTATGTTGTAAGTGATAGTGCTTGTGGTCTCTTTGTGGGTTTACTTAGATATGTGACGATATAGGGCTTCACATCTGTATTGCACTAGTAGGCTTAGATTGGGATTATGAGTAAGGTCTTAGGATGTATTAATGAAATAAAGTTCAATTATGCATTTGAGGACTATTGTATCCTTTTGATAATATTGGTAGTATTGACTTGCATGTTGTCTTGGAGTGACTCTTATATGAGGTTCAGAAATTATGTTTGGTCATATGTGAAGTATGTGTTTCATGATATGCTATGCTTATATGACTGTATATGTTTAAGTTAATGAAGGTCATATGAATGTTCACCTTGGTGACCTTAAGGTGATGCTTGAGTGTGGATAGTGGAATGGGACACTATTTATACATTGCACCAAGTATTAAAGGATTACTTTGGGGTAAATGAGTTAAGGTAAAAGAAAGATAATGTCAGAAAATGATTAATGTGCCTTAAATGTGGTATGTGAGTTTATGTAATGTTATGACTATTGTACATGTCTATGTGAAGTATGTGAACTACATGTTTCTTATTGTGGTAATGTTTATGAAGTTTTACTAAAAGACGTGATGCATGATTTCTAACTAAAGGTCCTCTTTAAATGCATGTTTTTGCATGGTTTCCATACTTAGTGCATTCTTGTACTAATACCATTCTTCTTCATCTTTTACACAAAGTATAGGTGGTGATGTCTATAGGATACCTCCTAAAGTGAAGACCTTGATCGATGTTTTTCCAAGCTCCCAAAAAGATCCTTAAGATTTAAGGATTTCCTATGTTAAGATGTTATTTAAAGTATATGTAATAACTTAGAATATTATTTTATGTTGTTAAGGGTCGTTTCCCTATTATACTCTATTGAGGGTGAGTCTAAGATGGCAAAAGAGACTTAGAGTCTAATTATGTACTTGTGATATTTTATATATATGAAGTGATGTTCTAGCATATGATGTGCTATGAAAAGTTTTAAATTTTTCCGCCAAATTTCTATGTCTATGCGATGAATGATGTCTATGGGTTTGTATAAGATCTCGAGAGGTCAAGTACGCCATGTTACTTATAGGGGGTGCTCCCGGGTTGTGACAAATGTGGCCAAGTCTTAATCCTCTTCTGTCTCCTTGTTGGTTTTGGACACACAATCAAGGAGTTGGGTTGCGGTCTCATAGGAGTGTCGCATCAAGCATCCAGAAGAGAGTTGGTTAGCCACCAATCTATTTCGGGGTCAAGACCCATGTAGAAACATTCCAGAAGCATTTTGTCTAGAATTCCATGAGTTGGGCACTGCTAAAATAGGATTTTAAACCTTTGCCACAACTCATAAATGGACTCACCTTCCAAGTGCATGAAATTTAGGATGTTATCCATAAAGATCATCAATCTAAAAGGAGGGTGATCTATTTGGTTACTGTTGCTTCCAAATGTGCTCCTATTTTCTGCTCAGCAACACAAAAACCAAAACTAAAAAATAAGTACAACTATAAATAACAAGCGCTAAGTTTAACTTAACCAAAAACTATCAAGTAACACCAAGCCCCGGCAACGGTGCCATTGGATTAATAACGTTTCAATGACACTTCATCCAATACTAAGCATGAACGATTGTTAGATAGTAACATTACCCAACTAGTGAGTTGGGGTCGATTCCTAAGGGAGTGGTTTGTAATCGAGACTAAATACAAAAATAAGAATTTGCTCAAGTCAATCAAAGATAAAACATTTAGGAAGAAAACATATTTCAACTTTGGGGTGACAAAAGTGTCAAAGATTTGGGGATTCGTATTTAATTATCAACTAAAATAACAAATAACACGAAAATACAAATATATAGACGGGATTGTTGGGATGTGATCGGATTATTGGCTAAGGTAAACAACCGGGTAATTGCAATTAATAGTAGACAACTGCATATCAGTGAATAAGCTATACTTTAGTGGGATAATCTTTCTCTCGAACAATTTACCTCGAAATAAATTGGTTTCTCTCAAACATCAATAAGCAACAATTAAGAAAAACCTTCACTTTAGTCCATTCACTCTCTAAAGCTGAATGTGTGGAAAAGGGTTTAGGAAATTCACTCTCTAGAGTTGAACCCATGACAACTGAATACCCACAGACAATCGATTCATTAATTTTGGTTTTAAAACTTCTCTCTTGAGCAAGCCAAAAAGATGAAATTCTTGTATTTGCAACTTCAACCCATTAAATTCAACCACAATTACTGAACAAAATCACTTTTAAACAACAAGTAAACCATCAATTAACAATACCCAATAGTTAAATCAACCCATAATCACATAATCACATCCCAAGAATTGAGGTTTTAGCTAGACATGGTAAACAAAATAAAATCTTTACCAAATTGTGTTTGTATCAAGTGGGTAGGATTAATATTTTGTTTATAGAGCTATAAGATGAAGAATCTTCATCAACCACTTCCAATTTCTTAGAAATAAATTTTCAAAGCTAAGGAAAAATTGTCTCTCTATTTAGTTCTAAGCTCTGAACTTCAAAAACTCGATAATACTAAAAACTATTGAATGTTCGATACTAAACTAAGAATTTATAAAGGTATTTATAATCGCCCAAAAATGTGTTGCGAAAGACCAGTCGACGCAATAAGTCGGGATTGCCAATCCACTTGTGATCCACCCTTTGGTCATTTTTTATCTCCGTTCTGCTTTTTCCGTCAGCATCTTCAAGTTTTGTACCTTTGGGCGATATGGCACTACATCGCGGAACCGTTCGACGACTAGCCGACTACTCCTTTCTCTCGCTGACTTGATATTCTCCTTCAGGGCTTGGCACTCTGGAACATTAGGCGAGACCATGGCCGTTCGGCGAATCTCCAAATGTTTTAGGCGATTCTCATGCCTTGTTTTCTTCGTTTTTTCCGCTGCCTTTATCTTTTTTTCTCAATAATGTCCATGCTTTGTTCCTCAATCCAAATATGTAACACTCCAAAATTCCATGACTTAGTTTAGAGACTCACATGATGAACTAAGCCTTAAAATACTAGGTAATAAACTCAATTAGGAAGTGTTAGACTCAAAACGTCAAGAAACGACCATGATGTCCAAAGATTTGTAAAAGGTGAACTAGTGTGACTTGGTATGTTTCAAGGGGTTTTAAGATTCAAAATTAAGTCAAATTTTGTAAAAAGGTTTAAAATATATGTTAGAGTGTGTTTAGGATCGAAACTTCCAGGTACGACTTCGGAAGGACCTCCTTAAGGGTCCTCTTCAAGGACCCTTGCGTTTGACCTTAAAAGTTGTCTTTTGACATTTGCAGTCGACAAACCAAATGACGAGTCGTGTTAGGGTCAACGTCCTGTCGATGGTGGTCGTAGGTTGGGACTTAGCCATTTCCAAAATTGATCAAAAGTCCAATCTCTGACACAAACCACGGATGACTAGTACGGTGTCGTAGTTTGGTCTACGAGTCGTAGACAGGGTTCCGTCATTTGGAACCCCACTTCATTGTCTAGTTTTCTGATAAGTTAGGCAGGTTTATGAAATTGGTTAGTTAATTAATTAAGTTAGGCACGGGTTTAATTAGTTAATTAGGACTATATAAGCCACCCTAAGTCGTTAACTAAATTAACACCTCATAATTTCCCCAAACTCAATTCTCTCCAACTTCTCTCTACTTTCTCTCTCTATTCCAAAGACCACCATTGAAGACCAAGCTTCAAGGTTCAATAGGGCTTCAAGACTCAAGATTTTCTTAATCATTGTTCAAGGAATCCTAAGTTATGGAATCTATTCACTCTTGGGATCTCTTTCCCCGAGAGGCTCTTCAAAATTGGTTTCCAAAAATGTCTAAAACTTGGGTTTTCATCCAATTTCGTGAATTTTCTTTCAAATTGATTTAAAGTTGAATTCCTTTGGTTTATATTGATATATAATGATTGTTTATTGGTTAATTGTTGTAATTCTTAGTCTTTGACCTATTTCTATGAAAGAATCCATGAAAGACACTACAAAAAAAATAGCATTTAGCGACTGACGAAACCCATCGCTAAGCTATGTTTTTTCGTCGCTAGACTGGATTTGCGACTGATTGTTGCCTGTTGCTATTTTTATCATTAGTAATCTCTTAGAGACAAAAAATGAGTTCCGTCGCAAGTTTAGCGACGTATTAAAGATGAGTGATATTTGTCGCCATTTGTTAGTGACGGACTGATCCATTGTCATAATTAATTTCGTCATTTGAAATAGATTCTCGATGGAATTTTTTTCACTAAAATGTTTCGTTGTTACTCCGTCGCCAATATTTTTTATAGCAACAACCAAATTGTCATTAAATTTGTTGCTGAAAATTTCTTGTAAAATAATTTCATTTATTTAGTTTAAATATACATTGCTTAAATAAATTAAATAACAATTACTAAATACCTCTAAAATAACAAACATTTATATAAAATAATTTTTAGAGTCTTCAAAATCTATAGAAAGCAAAATCCAAATCACATACTTTCGATGCAAAACATCAAAACCAATCTGTCAACTATTCTTAAGAGAACCTACATTCATCAATTATTGTTATTGCACAATTTGTACTTTTCATAAAGGCATACAATATCAAAAACAAAAGTATGGATGACTAATTAAGGGATACCATCAACACTTGAAGCAAAAGGATAAATCTCGTCCTCATTAGTAGTAGCAGGAGGAGGCCCCATGGTGTCACAAGTGATGGATTCTCAATGGGAGTAACCACTTGTTGTACCCGCTCCATAATAACCAAAAAAAAATATTAGTAAGGGCAGGAATCATTTTCTTTACAAACACATCCATATTCCAAGACCGCATATTCTTTGCCTCTTTTATCCCTCGACAACTTGGTAGTATGATTCACTTGATTAATATCAAATTGAGAGATTGTTTTTCACCGGAATATTTATTCACATTTTTCCAGTAATAATAAATTGAGATAATGAGGAACATAAATGATTAGGAATAAAATTATAATGGAAGAAAACGACAGAAACATATATAACATTTTAGCTTAATTAAATGTGCTATACTTTTTTAGCCAACTTACAGTATACATTTAAGTTTAGATTAAACCATCATCAATGGGAACTTTGCAAAACACATCTGGGAACATTGCAAAACAGATCATATAAAAAAAATCATATTTCTCTAGTGGTTCACACATCCATCTAAATATCATAGTCTGTGCTACATTCATATTTGAACTTGGACGTTCTTGACTGGCTAACACTCTAACCCCTACAACAAGGTTTGTTTAACGACCACTCTATAGAAACAATTTATTTTATTCGATTATGATAATTATATTAGTGTCACCCTAAAATCTGGAACAAGTTTGATGCACCCAAAACGCATAGACAGACATCTTATCATGTGACATAGTACATACTTTTACTAATTGGATTATTCCGACTTGTCCATGTGTCACCCTTGTTCTCCACTATTCTACTCTTTATGAGAAGGTGAGTTCTTATTTTTCAATAAACTGTGACAACAGGGGGTGGAGTAGAGGCAGGATTATTCTCTTACTCTTTTGCTGACACTAAGAAAATAGTGTTGGTGCTTCTTAAACAAAGTAGCAAACATATTTATTATTCAGATCGATAATTAGGAATCTCTCTCTAAGAAAATATTACTTTACTCTACAGGTAACAATAAAATATTATAGTTAACAATATTGATACCATTAGAAAGTGTCAAACTTAGCACAATAAAAAGATTTTCGCTAATTCAACATTCTCACTATACAGACGAGATGACACCAAACACTTAAAAGAAATTACAAAAAGAGAAAAGAGAAATTCATAGCTAAACAAGAAGATTAAATATAAAAAGTGATGGATTACAATCTGGAGGCGACTGTCCGTTCGGAACTGCGCCGTTATTTTTGCCTCGATCTCTTCGGAGTTTAGTGATGTTGCTTGCTGGAGTTGGCTGCTTCCGATGCTCACTATCGCTGCTCGCTGCGTGTAGCTAATGTTGCTGTCGTTTTTTGCCGTAAAGGGAGGCAACTGGTGGCCCTATCTTTGTGTTGCTACTGTTGCCAGACGGAGACCACCTGGTCGCCTGGTTGCTCGCCGATTGGAGCAGCTGCTAGCGATGGAGGTTCGTTGGTGGTCTTCGCGCATCTTCCGGAGCTCACCATTGTTTTTCACTACTCGTTCTCCTAGCTGCAAAGGCTGGAAAGAAGGACGGAGAAGAGGGCAAAAAAGGTCTGGCGGCGCTTTGAGAGGAGAAAATGAGAATGAAGAAAATTAGGGATTTGGGGTCTTTTGTATAAGATAGAAAAGCAAGGGTCTTAAATCAGGACCATTGATAAATTCGGATGAGCGGATGAGATTGACTCTTGGAGTTTGATGAATCATGATCGACGGATGAGATTAAATGAGAGTAGTGAAAATCTGAAATTGGAGTTTGCAACGGTATTAGTGACGGATTCTAAAATATGTCTCTTTCAAATAAATATATATATTTAGAAAACATATATTGATGGATATTTTCGTCACTATATAATATAATTTTTCTAAAAATATATTTAATATTTTAGCAACCTTTTTTTCGTCACTAATTCCGTCGCCCAATATTAATTGAATTTGTCACCACTACTTTGTTACTAAATCCGTAGGGAAAATTAGGCGCCAAATTTTTGCGCTAATATTTAGCGATGGATTAAATATTCCGTTGCAAATTTGTTGCTATATTATAAATCAAAAAATAATTTGTTAATTTTGCAACAAAATGGTTATTCCGTCGCAAATTCGTCGTTATATAGTGATGAAATATTGTTTGTCGCTAATATCCTTCGTTGAACGCTATTTTTTTAGTAGTGAGACCCCTTTTCCCTAACCCTAGTTAGGAATTGGACTTGTAGATTATTAGGGATGTTGGAATTGAGTATATTATTGTTTAATTCACTATTATATGATGATGGTAAGTATGTTGATGGATGAATATTGTGGAATTGAGGATAAGATCTTGAATGAGCTTTTGGAAGCTATTTGGTAAGACCTTTATGATCATGACTTCTTTACTTCAATAATGATGGTTCTTTCCTGATGATGATGTTTGGATTGAAGTATAATATGTGAATAGATTAGGAAGATGATGATATGATGAATGTGATGTATGTTATGGATATGTTGAATTGTGATATCTTGATAGCGGTATTATCATGCAAGGATGGATGTGTTTCTCTTGTGTACCCAATTATGATATGATTATGATGTGATGATCTTGCTAATGATAGGTTGTAATGAAAGGAAGTTCTCGTGCAATACCTAATGAGATAGTGACATGATTATACAAGGGGTTAGTCTCCTATGGCCTATATTAAGATTTGATGATTAAGAAAGTCTTAAAGACATTTCAAAAAGGGACTTTAACTTAGCACCGAGCGAACTAGATATGAGAGGTGTCCCTTCCCAGTGAGGGAAGGTAGGTTCACAATGGTTTTCATGAGATGAAGTCTATAATGCACTTGTTCATAAAGAGGGTTTCCAATACATATCTCCTAGTTCCTTAACTATATTGCCCCCATAGGATAACTAGCTAGTGGATCCACCTAGAATGATATGTTCATGTTTTGGTTCTAACTTGGCAAGTAGAGCACCTTCTTTTGGTGTAGGGTTTCATGACACCATATTCCATGTTTAGCTCACATGGTGTATTGTCGATTAAGGTGATTGTTTCCGAAAGTAAAATGAATAAATGAAAGTAATAAAGTGAACACTAACTAAGGTGACTTAAGGGGTTCTACTTAGTGTAGGTAGGGGTACGGAACTTTACCTATACATTGCACAAGTTGATGAGGGGAGTCCCAGGAGGTTGTTCTTATGTACTTATGTTATGAATGAAATGCATATGTTGACTTTATATGATGTTGACCTTACATGATGTTGACTTCATTTGATGAACATGATATGGGTCTAAGTTGCTATATATGATGATTAATATGCATGATATGATGTTATATTAAATGTAGACATTGCTTATGGACTCTTTCCTAGTTTACTTGATTATGTGGGGTTATGGGGCTTCACATGAGCATTGCACTTGTTGGCTTGGGAGGGGATTGTGAGTAAGGTTCTTGTATCTTTTGATGTTATGAACTCTATGATATGAGATATTGACATGGCTTATGATAATGTTGGTCTTGTGTTGGATATGAACATGTCTTGATGTTATTGTGATTATTGGCTTGTATATGCTCTTGTATGTGCATAAAGGCTTTAAAAAGTGACTTAGCATGATTATGAATAAAATGTCCTTTTAAGCATGATTTCAATGGTTTTAGTAGCATATGTTTCCATACTTAGTACATGTGGTTCGTACTAAATCATATTCTTTCCCTTTTTCCCAACAATGTAGGTTCGGGCCATTGAGGAATCAAGGTCATTTTGAAGGAAGATTTAAAACTTTTCCTCAAGTTATTGGTGAGTCCTCAAGTCTGGGGTCGATGTCGTTTTCGAGCTTTATGAATGTTGGTTTTATCTAAGGACAATTGTTTCTTCCTTTATCATTTGAGATTTTGTTGTAAGTCTATATGTGGCATATTGTATCAGTGTAAGGGCTATGCCCAAATTCTTACATTTGATGATAGATGGTTTACATGTGAGACAAGTATTAGACTATTTCATATGAATTGACTATATTTCGTAAATGAAAAGTCTATGTACACTTCATAAGCGAGGAGTCTATGTAAACTCCATATATGATAAGTGAGAAGTCTAAGTATATTTAGCTATGTAAAAGTTTTAAATTTTCTGCATTTTCTCAGCCTATGATATATAATGATGTATGCTAAGTGCTAATCCAAGTCCTCTTCGAGGACAAAGACGCCTGTTACGTCTTGGGGGTCCTCCTTGGTCGTGACAAACTACAAGAAATTCAAGGATTTACATCAGTTATTGGCAAAAAATATGCATTTGAAGACACTAAATCTATTTAAATAAAGCCCTAAATGAGTCCAAATCGTGGACTCATCATTGTACCATTTACTTAAATAAACAAAGAAGAACAAAAAAAGTCACCACAACAGTGGCAAATAAGGCACACACCTCAGATAACTTAGAACTCAAATTGACATTTGAAAAGAAAAATTGCTAAGCCCAGAAACTTAATAATTAATCCGATAAAAGTCTATAAGAGGACATTTCAACTAATGCTTTCACAATGCTAGAGAAGTTCCTAAAAATCTTTTTTTTCTAGCTATACATTAGAAAATGCATATATGAGGCAGGCACTCGAGATCAATGTACACTAAATCTAACCTAGCTAAAAACTTCCAGGTAAAGAGAAATAAGTGAAGTGAATGTAAGAATTATTATTATGTATTGTTAATCACTTCTTACTTATAGCCCAAGTTTACTTGTAATCCAAGTAATACCATATATAGTATTTAATAAGGAATAGATCTCATCCGTACATTAGTTACTTGATGGACGTACCAGATTAAATCATAACCTCTATAAATTTGTCCTCCCTCCACCCATTAGGGTTAACCACATATTCTCTACAATAATTACATCGCTAACGATTGTGGTAACATATAATTAGGGCAATGAGGTAGAAACAAATTTACGACTAACGCTTCCGCTTTTCTATGTGATGGTGTCTTCCTCATCAGGTATGTGTCCTTAACGATCTCTATGTAAGATTATCGTGTTCAAGATCCTGATATTATGTATTCAAGTATTTGATCTTACATGTGGCATCAGAGCCTGGACTGTTTGAACGGATAATCTTCGTATATCTTGCATCCTTATTGATAATGTTTACATGATATGTACATATGAAATTATATTTATGGTTCATAATTTATGGTTCATGAATCGTACTACATGTGAAATCATTCATAATTATTTTTATTTTATTTTTAATTCGAATGTTTTATAGAAACCTTCATAGTTAATTGGTTAAATTAATGAAGTAAAAACAATTCCTAAATACAATTAAAACCAAAAAGGATAAATTGATAGACATGTGTTATCATCTGATGTCGAAACACCTAAATATATTATTCAAATTGGAGTTATATGGTTGATTTCGGTACTTTTCTGAGAATTCTTTAAATCTTTTATCCCATAGTGATGTGCTCGCTATTAATGAACTTGATCATTTAGGTTTTGCACAAGTTATTGGTTTTATTATTAAAATAATATTTAATTTTTGGCTTTATATTGTAATGAACTAATTGTGCAATAACTTAAAGTGATCGGTATACTAGGCAATAAATAATATGTGTGTAATTTGTACAAAATAGTTTGTTAGTCACCAAAGTGGTTAAACTAGAGAAAAATTAACGTCTACACATATCATGTTTATGATCACTTAATGCATGTATTATGTTTCTATAGTTTGTTAGTCACCAAAATGGCCAAATTAAAATGTTTAAAATTATTCACATGCACAAAATTTTATGATGTTATGTGTGTTTTGTATTTATATAGTTTGTTAGTAACCAAAGTGGTCAAACTAGAGAGAATTAACATATACACATATCATGTTTATGATCACTTGATGTATGTATTATGTTTCTATAGTTTGTTAGTCACCAAAATAGCCAAACTAAATTGTTTAAAATTATTCACATGCACAAAATTTTATGATGTTATGTGTGTTTTGTATTTATATAGTTTGTTAGTCACCAAAGTGGCCAAACTAGAGAAAATTAACGTCTACACATATCATGTTTATGATCACTGATGCATGTATTACGTTTCTATTGTTTGTTAGTCACCAAAGTGGCTAAACTAAAATATTTAAAATTATTCACATGCACAAAATTTTATGAGATTATGTATGCATTAGTATTCATATGGCTTGTTAGTCACCAAAATGGTCAAACTAGTATGGTTAAGGAAAATATGCACTCAAAAAATTGTCATTTATATATGAAAGTTAATTAAATGCCTATACAGAAAAATAAATAGATAAATTGACTTTCACTATTGCTAGAACTTAAAATTTTTTACCCAAAGGTCTATCATTCTATGAATAGTGAAAAAATATGAGGTAAATTAATATTTGAAATCAAACATATATTGTATATCCAAAGATGTCGTAGATGTTTGGTTAAAATTATTTAATTGCCTATTAAAGATTTACAAAATGGTATTTAAATTATGATAGTGTGTCGCAATATCTACCCAAAGGAGAATTATGATGTACTTTTATCGTTTTACTGAATTCACATTATTTTTATATGTGAGCATGTATCTATTTGAAGTTATTCCTCTTCATTCGCATGTTTCATCAGTTATTGAGTTCAATCAATTGAACTTCTTTGAATGACATGAACAAGTCCAGTTCCACTTAGGTGATGGATCTTGACTTGGCTCTGCTGAATGACAAACCTACTGTCATTACTGATAAGAGTAGTAAGGATGAGAAATCTTTTCATCAATTATGGAAATGCTCTAACAGATTGAGCCTTATGTTCATGTGAATGACTGTTGCTAACAACATTAAGAGTTCTATTTTACAAACAAAAAGTGTCAGGAAATATCTGAAGTTTGTGAGAAAACATTTTTGTTCTGTTAATAAGTCTCTCGCTGGTACACTTATGGTTGAACTCACGAACATGAAGTTTGATGGGTCACGTGGTATACAAAATCATATCATCGAGATGACTAACACTACAGCAAGACCTCGAACCTTGGGGATGAAAATGGATGACACCTTCTTAGTTTAGTCTAATTTGAACTCATTGTCTCTTGAGTTGGACCATTCCAAATTAACTATAACACTATTAAGGATAAGTGGGATGTTAGTGAATTGTCCAATATGTTTACTCAAGAGGAGTAAAGACTTGAGAAAGAAAGAGGTCATTCAATTAACCTCATGGGTCAAGGAGCTGGTAAAAGAAAGCATTTGCTAAAGTTTCACAGGATGCTTATAAGGAACTCAAGGTTGATGTGTGTCATTTCTATAAAAGAAAGGACACTATCGGAAAGATTGCCTGAAACGTAATGCTTGGTTTCAAAAGAAAGGTACATTTAGTGCCTTTATATGTTTCGAATCAAATTTAGTAGAAGTTCCTAATAATACTTGGTGGTTTGATTCTGGTGAAACTACTCATGTATACACTATGTTGCGGGGATTCACTACGATCCAAACTACGAATCCAAATTAAAAAAAAAAATCTTATTCCTGGAAAATCGCATGAAGGCTAAAATTGAAGGTATAGTGACTTATCATTGATCTTGGAGAATGAACATCACCTAGATGTATTACAGACTCTTTATATCCTTCAATTTCTAGAAATTTGATTTCTCTTTCAAGACTTGATATTTCAGGATTTAATTTAATGTATGGACATGGTTGTTTCAATTTATATAAGAATACTATTTTTATGGTTCTGGTGTTCTTTTTGACGATTTATATAGATTGAAACACGATAATAATTAGACGTAGTTCACTAAATGAAAGTTTTGCTTATTTGGGTCATGTATCCAAAGAACGATTGAAATGATTAGTAAAGAATGAAGTTCTTGCGAATTTGAATTTTTCTGATCTTGATATATGTTTGGATTGAATTAAAGGAAAGCAAACCAAACATACCAAGAAAGGTGCCACAAGGAGCACTCAGCTTCTTGAAATAATACACACTGATATTTGCGAACCCTTTGATATTCCATCTTTTGATGGAGAAAAATATTTTATCACCTTTATCGATGATTTTTCACGTTATGAATTTATCTATTTGTTGACAGAAAAGACTCAAGTGGCGGAGACTCTCAAAGTGTACGTTAATGAGGTGAAAAGACAATTAGATTGAAAAGTGAAAATCATTAGGTCTGATAGAGGTGGTGAATATTATGGAAATTGTTATGAATCAGAACAATGTCTAGGTCTATTTAAAAAATTCCTTGAGAATGGTGAAGTTGGTGGGAGTGTTGAACGACTAAGTATGGAAATTAATGAGGTAAAAATAAATATTTCATTGCCCATGAATGTACCTACTTCCACACCAATCACAAATGTTGTTCCTCTTGTTATTGAAGAACTCTTTAACAATGTTGAATAATATTTGGGTGAAACACTTCAAGAAGGAACTAACTCACAAGTATATGACGCAAATGAACCACAAACAATGTCATAAAGAAAATCAGTCATTATGTGATTCATTTGCAAGAGTCGGATTTTGACATTGGAATTAATAAAGATTTGATTTCATTTTCACAAGCCAGAGAAAACAATGAGCCTGATAAATGGATTGATGTCATGAATGAACAGTTAAAATCAATGGAATACAACAAAGTCTTTGATCTCGTTCAATTACCAGAAAGTTCTAAAATAATCGAGTGTAGATGGTCTTGAAGACCAAACACGATTCAAATAGAAATATTGAACGATATAAAGTCACACTTGTTGTCAATGGATACACTCAAAAATAGACATTGATTATAAAGAGACTTTTTCACCGGTCTCAAAGAAAGACTCTTATTTTAAAAATTATTTTGACTTTGGTAGCTCATTATGATTTAGAGTTACATCAAATGGATGTGAAAACTGTCTTTCTTAATGTAGACCTCGAATGAGGATGTTTATATGGGATTAACCAAAGGGTTTCGAAATTAAGGAAAAGATCAAATAGTGTGTAAATTAAAGAAGTCAACATATGAACTCAGACAAGCCTCACGAAAATGGTATATAAAGTTTAATGATACCATAACATCTTTTAGATTTAAGGAAATTACCGTTGATCCGTTTATATACCAAAAGATCAGTGGGAGTAAGTTTACATTTTTAGTCTTGTAAATTGATGACATTTTACTTGTTGCTAATGATTTAGGCATAATTGCGTGAGACAAATGATTTTCCCTCTATGAAGTTTGAATTGAAAGATATGGGTGAGATATCCTATGTGATAGAGATAGAAATATTCAATGATAGTGGGGATAGAAATATTCCATGATAGATCACAAGGATTATTGGAATTGTCTCAAAAGGGCTATATCGAAAGAGTTCTAGAGAGATTTAATATGAACAATTGTTCAGCAGGAATAGTTCCTATTCAAAAAAAAGCGACAAATTTAATCTCATGCAATGCCCAAAGAATGATGTACAACGAAAGGAAATAGTCGCAATTCCTTAAATTTCTATTGTTGAATGTTTGATGTATGTTCGAACTTGTACAAGACCATATATTATCTTTGTGGTCAGAATGTTAGAAAGATGTTAAAGTAATGTTGGAATGGATCACTGTAAAACTGCCAAAAAGTTTATGGCACGTTATTAAGCCAAAATTCATACATTATGGCTGCGAAATTTTATTTCAGGACTTGGGGTTGTTGATACCATTACCAAGCCGCTGAAAATTTATTGTGATAATGCTGCAGCGGTATTCTTTTCTAAGAATGATAAGTACTCCAAATGTGCCAAACATATGGAATTAAAGTACTTTACTGTCAAGAAAGAAACTCGGAAACAAAGAGTGTTACTTAAGAATATTAGAACTGATCTCATAATTGTAGATCTGTTAACAAAAAGCTTACAACCAAAGACATTTAAAAAACATGTTCAAAGAACGATATTGATTGTACTTATGATTGATACATTTATGATGTTTTACACTTTGAGCTCAAATTACTTGTTTTTGCTATACATTAATGAACATCTTGTTTCTCATGATAGTGTACACATTATTGTTTGAGATATCACAAGATAAGTCTCTATGAGACATTATTGTGGACCATAAAATGTTATATGTTTTTATAGCTTATGAACCTAGTACGATAAGTTGCTAATGTAGTAGTATATGGAAGGAAGTATGTAGCTTAAAATTTATGTACAACCGCCGTAACTCGCATTAGTAGTTTGTTATATTGTGGTATGCATGATGGACATTATAGAATAGATCTATTGTATGCGCAACTAATGTTTATTAAATATTAATGATATATGGTTATTGGACCTAGTGGGAGAATGTAATAATTATTATTATATATTAATCATTTCTTACTTATAGCCCAAGTTTACTTGTAATCCAAGTAATACCATAAATAGTATTTAATAAGGAATAGATTTCGTCCGTACATTGGTTACTTGATTGATGTACCAGATTAAATCATAACCTCTATAAATTGGTCCTCCCTCCACCCATTAGGGTTAACCACATATTCTCTACAATAATTCCATCGCTGACGATTGTGGTAACATATAATTAGGGCAAGGATGTAGAAACCAATTTACGACTAACGCTTCCGCTTTTTTCTGTGATGGTGTCTTCCTCATCAGTTATGTGTCCTTAACGATCTCTATATAAGATTATCATGTTCAAGATCCTGATATTATGTATTCACGTATTTAATCTTACAGAGAACACAAAGAAATTATATTACAATAGAAACCACTTCAACCCCAAATAGTTACAAGTTTGAGAAGAAACAGAACAAATGAAACAAAATAGGCAGAGATGATTATAGGGAGATGGAAAAGAAAAGTTGAAAATATCTATAGAAGACGGCTAGCTTAACATGTGGCACCAAAGAAAAATAACAGACATAGGTTAGTAAATAAATATCAAAAATGTCGGAAGAAGTCTCCAAAGGTTCAGTTAACTCATCATCAAAATGGATACAAATATCATGAAATTCTAAAAGGAAGGTATAAAAATATATTTAGAAGGAACCAAGAATAGAAGTCCCTTGCTATAACTTTTCATGACAAAGATATACCTGAAATCAATTGCAGAAAAATACCACGAGCTCCACCATCACTAAATTTACCGTCTTAAAGAATTTGTGAAATTAAAAGGACATAATATATGAATCATAATATGCATAAACATAAATCCTTAAACTGGCGAAAGAAAGAACTAAGAAAATGGAGAAAAATTATTATTATTATTTTTGGGTGCATAGTTTGTACTTCTGGAAATTATTTATGACGAAAAGCGAAAATAATCAAAGTAAATAAGAAAACCGAACATGCATGTCTTTACTCGATCGGAAATCATCTATTGAGCTCACATATTAACCTTCACGAGCAGATTTATACTTTTACAGAACCATTGAAAGGAATTATGTTTTTGTTAGTGACTATCTCCAAAAATTGAGAAAACCCATATAACCAATGTTGCCATGAAAAATTCCCGCACTTCGATTTTTAATCTCCGTTGATTCTTACAAAATGGATAAACTTATCTCAAACTTTTACTTTATTCTTCGTCTTAATGGTTTAATCTTCACAACAATTTAGAATAGAATTTGTGTGAGTTGATGAAGATTAGGGCTTCAAAGGTCTAATAGAAAAGAGATGATATTCTTTTTCTTTCAAGAAAAAGTGTATTTAGAGAGTGCAAAAAACGTGGCTCTATACCTAGATGCTACACCAATTGATACGTGACTCTTCATTTTCAACTCAAAAGTCAGAAATACCCTTGATTACAATTTAATTGACTTCAAACACACATGTCGAAACAATCTCTTTCTGATATAGTTAAAAAAATATATAGATTTCCCTATCTTCAATACTTTTTTACACAAACATACAATTTACTTAGTGTCATCTTAATTCATCCAATTTCCTTTATTTTCTCTGCCTCATCATCTCCCTATGAAGTCTCACCCCTCGTAAAATCTGACAGATCTTTTGAAGTAAGATAAGTATTCGACATCTCCGCTGAAGGCTCCACCATCACAGTATCTAACAAACACTTTGTTCCAATTATAAAAATTTGCATGCATGAAGTAAGATAAGTTTATATTAATGTGTGATTCTTGGTATGGATACCGTCAAATAACCATGGCTGCATGATATTTGAAGAACCTACATCAACTATTTTGATACGATTCTGCCAGTCGGTGACATTTACGCACCATCGACCTCCCTGATTAATAATATAGTAAAAAATCATTCTCCACATACGATACACTCCAGTTTCTAACTCCTTACCGAAAGATGCACAATCCAGTTTTAAATGATAGGCTGGAGGTGAACCATCCAAGCAAACTGCCAAATAAACATCTTAATTTATATATATATATATATATATATATATATATATATATATATATATATATATATATATATATATATATATATATATATTTATGTACTTCTACATTTAATAAAAGATATTTAACCTACTCCTTCTTTCACAGCGTTGTCGACAATTATTTTTAGCTTACCCGTATAGTGTTTGACCATTATGATAACCAAATAAGAAAAAATAAAATAAGCCAAGACCCAGATGAGTATTATTTGGATATGCGATTTCATGTCGAGATGGAATATCATATTTCTCAAAAATCATGATTTGAGATTTTTTAAATACAAAAGTGACTCACAATATGTTTATATTTTGTTAAATCAAACCCATATTTATATCTACTAACCATTTATTTCATATGTAAATAAAATTAATAATCACATCAATACTTTTTAAAAGCCATTATTCTCACCAACATAAGTTTGTCTTGCTTTAAATTTGATGAATATAAATTTTAAAGTAGAAATTGATTTGGTGAATATTAATAAAAACAGAGGGAGTAATACCTTTTTAGTTTTTCATAATAAAAAAACTTTTCTTTCGACTACAAATGAAAATGTTTAAAGCAATTTAATATGAAAAAAAGATAAAATTGATGGTGTATATTTGATAATCACTACTTCGAATATGTTTGATTTTAGCACGAAATTTATGCACTGCAAAATGTGTAATTGCACACAAGTGAAACAAGGCATGAACCATATGATATTGATACACAAGTGAAACTTGTCATAACTTTTACAATGTTACATGATTATTTGCGAGAATACCGAAAGAGTGATGAAATATTTATGATCTATGAGCATGAAAATATAATTGTGAATGATACTGAACAACAAATGGCTCAATGTAACAATATTTGTTTGTCTTCTAGGTCATATATTCCGAAATGCAAGTAAAAAAAGTTTCTGAAAATAAGTTATTTTTAATAGTAATGCTTAACAAGCTCTAACACTCTCATATGTAAACCGAGAATATTTGAAATTTATCGCGGTGAGATATATAATGTGAAATTTTAAAAGAATAATTAGACCTATTTGAAAATTTATATTGAGTTTGAAACATGTATCTAACTTAAAAAATGAAGAAGAAAGAATTAAACTTTTTGAGTAAATACGTAAGATTTTTCACTTGAAAAGAAAATGAGTTTTTAAAATTTAAAAACTTATAGAAAAATCCACCCGATATTTTTGCCATACTATGGATAAATAGCTCTTATAATCTTAGATATATCATAAGAAAATGTGTGTGTATAATTTATTTTGTTTGTCTCTCTTCTCTCTCCAAGTGATATTACCTATATGTATCGAAATCGACATAAATCAGCTATGTATCCGTAAAATATAACTTGTATCTGGCATCTCTCCTTTCTCTCGCACTCTCTTTCAAACCTAACTTGTCTCTCTTCTTCCTCTAATTTTGTTATGAATTGTAATTAGATAAATTATAGTAGCTATATTCCAAATGATAACTTATTAATGTTGTTGCTTAAGATAAAAGTTTCTCATTGATTAAGAAGATAACTCTTTGTGAATTGTACATTATTTGACTTGTAAATAACTAAGGAAAAGGAGTCCGATATCTCTCAATTTTATTATTTAGCATTGATATATTAAACTAATTATTTTCCGAATATAATGAAAAAAATTTATATGTAAAAAAAGTTGGGGCATATACGATAAATTATCCAAGAAGTTAGTTAAAAAATAAAATTTGACCATCAAAATAATAAATTTAAATTAGACGTTCCATAAAAAAAACACCAAGAAAATACATGTGGAAAGTATCAAATATACCAATACATAAATGTTTTTTAATAAAACAATTTAAAATATTTTAAAATTGATTTTTTTACTTGCATTAGAGGAAAATAGCATTTGTGGGTTAATTATGTAACAATAAAGATCTATATAAGTCACTTTTATAAGGATAAGCTTATCAACTCTAAATGACAAAGTTGAAAGATATATAAGACCCTTTTATCAATAACTAAAAAAAGAGACTGGTTTCACACACATGAAAAATCAATTAACAAGGCAAAACAAATCGATTTGCCCCTACCCTTTTGTGTGCGCGCGCGCTATTTTATGCAACTTATTATTTTTTAGCCAAGAGTGTACATATGTAAAAGTGATTGTGAGATCTTAAAGAGCGATCAATTACAATGATTTTCATCCTTAGCTTATCAATATAATGTTGGATTTTTAAGGTGTGAATGGAAAATTAAAGGTTGTGACTCTCTTGATGGTTATGATTTTACGGAAGGATTGTGACATCTATGAAATCTTGTGTCTCTTCTAAATGGTTGTGATCGTCTGAAAGATTGTGTCTTTTTCAAATGGATGTGACCTTGGTTGTCTTTTTTTCAAAGAATTGTGACCTTTACCCTTTGTTCGCTATAAATAGAGAGATTTTCTTTCATTTTTATGCATTGAATTCTTCCCTTCTTCTACTTACATTTCTTACAAAATAAAATCGATTGATTGTGTCTTTGTGTGTGGTTCGTTGCTCTCATTTTGAGTTCGTAGAAATTATTGAAGTTTGAGGTACCGTTACTTCTTAAATGGTTAATTCGTTTGATCTTTGGAGGAATTAATCTACAACCTCGGGTAATTGAGGGGATTAAATTTCTTAAGGACACAAAGTGAATTCTGTGGACTTCGATAGTTCTTTTTTTTTCTTTTGATCTTTTATTACTTTTGATTTTCTAGTCTAAATACAGGAGATAACGTATAATAGGTAATATTTTGGATACTTTGAAAATGAACATGTCACAACCCGAGTCTACACTATGGACTTGGTCGACACTCGAGAACTATTTTTGGTTTCCAAGCGAACCCTTATCCTGGCTGACTAAAAGAGGAAGACTAACTCAAGAAAACAAAGCTTAAAAACTGAATAAAATTCATGAAACCTAAATACAAAATTTTAGATCAAATGAAAACTCTGAATAATATAATATATTCAACTCGCCCTAAAATAGGTAACTTAAATCCTTAAAACATTTAACAAAAGAAATGAACAGATTTCTGAAACTCTATTGTCTATCTATAAAGCCTCTAACTGACAAAGATCAAAGTCGGGAAAAGACTCACGAAATTCTAACAAAACTAAAAAGTAAATGAAATCCGACGAAAGCAAGGAGGCTCACCATAGCTAACTTGAACTCCATGTGGTATCAACGAAACTCTTGCTGATGACCCTTAATACATGGATATGCATCATGAAAGGATCCAGGCAAAATGACTCATTACGTGAAATGTACAAGCATGTAAAGGTAATTCTAAAGCATTAACATAAGTCTGAACTTGATAAAAAGGAAACATACTTATCTCTTTTCAAACTTACTCAACTCAAGAAATACTCAAGGATACTCAAAACTACTTAAACTTACTCAACCCAGAAGTACTCCGGATAAGATACTCAACTAAGATATTTGATAGTCAACTCAAAGATATGATACTCAACTCTGGGTACTCAACTCAATATAAAGCAACAATACGCATATAATGTATGAAAATCTTTTAAATAGTAGAAATCAACTCAATGTATTGAACAATACAATAACAACTCAATTTAAATATAATAAATGTAATGATCGGATTCCGTCATTATAGAGGGGTGGGTGACTCTATGGTGAGGCTGTTGTAGTGGGGTAGGTGCCACCAGGGCGGGGAAGACGCGACTTAAAATCGAAAATAAACCCCAAAATATTTTATTATGCAATTTTGAATTAGAGAGGTAAGGAACGAACCCTAGGGTTTTCTTTAATGTTTTTCACCATTCATAAGGCTAAAGATAATATTTTAACTCCCCATATCCATTTTTCTATCAGTATGGGTGATTATCGACGGGGAAGAATTTTGGTGTGGAAATGATAGTGGAAAAAGCCCTAATCTGGATGTGAGGTCATGGGCATGATCTAATCTTGATAATATTGTTAGTATTTCTGGTAATTAGTTATGGTTTATTAATTCCCGTGTTAAATTAATTGTTTGTTGACCAAGAACAAATGGAATGAATCCGGAAAGGGAAGAATCATGTTTCTTAGGGGGTTTCGAGCTTGTTTAGAGGTAGATGGTTGTTGTGGTTACATGATGGTGTGATATATGTTTGTTCTTGCATCATTCTAGTACGTGTATGTATTAGAATTTTGCATTATTGATCACAGTTTTTATAATTGATAGAGATGGATGATGAATGACATGAAATCATGACTTAATTGTACGATCTTGAGAATATACTTGTAATTCTGATTATGTCTTGTTGAATGGATCGGGTGTTGCATTTCGATACACTAACTTGGATCGGTTGCCACATTTCGGCATAATCATCGGATCAGATACCCCGTTCTAGTATGCTAACAGTTTGTGTTTGGGTTCCATAAGAGGACCAATGATTTGATATAATTGTGAATCTTGAGAAATGTGAAATTGTACCTTGTTCATAAATGTTTATAATATTATATATGTTCGATATATGCATGTGAGTATATTGTTGTAATGACTTATGTATGTTGCACTTAGTGGGATAGCCGCATGAAACTACCAATACATGGTGGTTGTGTACTGATACTACACTCGCTCTTTCTTTGTTAAGTACAAGCGGCTATTGACAGACCTCGCTTAGAAGATCAGTGATCACTTCAAATTCAAGGGTGATCCAGTTCTTCAGGGATGGCATGAGTTCTCTTCTTGTTAAGTCCATTTCATTCGGACATAGAGTAGTTCATTAGTAATCTTATGTTTAGTTGGGTTGTACCCATTTTCCTTTAGAATTTTGTTCATTGTTAGAGTTTTGGTACATTGACTTTCAGGTTCTAGGTGTCACTTTCGCATTCATTTTAGTTGATAAACTTTTGTTTGGAGTTTATGGGGACTATCTATTTCTTTCCTTAGTATTTAACTTGCTTCAATAACTTAAATTCTTTATTTTTTGGATTAGTTGTTTTGTTTGGATTGTAGTAGTGGTTCTCCAATCGGAGCGTTAGTGTGGGTGCAAATCACGACGGTCGGGGTCATGATAATAAAATAGAATATAACTCCATGGGATTTTCTCTAACCAACAATGACCACTATGAGACTACGTGATGATACAACGTCTTGCTCACGCTGCCAAAACTGTCCTATACTTTGTCGTCATATAGAACGTTTTAACAAAGTGGATCTACTAGTCAATGATAAAAAGTACTAAGAATTCATCTAAAAAGTATGATATTTTCTACCCAAGATGGATACATGGTTTATGGGGGTTGCGAGTTATCAAAGCTCTCCACCATATCGATGTTCAATACTACTCCCAAAATATACTAGCTCATATGAAATATAACTTTTTCTGTGATTTGAGATAATTACTCAAAAATCTATTTCTTAAAAGAGATGGTACTCAAACTGCTCAAAACTCTTTCAGAAATCTTAGTTTCCTCTCATCTTAAATTTGAAAATATTTACTCTTGGAATACTTAGTTCCCATATAATCTTTAAAAAAATGAACTTTACTCTAACTGTTTACTCAACTCAAAGCTTAAGTCTTAAAACAAAGTTAAACATTTGTAAAAGACTTCTTAAAATATCGTTCATGCCGAATTATGGACATGAACGACTCAACACAAGGTTTTCAATAACCATAGTTAGAACTCAATACTTGTATTTCAAGAACTTCAATGATACTCCTCATTTCAAGAATGCTCAACTCAGAAGGTTCATGCGGAATTATGATCAATAGCTACTCAACTCAAGGATTTAAAGATACTTCTCATCTCAAGACTACTCGACTTATAGGGTTCATTCAGAATTATTGGCATGAAAAATTCAACTCAAGGATTTCATGAGTAACATGTAATAGTCCCATGATTATAAATATAATCTCAAAGGGAATTAGGAACTCAATACTCAAGACTTATAACTTGAAGATACTACTCTTCTCAAAGGTACTCAACCGATAGAAGTTATGGGCATGAACGACTCGACCCAAGTGTCAAAATATCAATAAGGAAATATGTATACAACTCTTCTCATTCTTATAATTACTTACTCAAAAGGATGATGGATCTCATAGGATTCATAATCGAACTCAAAGGCTTCCTTGAACTCTAATCTTATCTTTCTCTCTTGAATGTGAATGAATGCAAGAGTTATGGTTCATGATATAAAAGATCTCATGATAAAAAAGTAGACTCACGAATACATTCTCCTCATCCACAAACTCACTTGCTCGTGCCTTGAAACAAGTCACTAGAAATTGTAGAAGACTCCTCAAGAAGACCCAAAGAGACTTTCTCAAAACATGTTTGAAAGAACTCTCAAAAATTTACTCTCATTTCTACCTTGAATTTATTTATGTATTCAAGGTTGTGATTTGTGATATGAAATATCTCGTGATGTTTATGAGTGCTTTTAGATAGCTAAACACGAGAAAGGATCAAAAAATCACTATCTGGAAACAAGTCCGCGATGCGGAGATGCATTTTAATATTTTTTTAAGAAATAACTTTTGAGACATAGAGGTCTGTGACCTCTCCGTTATGCGAAGAAAATCCCTATGAAAGGGGAAGGTAGGTTCGTGACTTGGAGCAAGGTTCCAGATTCGCCCAACTTTTTCCTTCTTCATTTTTCTAACCCCAATTTGCTTAAATTCGATTCTTTTTCTCAACTCCTCCGTAGATTCAGATACGCAATATATTTACACAAGAACCTACTCATATAAAACATTAAAGTTGACATGATTTCATTAAGAACTTAACAATCTCATCTAAAGTCAATAACTACAGCCAATTTCAAGAACATCATACTTTCAACTTTCTAGAATGAATTTAATGCTAAAATTAACATGATTGGTGTGTGGGTGAACAAACCCAACACTATGGAAGCTTACATACCTGAAAGAACCATCTTCTTGAAGAACTTGAAGGAAAATCTTGTATGAAGAACCCTAGCCTTAGCGTGTCTTGAATTCTTTGAGCGTAGAATTTTAGGAGTGGAGGAGAGGGTTTGATTTAAAAACTTATTTTCTACATGTTTAGGGAAATTTAGATGACCTCATAAGGGTTTTTAGGGACTAAAATATCCCTAAAGAAATAACTAAAATGATCTGGGAGTCGGAATATTTTTCAATAGGCAATGAGGTCCATATTGGCTTCGTAACGCGAAGCCATCGCGAAGCATCCATAGTAAATTAGTCATAACATTTTACTTAAAGCTCGTAATTTAGTAAACCTGGTGGCATTGGAAAGAGTACTCAAAGGGCTTTAATTTTCCATTTTGTATCTCACCTAACTCATCTTGTACTAGAAGTTATGGTTGTTTGAAGTTAACCCAAAACTTCGAAGAACTAGGAATGACTTAAATACTTTCTCTTTGGTTCTTTTTGGAACTCAAGGTTCTACATCTAATGACGTTAACACTAAAAAAAATTATTTTTTTTGGTAAACTATTTCTCACTACGAAGGATGGTTTGAGTCTTAGCTCAAAAATTTTCTGATGTGACAAGACATTTTTTAACACTACCGATAAAAAGAGATTCTTCTTACATATATCAAAATGGAGATTTTGCTAAAGTTGGGTGAATTGTCAAAAAAAAAATTAAATCCGTCAGTCACCCCTAAAACCTAAAACAAATATTACACAACTTTTAAAGGTTCCCCACAAATGAGAAAACTATAATCTTTTTATGAACTTTTTGTGTGAAGTTATATTTCTTTCTTCGACAATAAATATGGATTAATCACTTCATAATTTTTCATTTATCTTTTATTCTTTTCTATTTTATATTTCATAAGAGGTCATAAGAGAAATTCTTGTCCCCGTCGACTTCAATTTTTAATAAGAAACTCATGATTTATGTATCAAAATGACTTTACAAAACACTTTAAATTGAGACATGATATAGCTTCACATGAGAAGTTAATAAAAGAAACTGTAGTTGCCCATTTGTGGGTGAACTGCCTTAAAATTTTATATGATATATTTTTGGATTTTGGCGATTGACGGACTAAAATTTGTTTGTCACAATATGCCTAGAAATGAGTGAAAAAGTATCCGTTTTGATTAATGTTTTTAGAGAGAGACCCTTTTGGTCTATAATTTTCGAAAAGTGTTTGGTTTTTAGCCTGACTCCTTTAAAAAAGTTATCAAAAAGTGAGACACTTACTAATTTTTGTCTGGTCTATTATAAACCTAAATAAGCTACAATAATAATAGAATATGCATATTTAGATAGCTTTTGACCACAAATTTTCAAGTGCTTTTGATAAGTCATTTTTGGGTGAAGTCTTACTATGCAACTAGGTAAAGAGCCCGCGCTTCGCCCGCGGTGTAATTTCTTTGTTTTTAGTATTGAGTGGTGAGTAAAACATTTTGTTTTTTATTTTTTTTATCTTTTTGAATCTACGCGTAATCATTGTAAGCATCATATGGTAGTAATGCAATGTATACACAATGTTGAAGTGTTATGCATGTCAAGGATGTTTTTTTTGTTTTTCCTGTGGAAAGTGTTATTTATGATGTATATGTAAATAAACCAATTCATCTATATATTTGTCTTTCTGTTGTTTTACACGTTTTAATGTACGTGCTCAATGCGGATTTTGGGTGTATTTGGAACTTTGTGTCGTCTTAATTCTTACTTGTTGAAGTTGTGTACCTCAGAATTGTTGTCGTGTTTTGTCATATGCTGTAAAATAGTATCACATCGGATTTAGCATGTAATTAAATAATATATGTAATAATAAAACATGTTGTTTGTAGATGGATGTCAATGTAAGAGGACATAATATTCCGCATCAATTGCAAGTTATGTATTTTAACAAAATCATATATTACCTATGAAAAGTACAACTTGTCCGCCTGAAGTGTATCATCTTGCAATTTTAATAACTAGGAAGAAGCTTCGAAGTGGAAATAATGAAAATCTGGAAATTTGTTTAAGTTTCAAAAAGTTGAGTTTTTGGTCAACTTCAAATGACCATACTTCTAGCTCAAGATGAGTTAGGCGTACTTTCAGATATGGTTGGAAATATCTTGGAATAATCTTTCCAACACTGCCAAGTTTATGCGATTCCGAGTTCATATGAGTGAGTTATTCCCTTTATAAGTTGGTTTGTTGGAATAAGAAAAGTTCAATCCGGATTTTGAAGGGGAAGTTGGTATTTTCCTTATCCAATTATTTTATTTCGCTTTTGGGTAATTAATTGAGGTCTAAACTAATCTTTGTCAGCTTACGCTTTTAGAAAAATAAGTTAGGGTTTTGAGAGAAGAGAAAAGAGGAGAAAGGAGAAGAACGTCCAAGGTTCGTCAAGATTGTCGTGATTTGCTTGTGGATTTCATCGGGGGTGATCCCTACAAGGTATGTGAGATCACATAGCGTTGGTTTAGTTCACCCAAGCGCAAATCATGATTCAATTCAGTGAAATATGTATGTTTTGAAAGTAAATTCGTTGAGCTCTTGATGATATTCGTTTGAATTCCTATAGGTTGTATTGTTGAAGTTTCTTGAGGTTTGATTCATGTTTCATGGTGGAATTTCAGGTTGAATCTATCGTATATTGAGAGTATAAGTGATTACAGGTGCTTGGGGGAAAACCGTTGAATTTTAGAGGGTTTAGAGATGAAAAATGAAGGAGAAAAATCGGGGATTTTCTTAGCAAGGCTTGGGGGCGCGCCTTCCAGAGCACCACAAAAGTTCCTCTGAAATTTGGGATTTGGCGCGTCGCGCCAGCCAGAGAGTCGTAGATAGCTCTTTGAACTTTGAGGGTTGGTGCCCCGCGCCTCTCAGAGCTCCAGGGATGCGAGTTGTTCCCATTCCTTTCTTACCTTTTCGTACTTGTTCCTTAGCAATGTACCTACATTTCCTAGTTGATTCTAACACTCTAAGTACATTTAAACTTCATGAAATCATCCATAAACATGAGATCATGAACCTTGAATCCATAATTCAATTCAAGGAAAGTTAAGATCAAAGTCAAGATAAGTTAAGAGTAAAGTCTAGAAGTTAAGAGCAAGTCAAAGCAAAGTTTATAAAGTTTTCAAAAGTTTTAACGAACATTTTAACCTTGTTTTAAGAATCAAGTTTCAATTCAAGTAAAGAATAAAGAGTTGAGTTCACTTCTCAAAAAGCTATAAGGGAACTAAGTATTCCCAAAGAGTTTATAAATGTTTTCACATTTGAGCAAGAAAAGGTAACATCGATTCCAAGATAGCTTTTAAGCTAAGATTTGAGTAATTATCTCAAACCAAAGAAAGATGTTTGGTTTAAAAGCATCTGAGCTAAGTATATTTTTGGAGTAGTATTGAACACCGATATGGGGATGCGAGTTCATATTAACTCAAGTCTCCATAAACCATGTCGCTATAATGGGTAGTAAATGATCATACTTTTTAGATGACTCCTTAAAATACTTTTAACATAGACTAGTGGATCCACTTAGTAAGTTAGGTTCTATACCCCCAACAAGGTATAGGATATTCCTTGGCAGCGTGAGGTAAGACACCATACCATCACTTGGCTCATAGTGGTAGTTGTCGTTGTCAGTTAGATAATCTCCACATAAACTATATTATTTTATGATATGAGTAAGTTGAGTTTTTATTGCATTTTCTTTAACGAACTAAGTTATTTGTACTGTTTATAAAGCTTTTCTTATATGTTGCATGTGTCTTATTGCTTTATTTTGAGTTGAGTGTTCATGAGTTGTGAAGAGCCAAGTAAAGTATTTCTTTCAGAATCCTTTGAAGCCTAAATTATGTTTATCATTCCAACTCGCATACTCGTATATTCGATATACTGATGTCAGTTGGTCTGTATCATCTTATGATGCAGACGCAAGTAACCAGGATCAACATCCAGCACCTCGTCGATCAGGTTCAGCCTCAGAGTCAGTTGGTGAGCCTCCTTGCATTCCGGAGGACCCTTTATTATCATTTCTTCCTAGTTTTCAGTTTTCAGGATGATCAGGGGTCCTGTCTCGACATCCCTTTTTATTTTAGAGCTTCATAGATAGATAGTTATTGTTCTTTAGTCTTATTCATTTCAGTTGTATTCGTTTAAGACTTTGGTTGCCATTTTGGCTAAGATTTTTTTGTTAAAGTTTAGTGGATGAGTTATACTTCTTGTGTTTATGTCTTCCGTTGAGTAAGTAACCTAAGCCAAGGGTTCGTTTTGGGCCAATAATGAATCTCGAGTGTCGGCCACGTCCGGATGTAGGCTCGGGACATGACATGAATATACATCTTTGTATTGGTTGCTCTAATAAAGATATGGACGTGATTATTTCAATATGTTCTATATTATATTGAAAAGTTTGTTGGCTCCTTAATTTATCCTACCTGGATGATCTTTATATTATGTAGGCCGGATGTCGTCGTTCACGCGCAACTTCTGTTATGTCCTTGTTTGTTTGCCATCTTGATCATGATTCCTTAGTTGTATGTCTATTATCTAAATGTACGAAATTGTGAAATGGTTGTTATACAATTGTATATTTGAATGGTATTATTTGATATCACGGGAAAAACATAAATTTATAAAAAATACCTCATCTCTTTCTACGAGTCTAGGCCATACATTATGTAAGACTTCTTTGTAAACAATGTTTTTAATTGATCTTTGGTCTTCTCTGTCACCATCCGCATTTAGGAGTGTTAATCCTTTTGTTACACGTGATACGGCTACGTACACTTGTCCATGTGTGAATACCTATTTTTGTAGCTACTGTCCTACCCGATTAATATTTGTCCTTGGCTTTTATTTTTTGTCATAGCGTAACATGTTGCTAATGGAAGTTCGCACTTGTTTAACATGAATAACCACTTTGATTCGTTAGGCGACAAAATAATTCTTTGAATTGTGACACGTGAACCAAGGTTCTTACCTGAAATGATGTTTGCACTAACAAATGAAACACCAAAAGGCGTGATGACTAATCATGTACCATTGCAAAGCCGTTCTGTTTGTTTTAGATTCCTAAGAATCATAACAGGGATTCCTACTTTTATGTGTATGTCATGGTTAGGGATCCCTGGGAACCACAGGTTGTTGAGAAATTTAGTTGGGTACAATATATCTTCCTCCCAGTTTCACGCTTGTTTTGCATGCATTGTCGGAGCTATAATATGTTCTTACTTCCCTGGTATCATCTTCATTATTACGTCATTTAATTCATGCACTTCATTTTTAGGTGTGAGTATTGCTCTTTCTTTCAAGTATTTCGGGTCATTGTACTTCTGCAAGTGAGATGGATATACCGCATCAACAATTGGTCCGATAGGATCAATACATGGTTCAATGCAGTCATCATGTGGCAGATTAATCATGTCCTTATTTGTAGCATCTTAATTTGATCCCTCTCCAACCTATAGTAACCATTTGTTGAATGTGGATATTTTTGCTCCCTCGGTACCTGTTATTTTTCCATGACTCAGAAGCATATTCTCCTTCAAATTCCTAAATTGAGAAAAAGGGTCACAAGTGAGAGGAGTTCAGGGTTGCGTCAACAATGTCAAAACTAGTTCCCTTTGGAACAAGTGATAGTATCTGTCGGAAATCTCCACCACATACAAATGTTAGGCCCAAAAAAGGTTTGTCTGAGCTACATTCATATCTGTCTCGGAGGATGTCCCTCAAGGTCTAGTCGAATGCTTCAAAACATAATTTATTTGCCATTGGTTCTTCATCCCAAATAATTAGGGAAATTTTGTTCAGATGTTCATCTTGTTGGCTCCCTTGTTTTATTTCACAGGTTGTCTCTGGAGTGACATCCAATGGAATATGAAACCATGAATGTGTCGTCCTTCCATTTGGTAATAACAATGGTGCTATACAAGAAGTCGCAACGGGGAGAACAATTTTTGATTGTGATCGGAGGTGTGAAATTATTGTATTCCACATAAAGGTGTTGTCGGTAGCACCATGGCCATGAATGAATATTAATTTGCCTTCTTCCTTCTGTACATATGTTATTATAGCATCATAAGCCTTGCGTTGACAACTATTTAATTGTGCATAGGATTTTGCATGCTCCTGTTTTAGCGCATCTTTGTCATAGTTGAGCTCCTCATTTATTCGGCAGTGGCCTACAGTACAAAGTAAAGAACAATCTGGAAGGGGCATGCCATCTATGTCTTTCAAACTTTTGCCCATATTTAATAGGATGCTTTCAATCTCAACCAATGTGTATACCTCAATTTGCTTATCATTTAATTGTAAATATTCTAATGATAATATTCATAGTTATTCTTCCATAGTTGTATTACATATGACATTTGACAGGGCATAAGAATTGTTACAAGGAGATGTCTAAACTCAATTCAAGTGGCCCAACCTGAAGCCTCCACCAAGGAGTCATTCCATTCTTTATTATCATCTAATAAGCCTAATGCGTAGCAGGCCTGTCGATAGGTTTTATGCTCTACTTCGATGACCGTTCTTATGCTTTGAAGGAAGTGCACCCTTTGTCAAAATTAAGCAGCATGCACATATAAAAACGTTCTCCACTGGCGAGGTGGGCAAAGTAGATTCTCCCAATTGTTCTTCCCTTCGGCCTCATGGTCCATTTTTGTCTCTTGCATTCCATACCCATCTTTTTGGGAAATCTGAATATGTCAACTCTCTAGCATCCACATTTTCTTTGTTTGCCTCAAACCATTCTGTGAATTTAGTTTTTTTCTATATCAGGTCTGCTCAGCACGTATGCAGCTCGCCTTGATTCTTCAAATATTACGGTGTTATGTCCCTCTAAATTCTAAGGTAGTCTCTTAACAACTGGTTCCTGTGATGTATGTCAAATTGAAAAATCCTCCAACAAGCTTCTATAGTTGATAAATATCTGCAGTCTAGGTATTTTTTTATCTCATCATTGTCTATTGTACTTTCTGTTTTTTCTATTATTGTTGTTGCTCTATCATACCCTTGATGCACATATTTTAATAGGTTCTTCACTGACCTTGAGTAATTGCATGCTTCAACATTTATATGTGCATCAAATCGGACAAGCAAGTTCCTGTTGTATGGAACTACATATTTGTTGTCTAATTAGACTCCGTTTTTTGTAACTTCATTGTATTCCTTTTGGAAATGTTTTTTGCACTTTCCTTGTTTCATACATGGGCATTTCAGATTAAAGACTTCACATGGTCCATGAATTATAAAGTTTTTGAGTGCATTATAGTTAGTCAAGTCTTCTGCAACATCAGGGATTTCTGCTGATATTACTCTATCAATATGATCTCCCGACGTGGTTTTTAATATTTCATGAAGGAAGAACAGTATGTGCGCAAGTGGTAATCCTCTTTCTGGATCTCAATTGTATAGATACTTGCGTATAAAGTTGTGGTGTTCAATGATTTGGACGGCTGTTTATTAAAGTAATATAAATGTGTGTAATGGAATGCATAGTCTTTGTTATTGTGACGCTATATTGTTGAGTTTGGGTATTGTACAACTATAGTGGAATGTAATTTAAAATATGTAATACACTGTACTTACATGCAACATTTTTGCCAAAGGGATTTTGCTTTTTAAAATGTTACATTAGTTCAAACAGCTTAATTTGTAAAACTCTACATATGATGTCCACCCGGCTACCATCCTTCCCTTGTGATATCAAGCATTGCATTTGATTTATTTCCGGTCATTTTGGGTTCCAAATGAAAGTAAGGAACAAATCTGGGTAACCAGCCCACCTTCATATTGACATTGCATCTTGATAATTTTGTGTCATGTATCGTGGTCCCCTAGTGTGAGAAGAAGGTACCATAATTGTTTTCCCAACCCTAGTGTTGAGTTTGCTTTTAGTTACTGTAGCCATTTTTTAAAAATAATAACCTACCTAGATTTAAGATGAATTTAAATTTTAAATATTTGTTAGGTTGTTTTAATTGTTGAGATTATTTAGTCTTTTTAAATTCTTGTTATGCAGATTTTCTGCAAATTATGTTAGCAAGTTGGCTATTTAAATCCCTATTATGATTAATAAAAAATTGAGAGACATGTCAATCTTTTGTGCGGCCCATTTCTTTAAAAACACTAAAAGTGGTATCAAGAGCTTCATTGATCTTAAGAGATTTGTGAAATCTTCCAAAGAACTACCATAGATTTTTAACCCGTAACGGCTACATTTTTTAACCCATTCGGGCTACCCATTTTAACCCATAAAGGCTACTTTTTTCCAACCCTGCTTTTTTCAACGCACATGCTTTTCTAAATCATTTTAAACCAAATAATGAAAACCAGCAGTCTCTCTTTGAATGACCCAGCAATTTTCGTTGGTGAAAACTATCAGATTTGGTAAGTAAAAATGAAATCATATCTTCAAACATATGATCTGTGGAAACTTATAATGGAAGATATACCCTTAAGACCTCTCCTTGCAAATCCTACCTTTGCTCAAATTAAAGCTCATTCGGATGAAAAAACAAAAAATTCAAAGCCAAAATTGTAATTCAAAATACAGTCGCAGATTAATTTTTTTTAAAAAATCATTGCATGTGAGACCGCAAAAGAAGCTTGGGAAAATTAATCAAGGAAGTGACCGAGTCAGGCAAAATAAATTTTTTAATGTGAAAAGAGAATTGGAATCTCTAAGGATGCAAGAGAATGAAACTATTATCAAGTATTTTAACAAGATTTCTTTTATCGTTTATAGAATTAGGTTGCTTGATTTCAAAGATGTGATAATAGTAGAAAAAAATCTTGTGACAATTGCAGAGAGATGCGAATCTAAATTTCATCTCTGGAAGAATCTAAATATCTCTCTACTATTTCTATTGAAGAACTAATAAGTTCTCTTTAAGCACAAGAGCAAAGAAGAGCCTTCAGGCAAGATAATGTTACTGAGGTTGCCTTTTATGCACAAAACAAAAAAGAAAAAGATAATTATCCTCTTTGCAAATACTTCAAAAGAAAAGAACACTTGGAAAAAATTTGTTGGTGGAGACCGAATGCAATATGTGGAAATTGCAAACAAGTTGGTCATGTTACAAAAGTTTGAAAGCTTAAGAACAATCTTCAAGCACAAGTTGTAGAAGCAGAAATCGAGAAGGAACAACTTTTTTAAATTGCAGTATCACAAACAAAGGAGGAGTGTTGAGTTTGCTTTTAGTTACTGCAGTCATTTTTTAAAAATAATAAGCTACCTAGTTTTAGGATGAATTCAAATTTTAAATATTTGGTAGGTTATTTTAATTGTTGATATTATTTAGGCTTTTTAAATTCTTGTTATGCAGATTTTCTGCAGATTATGTAATCAAGTTGGCTATTTAAAGCCCTATTATGATTAATAAATAATTGAGAGACATTTCAATCTTTTGTGCTCCCCATTTTTTAAAAACACTAACACCTAGAACAATCAGAATCTCCCCGAACAATAGCATCCATCAACCGCCCAAACAGATCTGCACGGACTTTTGTTTGATTATTTCGTATATTCCAAAATCTTTCTTCTTCAATTGCCATAATCATCCACAATGTATTGCTGCAACAACCTTCCAGGTTGTAGAAGAGTGTGTCCCTCATTAAGTCGTTTTTGTATTTTGAAGCAATAATATTGCCTCATGCTCAATTTGTTCCTCGCGAATAATTTTTTACGTACATCCACCAACCTAATTCCAAGCCTATATCCATTTTCACCATATGGGTGTATTAATGGGTAAGTCATGACCATGAAAGATGGGTGTAAATCTGTGATTCTTTGCATACTATTTATGCGATATACTATAATAACATCGCGCTGAAAGTTAGCATCTGTAAGTTCACCAATTATTAATCCTACCACTTCTAAAGTTGTTGGTGTATTATATTGTCGGCCATCGTTTCTTCTTTCTGATAGGAGGTGCAGGTGAAATACAGATTCTGGTTGTTCTCCATATCTATCCCTTTCCATTCGGAATGATTTGACCAAAACATTATGCTCATCAAGCATTTCAGATATAATTGTGGTTCAACTTCCTCATGGCTCATAGTATTGATTCTATTGTTGATTGTCAGTATCATATATATAGAGTTGTGCAAATTGAGGGTTTTTACCAGGTTCCGGTAATAGAGAACCAATGTGATGATAAGTTTGACCACTTATCTTGAATACGTAAGGTCCTTTTGAACGGTTGACTGCTTTGTCTACTTGGTCTCCCAATAATTTAAACCCAAACATGGAGTTATACAGTCGAATATTCTTTCTAAAAGTTATTCCCATATAGCCAGAGTTTGTGCCCATTATATTTTTGAGGCATATTGGAGGTTGACTCGATAATGGTAGCTGAACTCGGCCTTTCATACAACAAAATGTAAATTTTGGTTGACCTGTATTTTTACTTTTGTCCGTCTGTTTCTCATACCTTAAAATGGCGCCACAATGTTGGCAGGTGTATGTTGGAGGTCCCAACATTGAAGGTGTCGACATAATTAAGCTTACAATCAATTGAAGGAGTTGTATGCAGTATTAGTTATGTTCTACACCCGAGTACATTGTGTCTGGCTTTGAAATCTTTCAAATCTTCTTTAATTTGCAGCATCCTATCCTGCAGCGCTTAATCCGGTAGTAGTTGTTGGAGCAATATAATGTATGTGGGTATATTAGCAGAGTCTTTGTGATCTCTAACTATGTCTGTGATCAATTCCATTTGACCTGTTTCACACAATTGTGAAAAACATGTCATTTGTGCATAATATTTGATACAATAAAGACATTGGTGTACGCCTACCAACTGAAATGAGTAAACATAGTTTGTAGGTGATATTATACTCATATTTCAAATGTTTTCGTGTGCATATTATGTACTTTTTTGTTGCTCATTGGGTTGTATGTTTTTCATTATGCCTAATGTTACATAGGTCATATTGAGTATAGTAGTAATTTTTCAGTCATTTTGTAGTTTTCGGCTTATAAGTTTATTAAAAATAACAATAGATAGTTAGTAATTAGTCAAGTAGTTGGCTGATTCAGCATAATAGTTAGTTAGGAATATAAATTAGTTATAACAGATTGTAGTGGTTAGAGTCATATAGATGTACAGATGTATGAAGTGATGTATATATATATGAGTAAAATGCTCAGTTGTAACTAATTCAATACAAATTACATTTCACTTTACAGTGTTGGTTTTCCTTTCCTCTCAATATGTGAATCTTAGAATCTCCATTGAAGGAGTTAACATGGCATCAGAGCAAGGAAGTGAATCAACAACAATGGCGGTCGACTTCGTTATTCCTTACACACATCCTCTCTATTTGCATCCATCGGATACTCCAGGGTCTGTGATTTGTCCTGTTAAGTTGACAGGATCAGAAAATTATGGATTATGGCGGAGATCCATGCGAATTGCTTTGCAAGCGAAGAGGAAGTTAGGTTTTGTGATGGAAACCTGTAAGAGAGCAAGTTTCGAGACTAAGTATCATGATCAATGGGATACCTGTAATGCAATTGTTCTCTCATGGCTTATGAACACTGTATCTTCCAATCTCTTAAGTGGCATCGTGTATGCGTCTGATGCGTCACTAGTTTGGGAAGATCTGAAGGAATGATTTGATAAGGTTAATCGTGTAAGGATTTACCAGCTACATCGAGAGATTGCTACGATTGCACAGGGGATCGATACCGTTTCAGTTTATTTTACGAAACTGAAGGAATTGTGGGCAGAATATGATGCAATGGTGATATTTCCGAGCTGTGAATGTTCAAAGTCAAAGGATTATGTTGAGCATTTGCATCAGCAACGACTGATTCAATTTCTTGGAGGCTTAAATGAATCACACTCATAGACTAGGAGGCAAATTCTCATGAAAACTTCTGAACCAACTCTCAATCAGGCATATGCCATGATTGTTGAAGAAGAGAGTCAAAGGTCTGATGTGAATTGTAATTCTCTGGGATTGAAAGCTGTAGCTGAGGGAAATGATATCACAACTCTTTGGACTACTAAGCATCCACCAAAGCCCCGATACAAATCTCCAAATGCTTTTTGTGATCATTGCAATACAAAAGGTCATATGAAGAGTGATTGCTTTCAGCTTATAGGATATCCACCTTGGTATAAAGGGAAGAAGAAAGATGGATCTAATGTGCAGCACAATGTACCACCTGTGTTTAGTCCTGAATATGGTGGTCGTAATGTAGGGCCTTCTTATGGCAATTTATACTTTTCTCACAACCATAATCCTGCAGGTGAAATTCACAGGTCTGTTGGAGGAAATGGTCACACAGGAGTTGGAGCACACACTCATGGTCATGTTGGATTACATGGATCTCATGGTTATTCAGGATCTAATATCACTGCCGACATGTGTACTCATAGATGTGGATCTACAGGATCATATAGTCATGGAGGTGGTGGTATTAACATGGCTTTCACAGGCAATCAACTTAATCACTCTAATTCATATGGCTCTCCTTCACCTGATACTGCAGGTATTGTTAACTATTCAGTAGTACATAATTCATCTAGTCATAGATGGATAGTTGACACAGGTGCAACAAATCATATGACATCTACCCCAGATCTGCTTTGTGAAACTCAACTTCTACCTTCAACCGAGTTCAATAAAGTTCATTTGCCTAATGGTCAACAAATACCTATTGCTTTTAGTGGGAAATCTAGATTTACACAGGGAGATATATCTCATGTTTTATATATTCCAGAGTTTAACTACAACTTGTTATCAGTTTCTAAACTGACTAGAGAATTGCAGTGTTGTATGGTATTTTATCCTGATCATTGCATATTGCAGGACCTTCACACTGGGAAGGTGAAGGGGACTGGTAGCATGAAAAATGGTTTATACTACTGGTCACACAATGTTTCTTCTACTGTTGCTTCTACTATTTCTCCCTCAGCTGCTTTGAGCACAATGGATACTGTTGATTTGTGGCATAGACGATTAGGACATGTTCCTCACAAGGTTCTTCAGCAAATCCAAATACCACATATCTCTAATTCTTCAAAATTGTCACCTTGCACAGTATGTCCTTTGGCTAAGCATACTAGGTTGCCTTTTCCTCAAAGTTCTACTAGATCCAATAATGTGTTTGATTTGATTCATGCTGATGTTTGGGGTCCATATAGATTTCCTACTTATGATGGAAATAGATATTTTCTTACTTTGGTAGATGATTATAGTAGAATGGTATGGATCTTCCTTCTCAAATTGAAAAGTGATGTATTCATTGTTTTGAAAGACTTTCTTCAGCTAATACAAAGGCAATTTGGTGGTTATATCAAGATATTTCGAAGTGATAATGGTACAGAATTTTTTAATTCTCATTGTAGTGATTTGTTTAGAACAGCAGGTATTGTTCATCAAAGCTCTTGTGCTCACACACCCCAACAGAATGGGGTAGTGGAGAGGAGACACCGACAGATTCTAGAGGTTGCCAGGGCTATTAGATTTCAAGCTAATTTGCCCATCAGATTTTGGGGTCTATGTGTTCAAAATGCTGCTTATTTGATCAATAGAATACCATCTACTGCATTATTAGGAAGATCTCCTTTTGCTGTGTTTTTTGGAAGAGAGCCCTCTTTACATCATCTTAGAGTTGTGGGATGCTTATGCTATGCTGTCAATCATCATACCAATGGTGATAAATTTGACACACGATCTATTAAGTCAGTGTTTATGGGTTATTCTACCACGCAAAAGGGATACAAACTATATAATTTGTCCACTAAATCCTTCTTCATTAATAGGGATGTCATGTTTAGAAGATCAATATCCATTCCAACATATTCAGGCTGAGTTTTGCGATTCTTCTTCCATTGAGAATTCTGATATGTTTGTTTATGATGATCCTCCCAATATCGCCTTGCCTGAAGTGTCTGTTATCTCTCCTGATCCAGATTCTTCATCTCCTGATCCAGATTTTTCATCACCTATTCAAATCACACAACCATCTGAATCTCCTTCTACCACTATTGAACCTGACCTTAGAAGGTCAACTAGATCTTCTAAGCCTCCTGGATGGCTACATGGTTTTGTCCATACTGCTTCTCACAACCCTGCACATTCTCACACTTGTTCTACTGCTCATCCTTTATCCACATATATGTCTTATGCCTCCATATCCCCATCCTACTTTCAATCATTGTGCAATTTCTCTGCTATACAAGAACCCACTTCTTATGATGAGGATGTTCAGAATTCACATTGGCTTCAAGCCATGGAACTAGAATTAAAGGCTTTACATGATAATTATACTTGGGACTTGGTAACATTGCCCCCCGGGAAGAAGGCTATAGGGTGTAAGTGGGTTTACAAGGTCAAGTTTAATGCTCAAGGTGAGGTAGAGAGGTACAAAGCTCGACTAGTAGCTAAAGGGTACACACAACAAGAAGGTTTGGATTATCAAGAGACATTTTCTCCTGTCGTCAAGATGGTGACAGTGAGAGTTATACTTTCTTTGGCTGCTATGCATGGTTGGTCTTTGCACCAAATGGATGTATTTAATGCTTTCCTTCAGGGTGACTTAGTTGAGGAGGTGTACATGGTTCCTCCACCTGGTCTGCTACGACAGGGGGAGTTATCCACAGTTTGTAAACTAAAAGAATCACTCTATGGTTTAAAGCAGGCTTCTCGGCAGTGGAATTTGAAGCTTAGTGAGGCTCTTATAGGTTCTGGTTTCATCCAGAGTCACCATGATTACTCCTTGTTTAGCAAACGTTCTGGTTCTGATTTGGTTCTTATCTTAGTTTATGTTGATGATCTTTTGATCACTGGTTCTTGTTCTCAGTTAATTCAGGCCACCAAACTTATGTTTAGGAATTATTTCAAGATCAAGGACTTGGGGGAGATGAGATACTTCCTTGGTCTTGAAATTGCAAGGAACAAAGATGGTATTATGGTGAGTCAAAGGAAATTTGCTTTGGATCTTATCTCAGATTTTGGTCTTGCAGGGACCAAACCAATTAGCACACCTTTGGAAGTCAATCAAAAATTCACAAGTCAGGATTTTGACATGAATTGTGAAGCTCGGGATACACATGAAGATGTGGTTCTTAGTGATCCTACAGGTTATCAGAAACTAGTTGGTAAACTGCTATACCTCACCATGACAAGGCCAGACATTAGTTATGCAGTGCAGAATCTTAGCCAGTTCATGCACAAGCCTAAGAAGTCACATATGGAGGGTGCATTAAGAGTAATCAGGTACTTGAAGAATGCACCAGGTCTGGGAATTATGCTGACATCAAAGATCTCTAAACAACTTTCAGTTTATTGCGATGCTGACTGGGCTACATGTCCTATGACAAGAAGATCTGTTAGTGGTTTTGTGGTGAAAATTGGAGATTCATTAATTTCGTGGAAGTCGAAGAAACAGAATACTGTATCAAGAAGTTCTGCTGAAGCAGAGTATAGAAGCATGGCTAATGCTGTATCAGAAGTTGTGTGGTTAATAGGCTTGTACAAAGAGTTGAAGATAGAGCTGGAATTACCAGTTAGACTGTTTTGTGATAGCAAAGCAGCACTTCAAATTGCTGCTAATCCTATATATCATGAAAGAACTAAACATATAGAGATCGATTGCCATTTTATTCGAGAGAAAATACAAGAAGGACTTATTCAGACAGATCATGTGCCTTCGAGAATGCAGCTAGCTGACATATTAACAAAGAGTTTAGGGAGGACTCAACATGACTTTCTATTATCCAAGCTGGGTGTATACAATTTATTTGCACCATACAACTTGAGGGGGAGTATTAAAGATAACAATAGTTAGTTAGTAATTAGTCAAGTAGTTGGCTAATTCAGCATAATAGTTAGTTAAGAATATAAATTAGTTATAACAGATTGTAGTGGTTAGAGTCATATAGATGTACAGATGTATGAAGTGATGTATATATATATGAGTATAATGCTCAGTTGTAACTAATTCAATACAAATTACATTTCACTTTACAGTGTTGGTTTTCCTTTGCTCTCAATACGTGAATCTTAGAATCTCCATTGAAGGAGTTAACAAAGTTTTTACAAGAAGAGATCACCTCTATTTGCATATGAGTAGCATAAAACACGGTGAAAAAAAAAGTAGCATAAAAGACGTAGACAATATTGTTCAATGATAAATTATGAGGTACCGTTTCACAAGTATTTGTGCCGTTACGGGTTGTAATAAATGGTAAACAATGGCAGTATTATTTGTTATTTCGTATTTGGGTTGTGAAATGTTCATGCAGACCAAGAACATTTCAATGTGTGAAGTAGACTTTGACAATGCCAGAAAAATTGGGTACTGCTATAACACAAAGTGAAGAGACCCCTAATAATATAGAATCTCCATTGAAGGAGTTAACAAAGTTTTTATAAGAAGAGATCACCTCTATTTGCATATGTGTAGCATAAAACACGGTGAAAAAAAAAGTAGCATAAAAGACGTAGACAATATTGTTCAATGATAAATTATGAGGTACCGTTTCACAAGTATTTGTGCCGTTACGGGTTGTAATAAATGGTAAACAATGGCAGTATTATTTGTTATTTCGTATTTGGGTTGTGAAATGTTCATGCAGACCAAGAACATTTCAATGTGTGAAGTAGACTTTGACAATGCCAGAAAAATTGGGTACTGCTATAACACAAAGTGAAGAGACCCCTAATAATATAGAACAAAATAAACCTAACGAAATACCTCGAAGGTTGCCATCAACAGAAATGTGAACAAAATAGCGCATGCTATCAATGTCAATTGCTGAACTAACATCGTTTTCCTCCCAAAATGACATTCATCATCAGAAATATATATCATATATTCACACAAGACAGCATAGTACCTCTTCATTATTTCAGTTTGCAACCAATGATAAATGTTATGAATCAATTTGTAACCAAATCTTCAAGCGTTTCTGATATATGTGTGATGTGGCCATTCACTTCTTAAAGTAAAAGAAAACATAATTCAAGGATTATAAAACTTGGGCATTAAGAAATATTATGCTTAGTTTATCCTAAAACCTCAAAGAAGTTCATATTGCGTTAGTTGGAATGCAAATATGCCTTTTATTCCTACTATTTAAAATCATCAGTCTACAGGTTAAGTGTCACATTTCTCCTGTGATTCATAAGACAAAGGACAGGTGGCTAATCATTACCACCAACGCCTTGAACTACGGAAAAAATTCATAAACAAATTTTATAGAAAATTAACATTGTAATTGGAAATAAATAATAGTTGATTAAATAATTGGCATAATGTATTCTCATTAAATTATGAGGGATACAAGTTCGTTACATAACAACGATAGCAGTTGTGGTAGTTTCCTGAGGACCATCAGTGAAACACGATAATGTGTGTTCCTCCGTATAAGATTTGAGTGGATATGGGTATGACCATTTAAGCAGCATGTACTGATAAAATGATGTTAATGAAGGAATAGAAGATCTACTGAAGGATATCTACCATTATAAGTTGAGTAGAAACATAGTACAAATGTAATATGAGGTGAGGTGTTTGAAATAATCTGTCATTTCCACAACACTGTCAAATTTAAGCAATCTAGGGGGTTCGGTCTAGGAATTTGAATTTAATGAGTAGTAAAGTCATGAGGTAAATGTGATAGAACTTTTTTAAAGTCTGGGTCGCCTATGGAACCTATGTTAGGCTTATAATTTAGCCATTGGAGTTGTAGAAACTACTTCAATGCCGTTAAAAACTGTTATATTCTAATTTGTTAATTTGATTAGTGTATCCTTTGGTGTTAAGGGTGTCATGTTGGAGTGGTATTCACCAAAAAATTTATGTCTTAAAGAAGAAACACAAGTTTGGTACCTTATTAAAATAAGCATATTAAACAACCATGGGAGTTTCGTAAGTTTAATAAAGACGATCAAATGAATCATAATAGTTCTTTTTCGTCTATATAAGGTTAGACTGTATACACTGTGGATAATGACCTTTGAGGCCGCCTGTTCTGGTAAAATGATGTTAATGACGGAAAAGAAGATCGACTAAAGGATATATATCATTAGTACTCGAGTTGAAACATAATACAACTATAATAGGAGGTGAGTTGTTCAAAATAAATTGTCAGTCACAACACTGTAAATGTTAACCAAGCCATCGGCTAGGGGTAATTGAAAGTAATAGGGTAGCTAACTTCTGAGGTAAATAGGACATTATGATGTATTTAAACATAAGACTTTGGTTCCACAACCATTGTATTGCCTCCAGGTTGTTCTTCCAGGATTCAGGAATGAATGAAGGCCCTCAAGTGGGCGTGTTATCTCCGCATGTAGCTGATTCATAATTTCCATAGGTGAGTTTATGCCCAGCTGACGGGATCTGAAGGTAGTTCTGTTAATGAAGCAAGATAAGAAGGCAATATTAAGTGTGAGAAAAAATAATGAAGTAGAAGTTATAATGTGGGTGTTATCTGGAAAATCTGTAGGAGGGGTTAGGTTCAAAGAAGTGGATGTCATTCTTTCATCATTCGGTATATTCATGTGTTTATAGATTTGAGTAATAAATTTATGACATAAGGGGTGAATGAAATTTCAGGGGAAGGGTTTGAGTGTGAGATAACAAATGTATCAACAGTTAGTTTAGTTGCATCCATAGAAGGAGTTCTGGTCGGAGACAAAGCATAATAACATACTTGTAAAAAAGAGGGGGAGAAAATAGGGGATAAAATATGAATCGTATGAGGAGGTAATATTGTCCAAATTAAAGTTAACGTGGGCATAACAGGTGAATGAGAATTTTATGTATGTTTACCAGTATTGATCGGGAAGTTGTGTAAGTCCCATTGGGTCCATAGCATCACAAAGATGATTGATGTCCACAGCGGGCACCCTGATCGGCGACAAAGAGGAATACTAATCTAGTAGAAAATAGCTGCAGAAAAACAGGGGATGGAAATATGGAACGCATGGCGTTCACGCGGGCCGTAGCGGATTGTTGAAAAATGTATGAATGTATACCTAGACTGAGCGGGGCTTTGTTTGAATTCCTTTGGATCCATACAGGCATTAAGTACATTTGCGTCCATATAAACATTCCTGGTAGGCGGCAAAGAAGAATAATACAGGAGTTAGTGCCCTTGTATTCATAGTTTTAGTCCTGTTAGGTGTTATGAAGGAATGGTGTTCTTGGTACAAGAAGGCCCCAAAAGGAGGCAAATGTGAACTTAAAAATGATAGTTGGACTATAACGGTTGAATAGAATTTAAGGCAGAGGGTGTCAACTTGAGACAAAAAATAGAAGATGCAATGGTTAAATAACTAGGTCCATGACAAGAGAAAGATACCTGATTTGGGAGTGAAGATCTTTAAGAACATATGCATCTTGGGGTCCATAGCAGGGATTACTGCCTGCCTTTCGAGGCGTTTTCATGAGGATCTCAAGGAATAGTTGGAATGTGTAGCCGTTTTAAACTCTGTTTGATGAATTAGGGGAGAGATATAGAAAAAGTGCAGAACAGAGGAGTGAATTGGAGGATGGGCACAGGAAGGGAGAGGGTGGATCAATTGACAGAGCATGATTTGGTGGGGGTGTAATTTGTAAGAGCGTGGCGATGGTAGTGAAGAGGTGCCTTAGTTAGGGAGTAGTCGTTTAGGTATGGATGCGTCTGTTTGGAGGGGAAGGGTATTATTGAAACTAAAATAATTTAAAGGAGAATTTTGGCCTGTGGTGGCACCAAGTAGGCGGGCTTAGGATTCTCCTTTACAAATATGACATGATTTTGTCATAGATTTTGAGAGAGATATTTAATTTTTTTTAAAAGTATTGACCATAAATTCTTAAATTTATTAAAATTACCATAAATTTTTATTACTATTTTATAATAAATATATTCCGCTAAAAACAACTTTATAACATAATTGATGAAAACCAACGACGGAAACAACATGGGCAAGAGAAGTACAATAATCACATACCCCAACTTGTTACTAATTCAAGATAAATTATAATCCATTAAAACAAGTTATCTTTTTAATGGAGTTTGGTGTAGATATCTATAAATGAAGATTAATAAATGATGAGTATTTTTATATAATATAAATATTTTGAAATAATTTTAAAATTTTTAAAAATTCCACAATATTATAATTTTTAATCATTTTAAAACTCGAAAACTTGAAATGTTTGTCAAATACAGTTACTAAAAAATAACACATAAAGATTGAAGTTCTCTTCAATTTTCTTCTAAATATATTTATGATCAAAGAACTGACATATGCCTTCACACTAGTGGGACAAAAAGAGAGAAAATAGAAAACAACTTAAGGATTGCGAGTACAGAAAAATGCAAGATAGCGAGCAAGTTCTTTTTTTTTTTTTGGTCAACCTACTTATCATCAATTAATTACTTTTTCCCTATAGATATGTGGTCTCCAATTTTTGCAATTAACACATCTTAGATATAATAGGTATAGTGATGGAGTTAAAATGTTGTTTAGTGATAGAGTTAAATTTTTAATTAAAAAGTGTTACAATTTAATGAAGTTAAGTATTGTAAAATTTAAAATATATATATTCATAAAGTTCTATTAATTGAGACCCCTCAAATGTACGTGGCTTTGCGCCACTAGATATGTACTCAGGAGAGGACATGGACATACATGTATAAATATTAAAATTGTTCTTGCAATTCATCTCTAATTATCTACTGTATCATTTTAAAAGTCTAAAATAGAATTATTATAATTTTTCATCTTATTTTCAGTATTGATTATTTTTGAAGATAACACGTCAACAAATAAGTATTCAGTAAAAAGAGATACAAATAAAATTGACAAACCTCATTTTTTTTTATCACTAATTTATCTCTTAAAAGAGGCAATGAAATAAATTTAGAGAAATCGTGATTAGACTCTCATATTAAGTTTTTAAAAAAAATATATATATCTCAAGTTGTATGATAATTCAGATCACATATACTTTAAGCTGATACACTTGATTTACACATGACTCTAAATTTCAAAAAATTCTTCGGTGTCATACTATTGAGATATTGGGATGTTTTGGAACAAAATTGGGAAAATTGGAATACCTCTAGGCTTTGCTATTGAATTTCATACATATACTTTGTAACGAAAATCAAGTTATATATAGTTTGACTCAATTGATTGAAAAGAATATTCCTTTTAAAGAAGTAATTTGATTTGAGATAAATAATATTAATATTAAATTATATATTAAGACATAAATGACGATAAATCATTAAAAATATATTATATTTTGAGATGGAGAGAGAACTGGCTAACTAAATATTTTAAAGTTGGCTATGTGAATTATGATACGTGGTGCGCGATACATGTAGGAGTGGCCACAAAATATACATTATCCTTTCTTTGTTATCTATAAATGAAATTAAAATCAAGGAAGATAGGATAGTCCTTAATTAGCAAACGCAGTCCAAAATATTTCGTAATTTTGAAGACAAAAAAATAGCTGTCAGGATTCAATGTGATTTGACCTGTAAATTTGTGTATTTTCTTTGTGAGTGGCTGAAAGTGAACTTTGATATAATGTATATATATTTCTTTTAACTTGATTTTAGTGGCTACATATATCCTCAAACTTTATATGCACAAGTAGACACTTAAATTTATATAAAAGTGAATAAGTAAACACACACATCTTAAGTGACATAATACATGTAGAACGTCATGTGTGATTCAAAATTTCCATATAGGATACCACGCATGACGAATATTTATATTTATTCAATTTTATATAACTTTCATTATCGACTTATGCACATCCAAAATTAGAAGACATAAGTATGAGTCAAGGTTAAATTAAATTACATATATTATGCAAAAAAAATCCGTGGGGATGTAATTAATAATGTACTGGTAATTTTCTATGTAACACATAGTAGTCACTCTACTCTATATAGCTCCTGAAATTCTGACTTCTGAAAGTTGTGACTTGTGCCTCTCAATTGGCTCAAAGGTGCTTACCCCTTCTATGCATAGAGAGAGCAATGGAGTATATAATCATCATAATATTAAGGGAAGAAGGGAAATACTTTTTTCATTTCAAAATAAGTGTTGTTTAGATGAAAAAAATGCTATTTCAAAAGGCCTCTGGTTGCCGCAGTCAAGATTATCACCAGGACTAACTTAAAAAATTTACAATACCTCCTGTAATATCCGATTCTATCTTGAACCCTGTTGTCATTAACATGACTGAATTCCAGGTCGCCACTGATGAGGTTTTTGATGACACCGTATCTAGGAAGGTGATTGGTTGCTCGGTCATCGACAAATGGTTGCCATTTTCCGGTGATGACATCATGACAAGAAGGTTTTGGTGGTTTGAGGGGTCATCCAAAACCAGATGGCTGACTTGAATTAGATGAACGAGTCTCGGGCTACCTTGTTCTCTAAGGAGACAATAACCCCATTAATATGCTCCATTTGGTGTTGTAGATTATCCTGCTATAGATAAATTATTGTTACTCGTTGTGAAATTATAATTGTTTGAACAAAATATTGAATGTAGAAAATTTAAATCGTGGTACCAGTAGTTTTATGGGAGGTTTGGGCAAGAAAAGTAGCAATTTCTCTTTTACGAAAGAGACATCGTTCGTGGTGCTGATGTGTAACGATCGGGTTTCGTCATTATAGGGATGTCAATGGGGAAAATTGGGGCCAAAAATGTTTTTAGTAGTACTAGAATTTTCCCAACCTTGTCCAGATTTGGAGAAATTTAGATTCATCAGGATTAAATGTGGATTTGATTACATAATCGTTAGGTAACTCGTTAAGAAATTCGTACAACTTTACGAAATTGAATTTGGATAAGTAGATTATTAGGAATCGATCTTGCATTAAGGGCACTTTCTGAGCGTACAGGGTTAAGAGTATGTTGTAAAAGGGAGAAGTGTAATTTCCTTGTTTTGAGGTAGGTGATGGTTGTGATTCTATGATTGTGTGATATATAGTTGATTTGCTTCGTTGTGATACTTGTATATGTATGCATGTTTCAATATTGATCATAGATATTGAAATGGGATATATGAATATCGATACCATAAAATCATGACTTGAATGTCTGATCTTGATGTGTTATTGTGATGTGTGATTGGGATTAGTTGCTACGTTCTGGCACTCTAACGTTGATTGGATTGCCCCATTTCAGCATGCTAACTCGGATCGGTTTCCACGTTTTGGCATAAAAATGAGATGGATTCCCATGTTCAGGTATGCTAACAGTTTGACTTTGGGTTCCGTTAGAGGACCAACTATGTGATGAAACGTGCGAATTGTGATATTGATTCTTATGATAGTATTGAATATGTTGATATTTATTCTTGTATTATAATGTTGTAATTTTTGTTTAAGTTACACTAGTGGGATAGCCGCCTGGTCCTACCAGTAAACGGTGGTTGTGTACTAATTCTGCACTTACTCTTATTTTTATTGAGTATAGGGCATCTTCACATGACTATTTATAGACCTCTCTTAGGAGATCTGTGATCTCTTCGAGTTCAAGGGTGAGCCACATTGTTCGGGCTGCCATGAAATTCTTTTTAGTCTATTTCTACCATTTTCGGACCTAAACCTTGTTTTAGTTAGTGAGATAGTTCACTAGAAGTTCTTTGTAGACTTGGTTATCGATTTCTAATTTCGGTACATTAACTTTCAGGTTCTAGGGTATCTTTTGCATTGTTAGTTAGTTATTAGATCTTTATTTAGTACTAAAACATTGTCTTTAGTTATTTAACTTGCTTCCGTAATATAAATGCCTCAGTTCTTTTGATTCCTTCTTTAGTTGGTCTCTACTGGTGGTTTTCCCACCAAGTTTTAGTGTGGGTGTCAATCACGACGGTCTGGGTCATGACAAAATTGGTATCAGAACCTAGGTTTGTTGATCTCGATGTACCGAAATAGGTCTAATAGAGTCTCGCGGAATGTACGGGGACACATTTGCTTTTCTTCCAGAGGCTATATGATCTTAGGGAATCTCCATTTACTATTGTCTTCTTCGTGCTATGACTTGATTCCAATTGGTATGTGGCGATTCAATTTGGTATCTAACTTCTTTCACTCTTCTATCCGCAGATGGTTAATACTAGGTATAACAACGTTAGGCCCATAGCTCTTGATAATTCTCCAGTTGAGAAACCCGCAACGAGAGGTTGCGGTCGGGCAGAGGTAAAGGAAGAGCTAGGGGTAGAGGCTGTAGGAGAGTGGCGCCTGTTGTGAAGGAGGTACCAAACGACCATGTTCCGATGAATGAGAATCCTGCGGCACATGAGAAGGTGATAAAACAGGATGAGGACGTTGAGAATGTTGAAGAGGTTGAACAAGAGGAAGGAGGGTAAGTTGAAGCCATATGAATCCCTCCCATTGATCTAGTGTTAGCTTAACAAATCATGTCCTTTTTGAAAGGGTTGTCTGGTCAGGGGATGATTCCACCTACTCAAGCCCCCGTGAATCCCCATGTTGCTAACAATATGCCCAAGCCTGTTTAGAAGGGAGGTAACGATGCCTTCTTCCGTCCATTATTGGGTTTTGTGATGACCGATAATGAGCATGATATGTTGACCAAGTTCTTGAAGCTCAAGTCCCCCGATATTTCTTGGTTCGAATACAAAGGACGCTTATGAGTCATATTGGATTATTACGAGAGGTTACATAAGTTGGGTATCGTTCACTAACATGGGTTTGAGTTCGTGTCAACTTCAAGGTGAGTCCAAGAAACGGTGGAGAGCTTACATGGAATGTAGAGCCTCTACATTACCTCTACTTACTTGGACCTAATTTCATGTCTTATTCTTAGAGAAGTATGTGTCTAGGACTTTAAGAGATCGCAAGAAGGATAAGTTCATGGCACTAGAGCAGGGTAGTATGTATGTGGTTGCTTATGAAGCCAAGTTACACACTTTATCTAGATATGAAACAGTTGGTTACCATGGAAGAGGAGAGGATCCGGTTGTTCATTAGAGGTTTGGTTTCTGAGCTACAAGTGTTATTTGTTCACATGACTTCTGCAGGAAGGAGTTTTAATGAAGTGACCGATTATGTCAAGAAAGTGGAGGGGGTGAAGCGAGACGGTCAAGCTAAGGTGTTGACTAAGAGGGTAAAAAATTCTGGAAATTTTCAAGGATCATTTGATAGAGTATCCCATCGACCTACACTTGCGGCCAAGAAAATTCAGTCTGTCATGCTTGCCTCTACTGGTAACTATTCAAGAACTCATAATAATTTTTCAACTGACTAGAGTGTTGGGCATGTGGCGGGCAGCAGACCATCTGGAGGCCGCACTTTCGTTAGTTGTGGGGAACTTGGACACATGATGAGGAACTGCCCACAGCCGCATCTGCTTGAGTCCAGACAACAGCCTTCTCGAGCCATTGTACCTACAGTAAATGGTAATAATTGTAGGGTCATCCACAAGTAGGACGAGGAGGAAATTAGAGAGGCCGTGGAGGTAGAGGAAATGGTAACAGAGGTAGAGGTAATGTGCAACCAGGTAGGGAGGTACCTCAAGTGGATGAGAGAGCTCAATGTTATGCCTTCCCAGGCAAGAATGAGGCAGAGGCGTCTGATGCAATGATCATAGGTACTATTCTTGTGTGCAACCGAATAGCTATTGTATTATTTGATTCGGGTTCCACCTATTCTTATGTGTCTGTGAAATTCCCCTCTAATTTTGAGATGTCGTGTGATATTCTTGCTGATCCTATACGTGTTTCTACCTTGGTTGGCGAGTCAATCATAGTCACCCATGTTTATCGTGCTTGTCCTTGTTCATGGGATTTCAGACTTGGGCCGATTTGGTGATTTTGGATATGGCTGACTTCGACATAATCTTAGGCATGACTTGGTTGTCTCCACATTATATTGTTCTTAATTTTAATGCTAAGTATATGGCTTAAGACATTCCGGGAAGGGAAAAATTAGAGTGGGAAGGGGTGTACATTTCTAAGCAAGTTAAGATTATATCCTCCATCCGGGATAGTAAATTAGTAGAGCAAGGTTTTTTAATCTTATTTGGCTCATGTTAGGGACGTTGAGATTGAAGCTCCATCCATTGGTTCTATTCCGGTGGTGTCCAAATTTAAAGAAGTTTTCCTAAACGATTTGCCCGCATGCCTCCGGATAGAGACATAGATTTTTGTATTGACTTAGAGCATGGTACGCACCCCATTTCTATCCCTCAATATCGCATGGTTCTGTCGGAGTTGAGAGAGATTAAGGCTCAAATCCAAGAGCTTCTTGATAAGGGTTTTATTTGACCTAGTGCTTCCTCATGGGGTGCTCCGATTTTGTTTGTTAAGAAGAAGGATGGTAGCATGAGGATGTGCATAGATTACCGGCAATTGAATGAGGTCACTATACATAATAGGTACCCCTTCTCTAGGATAGATGATCTTTTTGACCAATTACAAGGTGCATCAGTCTTCTCTAAGATTGATTTAAGATCCGGGTTCCACCGTTTGAAGATTAGGCCCGAAGATATACCCAAGACGGCGTTTAGGACCCGTTATGGACACTATGAATTTTTTATATGTCATTTGGGTTGACTAATGCTCCTGCAGCTTTCATGAACTTGATGAATGTAGTATTCAAGCCCTTTCTTGACTCTTTTTTGATAGTCTTTATCGATGACATTTTGGTATATTTGAAAAGTAAAGAAGAGCATGCTAACCATCTTCGTACTATTTTTGGTATCCTTAGAAAGCAAAAGCTATATGCAAAATTTTCGAAGTGTGAATTTTGGTTGAAGTCGTTTGCGTTTTGGGGCATGTGGTGTCAAAAGAAGGGGTAAGAATAGATCCCCAAAAGGTTGAAGCGGTTGAGAATTGGGTGTGACCTAGTTTGGTGACGGAAGTTAGGCGTTTTGTGGGACTTGCTAGTTACTATCGTCGTTTTTTTAATAATTTTGCTTCAATTTATACTCACTTGACCAATCTGACCAAAAAGGAGGTACTTTTTGAATGGACTGAAAATGTGAGGAGAGTTTCCAAAAGCTTAAGACTACCGCGCGCATTCTAGAATTACCAATTGATAGTAAGGACTTTGTTGTTTATTGTGATGCTTCACATTTTGGATAAGGTGATGTGTTGATGCAAGAAAAGAATGTCATAGCTTATGCCTCGCGTCAATTGAAGGTGCACGAGAGGAATTACCCAACTCATGATTTGGAGTTGGTAGCGGTATGATTTTCTCGTAAAACCTGGCAACATTATTTGTATGGAGTTAAGTGTGAGGTATTTACTGATCATCGTAGATTGGAGCATATATTCACCCAAAAGGATTTGAATATGAGACAGCGAAGATGGATGGAATCACTCAAGGATTATGATGTGACTATCCAATACCATCCAGGCATTCTCGTCTTTCCTCTATAAGTTACCTTATATGAGTATGTTGGTACCCTTACATAATATGTACATTCCACGTACTGATGTATACCTTTCTCTGTGTTGCATCCTTTTATGATGTAGATTCTTGTTGGTGTACTTAGATTCGTGGATACTAAGGTTGCAAAACTCCCAGTGAGCTTTTGGTGACCCCTCTTCGTTTTGGAACTCTGCTATTTTAGACTGTTCATTTTTTCCCTTATATTATCTTTTTTTGAGGTAAGTGGGTGTCATGTTCAAACAAACATATATTTTCATTCCGAAGTAGTAAAGGCTTTATTAATACATTATTAATTTAATTTAGTCTAATGAATCTTATTGAATTATTTATTAACCATATGTTTTTATTTCACAATAGTTTATATGATATGTATGTTATGTTAAGTGAAGAGTTAGCCCAGGATCATTCGTGGTCCAAGGTACCATGTCTCAGCTGGGTTGTAGACTCATATAATTACAAACTTTGTAGTAGGGCCCTACTTTCAAGTGTCCTAGGACGTCTGAAAAGTCACATCTAGTAGAGTCTTTTTAATGAGTGTGAAGCGAGTCACATTTATAAGGAGGAGGCTACGAGATTCTTAGGAAATACTTTCATTTCTTTCATACTTTAGATCGTGCAATAGATTTATCCCCTAAGCACATATGTAGATCCGTTTATTGATCTAATTCCTCCAACTATGCCTCATCTTTGAGGTATTGGAAATAGTGAAGTTCTTACTCCTATTAATATCGCATGTAAAATAAGCTCTTCAGAGAGTCAAGAGAAAATAGGTCTTGAGAAAAGCTCATTAGTGTGCTCAAGTGTATTAACTGCTCCCCAATATACACGCAAGTGTACGTGGTCGCGTAAATAATATATATTCTTTTTAGAAATGAGTTATCGTTTCCAAGAGACTTATGATCAATTTATATTCAAACTTAATTCCACAATTTTAAGTAAAAGTAACTGTTCCAAGAGTTGATGATTTGTTATTAACTACAACTACTTTAGCAATAATTAAAAGTAACGAAGATTGAACGATTTAAAGATGGTGCTTCAAGTAAGAAAGAGACAATTCCAAGGTTGCAGCGTATGTTGAATCTCATGCATCATAATATTGACTTATAGTTAACTTTTGTTGTCAAGTTACTGGTTTATAGGGTTAATTATATGAGTCGTGCTACACACTTCTCTTCGCCTAGCCCAATTAGATACCTAACTACATCATTGAGCGGGGATAAGTAAGCTAATTGGAGAGCATTTATATTTTATCGTATTTCGTAACCAAGAAAGTTGTTCATCCGTTCGTCACTCCTGAATACAAATCATCTCAATCTAATGGGTAGATCGAGCTTTCTATATCCTCTAGTCTATCTAATCCTTCCCCTCCTGATTTTAAGATTAAACACTAAATTTATCTTATGGTGATCAAGCATAAAATAGTAAACCAAAAATATAGAAGTAACTTGTGTTGACAACCAAGAATTAATTCAAACACAAATAATATTCAATATTCAATTCATAGTTGCAGCCCAGAACTAGGGCGTTTAGCTACTCATACTAGTCAAAAACCACATAAGACGATTGTTCATGTGATTTCCCAAAATAAAAGAGTTAGAAGATTTAAACCTATTACAAACTTGAGTTCTTGCTCTTACCCACCAACCAAAAAGTCAAACTTTAACAATGATGCCCTAAGGGTCTATTTAAAGTAAATAGAAAAATAAAGTCAAATTCAACTTAAATTAGAAGTCCTTTTAATTTCAACTTTCTTCAAAATCTCTGCACAGAGCTGGGACGCCGTACCAAAATCGCGCCTGGCAGGCTTGCGCGCCGCGTTGCCAGTGCGCCTGAAACCAGCTCCAGTTAAATGGGCATGGCGCGTCGCGCCCTTGATGCACCAAGGTGGCTGGGGCGCCACGCAGTATCTCGCCTGGTTGCATCTTATCGCCTTGAACTCATTTTCTTTCCAACACTTGATCATTCTCCTTAGTTACCTAAAAAATCACTAATCATGTATTTTAATGTGCAATAATCGCAATCTTGAGCCAAAACAAGCTACTTAGATTAGATAATGTCCTAAACTAATGTTTAAAGATGGTTAATTTGTCGTAATTGGGCATATAAATATGCCCAAAACCACCACCCCACACTTAAACATTTGTTAGTCCTCAAAAAAGTCTATCTTATGAAATTACGCTCTTAACCCTTTGGACTCTTCACCTAACTTTATAATCAACTAAACATATTTAATCATGAACTTGTGGCGCACTTTATGTAATTACATTCAACTCTTCTCTTTAGTCTCCCACTCAAACAATTCACAAACTTTATGCATGACTCTTTTCCAATATTTTTAGGATAATGCAACATCATATAAACATACCACAAGATTAAGCACCAGAAATGTTTCGTGAATGCCCTCACCAGTATAAGTATAGCTTTTCTTTTACCACCAACAATCAATTGATTCATTATAGTATAAGGCCATTTTTTAATAACATGAACTCTTGCACTCCCAAATGAAATTTTGCATATCCTAACATGCCATAAGCTTGCCCTTAGTGTACTTTAATTTTCACAAAATGTTCACATTGAATCAAGAGGACTTTCATACGGTTGTAATGTCGGCTTTAGGTAAGGGAGGATATATTTGGGTAAACTTTAGTGACTCATTCTCCCTAATGCACATGTGTTATTTTATTTGCTAACATTCACAACTTTTTCTTTCCCTATTACATGATTTCCACTTAACTCCACTTGTACTGGAGCCCCTTCTTTTTCCACAACCCTTTTTTGTATATACATCTTTTCTTTATTTTTTTTTGTTCAAACATTCCACACTTGGGGTCTCATTTGTACCTTTTCTTTTCTTTTCTTTTCTTCTCCACAAAACCACTACCACCCTATTCATTTCAACCAAAGTTGTTATTTCTTCAACTCAACATAGTCACTAAGGACTTTTGGATCAAACACATGGTATCAATAAAATGGATTTGGCTCAATTAAGTGGGTTAGAAAAAATTAAGGCTATAAGGCTCAATGGGGCTAAGCTAGGGATATTTTATTTGGAAACATACGAGGACATTTAAACTTGGCTATTCAAAGAAACGCCTCAATCACATTCCACAATTCACACAAGTTACTCATTAAGCACACTTGGGGCAAGTTCTAGATGTTATTCAATGCACAATTAAACTATCATTCTCACACATGGCATCACTCACACATAAGGACACAAATTTATAGCATTCTCACATACAATGTATTATGGTATGTCCACACAATTAAGCCCAACTTCTTTATTTTCCAATTAGAGTTAACACAAAGAGATTATGCTTGTTTTTATGGTTACTATCTTACTAATGCAAACAAAGTGGTGCCACCCATGACGTCTAGCCAACTATTAAGACAAGGTTTCAAAGTGCCAAAGATATAGGTTTCATACTTCTACTCCTAATGACTAATCTTCCCTAAAGACGGTCGTCATCCATCCATCATCGGGAAACGTCATTCCTAGACGACTCTAAGACTCAATAAAGCGGTAAATAGACCTAAACGGTTCAAAGGGACTATCATTGGGAAAAGAACCGAAAGCAAATGCGAGGAACCCTACTAAAAATTTAAAAAACTCAATAAAGCAATAAACTATGTACAATGAAGTTCAACTTCCACCCCACACTTAAACAATACACTTTCCCCAGTGTTCAAAATTAAAACAAAGTGCAAAGGTAAAACAGAACTCATTGTCGGCCTCTAGGCCGCGTATGAAGTATCATCTCCGGTATCAAAGGCCTTGAACTCATCCTCCTCCAAGCCATCATATTCATCAGTCGTTGCATCATCATCATCGATCGGTTCCTAGAAAGTCTGGTCCATCCTACATATGTACATTGCACTATCTGTCAAAGGGTACCGATCGGCTAGTGTGTCCATCTCCTCCTCAGTCAAAAGGCGACCACCAATGCGCAATTGCAGTTCAACAAACATGTGCCCATCCAACTATCATCACGAGCTTGCCTATCAAGAGCAGTCAACACAGGCCCGTGGGAAGGATCGTGCGCTTTGGTGCGCGTGACATCAATCGGGTGGCACACTAGATGGGGGCGCGGGGAGGACACACATCATGCACTTCCTACTCAATCATTAACGCCCTCAGGTACCTAGATGATGCTTTCGTAACAGAAATGACATCGCTTGTTGGTCCTAAACTTAAGCATATTCTGCCTCAAAATAGCCCCCACATTGACCGGTAAGCCCTTCATTAGGCGATATATAAGCACTACCCTCTCCCTAGTAACATCAGTCATGCGGTTCCCCGGAAATAAAGTACTACACACAATCTTCAGCCAAACCTGAGCCTCCAAGTTAAGGTGTCATAGTGAAAGGTCAACTGGCGACCCGTGTCACTAACCCGATCCCACCTAGCAACAGAAGTCACCCCACACAAGGTATGTCGTATATCACGATAAGGGGATCATTCAACCATGGCCATAAACTCAGTATGATCACAATTAGGGGCACTCAAAAAGTCATTTAACGTTTCAACAAAAAAAAAACCACTATTTCTAACATAACCACTATTTATCTCAACACGACGAGTATCCCAATTAGCATAAAATTCGCGTACCAAACTGAAATTACACTCACCTTGATTCACCAAAACATATTGAAGTCCCAACGCAGTGATTTTGGCGTGAATATTGGGAAATTCATAGCACAATTTATCTTCCTCCACGTACTCATCGCCGAGGTACTTGGATTCTTTTTTGTCCTTGTCCCAATCTGTGCCATAGTGCATAACCGCCTGCTCAGCGAACTTTAGGGGTGGCAGATTTGGGTATTTCCCGACTTGAACTTCCGGCGGCCACCCCTTTTCTACTCCTCTTGGTTCCCGAACCACTAGCAACCTTTTTGCCTTTAGAATCCATCACGCTACCCAATTTGTGGAAGAAAATAGGAAAAAAAAAAGAAAATTTTAGGGAATATGGTGGTGGGTCGGATTTTGGGATGGTGAGAGGATTTGTATGGATGAAAGGGGAGGATAAGTGGAGCAAGAGTAACGGGGAGAGAGATTAATGGAGGAATTTGGTAGTGGGGAGAGAAAAGGGAGAAGAAATTTGGGGATATAATGGAGTTTTGGGGAAGATGAATTTTTTGGAAGATGAAGTGAAAAAAGGGGTGGGAACGGTTATAGAGGGTGGATTTTGGGAAATTTGGGGTATTAACGAATAGGTGGGGCGGTGGGGAGGGTTGGGAATCGTGGTGGGTCCCATGATGAGAAACAGGATATTTTTTTTGAGAATTTGAATTCCCAGGTCGGGCGCGTCGCGCCTAAAAAGCACCTGGCAGGCTAGCGCGACGCGTCTGCAGTTCACCACAAACAGGCCTGGCATGGCGCGCTTGCAGTGCACCACAAACAGGCCTCAGTCAAATGAGGCCTGGCGCGGCGCGCTTGCAGTGCGCCAAAAACAGGCCTCAGTTAAATGAGGCCTGGCGCGGCGTACCTGCAGTGCGCCCACCATTGGCGTTTTGCCTTCATTGTGGCGCGTTTGGGGCGTGTTGCGCTGCCAGTGCGCCCAAAAATCATCTATGAACTTTTTCTTTGCATGACGCATTGGATTTTGCGCCCACATTGTATTCCTCAACATATTTCCTCTAATTTTGGAAACCTCCTTATCCTTTGTCCTGCACATAAATCAAACAACGTGATCTTATAATGATGGGTTGCCTCCCACCCAGCACCTTAGTTTTGGTCGTGGCACGACTCATCTTTTTGTCTTTTTTGTTTTAATATCTAAAGTCCTATCAAGATAACAACTAGAAACAATAAAAACTCTGTCCTACAATTCTAAAACTACACTAAAATTATAAAATTAAGCAACACTACTACCTAATACCTAGACATCATGGATTTCCTCCCATGTAGCACTTGATTTAACGTCACGGCACAATGCAACACTACCCGTGTGGTGTCATTCTTACAACTTTGAAAGGACCACTCCATTTAGACCTTAGTTTTCCGTAGAATAACCTAAGTCTAGAGTTAAAAAGTAGTACCTTTTCTCCCGTATTGAAGATACGAGCTACTATATGCTTATCATGCCACCTCTTAGTCTTCTCTTTATATAGCTTGGCATTCTCATATGCGTGACGTCTAAACTCTTCAAGTTCATGCAAATGATCCACTCTCTTTCTACCAGCTAGCTCAGGGTCCAAGTTCAACTTCTTAATTGCCCAATAAGGTTGGTGTTCTAATTCTACCTGAAGATGACATGCTTTCCCAAATACTATGTGATAGGGAGAAGTCCCTATGGGTGTCTTGTAAGCAATCCTATACGCCCACAACACGTCATCTAATTTCTCAGACCAATCTTTCCTTTGTGCATTCACTGTCTTCTGCAAGATTTGCTTTACTTCTCTATTCGACACCTTCACTTGGCCACTTGTTTGTGAGTGGTACGCTGTATCAACCTTATGACGAATACTATACTTAGCAAGAAGGTTCTTCACAAATTTTTTAATAAAATGCTTACCTCCATCACTTATAATTGCCCTTTGAGTGCCAAAGTGAGTGAAGATGTGTTTCTTGATGAACTTAATCACCACTCTTGAGTGATTGGAGGGAAGAGTGACAGCCTCAACCCATTTACTCGCATAATCCACAGCCACTAGAATGTATTGGTTTCCACTAGATGGTGGGAAGGTACCCATAAAGTCAATACCCCACACATGAAAGAATTCCACCTCTAAAATATTGTTTAGTGGAATCTCGTGTCGTCTTGAGATAGTACCCAACCTCTAACAATTGTCGCAACCTTTCACAAAAGCAATAGAATCTTTAAATAGCGAGGGCCAAAAGGAACCAGATTGTAATACCTTATGAGCAGTGTGCTCTCTTCCGTGGTGACCTCCATATGGACTAGCATGACAACTCTCTACCACTTTATTAACCTCAGACTCCGGAATGCATCTTCTCACTATCCGGTCGACACTTTGCTGAACAAGAATCGTTTATCCCAGATGTAGAATTTGGCATCATGGTTTAACTTTTTTCTTCTGTTGAGTAGTTGCACCCGGAGGATACTCGCCACTCATTATCAAGTTCATAATATCCGCATACCATGACACTTGGGAGATATTTAGGGCCATCAATTTTTCATCTGAAAACTCTTCCCGGATTTGCTCATCCTCATTCACATGTGAGAAGTCCTCTAACCTAGATAAGTGATCAGCTATTTGGTGTTCGGTACCTTTTCTATCTTTGATCTCAAGGTCAAACTCTTAGAGAAGTAATATCCAACGAATTAGCCTTGGTTTAGCATCCTTATTATTGAATAGGTACCAAATACCTGCATGGTCAGTGAAAACAATTACCTAGGTACCTACCAAATATGATCTGAACTTGTTGAAGGCGTACACTAGCGCTAGCATCTCCTTCTCAGTCACTGTGTAATTTGCTTGTGTAGCGTCAAGGGTCTTGCTTGCATAATTAATGGAGTGGAACACTTTACTCTTTCTTTGTCCCAACACTGCACCCACTGCTACATCATTGGCATCACACATGAGTTCAAATGGTAATTCCCAATCACGAGCAATTAGAATGGGAGCCTCAATTAATTTCTGTTTCAACATCTAAAATGCTCTCAAACACAGTGCATCAAAGTCAAACTTCATCTCCTTCTTCAAAAGGCTACACATAGGTCGTGCAATCTTGGAAAGGTCCTTGATGAATCACTGGTAAAAACCTGCATGACCAAGGAAACTATGCACCCCTTTTATAGAAATGGGAGGGGTAATTTCTGACCTTATCAACCTCTAACCCAGATTTAGACACCTTATGTCCCAACACTATACCTTCTCTCACCAAAATATGACACTTCTCCCAGTTCAGAACTAAGTTAGTGTCTTCACATCTAGCAAGTACTTTATCCAAATTCTGGAGACATACCTCAAAAGACTTCCCAAAGATTGAGAAATCATCCGTTAACACCTCCACAAAGTCTTTCACCATGTCATGAAAAATGGTCATCATACACCTTTGAAAAGTCGTTGGTACATTGCAAATTCTGAATGAATGCGTTTGAAAGCATATGTGCCATAAGGACAAGCGAACGTGGTCTTTTCCTGATCCTCAAATACAATCAAGATCTGGTTGTAACGGGAATAACCATCTAAGAAAAAATAGTACTCTTGTTCTGCTAGTCGGTCAAGATATCTAATCAATGAAGGGAACGGGGTAGCGATATTTCTGGGTAGCATCGTTCAATTTCTTGTAATCCATACAAATTCTCTACCCGGTCACGGTCCTAGTAGGAATCAACTCATTATTTTCGTTCCTTACCACATTCATACCTCCCTTTTTTGGGAACACATTGTATAGGACTCACCCACTTACTATCAGACATTGGGTACACAATTCCGGCATCTAACACTTTATTACCTCTTTTTTCACCACTTCTTTCATCAAGGGATTTAATCGATGTTGATGTTGTGCATTAGGTTTGTGATCTTCTTCCATGTAGATTCTGTGCATACACAACGCCGAAATAATCCCATGAATATCAGCCATTTTCCATCCAATCGCCTTATTTCTCTGCGTTAGAATCCTCAATGTCGCATCAACCTGTATTTTAGATAACTCTACAGAAAGTATAACAGGTAAAGATTCATTAGCACCCAAAACTGCGTACCTAAGATGAGTCAGCAGTGTTTTCAATTCTAGCTTTGGGGCCTCCTCAATGGAGGGTTTGGGTGGTGGCCCTAACTCACGCTCTAATGGTTCCACTTTCCGCTTGTGAGGCTCCACAGTTGCCAGATTTAGACTTGTGTCTATTTCTTGGGGATCTTTGTTTTCCTCTTTCTGATGGGCTACTAACACTCTTTCTAAGGGGTCATCAGGCATAACTAATGGTGACTCTACTATCCAATCAACCACTGATATGGCAGAGAACTATTCATAAATAGAGGGTAGTTTAAGGTCTCGGTAAACATCAAATACCTTTACCTTATCATGTGCCCTCATGGTCAATTGGATAGCTACTACATCAATCAGTGCCCTATCCGTGGTCAAGAAAGGACATCCCAGAATGAATGGGACTTCAGGATCAGGTTCAAAGTCCAAGACCACAAAATCTACCGGAAACATCAATGAACCTACTTGCACTAACACATCCTCTACTACTCCCTTAAGCCTAGCAATGGATCTATCTGCGAGTTGGAGGATAATAGTGGTTCGTTTTAGACTACCCAACCCAAGTTTAAGATATAAAGATAAGGGCATCAAATTTATACTTGCCCAAATCACACAACCCCCAGGCATGAACACTTTGCCCAATAGTAATATGTACAGTAAAACTACCTGGATCTTTCCACTTTTGGGGCAGTCTATTTTGGATTCTAGAGATACACTCTTCAGTAAGTGCTACAGTTTCACACTCCGTGAGCCTGCTCTTGCTAGCCACAATATCCTTCACATACTTAGCATAATTCGGGATGCCCTGCAAAATGTCAACCAAGGGCAAATTAATATGAACCGCTTTAAGGAGAGAGAGAAACTTACCAAAGCATTCATCTTCATTCTGCCTTTTTAGTCTTTGTGGAAATAAAGGTGGTAACTTCTTTTAAGGAACGATTTCCTCAACATTAGAGCTTTTTACTGCCTCTTCCACTTTCTTCTCATTAGCACTTACCTCATTGTCTCTCTTCTTTGGAGCTAATTCCTCTAATTGCAGCCAACTTCCAGTACTTACAGCATGCAGTTGCCTTTGGTTGGGCTCAGTATCACCGGGCAGCCCACCTTGGGGACGTAAGTTCAAAGAATTAGCCACTTGCGCAACTTGTTACTCTAAGCTCATTTGGGACATTTGGATGTTTCTGTTGTTCTCATCATGCTTATCTATTCTAGCACTCAACTTGTTCCCCATTTCAGACATAAGCTTTTGGAATATCTCTTCATTGGTCATCCCACCTTTTGTTACACTTGGGTTTACTTTTTGGTTGGGATTTGGGTATTGTTTCCCACCCCCTAGGTTACGGTATTGATTTGCACCTTGTGTCTGATTTTGATTTTGGGTTCCACCCAAGAGAAGTTAGTATAGTTCCTCCAACTAGGGTTGTAACTATTGTCATAATTTTGTTGGCCTTTGCCCCTATGCACATTACCCACATAGTTCACATAATCCGGGTTTGCCTCACATTGCTCAGTTTTATTGGTTCCACTACCACATACCCCACACCAATTTACTATTTGTTGCACCATATTTATCGATGCTTGATTTAGAGCCAACTGCTTAAACTGTACGGTCATGCTATGTTTCATTGCATCTATCTTTACATTTAAAGTAGTATCTTGGTCTATATCTAAGATCCCTGCAGCCTTTTGGGTTGTGGTTCGAGAAGTATCTCCTTCATACTCTTGGTTCCCTTCTAACAATTTATCAAGCAAGTCAAAGAATTCTTCATTTGTTATGGATAGGACTTGTCCACCTGCTGTACTATTAATAAGTGAACGATCATTATACTCTAAACCCTCAAAGAAAGCGTGAGCTAGTACCTCATTAGTCTGCATGTGGTGTGGGCAAGCATTCAACATTTGTTTGAAGCATGCCCAAGCTTGGTACATGTCTTCCCATGATTTTGGACAAAATTCGTTATTTCACCTCTCAGCTTAGCGATTTTCTTGGATGGGTAGAATCGACTCAAGAAATTCTTTGTGAGACCATGCTTAGTAGTGATGGAGTTTGGTGGTTCATAGTCTAACCATCGTCTTGCAGCTTCTAACGAGTATGGGAATAATGTTAAACTCACATAGTCCTGTGAGACTCCAAGTGGAATGTAGGTGTCAGTGACCTTTATGAAGTTCCTAATGTGAAGTTGCGGATCTTCATGGGGGAGACCAATGAATTGCCCATTAGTATTGGAGCATATTCACCATATTTCTCTTTAATTCATATCTCCCCCCGGTAAAGGTTTCCTAATACTCGATGCCAAATTAGTTGTGAGTGGGACTGCCACTTCTCGCACTGGCCATGCTGGAATGATAGGGACATGAGGGGGTATTTCTCGATTATCAACATTCTCTGGATTGTTCGGAACCCTTGGGTTATTCACATCTTTCGGATTGTCTTGATGATCATCACCATGGTTTCCTCGATGTTCTAATTCTCCTTGATTCATCCTTCTTTGCCGATGTAAAAATCTTTCAGGTTCTTTGTAAGGATCAACAAGATCTCATTTCCGAGCCAGACATGAAAGTGTATGCAATTAACAAGCTAAGATTAAGTGATTACTACCTGAATTTTATAATTGTAGACTTAAGGATATTGAATATAAATCAATTTTTAAGTCCCCGACAGTGGCGCCAAAAACTTGTTGCTCCCCAATATACACGTAAGTATACGTGGTCGTTGCAAGTAATATATATTATTTTTCGAAATGAGTTATCGTTCCCAAGGAACTTATGATCAATTTATATTCAAACTTAATTCTACAACTGAAAGTAAAAGTAATTGTTTCAAGAGTTGATGGTTTGTTATTAACTACGACTACTTTAGCAATAATTAAAAGTAATGAAGATTGAACGATTTAAAGATGGTGCTTCAAGCAAGAAAGAGACAATTCCAAGGCTGCAGCGTATGTTGAATCTCATCCATCATAATATTGAGTTAGAATTAACTTTGGTTGTCAAGTTACTGGTTTATAGGGTTAATTATATGAGTCGGGCTACACACCTCTCATCGTCTACCCCAATTAGTACCTAACTACATCGTTGAGTGGGGTTAAGTAAGCTAATTGGCGAGCATTTATATTTTATCCTATTTCGTAACCAAGAAAGTTGTTCATCCGGTCATCACTCCTGAACACAAGTCACCTCAATGTAATGGGTTGATCGAGCTCTCTATATCCTCTGGTCTATCTAATCCCTCCTCTCTCGATTTTAAGCTTAGACACTAAATTTATCTTATGGTGATCAAGCATAAAATAGTAAACCAAAAATATAGAAGTAACTTGTGTTGACAACCAAGAATTAATTAAAACGCAATTAATATTCAACATTCAATTCATAGTTGCAACCCCAGAACTAGGGCGTTTAGCTACTCATACTATTCAAAAACCACAAAAGACGATTGTTCATGTGATTTCCGAAAAAGAAAAGAGTTAGAAGATTTTCACCTATTACAAACTTGAGTTCTTGCTCTTGCACACCAATCAAAAAGTCAAACTCTAATAATGAGGCCCTAAGGGTCTATTTATAGTAAATAGTAAATAAAGTCAAATTCAACTTCAATTAGGATTCCTTTTAATTGCAACTTTCTTCAAAATCTCCGCACAGAGCTGGGGCGCCGCGCCAGAATCGCACCTGGCAGGCTGGTGCGTCGCGCTACCAGTGCGCCTGAAACTAGCCCCAGTTAAATGGGCCTGGCACGTCGAGCCCTTGATGCGCCAAGGTGGCTGGGGCGCCACGCAAGTATCTCGCCTGGCTGCATCTCGCTGCCTTGAACTCCTTTTCCTTCAAACACATGATAATTCTCCTTAGTAACCTGAAAAATCACTAATCATGTATATTAATGTGCAACCATCGCAATCATGAGCCAAAACAAGCTAGTTAGATTAGATAATGTCCTAATCTAACGTTTAAAGATGGGTAATTTATCGTAATTGGGCATATAAATATGCGCAAGATCAATTATCCATATGAAACATGAGTTTGAGCTGAACGCAATATGTGCTCTCAATTTTTTTTCTCTAAACCTTATTTCAGGTGATACCTTTTAAAAGGGAAGTATATTTTAGTGGTATTGGGTAGAATTGTCACCCAAAAGATAGTGTGATTTGTGATATTGTGAGCTACTAGTAGTAGAAGTGCCTATACTTAAAAGTAAACATTTGTAAGCTAAGTGTAGTAACTTATGAGGTGGGGGATAGTTATTGAGTAAAGTCTATAGTTGCAGTCATGTATCCAGTAAGTTATTAATGGGTAGTTTTCCCTTATGTCTTGACTTATGAGTAATAACTTTTTGTGGCTTTAATGATAGAAGGTAGAAGAATAACTACTAGTTAGGATGAGTTAGAGTATATTTTAACCAGAAAGATGTTTATGATAATATGTCAATGTGTTTGTAACGACCTAGTAGATGTGTTGAATAGAAAAGCAAAGTATTTATGAGGTGATAGATATAAGATAGGCTTATAATTATTTGAAGGGAGAGCCTTGTAATATTCAAAGGCTTATAGAACTGATTAGGAAAGGATTCATAGTAAATGGATGAATAATACTTAAGTTGTGAAAGATAATGTGACGTTAATTTGTACATAGGTATACTGGGAGATAAGAATTGACTACTTGACATGAGGTCTTAGTGGGTAACTATTCTTAATTTTATCTAGTGATCATAAGTTACTATAGTACGTGAGCAATTATATTGATATTTGTGTTTAGTATTAGACACTAATATTGAATTTGAGATGAGTGTCATGATAAAAATGATGGAAATATAAAGATAATGTTGCTAGTTTTGAGATCCGATCTAGTAGATTTGACATATAAATAGGTGAGGAATTAAGGTGTTACTTTTCGATAAATATGGGTGATACAAGTGTGTTATTATGACTCTTAGATGAGGCAATGAATTATGGCTAAGTCAGTAGATTAACAAGGGCATTAAGAGGTGTACCTAAGATCGTATATAGTCAGACGAGCTTCTAATTATTAAGTTTATGATTTATCATATGTTTCTAGATAGTATATTTGAGTTGTCAATGTCGAGTAGGTTGATGTAAGCATTATTTATTATCCTTAAGCGTTTAGTCGAAAGGATCATATATAGCCAATGATGAGTCTCTTAAAACTAGTTCAAGTTTCTCCAATTAGGTTGATATGAACGTAGAAGGACGGTATTAGTGGGCTAAGAATGAGAAGTCAAACTATTAAGAGTTATATGAGGTGACTTTATAAGCCATGTGGGTACCGATTATAGAAAGACTTCTATAGAAGCAGGAAGAAGTTAAGAGAAACATCCTAGAAAGAAGCCCTAGAGGGAATCTTAGTTAGCTCAGAAATTCTGTGAGGACACCTGCTCATTTGGCAACTCACCGAATGGGTTGGCGAATCGACTAGTTAGCTCAAAAAAATGTTGTGAAAACCCTAAGTCTCTATCTATTTTGTCGATCTAAAGTCCTATTTGGTGACCCACCTCAGCGAGGGGACCTTCAGATTGTCGATTTGTCTGACGGAGTTCATTAAGAGGTCATTTTTATAGTCTTCTTACATTTCCAATTGACGATTAACTTCCCTAAATCCATTTTATAACCTAATATCATTATTATATGTATAGAAATTCTCAAAATCCCTAAATCTCTTTCTTCCAAAAATCAAGAACTCCTTGTAAAGGATTTCTCCAATTTCTCAATATCTATAGGCCCCAAGTTCAGGATTCTATTCAATAATTATAAGCTTTTCAATCCAAAAATTTTCTCCACTCTTCATCTCCAAGCAAACACTACATAGAAGAATCTAGCTCTCGAGTTCAAGCTATAAGATTCTAAGGCACCAAAGCGAGTTCTTCCTTCTAAGTTTTATCTTTTCGGGTGTGTAAGGCTTCGATCAATGAGAGTATTTATTTTGCTCTCACGCCTAATCTCAAAATATTGACAAGATTTTTAGGAGTAAAGCTAGGGATTTTATGAAATTATGATTCTTCTTCAATAAGCTATGTTTTCATTATTTCATTTTGGTTTTAAAACCTTATGGTACTGATTTAGCATGATTTTATTGTCATTCAAACTTTTATAACTTTGAAAACAAGCATGATATTAATTACAACCTAAATACATCTTATTTTAGGATTATATTTCACCGCTTTGTCGGTTGATATTCTGGCCCTAACAAACTTAGATTAGTGGATCCACATAGATAAGATATGGTCCTATACTCCGACAAGGTATATGACAACCCTCCCGACTGGATTAGCTGTTGGACATCATAAGCTCATATGGTGTATGTCGGCTATAGCTAGTCATACATCTTTTTATGATATGCTTTAAGTCTATATGTTCATTTTAAATATTATATGCTATGTACATGATTATGAAAGGGTACTGATTTAGACTCAAAAATGTGTATGCTTTTGAAACAAGTTCTTAGAACTAATATTATTCATGGATTTCAATTGTTTCTTTTCAGTCCATTTATTACGATTATGACTAAACTTCTTAGAATATATATTCCATTGTTTCCTCTATATGTTACCATTTATTAAGATTATGACTAAACTTTTTAGAATATATATTCCATTGTATCCTCTATATGTTACCTTATATGAGTATGTTGGTATCCTTACATACTCAATACATTGCACGTACTAACACATATCTTTTCCTGTGTTAAATTTTTTTATGATGTAGATTTTGGTATTCGCACTTAAATTTGTGGCTACTGAGTTTGGAACACTCCCAGTGAGATTTTGGTGAGACCTTCTCATTTGAGGACTCCATTGTTTTTTGCTGTCAATTTTTTACCCTTTGTCTTTACTTTGAGGTATCCGGGGGGTTATGTCCCAATAGACTTATATTTCATTCTAAAATATATTCAGACGTTAGAAATATAGTCTCAATGAGATTATTGAAATTTTTATTAAGCATATGTTTTAGCTTCCGCAAATTCTTTATATGGTATGTGTGATATGTTAGGTCGACGGATAGTTCGGGATCATTCATGGTCCTAGGTACCGTTTCTCGGCTAGGGTATAGACTTGGGTCCTAATACCTATCCAAGGTTATCTTTTTCATTCTATCACCATTATATTATTTGATTTATATTTTAGTTTCACTTGATGAAAAAGAATCTTAAAATTTGATTAATAATGGAAGAGGTTGTAGATAAAAACATAAAAAATTATGCACTGATTTTTGTACTTTTTTTCCATCGATATTATTATGATTAAAGTCTGAAGAATGATGTCATATATGCTGTATTTTTTATATTTTTTCTTCTCTGTTATTTATTTGTGTATTTCCTCTCTATTAGACTTTATTAATTTATTTTTCAATGTATATATGATTATTGTAAGTCTGTATTTATTTTTGGCTCAAAGGCTTTATTGGAAACTCGCAAATTACTAATCACAAACTTCAAAAATTTATATTTGGTTGCTTAAAAGAAATTAATTTTAAATATTAAAATATGCTTCCATTTAGTTTCTTGTCACACTTAAAATTTATTTGTAATTGTTACATTTTATCACTCATTACATGTGTTTTCATAAAACTTTATCATTCCAATGGATCTATAAAAATTAAATGTGATACACGTGTTCAAAAATTAGTATCGTTATTAGATGAAGTATTTTCTAAACTCATATTATCATTCTCATTACTATAAAATTTGGTCCTTATTTTATTCCTCATTAACACATAATAAACTATTTTAGAAATATTGATTCAAAGTTGTAAAAGAAAAATAACTCAATTAGTTTTGTTCAGTGCACACTTTTCTAAAATTAAAAGTTGAAGAATCGAACCGATGTTTGATAAAATCGAACGTCCATCAATAGCTCGAAACTCAACCAAACCCATTGGGATGTGAATCAAATCTTCATATCACTCCTGAAACATGTTCCAAACTTGTTGGAACACTCAAAATATCGATATGTGATCGTCTTAACCAAATATTGATAGTGGTCAACCTAAATCTTATATACAACACCCATCTGACCAGTGACATATGCAGAATTTTCTGTAAATGGTGTCGATATTTAATAATAAATAATTGATATAACAACACTATATTAAAAAATATATATTTATTACTGAAAAAAAAATCAAACATAATTTGTTCTTAGTGAGACTCTGGCCAATTGAGAAAATTTATACATTCTCACCGAATGTCAAACCACCGCGTCAAGGCAACACAATTCTGCAAGAAATGTCATTTTTATTATTTTAACTAATGTTTTGGTTTTTTTTCTCCATATATATATATATATATATATATATATATATATATATATATATATATAATATTAAAAAAATTGCCGAAGCCATATCGGATGACACCCCTCGGCATGGGGGGTCTGCCCCTGAATCTGACCTAATGGAACCGAAAAAATCTAATTACATGTTTGTTAACCCAAAATGTTAACTTTGATCAATCTTGATGTCCTCCAAACTTTCAAAATTCATATATATATATATATATATATATATATATATATATATATATATATATATATATATATATATATATATATATATATATATATATATATATATATATATATATATATATATATATATATATATATATATATATATATATATATATGAGAAAAAATATAAAGTCAGCACTGAAGTTGTTTCGAATTTTCAAAAGGACACCTTAATTTTGTGGACGTTTTATTATCCCACAAAAGTTATAAATATCTATGTAAATATATCATTTGAACCCATTTTCTCACCTGATTTTGAGCACGCAAATAACGTTGTGTGGGAGTATTTTTTTGCTGCCAAACACCAATTAAAGAACACCATATTTAAATTGTTTTCTTCATTAATTATTTACTTCATTTAAGTACATCCTCTTCCCCGAAAAAAACTCAACGGAGAATGGGAAAAAATGATGTAGTTCAATAAATACATCATCATTCTTAATGGAGGCAATTTCAATAATAGGGATTGCATAAATGGTAAATATACTCCTGATTCAATTTTAAAATTGTGAGTTCAAATTATTTTATATAAAAAGATTAAAACTTCTAAGGAGAAATGGAAAAGATGGAGGCAAATTTTGATAGAAACGTGAAATAAAAATTGTCATCATTCATCAAAATGAAGTAGATGATATTCAACAAAAGTTGTGATGAAGTAAATGAGGAGACAAAATGAGATATGGAAAACAAAAGAAAAGAAAAAGTTTTTTTTTAAAACGAATCGGATTCAGATTAATTTAATATTTTATTTACATTAATTAATTAAAAGGTGAGCACCAGGCGTTTCTTACCATGTAATCACCGAATGAGTCAAAAAGTTATATTTGTAAAGGTATTTAATATTTTTATGATAATAACAACTCTAGTGGTGACTTTATGTATTTTCGACCACCCCTCTCTTTCTATGAAGATCAAGCTAGGGAAAATAAATTCCTAAACACAAAAAAGGATGAGTATCGTTACAATTTTTTATATATATATATATATGCTTTTTGCTCGTAAAAAAATATGTGACATAAGATTCCATGGATTTAAAATTTCTGCACTATCTTATTTAGTTCTTCAAGAATAAAAGTTCGTTTCTCTCCTTGAAGTAATGACACAAATTAAAGAAACATATATCGATGCAGGAAAAAGAAAAAAACTATCTTGGTTCAATTAATGCATTAATTACTTTTAGTTTACGTTGCAACTTTAACGAGAAAAAAAATATTTGTCGCTTAATTATATAGAAATTGTTGAACAAATAGTGTAATAATATGTTGATGTTAAAATGTGAACGGAGTCCACTATTTTGGACATTTATTCCTTTTCTTTTCTTTGCTACCTCTTCCGACGCTAAACGCAGAGGTTTCTTTTTCTTTATTTTTTTTTCTCATTTTTTTATTTATTTATGCATAGTTGAAATAGTTATATTATGTTTGAACTCACTATTAAGTAGAAAAAATTGACGACTTTATATTACTGTTTAAGCATCTTGGAATTGTCTTTGATTTATCTATTTATATTTATTAATTTGAGCTGGACCAGTTTATGATCATTAGGCTTGAACAGAGGTACTAAAAAGATAATCCTAATTTGTACATCAATAACTGCACATGAATCCCAAATAAGATGAGTGATCACGTTTGTTGATTAAAATTTATGCCGAAATAGTAGATATTGATCTCTAAGAATCTGCAAAAAAATACTAATAATGAATGATATATAACCTTACCGATGATATCAATGGGGACAAGCTAGGTTTATTTACCTACTTTTCCCTTGGAAAATCTTTCTCGAGGCTCAATCTATTCCTTCTCCGGTTAAGTGGTATTATTATTATTACTCGATCAGACGATCTATATATATATATATATATATATATATATATATATATATATATATATATATATATATATATATATATATATAAAGATTGGTATTTCCACAGGATGGGTGAGACTGAAAAATGTAGATTCTGCTGATAAATTGGTGATAGAAGATACATATCCAAAATGTATAGCAAGTGTTGTTGTAACCAAGAAAGGATGTTGGTCTTTTCTTAAAGGTGGTTTCCTTTGGAATTCACCTTTAAAATCTTGTCACATACTTTTGACGGTAAGCACACATCTCTTGTATATATCCAATTTTCATTATTTCACTAATTATATTAATACTTGAGGAAAGAAAGCGAGCTGTTACCATCCATGTTGTAGATGAATATGGACACAATTTGCCTGATGCAGATGTCAAAGTAGACCAACTCTCAACCGAGTTTCCATTTGGAACTATGATAGCAAATACCATTCTCGGAAATTCATTTTATCAGGTCTGTTTTTATCTTCCATTTCTTAAACACGACAAGTACATATATACTAAAGAGAATAATAATGTTATTTCAGAAATGGTTCCTCAAGCGATTCAAAGCCACCGTTTTTGAAAATGACCTTAAGTAGTACATGACAGAGCCACTACCTAGCCAATTCAACTAGGATCAGATGATGGAATTCGTTAGGAAGAACAAACTTTTAGTTAATGATACAAGATTGGCTCGAAAACATGACAACTCCTCAGCTACAAAAAGCGATGGATCGAAGAATTGAAAGTGTAATGAGTAAGTACAGAAATGAGTTTTTTCACTAGGATATAAACAATGAAGTCCTCCATTATGATTTTTATGAGAAGAAACTCGGTCCAAAAGCTACCTTGCATATGTTCAAGAAAGTTCACCGCGCAGATCCACAAGTGACCTTGTTTCTTAAGAATTCAACATTATTCAAAATTGTGACCCGAATATCAACGTGGACATGTACATTGAAAAGTTCAAGGAACTCAACAAGGGCGGGATTTAAGTGGCTGGCATTTTAGTTCAGTGAACCCTGCTTTCACGAGAGCTGTTCTTGATAAGTTGGCAACAGGGGATCTTATTGATCAGCTTTTACTTAAAGAATGGATAACTGAAACTAAACATGGCAAAACAAATGAGTTTGGTTCCTACAATTTCAGAGGATTAATTCTTAGGCGAATACAATGTTTCAGTCATATACAATCATAAAATAGTCGAGTCCCACTTCTCATTAGGACGTGGTGTCGAGACTAAGCACATTACTGTTCTGTTTATGTCTAAATATAATGTAAAATACTAAACAACAATAAGTTCACTTAATTTGTATATGCTTGAACAGACTAGATTTCACTTTCACATTTTGAGATTATATTTCAAATTGTGTAGTTGACTTTGATCTCCACACTCAAATCACATATTTTGTTGTTTCCTCTATTTAGTATACTAAACCACAAAACTATTAAGATGAAAAGAAATACGAGTCCATAAAGTTCACTTCAGGATATTAATCCCTAACTCAAGTTGTAGATTATTATTTCCTTCCACGATAAAACGGATATCCTATTAAAAAATTAGTGATACCTCAAACTTCAGTAATTTCGACAAACTCAACAAACAATAACATCACACAAGACTCTACTTTGTTTTAAGAAAACACATGCAAAAGAAGGAAAAAATATTATCCAGAAAAATATGTTTGAACTTACATGTTAAGAATAGTCGTGTCTTTTTGGGGAAAAATGTATGTTCGGAAGAAACATATCATTTCCCAAATAACTCCGCGAGACTCAAATTAATTTTGTTCTGCGAATTAAGTAATTAATAATTCTGAATTTATATTAAGAAAAAGGAAATTAATTAATGAGAATGACCAAAAAAATTTATCTAAAAAAATTATCAATCAATTATTTGCAAAAGTTGACCAGCAACGACGCAAGGTCACCTATTACTTAACCTTCTAAGAGCTAAATGAAGTCTTTCCTAATATAAGGAAAAAATGTATCCCTTTTCCCCAATATGAGATAAAATAACTTCACTTGGTTAATCCATCACATTTTAACTCGCGTCAAATAATGTACAACATATTGGTGATTTCTAAATAATTAACTTAAGGAACTACCAACTAATTATTTTTAAGGTTAATTAGGACATCTATACAATTAACTAATGTAATGCTAAAATTAACTTCAATTAAATGTCTACTTAACTTATGTGATTCTAGGTAAGGGTTCTATTTATCCTAAAGAAAAGGGATTAAGCACCCTTTAAGATTCATTTAAAAACGATTACAGGCCAAATTTAGGTTAGTTAAGAAAAAAAAATTAGAAGTAAAAAAAAATGTAGATATCTTACCAGTAAAATAAGCTAGCGCTAAAGGTATATATAATACAATAGTATTAAAATAAGGTAGGTACTATAGAAAAATTGAAAGAGTTGGTTTTGGTTCTTGTGGAATCAAATTAAATGGAAGATGAATTAACATGAATATTTGATAGGAAGATAATTAGTACAAAATAAAAGTCAAAGATTGTATCTTGGTAGGTGAAATTTAGGCAAACCATAAAATGGTTTCATATTCTTAACCTTGACAATTTTGACACATAGTGATGTCATGGATGACATCACTAGGATGAATTTATTCCTATAAATAGTAGCTCTTAATTCATTTTCAAATCATCCTCTCGCTTGCATTCTCACCTTCTAAGGCATTTGTGTTCTCTCTCTTGTAGTATTTCACTTGTATTCTTTGTAGAGTGAAATAAATATTGGTGCAGTTGTTCTTTAGTGGATGTAGGATCATTTTGATCTGAACCACGTTAAATATTGTTGTTCTTCCTTGTTCTTTAGTTTCACGTTTTCGCTAACAATTGGTATCAGAGCCAAGGTTCTGTCTGAGTATGCTATGTGGTTGCAGCACAGTCTGAACTTCCACATCAGAAAAGGATTACTTTGATTTTCTGTAGTTCCAAATACATTGTAGTAGAAAAAGAAGAACAAGTAAAAAATGAGTTCCATGAAGTTTGAAATTGATAGATTTAGTGGGCGCAACAACTTCAATATCTGGAAAATCCAGATGATAGCATTACTGCGGATGGAAGGTTCAATCCATGCTATTGACGTAAAGTACCCCGATAAGATATCGGATTCCGACAAGGAAAAGATTGAAGGAGATGCATTGAGTGCAATCCAACTGTCCCTTGCACCTAACGTACTTTGTGAAGTGAGTACAAGTACCGAAGAGACGGCCAAAGAATTATGGGAAAAGCTGGAAGGGCTTTACCAGGACCAGTCAGTGACAACAAGGATGTTGTTACAACGGCGTCTTCATACATTTAAGATGGATTCAGGCACTTTGTTGCAAGACCATCTAGATGCGTTCAATAAACTTGTGATGGACTTACAAACTGCTGGAATTAAAAAGGACGAGGAGACACTTGCATGTTCTTTGCTATTTTCATTGACTTCAAAATATCGTGATATTGAGAATTCAATGATGTATAGCGAACAACCTATTAAACTTGAGCAAGTGCGGCAAGCACTAAACTCTTGTGATGTGCGGATGCATTTTGAAGGAGACAAAAGTGACGAAGCTAGTGGACTCTTTGTAAGAGGTCGTACTAGCCAAAAGGAAAGGAGCAAATCGAAGTACAGATCAAAGTCTCGTATGAACAAAAAGAATACGGAATGTTGGGACTGTCACAAAAAAGGGCACTTTGAACGAGATTGCCCTATGTCGAAGTCCAAAGAAAAGGCGAGTGCATCCATTGTTGAGCAAGTACATGATAATGATGATGATTATGTACTAACAACATCATGCAATAGTGGAGTCTATGACAACAAATGGGTCTTAGACTCTGGTTGTACTCTAGATATGACATTCTGAAAAGATTGGTTCAGCAGCTATGAAACAAGCAGAGGAACTGTATTAATGGGCAATAATGCAACTTGTAAAATAGTTGGCATTGGTTCAGTTCATGTTTGCTGCCATGATGGAATCGTGAGGACTATTACAGAAGTCCGTCATGTTCCTGATTTAAAGAAGAATTTGATCTCCCTGGGTACTTTAGATAAACAAGGCTATAAGTACATGAGTGAAGGAGGAACTATGAAAGTGACTAAAGGGTCTTTAGTCATGTTGAAGGCCAAGCTGGAGGATGGCCTCTACAAACTTGCGGGAAGCACCATTATTGGCTCTGTAAATGCATCTACAGTGCAGTTATCTAATGATGACAAGGCAAAATTATGGCACATGAGACTAGGCCATATGAGCGCACGAGGATTTGAGATGTTGAGCAACCGCAACCTTTTGAATAGTGAGAAGATCAACACACTTGAATTTTGTGAACACTGCGTCTTAGGGAAGCAGAAAAAGGTCAGCTTCAGCACTGGCAAGCACAAGACGGGAGGGGTGCTAGACTACATCCATTCAGATTTATGGGGTCCCTCTAAGCTTCCATCGAAGGGAGGAAACAGGTATCTTCTCACATTCATTGATGATTTTTCACGAAAGGTTTGGGTGCGTTTCCTGAAGATAAAAGGTGATGCTTTTGAAGCATTTAAAGAGTGGAATATTTTGGTTGAAAATCAAATGGAGAGGAAAATCAAGTATCTTCACACGAACAATGGCTTGGAGTTTTGCAGTGAAGAGTTCAATGATTTCTGCAAGGTTCATGGGATCGCAAGGCATAAGACGGTCAGTCACACACCACAGCAGAATGGAGTTGCCGAGAGAATAAACAAAACTCTTCTTGAGAAGGCTCGTTGTATGCTCTTACAAGCTAAGATGTCCAAAGTATTTTGGGCTGAAGCAGTTCATACTGCTTCTCATATTGTCAATCGGTCTCCAGCATTAGCGATTGACTTTAAGACTCCAAATGAGGTCTGGTCAGGTGAACCCTCTAACTATTCATACTTGCGAATATTTGGGTGTCCAGCTTATTATCATGTTAATGAAGGTAAGCTTAAACCAAGGGCTAAAAAGGCCATATTCGTAGGGTATGTAAATGGAGTAAAAAGGTACAAACTATGGTGTTTGTCTTTACTCAAATTTGTAGTTAGTAGAGATGTTACCTTTGATGAATCCTCTATACTTGATCCTCGTAAAGTTTCTGTGGAGTTATCTAGAAACGAGAACAACGAGCAGGTGGAGATACCGGTGGACCTTACCAAGGAACGGGATCAAGAGACTCAAATTAATGAGTCAAAAGATGCAGATCTTAAAGAACTTGCTTCCAATGAACCATACACAATTGCGAAGGAAAGGGACAAAAGGCAGATACGGAAATCGGAATGTCTTATAGAGCAAGAAAATCTGATTGCACATGCGTTCGTAGCTGCAGAAGAAGAGATTAAGGATCTCGAGCCCTCTTCGTATGTTGAAGCAACTTCTTGCAAAGATGCTGCACAATGGAAGTTAGCCATGATGGAAGAGATGGAGTCTCTTCACAAAAATGATACATGGGTCTTAGTTAAAAGGGCAAAAGGGATGAGGACAGTTCGATACAAATGGGTCTACAGAAAGAAAGAATTTATTCCAGAAGTGAAAGATGCTAGGTTCAAGGCGAGATTGGTTGCAAAGGGTTTCAGTCAGAAGGAGGGAATTGACTACAATGAGATCTTTTCTCCAGTCGTGAATCATAGCTCAATTCGTGTGCTACTAGCATTGGTTGCACAATTTGATTTAGAGCTTCAACAACTTGATGTCAAAACTGCTTTCTTACATGGTGATCTAGAAGAGACAATCTATATGGATCAGCCTGAAGGTTTCCTAGCTGAAGGAAAAAAAGACCATATATGCCAACTGAAGAAGTCTTTGTATGGTTTGAAGCAATCCCCTAGACAGTGGTACAAGAGGTTTGATGCATTCATGACTACACATGGATTTTCGAGGAGTGCATTTGATAGTTGTGTGTATCACAAGAAGATGTCTGGTAACTCTATGATTTATCTATTGTTGTATATTGATGATATGCTGATTGCTGCTAACAACATCACAGAGATATATATTTTGAAGAAACTGTTAAGCAAGGAATTTGACATGAAGGATCTAGGAATTGCAAAGAAAATCCTTGGAATGGAAATTTCAAGAGAAAATGGTGTTGTACATCTTTCTCAGAAGAGGTACATCGGAAAAGTTCTTGAAAGATTCAATATGTAATATGAGCAAGCCTGTAAGTACACCGTTAGCTTCTCATTTCAAGCTTTTAGAGTTACAAATGCCTCAATCTACAGATGAGGTGGAGCATATGTCAAAGGTTTCTTATGCGAGTGCAGTTGGTAGCATTATGTATGCTATGGTATGCACACGTCCGGATATTGCCCAATCTGTAAGTGTGGTAAGCAAGTACATGGCAAATCCAGGAAAAAGGCACTGGGAAGCTGTCAAGTGGATATTGAGATATCTCAAAGGAGCTCCTGATGTTGGCCTAACCTTCCGGAAAAGTGAATATATTTTAATTCTCGGTTATGTAGATTCTGACTATGCAGGGGATCTTGATCGAAGGAGGTCCACAACTGGATACATCTTTACTCTCGTCGGTAGTGCCGTTAGTTGGAAATCGACTTTACAGTCGATTGTCGCTTTGTCTACAACAGAGGCAGAATATATGGCAGCAACGGAGGCAGTGAAAGAAGCTATCTGGTTGAAAGGTTTGGTGGCAGAATTGAGTTCAGTTCAGCTTGAATCAATTCTAAAATGTGATAGTCAAAGTGCTATTTATTTGATTAAAAATCAAAGATTTCATGAGCGCGCCAAACACATTGATGTCAGATTTCATTTTATTCGAGATGTCGTAGAAAAGGGAGCTATCAAGGTTGAGAAGGTTATCACAGACGATAACGCTGCAGACATGTTGACCAAAATAGTCCCGCTTGCCAAGTTTGCACACTGCAAGGACTTGGCGGGAGTATGCATCAATTAATGCAACTATAAGAGAACAACTGCTAGGTGGAGCTGGTATGTTCAACAAAGGTTTGATTCTTCTTGTTTCTTACAATGGGATTGCCCAGTAAGCTTAGAAGTTTTGACCGGTGTTGTTTATACGCATGCTTGGAACATAAACCAAGGTGGAGATTGAAAGAGTTGATTTTGGTTCTTGTGGAATCAAACTAAATGGAAGATGAATTAACATGAATATTTGGTAGGAAGATAATTAGTACAAAATAAAAGTCAAAGATTGTATCTTGGTAGGTGAAATTTAGGCAAACCATAAAATGGTTTCATATTCTTAACCTTGATAATTTTGACAAATAGTGATGTCATGGATGACATCACTAGGATGAATTTATTCCTATAAATAGGTAGCTCTTAATTCATTTTCAAATCATCCTCTCACTTGCCTTCTCACCTTCTAAGGCATTTGTGTTATCTCTCTTGTAGTATTTCACTTGTATTCTTTGTAGAGTGAAATAAACATTGGTGCAGTTGTTCTTTGGTGGACGTAGGATCATTTTGATCCGAATCACGTTAAATATTGTTGTTCTTCCTTGTTCTTTAGTTTCACGTTTCCGCTAACAAAAATTGTATTCAGTTGATAGTTATAGGAGAACAGTAGTTGATTAAAAAGATGAAAATGTTTTAAAAGGGCGCAAAGGGAGCTGCTCAGAATTTTGCATAAAAAAAGATAGTATTCCATTTAAAAATATATTTTGGTATGAAAATATTTGGCACAAGTGCAAGTCAGCTTTACATGCGATTTACAAGAAAGTCAGTGAAACTTAATCTTGGTTAAGTCAAGACAAAGGTTTATTCCTAATTGGGAAAATATACGAGTATCCACTAGATTATGACTGAAATGTCAGAGGCACACCTTCACTAAACTAAGATCCTATTACCCCTGAACCCATTCCTTTTATTTTTTTTAAAAGTTTGTTCACATTTTTGGCTTACGTGACATCCAAATATCTCCCACGCGCCTCAATTGTGTGGAGTCACGGAGTGTGCCACGTAAGACAAAAGGTGTACAAAATTACAAAAAAAAATAAGTTCAGGGGTAATAGGACCTTAGTTTAGTTAAGGTGTGTCTCTGTGATTTCAAACATAGTCTAGGGGTACTTCTGTCTTATCCCTTTCTAATTAAAGGTACCCAAACTCCAAACATCTATATAAGGTTAGTTAATGTGAATTCAATATCAAGAACATATTCAAATCACACAAACAAGTTTAACATATAGAGAAAAATAAGTAAGCAAAATAAATGTTGAAAAAGATAGAGTTTTTGGCTAAAAACATTCTTAAACTATACCCCAAACTTAAAATACATCCTTAAAGTATCATTCTTAGCAGAAAACATCCTTCAAGTATTTAAAAGTGAATAATTTTTCATCCTTCTATTAGATATCGTAAAAAAATAGTGAATCTTACAAAAACATGAGCAATTGACGTGACTATCAACTAAAATTTTCCTGCATAATTTCATTACATATTTTTATACATTATTGCTTACTGAAACGATAATTGTTTAGAAGGTGTGAGGATACATGATATGCTCTTTTTCTCATTTAGCAACGGAAAGAAGCTGAAACTTAATTATCTTTACCTTTTTCATATCCAAACGATATTTAGGTCAATAACTATTTGGGTCAATCTGATATAGAAGTGATCAAAATATTGATTACATCTCGCATTTGAGTTTAATTCTACATTATTAGAAGCGGAAGCCTCCAACAAACGCCCCTTCCAACATATTCAATTGAGAAGAAACATATGTCAACAAATAATATTTTTTTATATAAATTACATGAAAATAAATGAAAAGAAAAAGTCAATTTATATGGGCTTAGATGACTGGGTTATTATTGTTGGGCTGAAAAATCGATCTTTATTGGACTGTTGGTCTTTTCATTTCTTAGTTTTATATTTTTTTGGACTTCTTACGTAATAACTAATACAATATAAATTATGATATGATGACAACTAAAAATCAAATCAGTTGCATTTTCTCGAAAAGAGATGTAACTTGCACTCTGTCCGTATGAAGGGCTTCCTCGATTTTTAATTTCGTTTGGAATGGGTCTCAATAATCACCTCAAAAATAGCTTTGGGCAAGGGGCATCGGATAATATTTATCATAATTTAGGCACCCCGCAAGCTCCCTTAGTCACTTTCTCCATCCTCCTGGCAAAACAAAAATATTAATATTACGACTTTACGCTAATATAAAATATAGAAAGACTATGGGAGGAGGAGTATCATTTAAAAGGAGAAAAGAACTTCTCATATTGCTTAATTTTTTATTCTAGAATCACGAATTTTAAGCTATAGCCTTGGAAACTCTTGTAAATAATTATTGAGATAATTGAAAGTGTAAAAGTTAGTTAGGGGTATTTCAAGAAGTTAGTTAGATAAGTTAGTTACAAAGAGTCTATAAATACGTAGTCTTATTCATTGTAATATACAACTTCAAGAATGATATACAATCTTCATCTTCTACAATTTAATTGTGTTTATCGATTAACAAATAACTTCATGGTATCAGAGGGGGTGATAGAAATCTGGAAAAGAATCATCTGCGCATTCATCTATTGCGCATTCATCGGTTTCTGAAGATCAGAGTCTATTTGACATTTTTTTTGTTTCCGCGATTCAATTCAAAGAATAAGAAAGATTGCTAATATGACTGAAGGAGAAATTGAACAAACAATTGGAAGTGAGAGTCCAGGAAATCCAAGCATCATTCCAACAATGTCGATGAGTTAAGGGGTTGATTACAGTCATCCACCGTCCTTGAGTCCTGCTAATATCAGTGGGGTAAATTTGATCTCATTCCAACTTATTGGAGTTGAGAATTATTCTTTGTGGAGTAGGTCAATTAGATTGGCATTACTTGGAAGAAACAAGATCGGTTTGGTAGATGGATCATGCAAAAAGAAAGATGCAAGTGCAGAATTAAGAGGCCAATGGGAAAAGGTTAATGCCACTGTTCTCTCATGGCTTTTGAACTCGGTGTGAAAGAGTTTTTTAGGAGGAGTGGACTTTGCATCATCAACTCAAGGGGTATGGAATGAGCTTGAAAGAGTTCGTTTTGGTTCTTGTGGAATCAAACTAAATGGAAGATGAATTAACATGAATATTTGGTAGGAAGATAATTAGTACAAAATAAAAGTCAAAGATTGTATCTTGGTAGGTGAAAGTTAGGCAAATCATAAAATGGTTTCATATTCTTAACCTTGACAATTTTGACACATAGTGATGTCATAGATGACATCAATATGATGAATTTATTCCTATAAATAGGTAGCTCTTAATTCATTTTTCAAATCATCCTCTCACTTGCCTTCTCACCTTCTAAGGCATTTGTGTTCTCCCCCTTGTAGTATTTCACTTGTATTCTTTGTAGAGTGAAATAAATATTGGTGCAGTTGTTCTTTGGTGGACGTAGGATCATTTTGATCTGAACCACGTTAAATATTATTGTTCTTCCTTGTTCTTTAATTTCACGTTTCCGCTAACAATTGGTATCAGAGCCAAGGTTCTGTCTGAGTATGCTCTGTGGTTGCAGCACAGTCTGAACTTCCATATCAGAAAAGGATTACTTTGGTTTTCTGTAGTTCCAAATACATTGTAGTAGAAAAGGAAGAACAAGTAAAAAAAATGAGTTCCATGAAGTTTGAAATTGATAGATTTAGTGGGCGCAACAACTTCAATATCTGGAAAATCCAGATGATAGCGTTACTGCGGAGGGAAGGTTTAATCCATCCTATTGACGGAAAGTACTCCGATAAGATATCGGATTTCGATAAGGAAAAGATTGAAGGAGATGCATTGAGTGCAATCCAACTATCCCTTGCACCTAACGTACTTTGTGAAGTGAGTACAAGTACCGAAGAGACGGCCAAAGAGTTATGGGAAAAGCTGGAAGGGCTTTACCAGGACCAGTCAGTGACAACAAGGATGTTGTTGCAATGGCGTCTTCATACATTTAAGATGGATTAAGGTACTTTGTTGCAAGACCATCTAGATGCGTTCAATAAACTTGTGATGGACTTACAAACTGCTGGAATTAAAAAGGACGAGGAGACGCTTGCATATTCTTTACTATTTTCATTGACTTCAAAATATCGTGATATTGAAAATTCAATGATGTATAGCAAACAACCTATTAAACTTGAGCAAGTGCGGCAAGCACTAAACTCTTGTGATGTGCGGATGCATTTTGAAGGAGACAAAAGTGACGAAGCTAGTGGACTCTTTGTAAGAGGTAGTACTAGCCAACAGGGAAGGAGCAAATCGAAGTACAGATCAAAGTCTCGTGTGAACAAAAAGAATGCGGAATGTTGGGGCTGTCACAAGAAGGGGCACTTTGAACGAGATTGCCCTATGTCGAAGTCCAAAGAAAAGGCAAGCGCATCCATTGTTGAGCAAGTACATGATAACGATGATGATTATGTACTAACAACATCATGCAATAGTGGAGTCTATGACAACAAATGGGTCTTAGACTCTGGTTGTACTCTGCATATGACATTCCAAAAAGATTGGTTCAGCAGCTATGAAACAAGTAGAGGAACTGTATTAATGGGCAATAATGCAACTTGTAAAATAGTTGGCATTGGTTCAGTTCATGTTCGCTGCCATGATGGAATCGTGAAGACAATTACAGAAGTCCGTCATGTTCCTGATCTAAAGAAGAATTTGATCTCCCTGGGTACTTTAGATAAACAAGGCTATAAGTACATGAGTGAAGGAGGAACTATGAAAGTGACTAAAGGGTCTTTAGTCATGTTGAAGGCCAAGTGGAGGATGGCCTCTACACACTTGCGGGAAGCACCATTATTGGCTCTGTAAATGCATCTACAGTGCAGTTATCTAATGATGACAAGGCAAAATTATGGCACATGATACTAGGCCATATGAGCGCACGAGGATTGGAGATGTTGAGCAACCGCAACCTTTTGAATGGTGAGAAGATCAGCACACTTGAATTTTGTGAGCACTGCGTCTTAGGGAAGCAGAAAAAGGTCAGCTTCAGCACTGGCAAGCACAAGATGGGAGGGGTGCTAGACTACATCCATTCAGATTTATGGGGTCCCTCTAAGCTTCCATTGAATGGAGGAAAGAGGTATCTTCTCACATTCATTGATGATTTTTCACAAAAGGTTTGGGTGCGTTTCCTGAAGACAAAAGGTGATGCTTTTGAAGCATTTAAAGAGTGGAAGATTTTGGTTGAAAATCAAATGGAGAGGAAAATCAAGTATCTTCGCACGGACAATGGCTTGGAGTTTTGCAGTGAAGAGTTCAATGATTTCTGCAAGGTTCAAGGGATCGCAAGGCATAAGACGGTCAGTCACACACCACAGCAGAATGGAGTTGCCGAGAGAATGAACAAAACTCTTCTTGAGAAGGCTCGTTGTATGCTCTTACAAGCTAAGATGTCCAAAGTATTTTGGGTTGAAGCAGTTCATACTGCTTCTCATATTGTCAATCGGTCTCCAGCATCAGCGATTGACTTTAAGACTCCAAATGAGGTCTGGTCAGGTGAACCCTCTAACTATTCATACTTGTGAATATTTGGGTGTCCAGCTTATTATCATGTTAATGAAGGTAAGCTTTAACCAAGGGCTAAAAAGGCCATATTAGTAGGGTATGTAGATGGAGTAAATGGGTACAAACTATGGTGTTTGTCTTTACTCAATTTTATAGTTAGTAGAGATGTTACCTTTGATGAATCATCTATACTTCATCCTCGTAAAGTTTCTGTGGAGTTATCTAGAAACGAGAACAACGAGCAGGTGAAGATACCGGTGGAGCTTACCAAGGAACGGGATCAAGAGACTCAAATTGATGAGTCAAAAGATGCAGATCTTAAAGAACTTGCTTCCAATGAACCATACACAATTGCGAAGGGAAGGGACGAAAGGCAGATACGGAAACCGAAACGTCTTATAGAGCAAGAAAATATGATTGCACATGAGTTCGTAGTTGCAGAAGAAGAGATTAAGGATCTCGAGCCCTCTTCGTATGTTGAAGCAACTTCTTGCAAAGATGCTGCACAATGGCAGTTAGCCATGAAGGAAGAGATGGAGTCTCTTCACAAAAATGATACATAGGTCTTAGTTAAAAGGCCAAAGGGGATGAGGACAGTTGGATGCAAATGGGTCTACAGAAAGAAAGAAGGTATTTCAGAAGTGGAAGATGCTAGGTTCAAGGCGAGATTGGTTGCAAAGGGTTTCAGTCAGAAGGAGGGAATTGACTACAATGAGATCTTTTCTCCAGTCGTGAAACATAGCTCAATTCGCGTGCTACTAGCATTGGTTGCACAATTTGATTTAGAGCTTCAACAGCTTGATATCAAAACTGCTATCTTACATGGTGATCTAGAAGAGACAATCTATATGGATCAGCCTGAAGGTTTCCTAGCTGAAGGAAAAGAAGACCATGTATGCCAACTGAAGAAGTCTTTGTATGGTTTGAAGCAATCCCCTAAACAGTGGTACAAGAAGTTTGATGCATTCATGACTACACATGGATTTTCGAGGAGTGCATTTGATAGTTGTGTGTATCACAAGAATATGTCTGGTAACTCTATGATTTATCTATTGTTGTTGATGATATGCTTATTGCTGCTAACAACATCACAGAGATAAATATTTTGAAGAAACTGTTAAGCAAGGAATTTGACATGAAGGATCTAGGAGTTGCAAAGAAAATCCTTGGAATGGAAATTTCAAGAGAAAATGGTGTTGTACATCTTTCTCAGAAGAAGTACATCGGAAAATTTCTTGAAAGATTCAATATGCATATGAGCAAGCCTGTAAGTACACCGTTAGCTTCTCATTTCAAGCTTTTAGAGTTACAAATGCCTCAATCTACGGATGAGGTGGAGCATATGTCAAAGGTTCCTTATGCGAGTGCAGTTGATAGCATTATGTATGCTTTGGTATGCACACGTCCGGATATTGCCCAATCTATAAGTGTGGTAAGCAAGTACATGGCAAATCCAGGAAAAAGGCACTGGAAGCTGTCAAGTGGATATTGAGATACCTCAAAGGAGCTCCTGATGTTGGCCTAACCTTCCGGAAAAGTGAAGGTATTTCAATTCTCGGTTATGTAGATTCTGACTATGCAGGGGATCTTGATCGAAGGAGGTCCACAACTGGATACATCTTTACTCTCGTTGGCAGTGCCGTTAGTTGAAAATCGACTTTACAGTCGATTGTCGCTTTATCTACAACAGAGACAGAATATATGGCAGCAACGAAGGCAGTGAAAGAAGCTATCTGGTTGAAAGGTTTGGTGGCAGAATTGATTTCGGTTCAGCTTGAATCAATTCTAAAATGTGATAGTCAAAGTGCTATTCATTCGATTAAAAATCAAAGATTTCATGAGCGCACCAAACACATTGATGTCAGATTTCATTTTATTCGAGATGTCGTAGAAAAGGGAGCTATCAAGGTTGAGAAGGTTATCACAGACGATAACGCTGCAGACATGTTAACCAAAATAGTCCCGCTTGCCAAGTTTGCACACTGCAAGGACTTGGCGGGAGTATGCATCAATTGATGCAACTCTAAGAGAACAACTGCTAGGTGGAGCTGGTATGTTCAACAAAGGTTTGATTCTTCTTGTTTCTTACAATGGGATTGCCCAGTAAGCTTAGAAGTTTTGACCGGAGTTGTTTATACGCATGCTTGAAACACAAACCAAGGTGGAGATTGAAAGAGTTGGTTTTGGTTCTTGTGGAATCAAACTAAATGGAAGATGAATTAACATGAATATTTGGTAGGAAGATAATTAGTACAAAATAAAAGTCAAAGATTGTATCTTGGTAGGTGAAATTTAGGCAAACCATAAAATGGTTTCATATTCTTAACCTTGACAATTTTGACACATAGTGATGTCATGGATAACATCAATAGGATGAATTTATTCCTATAAATAGGTAGCTCTTAATTCATTTTCCAAATCATCCTCTCACTTGCCTTCTCACCTTCTAAGGCATTTGTGTTCTCTCTCTTGTAGTATTTCACTTGTATTCTTTGTAGAGTGAAATAAATATTGGTGCAGTTGTTCTTTGATGGACGTAGGATCATTTTGATCCGAACCACGTTAAATATTGTTGTTCTTCCTTTTCTTTAATTTCACGTTTCCGCTAACAGAGCTAAAAGAAAAGTTTGATCAATTAGATGGATCAAGAACCTTTAGTCTACATAAAAAGATTGCAACCTTGCAGCAGGTTACTGAGTCTATCTCTGTTTAATTTACTAAGCTTAAAACCTTGTGGGATGAATTTGAGGCTTTAGTGCCACCTCCTGAATGTGATTGTGAAAATGCAAGAGGTTTTGTTGATCATTTAAATTGACATAAATTGTATCAGTTTCTGATGGGACTGAATGAGTCATTTGGACAGGCAAGAAGTTAGATTTTGTTAATGAATATTGTTCCTGTAGTTAACCAAGCCTATGCAATGGTGGTAAATGATGAATGTCAAAAGGTGACCTCTAGTAGGTCGAGTATAGGCTTAAGTTCTGTGACTGGTAATGGTGTAGATCCTTTGTTGATGTATTCAGCAACCAGAGGAGTCCCCAATACACAAGGACTGAAAAAGTTCAATAAGAAATTTCCAGTTGTGTGTGAGTTTTGTAGGTGCAAATGTCGCACTAAGGACCAATGTTATAAACTGATTGAGTACCCTCTAATTTTAAGTCCAAAAAGAAAATAAGTACTAGTACAAGAAATGGAGCTTACATGGTTGGAAATGATGGTAACATCAGAAGGAATGATAGTTATGAGAGTGTGTCTGATGGATTATCTTTCAATTGTGGAAGTAACACAAATGTTTATGTGAAGAGTCATATGAGTAATATAGATTATTGTTCTGCAGGGTTCTAGTTTAACTAAAGATCAGCATGAACAAATTCTGCAAATGTTAAAACAAAATCAAGTGTATGGACAAAAGTCAGAAGATACAAATCAAGCACATGATCTTCAAGATAACACTTCAGGTAAAACCTTGTTTGTTTCATAAAAAAGTCAAGTCTGGATTGTAGATACGGGGGCATCTAACCATATGGTGTCAAAATTGGACATGATTAATAGAGATTATGTTATCAAAGTTAAGGATTCAAAACATGTTTACTTACCTACTGGTTAAATGTCTTATGTGTCTCATACTGGAGTGTGTGACATATCTCCAAGAAGTGTGATTACTAATTTTATCACATACCAGAGTTCAAGTACAATTTACTCTTAGTAAGAAAGTTGACTAAAGAGTTAAATTGCTCATTCACTTTCTTTCCTCATTTTTGTGTGTTTCAGGAGATTTACACGGGCAAGGTGAGGGAAGTTGGTAAAGAGGAGGATGGTTTGTACTTGCTGCTGATGAATTTGACACAAGATCAGTCACTTGTTCTGCCTGAAAAAAAGCTAGGGACGCAACCATTATTAGAAAAAGAAGTGGATGTATCGCACATGAGGTTAGGACATGGGTCATCACACGTGTTGAGTATAGTGTTTCCTGTTTCATAAGTAATGAACAAAGTGTTGAATGAATGTAGTATTTGTTCTTGTGCAAAACAGACCAGAAATGTTTCCTATTAGTAGTATTAAAAGTAGTCAAGTGTTTGATTTGATTCATTTGGATGTATGAGGTTCATGCAAACAACCTACTTTTGATGGTAAGAGATTTTTTCTTACAGTAGTTAGTTGATGATTTCTCAAGGATGACTTGGTTATTTCTGTTGAAAAGTAAGTCAAGATGTGTGTGTAGCTTTAGGTTATTTCTGAAGTTTGTTAAAACACAGTATGACAAAGAAGTAAGAAAGGTAAGGTCTGGCAATGTAACTGCATTTGTGAATTCAGTGTGTGCTAACTTGTTTACAGAAATGGGTATAGTACATTAAAGATCATGTCCCTATACTCCTCAACATAATGGGGTGGCTGAAAGAAAGCATACACACCTCTTAGAGATAACTAGGGCTCTAAGATTTCAGGGACAAATTCCACTAAGAATTGGGGTCATTGTGTGCTTGCAACTGCTTATTTGATGAATAGAACGCCTAGTAGAGTTCTGGGGGGTAAATCTCCATATGAAAAGATACATTGCATGAAGCCGATGTTGTGTTATCATAAAGTATTAGGATGTTTGTGCTATGCCAAGGTTCTAAATCAGAATGATAAATTGGTATCCAGGACTAAGGCTGCAGTACTTATGGGAAACTCCAAAACTCAGAAAGGATATATTTTTTAAATATGAAATCAAATAGTTTCTTTGTAAGTAGAGATGTGATATTCAAAGAATTACTGTTCCCTTTCTTAGCTACCTTAGGACAAGGGGAAGAGGGTACATTTGTGAATGATATGAATGTTAATGTTCTGAATGAAGAATTGAATTCAGTCTATAACAACACGTTGAACAAAGAGAGTGGTGATCATTTGAGCTTACAATAAGGTTAATGTAGTCATGAGTTGAACAAAAATTTGAGTGGTAACCGTGAGCAAGAGACAATGCAAGAAATAATTCAAGGAAATGAGCCTATTTTTAAATGACTCTCAACCAGTGGTGAATAGAAGGTCTACAAGAGGGTCTCTCCACCAGTTTAGATAAGAGATTTTGTGTCACTTAATATGGGCAATCAGGTGAAATATCCTATAGCTGAGTGTGTTGCTTACAATCACTTGTCTAAGCTTTATCAAGAGTTTATTGCTGCAACATCTGTTCTAACTGGACCTATATCCTTTTCTGAAGCCAATGAAAATTCTAAGTGGATGGAAGCAATGCAGGCTGAAATACAAGCATTACAAGATAACAAAACTTGAAAATTAGTTGATTTGTCAAAAGGGAAGTCAGCTATTGGATGTAGGTGAATTTATAAAATTAAATACAAGTTTAATGGAGAAGTAGAAAGGTGTAAAGTAAGGCTGGCGGCCAAGGGATATAGTCAAAAGGAGGGAATAGATTTTAAAGAAACCTTTTCCCCTTTGGTACAAAGGGTATAGTTAGAGCCATTCTAGCCTTAGCTGTGTCCAAGAGTTGGCATACATCAAATGGATTTATATAATGCCTTTCTAGATGGTGATTTAGAGGATGAATTATAAATGTCTGTGCCTCAAGGTTTTTCCAGCCAGGGGGAGAAGAAGGTGTGTAGACTGAAAAAATCATTGTAGGGGCTTAAACAAGCACCAAGGCAATGGAATGATAAGTTTGCAGCAGTCCTACAGAAGCTGGACTTCATTCAAAGCCAACATGATCACTCTTTGTTGACAAGAAGGATAGTTGAAGGAACTACAATAATTTTATTGTGTGTTGATGATATTTTGGTAACAACTAGTTTAAGCTAGTTGTGGAGACAAAAAGTTCCTTCAATCAAAATTTTAAAATAAAGGATCTAAGAGAGTTGAAGAAATGTTTTAATGTCCATCTCTTTTGTGCTATGAACGCTTTGGGATTCTCCTGCTATACATGTGTCTTCTTCTTCATTTGAGGTAGCCATAGATATATTATCCGGAAATTTATATTAATTTATTTTAAGAGTGACTAATTTTATCAAATAAGCTAATCTTGCAAAATAATCATTTTTAATTTAATAAATTATGACTATTTAATAAAGAAGGTGTTATAATTTAAATGATTTTAATTTGAGCAATTTTAGCAATCCATATCTCCTTTAATCGACCAATCCATGTATGCCACGTAGGCGAGCACATGGATTGTGCTTATTTAAATCAAATCTCGACCCTACAATTCAATTTAACGGTCCTAGTTAATTCAACTTTTATTATTATTTAATCTATATATATATAACATTCCCTTTTAATCATTAATTTATTGTAACCGTCCCATCAAACAATCGGACTACTCAAATTAATTCTCAAAATATTTTCTTTCTTTTCCCAAAAAAAATAGTACATCAGCGCTTGCTTTTCCTTTTCTTTTCCCTAGACTGCCCATAGTCTAGGGAAAGAAAGAAAATGTTTTCCCTTCCCCAGAACTCTCACGCTCAAATCCTTCTCCATCAACTTCGAACCGCCGGAAAATGGCAATTTCCGATGGTCATGTCTTCAACTCCCATCTCCTACCATCTTCTTCTCTTTCTTCTCCTTCCCCAGGCGTCTGCACGCTGCACCCTCACCTTCCCCATGCCCCTTCGTCCTCTCATCAATTTATCACCATTTCATCCCATCAAGAACGACCATGGACCGCCGGAAAATAACAATATCCGGCGGTCTCCAACACTATCTCCCCCGTCGGCCATCAACCATACCTTCCTCATGTTAACTTTACATCTTTTCCAACTAAAATTTCTGACCCAAAGCAGTTCGGAAGCGTCTGTGCTACCCTTAAAAGGTGAGTGACGCAAAGAATCATTGGATTTTGATTTGCTATGCCCTCATGGGTTTAAGAATGGAATCGTCTCCCAAAATCGGCTATAAAAAGCCGTTTGGTCCTCATTGAAATTCATTCGTGAATATAGGGAAAAAGAGAAGGAACGAAGAACAACGATAAAAAATAATAATATGAAAATCATCTGAGAAACACATTTTAAGGTTATCTTTTGTTTTCTGTTTTCGTTCTCTTTTGAGTTGTAGTTCGAGTTCAAAGTGGAATTTTGACGTCAAAAGCTTTAGTTTGCTTCTCTAAAGAAGGTAATTTCTTTTTTTTTCTGTAATTATGTTTTAGTTTATGTTTCCTGTAATGTTCTGAGTGTTGCTGATTTAATCATTCTAAGCTTGGCCTGATTGATTTCTGTACTTCTTCCTGGTTTCGTTTTGTATGGAGATTTGTTGAGAATTTGGCGCATTAATATGTGTTGTTGAATATACTGATAGTACATGGATTCCAACTCATTCACTCATGTGTTCTAATCTTGTCGAGTTGATTGCTGAATCTGCTATCTCTAACTTTTTGAGCCAAAGTTTAAATTACCTTGCTAATGTTTGGCAGTCAGGTTCAATTTCAGTATTTTGGTTCATAAATTTTTTTGATGAAGTCTAAACATAAAAGTAATCTCATATTTATGCATTAGTTCCCTGTTAAAAACCTCGACTTCAAGTTATATGTTTCCTTTTGGTTTAGCATCGTAGCTCATTGTAGCTTCACTCATGAAACTAGAATCTGCTACTGATCGTTCGTATGATTAAAACAAAATCTAAAAGTTTAGATTTAAATTTTTACCTTCTATTATAGTTCAAATTAAGTCCATGTTTTTCTTTAAACCCCTGGCATTTGTCGCATATAAGAAGGCTTAGCGATAACTGGTTGTTATGATCAAGTCATGGTGTAATAACTTAAGTTAGATTCATACTCTTCTTTCCTGTTTTAAGATAACTTGTATCTCGTCTTTGAGAAAGTCTTGATTCTAAAATTTTGAGTTCTCTGTTTCAATTTTCAATGTGAGCTAGTGATATCTTTTCGCGATCTGCCTAAATTGATAAACACCACTGTATGTATATTTAATTTAGCTTGAGCATGTATTGGAAATGTTTGGCATGAGAGGTCAAGCACTAAGAAAATTTGACCTCTTCTTTGGTGTGATATAACCTTCCTATAGAGACTCTCTATCACTTCCCTTTTGAAATGACAACTGATAACTTTCTTATCTTGCCATGAATTTTTTATTTTATTTCCAAGGTTATTAATTAAGTTGATTTAAATCTAAAATTATCTCAAATTATTCCTATCAGTATACCTTGTGTGATCTCTGTTCCATCTTATCATTGGCATCCTGGTTTCTTTCAATTGGAATTTAGTACGAATGTCCTCCTCAATTACTTACTATATTCGTGCAATTTAATCGCTAACATGTTGTTATGCTAATCCTTTTTTTCGTTTTTATTATTTCACATGTACACTCGGGAGCGCGTTTGGAGTTAGTATATGACTCCATCTCTGTCCAAACTAGAGGAGCGACTAATAGCCTGCATTACTGCCCGTGTCTAGCAGCCCCTTTTTGCGTCAATAGTGCCCAACGCTTCCTTCTCGCTTTAAAGTTTCATGTGCTTTATATACATACACGTGTTGTTGCTTTGACTAATATTATATATATTAGTATTTAACATTGATATTTGATTGCTTCTATTTGCGTTTGGATTTGTACAAATCAACTAAGAACGATGCCTAAAGTGCAGATTTTTGTAAGTCCAAAGTGCAGATTCTAAAGTTGAAAGAAGTGCAGACTTTGAAGGTGAGGGAACTGCAGAAATTTTTTAGACAAAAATGCAGATTTTTTTAGATAAAAATGCAGATTTTTAGTTTTAAAATTGCAGATTCTCAAGCTTAAAAGTTGCAGATTTTTTTATTGTGAAATTGTTGTTTTAAACATGCTCTACTACGTAGATATTTTCTGTAAAACCGCAGATTTTTTTGGTCCAATACACAACCCTTTTGTGGGCTTTAAGGTGTAAGATTTCAACTTAAAATGCAGATTTTAAGAGGTAAAAAACTGCTACTTTAAACAGACCAGCAGTGCAGATTATTCTAGTGTGAAAAATGCAAATTTAACATGCTCTGCCTAGCAGATTTCAAACTTGAAAAAATGCAGGTTTTGAGAGGTAAAACATATAGATTTTAACAGCCCAACTGGGCAGATTATTTTTGGCGTAAGAATACCGTCTTTTCCCTAATTCTCAAACACCATTTTTGGGATCTAAAAGTATAGTTTTTTGGACGTAATGATGTACCGTGGTTTTACGGTACTTCCAATGCTTTTTCCTTAAGTTTAGTGTGTGTCTAAGACCTTTTTGTAGTAGTTGTAATGTGTTTTTCTCTGTGTTTGCAGAAAAACTATTCAGAACGAAAACGCTGAAGATTGTGCTGAAATCTGCAGAAGTGATGACCTACGGAGCCACCGACGGTCCGTTGACCCAGTGACGGTCCGTAGATGATGATCGTCGACTGAAGGTCCAAGCAGCTGAAATTAAATCGGGGAAATCTGACCAAGTGTGGGGCTACGGAAGGAGCGACGGTCCGTCGACCCATTGACGGACCGTCATGGCTAACCGTCGGTGGTAACAAAAAGTAGTCCCAGTACTCGGCTTGAAGAAACCACTAAGTATGGAGGAACGGAGGCCATCGACGGACCGTAGGTCCACTGACGGACCGTGATGTTGGTCCGTCGATGGTAACAGAAAGTGTTGAAAAGTGGAAGCTGAAAAAGATTTGAAGTATGGACCGACGGAAGTTGTCGACGGTCCGTCGTTCCATCGACGGACCGTCAGTAGGGTAGTCGACGGCAGACGCGTTTTGGACAGATTTTTCCTTAAATAGAACTCCTTTATTTTTAGGATTTTATTATTACAAAAATGACTAAAAACCTCATTTTTGAGGTTAGACTCTTCATTGTTTTTGAGACTTGTGTTATTGGAAGAAAAACTTGGGTTTTTGGAAAATACTTATACTTTCCGGAATCGTTTCTTACAATATTTTTCATTAATTCAAGTGATATTTTCTGGGTTTTCTTCAACTTGTTAAAGTAAGTATATGATTTCGTGTTTATTAATCATGAATTGTGTAATACTTAGCATGGGTAACTAAATCCACAACTAGGGTTGTGGGAACCATGGATAATTAACAAAGTAAAACTAGCTAAATAACAATTCTAGAATAGTTTCTTGCATGTATTGATAATTCTTTCATTTAGAAGTCTTTTTAACGGTGGCCAACGTTAGAACTCGCCTTGTTGCTACTTGCCGGACCAAGGAGGTATATAATAAGAAAAGAATTATCAACGTAGATTTAGTATACACTATCTAATATGCTAGTTTCAATTGGTGCGAAGTAGTAACTTAGCCATACATTGAATATGATTCTTAATATGAGGTAAAAGGTAAGGTTTAGTAAAGTATATACACATAGCCGGACCAAGGTGCGGAGTGAAATTCCCTAGTTGCCGGACCAAGGACTTAGTGATACATAACTTACCACTTTGCATGCAAGATACTAGGAAAGAGTTGTTATAGCTAGGATTACTGCGTTATGAACTTATGAGGAACACTTACACCCTTTCTCTCATCACTTGATAAACATCAAATATTTGAAATTGCTACTTGTTTACTTAGACTTAATTTATTACTTTTGTTACGCAAAATTCCCCCTTTAATTGTTTGTTTTCGGAAAGGACTTGACTAAATAGAAGTAATCGTAGATTAAAGTTAAGTCTAAACCATTTTCCTCATGGAATCGACCCCAACCTAACATTTGGGTTCTTTACTTGATACGACCGATTATACTTCTTTAGGGCAGTATAATTTGAGTGTATCAAATCTTGGCGCCGCTGCCGGGGAAAGTGGCTTTTCAATTAAACTTTAAACACATTACCGAATTTTAGTCAACAATTTCCTAATTTTACTTTTTGTTTTTGTTTTTGTCTCTCGCAGGTCTAGCTTTAGTGTATGCCAAGTACACGGAGTCGAGGAGAACCAATACTTTCACTTGATACAGAACTAAACCGTACACTTCGCAGAATGAACAATCCAAACAATCCTGCTAATATTGATGATGGGATCAACCGTCAACTTCCTCCGCCGGTTGATGCCCATAATCAAGTGATTGTTGATAACCCTGGTGAAGGTAATCTGAGGAGGCAAACTCTTGCCCCACGCCCTCAAGAGTACTATAGGGGAAATGTTAACATCACTGACTCAGATGGGCCACTTGTCCTACCTCCTCTACCACATGGTCATACTTTCGTGGTAGATAGTAGCCTGATGCAGATGCTCACCGCTAGAGGTCTGTTCTCGGGGCTACCATCTGAGGATCCACATGCTCACATCGCCAAACTGAGGTCGGTGTGTAAGATTGTGTAGGGAGGCTTGACTTGGACATCGACATCATTGGGTTAAGAGTGTTCCCTCTCTCACTGACGGGAGAGGCTGCTATTTGGTTTATTGAGTTGCCCTACAATTCAATCTATACTTGGGAGCAGTTGAGGGATATGTTACTAGCAAGGTATTACCCGGTTTCTAAAAAGCTCAACCACAAAGATAGGGTGAACAACTTTGTGGCATTACCAGGGGAGTCAGTAAGCAGTTCTTGGGATAGGTTCACCTTATTCTTGAGAAGTGTCCCAAACCACCGCATTGATGATGAGTCGCTGAAAGAGTACTTCTATCGAGGGCAAGATGATAACAATAAGTCGGTGCTTGATACTATTGCGGGTGGTTCCTATGGGGAGTGTACTTATGCAGAGATCGCTGAAAAGTTAGAGAAAATCTCCCGAAATAATAAAGCTTGGAGCACTAGGAAGTTGGATACTGGGAGAAACACCTTTGCAGTGCAAGCTACACACAACCCAGCCACAAATGATATTCGTGAAGAGATGGATCAAATGAGAACTGAGCTTAGGTTAGTGCTGAAACATGTCACTGGGGGTGCAGAGAAAGTGAATGAGGTGAATTATTTGACTAAGCCACCACCGCCGGTAGATGAATTTTACTATGAGGAAGATTCTTATGCAGTGAATGAGCAGATGGGGGGTTTCCGACCGAACGCCCAAGGCTCCAATCAAGAGAATTGGCGCCAAGGTCAAGGAAATCAAGGTCAGAAGTATGGAAATTATAACAGAGAGGGTCACTATGTTCGTGAAGGAAACTACAACCGCGACAACAACTTCAACCGGGGTAACTATGGAAATAGAAACGATCGAAGTGGGCTCTATGTTCCACCTCAAAATCCGGAAGTTGCTCCTAGAGATGGTGGAGGTAGTATGGCGCGAGTTGAAGACATGTTACAAAAGATGATGAGGAGGTTTGACGCAAGTGATGAGCACGCCAAGGAGTTGAGAGGTGATTTGGCTAACATTGGGCAAAAAGTGGATGCACATGCAGTCTCAATCAAGCATTTTGAGATGCAAATGGCCCAATTGTCGTCTACTGTGAACCCTCGTCAACCGGGTACTCTTCCTAGCAATACCTTCCAAAATCCAAAAAATGATGGACATTGTATGGCAGTCACGAGTCGAGGGGTAAGCAAACCATGGATTCACCTATGCCGTCTGGTGTTGAAGATGATGTGAGAAGAGAAGATGAGGTAGTAGAAGCTAGTGGTGAGTTGGTAGATGAAGCCGTAAAAGAAGCAGAGAAGCCCCAAAAGGTGACTCCCATTCCAAGACCACCACCACCATTCCCGCAAAGGTTGGTGAAAAATACAGAGGATAGTAAATACCGGTGTTTTATTAATATGTTAAAACAACTTTCCATCAATGTTCCTTTGATAGAAGCTCTTGAACAAATGCCCGGTTATGCCAAGTTAATGAAAGATATGGTCACTAAGAAGAGATCGGTTAGTTTTGAGGATGATGATAGGATGCAACACTGTAGTGCTATTGCTACAAGGTCTCTAGTGCAAATGAAAGAAGATCCGGGTGCTTTCACTATTCCATGTACAACCGGGTGGTTACACTTCGCTAAAGCATTATGTGATCTTGGGGCAAGCATAAATCTCATGCCTCTATCCATCTACAAAAAGTTGGGTTTGGGTGATCCAAAGACCACTGTGATGCGGCTACGGATGACCGATCAAACAGTGAAGAAGCCTATTGGGATACTCCACGATGTGTTAGTGAAGGTGGAGTCGTTCATATTTCTGGCTGATTTTGTGATTCTTTACTGTGAGGTGGATTTTGAGGTGTCTATTATTCTTGGGAGGCCATTTCTTGCTATCGGTCGCGCCTTGGTTGACATGGAGAAAGGGCAGATGAAGTTTTGGTTAAACAATGAAGAAGTGACTTTCAACATTTGTAGGTCCATGAGGCAAAGTGGTGAGCTCCAATCGGTATCTGCGATATCCTACAGAGTTGAGAGTTCGTCAGAGGTCCAAATAGAAGAACGTCTTGGTGTTGAGGCACTAGCAGCAGTGATTATGAACTTTGAGAGTGATGGTATTGAAGAGTATGGGTCATTGGTTGCGGCACTTGATCGAGGTGATGTTTGGTTCAAACCCAAGAAATTGGAGTTAGATATGATGCATTGCGAGTCTCCACCCACGAAACCATCTATTTAGGAGGCCCCAAAATTAGAGCTTAAGGCTCTACCACCTCATATGAAGTATGTATTCTTGGGAAAAGGTGACACTTTGCCGGTTATTATTGCATCAGATTTGAATGTGCACCAAGTTAAGTGTTTGGTGGAAGTGTTGAAGAGGTTCAAGAGAGCTATTATGTGGACTATTGCGGATAGTATTGAGATTCCTCCTGGTATTTTTTCACATAAAATCCAACTCATGCCCGATCATAAGCCAAGTATTGAGCACCAGAGACGTCTAAATCCACCTATGCAAGAGGTAGTGAAGAAGTAAATTATTAAGTGGTTGGATGCCGGAGTCATATATCCGATCGCTGATAGTAGTTGGGTAAGCCCTATTCAGTGTGTGCCTAAGAAAGGGAGAATGACTGTGGTCCCTAATGAGAAAAATGAGCTTGTTTCAATGAGGCCGGTAATCGGATGGAGAGTGTGTATGGATTACCGGAAACTGAATGCATGGACTGAGAAGGACCATTTTCCTATGCCCTTCATGGATCAGATGTTGGATAGATTTGCAGGTAAGGGGTGGTATTATTTTCTTGATGGCTATTCAGTTTACAATCAAATCTCTATTGCACCGGAAGATCAAGAGAAAACCACTTTTACGTGTCCTTATGGAACTTTCGCGTTCAAGAAGATGCCCTTCGGGTTGTGTAATGCACCGGCTACTTTTCAGAGATGTATGATGTCCATATTCTCCGATATGGTGGAGGACACCATTGAGGTATTTATGTATGATTTTTCTGTTGTTGGTGACTCGTTTGATCATTGTTTGAGTCACTTGTATGAAGTTCTCAAAAGATGTGAAGAGTGCAACCTTGTGCTAAATTGGGAAAAATGTTACTTTATGGTGAAATAGGGTATTGTATTGGGCCATCGCATCTCATAGAAGGGTATAGAGGTTGATCGAGCTAAAGTCGAGGTGATAGAGAGACTTCCTCCACCCATCTCTGTAAAAGGTGTGAGGAGTTTCCTTGGGCATGCGGGTTTCTACCGGAGGTTCATCAAAGATTTCTCCAAAATTGCACATCCTCTATGCAAGCTTCTTGAGAAAGTGTGTAAATTTTATTTTGATGAATCCTGTCGGAAGGCATTTGGAGAGTTGAAGGAGAAGTTGGTGTCTGCGCCCATCATTATTTCTCTAGATTGGAGCAAACCATTTGAGGTTATGTGTGATGCTAGTGGGAGTTGCTCTTGGTGTTGTTTTGGGATAAAGAAGGGATAAAATCCTTCACCCCATTTATTATGCCAGTAAAGCCCTCAATGAAGCTCAAAAGAATTATACTGTGACTGAACAAGAGCTACTTGCGGTAGTATTTGCCTTCGAAAAATTTCAATCCTATTTGCTTGGCACGAAAGTTATAGTGCATACTGATCATTCTGCCTTGAGATATTTGATGGCAAAGAAGGATGCGAAACCAAGATTGATTCGATGGGTATTACTGTTGCAAGAGTTTGACTTTGAAGTGAAAGATAGAAAAGGGACCAAAAATTAAGTTGCCGATCACTTGTCCAGATTAGAGGATGAAGCTATGCAAGAGTTGGGTGAAAAAGGCTGAAATTGATGATACTTTCCCTGATGAGCATGTATTGGCCACTTCTCATGACTTGATTCCATGGTTCGCAGATTTTGCAAATTACTTGGCTAGTGATATCGTCCCATCGGACTTGTCCTTTCATCAAAGGAAAAAGTTCATGCATGATATAAAAAAGTTCTTTTGGGATGAGCCATATCTATATAGGAGTTGTGCCGATGGGCTTATTTGGCGTTGTGTGCCGGAAGTTGAGATGTTGAGTATTTTGGAGGCATGTCACTCCTTGCCTGTGGGTGGGCATCATAGTGGTATCCGGACTGCCCATAAAATTTTACAATGTGGCTATTACTGGCCAACCATCCACCAAGATGCTCATGAGTTCGCCAAGGCATGCGATAGGTTCCAAAGAGATGGTGGTGTTTCTAAACGGTAAGAACTCCCTTTAAATCCCATCCTTGTAATTGAGTTGTTTGACGTGTGGGGTATTGACTTTATGAGCCCCTTTGTGAGTTATCATGGGATGAAGTATATTCTTGTGGCGGTTGATTATGTGTCAAAATGGGTGAAAGCCATAGCACTTGCAAATAATGAAGGGAAGAGTGTCACCGCGTTCTTGAAAAAGAACATATTTTCCAGATATGGCACCCCAAGGGCCATTATTAGTGATAGGGGATCCACTTTTGCAACAAGTTGTTCAAAGGGTTGTTGGAGAAATATGGGGTTCGCCACAATGTGGCCACGCCGTACCATCCTCAGACTAGTGGGCAAGTTGAGGTGTCAATCAGAGAAATCAAGCAGATTCTGGCAAAAATGGTGAATGCGAGTAGAACGGATTGGTCAAGGAGGCTTGATGATGCTCTTTGGGCCTACCGGACAGCATACAAGACACCCATAGGTATGTCTCCATACCAACTTGTATATGGGAAGGCTTGTCACTTGCCGATTGATTTAGAGCATAAGGCCATGTGGGCAATGAAGAAACTGAAGATGGATTGGAATGAAGCAGCGGAACAAAGGTTGAATGGGTTAAATGAGCTTGATGAGTTTCGCTTGAAGGCATATGAAAGTTCAGCCCTCTACAAAGAAAAGATGAAGATGTACCATGACCAAAAGATTGAGAAGCGCGACTTTGTGGTTGGGATTTGGTGCTTTTGTTCAACTCTAGGTTGCGCTTGTTTTCGGGCATACTTAAGTCCAAATGGACTGGTCCATTCGTGATCACTCAAGTATTCCCACATGGTGCGGTTGAGCTGGAGAACAAGGAGGGTGTAAGGTTCAAGGTGAACAGTCAAAGAATCAAAATCTACCTAGTGCATGCGGAAAATGCGAATGAAGTGATTGAGGCATACCATCTTGATGAAGTATGAGTAATGAAGAGTCTTGCATCGTGCCACGACGTTAAATCAAGCGCTGATTGGGAGGCAACCCAATATGTATCCTCTTGCCAACAATAGGTTTTTCTTGATTTTATAGGAGTAGTGCATTATTTCGGTTTTTACTTAATGTCAAGTATGCATTTTCTTTAATTTTCTTTTAGAAGTGTTGGCTAGAGAGTAGACTAGGGTCTGTGTCCAAAAAGTGTCCAGAAAACACAAAAATATTAGCATATTGGGTGTTCAATGTGCAGGGACCCAATCACCAGAAATCTGCAGAAATTGGTCTGGTGCAATGATCGATGGACCAACCGATGGACCGTCGTCCCATCGATGGACCGTCGATGGCATCCGTGGATCCCAGGTATGATTTCTAATTTTTTCTAAGTTAGGGCACAGTCGATGGACCTAGGTATGAGGAGAGCCTCGTTGATGGATGAGGAGGCCCGACAGATGAGGGCTCATGAGTTGGCTGTTGGGGCGTCTAGCTCTAGGATTGTTGATGTTGAGAGGAGCACTACTGAGGGTGCTGTTATTGCTGCGGACACTACTGATGGTGTCCCTACTTCTGAGGGAGCGGGTTCCGGGAAACCGGACCCGTCAACTCGTTGATCGTCGGCGCTATGCGCCTCAGGTTTGCTTCACCTACCACCCTGTTTTATATTTCTTATGCATTGGGGACAATTGCATGCTTTTTTGTTGGGGGTGGGGTAAATGGAAAGTGAGTGCTAGGGAGAAGTCTGAGTAGCCCAACTCATGATCCTCTCTTGGGGTTTTCTTGCCTGTGTTCTTTTCCCCCAAGAGACTGATTATTTTACTGTTGAACCAGCATGTTATTACCTTGTACAAAGTATGTGTGAAATCTGAAGCATGATGGCTAAAATACAATGATATACCATTTTAAAATGAATGTTTGCATGATTAGGCATAGTGAATATTGAATGTTTTGGCTCTAAGCATGACATAGAGATACACCATTGCATGGCCCTCGATCTTACGCTCGAACTAGGTGTCCGATAATCTGGTAGGGTAATGAGGTGTTAAGTGAGTGTGAGGAAAGTTGAATAATCCACCGTTGGTACCTAGCTAGAACTTGCCCGGTTAGTCCTGCAAAAAAAGTAACATGTGTTAGACAATTAGGAAAGGATCATAGGCCCTTGTTCAAAATAGTCAATCTTTAGCCTAAATGAAAGAAAACCAAATGAAATTAATCATTTTTTATCCAAATGATTTGAGCTTACAATGGACCATTCTTTTCTACCCCAACTCATCTTTTCTAGGTACAATGTGTTGGCCCTGGTCCCTCCTTGGACATGTGCACCTCAGCTTATGCCAAAAGCATAAGTTGAGGGTGGATAATGCAGAAACCAATCTCGTTCTGGCCCTGACCCAATTTTGGGTATTGTGTACCTTGACTCATGGCAAAGCCATGAATTGAGGGTGGCCATGATGAGGAATGTTTTGAAAAGTGAGGTTGAAAGAAATAATGTAAAAATAAAAATAAATAATAATAATAATAAAAATTTATATATATAAAAAATATATAATACAATGAAAGAAGAAAATAAAAGTGGCTCAAATTTGAAAATTTGAAAATAAAAGAAGAGTCATTTGCACAAAGGAGAAAGAAAGGACAAAAGCAAGGCAAAGAATATAAGAAAACGAAGAGTGAGGCATAATAAATGATGAAAAGGTAGGATGCTTAGCAGTTATGTCAAGGAGGGAAACAAGTCACTAAAATGCATCCAAATATGCCCTACCTGACATGAGACTACGTTACAAGCCAAAAAAGTCCTATCGTGATCCTGAGAGTCTAATATGGTGAACTTAAAGTAGTGAAAATAAGGGCAAGCCTATGGCGACAAGTATCAATTAGGTGTGAAGTTGTTCTGAGAGAGAGTATTAAAAAATAATCCTTATACTCAAATTGAAATCACTGTGTGAGAGGATGTGTTTTTAAATTGAGGACACTAGTTGCAATATTGGAAAGTTGGTACCTTGGTGAGAGATAAAAGAGGAGAGGTGTCAGTGCGTGGTGAGTCTGTGTCATGGTCTGATCCACATAAATGAGCCTAAAAGTGATATCATGCATAAAAACAATGAAAAAATCGGGATTGATAGTCAGATGATTGCGAAAGCTTAAATGAAGATACTTCTGTACAAAGGTGTTGTGGTGAGTCATAGTGCGTCGCTTGAGGACAAACAACGAATTTAAGTTGAGGGTGTTGATGTACCGTGGTTTTACGGTACTTCCAATGCTTTTTACTTAAGTTTAGTGTGTGTCTAAGTCCTTTTTGTAGTAGTTTTAATGTGTTTTTCTCTGTGTTAGTAGGAAAATTGTTCAGAACGAAAACGCTGAAGACTGTGCTGAAATCTGCAGAAGTGATGACCTACGGAGCCACCGACGGTCCGTCGACCCAATGACGGTCCGTAGGTGATGATCGTCGACTGAAGGTCCAAGCAGCTGAAATCAAATCAAGAAAATCTGACCAAGTGTGGGGCTACGGAAGGAGCGACGGTCCGTCGACCCCAACCTAACATTTGAGTTCTTTACTTGATACGACCGCTTATACTTCTTTAGGGAGTATAATTTTAGCGTATCACATAACCACTATATTTTGAGAGTTTATAAGTTGAAGTAGCTAGAGTCTAAAAGTTCTTGAAAATACTACTTTAAAAAGAAAGAAGAAATGCTATTTTAAAATAATATTTAGTAGTTATACTTATCAATACTTACTTAGATCTTTATGTTAAGAAAATCATATCATTTAAAACTCCGAAATAAATTTGAAACTAGTTTAAAGGCTAAGATATTTACCCTTTAGAAATACTTATTTTTTTAAGAAAATAGATAAGAAAGTAGGCTCATATATCTAACAAAAAATAAATATAACTATAGATAAGTCCCAATAGTTAGGCCCATTTGATATTCTTGACATCACCCCTTTATGAAATATATTTGCTATTATTTTTTTTAGATAGTACTAAAACATTTAATTTCTTAACATTCTATTTTCAAGGATTTTAGATATGTCAATGAGTTCAAAATACAAGGTTGTACACATATATGTCATATACAAAAAGGTATAAATTCTATATTTTAGTTTTCTCTATACATAAGTTATTATTTTCACATTATCTTTCTCATATTTACTATCCCTTTTACAAATGATACTTATTTTATTTTTTTATAAATTTCTACACTCTAATATACACATTATTTTACTCTATATTCACACCCGACAATTATCTTATTTGTTTTATTTTCCTTTACATCTCAACTCTATATATAAATAAAACGATAAATTTTCATATCTTTTAAACTCAACATTTATTTTGGATACATTTATATAGGACACCTCTATACTTTTCAACATATAAAATTATCATACATTTTAGTACGTTTATTTATTTAATTATTTATTTTACAGTGTGATAAGCATAGTAATATTAATTTTTCTATAATGGACGTATATATGTCGTACCTTGTGTTTTACTCTTTTTCTTAAAACTAATAAAATTTACACACCATTGATTTCAAAGAGAATAAATAAAAAAGTTTTCCTAATTATATTTTTCCTAAATTGAGTTTAAGGACTATCTTCGGATAGACTTTGAGGGGTGCTTAACACCTTCCCCTCGAGTAACCAAAATCCTTACTCAAAATCTCACTAATTTCGCAAATCAAAACAGAATTTACATTTACATAAAAATGGGTTTCCTAATATTTTTCTTAAAATTAAGGTGGTGACTCTAACACAAAACATTTTTCAAAAATCAGAGTGTCAGCCATATTATGTTGTGAACTGTTTTTGACCGGTTCAAAAAAAGGGTGCGATATCTTGACGACTCTGCTGGGATTCTTTCCTAGGTTTTAACCTTATAAAAACTCATTTTAGGAGTAACTTTTATGATTACGTGTTTATTATCAACTTATTATTTGATGTATTACTTTGATTGAAAGGTCACAAGTGAAATCCAAACTTGTGTTCCTTATTTGTTTTAAAACACTAGTTACTGCTTTCTCTACACTATCATTTGCACATTCTATCGAGTCTTGGTTGTACACGCACACACTGTACACGCGAGAGGTGTTCCTGCACTCCTCTGAAACTCTCTATAGGTTCCTTAGTTTCAGTTTTGGTACAATTAAGATAGTGCCTCTTCTCGCCATTACTCAATTCCACTCTCAATCATCTTGGAAAATAATCTTATTCTTAAAATAGGTCATGTTGCATAGCCTTAGGCAAGACAATATACGGTATTGTCGTTGTGTTTAGGAAACTACCCAAATGTCAAAGAGTTTCTTCTTTAAAACTCGACGACATAAACTTTGTGTGAAGTTGATATAAATTATCCAAGCTTAAACACTTAACAAATATGGAGCAACTAAACTCATCCTACCCTTTACCCTTTATTTCAGATGCAAATCAATCAAAACCTTCCTAACATCCAGCTGATGACTGAGGTCCCTCGAACTTTGAAAGAGAGGCGGGGTAACGTCCAAGTGGCATACAAAGCTGAGATCATGCCACACTTAGGGTCGTTAATTGATCTATTGGATGTGGAGGCAAACAAGCCAATCACTACCCTAATGATTGAATTTTGGCAGCCAGCAACAGTGAGTTTCTAGTTTAAAGATTTTGAAATCACACCAACACTAGAGGAAATAAGTCAAATTATGAATTTACCGTTGGCTGGATGAACACCCTTGGACCGCGCACTACATCAGGAATCGATTTTCTCCAGTCCTTGGGTTTAAGGGTAGGCCCATTCTTGCGAAGAGTTGACGAGGGATGGGTCAAGTTAGACTATTTGTTTAAAAGGTTCGGCTGCCGAGAAAGCTATGATAGGTTCTGCCAGGAATATTTCATTTCTAGGGTTGGTTAGGAAAGGTTATGGGCTATTGTTTTTGTAATGACTTTTTTGGGTATTATGATCTTCCCAAAGAAAAGAGGTTGTGTCGACATCAACTTACTACCTATGGTCATCTTCATGTTTGGAGGACCTGTTAGAGTGACCATGGTACCCATTATCGTGGCAGAAATCTTTCGATCATTATCTCTCTGCTCTAGAGGATATGATCATTTCAAGCGACGTAACCTCATGTTGGAGATTTTGGTGCTAGAACATCTCTATCAAAGACGAACAGAAAATGGAATTGAGCAGCCTCACAAAACAAGATCAGGAGTCACGCGATAAGATTGAGCATGTGGGATGCCCCAAATACTGAAGAAGGTTGGCGTATTTTCTCGACCCACCTCACAGGGAATCGTATTCAATGGAGACTACCATGGGTCCATGACCGAGCTTTATTGAGAGCTAACCAGGCCTATTTCATCGAGTTGATTGGGTTTGAAGGCTTCCAGCCTTACGCACCTCTAAGAGTCCTTCAGCAATTTGGGATTGCCCAAGGCGTTCCTCTATGGTCAAATATTGCATTGACAGAGGTCAATTATGAAGGAAGAATCTCAATCGAAAGGATCTCTACTTTGGTACAAGGATGGTGCGGTATTCTTGACTTAGGGGGTTGAATCGTGGTTCAAACCTGAATATTATGCTTGGCTTATGATGGGAGGAATTCTCGCTAGACCTAGCTGTGAGGGAATTTTGGGGTTCACAAACACTCAAAGGTCAAATCATATTGGTTCGGAGCTATTGAACCTCGTGCACATCACTACAACCATGTATCAGCAGGTGACCCCACGGTCTATCGACTATCTCATACAGGTAGTTGATGATGGAACAAATGAAGAGATGGAGAAAGACCCAGAAGAGGATCCTAGAGAGCCAACTGAGGAGATGGAAGAGGATCCAAAAGAATACTCAGAGCATGACCCTAGAGATAGAGGAGTGATGCATATCGAGGATGAACCTGCCCCAACAGTACAAGACGCTTACTCAGAATATGGTTTCATAGGGTTTGGTGAAGATCGCAACAATTGGTAATGGAAGATCTACGAATCCTCAGAATACCACCTAGAGCCATTTTATGATGGGGACGATGACGGTGAAGATGCCCCGACATGGCCGTAGATCGCCTTTCTTTTTTGAATATTTTTTCATAAGCCATGTGCCCTATTCCTCTTGTATGCCTTATGGCCATCCATACTTTCATTTCTTAGGTTTTTGATTTCCTATCTCAATGTAACCACCAAGACTACCTTAATCAATAAAGTTATGTTTGCTCCAAAATTTAAAATGTGTTTAAATGGATAATTTATCATCAAACTGATTGCAGGTAGGCCTACCTCAGGCAAAAAGAGGTTCTACATTAGGACACGTTTTTAATGTCGCCAAATTGGCGTATATATGTGTTACATTTTCTTGTTTGTTACATCTTTCAATATTCCCAAAATAACATAGTTTCTTTTTTTTGTTTTTTTTTATTATTTATCCCCAAAAGAACGTTGATTTGTGTCGACTTGCAAACTGGCAAACTCATGATACAACCTTCGATCAAAAGGAAAAATGACTGAAAAAGACGAGGTCAATGATGCCGCAAATATAATAGTACCAATTGAGAACCCCAAAAGTTCTCAAAGTGTAACTAACATCAAAAATGAGGAAAAAATGGCTCACATGGAACAAGAACTCGAGATCTTGAGAAAAGAATTACATCAAGTGCGAGACTTGGCCAAACTATCGGTGACCACTTTCCCTACTTTCAAGACACGTATCTACTTCCCAATGACTGACTTGCAATCTGCCGACTTACAAAATCAGCTGGAACTGACTCAACATGCTTCTTTTCATGGTCGAGTTCCGCTAGCTTCTCCAACTGTGGTCAAAACCATTCCAGACCTTTCTAATCGCGACCTTACCAAACCTACAATGAAGCAGATACTTGGGGCATATGTCGCCTCTCCCTATGAGCCACATGTTCCATCCGTATATGCCGCTGGAGCTCCTACCTTCACAATTCCAGCAGTTGTTAATGTCCCATATGAGATCGATCAGTATGCAGAAATGGAGAAAGATGTCCAGCTAAAAGAAGATGTGTCAATAAATGCCCAGCTTAAGGGTCTAAGAAAAGCATTGAAAATATTGCAAGTTACTAGAGGAACAGAGAGTCTGGATTATGATAACTTGTGCATTCATCCGTACATTTGCATGTCAGTAGGGTACAAACCACCAAAGTTTTACATGTTTGATGGAAAAGGTGACCCTCACGTGCATTTAAGGGCATATATGACAAGTTAGTTGGTGTGGGAAGAAATGCGAAGTTGAGGATGAAGTTGTTCATCCAGAGTCTGTCTAAAGAAGCATTGACCTGGTATACCCGCCAAGACCCTCGCAAATGGCGTGACTGGAAGGAAATGGCCGAGGAATTCATGACTTGTTTTAGATTCAATACTGAAATTACTACTGACAGATTTTCATTGACTAATATACAGAAGAAGCCATATGATAATATTCAGGAATATGCACGATGTTGGAGAACTCAGTCCGCAAGGGTGCAACCGCCACTAGATAAGAGTGATCTCTCAAAGTACTTTATTCGAGTTCAAGAAGGTGTCTACTTCGACAAGATGATGTCAATGATGATCCATAAGTTTGCAGAGCTGGTCAAGATGAGAGACTTTATGGAGGAGGGTGTTGAATCCTGGAAGATAAAATCTATGGTGACATTGCAAGCTGCAAGTAGATCCATACAATCGGGCACCATTAGCGGCATCAAGAAGAAAATGGAGGATGTGTCAGCTGTCACCTACCAACAAGGAGGACCATCCCATCGATACCCTAACAATCCCCAAATTTTTGCACATGATTCCTACGCCTCACACCTAGTATATAATACCTAACCACACTATAATCCACCCCGAGAACTAGCATACCAAAATCCTCCAAGACCATATTTTCCGGTCCAACCACCAATCCACCAAAATAGACCAGCATATGCACCTACTCGCGCTTATACACCCATTGCCGAACTTTATGCCTAATTGTTTGAAAGGTTGAGGACAGCGGGAGTGCTGCAACTAGTTGAAGGGAAACTTCCTGATCATATCCCTTGGAACTTTGATGGAAACAAGCGATGCTATTACCACTCGAGAGCCCAAGGGCATGAAAAGATTGTTATGGTTTGAAGAACCAGTTCGAGTCTTTGATCAGGAGAGGAGTAATCAAATGCACTCCATCACCTACGAATGTGAACAACAATCCCTTGCCAAACCATGAGAATTGGGAAGTCAACATGGTTACTCTAGATGAATAATATGGGGCCCTTGAATGTCCAAACATAGATGAATCAGATGCCATGACATCTTCGGTGCAACCCATTATCACTATTCAACTAAGGGAACCTCTGACCGTCCAAACATATCTCCAGAGAGTTGTAGTGACTACTCTAATTGCTAGAAAGGCTGAGTATGACACCGAAGCAGTCCCTTGGTACTATCAAACAAGCGTCAAGGGCAAGATGATCGACACTGCCGTGGCTCAAAGAATGACTAGGTGGGGGAGGTGTTATGCCCAGAAGATCTAAATCAAAGAGTTCTCAAAAAAGGACAAAATACAAAAAAGAATATTACTAATGCTGAAGCCGCAGAGTTTTGTAAGAAGATGCAGTCTAAAGACTATTCGGTCGAATAACAGCTGAAGAAAATGCCAGCCCACATATCCATTTGGTCTCTGCTTATGAGTTCTTAATCTCATAAGAATGCTTCGATGGAGGTGTTAAGCGGAGTAATCATTCCAAAAGAGACCACAAGTGAAACCTTAGCTGCATTGATGGGAAGAATAATGGAAGTTAGCAAGATCTCTTTCCATGATGATGAGTTGCTTGCAGAAGGGGCTGGTGACAATAAAGTGCTTCAAATTGCAGTCAAAGTCAAATATTGTGACAAGATTGTACCTCGAGTCTAAATTGATGGTGGTTCTGGATGCAATATTTGTGCTTTCACCACTCTAAGAGATTTAGGTGTTAGTATGTGAGAAATAAGTGAAAGTCGTGTGAAAGTTAAAGCTTTTTTGATGAAGCACAAAGAAGTGTCATCAGAGAGACCTATCTCACATTCCAAGTAGGGCCTAATTCCCCATTTTCAAGTGATGGATGTAACATCCAACTACAACCTGTTGTTGGGAAGACCATGGGTTCATATGGCAAGAGCGGTTCCTTCCACTCTTCATCATTTTGTGAAGTTTGAATGGGGTCGCAAGAAGTTACCATCCACGGATAGCTCAGTCATCCCATTCATTCTGTTAATTCTATCCCAATCACCGATTAGTTAGACGGAGCCACCTTTCACACTTTAGAATTATGCAAGCTATAAGGGTCAGTGAGGAAGTAGAGACATGTAATACAAATTTGTCAAGTTCGGCAAAAATGATTACGTCAGAGATGTTGAAGTATGTGTATCAGCCTAAGAGTGGACTTAGAACCAAGTCCAATGGCATAGTTGAGTCGATCCAGTTGAAGCATCAGAGAGGCACCAACATACTCGGATTTGAGCCTGCCTTGGGAAAAGACCACCAGGGGTAAAACAATACAGTCTTCGTGCCAGAAACAACTTTGATTCAGGATCAAGCTGGCATTGACGACATCGTAGAAGGAATAGGCAATCTGTTCATGGCCATGACCGGAGAAGAGGAAGAGATGAATCTCTGCAAATTGACCACTCGTGATGCCAAACCTAGACAAATCTTGCAGAGCTGGACCATCAACCTATCCCTGTTTTAATGAGAGGCCTGGTAGTGTGGAAAAGTAGTTTTACTTTTAAAAACTTGCATGATCAAATTGAGGCTTGAATCATGCCTAACCTTTTGTTGCTTGCCTCTTCTAAAAGCTAGAATGCTTTGAAATAAAAAGTTTTTGGTTTCATTAAAATTTTCACGCTATTTTAAATATCCATTTATATTTACATACCTTTTTCTCTTTTCAAAACTTATATTAATAAAAGTCCCCGTTCAACGGTTATGACATGTAACGGATCTACCAAGCAAGTTGAAAATGATGAACAAGATCATGAAGAGTATGATGAAAGCATGATGCATGAAAATCTACCACATGATATTGAGAAAGTTGAAAGTCAGAAGAAGCCCAATATGGATTAAACATGGGTTCTCAACTTAGGAGATGAGGAAACCGTGAAGGAAACACGAGTCAACATACATTTGGAGGCTGAAAGAAAGCAAGAATTAATAGAGTTTCTTAAGAAGTATGTTGACATATTTGCTTGGTCTTATGATAACATGCCAAGATTAAGCACAAATATTGTCTCACACAAATTACCTACTGATCTCACTTGTCTAACCGTTAAGCAAAAGAAAAGAAAATTCAACCCGAATTTGAGTTTAAGGATCAAGGAGGAGGTAACTAAGCAAATTGGGGCGAATGTTGTGAGGGTGAAAAATTACCCACGTGGTTAGCCAATATTGTGCCTGTGATAAAAAAGGATAGAAAGATCAGAAATGTGTGGACTGTCGAGATCTTAACAGGGCCAGTCCTAAGGATGATTTCCCTCGTCAAAATATTAATATACTCATCGATAATTTTGAAAAACATGAGTTGCAATCATTTGTCCATTGCTTTGCAGGATATCACAAAATCCTGATGAATGAAGATGATGCAGAGAAGATAGCGTTTATCACTACATGGGGGTGTATTGCTATAGAGTAATTCCGTTTGGTCTCAAAAATGCCGGGGCAACCTACATGAGAGCCATGACTACCCTTTTCCATGATAGATCCACAAGGAAATTGAAGTGTACGTGGATGTATCGTTATCAAATTCAAAAGAATTTCAGACCACTTGGGTGACTTAAGAAAGTTCTTTGAGAGGTTACGAAAGTATAATCTGAAGTTGAATCCATAAAAATGCACATTTGGGGTAGCCGTGGGAAAACTATTGGGATTCATCGTTAGCAGAAAAGGCATAGAGTTGAATCCATCAAATATAAAGACAATCGAAGAGCTGCCTCCACCTAAGACCATAAAGGATGTGATGAGTTTCTTGGGAAGACTAAATTACATGAGTCGGTTCATAGCTCAATCCACAGTGATCTGTGAACCCATATTCAAGCTACTGAAGAGGGATCCTGCCACGAAATGGACAGAAGACTGCCAAAGGGCTTACGATAGAATCAAAGAATACTTGTCTAACCCACCAGTATTGGTCCCACCAAAGCCTGGAAAGCATTAATTATTGTATTTATCTGTCATGGATAACACATTTGGATGTGTATTGGGGCAACATGATGAGACAAGTAGAAAAGAGCAAGCCATTTACTATTTGAGCAAGAAGTTCACACCATACGAGGTGAGATACACCTTGTTGGAACGAACTTGTTGCGCTTTGACTTGGATTGCACAAAAATTTAGGTATTACCTATATGCATACACCACATACTTTATCTCAAGAATGGATCCACTCAAGTACATCTACCAAAACCAATGCCTACAGGTAAATTGGAAAACTGTAAATTTTGTTGAGCGAGTTTGATATTGTGTATGTGACACAGAAGGACATCAAAGGACAAGCCCTGGATGATCACCTCACATAAAACCCCTTGGACCAGGACTACAAGCCGCTCACGACCTACTTCCCTGATGAAGAGGTTTTGTTTGTAGAAGAAGACATATCAGAGTCATATGACGAATGAAGGATGTTCTGTCATGGAGAATCAAACTGTATTGGAGTTCGAATAAGAGCAGTCTTAATTTCAAAAATAGGCAACTATTACCCGATCTCAGCCAAGATCAGGTTTTTATTGTACAAACAATATGGCAGAATATGAAGCATGTATTCTCGGACTCAGGATGGCCATAGACATAAACATCAAAGAACTCTTGGTGATAGGAGATTCCGACTTGGTTCATCAAGTGCAAGTAGAATAGACCACTAAAAATGTCAAGATCCTTCCTTATTTGCATTACATAAAGGAGTTGAGTAGAAGGTTCAAAAGGATTGAGTTCAAGCCTGTCCCTCATGATCAAAATGAGTTTGCCGATGCTTTGGCAACATTTTCCTCGATGATTCAGCATCCATATAAGAGTTACATCAACCTTATTGACGTAGAGATACATGATCAACATGCATACCATTTTCATGTAGATGAGGAATTGGATGGGAGACCATGGTACTATGAGATCAAAAGGTTGATAGAAGCACCAGAATATCATGAAAATTCCACAAGTAAGCAGAAACGAACTTTGAGGAGGATGGCTAATCATTTCTTTCTTAATGGAGAAATCCTATATAGGAGAACTTAAGATTTGGGATTGTTGCGGTGTGTTGATGCCGCAGAAGCGACAAGGCTTTTGGAAGAAATACATGCAGAAACATGTGAACCTCACATGAATGGGTTCACTTTGGCAAAGAATATTTTAAGAGCTGGATATTTTTGGATGAACTTGGAGAGATATAGCATCCGGTATATGCAAAAGCGTCATCAATGTCAAGTGCATGGAGATTTCATACGGGTTTCACCAAATGAACTCAATGTGATGGGTTCTCCTTGGACATTGCCGCCTCGAACATGGATGTTATTGGACCCATAGAGCCTCCCGCATCAAATGGACATCGTTTCATCCTGGTGGCTATCAATTATTTCACAAAATGGGTCAAAGATTTGACATACAAGGCAGTGACTAACAAGGTAGTGGCAGACTTTGTTCACAATAACATAGTTTGTCATTTTGGAATCCTAAAATCAATCATAACAGATAATGCGGCCAACCTCAATAACGATATTATGAATGAAACCTGTGAAAGGTTCAAGATTGCTCATCGCAATTCCACAGTTTACCGGCTACAGATGAATGGAGCAGTTGAGGCTACAAATAATAATATCAAGAAGATCCTAAGAAAAATAGTGAACAGTCACAGGCAATGGCTAGAAAAGCTACCATATGCTTTACTTGGTTATCACACCACAATCCAAACATCAACTGGGGCAAATCCTTAACACTCTAGTTGAGGTCTGAGCATGTATTTTCTTGATACCCATATATTATATATGACTATGTCATCGTCCTATAGAAAAGAAGATTGCAAACCATTTGTAAATCAAATTGTCAAATTTGGAGAAATGGGACGACAATGCGGTTATATATGGGTATCTAAGAGCGAGACTTAACATTGACAACATAATAAACTCCAACTTCTAATTCAAAATTCAAATCTATTCAATGTCACATGAATTATAATGAGACAATAATAACAGCTAGTTAAAATTCAAAAATTTAATTAATAAAAAAGAAATAGATCGTTGATTTACAACTTGTTTCCCATCAACTAATTTTACTGCTACATAAAAATGAGGCTTTATTGAATTCATAACTCTTTCTCTACTGCTATTTTCACTCCTTTTGTTGACTACCTCAGTAGACCAATGTGGTTCACAAGCCGGAGGCGCACTTTGATCCTCGAGATTCTGTTGCAGTAAATTCGGCTGGTGTGGTGACACAAATGACTACAGTCGTCCTGGTGGAGGCGCTGGTCCCGGTACTTTAGGGGACCTCGGTCGTGTACGTCATCACAAATTCCATGTTTCATCAGATGCTTAATCATCTAAACTAAAATGCTTGTCAAGGAAACGATGATTTCTGTAGTTTCAATGTATTCATGAATGATGCGGGGTCTTTTCCTGGCTTTGGCATAACGAATGATATCACTGCTCATAATAGGAAAATTGCTACCTTTGTTGCCCAAACCTCCCATGAAACTAGTGCTACGTCGATACACATTTGATAAATTCAATTTTTAAATTGAAATATAAAAAATATTCTAAAAAAGCAGTACCCCGTGCGTATGGTCTCCATCTGATGTTGTAGGCCATTTTCCTATATATCAATAGGCACATAATTGATTACTATTACTAAAATTTCAATAAATATTACGTAATTTTTAGATCTCAGTTTAAAAATTAAATCTATCAATATTAAATCAATGTACGAGCAATTTCATGAGACCTCCTAAAGGAGCGGGAGTGAGGCCTCTAGGATATAGTCAGGACCACAATAGTTATTTGTGTTACCACACCAGCCAAATTTGTTGTAACAGAGTCCTGAGGCACAAAGTGCGCCTTCGTCCTGTAACACCCTGTAATTTCCATGACTTATACTAGATACTCATATGTTGAATAATGATGGTTTTAGACCTAAATAAGTGTAAATAACTTGATTGAGAAGTATTAGAGTCAAAACGTCAAAGAAAGACCTTAACGTCCGGAAACTAGCAAAATTGAACTAGTAGACGTCCTGTGAAGGTTTTGGAGTGTCATATTAAGTCTAAAACTTGTAAAACATCTTTAAATAGGTAATATATAGTATAGAGGGTCAAACATACAATCACGACTCCCCAAGGAACATCGGAAGGGTCCTTGAGAAGGACCCAAACATGGGCGACAGGTTGCCAAAGCAGCATGCGCGCAGCCAACACGTGGAGGTCAAAAAGTGGCCTCGCGATGCGGGGTCTACACGAGGCTCACTGTCTCAACCCGAATTTTAAAAATAAAATGTGAAATTGACCTTGCTACGCACAGTCACTTCCCAGATTTGTTAGTGTCGTGTTTTAGTCAATATGACTTCACAAAAATACCCAATTAAGTGAGGGTTATTTTGGGTAATTTAGGGGGTGGATATATATTGATTGTGGATCAGTTTCAAGTCATTTTCACCCACTCCAATCAATTACCGAAAACAGAAACCCAAAAGCTTTCATCTCTGTCTATTTTCTCTCTCCCTAAATCTTCCATTGAATAAGCAAGAAAGTTTGAAGAAGAAGATCAACTTCTCTAGGGTTTCACTTGAAATTCATGGATTAAGATCCATTAAGGTATGGTTTATTTCACTCTTGGTATTCTTTACCCCAAGAGGTCCCACCAAAAGATGATTTCTAAATCTCCCAAATCTAGGTTTTTCTTCTACGCATGGGTCTTCTTTGAAAAATGAAATTATGAATCAATTGTGATTAATTATGATAAATTAATGTTGTTTACATATATATTGATGGTTAATTGATGATTTACTATTCCCTAGACCCATGTCCTTCCCCCAATTTCATGAAAACCTTGAATTGATATGGTGAATTGTGAAGATCATGAACATGTAAATTGATTACATTGTTGTTAATTATTTTATTGATTCTTGAACTTACCTTGTTTATGTATTCTCGGTAATGGAAGTATGAAGGTTCTTGGAAGGGCAATGAGGTATGTTTATTGGTTCTTCTTGGATTCAATTATGAAGTATGCGTTACTTAGATAGTAATGCTCCTATGTCTAATGTGTGGGTTTGATGTTGATGCTAAGTATTCCTCATCCTTAACCATAGACAATTGAATTGATTATGAATTATGCAAGTATGCTATGGTATGATTATGATATGATTGAAAGTAGTTTCTCATGATTATAATGAAGTGTTGATTGAGAGGTTTACTCATTTGTATGTGGTTTCTAAAGGGAAAGGATAGTTCTCACTCATGAATTCCTATGAGCTATTATGATAAGATGTTCACTTAGGGGTCTAGAAGAGACTAATGTGATATTGTATGATGAATATGATGATTACAAAAGGGAATAAATACTCAGCACCGTAGGGGCATGAAAATGAGATGCAGGTCTCACGTTTAGTAAGTATGGCCTCCCACATGGGTCTTCCTCACGTTAGTAAGTCCGAATTGCCAAGTTATGTGTTGTCTCATGAGATGGAAACCTCCACGTCTAGTATGTCAAGGTTTCTAGCAACAATCTCCTTGACCCTTAACTATGTGCCCACATAGGACTCTAGCTTAATGGATCCACCTAGATAGTTATGTACGAATGGTTACACCTTAGGCAAGTGTTAACCCTCTTTTTTTGGTGTGGGAGTAAACACTGGATTCCATATAGCTCATATGGTCTCATATCGGTTTGCACTTTTTCCCTAACGTAAATAGTTAATGAACAAGTTAAGTATGTGAACTCTTATTAGGGTTGTCTTAAAGGCTACTACATAGTGTGAGGGAGGGTGTGAGACTTCTCTTACACATTGCACATGTGGATCCTAAGAGATGGTTCTAGTAGTGTTCTTTTATGATTATGATTATTTTTATATTCTATGAGTAGTATTGATGTATTAAACATGTTATGATAAAGTATGAGAATGTGTTGTAATTATGAAGTGGGTTGCTTAATGTGATACTTAGCTTGGAATTGGATTATGGGGTTCTATTCTTGGCATCACGCAAGTGTTGCTTAAGTTTCTTATGGGTTGGGTTGATATTATGTTAAGTTCACTTACTATGCTTATTACAATTGCATCTTGAATTAAGTTGATAGAAAACATAATTTTGACTAAATCGTCCTTTTCTCATGCATTGCTGATTTTGTGCATAAAATTCATACTTAGTACATGTGGTTTGTACTAACCCATATTTTCTCCCTTTTTTACCAAACATTTTAGGTTCAGGTCGCTGAGAAGTTCGTGGTCAATTGCAAGGAAGACTTGGATCTTTTCCTAAGTCATTGGTGAGTCCTCATGTTCGAGGACGTTGCCAAGTTCCACTCTAGCTATGATGTTGTTTACATTTAGAAACGTTTTTCTTTCTCTTATCATTAAGACGATTATTGTAAGCCTATAATGTCGTATTGTTTTGTATTGGCTATGTCCAAACGTTTGTACTCTTATAGATGGTTCAATTTGAGACAAAGTATTAGACTAAATTCCTATATGTTGGTTAGGTTGTCTATACGAGAAGCCTATGTAAGCTTCATATGTTAACATTCTATGTAAACTCCCTATGTATATATATTATGTGTAAGTGAGAGGTCTTTGTAAGCCTTATGAAGTAGATGTAGATGAAAAGTTTTAAATTTTTCTGAATTTTTGACATATGATGTGCTATGATGTAGGCTAAGGTCTTGTCTTAGTCCTCTTCGAGGACGTCGACGTCGGTAACGACTAGGGTGTACTTTGGGTCATTACAAAATTGGTATCAGAGCATGAGGTTGAGTAATCTTAGAATTGATGTCTCACTAAACCATGTCTACATAGGGTCTTACTCAAAATTTTAAAGCGCGACACACTTATGAAAGAGAGACTATGGGATGCTTAGGAACTTTCACTCTCTTGTTATTCCTTATTCGTGCCTAAGCGCCTTAACTCTATCTAGTCCTTTCTTCTAATCCTTTTATTGTGCTTATAGGCAATGAATACAAGGAGGAACAATGCTCGAAGGGCCGAGGAGGAGAATTTGAATGAGGCGGTTCCCCCTCAAGCTCCTCAAAACCCTCAAGTTCCTATTGAAGAAGGGGCTATGACTAACGTTGAGATAATGACGGCTATTAATAGCTTGACTCAAGTGTTGGCTACCCAAGTTGCTAGGGATGCAAAGATTCAAGTGAACCCCAATGCTATCACTACTGCTTCAAGGATTAGGGATTTCACAAGGATGAATCCCCCTACTTCTATGGTTCTAAGGTGGAGGAGGACCCACAAGGGTTGATTGATGAAGTGTTCAAAGTTCTTGATGTTATGGGTCTGTCTTCTCAAGAAAAGGAGGAACTAGCCGCCTACCATCTCAAAGATGTGGCTCAAGTTTGGTACGAACAATGGAAGGATCAGAGAGTAGTTAGAGAAGGCCGGATTACTTGGGGAGCTTTCAAGATGACTTTTCTTGATAGTTTCTTTCCCTTGGAATTAAGGGAGAGGAAAATTCAAGAATTCATCAACCTTCGTCAAAGGGGTGTGAGCGTGAAGGAGTATAGCCTCAAGTTCACTCAATTATCAAAGCGTGCTCCTACTATGGTTGCTGATTCTAGAGCTAAGATGAACAAATTTGTAATGGGGATATTCCACCTTGTGGTTAATGAGTGTAGGTCAGCTATGTTGATTCCAATCATGGAAATCTCTCGTCTTATGGTTCATGCCGAACAAATTGAAGAGCAAAATCATAAGCAAGTTGGTAGGGAGTTGAAGAAGGTACGAACCGAAGATGGGAATTCTTCCAAGACTAAATTTGAGGTGAAAGACAAACCAAGGTTTAAAAGGAGGTTTTCCAACCAAGGCTCTCCTAATGCTCCAAGCCCCAAGAGGAGAAAGGTGGTGGTTCTTATGTTGAGAAGCCTCTTTGTCCAAAATATGGCACAAAACATGACGGTAAGTGCTGAGTTGGCACGAGTAATTACTATGGTTGTGGTAAGAGTGGTCACATGAAGAGAGATTGCCCTATGATGAAAGCTCAAGGAAGGGAAAATTCTCAAGCTCAAGCAAGTGCCCCAAATCCGGATGCTTCTAAGAAGAATCACTTTTATGCTCTCTAATCCCGAGGTGATCAAGAGAGCTCACCGGACGTGGTTATCGGTATCTTACAATTATTTTCCTTTGAAGTATATGCTTTATTGGATCCGGGATCTACATTGTCATTTGTGACCCTCTTGTAGCCATGAAGTTTGATATACTACCCGACATATTAGATGTGCCTTTTTCGGTTTCTACACCGGTGGGTGATTCCGTGGTGGCTAAAAGAGTCTATAAGGTTTGTCCTATTTCCTTGCCCAATAGAGTTATATTAGTTGACTTGATATAACTTGATATGCTAGATTTTGATGTCATATTGGGGATGGATTGGTTGCATTCTTTCTTTGCCTCTATTAATTGTAGGACAAGGGTAGTCAAATTTCAATTTCCAAATGAACCTATTTTTGAGTGGAAGGGAGGAAAATCAAATCCTAGGGGTAAGATCATTTCATGTCTAAAAGCTTGCAAGTTGATTTCAAAGGGTTTTCTCTACCACATAGTAAGAGTTAGGGATCTTAAATCCTAGGTCCCTCCCATGGAGTCGGTACCCGTAGTGAAGGAATTTGTGGAAGTCTTTCCCAATGACCTTCCTAGAATTCCTCCCGAACTGGCATAGATTTATTACCAGATACACAACCTATTCCAATACCACCTTATCGGATGGCCCCGACCGAGTTGAAAGAACTAAAGGCTCAACTCAAGGATTTACTAGATAAGGGTTTTATTCAACCAAGTATATCTCCATGCGGTGCCCGGGTATTGTTTGTGAAGAAGAAGGATGGGTCTTTGAGAATGTGTATCGACTATCGTCAATTGAACAAAATCACTATAAATAATAAGTACCCGCTCCCTAGGATTCATGACTAGTTTTATCAACTCAATGAGCGAGTTACTTTTCAAAGATTGACTTGAGGTCGGGTTATCACCAACTTAGAGTGAGGGAGGTTCATATTCTGAAAACGGCATTCCAAACAAGATATGGTAACTTTGAATTCCTAGTGATTTCATTTGGTCTAACAAATGCCCGGGCGGCTTTCATGGACCTTATGAATCGAGTTTTTAGAAAGTATCTTGATTTGTTTGTGATTGTCTTCGTTGATGATATTTTGATATACTCTAGGAGTGAGAATGATAATATGAGCCATTTGAGTATAGTTTTGCAAGTTCTCAAGGATAACCAACTTTTTTCTAAGTTTAGCAAGTGTGAATTTTGGTTGAGATTGGTTGTATTTCTTGGTCACATTGTCTCTAGTGAAGGGGTAGAGGTTGATCCAAGAAGACGGAAGTGGTCAAAATTTGGCCTAGACCTTTGAATCCTACCGACATGCGAAGTTTTCTATGGTTGGCCAATTACTATAGGAGGTTTATTGAGGGATTTTTGTCTATCGCATCTCCATTAACTACCTTAACCCAAATTAAGTCCAAGTTCGAATGGTCGGAATCTTGTGAAAAGAGCTTCCAATTATTGAAGGATAGAGTCACCTCCGCTCCAGTATTGACCTTACCGGAGGGTACCGAAGGGTTTGTGATTTATTGTAATGACTCCCGAGTAAGTCTAGGATGTGTGCTCATGCAACATGGCGAAGTCATAGTGTATGCCTCTAGACAACTCAAGCCACATGAGAAGAATTATCGAACTCATGACCTTGAACTTGCGGCAGTGGTGTTTGCCTTGAGAATTTGGAGGCATTATCTCTATGGCTACATCTTGATGTGTTTAGTGATCACAAGATTCTACAATATGTATTCACTCAAAGGGACTTGAATCTACGACAAAAAAGGTGGTTAAATAACGGATTATGACATGAGTGTCTTCTACCATCCTGGGAAAGCCAATGTGGTTGCGGATGCACTAAGCCGAGTGTCCATGGGTAATGTGGCTCATGTGGTTGATGATAAGAATAAATTTGTGAAGGAGGTTCATAGGTTGTCCTGGTTAGGTGTCCGATTAGAAGAATCTTCAAAGGATGGTTTCATGGTCAGTCATAACACCGAGTCAACTCTAGTGGTTGTTGTGAAGTCCATGCAACATCTTGATCCTCTATTGATGGAGTTGAAAGAATCGGTCCGTAAGAAGAATAATGAATCCTTCTCCCAAGGGGAGAATGGGGTACTTAGGTACCAAGGGAGATTATGTATGCCGTATGTGGATTGTAATAACCGAAAGTACACCCTAGTCGTTACCAGTGTCGTCGTCCTCGAAGAGGACTAATACAAGCCCTTAGCATACATCATAGCACTAGGTCAAAAATACAAAACAATTTAAAACTTTTCGTTATGAAGCTTACTTAGGCTTCTCGCATAGACAACATAACCAACATATAGGAATTTAGTCTAATACTTTGTTCACATTAAACCATCTACAATAGTATGAATCACAATAGTTTGGGCATAGCCCTTAGTCTATTACAATATGCCATATAGGCTACAATGAAGTCTCAACATGAGAATGAAATAATTGTCTCAAAATATAGACAAAACTAATAAGGCTTGATGAGTGGCTCTATCCTCGGAACTCATGAGGACTCACCAATTGACTTAGGAAAGATCCAAGTCTTCTTCTCCAATAGCCACGAATCTCCTCAATGGCCCGAACCTAAAATGTTTGGGGAAAAAGGGATAAATATGGTTTAGTACAAGACCACATGTACTAAGTATGACTTTTATGCACAAAATCATCAATGCATGAGAAAAGGATAATTTAGTTAAAATCATGATTTCTATCAATTTAACTCAACATGCACATATAAAAAGCACAATAAGTCTATTCAACATAATAGCAACCCAACATGTAGATCACCCAAGCAATACTTGTGCAATGCCAAAGATAGAACCACATAATCCTATCCAAGGCTAAGTTCTATCACATTCGGGGAGCACCCCTAGACGTAACCGGCGTTGTCGTCCTCTTTGAGGACTAAGACTAGCCTCTTAGCATACATCATTATATTCATAGGTTAAAAATGTGAAAAATTTAAAACTTTTCATTACTTCTACATTGAGGTTTACATAGACCTCTACATACACATAATATATTCATATCGAGTATACATAGATCCTTCCTATAGGAAGATCACATAGTCTTCTACTTTTATTGCACATAAGTATATATAAGATAGAACATAGTCTTTAAAGAGTGTCTCATCTCATAACCATCTAACAAGATTATAACAATTTGGGCATAGCCCATACATCAATGTAAAATAGGCTATACAATTCGTACTCAAATGATAAAGGGAAAGAACATAGAGTCTTAAAACTAAAATAACTTCATAAGCTTGATATTTGCATCGCCCTCGGAAAGTGAGGACCTACCCACTTGGATGATTGAGAAATTCCAAGTCTTCTTCAAATTCATCTCAAAGAGACTTCAACGACCGGAACCTAAAATGTTGGGGAAAAGGGTGAAAATGGGGTTAGTACACCACTTGTACTAAGTATGAGACCATATGCACATATAAGATCAAGTCATGGTAAAAAGTGACATTTTATTAAAACATGTTATTTTACCTTTAGAAAGCCTTATGCATAATCAAGCATCAACTAGAAATATTCATTAAGTCCAAAGCATGTTCACCACAAGACTAACAATACTAAGTCTAGTCAAATCAACAAGCATATCACATAATTAGACACATAGTTAAAGCAAGACAATCACCCATGAACCCTCATTAAGTCAACAAGTGCAATGACCAAGCAAAACCCCTTAACCTTACCCAATCAAGTAACTCAACAAGAAGCATGACTAATATCCAACTTCACATGACACATCATTTAAGAATACATATCATCTAGGTGGATCCACTAGCTAGTGTTCCTATGGTGGCAACATAGTTTAAGGAACTTAGGGCCGTCTTGGAAACATCACTCTACACCCTATTTGGGTCATGAGGCTATCCACCCCGTGAGGACCGAAGTGAACCCTACCTTCCCTATTTGGGAAGGTGTCACCCCCTCACCTACAAGATCACTCGGTGCTCATCTAGAGTCACTTTTGAAATGTCTTTAATGTATTTATTAATGAATCATAACTTACTGTAGCTCATATGGTCTAAACCTTGTATAATCATCATCATCACAGCTTAATAAGAATTTGCATGAGTATAAGTCCTTTCATTGCAATTCATATAAGTGAGGTTAGAACATTTACATAATCATTCATGATAAGGCATATTGGTAGTCATCACCATCCTTATAACATTTACATCTTAATCAACCTCACAACCATTTTCAAGACAAATCAATTCAACATCATACCAACCCTATCAATCCTAATACAATATATACTTCAATGCAACATCATCACTCAATCTCAAGTAACCACAATTGAAGTAAAGAATAGGGATCACTAGACTTACCAAGTCTCCTTCATAATTAATCTTCAAGGTCTTAAAATCACCCTTTAACTCAACACAATAGGGAAATAATATCATCAAACAACAATAACCAATATGATAACAAGGCCAATTGAATCACTATATCACAATTCATTACTAGTTCATAGCTTAAGATAAAAGACTTAGGTTAAATTCATTCATAACCTAGATCAAATTCTCAAGAACTAGAATTATAAGACTATAATTCACCCTAATCTATTCATAATTGATACAATAATGTCATCTAGTAGTAATTCAACCACTAACCAAGTCAATTGAACCAACATTACACAATTCATATCAAGGTCATAACCTGGGGTTCAGGAGAATGGGTCATCTTCTACAATTTAGACCAACCCATCAAGAAGTAGTCTAATATAGTCATAATTCATCATATTTTAATAAATAACATCTAAATTATCCATAAACCAATCAGTTTGGAAGACAAATTTCGAGATTGAAAGAGACCCATATGAAAACTCAACTTTTGAAACAAATTTGAATGGACCCTTGGGGAAAGAAGTCCCAAAGGTGAAAGGAATCTCATACCTTAATCCTTGATGAAGATTGATGTATAAATTCTCCCCTTTTCAACCGTTGAACCCTCCCCTAGCTTAGTCTTCAATGGAATTCTTCAACTAGAGAGAGAAGAGAATTTGGGTTTGTGAGTTGTCAGAGCTTAGGTTAGTCTAATTAGCTTTGGGGCTTTATATAGGTTGTTAATCCACTTAATTAAACCTCCCCTAACTCCTAATTAAACTTCTAACTAATCCAACTAATTAATTAACTTAAGTGAAAATGTGCAGCAAAAACCAATGATCACAGACGACACCACGATCGACGGATCGTGGGTCAATCGACGACCACTCCCCCTTCCAAGCTGTACATCCGTTGGTAAGTTCATAGACTGTGCAAAAGAGGAATTTCAGGAATTTGGCTAAGTGAACATTGACGGTGACAAGTGACACCTCGTCGATTGGCACACGCCCTGTCGATGGTACTCGTTAATGGACACTGCCTTGGGCAGTCCTTTGACCCCAAAATGCAAGGGTCCACTTCAAGGGACCTTGGTTGGTCCTTGGGAGTCGTGCCCAGACGTTTCGACTATGAATCAAATATAATACATGTTAGATGCCCTTTATCCAATTTTTATCATTTTTTGACTCCTAAAACCTAGTCAAATAGATTAAAGCACGCTAGTACCTCATTGAACTATTTTCCGGACGTCATCGATGTTCTTTGACGTTTTGGTTTCTAAACCTTCTAAATGACTTATATACATTAAAAGAGACCTTAAAACAGTGTCTAAACCTTTTGACACTATGTTAGGCTCTAGAACCCATCTTAGATTTTTCGAAGTGTTACATTATTCCCCCCTTAGGAACATTCGTCCCCGAATGACACTAAAATCATAGAAAGGAAGGAATAGACTCAAGACTAGCAGCCCAACTAACAACAATACATGACAACATGAGTTACAACATCAATCATATCATTTAAAAAAGGCAATTCAAATACTTCAATTACCACACATAAGGCTCAATATTACATTATGAGAATTATCCTTCTCGCAACAACAAGAGCTCAACATACTTTACATGAGTCAATTATGCCAAAGTTCAACTTACCAACATGCTATGTATCATTTCATAAAGACTCACCACATTAAAATGCACAACAAAACTCAAAACAAGCCAAAGAGCAACATTGACAATTGTTAAGTTAAATAGGCATATTTCACTGTAACTTTACTGTAACAACATACAAAATGCACATTTTTGCAAAACTACACCAAAAATCAAGAAACTTCAATTTTTAGTCATTAATTTCATTATTAAGAAGAATGACTAACCTTAGTTATCAAATAGATGAGGGTAACGGGACTTCATATCGGCCTCGGCCTCCCATGTTGCACCCTCAACTAGTTGATTCTTCCATAACACCTTTACGGAAGCCATTTCTTTGTTCCTCAACTTCTTTACTTCCCTATCAAGGATTTGAACCGGAACCTCCTTATAGGAGAGGTTATTCTTCACACCAAGACCCTCAATAAGAATAATAGACTTGGGATCACCGATACACTTCTTAAGCATAAAACATCGAAAACTTGATGAACCGAAACCAATTCACTAGGGTTTTTCATCTCATAGGAAACCTTACCAACCCTTTGCAAGATTTCATAGGGACCCACATAAAAAGGACTCAACTTCCCTTTCTTGCCAAATATAACCACCCCCTTCATAGGTTAAATTTTCAAGTACACTTTATCACCTTCTATAAACTCTAAATCCATTCTCCTATGATCGGCATAAGACTTTTGCCGACTATAGGCTGTTTTCAACCGATTACTTATGATGTGAACTTTCTCTAAAGTCTTATAAATCAAATCGGGACCAAGAATCAAAGACTCACCAACTTCAAACCACCCAATAGGAGATCTACACCTCCTACCGTACAAGGCTTCATAAGGAGCCATGGATATGGATGAATGGAAATTATTATTGTAAGAAAACTCCACCAAAGGCAAGTGTTTATCCCAATTTCCCTTGAAATTGATGACACAAGCTCTAAGCATATCCTCAAGGTTTTGAATAGTGCGCTCCGCTTGACCATCCGTTTGGGGATGAAAATCGGTATTTAACTTCACCTTGGTACCCAACCCTTCTTGGAATGACCTCCAAAACATACATGTGAATTATGCACCCCTATCCGATATGATGGATAACGGAATACCATGACGATACACAACCTCATCTATGAAGGTCTTTGCATAATCCTCCGCCAAATAAGTAGACTTGACGAGAATAAAACGAGCGTACTTGGTCAACCTATCCACCACCACACATATGGAGTCATATTGCTTTTGTGTCTTAGGAAAACCTACCACAAAATTCATATTGATGTCTTCCCACTTCCAAGTAGGAATTTGGATTTTTTGAAGTAAACCACCCGGCTTTTGATGTTCGGCTTTCACTTATTGGCAATTTGGACACTTTGCTACAAACTCCGCTATATACTTCTTCAAGCCTTCCCACCAATACACCTCCCTAAGTTCATGATACATCTTTGTCAAAACCGGATGAATAGAGTAATGAGACCCATGAGCTTCCTCAAGAATCGGTTCCTCAAATAATCTACATTGGGAACACACAACCTTACTTGATACCTCAAAACACCATCCCCCCTCAGGAGAATGACTCATTAAGCTTACCAAGAACCGATTTCTTCAACTCCATCAATGGTTGATCAAGGTGTTGTTTGGACTTTACCTCAACCACTAAAGATGACTCGGAGTTATGATGGACCATACAACCACCATTTGGATAATCTTCTAATCTAACACCCAATCTAGCCAACCTATGAACATCTTTCACTAGGTCTTTCTTGGCTTGCCGGGGTGATAGAGAACACTTATGTCGTAATCTTTCAATAATTCCGACCACCTTCTTTGTTGGAGATTCAATTCCTTTTGAGTAAACACATATTGGAAACTCTTGTGGTCGGTATACACATCAACATGAACACCATACAATTAATGCCTCCATATTTTCAAGGCATATACCACGCCCGCTAACTCAAGATCATGAGTGGGATAGTTCTTCTCATGCACCTTAAGTTGTCTAGAAGCATAGGCGATTACTTTTCCATGTTGCATAAGCACACAACCCAAACCCACTTGGGATGCATTACAATACACAACGAAGCCCTTTGTACCCTCCGGTAAAGTCAACACTGGAGCGGAAGTAAGCCTATCTTTCAAGATTTGGAAGCTTTTCTCACATGCCTCCGACCACTCAAATTTCTTATTCTTTTGGGTCAAAGTAGTCAAGGGAGACGCAATGGATGCAAAACCATCCACAAACCTCCAATAATAACCCGCTAGACACAAGAAACTCCTAATGTCGGTTGGAGTCAATGGTCTAGGCCAATGTTCACCGCCTTCGTTTTCCTTGGATCAATCTCAACTCCCTCACTAGAGATTATATGACCAAGAAAGGCCACTGATCTCAACCAAAACTCACACTTGCTATACTTGTCAAATTATTGGTTCTCCTTAAGCACTTGCAACACCACTCTCAAGTGACCCATGTGTTCACCCTCATTTTTCGAATATACCAAGATGTCGTCAATGAAGACAATGACAAATGAATCTAGGTAACTTCAAAACACCCTATTCATTAGGTCCATAAACGCCTTCGGAGCATTAGTGAGACCAAAGGACATTACTAAGAACTCAAAGTGACCATATCTAGTTCGAAATGCCGTCTTTGGTATATCCTCACCTCTCACCCTAAGTTGGTGATACCCCGATCTCAAGTCAATCTTAGAAAAGTAGCTTGCTCCTTGGAGTTGATCAAACAAGTAGTCAATCTGAGGGAGAGGATACTTGTTCTTAATACTGACTTTATTGAGTTGGCGATAATCAATTCACATTCTAAGGGACCCATCCTTCTTCTTCACAAACAAAATCAGAGTGCCCCATGGAGAAATATTAGGTCTATTGAAGCCTTTGTCTAGTAAATCTTTGAGTTGAGCCTTCAACTCGTTCAATTTAGACGGAGTCGTCCGATAAGTAGGAATTGAGATGGGATTTGTATCCGGTAACAAGTCGATGCCAAAATGAATTTCCCGTTCGGGAGGAATACCGGTAAGATCATTAGGAAGGACCTACGGAAATTCACTTACTACAGGGACCGACTCAATGGGAGGAATTTCGGAGTCTAAATCTTGGACTCTTACTATATGGTATAAACACCCTTTAGAGATCATTTTACAAGCCTTAAAACAAGAGATGATACGACCTCTAGGAGTAGAATTTACCCCTTTCCACTCTAAATGGGTTCATTTGGAAAGTTAAACTTCACCACCCTCGTTCTACAGTCAATAGAGGCAAAGCAAGCATGCAACCAATCCATTCCCGAAATGATATCAAAATCAAGCATATAAAGTTCTACTAGTTCAACATAAGAAACTCTATTGGGCAACATTATAGGACAATTTCTATATAAACTTTTTGCAACAACCGACTCACCCACTTGGGTAGACACTGTAAAAGGTTCATGCAAGATATCGGGTAAAATGTCAAACTTTTTAGCTACTAGAGGAGTAACAAATGACAAGGTAACACCGGGGTCAAGTAAATCATATACATCAATAGAAAAGACTTTCAACATACTGGTCACCACGTCGGGAGAAGTCTCTTGCTCGCCTCTAGAGCGGAGAGCATAAAAGAGGTTCTTCTTAGGAGCATCATTAGAACCACTTGCTTGAGCTTTACCACTACCCTTGTCTTGACCCTTCACATTAGGGCAATCTCAAACTTTGTGCGCATTTTTACCAAAACTAAAACACTTGTTCGTCTGAATGAGGCAATCACCATAGTGTTTCTTGCCACACTCACCACAAGTTAGCTTCTTGCTTGGTGAACTAGTACCCCTTCCCTTTTTAGGCTTAGGGTTTGCAACCTTATCACCACGAGCCTTAGGGAACTTGGATGGAACTTGACTAGAAAACCTCTTCTTGAACTTAGACTTGTCTTGGATATCAAGCCTACCCTTTGAAGAACCATTATCAAAAGAACTTGCCCTCTCAGCATCTCTACTCTTTCTCTTAGCCCTTGCCTCTTCCACTTGTTGAGCATGAACCATGAGACTAGAAATATTCATATTGTCATGTAGCATAGCCGAATGACATTCCTCTTGCAAGTCATTCGACACCCCCGTCACAAAGTGGCTCATTTCATCCCTAGGATCAAAAACCAAAGATGGAGCATACTTGGACAATTTAGTGAATTTCAAAGAGTATTCAAGCACACTCATACCTCCTTGACGAAGGTTGATGAACTCCACCACTTTGGCTTCCCTCATCTCCCTAGGAAAGAACAGATCAAGAAAAGCCTTCTTGAAGATCTCCCAAGTCACCGATCCACCCCTTAGAGGCATATTGTACATCCATTGGACGTACCATGTTTGTGCCACATCTTTGATTGGTAAGTGGCTAACTCGGCCTTCTCACTAGTGGTCAACCCCATAGCATAAAGGATCTTGTAGACTTCATTAATGAAGTCTTAGGGGCCTTCTTCAACCTTGGACCCATAGAAAGTAGGAGGATTCATCCTAGTGAAATCCCTCAAATAGGATGCCATTGTGCCAACATGTTGGTTTGCTCAGGGTACAACCTCCTATTTAGCTTGGGCCGTCATGGCTTGGGCTTGAGTGGTGACGGATTGGGCTTGTTAAGTAATGGCTTTGGCCATTTGGAGAAGGGCAGCTCTTATCTCACCATCCGCCAAAGGTGGAGGTTTGACCGGAGCTTGGTCAACATTAACATCTTCTTCAAGAAGAGGGACTTGATCACCACGGGGAGGAACTCCCACATTGGCAATCTCTTCCTCAAGTCTTCGTGCTGTATTCTGTCGAGTATTCATTGCCCATAACCAAAATACAAGGTTTAGGTGAAAGCACACAATATGCATACTCTAGAGGCACGATATTGGATTTCCAAAAAGAGAGTTTCCTAAGCATTACATAGATTCCTATTCTTAAGTGTGGCGCACTTCACAATTATGAGTACGAATCTACATAGACGTTGTTGAGAGAGACATCAACATCAAAGCTATTCAACCTCAAGCTCTGATACCAAGTTTATCACATCCGGGGAGCACTCCCTAGAAGTATCTGGCGTTTTCGTCCTCTTTGAGGACTAAGACTAGCCTCTTAGCATACATCATTACATTCATAGGTTCAAAATGCATAAAGTTTAAAACTTTTCATTACTTCTACATTGAGGTTTACATAGACCTCTACATACACATAATATATTTGTATCGAGTATACATAGACCCTTCGTATAGGAAGATTACATAGTCTTCTACTTTTATTGCACATAAGTATATATAAGATAGAACATAGTCCTTAAAGACTGTCTCATCTCATAACCATCAAACAAGATTATAACAAATTGGGCATAGACCATACATCAATGTAAAATAGGCTATACAATTCGTACTCAAATTATAAAGGGAAAGAACATAAGAGTCTTAAAACTAAAATAACTTCATAAGCTTGATATTGACATCGCCCTCGGAAAGTGAGGACCTAACCACTTGGATGATTGAGAAATTCCAAGTCTTCTTCAAAGTCGCCTCAAAGAGCCTTCAACGACCGTAACCTAAAATGTTGGGGAAGAGGGAGAAAATGGGGTTAGTACACCACTTGTACTAAGTATGAGACCATATGCACATAAAAGATCAAGTCATGCTAAAAAGTGACATTTTATTAAAGCATGTTATTTTACCTTTAGAAAGCCTTACACATAATCAAGCAAACCATACCAATCAACAAGACATATTCATTAAGTCCAAAGCATGTTCATCACAAGACTAACTATACTAAGTCTAGTCAAATCAACATGCATATCACATAATTGGACACATAGTTAAAGCAAGACAATCACCCATGAACCCTCATTAAGTCAACAAGTGCAATGTCCAAGCAAAACCCAAAGCCTTACTCAATCAAGTAACTCAACAAGAACCATGACTAATATCCAACTTCACATGACACATCATTTAAGAATACATATCATCATACTTTACCAATAAAGACCAAATACATATTCATAGAACAACCAATATCACATAATGTCATTTACTGTAAGATCATCATATACATATCATTTACATTTATAATCATATACATACATAAGATCAACATTCTAAGGCTTCCCTCAAGGCAAACTAGTGCAAGACATAAGTAGAGTCCCATACCCCTACCTAGGTTAAGTCAACCTCTCAAGTCACCCTAGTTGGTTTATACTTCATTACTTCATTTTAGATTAGGGAACACTTGCCTTAACTGACATAGACCATAAGAGCTGAGTGTGGAATCCGGTGTTGTAAAACCTTACACTGATGGAAGGTGGTCTACCGGCCAAGGTAGAACCCAACATGAACATAACATCTAGGTGGATCCACTAGCTAGTATTCCTATGGTGGAAACATAGTTTAAGGAACTTAGGGCCGTCTTAGAAACATCACTCTACACCATATTTGTGTCATGAGGCTATCCACCCTGTGAGGACCGTAGTTAACCCTACCTTCCCTATTTGGGAAGTTGTCACCCCCTCACCTACAAGATAACTCGTTGCTAAGATAGATTCCCTTTTGAAATGTCTTTAAAGTGTTTATTAATGAATCATAACTTATTGTAGGTCATAGGGTCTAACCCTTGTATAATTATCATCATAGTTCAATAAGAATTTGCATTAGTATAAGTCCTTTCATTGCAATTCATATAATTGAGGTTAGCCCATTTACATAATCATTCATGATAAGGCACATTGGTAGTCATCACCACCCTTATAACATTTACATCTTAATCAACCTCACAACCATTTTCAAGACATTTCCATTCAACATCATACCAACCATTTCAATCCTAATACAAGATATACTTCAATGCAACATCATCACAACCTCAAGTAACCACAATTGAAGTAAAGAATAGGGATCATAAGACTTAAATAGTCTCCTTCATAATTCATCTTTAAGGTCTTACCATCAACCCTTAACTTAACCCAATAGGGGAGTAATATCATCACACAACAATAACCAATATGATAACACGGCCAATTAAATCACTATATCACAATTCATCACTAGTTCAAAGCTTAAGATAAAAGACTTAGGTCAAATTCATTCATAACCTAGATCAACTTCTCCAGAACTAGAATGATAGGACTATAATTTAATCGATCAATCATTGATACAATAACATCATCTAGTAGCAATTCAACCACTAACCAAGTCAACTGAACCAACATTACACAATTCATATCAAGGTCATAACCTAGGGTTAAGGGGAATGGGTCATCTTCTACAATTTAAACCAACTCATCAAGAAGTAGTTTAATATAGTCATAATTCATCATAGTTTAATCAATAACATCTAAAGAATCCATAAACCAATCAGTTTGGAAGACAAATTTCGAGATTGAAAGAGACCCATGTGAAAACTCAACTTTTGAAACAAATTTGAATGGACCCTTTGGGGAAAGAAGTCCCAAAGGTGAAAGGAATCCCATACCGTAATCTTTGATGAAGATTGATGGAGAAATTGCTTCTTTACATACCTTTAACCCTCCCCTAGCTTAGTCTTCAATGTAGTTCTTCAACTAGAGAGAGAAAGAAGAGAGAAGGAAGAGAATTTGTGTTTGTGAGTTGTGAGAGCTTAGGTTAGTCTAATTAGCTTAGAGGATTTATATAGGTTGTTAATCCACTTAATTAAACCTCCCCTAACCCCTAATTAAACTCCTAACTAATTAAACTAATTAATTAACTTAAGTGCAAAAACCAGTGATCACAGACGACACCACGATCGATGGATTGTGGGTAAATCGACGACCACTCCCCCTTCCGTACTTCACATCTGCTGGTAAGTTTAGAGACTGTGCAAAAGAGACCTTTCAATAATTTGTCTAAGTGACCATTGACGGTGGCCATCGATGCCCCGTCTATTGGCACACGCTCCGTCTATGGCACTCGTCTGTGCACACTGCCTTGGGCAGTCCTTTGACCCCAAAATGCAAGGGTCCACTTCAAGGGCTCTTGGTTGGTCCTTGGGGAGTCATGCCTGGACGTTTCGACTATGAATCCACTCTAATACATGTTAGTCACCCTTCCACCAATTTTCATCAATTTCCAACTCCTAAAAGCTAGTCAAATAGATTAAGGCACGCTAGTACCTCATTGAACTATTTTCCGAACGTCATGGACGTTCTTTGACATTTTGGTTTCTATACCTTCTAAGTGACTTAAATACATTAAAATAGACCTTAAAACAGTGTCTAACCTTTTGACACCTATGTTAGTCTCTAGAACCCATCTTGCATTTTCGAAGTGTTACAGTATCACAATAAACAACCCACTTCATACTTACAACAAATTCTCATAATTCGTCAAAACATACTTAATACATAAATACTACTCATAGCTTATCAACATAATAATAATCATAAAAGAACACAACTAGAATCATCCTTGGGATCCCACATGTGCAATGAGTAAGAGAAGTCCCATACCTTCCCTCACCCTATGTAGAATCCTTCAAGACAATCCTAATAAGAGTTCAATACTTAACTTGTTAATTTACTTTTACATTAGTGAAAGAAGTGCAACAACCGACACGAGACCATGTGAGATACATGGAATCCGGTGTTCTACTCCCACACCGAAAAGAGAGGATTAACACTTGCCTAAGGTGTAACCATTCATACGTAGCTATCTAAGTCGATCCACTAAGCTAGAGTCCTATGTGGGCACATAGTTAAGGGTCAAGGATATTGTTTCTAGAAACCTTGACTTACTAAAGTGGAGGTTTCCATCTCATGAGACAACACATAATTAGGGAATTCGGGCTTACTAACGTGAGGAAACCCATGTGGGAGACTGGACTTACTAACGTGAGACCTCCATCTCATTTATATTCCCTTTCGGTGCTAAGCAATTATTCCCTTTAGTAGTCATGTTATCTCATCATACAAGTTCACATTAGTCTCTTCTAGACCCCTATGTAAACAGCTTATCATATATAGCTCATAGGTCATCGCAAGTGAGAACAATCCTTTCACTTTAGACACCACCTCATAAGTGAGTAAACCTTTCACTTAACACTTAATTATAATCATGAGAAACTACTTTGAATCATATAATAATCATACCATAACATACTTGCATAATTCATAAACAATCCAATAGTCTAGGGTTAATGATGAGGAATACTTAGCATCAACATCACAATCACACCTTACCCCTAGGAATATTACTATCAAGTAACTCATAATTCATAATTGAATCCAAGAAGAACCAATCAACATACCTCATTGCCCTTCCATGAACCTTCATACTTGCATTACCAAGAATACATAACCAATTACATAAACAAGTTGAATTCTAGAAGCAATTACATAATTAACAACAATGTAGTCAATCTACATATTCATAATTTTCACAATTCACCATATCAATTCAAGGTTTTCATGAAATTGGGGAAAAGACATAGGTCTAGGGAAATCTCATAGGAAATCATCAATTAACCATAAATATATACTTAAACAACATTAATTCATCATAATTTATCACAATTGAGTCATAATTTTGTTTTTTCAAAGAGGACCCATGTGTAGAAGAAAACCTAGATTTGGGGGATTTAGAAATCATCTTTTGGAGGGACCTCTAGTGGAAAAGGATTTCAAGAGTGAAATAAACCATACCTTAGATGATAAAGCCACGAAATTGGGTTGGAAACTTTAAGGCTTGATCTTATTCTTGGAGCTCTAATGGTCTTCAATGGAGGTTTGGAGGAAGAGAGAATTTGAGAGTGATGAGAGTGATTTTTTATTTCAGCTTTTGGGACTTGTTGTGAGTGTTATAATTGACCTAAAACTGACCGTAAGACCTTATATAGTCACCCATTAAATTACCCAAAATACCCCTCACTTAAATGGGTATTTTTGTGAAGTCAAAACACTAAAAATACGACTTTTACGAATCTGGGAAGTAGTTGCACGTCGCGGGTAATTTCACAATTTATTTTTGAAATCTGGGTTGAGGAAGTGGACCTCGTGTAGGACCCACTTTTCAAGGCCAAGTTCAGATCTCCCCATGATGGCTGCGTGTCATGCAGCTGCCACCACAATCTTGTTGCACGCAGGCTGCTTTGGCAGCCTGCTCGCCTATGTTTTGGTCATCCCCAAGGACCCTTCAGGTGGTCCTTGTGGTGTATTGACTGAACGTTTTGGCCCTCTATACTACATTTTACCTATTTATAGTCTTTTTACAAGTTTTGGACTTCAGATGGCCCTCCGAAACCTTCACCAAACATAGGAACGTCAACTAGTTAAATTTGTTAGTTTTCGGACGTTAAGGATTTTCCTTAATGCTATGGATCCAATACTTCTCCAAAAAGTTATTTACACTATTTTAGGTCTAAAATTATCATTATACTACATTTTAGGCTCTATTATGGGTCATGGAAATTACGGGGTGTTAAAGTTTAAGGGAGAAAATCATGGATGAGGCTCATGGTTCCCGATACTCCATTCATGCGGGGGTCACCAAGGTTTATCGTGACTTATGTGATATTTATTGGTGGAATGTAATGAAAAGGGATGTATGTAAGTTTGTTTCGAAGTTCCCAAATTGCCAATAAGTCAAAGGCGAGCATTAAGGCCCGGGTGGTCTAACCCAAGATATTGATATCTCCAATTGGAAGTGGGAAGATGTCAACATGGACTATGTGGTAGGTTTGCCTCGAATGCGTAGGCAACATGAATCCATATTGGTAATAGTGGATAGGTTGACTAAGTCAGCCCACTTCTTCCTCGTAAAACTTACTTACTCGGCGGAGGAGTATGCTAAATTGTATGTTAAGGATATTGTGAAGTTACATGGGGCCCCATTGTCGATCATTTCGGATAGAGGAGCCTAATTCACTTCACATTTTTGGATATCTTTCCAAAGTGGGCTTGGTACTCAAGTTAAGCTTAGCACCGCTTTCCACCCCCAAACGGATGGACAAGCGGAGCGTACCATCCAAACTTTAAAAGACATGTTGAGGGCGTGTGTGACTGATTTTAAAGGGAATTGGGATGATCACCTACCTTTGATAGAGTTCTCCTACAACAATAGCTACCATGCGAGTATTGGTATGGTACCTTTTGAAGCATTTTATGGTAGGAGGTGCCGGTCCCCAATTAGATGGTTTGAAGTGGTGCGTTTTCTCTTCTCGGCCCTAAGATAGCGTATGAGGCCACAGAGAAGGTTCGAATCATAAGAGAGAGGTTCAAAACGGCTTATAGTTGGCAAAAATCTTATGTCGATAATAGAAAGAGAGACCTTGAATTCGAAGTAGGATATTGGGTCCATTTTAAAGTTTCACCCATAAAAGGGGTGATGAGGTTTGGAAAGAAAGGAAAACTTAGTCCCCATTATGTGGTCCCTTATGAGGTTTTAAAAAGTGTAGGGGAAGTGGCATATGAGTTAGAGTGGCCAATGGAATTGGCCGCAGTTCATACACAGTTCCATGTGTCTATGCTCAAGAAGTGTATTGGTGATCCGGTGTCAATTCTCCCTCTAGAAGGTTTAGGGGTAAAAGAGGACCTTTCTTATGAAGAGGTCCCGATTGAAATTTGGGATCTCCAAGTTAAGAGGTTGAGGAATAAGGAGGTTGCCTCTGTGAAAATTCTATGGAGGAACCACCTTGTTAAGGGTGCCACGTGGGAGGTCGAGGCCGATATGAAGACCCGCTATCCTCATCTTTTCCCCCCTACACCTAGCCAAAGTTAAGGTTAGTAGCTTTCTCTTAAGTGAGTCCTATGAATAATGTTGAAATTATCATGTTTGTCTAGTATGTGCATATTATTATAGAAATTCATGCCAAAATTGAGTTTTTGTTAAATATGACTCTCATGGTTAATTTGCACTTTAATATGTAGTGTGCTATATTGCTTTCATTAGAATTGTGGTGGACATGTTTTTGTGTTATATTGATAAGAAATTAGCATGTCAACTCTTTGAAATTGTTCATTTTGGGCTCACGTTGAAATGGAGAAGGTAGTTCCTCCTTATGTGATGTAAATGATAAGCTCTTATGTATTATGAAAAGGTGATTAAGTTCCTATCTGTTAATGTTATGTTTATAAAATGAAAGGAGTTGAAATTCCTCCTATGAGCTGTGACTCATTATGATATTGCTGGTTGGTTGGCTGTTAGTCTTGAGTCCACTCCTTTTTCCTAATAAAAGGTTTAAGGTGTCATTCGGGGACGAATGTTCCTAAGGGGGGGATATTGTAACACCCCGTAATTTCCATGACTTATACTAGAGACTTATATTTTAATAATGATGGTTTTAGACCTAAATAAGTGTAAATAACTTGTTTGAGAAGTATTAGAGCCAAAACATCAAAGAAAGACCTTAACGTTCAGAAACTAATGAAATTGAACTACTAGACGTCCCAATGTTTGGTGAAGGTTTTGGAGTGTCATATTAAGTCTAAAACTTGTAAAATGACTTTAAATTGGTAAAATATAGTATAGAGGGTCAAAACGTACAGTAACGACACCCCAATGACCACCGAAAGGGTCCTTGAGCAGGACCCGAACATGCGCGAGCAGGCTGCCAAGGTTGCCTGCGCGCAGCCAACACGTGGAGTTCAAAAAGTGTCCTCGCGACGCAGGGTATACACGAGGCTCACTGCCTCAACCCGGATTTCAAAAATAAAATGTGAAATTGACCCTGCGACGCGCAGTCATTTTCCATAGTTTGTTAGTGTCATATATTAGTCAATTTGACTTCATAAAAAGACCCAATTAAGTGAGGGGTCTTTTCGTTAATTTAGGGAGTGACTATATATTTATTGAGGGTCAGTTTTAAGTTATTTTTACCCACTCCAATCAATTCCCCAAAACAAAAACCCAAAAGCTTTCATCTCTCTCTACTTTCTCTCTCCCTAAATCCTCCATTGAAGAAGCAAGAAAGCTTGAAGAAGAATACCAACTTCTCTAGGATTTCACTTGAATTTCATGGATTAAGCTCCATTAAGGTATGGTTTATTTGACTCTTGGGATTCTTTCCCCCAAGAGGTCCCTCCAAAAGATGATTTCTAGATCCGCCAAATCTAGGTTTTTCCTCTACACATGGTCTTCTTTGAAAAACGAAATTATGAATCAATTGTGATGAATTATGATCAATTAATGTTGTTTAAGTATATATTGATGGTTAATTAATGATTTCCTATGAGATTTACCTAGACTCATATCCTTCCCCCAATTTCATGAAAACCTTGAATTGATATGGTGAATTGTGAAGATCATGAACATGTAGATTGACTACATTATTCTTAATTATAGAATTGATTCTTGAATTTACCTTGTTAATGCAATTGGTTATGTATTCTCGGTAATGGAAGTATGAAGGTTCTTGGAAGGGCAATGAGGTATGTTGGTTCTTCTTGGATTCAATTATGAAGTATGAGTTACTTAGATAGTAATGCTCCTATGTCTAATGTGTAGGTTTGATGTTAATGCTAAGTATTCCTCATCCTTAACCCTGGACTATTGAATTGATTATGAATTATGCAAGTATGTTATGGTGTGATTATGATATGATTGAAAGTCGTTTCTCATGATTATAATAAAGTGTTGAGTGAGAGGTTTACTCACTTGTATGTGGTTTCTAAAATGAAAGGATAGTTCTCACTCATGAATTCCTATGAGATATTATGATAATATGTTCAGATAGGGGTCTAGAAGATTCTAATGTGATCTTGTATGATGAGTATGATGATTACAAAAGGGAATAAATGCTTAGCACCGAAGGAGCATGAAAATTAGATGGAGGTCTCACATTTAGTAAGTCCGGCCTCCCACATGGGTCTTCCTCACGTAAGTAAGTCCGGATTTCCAAGTTATGTGTTTTCTCATGAGATGGAAACCTCCACGTCTAGTAATTCAAGGTTTCTAGCAACAATCTCCTTGAACCTTAAATATGTGCCCACATAGGATTCTAGCTTAGTGGATCCACCTAGATAGCTATGTACGAATGGTTAAACCTTAGGCAAGTGTTAACCCTCTCTTTCGGTGTGGGAGTAGAACACCAGATTCCATGTAGCTCATACGGTCTCATGTCGGTTATTGAACTTCTTTTCCTAACGTAAAAAGTAAATGAACAAGTTAAGTATGTGGACTCTTATTAGGGTTGTCTGAAAGGCTACTACATAGTGTGAGGGAGGGTATGGGACTTCTCTTACACATTGACATGTGGGATCCTAAGTGATGGTTCTAGTAGTGTTTTTTTATGATTATGATTATGATTATGATTATGATTATGTTGATATGCTATGAGTAGTATTGATGTATTAAGCATGTTATGATAAAGTATGGGAATATGTTGTAATTATGAAGTGGGTGGCTTAATGTGATACTTAGCTTGGAATTGGATTATAGGGTTCTATTCTTGGCATCACACAAGTGTTGCTTGAGTTGTTATTGATATTATGTTAAATTGAGTTATTGTGCTTATTACAATTGCATGTTGAGTTAAGTTGATAGAAAGCATGATTTTGACTAAATAGTCCTTTTATCATGCATTGATGAGTTTGTGCATAGACGCCATACTTAGTACATATGGTTTGTACTAACTCATATTTTCTCCCCTTTTCCCAAACATTTTAGGTTCGGGCAGCTAAGAAGTTCGTGGTCGATTGCAAGGAAGACTTGGATCTTTTCCTAAGTCATTGGTGAGTCCTCATGTTCGGGGACGTTGCCAAGTTCCACTCTAGCTATGATGTTATTTACGTTTAGAAAAATTATTCTTTCTTTTATCATTGAGACGATTATTGTAAGCCTATAATGGCGTATTGTTTTGTATTGTCTATGTCCAAACGTTTGTACTCTTATAGATTGTTCAATGTGAGACAAAATATTAGACTAAATTCCTATATGTTGGTTATGTTGTCTATACGAGAAGCCTAAGTAAGCTCCATATGTGAGGAGTCTATGTAAACTCCCTATGTATATATATTATGTGTAAGCGAGAGGTCTATGTAAACCTCATGAAGTAGATGTTGATGAAAAGTTTTAAATTTTTCCGCTTTTTTTACCTATGATGTGGCTATGATGTATGCTAAGGGCTTGTCTTAGTCCTCTTCGAGGACAACGACGCTGGTAACGACTAGGGTGTACTTTGAGTCATAACACGTCCTATGAACAACAGTGCTCTGTCGAGGCACTCAGATAAGAGAGAGATAATAGTAAGAAAAATTAGTAAATTGAGAAAGCCTCATTGTTATGGAAACAAGTTGTAAAATGGAAGGTACTTATAGCTAAGGAGAAGGATGCCATGATGGAGAATAGGCTGAATTGTCTATTAGTGGTTGTGATTTGTGACTTTGCTATGTGAAGAAATGTAAGATGTTGAATAAACAAAAGAGTAATTTTCTCATATAGTCGTCCATGTTAGAGAATATAGCCAACAAATAATAAAATGAAATATAGTTGGTCACAACCTATTGTTATTTAGCCAGGGTTTAACTGTAGCTAAATAACGTTCTTTTTACATTTTATTAGCCACAATTTACTTTTATTTTATTATCTACGATTTGATAGTAGTTAAATAAGTAACTTTTTTATGTTTTTAATAACTACAATAAAGTAGAGTATATGTAATGTTTCAATGTTATATAGATACTGTATAAACATGTATGGGTATTGTATAAATGGTGTGTCAACATGTATATATGATGTATAAATAATTATTTAGTGTATATGTAATATATCGATATTATATAAATACTTATGTAGTGTATATAAAATTTATCAATATTGTATAGATCGTGTGTAAACATGTATCAATACCGTATGTATATATATATAATTACAATATTATGGTTATATTTTATCAAATATATTAATTATATACTTTTAAGAGAATTAAATTGATATTAGTTTGGATTTTTTTTTTTAAATATAGAGTTGAAGTTTAGCTAGTAGATAGAGTTGCAGTTTACTAGCTAAAGTAAGTCATATTTAAGAAATTTACTTAAATAAATATGTGACAAATGATTACAAGAGGAGTTAATAGTTCCATAGCTACACCATCTCACGAAGGAAATAATATATAACATAATGTTTGATTATATCCGCATTGGATTCTTCCTCCCTGATATTATTAACTGACAAGTTCTTAATGAGACTTGAATACAAGTGAGAGAACAAAATATTGTTTCAGACTTCAAAATAATGACGCTAATTAATTAAGGAAGCATGTATCAAAGAGGGAAAATAAGTTATCTTAGTTCAATTAATGCATTATTTACTTTTTATTTACGTTGCAAGTTTAACATGAAAACAGAAAACGTATTTATAATTAATTTTATAGGAACTATAGAGAGGTGTTGAACAAGTAGTGTAACAATATGTTGATGCTAATGTGGGAAATGAGTCCACTATTTTGCTGTAGCAATTATGATGTAGCAATTGATCTTTGACATATTAAAGAGAATAATGTTATTTCAGGAATGGTTCATCAAGCGAATCAAACCAAACAATTTTTTAAAATGACCTCAAGTGGTACAAGACAGAGCCACTACATGGGGTATTCCACTATACCATAGTATATCAGATGATGAAATTCGTTCGAAAGAACAAACTTTTAGTTAGAAGATACACCATGTTCATGGAAACCCTTATATGATATTGTCACGACTCGAGTCTATACTCTGGACATGGCCGACATTCAAGAATCATTGTTGGTCCCCAAGCGAATCCTCATCCTGGATAACTACAAGCTGAAGACTAACTTAAGCATGCAAAAACTTAAAACTGAGTAAAATCAATAACTCAAATACAAAGCTTTAGCTTTAAAGATTAACTCTGAATAAAATGATATATTAAACTCTCCATAAAATAGGCAACTTAAGTCTTTAAAATATTTAACAAAATAAATGAATAATACAGACTTCTCAACTATACTAACCATCTATGAAGCCTCTAACTGATAATGATGGAAGTCAGGACAAGACACACGACCTCATGACTAAACTGAAAAGTAAATGAAATCCTCCAAAAGCAAGGATGCTCACCATAGCTAACTCAAACTCTCGAATGTATCAACGAAGCGCATGTTGATGATCCTGAATACATGTGTTTGCATCATCAAAAGATGCAGGCCAAATGGCTCAGTACGTGGAATGTACGAGCATGTAAGAGGAATTCTAAAGCATAAAACATAGGCTCGAACTTGATAAAAAGGAAACATACTTACCTCTTTTCAACTCAACACAAATCAAGAATAAGATACTCTACTCAAAATTAGATATTCAACTCAAAGATTCGATACTCAACTTCAAAGGTATGACACTCAACTCAATGAAGCACAAATCAACTCATGATACTCAACTTAAGGTACTCAACTCGAAATACTCAACTCTTGATACTTAACTAAACTCATTTCAATATAAAGTTGTTTAAAACAAGTGCAATATAAAGAAAAGTTATTTAAAAACATGATGTTAACTCTGTGTATATAACAAGGATACGAAATAACTCTGAAATGTATATGAAAATACAATTAACTGATGTGTATAAAAATACAATAACTTCTATGGGAGTTTCTCTAACCAACAACCATCACTTAAGAGTTATAGTGATGATACAACACTTTAACTCACGCTGCCAAGGACCATCCTATACCTTGCAATCATTATAGGACCTAAATTTACTTAGTGGATCCACTAGTCTATTATGAAAACGATTTATCTAAAAAGTGTCACCCTTTTCTACCCATGGTGGCTACATGGTTTTATGGAGACGTGAGTTATCTGAACTCATACTCGCCCCCAACTTCGTGCTCAATACTACTCCCAAAAATATACTAACTCTAATGTTTTAAAAATATACTTCTTTTGTGATTGGAGATTAGTGCTCAAAAACTTAGCTCAAATGCTATCTTGTAAATCCCAATCTCCTCTCTTACTTTATTTAGAAAGCGATTACTCTTTTCTGAAATCTAGCCCGAAAGCTATTTGAAAATCTCAGTTTCCGTTCTTATTCAAATGTGTAAACATTTTAAATCTCGTTGGGAATACTCAGTCCCCATATACATCCTTGAAGAACTGGCTATAATCTTTACTCTTTACTCAACTTGAACTTTAAGTCTTTAAAACAAAGTGAAAACGTTTGTGAAAGACTTTTCAAAACTTTATAAATTTTGCTTTGACGTACTCTTAACTCTAGACTTGACTCTTAATTTCTCTTGACTTTGATCTAAACTTTCCTTGAATTGGATTATGAGATTATGGATTAAAGGTTCGTGATCTCATGTTTATGGATAATTTCATGATGTTCAACTTGGAGGGTTCATGTGGAATTTTGAGCATTAACTACTCAACTCAAGGACTTAAATACACTTCTCATCTCAAGACTGTCCATCTTATAATGTTCATGCAAAATTATGGGCATGAACAATTGAAATCAAGGGCTTCATGGGTAACATGTTATAGTCCCATGATTTGAATTATAAACTCAAATGTGTTGGAAGCTTATTACTCAAGACTTAGAACTTGAAGATGCTACTCCTCTCAAAGATACTTAAATTTATGGAGTCCATAAAATATTTGGGCATGAACGACTCGACACGAAGGTCTACATAACTTAATGGAAATAATGTATACAAATCTTCTCATTATCTTACTTACATCCTCTAATCTTAGTTCAAATCAATGATTGATATCAAAGAATTCACTATTGAACTTAAAGGTTTTCTTGAACTCTACTCTTAACTCTCACTTGAATGTGAATTATGAATTCAAGAGTTATGGTTCATGATGTGAAGGATCTCAATAACAATATAGAAATTCTATAATCAGAATAGAACTTTTAAATAAACATGAACTCAAGAACTCAAAATCAACTTATACCAACAATACTCAAATCTAGTGTAGAATCCTAGATTATTCTTTTACTAATATGAAAGTAGATGTAGGGCGTGAGGACGAACTAGTATAAAACTATGATAGCCTTATATGCTTAAAAACAAGATTCTTGAATAATCTTGAAGAACCTTTAAGAATTTTGAAGAAGAACTTGATTAGAAACCTTGAAACCCTAGCTTGAAGGTAAACAATCAAGAAAACTTTTCTTGAGATTCTTGAATTAGTTTCTTGATATCTCTATGGCTAAGAATTATGATTTTTCATGAGTGAATAAGAAAATCTGATTGTTTTGAACCTATTATTAGTCAAGAAATTTGTTTAGGGTTTTCTTGGAGGTAAAAAAAAAAAGCCCTTTTTAATATTTTCCAGTCGGCTAATTTGTAACAACATTGTACAGATTACAAAAAAAATCGTTACTTTCTACTCAGAAATTGGATTGACGCGAAATTGGTGGAGTTGGAAAGTAGTTTCAAATCTATTTAATTGGATTCGTTATGGCTCACGTAACTCTTAATATTCTTAGAGATATGATCGCTTAAAATTGACTCAAGTAGAATCTAACATTAAAACTTAATGAAACTTTCAGAACACTTATCAAGAACTCATCAAAAACTTAATTCTTAAATTTCAAGAATGAAATTACGTTGAATAAATCAAATTGGTGTGTGTGTGAACTAAACCAACACTATGGAAACTTACATACCTCAAAGAACTATTTTTTTTGGCAAAATCTTGAATTTCTTGGACGAACGCTTTGATCCTTTCCTCCTTTCTCCTCTTTTCTCTTCTTTTCTCTTCTTGATCTCTAAAATAAAAGCCTAAGAGTATATTAGTATTATAAAACTAAACCTAATAGGATTATCCCCCTAAAATATTACTAAATACGAATTAAATCTGATTGGGTAAGGTTAAGACCAAAATACCCCTCACTATTTTCGGCTAACTTTCCTTAACTGGACAGTCTAACTTTAAAAGGTCATATCTCACTCATCCAATCTCTAAACGTAGAAAACTCGGTGGATTTGAAAAAATAATTCAAATATCTTTCCTAAGATATTTTGTAGCAGACATAACTCATCCTGTGTTACGAGTTATGGTAGATTGAACTTGACCCAAAACTCATACTTAACTTAACTCTCCAAATTTTAGATTTTTGTTATTTCAAATTTAATTCTTTTAGAACTCAAGGTGATACATCTAGTGACCTTAACACTAAATAAATTTTAATTCATTGGTAAAATCTCACTCACTACGAAGAATGGTTTGAGTCTTAGTTTGAAAAATTTCCGGGGTATTACATTATCTCTCCCTTGGGATCATTCATCCTCGAATGACAACTGAACTAGATATGGAATGGGGTTACCCTTACAAAGATATGATTCTAATAGTATGCTCTTACTATATATAAGCTTAACCCAAATCCTTAATTTCTAATTCTATACTTCTCTATAGGGAATCTCATCTCGAACTATTACCCTTTACCACCACATTCAAGCTTAGTAATCTAACAACTCCATGAACTCCTACTAACCAACTCTTTCGAATCGAACTAAGGGCTCTCATTTAACTATTTCTCATAGTAAAATTTAATCCTCTTATTCCTCTTTATTAATAACCTTAGATAAAATTACCACACCATCATAACACAATAAGATCATCAACCTCCTCTTTCTAACATCACTTCATTACTAAAAGGGCCTCCGAAAGGATATCTTCCCTACTCCTTGGAACTCATTACTATCTTACTCTCAAACTTTAACTTGATTTCTCGCTTACTATACTATACATCAATACTACTATGGCAATTTAGAAACACATGTCCACTAGGACCTCATGACAATTAGTCAATCCTTACCTCTCAGTCTGCATACTAGAATTACCATCACATTCCACTTCACAACTTAAGTACTACTTACTCACTTACTGCGCATTATCTCTCAAATAACTCTATCATCATGTGAATACCATGAGGTTCTCCTTTCAAAATTCATAAGCCTAAATTAATCTATCACATTATGAATGCTCTGGCTCTTCTATATATATTCACCACTTACACTTTGTCATTACTAACACAATGATACATTATCATAACCCCTTTTTAGTTAAGGTATACTCTTAACTCATATTGACTTGCAATAATTACTCTACCCCAATCCTGAGCTCTTCACAACTCTTCACTTCTTACTCTACCCATAAGGGAAAACCTTTCATTACTAACTTACTAGGTACATGACTATAGTAATATAGCTCTTCAAAACACAATTTGCCTTTCTAGGATTACTAAAACTCTGCATACTTTCCTCTAACTCTAGGACCTTTCACTACTACTTCTCATGATATCGTAGCTCCTTCAACCTTTGCGGGTGAAAATACTACCCAAGCTCTAAACATACTTCTCATAAAGATCTCAGCTGAAAAAAGATATAAGAAAAAGAGTACAACTTGCTTTTACCTCAGACATACGATTCATATGAATATGGGTGCATTCCTCTAAAACTGAACACTTAACTTACTCTTGGGCTTATCTCAAGCCCCTCTGAAGTCTCATGACTTTCTCAAGACTCTTACTAAGAACAACTCATCGATAAGGATCTTTAAACGTTAATTTTCAACCACCTCTAGTATGATGGATAGTTAAATGAATATGAGAACGCATGAATTAGAATAGATCTCTATGACTTAGACCTTCTGCACGATTAACAATATGAGAGAATGGAAACTTTACTTAAATGTCTGTAGTCCCTCATTTATAGAATTGGGGCCCTCACAAAAATAAATAAAATCCTACTTGACACGGCTTCATAGACACCCTATGACCTTTGAAACCTGGCTCTGATACAAAGTTTGTCACATCCCGAGTCTACAATTTGGACGTGGTCGGCACTTAAGAACCATTGTTGGTCCCCAAGCGAACCCTCATCCTCGCTGACTACAAGCCGAAGACAAACTTAAGTGTGCAAAAGCTTAAAACTTAGTAAAATCAATAACTCAAATACAAAAATTTAAATTTAATGATTAACTCTGAATAAAATAATATATTAAACTCGCCATAAAATAGGCAACTTAAGTCTTTAAAACATTTAACAAAATAAATTAATAATACAGACTTCTCAACTATACTAACCGTCTATGAAGCCTCTAACTGATAATGACGGAAGTCAGGACAAGACCCACGACCTCCTGACTAAACTGAAAAGTAAATGAATTCCTCCAAAAGCAAGGAGGCTCACCATACCTAACACAAACTCTCGGATGTATCAACGAAGCTCATATTGATGATCCTGAATACATGTGTCTGCATTATCAAAAGATGCAGGCAAAATAGCTCACTACGTGTAATGTACGAGCATGTAAGGGGAATTCTAAAGCATAAAACATAGGCTCGAACTTGATAAAAAGGAAACATACTTACCTCTTTTCAACTCAAATCAAATAAAAAGTATGATACTCAACTCAAAGATTAGATACTCAACTTCAAACATATGATACTCGACTCAATGAAGCACAAATAAACTCAAGATACTCAACTTAAGGTACTCAACTCTTGATACTTAACTGAACTCATTTCGATATAAAGTATTTAAAAACAAGTGCAATATAAAGAGAAGTTGCTTAAAAACATGATGTCAACTCTGTGTATATAACAAGGATACAACATAACTCTGAAATGTATATGAAAATACAATTAGCTAATGTATATAAGAATACAATAACTTCTATGGGAGTTTCTCTAACTGACAACCATCACTTAAGAGCTATATTGATGATACAACACTTTACCTCACGCTGTCAAAGACAATCCTATACCTTGCCATCAGTATAGGACCTAACTTAACTTAGTGGATCCATTAGTCTATTATGAAAATGATTTATCTAAAAATTATCACCCTTTTATACCCATGGTGGCTACATGGGTTTTATGGAGACGTGAGTTATCTGAACTCATACTCGCCCCCAACTCCGTGCTCAATACTACTCCAAAAAATATATTAGCTCTTATGTTTTAAAAACATACTTCTTCTGTGATTTGAATTAGTGCTCAAAAACTTAGCACAAAGGCTATCTTGAAAATCTCAGTTTCCTCTCTTGCTTTATTTAGAAAACGATTACTCTTTTCTAAAATCTATCCCGAAAGCTCTTTGGGAATCTCAATTTCCGTTCTTATTTAAATATGTAAATATTTTAAATCTCTTTGGGAATACTCAGTCCCCATATACTTCTTTTCAAGAACTGGCTTCAATCTTTACTCTTTACTCTTTACTCAACTTGAACTTTAAGTATTTAAAACAAAGTGAAAACATTTGTGAAAGACTTTTCAAAACTTTATAAATTTTGCTTTGACTTACTCTTAACTCTAGACTTGACTCTTAATTTCTCTTGATATTGATCTTAACTTTCCTTGAATTGGATTATGTATTAAAGGTTCGTGATCTCATGTTTATGATAATTTCATGATGTTCAACTTGGAGGGTTCATGCGGAATTTTGAGCATGAACTACTCAACTCAAGTACTGAAATACACTTCTCATCTCAAGACTATCCGTCTTATAATGTTCATGCGGAATTATGGGCATGAACAATTGAACTCAAGGTCTTCATGGGTACCATGTTATAGTCCCGTGATTTGAAATATAAATTCAAATGTGTTAGAAACTTATTACTCAAGACTTAGAACTTGAAGATGCTACTCCTCTCAAAGATACTCAAATTTATGGAGTCCATGCAAAATTTATGGGCATGAACGACTCGACACGAAGGTCTACATAACTAAATCGAAATCATATATACAACTCTTCTCATTATCTTACTTACATCCTCAAATCCTAGTTTAAATCAATGATGGATCTCAAAGAATTCACAACTGAACTTAAAGCTTTCTTGAACACTACTCTTAACTCTCTCTTGAATGTGAATTATGAATTCAAGATATGGTTCATGATATGAAGGATCTCAATAACAATATAGAAATTCGATAATTAGGAATAGAAATTTTAAAATAAACATGAATTCGAGAACTCAAAATCATCTTATCTTAACAATACTCAAATCTACGGGTAGAATCCTAGATTATTCTTTTACTGATATGAAAGTAGATGTAGGGCGTGATGACGAACTAGTATAAAACTATGATAACCTTATATACTTAAAAATTAATATTCTTGAATAATCTTGAAGAATCTTTAAGAATCTTGAAGAAGAACTTCATTAGAAGCCTTGAAACCCTAGCTTTAAGGTCAACAATCAAGAAAACTTTTCTTGAGATTCTTGAATTAGTTTCTTTAAAAATCTCTGGCCAAGAATTATGATATTTCATTAGTGAACAAAAAAATCTGATTGTTTTGAGTCTTTTATTAGTGAAGAAATTTGTTTAGGGTTTTATTGGAGGAAAAAAAAAACAATCCTTTTTGATGTCTTTTCGTCGGTTAATTCGTAACAGCATAGTACAAGTTACTAAATAGACATAACTTTTTACTTAGAAATTGGATTGACGCGAAATTGGTGGAGTTGGAAAACATATTCAATTACCTTTAATTGGATAGGTTATGGTTCACGTAATTCTTAATATTCTAAGAGATATGGTCGTTTAAAATTGACACAAGTAGAATCTTACAATCAAAACTTAATGAAACTTCAAGAACACTTATCAAGAACTCATCAAAAACTTAAATCCTTTTATCTTCTTTTCTCTTCTTGATCTCTCAAATAAAACCCTAGGAGTATACTAGGATTACAAAACTGAACCTAATAGGATTAGACCCCTACAATATTATTAAATACGAATTAAATCTGATTGGGTAAGGAAAAGACCCAAATACCCCTCACTATTTTCGGTAACTTTCCTAAACTGGACATCCTAACTTTAAAAGGTCATATCTCAGTCACCCGAACTTGAAACTTAGAAAACTCGGTGGATTTGGAAAGATAATTCAAAGATATTTCATAAGTTATGTTGTAGCACACATAACTCATCTTGTGCTAGGAGTTATGGTAGTTTGAAGTTGACCAAAACCTCATACTTAACTCTCCAAATTTGAGCTTTTTGTTATTTCCAATTTAGTTCTTTTAGAACACAAGGTGCTACATCTAGTAACCTTAACAATAGATAAATTTTAACTTATTGATAAAATCTCACTCACTACGAAGAATGATTCGAGTCTTAGTTTAAATTTTTTTGGGGTGTTACAGATACATGATTGGGTCGAAAACATGACAACTCCTTAGTAGCAAAAAATGATGGAGGAAAGAATTAAAAGTGTAATGAGTAAATACAGAAATGAGTTTTTTCACTCGGTCCAAAAGCTACATTGGATATGTTTAAGAAACTTCACCGTGAAGATGATAACGTTCAAATATACTTCTTAAAAATAAATATAAACGATCGTATGCAATATATTTACCCAACTATGAGTCGGGGTCGATCCCACAGTGAATATGAAAGAATATTATCAATAGCAAATATTTAACTCGATAGTCGTTATATAAATATGGGGGGATTTAAATTGAAATAAAAATAAAAGTAATAAAAATAGCTTTGAACTAAGTATTTATTTATATCCAAATTAATTAAAATAATTAGGAATGTGTTCCCCATAAACTCATGACGCGGTAATCCTAGTAATAGCAATTCTTTCCTAGTGTATTACATGAAAATGATAAGTTAGGTATCTCGAATTTCTTGGTCCAACAACTAGAGAATTTCACCCGCACCTTGATCCGGCTACGTGTGTATAATTTACTAACCCTTACCTTTACCTCATATTAGACATCACATTGATGTATGCCATAGTTTTTACCCTCACACTAATCGACATTAGACTATTATATAGTATCACACTAAATCTATGTTGATAATTCTTTTCTTATTAACTACCTCCTTGGTCCGGCAAGTAGCAACAAGGCAAGTTCTAACGCGTGCACTCGTTAAAAAGACTTCTAACCGAAAGAATTATCAATTATCAATGCATGCGACAACACTATTCAAGAATTGCTTAATTACTATTCATACTTTATTAATCGCTCATGGTTCCCAACACCCTAGTTGTGGAGTTTATATACTTATTATTCTCAAAAACATAATTAAAATTTAGTAAAATAAATATGCTTGTGTTAATCATAAAAAGTTAAGAACACTAGCTAAACTATCTTTTTAATCACGATACAAATAAATTATTAAGGAGACAAAAGAATAGACCACAATTCTCCGGCCTTGACGGCGGCTCTTACAAAGTTCCAAAGCTAGAAGAAAATTTATTTTGTGTCTTATTTTTTGATTCTCCGCCTCCTCTCAAATAATTATTTTTATGCCTTATTTAAAGAGGTAGGAAACCCTATATAAAATAATTGAGTCCAAATAAATAAGGTATCCAAAACCAAAAGGAATTGATTTCCTTTCTTTTCGCCGTGTGAAAGTTGTAACCACCTCAAATTATAGATTCTACCCAACCATGCATCTATTGACTATTGCCTTTAGAGATTGTCACGTGGAAGCTTATTCCATCAACTTGAATTCTTTTGCAATTAACAATTTGAAGCAATATGCACTTTATATATAAATATCTTATTTTATTCACTTTAATTCATTAAGTTGTCATTTCTTCTTCAACCTTCTATTTTTAATTTGTTTTAGCTTCAAAATTCTTCATTTTTTCACCAATTTAATCTTACAAATAAAATACATAATTTAGCACAATCCATAAAATTTATGATCGAAAAGGGTAAATAAAAGAGAAAATGCACAAGTACTCCCCAACCTATGCCCGAAATCTCAAAGACACACTTGTATTTTACTAAGATCCTATTACCCCTCAAACTTATTTTATAATTAATTTTAGTATAATTTACATAAGTCCCATAGTGTAAATTCTAAATTACATTTTATCCCTATTCTTTTCTATTTACAAAAATCCCTTAAAATATCATCAGTCTGGATACATATATGACTGTCCGGATACATTAATTGTGATACATTATATATGTGGTTGTTGCGCTTAAAAAGGAAAACAAATCAGAAAATCAAATTAAAATTTCATAATTTACGCTATTCTGATCCTCTTTATAGTGTCAATCAAATAAACATAAATCCTAAAATAACAAATCAATTCAAAATTCAAAATCGTTGTTCATCTTTGTCTTTGTTTCAGTGAAGAAAATCTTTGAGTAGGATTTTCAAAACTTTTGATAAGATACATAATGAATATTTTGATTTTTGACACTCTTGATGGAAGAAAAAAATGAAGATCATAACTTTTGGGTTCTTCAAATTCGACATAAATCTCAATGATTATAGATCAAGAACTGGATTTGTTTGCAAACTTTCTTGAAATTTTTATTTTTGTGCTGGTGATTTCTTACCATTGTTAGATGCACATTCCAAATATGAAGCCTATTGAAAGTTGTTATTTTCTAATTATCTTGGACAAAAATAGTTACGTTTATTTGGCATAGCTTCAATTTTCGAATGAAAGATCTGATAACAAAAGGTATGCAAAACATATTTTTGTGATTTAATCATTGTTTTTCATTCATGAATCTATATATTGACCGATAAGTTTTGACACATTACTGATTAGAACTTGATACATTAACCCTTGACGTATATGTTATGGCTTTACAGATCTGTGAGTTACTGTACTGTTAATATAAAGTATTGATTATATATAAATTTCTTTTTTGATTATTGAATTTGTATATACATATATAAATCATGATACATTACCTATTTGAACCTGATTTAGTTCTACTTTGATGTATATGTAATGGAGTTTTGTAGACGTGAGTTAGTGTGTTGTTACAATAACGTATCAGATACATGTGAATTTTTTTTAATGTATCAGTATATGAACTTTTTAATCGATGTATGAAGGGATGTATCAATTTATAAATTATCATGTATCTGGAGGCTAATTATCATTAGGCTGTTGTGTATCTTAAATTGAGTTATTGATATGTGATGGATCTCTAAGTTTCAGACATGTGTAGGCTATTTCATCCTCTAAATTTATTTATTAAGTGTATAAATGTGGATGAAGATACATTATTTGTCTTGAGAGAAAAATATGTAACTGTATATTTCAGCATGACGAGATACCTTGTGCGCACACAATCTCTATTTTGAAGAGCAAAAATATCACATACATACATATCCCCGCTCTGATTACTATAAACCAGTTGCATCAGCAACTACAACTGAAGTTTCAATGATTCTAATGTCGATAAGGACGATTAGTCAATACCGAAATTTATTTTGAAAGAAATCATCTTGCCACGTAGGTACAAACAGATGAATGAATGACCAAGGAAAAGGAGGGGAAAGACATAGAATGAAAAGATAAGTACCAACACAAACATTTGTGTACGTTCTGGACAAGAGTGTCATAAACGAAGAACTTGTACTTTCTTTTCAAAAGAAGATTGAAAAACTTTTTTCTAAACTATTGTTATGTTTCAGATACAATATTTTGAGATTCTAAAATTTTAATTTTTTTCTTTTTCTACTTTTACCTTGGTAAAATATTACAATTTACAATTCAAAAGTGAAATTTTGATACAATTTTAATATTGTGTTCATTTTTGCAACACTTTGTGTTTCATACATCTTTTTAAAATGATGTATCTTTAGCTATTTAATAATAATGTACCAGAGATTGTGTTTGTGGAGCTAGTACCACTCAATATATTTCTGATACATTTTTATATAATGTATCATGATCTAGTTAAAAATAATGTATTTGATACGATAAGGTTGTGAAAAAGTAGCATGTAAAATTAATAAAGTGTATCTATAAATGTATCACAATGAGTAAGAATTAATTTATCAATAAGATACATGAATCAAGAACTAGCTACAACTAATTATTTAATGTATCAACATGAATGAATAAACAACTAACTAGAACTAAGTCATCAAGTAAATACATAATTGAATCAACAATCAAATTATAAAATACATTGCATTGATTAGGTTTCAAAATGTATCAACAATCAACAACTAACTAAAACTAATGAGAAGAAATAATATTGTGTGTTTATGCATTAATGAATCTAATATTTAGTTTTATTCAAATTTTGTATCACTTTATATAAAACAAATGTGTACCGTAAATAACAACAAAAAATAGTAAAAGCTAAAATCAAAATAAATAACTTTTTAGAGAAGCACTCTAACTTGAGTATGAGTATCTTAAACAACAACAACAAAAGTATTTAAAACTAGAGTTAATGTATCTCAAAAATAATAACACTATAAAAAGTGTATAACAACTGGTAGATAATCTTATTCAATATTAACCAAATCGTCTTGAGTTGGTGCTGTGAATTGACTATTAGGCCTTGGTGGATCCTCTTTTTCACTAACGTATCCTACCTTAGTCTTTTCAGTACCGTAGTTCCATAATAAGATTGCATATCATGCAGGAAGGTAAAATTTACCTATGTATCAATCTTTATCAAAACTTTATCTGACTATTTGATTTTATGATTTTAGATATTTACATTGTTGTTTGGTAACAAAATTTGATATAATGTATCATAAAGTTGAAACGAAGGCATTATCAACTAGATATAGTAAAAATTTGTGAATATCAAAATATTACAAATTTTGTATCAGACAAAATTGAACATCAAAATATCAAGAAAACTAGTTATGATAAACTGTGAGTATGATGAACACAACACACATTTCGTTATAAAACAGTAAGATACATAACAACATCTGATACATTGAATGTTTAGCAACATGTCCTACTTCCCTCCACCCCCGCCACGCCTCTTTTCAATGAATGTTTATCTCCAAAAGGCGATAATTGTTGCTAAAACTTCTTTCGGCTCCAAAGTTGTTCAACTCACTTCTCCAACCAAGATCTTGCGTGTAATTATATTAGGAAGAGGGATGTTTGAGATGGCACAATCATTCTCGATAAACTCAAATCATCTACAAAACTAACTAAATCCAGTTAAATTACAATATTAAAAAAGTATTGAATTATTAATATATCATAAAATCATTGAACTAATAAAATCAAGTTTAACGATCACAAAAATTGATATAAAGATAGAAAATCTAACCTTAGGTAACGGATGTCTAGATATTTCTTGGTGCGACTTTTTGACACCTCTTTTTGTGGGTTTTATCGACTACGCTTTTGAATAAGATTGACTATCCTTCCTCACCTTCTTAATGTTTACTTTCGCCATTACGAAAAGATTATGCAATTTCTTAGATTATGTTTTCTGCCCAATCAATTTTTACATAATCATAAAACACCATTGGTGTTAGATGACATAATCTGGGTAATTCCAATACTGAATGAAGGTGTGTCATCCATAATGTATCATAATTTTGATGAAGGAAAAAAAATGCAAACCACTTTGAAGAATAGATACTTAGATCTGTGAAAGATCCACCAATAACAGTAGGTAAACTTGGTAAACTTATCGATGTGGTAGGTGCTCGAGGATAGTTCGACTCAAAGGTTGGTTAAGAAGATTGGTGATGGAAAAAAAAGGAGAACTGAAAGTTGGAGAAGATGAAGAATGTACCTATTTCGGTGTTGAAATGAATTTGACTGAAGAGAGAAAATGATTTTGAATTTCAAATTGTAAGAAAGGAATTAACTGATAAGATTGTGGGAGGAAAAATAAGAAGAGATTGACAGAGTGAAATAAGGAAGAGAAAACGTGGATTTTGGGAATGCAGAGTTATGTATCAGCTGTTGGGGTATTAGGAGTAAAATAAGGAATTTTGATAATTTTAAAAATGGTAGGGAATAATAGAAATTATGAAAATTAAAGGTGTGTAGATAGGTAGTTTTTCCTTAATTTTATACCCCTTTTCGGCCTACGTGACACTATAATTGAAGAAATTGTCAATACGCATTGGGCCCACAAGATAGTGCCACGTAAGCCGAAAAGTGGTAGAAAATTATTTATAAAATAAGTTCAGGGGGGTTATAGGACCTTAGTATAATATACGTGTGTCTCTGAGATTTCGGGCATAATTCAGGGGGATACTTATGCATTTTTCCTAAATAAAATAATAGATGTGAGGCAAATAATGATTGAAAATATGTATTTTTAGCCTCACATCAACACCCCACACTTAAAACTTTTGCTTGTCCGAGCAAGCCTTAAAGCTCATCTCAAAACAAAAAAAAAAATACTAGCAATGTCATCACTTTGGTTAATACAAACCATTAGGCCATATACCAATTTCAAAATATCAAGTACACTTCTCCATCATTATGCTAGACATCCAAAAAACAACATATATCTAACCTCCTAACCTCAAGGAAGGACTTTGAACTCATCAAATTTAAGATTGCTCCCTTACTCTCATCAAAGAAAGCCAATAGCATAAGCTATCTATCATGAAACAAGTGTCCTCATAAAAATGAATTGTCCAACACTCAATTCAAAATATTGAATATAAATTAAGGACTTCATATCAATAAATACTCTCACACTCACCAATAAAATTCACATGTATGCAACCATATGATTACTCATTATGTACATCTCCACTAATTAAGCATGCTTGAATAGAATCAAATAGGACTTTAACGGGTTGTAATGTAGGCTAGGGTACAGGTAGGAAAACTATATAATAGTGACTTACACTTCCTTAAGAACTTTGTTATTTTTAGACTTCATCACCCATTAGTTTCTTCTATTTATTTTCATCCCCCTCTTCAACAATTATTTCACAAGTAAGTCTCAAGTCTCATCATCTGAAGATTGTTTCAATCATTTTTTTCTCATTTTTTTTATATAGTTTTCCTTCATAATAGCCATCCTCAACTTACGAATTTTATATGTGTTAAGGTGCACAATGTTCTTTGAAGGACCAGGGTCATCATCAAGGTAATTTATTTTTTCATCTCACATTCTTTTGTTTTTTTTTCACATTCTTTCAAAGAGGACTTTTAAAGCTCTTTGTAGACATCATTGATTACATTTTCACTCAACCATCCCTTTTTTTCTCATAATTGATAATTAGAATAAGTCTATGCTATAATGTTCAAGGAAGCAAATTGCAAAAACTAGGGATTCAATAAAATAGTCAAGGGAAAAATATGGCTACCAACAAAAGGCTACATGCTCAAAAGGGCTAACTAGTGATAAAATATCCGAAAAGGTTAAAATTACAAGACAAATCAAAGAAAGTCTATTATCATTTCCTAAGAAAAGCAACACTTTATATTTTGCTTCAATAACATGCAGGGCAAGTTCTAGACTAAGATGCAAAGCATGGAATAAATAAAATCTCACCACACATGGCACAAGTATCAATCAAGATGGATAAATTCCACTTCTAAGAGAGACAAGATAACAGGAAACTAAAAAATAAAATAATCGATATACAAAGACACAATCATGAACCTAAATGTCAAAAAGTTTGTAATTTCACCAGCAATCAAGCTATCACAAGAAAGTTGTAACACTTCAAAAATCTAAGACATATTCTAAAGCCTAACATAAATGTCAAAAGATTTAGACACTGTTTTAAGGTCTAATTTAGTGCATATAAGTCATTTATGAAGTCTAGAAACCAAAACGTCAAAGACCATCCATGACGTCCGAGAACTAGTTCAATGAGGTAGTAGCGTGCCTTAAGCCTATTTGACTAGCTTTTAGGAGTAAACAAATGACGAAAATTGGTGGAAGGGTGTCTAAAACGCATTAGAGTTAGTTCATAGTCGAAACGTCGGGCATGACCCCCCAAGGACCAACCAAGGGCCCTTGAGGAGGACCCTTGCATTTTGGTAAGAAGCTTCCAAAAGGCAGTATGCACAGACAAGTGCAATCGACGAAGCGTGTGTCAATCGATGGGGCGTCGATGAACAGTTAGTCAAATTCAAGAAGAGCCTGTTTTACATAGTCTCTGAACATAATGACGGACCAACAGGACGGTTGGTCCTTGGTCCGTCGATTGGCGCACGGGCCGTGGACGGGGTTCCATCTGTGAGGTCTGTGTTTTGCTGCACGTTTTCATTTAGTTCAATTAATTAGTTAGATTATATAAGAGGTTAATTAGGGTTTAGGAGAGGTCTAATTAAGTTAATTAACAACCTATATAAATCCCCTAAGCCACTTAAACTAACCTAAGCTCTCATATTTCCTAAACCAAAAACTCTCTTCCTTTTCTCTCTCTCAAGTTGAAGAACTCCATAGAAGACAAGGTCAAGGTGGGTTCTAGGGCTTCAATCACCAAATTTTCTCCATCAATCTTCATCAAACATTAAGGTATTGAATTCCTTTCACCTTTGAGACTTCTTTCCCCAAAGAGTTCCATTAAATTGGTTTCAAAAGTATAAAATTCAAATGAGTCTTTTTCAATCTCGAAATTGATCTTGTGAATTACTTTGTTTATGATTTCTTTTGGAATTTATGGATATATTAAAATGTATTATAACTTAATTACGTTATCTCTTGATGGATTGGTCTAGTTTGTAGAAGATGACCTATCCCTCTTAACCCTACGTTTTGATCTTCATATGAATTGTGTAATGTTGGTTCAATTGACTTGGTTATTGATTGATTACTAATAGATGATGTTATTGTATAAATTATGAATAGATTAAGATGAATTATAGTCCAATTATTCTAGTTCTTGAGTATTTGATCTAGATTATGAATTTGACCTAAGTCTCTTATCTTAAGCTATGAACTAGTGATGAATTGTGATGTAGTGATTCAATAGGCATTGTTATCATGTTGGTTATTGTTGAGTGATGATATTACTCCCCTATTGGGTTGAGTTAAGGGTTGATGGTAAGACCTTGAAGATTAATTATGAAGGATACTTGGTAAGTCTTGTGATCCCTATTCTTTACTTCAATTGTGGTTACTTGAGATTAAGTGATGATGTTGAATTGAAGTATATCTTGTATTAGGATTTATAGAGTTGGTATGATGTTGAATTGAAATGTCTTCACTATGGTTGTGAGGTTGACTAAGATGTAAATGTTATAAGGATGGTGATAATTATCAATGTGCCTTATCATGAATGATGATGTAATGTGCTAACCTCACTTGTATGAATTGTAATGAAAGGACTATACTCATGCAATTATTATTGAGCTATGATGATGATGATTAAACAAGGGATAGACCCTATGTCCTAAATTAAGCTATGATTTTTAATAAAGTCTTAAAGATATTTAAATGGGACACTAGCTTAGCACCGAGTGAACTAGAGTGAGGAGTGTCCCTTCCCACATAGGGAAGGTAGGATCACTAATGTACTCTTGAGATTGGAAACTATAAAGCATGTAACATAAAGAAGGTCCCAATTATATCTCCTAGTTCTTGAAATTTATTTCCCCCATAGGAATACTAGCTAGTGGATCCACGTAGTTGTTATGTTCATGTTTTGGTACTACCTTGGCAAGTAGTCCGTCTTTTTCGATGTAGGATTCCATGACACCGGATTCCATATTAGCTCATGTGGTCTATGTCAGTTAAGGTAAGATGTTCCCAAAAGGTAAAATAAACTAAAGGAATGAACTCTAACTAGGATGACCTAAGGGGTTTAGCTTAGTCTAGGTAGGGGTATGAGACTCTACTTAAACATTGCACTAGTTAGCCTTGAGGGAAGTCTTAGAAGGATGTTCTTATATATGAATATGCTTATAATTGTACATGATATGTATATGATGATCTTGCTCATTGATGATACTACATGATGATTGGTTTCACTTATAAATATGTGATGATCTCCAACTCTTAAATGGTATGCTATATGAAGTTGGATATTAGTCATGGTTCTTGTTGGGTTATTTGATTGAGTAAAGTTATGGGGCTTTGCTTGGTCATTGCACTTGTTGACTTAAATGAAGGTTCATGAGTAATTGTCTTGCTTTGAGTTATGTTTTCATGAACTCTTGTCTATGTTTGTTGCTACGATAACTTGATAATAGAGTTGTATTGACTAAGTATTGAATTTTGTGACATGTATGTTGGCATGAATAGACTTTGGGTTTGTTGGTCTTGTGATGAGCATGATTTTGACTTAATGATTATGTCTTATTGATTGGTATGGTCTTCTTGAAATATGCATAAGGCTTTCTAAATATAAATTAGCATGTTTTAATGAAATGTTCCCCTTTTTAGCATGATTTGATATTAGATGTGCATATGGTCTCATACTTAGTACAAGTGGTGTACTAACCCCATTTTCTCCCTTTTCCCCAACATTTTATGTTCCGGTCGTTGAAGGACTCTTGCGACGACTTTGAAGAAGACTTGAAATTTCTCAATCATCTAAGTGGGTAGGTCCTCACTTTCCGAGGGCAATGTCAATATCAAGCTTATGGAGTTGTTTTAGTTTTAAGACTCTTATGTTCTTTTCCTTTTCATTTGAGTATGGATTGTATAGCCTATATGTGGCTCTATTACATTGATGTATGGGCTAGGCCCAAATTATTATAATCTTGTTAGATGGTTATGAGATGAGACATTAATTGGAGATTATGTTATATCTTATATATATATACTTATGTGCAATAAAAGTAGAAGACTATGAAATCTTCATATACGAAGGGTCAATGTATACTCGATACAAATATATTATGTGTATGTAGAGGTCTATGTAAACCTCAATGTAGAAGTAATAAAAAATTTTAAATTTTTCCGCATTTTGACGTATGAATGTAATGATGCCTAAGAGGCTAGTCTTAGTCCTCAAAGAGGAAGCCGACGCCGACGTCGACGCCGATTACGTCTAGGGGGTGCTCCCTAGATGTGACAAAAGTACTACTCAAAATTAGGCCAAACTAGTAAGTATCAAATAACTCAAAAGGGTCTTTTCTTTTCTTTCCAAAAAATAAAAATAAAAAATACAATTTGTAAAGAAAATTTATTCCAAAAAAAAAATAAAGACACACGATTCAAAGGGATTATCCTCAGAAAACAAACCAAAAAGTAAAGCCAAGGAACTCATTTTACAAAAGAAAAGACTCAAGAAAATGGTAAGAACTAGTAATTTATTCCTCCACCCCAGACTTAAAAAGAGGCTATGTCCCCAAAGCATTAAATAAAATATAAAGCAAGGGTCAAGAAAACTCCCTAAAGCCTTTAGGCCTAGCTAGTAGCATGCTCTCTTAACTTATAACAAGGGTCGTCACCTCACACTTAAACTCAAACATGCTCCTTTGCTTATGTTTTTTTTGGTACGCAGTCTTCCCCTAATCTGCAAAAACAAGAAAAAAAAAAGTGATACTAATAAAATAAAAAAAATAAAAAAATAAAATTAAAAAATAAGTTACACTACTAATTGGGTTGCCTCCCAATATGCGCTTAACTTAACGTCGCGGCACGACACAATAAATTTTACTAATTTTTGAACCACTTTGAAGATAAGAATTGCACCCTAATTTCACATCAATCTTTCTATTACGCTCAAGGGGTGGTGGTATAAAAATAAAGATCTCATGCAATAGACATAGCATTATGCACTTCTTGAATCCTAAGTGAGGAATATAATTCTCCGATGTTGGAACAATAAATTCAAGAACATAGACACAATTTTCCTCATCCATACACTCTTATGTAGGCTCAGATGACTCGATGAATTTTGTATCATCTAAAAATAATGTGGAAAAATGTTTGGAATGAGGTCCAATGCACCCTAACTCATGAATTATTTTATTATTGTTGACATCTTTTGAATTTGAGCAACGTCATGGTGACTCAACTAAAAAAGAATTAGTTAAATTTATTTTAAAAGGGGTTAAAGGTAAAAGGGAGTGGTCACCTAATTTTTTAGGAAAACTAGGAAACACAATTAATAAATTAACTTAAAGAAAATCTACGAAACCAATTGATTCTAGATAAAGGGTTCAAATTATTTTGAAGGGAAGAGACTAGGCACCCTTCGAAATTCATAAGTGTGGATCTCGACTGAATTTATTTTTTTTCAAATTGAGGAGGAGAATAAAATAATGTACAATTATAATAACACATGTGATATACACGAATAATAAAATAAAACAAATAATATAAAAAACGGCCTAAGATTTGCCTAAAATCAATATTTACACAATAATAAATAAAAATATAATTCGAGCTCTTCGAATAGCTTCAATGGGAAGCAACTTTGTGTACCTGTAAAGACACTTAGTAAAACTGTTAGTAATAAATAAATATGGATAAAACAAATAATAACTTTAAAATAAAAACACATCTTATAACCACGGGAGGACTTGAAAATCAACGGTAATTTCTTTATCGTCCATTTTTAACACACACAAAAAATATGAATATTAAACTAATAAAAAATAATAAAATAACATTCAAACCGACGAGAAATAACAAAACAAATTATGAATAAAACACTGCCAAAAGACCAAACCAAACATAAACTTATTAATGAAACAATTGAGAGTAACAACCTGTCAGCAACATATATATTATATATATAAATAAATAAGTAAAGAGATGAATCATTAAATGGAGTAAATCCACTAAAATACAACATTCCAACAAAATCGACAAAATAGCTAAAAGAGAAATAACCCAAATACCTTTATATAATAACATAATAGAATAAATAATAATAAAAATAGAATGCACTCAACATGGAACACAACTATTATACTAACTATGTATGATAATAACAATGGACAAATTTAGTGCGTAACAGAACATTAATAATTAAAATATTATTATACTAATCAAAACTAGAAATAACAAGAAGTAATTAAAAATGGATCTTGTCCTAGAAAAAGTAATCTACAAACAGAGAGCCAGAGACTAACATAATATTAATTAAAATTTAAATCAATATCAACCAAACGAAGCAGTGAACAAAGTTTACCGGACAATCTAACGGAGGCCACACCGGTTAGCTGGTGGATTTGTGGTTGAAGCTCGAAACTTGCCGGAGTTGGAAATGCCGAACCTACAAAAATGGAATAAAAATCGTGAATGGGAAGAGGGGAAGGGAACTGGGGGTGTTTTTATGTTTCTCCGATTCATCGGAGCTTTGAGATCCTCGCCGGAGCTGGAGGAAACTGGGGTTTAAATGGTTGTTTGCTAGTGGTTGTTTGGTGGGCTGGCTGTTTCAGTGAGGTGGGAGAGCTGCGTGTGATTTGGTTCGCCGGAGACGGGTTCTCCAGCGTTGAATAATGACAGAAAAGAAGCTGGACAGTGGGGTTTTGGGGCAAGGTCTAGCGATAGCTGGATGGTTTCAGCTTGGAGCCGGCTGAAAACAGGGAAGGAAAGGGGCTGGAAGCTGTTGCTTGTTAGAGCTGCAAGAAAATGGGATTTTTGGGTGGTTTTTCCGATGAGGGAGAAGAAGGTGAAGGGTTTGGCTAGGAGTTTATTCTTTGTTTGCTGGAGAAAATCCGAGAGAACAAATGGGGTTTTTGGTGATGGACTCGCCGGAATTCCATGGAATTCTCATGAATTTGTCATCGAAAAATAATGAATAATAAAAGAATAAAATCTATAAAATATTCTTAAAATCTTTCCACAATCTCTAACCTAATGGATAAACTTTTCTTTAAATAGGATGTCATTGTTATACAATGGACCCAAGTTATGGGCTCAAGATTGTGACCCAAAAAATTGCTGGTTGATAAAATATCTTTTCATGAATTTTTGGACTCTGCAAAATATCAAAATAAATATTAACAGATGTAACAGAGAAAATTGATATAAAAATATAATAAACATAACAAATGACATGTTAAAAATGTAATTTTACCAGAATAATGAATTTATAAAAAATGAACAAATATTTGAACCTAGAGGTGACAAAATAATATAAACAAGACTAACCAATAAAAAATTCTAATACTTTGAAAAAAAAGAACAATTATCAACAAATTATATTAAAATGACGAAACATGTATTTTTAACTATATGAAATAAAATACTAAAAAAACATCAATTTTAGAACTATCACACCAAACTTTAATGTCAACAATTATTACACCCTCATATTTACACATACTAGAGTTTTTACAAATAATATTATATACTTCATTACATAACTCTAGTGCACTGTTCTCAACAGGGACAACATCAAAAATTTTGATCAAGCAATTGGCCCTCAACTTTTAGATCTTTAAGTTGACTTTTAAGTATTTTTTCTTTCCCACACATATTATTACCAAATTGTTGACTGTCATATGATTTAATTTTTGCACTCAACTCAATATCTAAATAATAGAGATCAAATTCAAAAGGCATATTCACTAAGGCTCTTACATATTGATTTATAGAAAAGTATTAACAAATCTTCCAAGTCCCCATAAAATTTATCTAGTTGAGAAAAAAAATTAACTTATAAGAACACATAAAATTACAAGGGCAAGAACTGCAAGAACACTTATCACTACATACTTTTTTAGATGACATCTCAAGAAGAGTAGAAGAAATATTATAATGATAATAACACTAAAAAAAATAATTGAAAACTAATCCTAAGAAACAAAAAAAAAAACTACAAGTCAAAATAAATACTAAAGAGAATTTCTAAGTCACATTCCCCGACAGCAGTACCATTCTTGATAACGTTCAAATGTACTTCATTAAAAGAAATATAACCAATCGTATGCAATATATTTACCCAACTATTAGTCGGGGTCGATCCCACAGAGAATATGGAAGAAAATTATCAATAGCAAATATTTAATTCGATAGTCGTTATTTAAAAATGGGGGTATTTAAATTGAAATAAAAATAAAAGCAATAAAAATAACTTTGAACTAAGTATTTATTTATATTCAAATTAACAACAATAACTAGGAATGTATTCCCCATAATCTCATACCGCGGTAATCCTAGTAATAGCAATTCTTTCCTAGTGTATTACATGCAAAGTGATAAGTTAGGTATCTCTAATTCCTTGATCCGATAACTAGAGAAATTCACCCCGCACCTTGGTCCGGCTACGTGTGTATAATTTACTAACCCTTACCTTTACCTCATATTAGACATCACATCGATGTATGACTTAGTTTTCACCCTCGCACCAATCGACATTAGACTATTAGATTGTATCACACTAAATCTATATTGATAACTTTTTTTCTTATTAACTACCTCCTTGATTCGGCAAGTAGCAACAGATGAGTTCTAATGCGTGTGCACTCGTTAAAAAGACTTCTAACCGAAAGAATTATCAATTATCAATGCATGCGACAACACTATTCAAGAATTGCTTAATTACTATTCATACTTTATTAATCGCTCATGGTTCCCAACACCCTAGTTGTGGAGTTTATATACTTATTATTCTAAAAAACACAATCAAAATTTATTAAAATAAATATGCTTGTGTTAATCATAAATAGTTAAGAACAATAGCTAAACTATCATTTATTAATCATATATACAAATAAATAATAAAGGAGAAGAAGAATAAACCACAATTCTCCGGTCTTCACGGAAGCTCTTTCAAAGTTCCAAACGTAGAAGAAAATTTATATTGTGTCTTGTTTCTTGATTATCCGCCTCCACTAAAATAATTATTTCTATGCCCTATTTATATATGTAGGACACCCTAAATAAAATAATTGAGTCCAAACAAATTAGGAATCTAAAATCGAAAGGAATTGATTTCCTTTTTTTTTCGCCGCGTGAGCTGTCTGCGTGAAAGTGGTAACCACCTTAAATTATAGATTCTGTCCAACCATGCATCGATTGTCCAGTGCCTTTAGAGATTTCCACGTGGCATCTTATTCCATCAACTTCTGAGGGAGTTTCTGTAACCGACAACCATTACTTAAGAGCTACAGTGATGATACAATATTTTACCTCACACTTACAAGGACCATCCTATACCTTGCCATCAGTATAGGACCTTACTTAACTTAGTGTATCCACTAATCTATTGTGAAAATGATTCATCTAAAAAGTATGACCCTTTTCTACCCATAGTGGCTACATGGTATTATGGAGACATGAGTTATCTGAACTCATACTCGCCCCTAATTCGGTGCTCAATACTACTCTCAAAAATATACTAGCTCTTATATTTTAAAAACATACTTCTTCTGTGATTTGAGATTAGTTCTCAAAAACTTAGCTCAAAGGCTATCTTGGAAATCCCAGTTTCCTCTCTTGCTTCATTTAGAAAGCGATTACTCTTTTCTGAAATCTAACCCGAATGCTCTTTGGAAATCTCATTTTCCGTTCTTATGTAAATGTGTAAACATTTTAAATCTCTTTGAAAATACTTTGTCCCATATACTTCTTTGAAGAACTGGCTTCAATCTTTACTCTTTACTCAAATTGAACTCTAAGTCTTTAAAACAAAGTGAAAACGTTTGTGAAAGACTTTTGAAAACTCTATAAACATTGCCTTGACTTACTCTTAACTTCTAGACTTGACTGTTAATTTCTCTTGACCTTAATCTTAACTTTCCTTGAATTGGATTGTGGATTAAAGGTTTGTGATCTCATGTTTATGGATAATTTCATGATGTTCAAATTAGAGGTTCATGCAGAATTATGAGTATGAACTACTCAACTCAATGAGTGTCCGACTTATAATGTTCATGCAGAATTATGGACATGAACAATTGAACTCAAGGGCTTCATGAGTAACATGTTATAGTAACATGATTTGAAATATAAACTCAAATGTAGAAACTTATTACTCAAGACTTAGAACTTGAAGATGCTACTCCTCTCAAAGATACTCAAATTTATGGAGTCCATGCAAAATTTATGGGCATGAACGACTTGAATCGAAGGTCTACATGACTACATGGAACTCATGTATACAACTCTTCTAATTCTCTTGCTTACTTCCTCAAATCTTAGTTCAAATCAATGATGGATCTCAAAGAATTCACAATTGAACTTAAAGGCTTTCTTGAACACTATTCTTAACTCTCTCTTAAATGTGAATTATGAATTCAAAATTTATGATTCATGAAGGATCTCAATAAAAATAAAGAAATTCGATAATTAGGAATAAAACTTTTAAAATAAACATGAACTCAAGAACTCAAAATCAACTTATCTCTACAACACTCAAATCTAGGGGTAGATTCCTAGATTATTCTTTTACTGATCGGAACGTAGATGAAGGGCGTGAGGAGGAACTAGTATAAAGCTATGATAGCCTTATATACTTAAAAAATAGGATTCTTGAATAATCTTGAAGAATCTTGAAGAAGAACTTGATTATAAGCCTTGAAACCATGGCTTGAAGGTAAACAATCAAGAAGACTTTTCTTGAGATTCTTGAATTAGTTTCTTGAAATCCCTATGGCCAAGAATTATGTTATTTCATTAGTGAACATGAAACTCTGATTGTTTTGAGCCTTTCATTAGTCAAGAAATTCGTTTAGGGTTTTCTTGGAGGTAAAAAACAATAACAATCCTTTTAAATATTTTTTCGTCGGTTAATTCGTAACAGCATAATACAGATTACTAAAATAGTCAGGTAATTAAAATAGTTTCAACTTTTTACTCAGAAATTGGATTGACGCGAAATTGGTGGTGTTGGAAAACAAATTCAATCAACTTTAATGGGATATGTTATGGTTAACGTAAATCTTAATATTCTAAGAGATATGGTTGTTTAAAGTTGACACAAGTAGAATCTTACAATCAAAACTTAATGAAACTTCAAAAACACGTCTAAAGAAATCATCAAAAGCTTAAATCCTTAAATTTCAAGAACGAAATTACGCTGAATAAGTCAAGATTGGTGTGTTGGTGAACTAACTCAACAGTATGGAAGCTTACATACCTCAAAGAACTAGTTTCTTGGAGAAATCATGAATTTCTTGAAGGAACACTTTGATCCTTTCCTCCTTTCTCCTCTTTTCTCTTCTTGATCTCTCAAATAAAATCCTAGGAGTATATTAGGATTATAAACTTAACCTAATAGGATTAGACCCCTACAATATTACTAAATACGAATTAAATCTGATTGGGTTAGGAAAAGACCAAAATACCCCTCACTATTTTCGGCTAACTTTCCTTAACTGGACAACCTAACTTTAAAAGGTCATATCTCAGTCACCCGAACTCGAAACTTAGAAAACTCAGTGGAGTTGGAAAGATAATTCAAATATATTTCATAAGGTATGTTGTAGCACACATAACTCATCTTTTTCTAGGAGTTATGGTAGTTTGAAGTTGACCCAAAACTCATACTTAACTTAACTCCAAATTTGAGCTTTTTGTTATTTACAATTTAGTTCTTTTAGAACACAAGGTGCTACATCTAGTGACCTTAGCACTAGATAAATTTTAATTCGTCGGTAAAATATCACTCACTACGAAGAATGGTTCGAGTGTTAGTTTGAAAAATTTCTGGGGTGTTACAGATACAAGATTAAGTCAAAAACAAGACAACTCCTAAGTAGCAAAAAATGATGGTTGGAAGAATTAAAAGTGTAATGAGTAAATATAAAAATGAGTTTTTTCATTGGGATATAATTAATGAACTCCTCCATTTAAATTTTTATGAGAAAAACTCGATCCAAAAGCTACATTGGATATGTTTAAGAAAGTTCATCGTGAAGATGATAACGTCCAAATATACTTCTTGAAAATAAATATAAACGATCATATGCAATATATTTACCCAACTTTGAGTCGGGGTCGATTTCACAGAGAATATGGAAGAATATTATCAATAGCAAATATTTAACTCGATAGTCGTTATATAAAAATGGGGGGGGGGGGATTTAAATTGAAATAAAAATAAAAGCAGTAATGATAGCTTTGAACTAAGTATTTATTTGTATCCAAATTAATAAAAATAATTAGGAATGTGTTCCCCATAAGCTCATGACGCGGTAATCCGAATAATAACATTTCTTTCCTAGTGTATTACATGCAAATGATAAGTTAGATATCTCTAATTCTTAATCTGACAACTAGAGAATTTCACCCCGCAGCTTGGTCCGGCTACATGTTTATAATTTACTAACCCTTATGTTTACTTCATATTAGACATCACATTGATGTATGACTTAGTTTTTACCATCGCACCAATCGACATTAGACTATTAGATAGTATCACACTAAAGCTATGTTGATAATTTTTTTCTTATTAACTACCTTCTTTGTCCGGCAAGTAGTAACAAGGCGAGTTCTAACGCGTTCACTCGTTAAAAAAACTTCTAACCAAAAGAATTATCAATTAACAATGCATGCGACAACACTATTCAAGAATTACTTACTTACTAATCATACTTTATTAATCGCTCATGGTTCCCAACACCCTAGTTGTGGAGTTTAGCTACTTATTATCTCAAAAACACAATTAAAATTTATTAAAATAAATATGCTTATGCTAATTATAAAAAGTTAAGAACAATAGCTAAACTATCTATAATCACGAATACAAAATAAATAATAAAGAAGAAGAAAGAATAAACCACAATTCTCTAGCCTTCACGGCGGCTCCTACAAAGTTTTAAAGCTAGAAGAAAATTTATATTGTATCTTCTTTGTTGATTCTCCGTCTCCTCTCAAATAATTATTTCTATGCCCTATTTATAGAGGTAGGAAATCCAAAATAAAATAATTGAGTCCAAACAAATTAGGTATCCAAAACCAAAAGGAATTGATTTCCTTTTTTTTTCGCCGCGTGAAAGTTGTAGCAACCTCAAATTATAGATTCTGCCCAGACATTTATCGATTGACCAGTGACTTTAGAGATTTCCACGTGGAAGCTTATTCCATCAACTTGAATTCTTTTGCAATTCGCAATTTGCAGCATTATGCACCTTATATATAAATATCTTATTTTGTTCACTTTAATCCATTAAGTTATCTGTTTGATCTCCTTCTTTAACCTTCCATTTTTAATTTATTTTAGCTTCAAACTTCTTCAAATTTTCACCAATTTAATCCTACAAATAAAATACATAATTTAGCACAATCCATAAAATTTATGCTCGAAAAGGGTAAATAAAATAATAAACGTGAGGCAAAAAGTGATTTAAAATATGTATTTTTAGCCTCACATCAACACCCCACACTTAAAACTTTTGCTTGTCCTCGAGCAAGCCTTAAAGCTCATCTAAAAAGGAAAAATATTCATACTAGCAATGTCATCACTTTGGTTAATACAAACCATTAGGCCATATACCAATTTCAAAATATCAAGTACACTTCTCTATCATTAAGCTAGACATCAAAATAAACAACAAATATCTAACCTCCTAACCTCAAGGAAGGACTTTGAACTCATCAAATTTAAGATTGCTCCCTTACTCTCATCAAAGAAAGCCAATAACATAAGCTATCTATCATGAAACAAGTGTCCTCATAAAAATGAATTGTCCAACACTCAATTCAAAATATTGAATATAAATTAAGGACTTCATATCAATAAATACTCTCACACTCACCAATAAAATTCACATGTATGCAACCATATGATTACTCATTATGTACATCTCCACTAATTAAGCATGCTTGAATAGAATCAAATAGGACTTTAACGGGTTGTAATGTAGGCTAGGGTACAGGTAGGAAAACTATATAATAGTGACTTACACTTCCTTAAGAACTTTGTTATTTTTAGACTTCATCACCCATTAGTTTCTTCTATTTATTTTCATCCCCCTCTTCAACAATTATTTCACAAGTCTCATAATCCCAAGAATGTTTCAATTTTTTCCCCCTCATTTTTTATAGTTTCTTTCATAATAGCCACCCTCAACTTACGAATTTTATATGTGTTAAGGTGCACAATGTTCTTGAAAGTACCAGGGCCATCATCAAGGTAACTTTTGTTTTTCATCTGACATTCTTTTGTTTTTTCCCAAATTCTTTCAAACAGGACTTTTTAAGCACTTTGTAGCCATCATTGATTACATTTTCACTCAACCATCTCTGTTTTCTCATAATTGATAATTAGAATAAGTCTATGCTATGCTCAAGGAAGAAAAGTGCAAAACTAGGGATTCAATAAAATAGTCAAGGGAAAAATATGGCTACCAACAAAAGGCTACATGGTCAAAATATAGTGATAAAATATCTTAAAAGGCTAAAATTATTAGACAAATCAAAGAAAGTCTATTATCATTTCCTAAACAAAACAACACTTTTTATTTCGTTTCAATAACATGCAGGACAAGTTCTAGACTAAGATGTAAAACATAGAATAAATAAAATCTCACAACACATGGCACAAGTATCAATCAAGATGGATCAATTCCACTTCTAAGAGAGACAAGATAGCAAACTATAAAATAAAAGAAGCTATATAGAAAGTCACAACCATGAACCTAAATGTCAAAAAATTTATAATTTCACTAGCAATCAAGCATTTACAAGAAAATACGACTCAAAATTAGGTCATACTAGTAAGTATCAAATAACTTAAAAGGGTCGGTCTTTTCTTTTATTTCCAAAAAAAAGACACTCGATTCAAAGGGACTATCCTCAGAAAAAGAACCAAAAAGAAAAGCCAAGGAACTCATTTTAAAAAAGAAAAGACTCAATAAAATGGTAAAAACTAGTAATTTATTCCTCCACCCCACACTTAAAAAGAGGCTATGTCTCCAAAGCATTAAATAAAATGTGAAACAAGGGTTAGGAAAACTCCCTAAGGCCTTTAGGCCTAGCTAGTAGCATGTTTTCTTAATTTATATCAAGGGTTGTCACCCTACACTTAAGCTCAAACATGCTCCTTTGCTTACGTTTTTTTTTTTGGTACTTGATCTTCCCCTAATCTGCAAAAAAAAGAAAAAAAGAAAACAAGTGATACTAATAAAATAAAAAAAAATTAAAAATAAAAATTAAAAAAGAAATTACACTACTTATTGGGTTGCCTCCCAATAAGCGCTTAACTTAACATCGCAGGACAACACAATCAATTTTACTAATTTCCTTCCACTTTGAAGATATGAATTGCACCCCTAATTTCACATCAATCTTTCTATTACGCTCAAGGGGGTGGTGGTGTAAAAATAAAAATCCCAAGCAATATATATGGCATTATGTACTTCTTGGATCCTAAGTGAGGAATGTAATTCTCCGATGTTGGAACAATAAATTTAAGAACATAGACACAATTCTCCTCCTCCATACACTCTTCTATAGCTCAGATGACTCGATGAATTTCGTATCATCTAAACATAACGTGGAAACATGTTTGGAATGAGGTCCAATGCGCCCTAACTCATGAATTATTTTATTATTACACCCTCATATTTACACATACTAGAGTTTTTACAAATAATATTATATACTTCATTACATAACTCTAGTGCACTGTTCTCAACAGGGACAACATCAAAAATTATGATCAAGCAATTGGCCCTCAACTTTTAGATCTTCAAGTTGACTTTTAAGTATTTTTTCTTTCTCACACATATTATTACCAAATTGTTGACTGTCATATGATTTAATCTTTGCACTCAACTCAATATCTAAATAATAGAGATCAAATTCAAAGGCATATTCACTAAGGCTCTTACATATTGATTTATAGAAAAGTATTAACAAATCTTCCAGGTCCCCATAAAATTTATCTAGTTGAGAAAAAAAATTAACTTATAAGAACACATAAAATTACAAGGGCAAGAACTGCAAGAACACTTATCACTACTTACTTTTTTAGATGACATCTCAAGAAGAGTAGAAGAAATATTATAATGATAATAACACTAAATAAATAATTGAAAACTAATCCTAGAAAAATAATAATCTACAAGTCAAAATAAATACTAAAGACAATTTCTAAGTCACATTCCCCGGCAGCGGCGCCATTCTGATAACGTTCAAATATACTTTTTGAAAAAAAATATAACCAATCGTATGCAGTATATTTACCCAACTATTAGTCGGGGTCGATCCCACAGAGAATATGGAAGAAAATTATCAATAGCAAATATTTAACTCGATAGTCGTTATATAAAAATGGGGGGATTTAATTAAAATAAAAATAAAAGCAATAAAAATAACTTTGAACTAAGTATTTATTTATTTCCAAATTAACATCAATACCTAGGAATGTATTCCCCATAAGCTCATACCGCGGTAATCCTAGTAATACCAATTCTTTCCTGGTGTATTACATGCAAAGTGATAAGTTAGGTATCTCTAATTCCTTGATCCGACAACTAGAGAATTTCACCCCGCACCTTGGTTCGGCTATGTGTGTATAATTTACTAACCCTTACCTTTACCTCATATTAGACATCACATCGATGTATGACTTAGTTTTCACCCTCGCACCAATCGACATTAGACTATTAGATTGTATCACACTAAATCTATATTGATATTTTTTTTTTGTTATTAACTACCTCCTTGATCCGGCAAGTAGCAACAAGGCGAGTTCGAATGCGTGTGCACTCATAAACAGACTAATAATAGAAAGAATTATCAATGCATGCGACAACACTATTAGAGAAATGCTTAATTACTATTCATACTTTATTAATCGCTCATGGTTCCCACAACCCTAGTTGTGAAGTTTAACTACTCATTATCTCAAAAACACAATCAAAATTTATTAAATAAATATGCTTGTGTTAATCATATAAAGTTAAGAACAATATCTAAGCTATCATTTATTAATAATATACACAAATGAATAATAAAGGAGAAGAAGAATAAACCACAATTCTCCGGTCTTCACGGCAGCTCTTTCAAAGTTCCAAGGGTAGAAGAAAATTTATATTGTGTCTTGTTTATTGATTCTCCGCCTCCTCTCAAATAATTATTTCTATTCCCTATTTTTAGATGTAGGAAACCCTATATAAAATAATTGAGTCCAAACAAATTAGGAATCCAAAATCGAAAGAAATTGATTTCCTTTTTTTTCCGCCGCGTGAGCTGTTAGAGTGAAAGTGGTAACCACCTCAAATTATAGATTCTGTCCAACCATGCATTTATTGTCGTGTGACTTTAGAGATTGCCACGTGCCAGCTTATTCTATCAACTTGAATTCTTTTGCAATTCGCAATATGCACCTTATATATAGATATCTTATTTTATTTACTTTAATCCATTAAGCTGCATGCTTGATTTTCTTCATCAACCTTCTATTTTTAATTTGGTTTAGCTTCAAACTTCTTCATTTTCCCACCAATTCAATCCTACAAATAAAGCACATAATTTTGCACAATCAATAAAAAGGGTAAATAAAATAATAAATATGAGGCAAATAATGATTAAAAATATGTATTTTTAGCCTCACATCAGCATATCCACTAGTAACCCTGTTTCTCAATGAATACAACATTATTGTATCAAGGTGGACATGTACATTGAAATTTCAAGGAACTCAAGAAGGGTGGAATTAAAGTGGCTGGCATTGGTTTACAAAGTCATTTTTTGGGGGTGAACCCTGCTTTCGTGAGAGTTGTTCTTGACAAGTTGGCAACTTTAAAACGTCCCATTTGTCTCACGAAAGTTGATGTTAACAATATGTATAAACAGGAAGAACAAGATGTAACATCTCATAACTCGTAATAGCCAATAATTTGCTAAGAAACTAAAATTTATCATTTTTGAACAAAATAGGAAAAATCTGGAAAATTTCCTAAGAAAGTGAGTTTTTGGTCATTTTCAAACGGCCATAACTTCTAACTCAGGATGAGTTAGAGTCAGTTCTTTATATGGTTGGAGATCCCTTGGAGATATCTTTCCAACGCCATTGAGTTTGCGCATTTTCTATATTATATGAGGGAGATTCCTATCGGAAGTTGGGATGTTGGATTTAGGAAGGTCCCTATCCGCATTTTAGTAAGGGTAAAGTGGTCTTTTCACCCAACTATTTCCTAATTCATTTTAAAGTTTTATTAGGGGTAAAACTAATCCTTAAGTCAGTTTTAGAAAAGTTATTCATGCTTAGGGCTTGGGAGAAAAGAGAAGAGAAGAAGGAGAAGGGAGAAAGATCAAGAATTTATCAAGAACGCCAAGATCATCGAGTGGAATTCGTCGGGGGTGATCTCTATTAAGGCATGTGAGATCTTTCTGTGTTGGGTTAGTTCACCCACAAACCAATTTGTTTAATTCAGCGAATTTTGAGTAGATTGAATGTTGAACATTAAAGTTCTTGAAGAACAATGGTTGGATTCTTATTGGTTGAGTTGTAGTATGCTTTTAGTTGATTGGATTCATGTTTCCGGGTTGTTTTTCGTGTCTAATATATTGGGTATCGAGTTTATTAGTGATCCTAAGTGATTGGGGTGAGATACATGGTAGTTTAGAGGGTTTAGAGATGTAAAACAGAGAAGAGAAGTCGAAACGCCCGTCTGACAGACCCTGGGACGCCGCGCCAACCAGAGCCCCTTAGGACAGTCTCTGTCCGTCAGGCTCTGGTGCGCCGCACCAGCCAGAGCCCCTCAGGACAGACTCTGTCTGTCAGGCTCTGGCGCTTCACGCCTCTCAGAGCACCAAGCACACTTGGAGACCCCGTTCTTTTCCCATCTTTTCGTACTAGTTCCCAAGTGATGTACCCACATTTCTTAGTTGATTCCAATACTCTAAGGTACATCTAAACAATATGAAATTATCCATAAACATGAGATCATGAACCTTGAATCGATAATTAAATCAAGGAAAGTTAATATCAAAGTCAATGAAGCTAAGAAGTCAAGTCTAAAGATAAGAAGTAAGTTAAAGTAAAGTTCTTAAAAGTTTTCAAGAATCTTATCTAAACATTTTAACTTTGTTTTAAGACTCAAATTTCAAGCTAAGTAAAGAGTAAGTTTAAATTCTTTTCTTCAAAGGTATATGGGGACTAAGTATTCCCTAAGAGACTTTAAATGTTTTAACATTTAAAGTAAGGAAACTTTGATTTCCAAAGAGCCTTAGGGCAAGTTTTTCAGAAAAAAAACTATAGCTTTCTAAAAGAAGCAAGCAGGGAAACTATGATTTCCAAGATAACTTTGAGCTAAGTATTTTTAGCACTAACCTCAAAACCGCAGAATCATTATGTTTTTAAAACATAAGGCCAACACATTTTTGGGAGTAGTATTGAGCACTGATATGGGGCAGAGTTCAGACAACTCACAGCCCCCATAAACCATGTAGCCACCATCGGTAGAAAATGTTCAAACTTTTTAGAAGAACCCTTTTTACAATAGACTAGTGGATCCATTAGGCAGTTCAAGTCGTATACCTTTGACCCGGTATAGGATGCGCTATCAGCATAGGTAGATCATTGTATCATCACTATAGTTCTTAAGTGATGGTTGTTAGTTAGAGAAACTCTTACAGAAGTTATTGTATTCTTCTATACATCAGTTTAATTGTATTTTACATACATACCCAAGTTAATTGTATCTTGTATACATTCAGTGTTTACAGTATGTTTCAGACATTTTTTTATATTGCACTTACTTTTAAATTTCATTATATTTAAATGAGTTAAGTTATTCATGAGTTGAGCAGAGTCAAGGTAAGTGTTCCTTCTTACTCCTTTTTCAAGCTTAAGTTTGTTGCTTTTCAGCTCGCATACTCGTACATTCAATGTACTGATGTCAGTTGGCCTACATCGTATCATGATACAGATGCAGGTAACTAGGATTAGCACTCGACGTACCGTTGATCTAGTGAGCATCTCAGAGTCAGTTGGTGAGCCTCCTTTCCTTTCAGAGGACATCTTATCATTTTATTATTGTCTTAATTTTCATTCGTTATGATGATTGGGGTCCTATACCAACATCCCTCTTTATTTTAGAGGCTTCATAGACAGATGGTATTAGTTTTCTTAAGTCTTTTTCTTTCACTTGTAATCGACTAAGACTTGGGTTGCCACTTTGGCTTATGATTATATTTAAGCTAATTTTTGATTTATATCTTATGTTTAAGTCTTCCTCCGATTTAAATAAACTAGGACAAGGGTTCACTCAAGGCCAGCAATGGCCATTGGGTGCTGGCCACGTTCAGGGTGTAGGCTCGGGGCATTGTATACAGGGACCAAATTATGAGAGAGGCATTATGATAAGAATCGGGTTACCAGAATAAATAAGAAAATAATGCGGAAGCAAAATTATTAAAATTAAAAACACAAATTGGAAGATATGTGAATATCATCATCCCAATAGAAAATTCTCCTACTGATATAAAGACAATGAACTCCTGCTCTAAATGTCGTTGCGAGTGATACATGCAACTTCAATTTAGTTCCATCAACAAAGTACTCTAGTGGGCATGGGAAATACAATACAATATCCCTTGAACATGTGTCAAATTGGACACTTTTATGATATATTCAAGCATCCTCAATTATACCAATCACCAGTTTTTTCTATGTACGAGCTATTCACATAAACATTGAAGTGCTTATAGTCATTCAACTCATCATCACTAGTAGAAAGCACCATTTTGAAATCACAATAACCAACACTTAAAAAGAATTATGACTCATTACATAAAAAGAATCATATTCCAACAAGTTATCACACAAAGTTACTTGAACAAGAGAGGAACAATCATCAAACTCATTCGCAAGCTTCCTCCCACAAACATCACACCTCTTTTCAACAAGTGAAAATCCACAATCAACTATGTCATGCTCAATTTTGAAAGAGCTCAAATTACTCTTATTGAACTTGGTGATTGAAGTTAATGCGATACTATATAGCAAAATATCATCATCCTCAAAATCAATGAAGTCACCAACATAAGAATTAAGAGTGTAGTTCATTATCTCCAATAAAACTGTAGGTGTTTTAGGAATACCAAGAATGTGAATAAACCAATTATACACACCAAACTTGGTATTATATAGCAAAGGAATAACATCACCTCGTTTTTCCTTTCTCAGTGGTGTTAGATCCACAATTGTCTTGTTGAACTTTTTGTTATCTTAGACATATCCAATATAATTCTCTTTACCTTTATCGTCATCAACATACACTTTCTCAATTGGACTTGTAGTATCAACCAATTTAGATATAAGTTCATCCAATGACTTTGATTTTTCAATGCATGCTTTCCCATGAGTATCTACAAGAGAGTCAAAACAACTAGAAGAAGAAGTAGGAATGCTAGAGTTAGAATAAGAGATAACATCACTCGAACTCTCTTGTTTTTCTCTCTCGACCTCACTATCATCCTTTTCTCTTTTGCTCTCATGGTCATCTTTGTTTTCTTTTCTCTCATTCTCACTTGACATCCCATTCTCTTCACACGACACAACTTCTCTTTTTTCCTCTCTTAGGATGTCAACATGCACTCTCTTTATCATCTCACTCTTTTCTCTGTCAATTTCTCCATTGCATCTTTTACACGATTCTGATCTTCATAAATTTTAGCAGGATTTAAAGTTGCAAGTGTATATTTTCTTTTGTTTAGCTCAAAAGAAACTCTATTCTTTCTCCTATTATGAATTGCATTCCTATTAAATTTCCATGGCCTCCCAAGCATGATATGACAATCCGCTTATAAGGAGTAATGTGTATAGTGCATGTAAGTTTCAACTTCTCCATAACGTATGAACTTGCCACATTTGTACCACTTTCATTACCAATAATCATAGAACATATATTATCATTTATCCCACACCTTGTATAGGAAAATAGTTTCTCTTCTTAAAGTAGCTATAGTGACATTCTTCTCCTTCAATGGTTTTATCAACATATCAACAAAATTAATCTCATTTTGAGTGCTAGCTTCAATTTCCTTACTTGTTTTAAACATCTCAAAAAGATATCTAAGACACAAATATCTCTCAACTTGACTTTTTTTCTCTCTCCCTATTGATCTCACTCTCTTTGCCTTTTCCCACTCAAATTACTACCTTTGAATGGATCCTTCAAGATTTATATATAAACCTTATTAGTCACAACCTTTTAGAAGTAAGACGTAGAAAGAATCGAATTTATCAATATCCAAATAAATGGGATTGATGAGACAACAAAAAAACCACTTTGGATTATATTTTTTTCTCCAAATTTCCCTCTTATTGATTTTCCTCTTTGAGGTAGAAAATCAAGAATCAAAACAAATTCGGAGTTTCTTGAAATACCATAGTTCTCAAGTAATAGATTTTTTTTTCTTTTTTTTTTTTGTAATTTTGTTTTTTTTGTTGCTTTGTAGCTTAACTTTTGAACAACTATTAAAAGACATTTTTTTTCTTTTACTTTTGAAACTCCTAAGATTATCAAGAACTGAACCTTTATAGAAATTGTCTCATAACACTTAATAAGAATTGGGTTACCAGAATAAATAAAAAAATAACGCGAAAGAGAAATTATAAGAATTAAAGATAAAAATTAAAAGATATCTGAAACTCAAGAATAAGATCCCCAATTTCAAAATAAAAGGCTAAAAACTGTAATTGATCTTAATATTCCAAATTACTGGATTAAGACTTATTATGATACTAATAAAGTCAATTCAATAACTTAGATCAAAAGTGATCTAGACCTCTATTGCGAAGGAAGTAGAGACAATAATTAGTATAAGACTAATCACCTTCTTGAATTTACATAGAAACCAAAGATAACAGATTAAGAATTAATCTGTTATCTAAAAGAATCGTTCTCATAAGGTTGTAAGATAAATCCTAGTCACCACACACAGAAGTGTAAAGAAAAAAAACCTCTCAAATAATATTAATCATGTCTGTTTTAAAATAATAAAATCAACCACTATATATAGGGAAAACCTACCCCAAATAGAATAGGATTTAAATCCTACTTTTATGGAAACTTTAAACTAGGAAAACTTTAAACAATGTAACTTTTAAACTAGGAAAACATGAAAACTTTAAACTAGGAAACTTTTTTAAGCTAGCAGAACTTTAAAATAAAGGTTTTTAAACTAGGAAAATTTGACTAAACTTTGACTTTAACCATTCAACTTTTTGGACTATTTTATTGGGCTTCGTGTGACCCAATCTTCTTTCTTTGGGGCTTGAATTTGGACACCTCTTTCGTTATAAACGTATTCTTGATTTTGTATTGAAGCCCGTCAACTTTAGTACAAGTAGGAGGATATGGATGCTATCACATCCTCACATCCAAATGTGAATAAGATCTTGCTTTGGTCAGCTCTTGGCCAAGGAGGTTGCTATCAAATATGTCTTAAAGACGAGATGTCACGACAGGAAAGCACCCCCTTGACGCAACCGGCATCGTCGTCCTCGTAGAGGACTTGGACAAGCCCTTAGCATTCGTCATAACATATCATAAGTCAAAAATGCGGAAAAACTGAAAACTTTTACATATGAGGTATACATAGACCTCTCACATATCATATATGGAGTTTACATAGACTCCTAGCTTATTGAATCTTACATAGGCTTCTCGTTTAGACAACATAATCATACATAAGAAATAGTCTAATAACATTGTCTCACATTAAACCATCTAAACAGTATTACAACATTTGGGCATAGCCCATACTTCAATACAAAGAGCGCCATATAGGATTATATCAATAGTTTCAAAGATAAATGAATGAAATATTGTGTTTAGACATAACAACTTCATAGCTAGAATAAAAAAATGGTAACATCCCTGAACATTGAGGTTCTACAAATAACTAGGGGAAATGTCCAAGTCTTCTTTCAAGTGGACTTCTAAACTTCAATGGCCCGAACCTACATTGTTTGGGAAAAGGGAAAGAATATGAGTTAGTACAACAACATGTTGTAAGACCCCAAAATGAGTTAGGGTGTCTAGAGACTAACATGGTTGTATTAAGGTTCTAATGTCCTAAAATGTCTTATAATATGGTTAAGAGAAGTGTGCAATGTATTAGGTGATTTGGAAGTCAAACGTCAAGGGTCGACCAAAACGTTGGACTACTAGTCACCTATGTGCCTCATATGTCTATGCATGCTTATATGTGTATGATTGAGCTTATGAAGTCTTAAATTGAGTTATAATGATGTTAAATTGTATTATGTGAAGTTTCGAGAAGGTTGGAGGTCAAACGTCCAAGAACGTCCAAGATGTTCAAAAGTTAGCCCTTGAGACATTCATGTACGTCTTGATGGGGCCTTGCATGTTTGGACGTGTTACAGGTGTTTGTTTTGGTTGAAACTTATGTGAAAGGTCTAAAACTTGTTAAGGGTTGTATTTACGTGGGAAACTTCTGGGTACAATTTCAAAAGTTCCCCGCAAAAGGTCCCACAAGAAGGACCCAAGGCTGGCCGAGACACTGCCTTGGCAGTGTCAATCGACGGACCAAACGACAGCCAGTTGGTCAACCAACAGCCCGTAGGTGAGGTCTCATCGATTGGTACTTAGCTTGGGCAGTTCTCAAGCCAAAAATTGGCCAAGGGCCAATCGACGGAAGCCAATGCACTGCCCGTCGACTGACCAATGACCAGTAGATGGTTTCGTCAATGGTGGCCTGCAACCTGCTGCCTGTGCACTGTTTCATTAAAGGGGTGAATGGGAAATTCACCCCACGTGCCAACCTGACACCACATGATTTATTTGGTTATTTTTTGGTGTATTTAAGTGATCAAAAACGTGATCAACCCATTCCCAAACCAACTCACACAAATTGAACCTTTCCCTCCAAAAATCTTCTCCCTAGAAACCTCCATTATTGTTGAAGCTCAAGGACAGCTTGGATCTTGGAATGGCATGATTTATTCACCAAGTTTTAGAGGTATTAATGTAGATAAAGGTATGGTGATATTCATCTCTAGTTATCCTTCCATCTAGATAGTTAAATCTCAAAGTTCCAAAAGAGAAAAATATGATCAAACATCTTCTTCTTCAATCTGCCATGGGTTCTTTCTAAAAATGTTTTGAACGATAAAAGCATGCTGAATTGAAGTTAATACAGTGGTTTTAACGTGAATTTGACTCCAATTGCATGATGAACCCATGTCCCTTCCAAACTTGATTTAGTCTTTGCATGGGCTTTGTGATCTTGATTTGTTGTCTATTGAATTATGATTCTATTATGTTGAAGTGGTTATATATACTATTATTTACATGAATTAATGTTGAATTGATGTTGAAAGATCCATGATGATCAATGTATGAAGATTTGAACATGTTTAGCCTAGTTTCCATGGTTCACTGTAACATTGGCCTCTTAATGATTTAATGTGGATTTCGATCATGTTAAGTTGCTTATATCTACTGTTTTAGGTTAATATCATGATTAAATTATGGATGGGAATATCTTATGATTAAATTAAGGAAGAATTGGCATGAATTTATCTAGTCTCTTTTAGTCTATCGATTGATAATACTATGTATATGATGTGATCTCGAATTGTGGATATATGAAGCATGATTCCTTTGATGTAGTGATCTATTTAGCTACTGTCTAGCATGTACATTATTGTTAAAATATTATTGATTATCAAGGCCTTAGAGAATCAATAGTATTGGCTAATTCCTCTTTATTCTAGCGAATTAATAAGCCTAATGCCTATGTTGGAAGCTTGATCTTGAAGTGCTTTAAGCATGATTTCGTTATGACTACGTGTATGATTAGCTAATGCCTTTGATTTATATTATTGATGAAATATGATCTATAATCCATGTAAGTGAAATCGGTTGATGATCTATGTCCTTGTACATTCTAGTATGTTAATGATATGTTGTACTAGTTTGTAGCATGACCTTGTAGTAGCTTATGCATGATTTCGTATATGATTTTTTTGTTTTAGCTACTGCGCATACTTGAATTATTGATGAAAGAGTAGTAAAGGTCAATGATGACCAAAGGCTAAAGGATGGGTAAGAATTGCTCTATTCTTCTACTTCTCTATTTCTTTATGGTAATGTCGATGAAGCCTTGTATGACATTGTGTGGTATGGTCCACTTATGGTGGCAGTGTTTACTTTATTTTCATTATATATGTGTTGACCATGGCCTTGAAGGCAAATTGATGAACTTATGAACATGTGCTCATGATGATACTATGAGAAGTTTATGCCTACTTTCCTATTCTTGTTGTGAGCTAGGTTGTATGGCTATTGTATAAGCATGTGTATATGCATGTTAGGGTAAAGTAGAGGTGCTTCCATTGATGTGTTAAAATGGTTGATAATCTCTTACCTATGTACCCCTATGTGAATGCATGAATAGTACAAGTTAGGAGTCTTAAGTGTGATATGAAGTTGACTTGTCTCCTATGCTATTGTGGGTTGTGTGGTCTATGCTTGAAAGAGTATTATGGTCTAAGAGGGTGGCTGCCTCAATGTGTTGTTGATAGCCATTATGTGATCATGTTGACCAATGTACACACACACTCACTTTACATACATGTTATAAGTAGTATAGGTCATGGTGTCTAAATGAAAGGTAGTTCTCATATTCACTAGTGTCTACTACTATGTATGTTAAGATGATGTTTATGAAAGTATGTTATGTATTTCCTCACTAGGATGACTTGATAGGTGTACTAGTATGGGCAAGGGTATGGGACCTTGTCTATGCATTTCTCATGTGTACCTTGATAGGATAGTTCTAGTTTTGGTTTCTATATGTATGAATATGATGTATGAATATGTGTGATTTAATGTGTTACGTGAAAGGTTTGCTCACATATATGTATGCACACACATATGAATGATGGTCTAGTCAATAAAGGAGCCTTGAAAGGTGTGCTCAAGTGTATCCTTAACTAGATAGTGCTAATGCATATGATATGTCTATGTGAAAGGGTTTCTCACATGAATTAGGTTGATGAACTCTCATCTATCACCTATGAGTTAAACATATGAGGGGATGACTCTCCTATGTTTTATAAAGAAATGATAATAAAGGCTTTTTTCAATAAAGGGAACTTAGCTTAGCACCGAGTGAACTTGTAGATGAGGGGGTGACAGTTTCCAACATAAGGAAGGTAGGGTTCACTACGGTCCTCATGTGAGGGAGTGACACTTTCCCAAATAGGGGAGGTAGGGTTCACTACGGTCCTCACGGGGTGGATAGCCTCATAACCTAAAATGAGTGTAGAGTGATATTTTCATGATTGCCCCCAAGTTCCATAAACTATGCTTGCCACATAGGATCTAGCAAGTGATATCACCTAATATGCTAGCATGTGTTAATGTTCTACCTTGGCTAGGTAGGAACACCTTCCATTGGTGTAAGGCTCTACAACACCAAATTCCATGTTTAGAACCCATGGTCTTAGTGTCGGTTAAGGCTATAGTTTTCCTAATGTAAAATGGATAATGGAAGTAATGAATAGGACCCTAACTAGGAGGACATAAGGTAAGTTACTTAGTATAGGTGGAAGTAATGAACTCATCTAGACATTGCATAAGTAGCTCCTTAGGAAGTCCTAGGAAGGTTTCTAATGCATGTCACTATGTATATGTTATTTATGCATGACTTTGTAGTATTGGTCTACTTGTTATAATAATGCGCATGGTATAAGTCTATATGCATGATGTTGATCTTATTGACCATATGATGAAGTTCTTGCTTGACATAAATGAAGTGTTTTCTCTCACTATGTTGATGAATGACTTGGATGTAAAGAGCTTGGGGTCTCATGATAGGTTTATTAAGTATGTGTCAGGTTATGGGGCCTTACATGTACATTGCACTAATAGACTTAGATTTGGGGGCAGGAGTTAGGTCTTATAAGGTTCTGTGTGAAATAAAATAAGTATATGTGCATAATGGCTAGGAGTTCACTGTCATGCCCTTTTAGTCTTGGCCTAAATATATATATGTTGTACTATACTCCTATGATGGTATGTGTTTCTTCATGTAGGTTATATGTATGGTTTTCCTTGTGGTCCTAAGGTGATGCATTGCACCAAGTATCACTAAAGGATTAGTTGGGAGGTTAATGAATGAAAAAAGGGAAGTTCACTGTTAAGGAGAATGAGGTCACTGTAAAGTGACCTCAAATGGGACTTAAAGTCTATATGTGAATTTCTATGATGTTTGGCCTTTGAATATGATTATATGAAGTATGTGATTGATATAAATGTTATTCATAAAAGTTTTATGATGATTTACTTAAAATGACATGAAGTATGATTTCAAAGAAAATGTCCCTTTTAAATGCATGTTTTTGCATGATTGCCATACTTAGTACATTCTTGTGCTAATCCCATTCTTCTCTAATTTTTACACAAAGTGTAGGTTATGGATGCTTAAAGGATGTCTTGAATGGTGAAGAGCTTGATAGATGATTCCTAAGGTCAATGAAAGGAATCCTTAAGTTCAAGGATCTCCTACTTATGTCTTTAATGTAAAGTCTTTAAATATTGTATAGTTATGTAATGTGTTGATACGCTCAAATTTACTTCTCGAAAAGAAGTATAAGCGGTCGTATCAAGTAAAGAACCCAACTATGAGGTTGGGGTCGATCCCACGAGAAAAATGATTTAGACTTAACTTTAACCTACTATTACTTCTATTTAGTCAAGTCCTTTCCGAAAACAAATAACACAAAAGGGGTTTTAAGTAACGAATATAATTAGCTATTTCTAAATAGACAAGTTCAAAGATTTGATTTTTATCAAGTAATGAGAGTAACTAGGGCTTAAGTGTTCCCCACAGGTTCATAACTCGGCAATTCTAGCAATAACAATGATTTCCTAATATTTTGCATGCAAAGTGGTAAGTTATGTATCCCTAATTCCTTGGTCCGGCAAATAGGAAATTTCACTCCACACCTTGGTACGGCTACGTGTGTATGCTTTATAAATCTTACCTTTACCTCATATTAAGCATCATAATCGATCTTTGGCTTAGTTGTTACTTCGCACCAATCAACACTAGCCTATTAGATAGTGTATACTGAATCTACGTTGATAATTCTTTTCTTATTATCTACCTCCTTGGTCCGTCAAGTAGCAACAAGGCGAGTTCTAACATGTGCACTCATTAAAAAGACTTCTAAACAAAAAAATTATCAATACATGCAAGACACTATTCTAGAATTGTTATTTTAGCTAGTTTTTACCTTGTTATTTACCCATGGTTCCCACAACCCTAGTTATGGATTTAGTTACCCATGTTAATAATCACACAATTCATATTAGTTTGATACGAATTCATGTACTTACTTTGATGAGATTAAAGAAAACCCAAAAAATTACTTGAATTAATCAATAATCTTGCAACAAACGATTCCAGAAAATAGATAATTTCCAAAATCTCAAGTTTACAAACTTAGAACAATAAAATTGAAAAACACCCAAGAGTCTAACCTCAAAAACGAGGTTTTTACAAATATTTATAATAGTAGAGTCCTAACATAAAAGGGAAATCTATTTAAGGAAAATCTGCCCAAAAACCGCGTCTGAGTTGACGACTGGATGACAGACCGTCAAGGCCACGACGGACCGTCGAGGCCCCCCGTCGTTCCACACTTAGCTTCTTCTTCAGCTGCTTTCCTCTACAACTCACTGTTACCATCGACGGACAAGGATGACGGTCCGTTGAGTGCACGACGGTCCGTCGATGGCTTCCGTTTCTCCACACTTAGAATCTTTTCAAGTCGGGTACTTGAGCTACTTTCTGTTAACGATGACAGATGTGCAGGACGGTCCGTCGTGGAGATGACAATCCGTCGAGAGCCTCCGTAGCCCCACACTTAGTCAGAATTCCCCGAACTTCCTTTAGCAACATTTCCTTCATACGACGGTGGCCACCTACGTACCATTGAGGGGTCGACGGACCGTCGATGGCTCCGTAGGTCGTCACTTCTGCAATTTCAGCACACTTTTTCCGCGTTTTCTTTCTGGACAGATTTCCTGCAAACAAAGAGAAAAATACATTAAAAATAATACAAAAAGGCCTTAGACACACCCTAAACTTAAGGAAAAAGCATTGAAAGTACCGTGAAACCACGGTACATCAACACCCTCAACTTAAATTCATTGTTTGTCCTCAAGAGACGCACTATGACTCACCACAAAATCTTTGTGCAAGAGTATCCTTATTTTAACTTTCGCAATCATCTGGCTATCAATCCCGGTTATTTTCATTATGTTTATGCATGTTATCACTATTAGGCTCACTCATGTGGATCAGACTATGACACAGACTCACCACACACCGACACCTATCCTCTTTGACCTCTCACCAAGGTACCAATTTTCCGATATTGCAACTAGTGTCCTCGCTTCAAAACAACATCCTCATTTTTCACACAATGATTTTAATTTGAGTATAAGGATTTTTTTTCAACACTCGCTCTCAGAACAACTTCACACCTCATTTATACTTATTGCCATAGGCTTGCCGTTATTTTCACTGCTTTAAGTTCACCATAATAGACTCTTAGGATCACGATAGGACTTTCTTAGCTTGTAACTTAGGCTCGGGGTTAGGTAGGATACATTTAGATGTATTTTAGTGACTTATTGCCCTCCTTGACATAATGGCTAAGCGTCCTACCTTTTCATCATTTTTATTCCGCCCTATTTCTTGATTTTCTTGTATTCTTTCACCTTGCTATTCTCCCTTCTTTATCTTTTGTGTAAGTGACTCTTTTCTTTTCATACTTGTATTTTCAAATTTTCAAATTTTTCACTTTTCTTTCAACTTTTCTTGAGTCACTTTTCTTTTGTTCTTTCTCTTTCTTTATTCTTTCAACCCCACTTTCCGGAGCATTCCTCATAATAACCACCCTCAACTCATGGCTTTGCCATGAGTCAAGGTACACAATACCCAAAGTTGGGTCAGGGCCACGACAAGGTTGTTTTTCTGCATTAGCCACCCTCAACTTATGCTTTTGGCATAAGCTGAGGTGCACATGTCCAAGGAGGGACCAGGGCCAACACATTATTCCCAGAAAATATCAGTTGGGGTGAAAAGGAAAGGTCTATTATAAGCTCAAATCATTTGGATCAAGAAGGGATTAATTTCATTCGGTTTTCTGTTATCTAGGCTAAAGATTGGCAATATTGAATAAGGGCCTATGATCCTTTCCTAATTGTCTATCACGGCTTACTTTTAGCAGGACTAACCAGGCAAGTTCTAGCTCAGTACCAATGGTGGAATATTTAAAGTTTCCTCACACTCACTTGACATCTCATTACTTTACCAAATTATCATAAACCTAGTTCGAGCCTTAGATTTAGGGTCATGCAGTGGTGTATCTCTATGTCATGCTTAGAGCCACACATTTATCAGTTACTGTGCCTAGTCATGAAACATTGTTTCTTTAAATCAGGATATCATTTTGTTTAGCCATCATGCTTCAGATTCCATTCCTATACTATGTACAATAGATACCAACATGCCGGTTCAACAATAAAATAACCAGTCTCTTGGGGAAAAAGAACACAAGCAAGAAAACCACAAGAGAGGATCGTGAGTTGGGCTACTCAGACTTCACCCTAGCACTCACTTTCCATTTACCCCACCCCAACAAAAAAGACATGCAATTGTCCCCAATGCATAAAAGTATATAAAATAGAGTGGTAGGGGAAGCAAACCTGAGGCGCAAAGCACCGGCGATCAACAAGCTGGCGGGTCCGGTTTCTCGGACCCCGCTCCCTCTGTAGTAGGAACACCATCAGTAGTGCTCCTCTCAGCAATGACAACACCATCAGTAGTGCTCCTCTCAGCCTCTGCAACTCTGGAACTAGACGCCCCAGCATCCACCTATATAACCCTCAACTGGCGGGCCTCCTCATTAAGCAGCGAGGCTCTTCTCGCAGCCTCCAACTCATGGCGCTCCTTCTTCCGTGCCCGGGACTCATCCTCATCTCTAGTATGGTGCCTCTTGGCACGATCTCGTGGTGGAGGTGGTGGCACATCAGTAGTGGCGAACAGGGCAGCCATCACCGTGTCCTCAGCAGGCTCTGCAGAAAAGGCCTCAGACTCAGGCACCCGAGCCTCCAGTATAGTATCCATGTCTGCTCTCAGACTCTCCAAAGCATCCTGGAGAGTCGTCACATCTACTGTGTGGGATGGCCGAGCGAGAACCCGCAACTCAAATGCATCCAAGCGCTGGTGAACCTCCATGATCTTCCTCTCAGTATGTTGGGCCATCTTTCTCTCTATACACTCCTCTGCCTCAGCGATGGACCTCTGCATCCAAGGCTGGATGTGATGCAGAAGTGTGGCCATTTGGGCTTCTAGTTTCTGGACCCTAGCAAGCGGGACCAGTGTAGCAGATGGGATGAGCGGAAGGAGCTCGAAGCGGTGCTACCACCCGGGATAGACTCGACCGGAGTGGTGTCGGTAGGCTCAGATGTAGCCGGATTAGCCCCTTGGGCCTGCTCTACCGTGGCTGCCAGGTTCTCACCTAGCGTCTGCACCTCTACACGGGGCCCTCTGTTGGGGGCCAACTCATTTGCCTCATCCGGGATGAGAGCGATATCAATCTGACTAGGCGGGGTCTTAATCACATCAATGTGCCACACGGGCACTCCTGCAGAACTGCACAATGCAAAAACCATGCACGGGAAAGGGTAAGTAGTAGTGGCCTTAAAGGCCCTCTCATGCATTACCGCCTGCATTAGCCATGCGAAGTCCACCTCGAACCCCGCAATCATGGCAGCCATCAGTACTGCACGATCCCAGGTGAAACTGTTATCAGCAGCAATGGGGGAAAGGCAGTGTCGGACCAATAGCAATAAGAACTTGGCTGTGAAGGTGAGGTTGGACTTCTTGATACTCCCCTTGGTCTCCCGCACCCAATCGGCAGCCTCACCATCTACGAAGATGTTCTGTGCAATCTACCGCTTGGTGGTCTCTCTCACCTCTGGCTCACGCTGGAATCGGCCATCTTTGATCAACTTCCACCGGTAGTCAAATTCGGCGGTGAGAGGGGTCCGGGTGGCATCGACATCCGCTCCATCGAGAAACCTGCGAATGGCCTGCACGGAAATATCAACCCGCTTACCGCAGACTCGGACGTACTCCAACGGTGCATGTTTGGCGGGGGCTGCCCGCCTATCTAGCTGAGATCGGAGAGTTGCCACATAGGAGGCATAGAACTCTCGGACCATCTTCTCACTATAGCGGCCTACATCTCGAGCCATCCACTCAAGACGATGCTGGTGAATAACTCATCAATAGCCGGCATGGTGGATAGACTCCCAGTGAGAACCCGCCGCTCAAGTGTCAGGTCCGGGTCATGACCCCCTTGTCATTGGGCATCTTGGCATCAGTGTAGACTTGGTATTGCCCCTCGACACACCACCGGTTGGGCTGATAAGCAACCGGAGCGGGGATGCCAGTCTGGGGTGCTGGAGTAGAGTCAGCACTGTCAGCCTTATCAGACGAGGCAGAAGCAGAAGCCTCCTCAGATACGGAAGCCTCTACAGAGCCGGAAGCTTCCTCAGAACCGGATGCCTCCACAGAGCCAGACGCTCCCTCTGAATGTGCAGCCGACCCAGAAGGTGTGCCGGTCAGTATGCGCTCCTCGTCAGATTGGAAGGCAGTGACTACGCCGGGCGCCACCCTCGTAGGCGTGGCTCTAGTGGGGTGGGCAATAGGGGTTGCAGTGCGGGTGCCTGGTGGCACGTACTCAGGGTCACGCTCATCTTCTGAGCCTATGACCAGTCGGTTCGACGGGGCAACGGACTTGGAATATCCTCGTGAGTAGACCCAGTCTTGTTTAGGTGCCATTTGTACCTACAAAGAGAAGTAGTTAGTACTAGTGGAAGCCTACAACACATGCAAAAGCAGAAAACACAAAAGCAGAACACAGAAAAGGAATGGCAGTATAGAAGTACAGAGTGCAGGACAGACCCATAGACAGTTCGTCGAAGGCATGATGGTCCGTCATGGGGGTCCGTCGAGGGACACTTAGAAAATTTTTTGCTGGAGAACATCAGAAGCAAAGGTTTTGACAATGGCGACAGTTGAACATGACGGACCGTCGAAGGCACGACGGTCCGTCATGAGGGTCCGTCGAAGGCACGACGGTCCGTCATGAGGGTCCGTCGAGGGTCACTTAAAATAAAATTTTCAAAACATCAGAAACAAAGGTTCTGACAGTGGCGACGGATATGCAGGACGGACCGTCGAAGGAACGACGGTCCGTCATGGGGGTCCGTCGAGGGACACTTAGAATAGATTTTAAAAACGTCAGAAACAAAGGTTCTGACAGTGTCGACGGTTGTGCAGGACGGACCGTCGAAGGGACGATGGTCCGTCATAAGGGCCCGTCGAGGGATAGTTAGATTATTTTTACAAAAAATCAGAAGCAAAGGTTCTGACACCATCGATGGTTGTGCAGGACAAACCGTCGAAGGGACGATGGTCCGTAAAAGGGATCCGTCGACGGACACTTAGATTAGGCAAGGGAAGTTGGGGTTTACGGACCCTAACGATGGTCTGTCGACGGGGTCTCGTACTGTCCTTCAGGGACAGAGTTTTGCAGCCAATTTGGTACCCCCTTCTTACTAATTCAAAGTATTCTTAGAAGCCTAAGTTTACCTAACATTTACCCAGCATCCCATCAGTCGTAGGGCTTGAATATTCCTAGTTTTAACATGCATTTTTGACAGCCTATCAAACCCCAGGTCAGGAACACAATCATGCAAACATACACCAATTTTTTTAACAATACACCCTCAACCTTTTCAATTTCAGTGTTCTAAGGGACTTAGGACATATGGGTGTAAGTTTAAGCATGCAGGGTCCAAAATTCAGTACCCACACAGTTAGACATCAAGGTAATCAGGAAAATTAACAACAATTAATCTAGCAGATCATAACAACATACCTAACAACTATAGTAGAGGAATAAGAGTATGAACACTAGTAGTTGAAAAGTAGCAATAACCACCACGAACACCGACCGGCAAAGGGACTAAAGAAAATGGGAGATTTGGGAGAGAAAGGAGTTCTTGTGGTTTGGGGGAAGTGTGGGAATCTGAGGAGTAATTGGGAGTTAATGGGTGATGAAGTGGGGAAAAAATGAGAGGAAATAGTGAGGGAAACCGTTTAAGAGGGGCATGTGAAGAGGTGGGTAACTAAAAAGTTTAAAAACTTTTAATATATAACCGGACGGGTCGGGTCGGGTTGGTGGGCGAGGGATCGATGATTCCCCGTCGACGGATCGTAATTGGGTCGACGGTCCATCAAGGCCTCCGTCGTTAGTGCCCTAACTTATAAAAATTGAAAGAACGTAGCTGGACACGACGGATCCTAATGACGGTCCGTCACAGAGACGACGGTTCGTCGATTGTTCCATCGATGGGTGCACCAGACCAGTTTTCTGCAGATTTCTGGTGATATGGTCCCTGCATATTCAACACCCATTAAGCTAATCTTTTTTGTATTTTCTGGACACTTGTTGGACACAGACTCTAAACTACGCTCGAGCCAACACTTCTAATGAAAAATAAAAGAACATTCAAATGGTACATTAAGTAATAAAAGCAAAAATAATGCAACTATTCCTAGAAAACCACGAAATACCTATAGTTGGCTAGAGGATACATACTGGATTGCCTCCCAATCAGCGCTTGATTTATAGTCGCGGCACGACGGAGGAATCTTGATTACTCAGACTTCATCAAGATGGTATGCCTAGATCATTTCATTCGCTGTTTCAGCATGCCCCAGATAGATTTTGATGCGCTGCCCGTTCACCTTGAACCTCACACCCTCCTTGTTCTCCAACTCAACCACACCATGAGGGAATAGTTAGGTGATCAAGTAGGGACCAGTCCATTTGGACTTGAGTTTGCCTGGAAACAAGCGCAACCTAGAATTGAATAAAAGCACCAAATCCCCAACCAAAAAATCACGTTTCTCAATCTTTTGGTCATGGTACTTCTTCATCTTTTCTTTGTAGAGGGATGAACTTTCATATGCCTTCAAGCGAAATTCATCAAGCTCATTCAACCCGTTTAACCTCTGTTTCGCAGCCTTATTCCAATCCATTTTTAACTTCTTTATTGCGTACATTGCTTTATGCTCTAATTCAATCGATAAGTGACAAGCCTTCCCATATACAAGTTGGTATGGGGACATACCTATGGGAGTCTTGTATGCTGTCCGGTAGGCCCAAAGAGCATTATCAAGCCTCCTTGACCAATCCGTTCTACTAGCATTCACTGATTTCGCCAAAATCTGCTTAATCTCCCTGTTTGACACCTCAACTTGCCCACTAGTTTGAGGATGGTAAGGAGTGGCCACATTATGGCGAACCCCATATTTTTCCAATAATCCCTTAAATAGCTTGTTGCAAAAGTGGGATCCCCCATCACTGATAATAGCACGTGGGGTGCCAAAGCTGGAAAATATGTTCTTTTTCAAGAATGCAGTGACATTCTTCCCTTAATTATTTGCAAGTGCGATAGCCTCCACCCATTTAGACACATAATCGACTGCCACAAGAATGTACTTCATCCCATGAGAACTCACGAAAGGGCCCATAAAGTCAATGCCCCACACATCAAATAATTCAATCACAAGAATGGGATTTAAAGGGAGCTCTTGCTTTCTCGAAATGCCACCATCTCTTTGGCATCTATCATATGCCTTGGCGAACTCATGAGCATCTTGGTGGATAGTTGGTCAATAGTAGCCACATTGCAAGATCTTGTGGGCAGTCCGAATACCACTATGATGCCCACCTACAGGCGAAGAATGGCATGCCTCCAAAATACTCAACATCTTAACTTCCGGCACACAACGCCGAATAAGCCCATCGGTACAACTCCTATATAAGTATGGCTCATCCTTAAAGAGCTTTTTCACATCATGCATGAACTTTTTCCTTTGATGAAAGGACAATTCCGGTGGGACGATATCAGTAGCCAGATAATTCGAAAAATCTGCGAACCATGGAATCAAGTCTTGGGAGGTAGCCAATACATGCTCATCAGGGAAAGTATCATCAATTTCAGCCTTTTCACCTAACTCCCTCATTGCTTCATCTTCTAATCGAGACAAGTGATCATCAACTTGATTTTATGTCCCTTTTCTATCTTTCACCTCAAAGTGAAATTCTTGCAATAGTAATATCCAACGAATCAACCTCGGTTTTGCATCCTTCTTTGCCATCAAATATCTCAAAGCAAAATGATCAGTATGCACTATAACTCTAATGCCAAACAAATAGGAGCAAAATTTCTCGAAGGCAAAGACTACTGCAAGGAACTCTTGCTCAGTCATGGTGTAGTTCTTTTGGGCTTCATTGAGGGCTTTACTAGCATAGTATATGGGGTGAAGGATTTTATCCCTTCGTTGTCCCAAAACCACACCAAGAGCAACCCCGCTCGCATCACACATAACCTCAAATGGCTTACTCCAATCCAGAGAAATGATGATAGGTGCAGACACCAATTTTTCCTTTAGCTCACCAAATGCCTTAAGACAGGATTCATCAAAATATAACTTACACTCTTTCTCAAGCAACTTGCACAAGGGATGTGCAATCTTTGAAAAATCCTTGATGAACCTCCGGTAAAAGCCCGCATGCCCAAGAAAGCTTCTCACACCTTTTACAGAGATGGGTGGAGGAAGTCTCTCTATCACCTCAACTTTAGCTCGATCAACCTCTATACCCTTCCCTGAAATGCGATGACCCAATACAATACCTTCTTTCACCATGAAGTGACATTTTCCCGAAGCACAAGGTTGCAGTGTTCACACCTCTTAAGAACCTCGGACAAATGACTCAAACACTGCTCAATGGAGTCACCAACCACTGAAAAATCATCCATAAACACCTCAATAGTGTCCTCCACCATATCGGAGAATATTGACATCATACATCTCTGAAAGGTGGCCGGTGCATTACATAACCCAAACGTCATTCTCTTGAACGCGAAGGTCCCATAAGGACAAGTAAAGGTGGTTTTCTCTTTATCTCCGGTCTGATTATAACCCATATAACTATCAAGAAAATAGTACCACCCCTTTCCTGCAAGTCTATCCAACATCTGATCCATGAAGGGCATAGGAAACTGGTCCTTTTCGGTCTATGCATTTAATTTCCGGTAATCCATACACACCCTCCATCCAGTCACCGGCCTCATCGGAACAAGCTCATTTTTCTCATTGGGGACCACAGTTTTGAAGAGCCTCTTGGGGAAAGAGATCCCAAGAATGAATATCTTCCACACCTTAGGATTCCTTCGTGTTTGATGGAGAAAATATGGAGTCTTGATGCCCTAGTGGTCCTTGAAGCTTGGTATTCAATGGAGTCTTTGAATAGAGAGAGAAAGTAGAGAGAAGTTGAAGAGAATTGGGTTTGGGAAATATGGGGTGTTACATTAGTTTAATGAGTTTTGTCTTTATATAGTCCCTCAGATTACTTCATTAACCACACCTTAACCCTTAATTATTCAACTAACTAATTAACTCCCTAACTTTAAAACTTGGTAGTCGACTTTGGACCTTCGAACGACGGTTGCCCGTCAACTAGGCGTCGATCAAACGACGGTGCCGTACTGGCAAGCCGTCATTTGATTCAGAGACTGTTCAGTTGGACATTTTGGGAAAATGGCTAAGTTTCAACCAACGGAGCCATCGACAGAGCATTTCTCAAATGACAACTCATCGTTTGGCTTGTGGATGCACACTGTCCAATTGACAGTTTTGGGTCCAAATGGAAGGGTCCTCTCTAATGACCCTTATGGTGGTCTTTGGGGGGTCGTACCCGGAAGTTTCCACCCTAAAAGCACACTAATACATATTTAGTACCTTTTTACCAAATTTCATTAAATTCCGACTCTTAAAACCCCATGAAACATGCCAAGGCACACTAGCACACATTACACAATTCTGTAGACGTCATGGTCGTTTCTTAACATTTTGACTCTAACACTTCCTACTTTGTTTCAATTCATTATTTTAGGCTTAGAAACAGTGTTTCAAGTCTTAGTTCATCATGTGAGGCTCTAGACCAAGGTCATGAACTTTCGGAGTGTTACATTGTCCCCTCCTTGGGAACATTCGTCCCCGAATGACACTAAAAATCTTTTTGTAGGAAATTAGGAGACTCAATACTAGCAGCCCAACCAACAACATCTAATTATCATGAGTCACTACTCATTGGAGTAATTCACAACTCCATTCATCACATAAACATGCATCTACACATAGCTACTCAAATCACAATTTACCACATATACGAGCTGAACCTTACAACATAAGAAACTACCTTCTTAATATTTACAATCATCAACAGTCACTTATGCCAACCTTCCTTCAAAATACACTAACATGCTCAATACCATTTCATGAAGGCAACAATACACATAACACATATAAGTGCAAGTTAAGCAAAAGATCATTTTTACTTGAAAACTCATTTTAGCATGAACCTTTACCATAACTATGCACATTTTAGCAAAGCAATCCAAATTCACCATTATTCATTATTTTTAAGAGGATTGTTACTAACCTCAACTTTGGCTAGAATTTTGAGGAAAAGATGAGGTTAACGGGACTTCATGTCGGCCTCGGCCTCCCATGTTGCTCCTTCAACTAGGTGGTTTCTCTATAGGACTTATACGGAGGCAACCTCTTTTTTCCTCAACTTCTTGACTTGGCGATATAGAATTTCCACCTGAACCTCTTCATAGGAAATGTTCTCATCCACACCTAACCCTTCAATAGGGAGAATGGACACGGGGTCGCCAATACACTTCTTAAGCATGGAGACGTGAAATACTGGATGAACCGAAGTGAGTTCACTAGGTAGTCTCAACTCATATCAAACATTTCCGACCAGTTGCAATACATCATAAGGACCCACATACCGGGTACTTAGCTTCCCCTTTTTGCCGAATCTCATCACTCCTTTCATAGGTGAAATCTTCAAGGACACCATATCACCTAGTTCAAAATCAAGGTATCTTTTTCTATTGTCGGCATAGGATTTTAGCCGACTATAGGCTGTTTTTAACCTATCTCTTATCACCCGAACCTTCTCCAATTCTCCATAGATTATTTCGAGAGCAAGGAGTGAAGAATCACTAACCTCAAACCACCCAACCGGAGACCTACATCGCCTACCATAGAGTGTTTCAAAAGGTTCCATGGAAATACTCGAATGAGTAGCTATTATTATAGGAGAACTCAATCAATGGTAGGTGATTGTACCAAATTTCCTTTGAAATCTATTACACAAGAACAAAACATATCTTCTAGGGTTTGAATAGTATGATCCGCTTGGCCATCCTTTTGGGGATGAAAAGCGGTGCTAAGATTTACTTGAGTACCCAACCCTTTTTTAAAACAACCTCCAAAAATGAGAAGTGAATCGAGCACCTCTATCCAATATAATGAACAAAGGGATCCTATGTAATCTCATTATCTCATTAATGTATATTCTTGCATAGTCCTCCTCCGAATAAGTAGACTTGATGGGGATAAAGTGAGCGGATTTTGTCACCCTATCCACAATAACCCAAATTGAGTCATTTTTCCTCCAGGTTTGAGGCAACCCAACAACAAAGTCAATATTAATTTCTTCCCATTTCAAAGTAGGAAAATCCATTATTTCGGTTAGACCACCGGCCATTCATGCTCGACTTTAACTTGTTGGCGATTTGGACACCTAGCCACAAACTCCGCTATGTCCCTTTTCAAATCATCCCACTAATAAACCTGTCGAAGATCACGATACAATTTAGTGGCACCCGTATGAATAGAATATCGGTAACCATGAGCTTCGTCAAAAAATTTCCCCCTCAAATTATCAACAGTCGGTACACACAATCTACCTTAGTACCTTAGGACACATCCCCTCATTGGGAGAATGCCTCATTGAATTTGCTAAGTACCGATTCATTTAACTCCATCAATACAGGACCAAGGCGTTGCTTAGACTTTACCTCAACCACTAAAGATGATTCGGAGTTATGATGAACCATAGACCCTCCTTTTGGAGAATCTTCCAACTGAACACCCAACCGAGCCAATCTATAAACCTGTTTAACCAATTCCTTCTTATCATTGGGAACATGGGCTACACTACCCATTGACATGTGAATTAGAGAATCCGCAACCACATTGGCCTAGCCGGGGTGGTAAAGGACACTCATGTCATAATCCTTCAAAAGTTCCAACCATATTCTTTGTCGGAGATTCAACTCCTTTTAAGTGAAAACATATTGAAGACTTTTATGGTCAGTAAATACATCCACATGAACACCATACAAGTAATGCTTCCATATTTTCAAAGCAAACACTACGGACTCTAATTCAAGATCATGAGTTGGATAGTTCTTCTCATGCACCTTGAGTTGTCTAAAGGTCATAGGATACCACCTTCCCATGTTTCATAGAGAAACAACCCAAACCCACCTAAGAAGCTTCAAAATATACCACAAAACCCTTGGTAACCTTCGGTAAAGTCAACACCGTAACAGAGGTAAGCCTATCTTTCAACACTTGGTAGCTTGTTTCACATGCCTCCGACCACTCAAACTTAACATTCTTTTGAGTCAAGGTAGTTAAAGGAGAAGGAATGGATCCAAACCCATATACAAACCTCCTATAGTACAAGGCTAGACCCAAGAAACTTCTAATATAGGTTAGAGTCAAAGGTCTAGGCCAATTCTTAACCGCTTTGGTTTTCTTCGGATCGACATCAATACCCTCACTTGAGATAATATGACCAATAAAAACAACCGATCTCAACCTAAATCACACTTACTATACTTGGCAAATAGTTGGTGTTCCTTAAGGACTTGCAATACGACCCTCAAATGGTCCATATGCTCACCCTCACTCTTTGAATATATCGAGATATCATTAATGAAGACAATCACAAAGAAATTAAGGTAATTCCAGAACACTCTATTCATTAGGTCCATAACAGTCGTCGGGGCATAAGTGAGACCAAAATACATCACTAGGAACTCATAATGACTATACCTAGTTCGGAAAGTCATTTTAGGTATGTCTTCACTTCTCACCCTAAGTTGGTGATACCCCAAACTCAAATCAATTTTAGAAAAGTATCTTACCCCTTGGAGGTTATCAAACAAGTCGTCAATCATAGGGAGAGGATATTTGTTATTAATGGTGACCTTATTGAGTTGAGGTAATCAATGCAAATCCTAAGGGACGCATCATTCTTCTTAACAAATAACACCGGAGCTCCTCATGGCTAAATAATAGGCTTTATGAAACCCTTGTCTAATAAGTCTTTGAGTTGAAGCTTTAGCTCTTTCAACTCGACCGGAGCCATCCGTTAAGGAGGGATTGAAATAGGCTTTGTATCCGGTAATAGGTCAATACCAAAGTCTATTTCCCTTTTGGCAGGAATATCGGACTCAAGATCCTTTACCCTCACAATATGATAATGACACACCTTAGAGGTCATCTTACAAGCTTTTAGACACGAAATGATTTGACCTCTAGGGATTGATTACCCCCCCCCCCTCCACTCTAAGACAGTTTCATTAGGAAAATTGAACTTAACTACCCTTGTTCTACAATCAATGGAAGCAAAACAAGCATGTAACCAATCCATTCCCAAAATGACATCAAAGTCAACCATATCAAGTTCTACCAAATCCACCCATGTAACTCTATTGGGCAAAGATATAGGACAATTCCTAAAGACTTTTCTCGCCACAACAGAGTCACCCACCAGGGTAGTAACCACAACAGGTTCAACTAGAATATCGGGTAGAATATCAAACTTTTTAGCTATTTGAGGAGTTACAAATGATAAAGTAGCATCAGATTAAATTAAAGCATAAACATCAATAGTGAAGCCTTGTAACATACCGTTGACCACATCGGGAGATTCCTCTTGCTCACCCCTACAACGGAGAGCATAAAAGTGGTTCCTCTTTGGAACATCGGAACTAGGACCACTTGCTTGAGCTTGTATACTCCACTTATCTTGACTTATCACATTTGGACAATCCCTAACCTTATGAAAATCTTTTCCACAACCTAAGCAATTTCTCGTTCCCACCAAGTATTCACTCCTATGCTTCTTACCACACTTGGCACAAGTAGATTTCTCACTATGTTAATGTCCACTCCTTCCCTTTTTGGACTTAGGGTTAGACACCCTATCCTTGTTAAACTTGGGGAAATTAGAAGGAACTTGATTGGATAACCTCTTCTTGAGTCTAGGCCTGTCTTGAATTTCAAGCCTACCCTTGGAAGTACCTCCCTCATAAGACTTGACCCTCTTAAACTCCCTATTATTTCTCTTGAGTCTAGTTTTCTCAACTTGTTGAGAATGCACCATCAAATGAGAAAAATCCATATTTTCATGAAGCATCGTCGAACGACACTCTTCAACTAGATCATCATACACTCACGTCACAAAGTGACTCATCTCATCCCTAGGATTGGATACCAAAGAGGGAGCATACTTGGATAATTTAGTGAACTTCAAGGATTACTCTTGCACACTCATACCTCCTTGACGAAGGTTGATGAATTATTCCACTTTCACCTCCCTTTTCTCTCTTGGGAAGAACCTATCAAGAAAAGCCCTACTAAACACATCCCAAGTTATAGGACCTGCGCTCAAAGCCCTATTGTCTCTCCATTGGGTATACCAAGTTGAGCCACATCCTTGAGTTGATATCAGGCTAGCTCATCCTTCTCATTAGAACTCACTCCCATAGCATATAGGATCTTGTAGACCTCATCAATAAAGTCTTGGGGGTCTTCATTCACCTTAGACCTAAAGAACATTGGAGGGTTCATCCTTGTGAAGTCCCTCAAGCGAGAATCCAAAGTACTAGCATTTTGTTGAACACGGGGTCCAACTTCCCAGTTTGCTTGAGTCGTCATGGCTTGAGCTTGAGTATGTACTGCTTGGGCTTGGGTAGTCATAGCTTGGGACAAACATAGAAAGTCTGACCTTATCTCTCCATCCGTCATAGGTGGAGGAATGTCCAGAGCTTGGTCTTGCGGAGGAACTTGATTGCCTTGTGGAGGAGCTTGGTTCTCTTGGGGAGGAATTTCTGCATTAGACAAATATTCCTCCACACTCCTTGTGGCTTCCCTTCTCGTATTCATATCCTATATCTACAAGAAAATATTATAAGAAAAAAGGGACAAATAGATCTACCACTCTTGAGGCGCGACATTCAAGATTACCAAAAAGTGAGAATTCCTAAGCATCACATAGTGTCTCATTCATAAGTGTGGGGAAATTCACACACATGAAAAAGACTCTATTTTGACGTGGTTTAGTGAGACATCAATCCTAAGATTATTTCAACCTCATGCTCTGATACAAAGTTGTCACGATGGAGGAGCACCCCCTAGACACAACTGGTGTCGTCCTCTTTAGAGAGGACTTGGACAAGCCCTTAGTATTTGTCATAAAATATCATAGGTAAAAATACGGAAAAATTAAAAACATTTACATACTGAAGTATAAATAGACCTCTCACATATCATATATGGAGTTTACATAGACTCCTCGCTTATTGAAGCTTACGTAGGCTTCTCGTTTAGACAACATAATCAATACATAGGAAATAGTCTAATAATATTATCTCATATTGAACCATCAAAACAGTATTACGACATTTGGGCATAGCCCATACTTCAATACAAAGATCCACATATAGGCTTACATCAATAGCCTCAAAGATAAAGGAATGAAGTAGTGTGTTTAGACATAACAACTTCATAGCTAGAATAAAGAAATGGTAACATATCCGAACATTGAGGACCTACCAATAACTGGGGGAAATGTTCAAGTCTTCTTGCAAGTGGCCTTCTGAACTTCAATGGCCCGAACCTACATTTTTTGGGAAAAGGGAACAATATGGGCTATTACAACCACATGTACTACGTATGGAAACATATGCAAGTAAAACAATTGAAATCATACTTAAAAGGACATTTTCTTCCAAACCATGCTAAGTCACTTTTAAAAGTCTTTATGCACAATTAAGAACATTGACAAGACAATAGACATAACATCACTTAAGAGAAGTCAATATTCAACACAAGACTAACATCATCATAATGTCAAGTCAACATGGATATTATCAACATAAGGTCATATTGACATGAATGCATCCTATTAAGATCATATAAGCATGAATAACTCCAACATAATGTCATCACAATAATTCATGTACAAGAGTTCATAACATCTCATCATATAAGACCATTATTCACAACCATTTCCCAAGCCTACAAGTGTAATGCTTATGTGTAGCCCTATAACACCACATAATCAAGTAAACCAAACAAAGGATCATAAGCAATGTCTACATTTCATATATATTCATATCATGCATGTTCTTCATCATATATATCAATTTAGACCAATAGCATGTTCATCAATGAAACTAACATCATATAGGATCATGAACATGTAAATTCATCATATACATTTCATTCATATCATCAGTACATAAGAACAACCTCCTAGGACTTCCCTCAAGGTCAACTTGTGCCATGTTTATGTAGAGTCCCATACACCTACGTACACTAAGTAGAACCCCTTAAGTCACCCTAGTTAGTGTTCACTTTATTCATTTCATTTTTACTTTCGGGAACAATCGCCTTAACCGACAATATACTATGTGAGCTAACAATGGAATCCGGTGTCATGAAATTCTACACCGAAAGAAGGTGATCTACTTGCAAGGTAGAACCAAAAACATGAACATAACATTCTAGGTGGATCCACTAGCTAGTATTCCTATGGAGGCAACATAGTTAAGGAACTAGGAGAGATGTCTTGAACCCTCTACATGCCCATTAGCATTGAAGTCCTCATCTCATGAGAACATTTGGTGAATCTCCCTTCCATTGGAGAGTCAACACCTCTCATTGTCAAGTTCACTCGGTGCAAAGCTAATGACCTTTTTTGAAATGTCTTTAGGCATTTCTTAATCATCATATGTTAGTTTAGGCCATAGGAGACTAACCCCTTGTATATCATGTCATTACCTCATTAGGTATTGCATGAGAATTTCCTTTCATAACAACCCTTCATTTGTGAGATCAACACATCATAATCATATCATAGTAAGGCACAAAAGTGGTTCATATTCAACCTTGTCTTATCATACCCTTAAAATTATCTCATAATTCACATAGTCAAGACATTTCATCATATTCATCATATCATCATCTTCTTAATCTAATCACATATAATACTTCAATTGAATACCATTATCATGTATAAACTATCATCATTGAAATAAATAACTCAAGATCATAAAGTCTTACCAATTTGCCTTCATAAGCCTCCTTCAAGATCTTACCATCAATCAAACCATATCGATCCATAAATCCCCTTGCTAACATCATACAATAGTAATCTATACAAGAACGAAGTCTATTGTATCATCACTAATCAATTCAACGTTAATTCATAAACTCAGGTTGGGGAAAAAGGGTAAAATCATGAAATCTTCCATAAAATTAGGTCAAAGACTATGAAATACAACAATTAACTTATAAACAATCATAATCTATCAATAATAATCAAAGTAAACCAACATCAAATCAATTTGAAAGATAAATTATGAAATTGGAAGAAAACCCAACTTTTAGACATTATTGGAAATCAATTTTGAAAAGACTCTTGGGGAAAGAGAACCCAAGAGTGAATAGCTTTCATACCTCAGGATTCCTTAGTGTTTGGTGGAGAAAAGATGAAGTTTTGAAGCCCTAGTGGTCCTTGAAACTTGGTCTTTAATGGAGTCTTTGAATAGAGAGAGAAAGTAGAGAGAAGTTGGAGAGAATTGGGTTTGGGAAATATGGGGTGTTAGGTTAGTTTAATGAGGTTTAGTCTTTATATAGTCCCCCAACTAACTTAATTAACCATCCCTTAACCCTTAATTAATCACCTAACTAATTAACTACTTAACTCCATAACTTTAAAACTTGGAAGTTGACTTTGGACCTTCAAATGACAGTTGCCCATCGATGGGGCATCGATCAAACGACGGTGCCGTACTGGCAAGCCGTCATTTGATTCACAAATTGTGTTTTTGGCCATTTTGGAAATTGCCTAAGTGTCAAACAACGGAGCCATCGATGAAGCGTTGCCCAAACGATGACTTGTGTTTGAGTGGTGACGGCTTGTGCTTGTGTAGTAATGACTTGAGCCATTTGGAGAAAAGCTGCCCTTATGTCACCATACGTTAAGGGCGGAGGATTGACCGGAGCTTGGTCATCATTAGCAACTTCTTCAAGAGGAGGGACTTGAATACCCTAGGGAGGAACTCCCGCTTTGGCAACCTCTTCCTCAAGTCTTCGAGCGGCTGTTCTTCGAGTATTCATTGCCTGTAATTACAATAAAAGGATTAGTTGCTAAGGGGAGTCAAGACTCTAGAGGCACGATATTGGATTTCTAAGAAAGTGTGAGTTTTCTAAGCATCATATAGTTTCCATATTTACATGTTTGGTGCGCTTCACAATTATGAGTAAGAATCTACATAGACGTGGTTGAGTGAGACATCGACTCTAAAGATATTTAACCTCATGCTCTGATACCAAGTTTGTCACATCCTAGAAGCACCCCCTAGACGTAACCGGCGTCGTCATCCTCGGAGAGGACTAAGACTAGCCTCTTAGCTTACATCATTACAATCATTGGTTTAAAATGCGAAAAATACTTCTCTCCTATCTATTATGAGGTTTACATAGACCTCTCACATGCGCATAATATATTCATATCGAGTCTACATAGACCCTTCGTATAAGAAGATTACATAGTATTCTACTTTTATTTCACATATATATATATAAGATATAACATAGTCTTAAACGGATGTCTCATCTCATAATCATCAAAACAAGAGTATAACAATTGGTCATATACCATATATCAATACAATAAAAAGACACATATAGGCTATACAATCTTTAGTACTCAAATGAAAAGTAAAGAACTAGAAGTCTTATAACTAGAACAACATCAATAGCTTGAAAGTGGCATTGTCCTCTGAAGGTGAGGACCTACCCAACTTGGAGAGTGAGAATTCCGAGTCTTCCTTCAATGTCGTCAAAATACCTTCAACGATCGGAACCTAAAATATTGGGGAAAAGGGAGAAAATGGGGTTAGCACATCACTTGTACTAAGTATGAGACCATATGCACACACAACATAGAAATCATGCTAAAAAGGGGCATTTCATTAAAGCATGCTATTTCACTGTGAAAAGCATTATGCACATTCAAGAACCAATACAAGTCATTAGTAAATATTCATTAAGTTAGACCATGTTCATCACAAGATTAACCACACTAAGTCTAGTCAAGTCAATCATGCATGCCCATATACTTGAGCACATAATCAAAACAACTCTATCATCAAGTTATAACATCAACAAGCATAGATAAGAGTTCATAACATCATAACCAAAGCAAGACAATTACTCATGAACCCTCATTAAGTCCACTAGTTCAATGACTAAACAAAACCCCATAACCTTACTCAATCAAGTAAACCCAATAAGAACCATTAACAATGTCCAACTTCTCATAGAATAGCATTAAGAGTACATATCATCATACTTTAGAAATAGAGACCAAACACATATTCATAAGTGAACTCAACATCATATGGTGTAATCAACATGTAAGATTATCATATACGCATCATTTACATTTATAAGCATATACATACATAAGAACATCCTTCTAAGACTACCCTCAAGGCTAACTAGTGCAATGTATAGGTAGAGTACCATACCCCTACCTATACTAAGCTAAACCCCTTAGGTTATCCTAGTTAGAGTTCATTCATTAATTCATTTTACATTTTGGGAACATCTTGCCTTAACTGACATAGACAACATGAGCTAATGTGGAATCCAGTGTCATGGAACCCTACACCGAAAGAAGGCAGACTACTTGCCAAGGTAGTACAAAAACATGAACATAGCAACTACGTGGATCCACTAGCTCGTATTCCTATGGGGGCAACATAGTTCAAGAACGAGGAGATATAGTTGGGACCCTCTTTATGCTACATGCATTATAGTCTCCAATCTCATGAGTACATTAGTGAACCTACCTTACCTATGTGGGAAGGTACACTCCTCACTCTAGTTCACTCGGTGCTAATCTAGATTCCCTTTTTGAAAGGTCTTTAAGCCTTTATTAATGATCTTAACTTAATTTAGGTCATAGGGTCTATCCATTATATAATCATCATCATAGCTCAATAAGAATTGCATGAGTATTATCCTTTTATTACAATTCATACATGTTGGGTTAGCACATTTACATAATCACAGCATGATAAGGCGCATTGGTAAGTTATCACCATCCTTATAAAATTTACATCTTAGTCAACATCTCACAAACCATAGTCAAGACATTTCAATTCAACATCATACCAACCCTATCAATCTTAATATAAGGTTTACTTCAATAAAACATCATCACTTAATCACCATTATACCAACCCTATTAATCTTAATATAAGGTATACTTCAATACAACATCATCACTTAATCATAAGTAATCATTATTGAAGTAAAGAATTGAGATCACAAGACTTACCCCAATCTCCTTCACAAGCTATCATCAAGGTCTTACCATCAACCCTTCTCAATTCAACCAACAATAGTTTTAATAACAACACACAATAGTAAACAATGTAATTACATAGTCAATTGAATAACTACACAACTATTCATCACTAGTTCATAGCCTAAGGTTAGAGACTTAGGTAAAATTCATGATCTACTTCACAACCTAGGTCAATACTCAAGTACTAGCAAAATTGGATTCAATGTATCACAATCAACTCATAACTTGACATAATAACAACATAGAATAGTAAATCACACATTAACCAAGTCAATTGTACCAATATACACAATACAATTCAAGATCATAACCTAGGGTTAAGGGAAAAAAATCATCTTTCCACAACTAGGTCATTTAATCAAGAAGTAACATAATTGAGTTATAATACATGTTAATCTACTCATAATAACCAAAAGGAATCATAACAAACAAATTCACAAGATGAATTTCGTATTGGAACAAAACCCACTTGAATTTTATCTTTTTGAAATCAATTTGGAGGAACCCTTTGGGGGAAAAGATCCAAAAGGTGAAAGGAATCTCGTACCTTGTTAATTGATGAAGTTTGATGGAGAATATTGAACTTTATCAGCCCTATAATCTCCTTGACCTTGGTATTCTAAGGTGTTCTTCTACTTGGAGAGAAATAAGAGAAAAGGAAGAGCAATTGGGTTTTCAGAATTATGAGGGTTAGGTTAGTTTAATTAGGTTAGGGTATTTATATAAGTCATTAACTAACTTAATTAGACCTCCCTTAACCCCTAACTAATTTAGTAACCACCTAATTAATTAATTTAACTAATCTTAAAACGTGCAGCAAAAACTGTCTTGACAGACGACACCCCGACCCACTCCCTGTTTGTCAATCGACGGCCAAGGGACCAACCGTCCTGTTGGTCCGTCGTTGGCGACAGAGACTGGTCCAAATGGAACCTTGGCCAATATGGCTAAGTTTCAATTTACGGTGGCCATCAACTCTCCGTTGATAGGACCACGCCTCATCGATGGGCACCGTTTGTGGACACTGTCTCTTGACAGCTTTTGCCACAAATTGCAAGGGTCCTCCTCAAGGGCCCTTAGTTGGTACTTGGGGAGTTGTACACGGATATTTTGACTATAAACTAACCCTCATACATGTTATACACCTTTCCACCAAAATTCAGCATTTTTCGACTCCTAAAACTTACTCAAATAGGCTAAGGCACACTAGCACCTCATTGAACTAGTTTCCGGACGTCATAGACATTCTTTGACGTTTTGATTCCTAAACTTCCTAAATGACTTATATACACTATTAATGAACTTAAAATAGTGACAGAACCTTTAGACACTCATGTTAGGCTCTAGAACACATCTTAGACTTTCGGAGTGATACATAATGAACATGTATTGGTCGCTTCTCAAGATTTGATCCCATGGTTCGCCGATTTTGTGAATTATCTAGCTAGTGACACAGTTCCTTCGGACTTGTCATTCCATCAGAGGAATAAGTTCATGTATGATGTGAAAAAGATCTTTTGGTATGAGCCTTACTTATACCAGAGTTTTGTCGATGGGATTATTCATCATTGTGTACCGGAAGTTGAGATGTTGAGCGTTTTGGAGGCATGTCACTCCTCGCCTGTGGGAGGGAACCATAGTGGTATCCGGACTGCGTATAATATTTTTCAGTGTGGGTACTATTGGATAACCATTCACCAAGATGCTCACGAGTTTGCTAAATCATGTGATCGGTGCCAACGAGATAGAGGAATTTCGAAGAGGCAAGAGCTCCCGTTAAATCCTATTCTGGTGATTGAGTTATTTGATATATGGGGCATTGATTTTATGGGTCTGTTTATGAGTTCTAATGGGATGAATTATATACTTATGGCGGTTGACTACGTGTCTAAAAGGGTGGAAGATATAGCGCTTCCTAACATTGAAGGAAAAGTGTCACGGCGTTCTTGAAAAAGAACATCTTCTCCAGAGTTGGCACACCTACGTCCATTATTAGTGATGGTGGCTCTCACTTTTGTAATAAGTTGTTCAAAGGGTTATTGGATAAACATGGAGTTTGCCATAATGTGGCCACTCCTTATCATCCACAGACTAGCGGACAAGTTGAGGTGTCCAATCGAGAGATCAAGCAAATTCTGTCGAAAATGGTGAACGCTAATAGAACGGATTGGTCAAGGAGGCTTGATGACACTCTTTGGGCCTACCAGACTGCATACAAGACTCCCATAGGTATGTCGCCATATCAACTTGTATATGGGAAAGCTTGTCACTTGTCGGTCGAGTTAGAGCACAAAGCAATGTGGGAAATGAAGAAACTGAAGATGGATTAGAATGAAGCAGCGGATCAAAGACTAAATTGGTTGAATGACCTTGATGAGTTTCACCTTAAAGCCTATGAAAGCGCAGCCATGTACAAACAGAAGACGAAGAAGTACCACGACCAAAGGATTGAAAAGCGAGAATTTGCTTTTGGGGACTTGGTATTTCTATTCAACTCTAGGATATGCTTGTTTCCGAGCAAACTCAAGTCTAAGTGGACAGGGCCATTCCTCATTACTAAAGTGTTCTCACATGGAGCGGTTGAGTTGGAGAATAAGGAGGGTGGAAGGTTCACAATCAATGGACAAAGGATTAAGATCTACCTAGGGCATGAGGAGAGTGTCCATGAAGTGGTTGAGGCATATCACCTTGATAAAGTCTGAGTAATAAAGGAGCTTGGGTCGTGCAGTTATGTTAAATCAAGCTCTTCTTGGGAGGAAACCAAAGGTGTATCCTCTAGCCAACGATAGGTTTTTATGTTCTTTGTAGGAATAGTCATACTCTTTCTGTTTCGTTTTGTTCTTAGTTTTATTTCATTTTCACTTATGCACTAGTGATGGCTAGAGATTAGTGTAGGGTTCGTGTCTAAAAAGTTCCTATAAAAACACAAAAAGATTGTCTTAATGGGTGCTATATGTGCAGGGACCAAAACTAAAAATCAGCAGAAAAGGGTCTGGTGCACAGTCTACGGACCCCATCGACGGGCCTTCATCCAATCAATGGTCCGTCGATGGTGTCCGTAGATCCCAGGTATGTCTCGTAATTTTTCTAAGTCTATGCAGCCAACGGTCCTAGTAGACGGACCGTCAACGGGGTTATGTAGGTTCAAAATGCCAGCGACCCGACCCGACCCGGCCGGGCATATTAAAGGACATAATGGTTGGAATCCATTCCCACCTTCCAAATCTTTTAAAATTCAACGTTTTTCTTCATTTATCTCCTTCCTTTCTCATAAAACACCATACTACCATCTTCCATAATCCATCCCAAATCAAAATCCCATATTCCCCAAAACTCTCTCCTTCCAAATTTCCTTTTATATCCTTTGTTCTTCGGTCGGTGATCACGTCGGGCGCGTAGGCTGCTGTAATAGTCCATCTCAGAACCACTCCACTACGAACAAAAGGTATGTCGATTTCCTTTATACTATGAACTCTCGTTCATAAATTGTTTTCGAATATGGGTCTTGACTGAGGGAGTAAACTAAATAAAATTGCATGTTAATACTTGTGGAATATGTCCCTCGGAATGATAGAAAATGGTTGTGTTGTCTTATAATCTGCTTAAGTGTGGTTATGGTTGTACTGTTTGCCAAATCTGACTTAGGCTTTCATACTATGGGTGATTTAGTAGGCCAAATACTTGAAATCAAAACTCTAGGAATGAGGAAATGGTCTCTTGGTTGTTAAATTGTATTGTACAAACTTTCATGGGTCTAAAAGTGTCCAAAAGTGGAGATCTCAAATAGGCCTGAAGTCTGTCTCAGGCCAACAGTATGAGACCCTGTCGACGAACCATCGGTGCATCGACGGGCCGTCGATGGGGTCCATTGATTAGAACATCTCAAAAGTGGTTAAGTCTGAAACGACGGAAGTGGACTACGATCTGCACGACTGTCATTTCATTCAAATATCATGTTTTTCCCGATTTTTAAAATGTTTCTAAGTGTTAGATGACTGAAGTGGACTACGGTCCGTCGATCGATCGACGGGCCGTTCTGCATGTACGTTGTTTCAATCTAAGAGGTCTGAAATTTTGAGTAATTGGAATAATTCTAAGTGTTGTACGACGGATCCTATCAACGGACCCTATCGACGGACCGTCGATAGTTCCCGTCGACATGAAATTGCAAAACTGATTGTGTTATGAATTTTTTTTCTTTCTTCGCTCTGATTGTTTGTGAATTTTTTTTCTTTCTTCGCTCTGATTGTTTGGAGTGTGTAGTAGTGTTTACTTTAGACTAACAACTGCTCTACAGGTAAAAATGGCACCTAAAAGGAAATCATCTACTCAAGGGGCAAGTCCAAGTCCGTGGCCCCGTCTCGTCTGATGGTTGTTACCTCCGACAATGAACAAGATCCAGAGTACGTTCCCCCGAGTTCCACCATCCCCACACCAACTGCATGAGCCACTAGGGGAACCTCTCAAAAGGTGGTTCCCGGTGTAGTCACTGCCTCCTAATTTGATAAGGAGCACACACTGACCGACTCACCTTCCGGGGCTGCCTCTAGCTCTGAAGGAGCATCTGGCTCTGAATCTACATTGGCATCAGGGTCAGCCCATTCTTATAGGTCAAATGCAGACACTTCCTCTTGTTCCACATCTCATGGAGCCACGGGGTCAATGGACCACGACCACGACCACCAAGCCTCGTCTTATGAGGCTTATAGCTCAGAGCTTGCACCCACACCCCGAGCAGATGAACCTGCACCCGTTGCTGAGGAACCCAACCGGTGGTGCGTAGATTGGCAACACTAAGTATACAGAGACGCAAAGATGTTAAATGAGAGGAGGTGATGACCTAGTTGGTGACAGTTGAGCGTCGGGTTCTTACGGGGAGTTTTCACACTATCCCCGAGGTGCACAGATTGTTTACCCAGCACAAGTTGGAGTGCATGGATCGGGGTATGGGTACCTAAAGTAAGGAGATAGTCAAGGAGTTCTACGCTTCCTATGTGGCTATTCCCCGAGGTGCTATCGATAGGCGGGCAAGACCGGCCAAACAGGACCCGCTTACCTCTGTGTTAGTCCGGGGATTCCAGGTAGACATCTCTCTGGCCACTCTCTGCCGATTCTTATATGGCCCTACCACTGAGACACAGTGGGTCCCTATGACTCCAAAATTCAACTACCGAAGGGAGACTGTCAAAAGTGGCGCATTTCAGAAGACAACCGAGCAGCGGTAAAATATGAAAAGATGGTTGGCCCAGCATTTGGCGATTGACGGTGAGAGTGTAGACTGGGTGTTAGACCCCCGATGGCTTATTAAGAAGGCCAACCTTACCTTCACAGCCAAGTTCTTTTGGCTGTTAGTCTGACACCTCCTATCGCCGACAAATATCGATAATATTCTTACCTGGGATAGGGCAGTGCTGGTAGCAGCCTTGGTGGCAGGATTAGATATTGACTTTGCGAAGCTGCTATTCACGGTGATTCATGAGAGGGTTTTAAAGACCTCTACTACTTACACTTTTCTTATCTTCCACTTGTGCAAGGAGGCCGATGTGCCAATTTGGCACGGTGATACACTCCGTAGTCCGGTGGGGATGGTTGATAATAGTATCATAAGGGATGAGGACAAGTTGCGGCTCCACGGGGAGGGCCTAGATTTGAGCTGCAGCCGCTGAGTGAAAACTTGGTGAGCAGTGTGGAGTTAGACCAAGGGGCTGACCCTGCTACTTCAGAGCTCGTGGAAACCACCCGGCTGATTCGACCCATGCCACCAGTCGAGCCCCCAAATTATACCGGTCGACGCCTCCATCTGTAACACTGGTCCCTCTAGCATGGGTCCAGAGATTAGAGGCCGAAATGACCACCTTGCTTCACCACATACAACCGTGGATGAAGAAATCCACTTTTGAGGCTGACGATCAAATATTGAATAGGTTGGCAAAGTAGACTGAGCAGAAGATTCAGACGGTTCACCAGCGCCTTGATTCCTTCGAGTTGCGGGTGCTATCACGACCAGCCTCTACCATAGACCTCACTACTCTTTAGGATGCGGTGTCCAGTCTACGAGCAGATGTGTATGCCATTATAGATATGAGGGGGGCGGAGCCGGAGAGTGTGCCTATCGATCCAGCAGAGGACACAGTGCTTGACGCTTTGTTCAAGCCTTTTGCTGAGCCGCAGCATGAGCCACGTGGTCGTGCCAAGAGGCACTGTTATAGCCGCACGACTGAGGGAGGATATGATGCTTGTGCAAAGAAGAAAGAGAGTACGGACCTCGAGGCTGCTAGGAGGGCTTCATTGGCAGATGAGGAGGCCTGCCAAATTTGGGCCCGAGAGATGGTTGTTGGGGCGTCTAGTTCCATACCGGTGATCGGTGAAAGGAGCACCACTGATGGTGCGGAGATTGATGTGGGAACCACTAATGGTGGCCCAAGTACTGATGTTACGGGTTCCAAGAAACCGGACTCGCCCACTTGTTGATAGATCGTCGGCGCTATGCGCCTCAGGTTTGCTTCACCTACCACCTTGTACTTATATTTTTCATGCATTGGGGACAATAGAATGCTCTTTTTGTTGGGGGTGGGATAAATGGAAAGTGAGTGTTAGGGTGAAGTCTAAGTAGCCCAACTCACAATCCTTTCTCGGGGTTTTCTTTCTTGTGTTCTTGTGTTCTTTTGCACCAAGAGACTGGTTAATTTTCTATTGAACCGTCATGTCGTTATTTGTATAAAGTATAAAAGAATGAAATATAAATCATAATGGATAAAAATTAATGATATCTCGTCCTAAGAAAGTGTTTGCATGAATACGTGAAAATGAGTTGAATGTGTTGGCTCTAATCATGACATAGATAAACACCCACTGCATGAACCTCAAATAACACCTAAGCTGGGAAATCTGACAATCTTATAGGGTAATGAGGTGTCAAGAGAGCGTGAGGAATTTGGAGTGTTCAACAGTTGGTACCTAGCTAGAACTTGCCCGGTTGGTCCTGTAAAAAGGAATCTGTGTTAGACGACTAGGAAAGGATCATAGGCCCTTGTTCAAATTAGCAAGCCTCTAAACTAAAATGAAATTAACCAAATGAAAGTTTTATCCCCTTTTAATCCAAATATATTGAGCCTATGATAAACCTATTTTTTCTTCATCACCAACTCACCTTCCCTGGGTTTATGTGTTGGACCTGGTCCCCCCTTGGACATGTGCACCTCGACTTAGGCCAAAATCCTAAGTTTAGGGTGGCTACTGCAGAAACTGACCTCGTCTTGGCCCTGACCCGACATCGGGTAATATGTACCTCAACTCATGGAAAATCCATAAGTTGAGAGTGGCTATTTTGAGTGATGACCCAAAATTGGGTATGAAAAGAGTTGAATGTTGAAAAAAAAAGAAAAAGTGAGCAAAAGATGTTACTCAGTAAAATTATCAATTGAATGAAAGAGAAAAAAAAAGTAAGAGAAAAGAAAGAAGAGAGTTGAACGAAAAAAAGAAGTAAGAGTCATATCCACAAAGAAAAAAAAAAGGGGGCGGGGAGCAAGGAAAAGATGAAAAGAGAAGAAAAGTAGGGCATAAAAGACAATGAAAGAGGTAGGAAGCTTAGCCGTAATGTCAAGAAGGGCAAAAAGACAATGAAATGTACCCATATGTACCTGGAACCTACATTACAAGCCAAGCAAGTCCTACCGTGATTCTAGAGTCTAATGTGGTGAACTTAAGCAGTGAAAATAAGGGCAAGCCTATGGCGACGAGTACTATCTATGTATGAACCTATTTTTGAGCATGAGTGTTGAATAAAGATCCTTGTACCCAAACTTAAAATAACTGTACGAAAAAGAGGATTTCTTTTTAAGTGAAGACACTAGTTGCTATGTTGGAAAGTTGGTACTTATGTGAGAGGCAAAACCGGAGAGGTGTATATGCATGGTGAGTTTGTGTCATGGTGTGATCCACATGAGTTAGCTTATCAAACCTGGGAGCGTAAGTATGCACTATAGCAAAGAAAGAGTTTGGATTGATTGTCATGTGATTGGAAAAGCTTAAAAGAGTATACTTTTGTACAAAGTGTTGTTTTCAGTCATAGTGCGTCGTTTGAGGACAAACGACAAATTTAAGTTGAGGGTGTTGAAGTACCGTGGTTTCACGGTTTCAATGCTCTTTCCTTAAGATTTGTATGTGTTTAGAGCCTTGTTGTAGTAGTATTAATGTGTTTTGATGATTGTTTTGCAGGAAAGTTGTCCATAATAAAAACGCAGAATACAACTGGAAATTAGTGCAGAGAGGCGACCTACGAAGGCCATCGATGGCCCATAGGTGGTGACCGTCGATTGCACCTTAGATTGATGTAGAAACTCGGGGAAATCTAACCAAGTGTGGAACTACAGAGAGGATCGATTGTCCGTCGATTGATCGACGGACCGTACTGCTAGATCATGTGATCAGAGATAGTTCAAGTACCCGAAGTTGGAGAAATTCTAAGGATGGAGCGATGAAGGGCATCGACGAACCGTAGGTGAATCGACGAACCGTGTTGTTGGTTCGTCGATTGAATCAGAGATGATGTCATCCGAAGGAGAAAAATTACTTTAAGTATGGACTGACGGGGGCAGTCGACGGACGGTCATTTCATCGACTTTTCGTAAGTAGGGTCGTCGATCACAGCCGAGTTTTTGGACAAACTTTCCTTATCTTAATTCCTTTTAATTTAGGACTATGTTTTCTATAAATAGGGATTATACCGTATTTTGTTTGGAGATTGATTTTTGCAAACTTTGACAATGATTCAATTTCCGAATTTGGTTTCAAGTATTATCTTGCTATTTCAAGTTGATTTTCTAGGTTTTCTTCAATAAGTAAGTTCATGATTTATTTCTTAACAACTATGAATTGTGTTCTTGCTTGCATGGGTAACTAAATCCACAACTAGGGTTGTGGGAACCATGGGTGATTAACAAAGTATACCTAGCTAAATAACAATTCTCAAATAGGTTCCATAATGTATTGATAATTCTTTCGCTTAGAAGTCTTTTTAAGGGTGGCCAATGTTAGAACTCACCTTGTTACTACTTGCCGGACCAAGAAGGTAGTTAATAAGAAAAGAATTATCAACATAGATTTAGTGGGATACTATCTAATAGGCTAATATTGATTGGTGCGAAGTAATAACTAAGTCATACATCAATTATGATGCTTAATATGAAGTAAAGGTAAGGTTTAGTAGCTTATACACACGTAGCCAGACCAAGGTACGGGGTGAAATTCTCTAGATGCCAGACCAAGGAATTAGACATACCTAACTTATCACTTTGCATGCAAAACACTAGGGAAGAATTGTTATTGCTAGGAATACAGAGCTATGAACCTCTGGGGAACACATACGCCCTAGTTTATCTCACAACTTGATAAAAACTCAATCTTTACTTTTGCTTACTTGTTTACTTAGAAGTATTAAACAAATTTGTGTCACAACCCCCCCCCCCCCTTTAATTACTTATTTTCGGAAACCTTGGCTAAATATATATAATTGTATATTGAAGTTAAGTCTAAACCATTTCCTTGTGGGATCGACCCCAACCTACTAGTTGGATTCTGTATTTGATTACAACCGCTTATACTTCTTTAGCGAAGTGTAATTTGAGTGTATCAGTATTGAAAGGACAACAAACTATTATTTGCCATGACTTTGATACCAGCTTGTTGGACAAACTGATAATCACACCCAGGATAATGTCCAAACTAAATAGCAATAGGAAGAGAGGAACAACGACACCAAATATTAAAATCGGCAAATATGATACCCGAATAAGTAATACAATAATATTGATGGAAAACTTTGTAGTTTCAAAAGACTACTACTCAACACTCTTTATTTATTACAACTCACAATAATATTACTTCCACACTATTTTCTCACAAACCAAAAAGTAGTTTGTGGATTACTCTCTCTACTCTCTATTGCTTCTCTATTTTGGTGTGTCTTCAAGTGTTCAATTGCTTATAGAGTTTTTTTTGAACACTTGATTACATCATTAATAACATAATGTGGTAGCCAGTTTCCACAAAAATTGGCTGCCAAACTCTACCAAACTTATACCAAACTTTGACCACCTACTTCCACAAATGTGGCTACCAACTTTCACATTGGTGGCTATCAACTTTCACATTTATGACTAGTAATTTCAACAAGTATGACTGCATAATTAATTGTTGCCAAGATTTTATTCCCACAATTTGTACCAGTGACTGAGATTGTTTATGGTGCAATGGCAGCTGATGTTCGGAAGGCTAATGTGAAAGAATTTGAAATGGATCTTAAAAAATAGTTGTTACCACTAACATTAGTTGTGATCAAACACATATAATATGGGAAGAAGTGTTATCACAAGAGATAAAATGACACTCAATTAGAAGATTTAGTGTTCATAAAGAACTTAGTATTTTAATAAGCTAGAGAGCAAGAACTATGATCAGCAAGTAAGTATATCATTTCAAAATAATCTATATATATGACATTTCAACAACGATATATCAATGTTCTACTCGTGATTCTTACAATTCTTTCAATCAAGAATCAATCAGATACACTAAAATAGGCAACTCACATAATTTTCTCAAAATCTAATATCTGTAAGACAACTTGTACAGTTGAAAAGAAAAAAAATTATATGCCAAACATATCCTTTTTAAGCATGAATGCATCTGTTTTTGAGTAATTTCCCTAGATATTCACCCATGTTTGGGAAATTACCTAGGATTATCACTTATGTTTTTTTGGGATCACAATATCACCCAACTTTAACTCTTTTCTTCAAAATATACTTGACAAAAAAAAACATTATCTCTCTCCTAATAGGATGCCATGTCACATTATTCCTTTTCTTATTATTAACATTTTTTTATGTCACATTATTCTTTTTTTATTGTTAACATTTTTAAAATTTTTTTAAATGATAGTCTGTTCAATGTGTGTATAAGAGAGCATCAATTCATTCTTTATGAAAATATAGTTATTTCAGTTTCATAGCAAAAATCTTTATTCTATGTTTCATTTACGAGTATTTGACGTTATATCCATAAAAAAATTTAGTCTTGTTGTCGAGGAAAAAATTAAACTATTTCCTTGAAACTGATGAAGAAGACAATGAATTTAGTAATGAGTTTTTAATCACCGCCTTATAAACAAATTTGATCTTCAAAATAATATTTTTTTTAGCATAAACGCTTCAAAAACGTGTGTAATGATTTGTTATAATTTATGACTAAATAATATTTTATAGACAAGTGGCAACATCACACTGTAGCAAACTATAATGTTACCACAGAGGTTTAAGAAAAAAAAATAAGACACATCATGTGTCTAAAGAAGTGCTTCACATAACTAACAAAAGACACTAATATATAATCCCAAATGTTTTCTAGTGTTTCTCTCCTTCTACAAAGCAACTACATAATCCTTCATTTCTTCTCTTTCAAAATGATTCCTTCAGTTTTTAATGGAAGATCAATCAACAGATTCAACATACACCTGAGCTAACATAGAAAAAAATCTAAGCAATAAAAGCAATGAAAAAAAAAAGCTACGACTAAACATTGAAACTAATGAAAGAAAAAAGAAATTAAAAACTCATTACCTAGTTGTATTTGACTGCTTTGTGAAGTTCAAATTCATTTGAGAATTCACTCACATTTCTGGATGATGAAATTTAGAATAGTCTCAGAAGTCCTCATTTTCAGATTGCTCTAAGGTCTGATATTGAGATTTATTGGAAGATGTGTCAACAACCCTTTTGAGCACATTATAATGACCTTTTGCATTATGACCCTCCTCCTTGCAAATTGAACACCTTTAATTTGCTGTGCCTTTTTTTTTTGACAATTTATAAGGTTTCATGTTTTCGGTCTTCGTTCGAGCTCTCTTTTTAGTAACTTCAGCAACTTTTTGCTTCTCTAGTTCTTCTGGTTCTTTCTTCCTACTTTTGGGCTTCCTCCCCCGCTTTTTCTTCACAACATTAGGAGGAAAACCTTGTCAACCATTTAATACTTTTGGCCAATGATCTTCATAATTTGTTGGGTTGATGGAATGAGAATACACATTCTTGAAGGTGTCAATATGATAGAACGAATTCACATAATCTTGCACCTTTTCACTGTTATCAATAATACTGATATAAGCATGAGGACATGGAAATCTAGTTCGCTCAAATCTCTGACAAGTACAAATCTTAGCCATCATATCAACCACATATCGTCCCCCAGGTCCATTAACAAACACCTTTGGTCCCCTTGAATAGTCAGGTTTAAAAGTAGTAGCCTCATTACTACTTTTGTTAAGTTTTTTGACAATTTTGGGACAAATCTTATCTTTATATTTTTCAATCCAGATTCTCTTGCTATCCAATCTCTTCATTAACTTATTCTTTATCATTTCTAGGACTGTAATGATTGGTTTATCCCTGTCATCAAGTATATACCTAAAAAATATAAGCATTAGTATTAAATAAATAACTATTGAGAGAAATTATATTTTTTAATTTATTTATTGTAGCTTCCACACAAGTTGTTGAGCAACATATCACATATTGTATTTGTTTTAAATAGGGCTCTAGTCAAACTTTGAAATGTTCTTTCTGGATGGTTGAACCATTTTCTTGCCTCTCTATCTTCTTGCTTAATTTTTTCCACACATTTCTTGAATGTTATTTCAGTACTGGCGATTGCTGCATTCCACACTAAAACTTTCAAGGCTATGCCTTTGTGTTTTCCTCTGAAATTTTGGTACATATGCCTAACACAACTTCTTTGTTCAGCAAAAGGAAACAACTCCTTAACTGCTCCAATTAAGCCCTGCGCATAATTATTTAAAATAGTTGAATAGTTGACAATGTAAAAGTAAATTAAGTAAAAATGTATTAACGGTAAAGTGATATAACCTTTTGTCTATCGACATAAACACTATGTGATGACTGTTTCTTATTTCTAGACCCTCACCGAGAATCTCCAAGAACCATCTCTAAGTTTCTTTACTTTCATTTTGAGCTACGACAACATAGGCAACGGGAAAAATACAATCATTAGGGTCTATAACAACTGCCGACAATAAATTTCCTCCAAAATTTCCTTTTAGCCAGCATCCATCTAGGCTAATGTAGGGCCTACACCCTCTTATAAATGCTTCTTTCAGTGCAGCAAAACACACATAAATCCCTGAAACTTTTCTTCATTTCTCCAAATCACAACAGTTGATCTAGGATAGAATTGAATAATCTTCTCTATATGATAAAAGCTTACCATATTGAAGGCTCTCATCTCCAACCACCCCATTTAGAGCTTGAATATTGGCTGTCCATGCTTTCTTATATGATATTGTATACTTGAGGTCCTTTCTTAGAGTAGCTATGATTCCATTTGTACTCCAATTTGGATCAACTTTTAAAATTTCAAAATACCTTCTAGCTATATATTTTGGTGTCATGTGGGGATTATGAAACACCATGCCACCCTTATGAGACAAAATTATAGACTTGTTCTACACAGTAGGATCATCTTGACTTAACTTACTAGCATAGATTCTAAATCGACAGTCTTTCACTTGCAAATACACACCACCCTCTCTGTATCATTGGGATAAAACTTTAGTTGTCTTCTATTTTTAATACCCCACTCCATGCAAGCTTGTTTAAATTATATAAAATTTCCAAACGTCATCCCTAGTTCTAATATTGGCTCATCTTTGTGTTTCTCTTCATTATACTCTACATACGTAACTCTTTCCTGAAGCTTATCTTCTTCTTTTTCAGACTCAACCTCCTCCATATATTTCATCTGAATCTATATAATCAGATTTGGTATTAGAAACTTTTGGTGGTAGAGCCTGTGCAATTGTTGGTCGTCCCCTCCCTTTCACATTTTTGTTTACAACTATAACCTCCTGAAAGTCATCATCTTCACCAGAAATATTATAATCTGAATCATAAAAATCTTCCTCATCAATAGTATTCTTTACATTATCAGTATCTTCTCAAATATTCACATTTATATTTTTACTGTTAATACGACTCAAAAAAGATTCAAACTGCAATGTTGCTGCATCTGGATACTCCTACAATAAGCAAATGATGTTGAGAAGCAAAACGTTTCCTTGTGTCCAGATGAATGAAAGAAAAATACTACATTGTTCATTTAGAAGTAACACTAACGATCCGTTTGGTAGGCCGTATTAGGTAGAATAATGTATTGAAATTTATTCCATCTAATACATTGTTTGGTTACTTCATTTAATTTAATCCATGGATTGATTATCCATCATATGTCGTATTATATTATCCCTAGAAAATGGAGGGATAACTAATCCAAGGTTTGTTAAACATTGGATAAGACCCCTAAATGACTAAACTAACACCTTATTCTTTTTTCTAAATTTCTTTTGTAATTTAATTTCCTTTTTCTTTTATATTGGAATGGTTATAAATGTTCTTTTTTAATTCTTCAAATCCGTTTGGTGTAATTTAATGATTTCACTAATATTTTTTTTCTCCATTTTTTCTTGATTTTTTTAATATTCAAGATAATTTGTAGATTACCCACTTGAACTATTTATTTTAAAAATAATAATAAAAAACTTTAGGTATGAACAATTTAAGTAGTCTTAAATCTATGTTAAGTTTAAGATATATACTTAACCAACAAAAAATTTGAAATACATTGTGCCATCAATGATCTTCTTACTGGTACATCATACCTTAAAATTAATAATAATTCTATGTATATATGTATTTGATTTAACTAATTAAATGGAATAAATAATTCTTTGAAAACATTATACGATCTGGTGGCTATCTACCTTGACCCAATTAAATAAATAAACACTCATAATAACACAAGGGTATAATAGGAAAGAAATTTTTTGTAAAATTATAAATTAAACACAAAATTAAGTGGAAAGTAGTGAACCAAACACTTGACAAAAAATATTTACTTCACTACTAATCCCTGCGTTTCTAATCCATGCATTAGTAGTCCCTGCATTATCAATGTTTGTACCAAGCGACCCCTAAGTGTTTTCTTTAATATGCATAAATTTATTCACTCTAAAAAGACACTATTATCACACCAAAATTAGCAGCAGAAAGTTACTAAAACAACACTAAATATTTCACTGGGAAAGCTTCAAAACAACACTAATATTGCACTAGAAAAGCTTCACTAGTATTCAAGCATTATGTTTTGATTTTCTACGCCTAAAAGAATTTTATTTATATATGTTAATCACTGACATATGAAATTTGTTTTGAATCATTGCTTGAGTGAACACCAGCTACGTTGCACGGAATTTTCACTTTCGGTGCCGCACTCGTGTCGAGTCCTCAATAAATACACTATATTGGAGAATCTGACGCACTCATTGACATTTTTGAAGAGTCCAAGCAACATGTCACTATATTGAGGGATTTCCGATATATGCATTTGTATGTACTTAGACCCATGTCCTGTTGCACTAATCGTCATACACAAACTATAAACATTTTGTTGCTTGTTCACGGTAAAAAATCAAAGGTTTCTTTGTTCATGGTAAAAAAAATGATTTTGCACAAACTATAAACGTTTGTTCAAAGCTTAGGCAGATTCAAACAATAGAAATATCTGATTCAAAAACAAGCAAGAAAAAAACTCCTAAAGTTTAAGAGAATTACTCCAATATCATGTTAAGTATTCAAATTATTTCACAATTTACACTTAAAAGATAAAAGAATCAAAGAAAGTTTGAATTTTACCTCGTGATAATTTTTTTGGTCGACATCAAAGGTATACAACTGTTCAGGAGACTGTTCCTTATGCAAATTTGTTAATTTATTCTTTGAAAAAACTGAAGGAAGCCACATATTTTCTTGAGGATTTGGAGGATCTCATATTTTGATTTGCCGCCAAATCCCCCAGAATTAGGGTAGAAAAATTTGGTCTATGCAATTATATTTTACAGGGTAATATGGGTCACTAAAAAAATTAAAAATGTTAATAATAAAAAATAATTAAATAATGTTAATAATAAAAAAATGTGACATGGCATCCTATTAGGAGAGAGATAATATTTTTTTTTTGTGTAAGTATATTTTGAGGAAAAGAGGTAAAATTGGGTGATATTGTGGCCCTTAAAGAAATATAAGTGATATTTCCAGGTAATTTCCCAAACATGGGTGACTTTCAAGAGAAATTACTCTCTGATTTTTATAGAAGATATTCAGCATACCAAATTCTACAATTTGCACAATACAACAATTACACATAAGCCAAATCGACCTCAAATTCACATAATAAATTACATGAACAGTAGGACAACAGATAAACTATTTCATTTCACAACAAAAGACATCCAACTATTTTTTTAAAAAAAAATTACCCAAATATGTAAAACTAGCTAAAGAGCATAAAAAGGTTGAGAAAAAAAACAAATTTTAACAAAAAAAAAACAGTAAATAAATCTCATATCCAAAAGAAAGTATAAAAAAAAAAATGTGATGATAAACACTAGAGATAGAGAAGAGAAAAAAATGAGTTCAGTTTATGCAAAGGGTCAAGTGTATTTACCACATTCATATATTTAGCATTATACTGGAAAAAAAAAAGAAAATGGATAAATTTTTCTCCAAAATTTGAAAATTTTCAAATTGAATACCCTCAATTTGATTTTCAAAGAAAATTCTACAATGATAAAAGTTACAACTTTAAAAAGAAATGATCAAAAGCTTACCTTGACAAGAAGGAGAACAAACCCTAAGCCATGTCAAATTCACCATATATGTAGAGTGGGTGTCCAAGTTCAAATCGCCATCAGAGAAGGCAAGTCGTTGCAATGAAGAATGGGAGTTCAAAGCTCCACCATAGAGGAAGGCTATTGGTGTTTGAGGAATAGGGATTTTTGATAATTTTATTTGGTTGGGGTGGGAGTGGGGGTTTTCATGCTTAGAGAATTAGTTTAAGAGAAAAAGGTTAAAAAAGTCTTTTTTTATTCAGGTTATTTTTGTATTAACCACACAAAGTTATATTCTTAACGACGTCTATTTATCTTTTATTTCATTTTAGAATTAATATTATACTTATAAAGACTGAAAAAAATGGTCGCTAAAACTAAAACAATAGCGATCGGAAACATTACCCTTCGCTAAGAAGGGTCGTTTAAAGTAAAGTTTCTTGTAGTGAACAAGGGTCAAAGCTAGGTAAAAATCCACAATTCTTCAAAGATTTTTGAGGGATTTATAATCAAGGTATGATAGATTATTCATCCATGGAGCCCCCAATAATCCCCCCCACCCCCACCCCCAATTGTGAAAATTAACCCAATTCTAGTTAGGGTTTCTTCCAATGTCATGTGTATTATTATATGTTTATTCAATTGAGTAGATAATGATTAATTATTACAGAATTACTAGTGAATTATGATGATATTACATTTTTTCCATGTCTAACCCTAGTTAATTAATGAAATTGATGTAATCTCGGTTTGTGCCTTAAAGATGAAAATTGGAGACTTAGAGATGATCTTCTAGAATTGATGTTATGAGTAGTAATTTTTCTAGAATAGAAGTATGTAGACATGAATTGAATTGGATTATAGTACATACAGAAAATGGTCAAATGCTCTCTTAATCTATTAACCAATTCTCAACTACACACCAATACTTTACTATAATCCTATTACCCCCCCTCGTATTTTTGAACTAAGATATTAACACCCTTAAAACGTACCCCAAATCTTTGTTGCCCGGTGTAATACACGATTTTTCTTTTCAGAGTAAGAAAACACAACATTCCAGTTTTTACCCACCATTCTTTCCCTAATCACCATTGCCAAATCTCATTGTCATTCTTTCACTTCCTAAATCTTCTCCTTCCTTTTTCTTCATTGTTCCTAGATAGCTCATCTTCTTCTGTCCACCTTCTCCACTACATCACATCATACCCACCAAACTTTGACCCTTTTTTTTTTAAATGTATTTCTAATAATTTATTTGCACAAAAATTTATTGTTATTGTTAAATATGATAAATGTGCTATCGTCATTATCTCTGAAGATATATAATTCTTTTCTCATTGATTCTCAATTGCACTTCTCGATGAATTTGAAGATGATTTTTTTCTTGAAAAATCTCAAATTTTAATACCCATTGAAGCAGTCAAGAAACTTTGATTTCTATTATATACGAAAGAATGTCTTCAATGGAACCTGCAATTTTATCTTTCGAGGTTGATGTGACGAACCAAAAAATGAACAAGGCTTATCTAGAGATTCACTTGTCCTTTAAGGGATGTTAATTAGCTTAATTAATATGTATATGAGTTTTGAAGTCATTCATATTGAGTTTAAACTCAAACTTCAAGGGACGACCAAGAAGTTCGACGACGAGTCCCATATGTGCTTGCATGTGTTCTAGTGTGACTTTGCATGTTTCCTAACTTGTTTCGTGCTGAAATTGATAAAGGAGGTTCCTACAAACTATATGTATATGTTTAGGGGTTTAAAGTTTGGGTACGACTCCACCTAGGACCCACAAGGGCTCTAGAGGATGACGCCAAGTCAAAGGGGCAGAACTGCCAGGCACTGTCAAACGACGGCCCCAAGGGAAAGTCAGTCGATCAAACGACGGCCCGTGGACCTTGGACGTTGTTTGAGTCTGCTGGGTCTGCAAGACCTGTAGGTTTTGAATCTCCAGACCGATACGACGGACCCCTTTGATGGGGCGTCACTCAAACGACGGTCCGTCGTTGTGGGGGCGTCAATGGGCACCTGCACACTACCTGCTACAGGACCAAGATTGGGGTGTTTTTGGAAATTTACCCCAAGTCTTATAAATTAGGAGGACTGTTGTTTTAGGTGTATTTGGGTATTTTAAGAATATTAAAATGGTTTGAATCTCATTTAGACCCTAACACTTAAGTCAAAACCCTTTCCCTCCCAAATTCTCTCCAAAAACCTCCATGAAAGCTCAAGGTGAAGATGGAGTTTGTATGATGGATTTCAATGGAGTTTATTCTTCAATTCTCTTTGGTTTATTCTAATAAGGTATGAGAGTTATTTATCTAAGGCTTTCTATCATGTCAGAGCCAATTATAAAGTGATTTCAAAGATTTCGAAGTTTATGAAAATTTCCAATTTCTACTCTAAGTCATGGGTTCTTGCATGAAACATTTCCAAACATTAAGATATGATGTTATTGATGTATAATTGATGTTTTCCAATGAAAATCTCCATGAATTCTTGACCGACTCAAATCTCTATATTTCGCTATAATGTGGGTGATTTGATAATGACTTGATAGTAGTGAATTCATGTGTAGATTGCTTTGTCTATTGATTTATGTATAGATCATGATTGAATGGTTTATAGGCTGCCTTAAATTGATTATATTCATATTGTATATTGTTAAATTGTTGGTTTGGAATTGTGTTGATGGCTATTGGTAAGAGCCTTTATGAAGTGAATTGATTGAAATGGCTAAGGAATGTTGATGATGAAGATGGAAAAGGTGGTAAGTTGACTTGCTATCTCTATATTGTGCATAATTGTGTATAATTGCTATTTATTGGTATGGTACATTTATGGTGGCGGTGTTTATGTGTTGAACATGGCCTTGTTGGTATTATTTATGTAAATTGTAGTAGTATCATGCTAGGGCTTATATGAAGGTGTAATGTGTTGATGTTTATGTTGAAGTAATGTGATCATGTAGGAGGTATTATGACTTATATGATTATGTAAAGTGAAGTATGATGTGATATATGTGTTCTTTGTGTAAATGTGAAGATGTGAAGTGAAGTACTCTTATAATGACTTATGTGATCTTGTATGAATTCTAAGGTGGTGATTCTTCTTTAAGTGATGGTATAGGATGATAAGAGGTCTAAGAGGTGTCTTATGTGATAATGTTGTGTATTAATGTGTGATGTTTAAGCATGTTGTCCTTTGAATGACTATAGGTGCTTATAGTGGACCATGATGAGTTCTTATGTGTGTTGATAGGGTATCTTGTGTGGTAGACTTAATGTCCCTACTTGGTACTTGAATAATATTGTATGATGATGTAATTAATGGTGTGTCTTGATTTGGTAGACCTAATTCCCTCTTCTTGATGCATGAAAGATATGTGAATATGTGATCCCTTGACTTGGTAGGCTAAATAACCCTTGTCTTCTATGTGTATGAGTGATTGATGTATGACATTGAAATATGTAAAGAAGGTTATGATATCCTTGAAGTTGATAGCCGTAATGGTATCCTTCTCATGTGAATGATGGACTTAGGAATAGGTAAGATGGAATGGCATGAAACCATCTCTAAGAAAGTCATTTAGCTATCCCTACTGACCATTGAGTGGTAGCCCTAGTGGACCCATCCTTGGTAAGGTGTATTATGATTATGGTAGTGACTAAAGTATGGTACCTCTTCATATGCCCTTGTGATGATATTACTCTATGAGAACATGGCTAGCACCGAGTGAATATGCTAGGGGAGTGACTGTCATGACCGGGGAGCACCCCCTAGAAGTAACATGCCCCACTTGACCTCTCGCAGGTCTTATACAATCCCATAGTTATCATTCATCGCATTTTCATAGGTAAATTTAGCAGAAAATTTAAAACTTTTCATAGCACATCATATGGTAGAACATCACTTCGATTATACATAAAATAAAATAAGTACATAGTTAGACATCTAAGTCTCTTTTCCATATTAGACTAAACATCATTAGAGTACATTAGGGACACGACCCTTACAACATAAAACATAACTAAACTATTACATGACTTTAACGTAAACATGACATAGGAAATACTTGGACTTAAGGATTCCTTTCCTTGAGCTTGGGAAACACAAATCAAGACCTTCACCTTAGATATATCCTTTAAGAATCCATAACCTACACTTTGTGTAAAAAGGAGAAGAAAATGGTGGTAGTACAAGAATGCACTAAGTATGGCAACCATGCAAAAACATGCATTTAAAAGGGGACATTTTTATTTGAAACCATGCATCATGCCTTTTTGTGAAAACTTCTTAAAACTTTGATACCATAAGCATCATACAATTAACATACTTAGTTGAGCATATACAATAGTCATAACATCACATAAAACCATACATTACGTTTAAGGAATAATTGGCATAACTTTACAGTAAACTCATGTCATGTTACAGTAAGCTTATTTCTCCTTTCACTGTAAACTCTCTTTCTTCTTAATTCCTTAACTTCCAAAGTAACCCTGTAATGTTACTTAATGCAATGTATAGATAATGTCCCATTACACTATCCACACTCAAGCATCACGTTAAGGACACAAGGAAATTGTGCATACAACCCTTATTAATCCAACTCATACACTCATAAAACCATTTCATATAACAAGACCTGTAACTCACATTTGACCCAACACACTTTATGGACCACATAAAAGAAGTCATTTCAAGACAACATACAAGTCAAGACTTACCAATATAATCATAAGAGACATTAGTCAATTAATAGCAATTTTAGACTTCACATCACTTAAACATCACAAAACGTTAGTCCGACTCCCATTCTAAGCCTACTAGTGCAATGTACATGTGAAGTCTCATAACCTCACACATACTTAGTAACTCATCAAGAGACTACAAGCATATCATTTACTTAATACATTAACAAGACAAGTAAAGAAAAGTTCATCCATGCCAAGTAAGACTTCATCATATAGTCAATAAGTCCAACATAGTGCATATAAGGTAATACCACAACATATAGACTCATACGATGCATATCATCACAACAAGTAGATAACACTACAATTTCATGCATAAGGAACATTTACATAGTCATATACATTAGAACACCTTCCTAGAACTCCCTTCAAGAGCTACTTGTGCAATGCATAGGTAAAGTCCCATACCCTCACCTACACTAAGTAACTTCCCTTAGGTTATCCTAGTTAAGGTCCTTACTTTACTTCCACTGTCCATTTTACTTTAGGAAAACTATAGCCTTAACTAAAACTAAGACCACGGGTGCTAAACATGGAATTGGGTTTTGTGGAACCCAGCAAGGGAAGGTGCTCTACCTTGACAAAGTAGAACATTAACATCATGCTAGACTATTATGTGATATCACTTGCTAGATCCTATGGGGCAAGCATAGCTTATGGAACTTGGAGACATATATGGAAACCCTCTTTATGCCAAATGAGGCATTGTAGTTATCCACCTCGTGAGAATTATGGTGAACCTATCTTCCCACATTGGGAATGGACACCCCTCAACTTCAAGTTCACTCGGTGCTAAGCTAAGTTCCATGTGTTGCAAAGCCTTTATTATTATTACTTTATAAAAGTAGGCTTTAGGATAGTTAACCCCTCATAAGCTTAGCTCATAGATTATAGATGAGGAAGTCCTTTGATCAACCTATATCATGTGAGAAACCTTTCACATGGACATAGCATATTCAAGCACCAACTAGTTTAGGATACCCTGGAGAACACCTTTCAAGAGTTCCTCTATTAACTAGCTCATCATACATGCATATGGACATGTTTTCACATGTCTGTACATATATGTGAGCAAACATTTGACATAAACACTCTTAGGCAACACATGTTCATACTTTACTTCAATCATGCATAAGTGTATAGGTGTATCTATATGATCAATCCTTTCATATAAACACATTTAGACACTATGCATATTCATACTTCATCATATCATATAATTAACATCATATCATATAAGACATATTCATAACAAGCTCATGCATTCATATTCATGTACATGGATTACAACCTAGGAACTATCCTATCAAGGCACACATGTGCAATGCATAGACAAGGTCCCATACCCTTGTCCATACTAGAAAACCTATAAAGTTATCCTAGTTAAGAGAATACATTACATACTTTCTGGACATATACTCTACATGCATAGTAGGAGACACAAGTGCATATGATAATACCCTTTCATTAGACACCATGAACCTATACTATTTATAAGCATGTGTGAGGTGTAAGTATGTGTACATTGGTCAACATAATCACATAATGGCTATCAACAACATATTGAGGCAGCCACCCTCTTAAGACCATAATGCACGTTCATGCATAGACCACACAACACATAATAGCATAGGAGACAAGACAACTTCACATTACATCCAAGACTCCTAATATTAGCTAATCACACCTTCACGTAGGGGTACATAGGTAAGGTGTCATTAACCATTATAACTCATAAATAGAAGCACCTAAACCGAACCCTAACATAGTCATTCACATGCTTATAACATTAGCAATACAACCTAGATCATAACTAGAATGGAAGACTAGGTATATGCTTCACATAGTGCTATCATCATAACCACACACTCATATAACATCAAGTTGCCATCAAGGCTATGATCAACACATACAAAGATTGACAAGAAAGTAAACACCGCCACATAAAGTGGATCATACCACACAATGCCATACAAGGCCAATCATCTAGTAAGTCTATAAAAAATTAGAGAGAATAGGGCCAACTTACAATCCTCCAAGCTATGATCATCATTGATCAATTACCATAATTCAACATCAATACATGTATAAAAAAGTAGCTAAAGGTACCATTACATAAACTAAATCATACTTCAAACTTCATTGTTTCAAGATCATATTAGGTACACTACTTCAACAAGTCTATAGAAAGTAGAGGAATATAGATCAATTTACGCCATCCCTAAACCTTGATCATCGTTGATCACTCATGAACAATTCACCATCAATTCACATAATAGGCAGTATCTACAATCAATTTATCATCATTGAATTACATTACAATTACTTTAACATCAAGTTCATAATAACCATCACATAGGCTAAATCGAGATTTGGGAGGGATCATGGGTTCATCATGAAATTGGATTGAAATCAACATGAAAAACAGTAGCAAAAACATTTGAAGGGACTCCTTAGAAGAAAGGTTGACTAAGGATGAAGGATCCCCATACCTTATTTTAGGAGAAAACCACGAAATATTCATGAAGAACCCATTGGAATCCAAGCTCCAAGTTATTCTTGAGCTTCATCTCCAATGGAGGTTTCTAGAGAGGTTTCTTTTGAAGAAGGAAGTCTAATTTTGAATCATGGATTTTGTATGGGGTTTTGATCTTAATAACCAACTTAATATACCCAAATATACATTAAATAACCGTTTATAGTAATTTAGGGATGTGGGGTTAATTTCCTATTGACCCCTTAATAAAATAGTGCGCCTGGCAGCAATTGCAAGTTGCATCGACGCCACGAAACGACGCCCAGTAGACCCATCGACGGGCCGTATTGGAAACCGTCATTTGGGTATGAGGGTTTTCATTTGGCGTTATCCTTCCCCAGGATAAGTGTTGAACTATGCCTCCCCATCGACGGGTCGTCACCACACCTGTTGTCCGTCGTTCTTGGGCGTAGGTAGACACTGCCAAGGCAATGTCTAAGCAGCCTTTGGGTCCTTCTTGAGGGCCTTTTGCGGGGACCTTGGGGAGTGTTACCCAGACGTTTCCAAGGTAAATACAATGATATACAAGTTAAGGACCTTCATATAAATTTCAACCAAAACAAACACGTAAAACATGTCAAGACACACATGCACATCTCAAGGCTAACTTTCAAACGTCATCGAACGTTCTTGGATGTTTGACCTCCAAATGACTTCAAATTAAGCATGCATACTGTAAAACACTTATTTAAAATATATTAAACCTTTTTAGATACATGTGCTCTAAGCACCTTAATTCATTTTGTGGGTCCTTACAATATCGCCACTTGGGAACATTCGTCCTCGAATGACACTTGGGACACGTTAAACACAACAAGGACTTCAATGACTCATAGATAAACTCAAAACATTCATCAAAACATCACATAGAAGTCAATGCACCAAACTTTCAAGGAAAACAAACTTCAAACCATTTAGCATTCAATGCAACACAATCAAGCAAAGACCTTTTATTCACTCATTTTCAACATGCATCAAACACGTAGGCTCTTGTCATGTTCATAGGAGGAATATCCTTCTCCTAATCATAACATGGTATTTCAATTTAATTCATTAAGAACTCATTATGCAACAACCTTTTAGTCACACATAGGCAAATTCAAAACTACTCAAGAAGCAAATAAACACTCATACTTCAATGCACATAGACTTGAGTTAAGTATATCAACTAGGATCCTTATCATTTACACATAACGCCATGAATGCCATACTCAACCATACCATGCCTAGTTATAAGGAGGAATGTCCTTCCCTCAACACACTTACATGTCTCATGAGTTCATCAACAAGCAACACAAAGTTCAATTCACTTTAAATGAGAATTTCTCAACTTTTAACCAAAGCATACTCATACTTCCTTCCTACTGAAGTCAAAATGGTAAATCACACCACATACATTACAATAACAGGAAGTCATTTCACATAGTTTCAATTGCTAGCATAACACCAGCCTTCATAAACATGCATCATTTTGGGGAAATTCTTACAATTTATAGGCACACACAAGGACATTCGATAAACATACTTTCACTCCTTGAGAATGAGCCTACAATCATACTTCCCAAATCATAAAAGTCACATAATTTTCAAGAGATTCATCTTTTTTCATTTTTAAGGAAACTCCATTTCTCATTAATGGCTTAAAATACCACACTTTAAAAGTGACATCAACATGCTCCTTACCTTTCTTCATGAAGACTAATGCACAATTTACACATCAAGATGCACAATCAACATGAGAAAACATGAATTTAATCAAAAAATACTTTTTCATGCAATTTAGAACCTTCAAAACATGCATAACATAGTGTCATTTAAGACATACATAACATAAGGAGAACATGAAACTCATACTTTTATGCAAGACTCCTATCATGAACAAGCTATTAGAAACTTTTTTGTTTCAAGCTTAAGTAAGAATAGAAGGACAAGATAGAAATATCAACAATCTTACTATTTACTTCACCATCCCCCACTTAGGGTAAAGTCGTTTAAGATCAACTTAATTAAACAATTTTATTTCCTCTAGGCCTAACACCTAAAGGAAATCCATAACAATCAAGTAAGGTCATACTACTCAACCACATCAGGTCTCAACTATACCATATAAACCAAGGGTCATAAAATATTAGGGGAAAACAATAGAGGAGACTTAGCCATAAGGCCTCTTTCATTTTTTCTTTAAACACTAGGGTAAGGTAACTTTTAGGTCATTCCAATCCACATCATCACCCTACAATGTAAGCACACTACCTTCACTTCTAGAACAAAGCCTATACAAAGAACTCCAATACATACTAGGCAACTATGAGGCATTACACACATAATAAAACAACATTGAACCATTAAACATATACAAAGGGCAATATGCATCTTTGGCTATTCACCACACTTCTTTAAAACATTTAAACCCTAAACCATAGCATTATACTACCATCATGCATACTCATAAATCAACTCATTATTCCAAAAGAAAGCTCCAATAAACTATAACAACTTCTTTAACAAGCTTTAACAACATCATAATTTAGACATAAATAGCATCACATCATCAAAGCATGCCAAAATTTACCTTCACAGATACTCATCAAACCATAAAACCAATATAAGCATCAAAACTCACCTTTTCTCCTTCAAGCATAGAGATACCATCTCATCCAAGCAATAGCATCTAAAAGACCATCAGACAAGAAAATATAAGAGAGAGATCTTATAGAGTTAAGTTCTATGGAACGACATGAGAATAGTGGAGAAGGGAAACTCTATCGTCCTATAGCCTCTCGCTCATAGATGTGTCGCAACTCACCACCGATGAATGAAACTCTACTAGACGTTGCAATATGAGACTTTGGACCCTAAAACCACTTTTATAAACCTCATGCTCTGATACCATGTTTGTCACGACAGGGGAGTACACCCTAGAAGTAACATGGCCCACTTGACCTCTCGAAGGTCTTATACAAGTCCATAGTTATCATTCATCGCTTTGTCATAGGTAAATTTAGCGGAAAATTTAAAAATTTTCCTAGCACATCATATGCTACAACATCACTTCCATTATATATAAAATTACATAAGTACATAGTTAGACTTCTAAGTATCTTTTCCCTCTTAGGCTCAACATCCTTATAGTACATTAGGGACACGACTGTTGCAACATAAAACATAACTAAACTATTACATGACTTTAACATAAACATGACATAGGAAATCCTTGGACTTAAGGATTCCTTTCATTGAGCTTGGGAAACACATATCAAGCCCTTCAGCTTAGAGACATCCTTTAAGCATCTATAACCTACAATTTTGTGTAAAAAGGTGAAGAAGAATGGTGTTAGTACAAGAATGCACTAAGTATGACAACCATGCAAAAACATGCATTTAAAAGGGGACATTTTGTTTTGAAACCATGCATCATGCCTTTTTGTGAAAACTTCTTAAAACTTTGATACCATAAGCATCATACAATTCACATACTTAGTTGAGCATATACAATAGTCATAACATCACATAAAACCACACATTAGGTTTAAGGAATAATTGGCATCACTTTACAGTAAACTCATGTCATGGTACAGTAAGGTTATTTCTCCTTTCACTGTAAACTCTCTTTCTTCTTAATTCCTTAACTTCCCAAGTAACCCTGTAGTGTTACTTAATGCAATGTATAGATAATGTCCAATTACACTATCCACACTCAAGCATCACGTTAAGGACACAAGGAAATTGTGCATACAACCCTTATTAATCCAACTCATACACTCATAGAACCATTTCATATAACAAGACCTGTAACTCACATTTGACCCAACACACTTTATGGACCACATAAAAGAAGTCATTTCAAGACAACATACAAGTCAAGACTTACCAATATAATCATAAGAGACATTAGTCAATTAATAGCAATTTTAGACTTCACATCACTTAAACATCACAAAACGTTAGTTAGAATCCCATTCTAAGCCTACTAGTGCAATGTACATGTGAAGTCTCATAACCTCACACATACTTAGTAACTCATCAAGAGACTACAAGCATATCATTTACTTAATACATTAACAAGGCAAGTAAAGACAAGTTCATCCATGCCAAGTAAGACTTCATCATATAGTCAATAAGTCCAACATAGTGCATATAAGGTAATACCACAACATATAGACTCATACGATGTATATCATCACAACAAGTAGATAACACTATAATTTCATGCATAAAGAACATTTACATAGTCATATACATTAGAACACCTTCCTAGAACTCCCTTCAAGAGCTACTGGTAAAGTCTCATACCCTTACCTACATAAGCAACTTCTCTTAGGTTATCCTAGTTAGGGTCCTTACTTTACTTCCATTGTCCTTTTTACTTTAGGGAAACTATAGCCTTAACCGACACTAAGACCATGGGTTCTAAACATGAAATTTTGTGTTGTAGAACCTTACACCAAGGGAAGGTGCTCTACCTTGCCAGAGTAAAACATTGACATCATGCTAGCCTATTAGGTGATATCACTTGAGAGATCCTATGAGGAAAACATAGTTTATGGAACTTGGAGGCATATATGTTAACCCTCTTTATGCCAAATGGGGAAGTTTAGTTATCCACCTCATGAGAATTATGGTGAACCTTCCTTCCCACATTAGGAAGGGACACCCCTCAACTTCAAGTTCACTCGGTGCTAAGCTAAGTTCCCTTTATTGAAAAGCCTTTATTATTATTACTTTTTAAAAGTAGGTTTTAGGAGAGTGAACCCCTAATATGCTTATCTCATAGGTTATAGATGAGAAAGTCCTTTCATCAACCTATATCATATGAGAAAACCTTTCATATGGCCAAAGCATATTCAAGCACCATCTAGTTTAGAAAACCCTTGAAAACACCTTTCAAGAGCCCCTCTATTGACTAGATCATCAAACATGCATAATGGACATGTTTTCATGTGTGTGTACATATATGTGAGCAAATCTTTCACATATACACCCTTAGGCCACACATGTTCATACTTTACTTCAATCATGCATAAGTTTATAGGTGTAACAATATGAACAATCCTTTCATCTAAACACATTTAGACACTATGCATATTCATACTTCATCATATCATATACTTGTCATCATAGCATATAAGACATATTCATAACATGCTCATGCATTCATATTCATGTACATGGATTACAACCTCGGAACTACCCTATCAAGGCAAACATGTGCAATGCATAGATAGGGTCCCATAACCTTGTCCATACTGGTACACCTATAAAGTCATCCTAGTTAATAGAATTCATAACATACTTCATGGACATATACTCTACATGCATTGTAGTAGACACAAGTGCATATGATAATATCCTTTCATTAGGCACCATGAACCTATACTACTTTTAAGTATGCACGAGGTGTAAGTGTGTGTACATTGGTAAACATGATCATATAAAGTCTATCAACAACATATTGAGGCAGCCACCCTCTTAATACCGTAATTCACATTCAAGCATATATCACACAACACATAATAGCATAGGAGACAAGACGACTTCACATTACATCCAAGACTCCTAACATTAGCTAATCACACGTTCATGTAGGGGTAAATAGGTAAGGGGTCGTTAACCATTATAATTCATCAATGGTAGCACCTAAAACTAACCCTAACATATTCATTCACATGCTTATAACATTAGCAATACAACCTAGATCATAACTAGAATGGAAGACTAGGAATATGCTTCACATATGTGATCATCATAACCACACACTCATATAACATCAAATCTTCATAAAGAAAATGATCATCACATAAAAAGTTTGACAAGAAAGTAAACACCCATAAGTGTCCCATACCACACAATACCATACAAGGGCAATCATCTAGCAAGTCCATAGAAAATCAAAGAGAATAGGGCCAACTTACAATTCCTCCAAGCTTTTATCATCATTGATAAATTCCCATAATTCAACATCAATACATGTATAAAATAGTAACTAAAGGTACCATTACATAAACAAAATCATACTTCAAACATCATGGTTTCAAGATCACATTAGGTACACTACTTCATCAAGTCTATAGAAAGTAGAAGAATAAAGATCAATTTACCCCATCCCTAAACCTTGATCATCATTGATCACTCATCAACAGTTTCTCATCAATTCACATAATAGGCAGTATCTATACTCAATTTATCATAATTGAATTACATTACAATCACCCTAACATCAAGAGCATTTTAACCATCACAAAGGCTAAATCGAGATTTGGGATGGATCGTGGGTTCATCATCAAATTATATTGAATTAAACATGAAAAACAGTTGAGAATCATAGCTATGACATAAGTAAGCATTTGAAAACAATTTGAGAAAGAACCCATTGCTTGATTGGAAGATTGGAGGTTTGATCATCAATTCTTCATTGAAAACATTTGAAGGGACTCCTTAGAAGAATGGTTGACTAAGGTGAAGGATCACCAAACCTTATTGTAGGAGAAAACCACTAAATCTTCATGAAGAACCCATGGGAATCCAAACTCCAAGCTGTTCTTAAGCTTCATCTCCAATGGAGGTTTCTAGAAAGGTTTTTTTTGAAGAGGGAAGTCTAATTTTGAATCATTGATTGGGTATGGGGTTTTGATCTTAATAACCAATTTAATATACCCAAATATACATTAAATAACCATCTATAGTAATTTAGGGATGTGGGGTGAATTTCTCATTCACTTCTTGATAAAATAGTGTGCTTGGCAGAAATTGCACGCTGCATCGACATCACCAAACGACGCTTAGTAGACCCATCAATGGGCTGTACTGGAAACCGTCGTTTGGGTGTGAGTGTTGTCATTTGGATTGAGCCTTCCCAGGCTAAGTGTTGAACGACGCCTCCCCATCGACGGGGCGTCACCACACCTACTGGCCATCATTCTTGGGCGTAGGTAGACATTGTCAATGCAGTGTCTACGCATCATTTGGGTCCTTCTTGAGGGTCTTTTGCAGAGCCCTTGGGGATTCGTACTCGTACATTTCCAACGTAAATAAAATCATATACAAGTTAAGGACCTTCCATATCAATTTCAACTAAAACAACACGTAAAACATGTCAAGACACACCAAGACACACATGCATGTTCTCAAGGGTAACTTTCAAATGTCATCGGAAGTTCTTGGTTGTTTGACCTACAAATGATTTCAAATTAAGCATGCATGTTGTAAAACAACTTATTTAACATATTTTAAACCTTTGTAGACACATGTGAGGATCTAAGCACCTTAATTCATTTTGTGGGTCCTTACAGTGACTATACTTAAGTTGAGACTAGAATACAAAGAAACCCTTGATATTCCTCAACCATGTGCCTACATGGGATGTGTCCTTGTTCTACCATTGACAAGTAGAAAACCCTCCATCAGAGTAGGGTAGACTCCGGATTCCATGCCTAGCTAGTATGGTCTATGTCGGTTAATGCCTATTGTCATCATGTGGGATGGTTTCTAGTATTGGAGAAATTCTACAACGTGTAGGTAGTGGAATGGGACGATATCTATACATGGAACGAGTAGGCTTTGAAGATGATAGGATGTGGGTTGCCTAGGTCTTTTCTAGACCGATATGTGAATTCCTCTAAATGTATGGTTTTCTCTCAAAATGGTTTTAATGAAAATGTGATTTCTAAATGAAGTATGTTTAATAAAAAAAAATACTTATCTAGGGTAGCTTTGAGGATTGCTTAGGTAGGCTTGAAGAGGGTGTATGGGTGGTCTCTTCATGTTTTACTTAGGTGAGTCGTAGAGTAGCCTTAGGTAGGGAGTCTAAATGATGTAAAGACTTGTCTTATTGGATATGAACTATGTGATATGTGATGAAATGGAATAACTTACTTTAGGTAGTCTTGAGAATCATCTAGATGTGTGTGAAGGGGTTGTATGGGCGGCCGCTTCATATCTTACTTAGGTTGATCGTAGGATAACCTTTAGTAGGGGGTCTATGTGAATGTGCTTATGTGATTGATGTTACTTGAACATGTTCTATATGTGATTATTGACTTGTGATATGTCTCTTAAACTCTTTTATGAAGGTCTTTATCAAAATGTCATGAAAGCTTTTATACTAAATGTCCCTTTTTCATAGTTTTTGCATGGCTTCCATACTTAGTGCCTCACTGTCCTAACCCCTTGTTTTCCCTTTTTGACTAAAGTGTAGGGAATTGGAAGTCTTGATATGCCATGGATGATGGATAGCTTTCTATGGGTTGAAGATGAAGTATTGGTGAGTCCTTATTGATTCGAGGACAAGACCCACATGTTCCTCTTATGCCTACAGAATTTATTTTAAGTCTTGCATGGGCTTAGTCCCTATGCTTTACATTCCAAGTATTATATTGTTTAAAGAGACATTGTAAAGGTAGATGTTTTTAATGAAACTCTTCTGCTTGCGTATTAATGAAAGTATTTTTCCAATGTGAAAAAGTTTTAAATTCTTACTCTTTGTTTCTTGAGTATATTATGCTATGATTGATACGAGATACTTGTGTGGGACTTCTTGAAGTCTCATTATTTGGTAACTTCCAAAGGGTACCTTTGGGTCATTACAAAGTTGGTATCAGAGCCAGGTTTGGGAGTGTCTTAGATTGTCTCATAAACCACATCTATTAGAGTCTTGTTCATAATGTGAAGCGCGCCACATTATGAATAGGAGTCTATTGAGCGCTGAAAGTTTCACTTTTTCATTCTTCTAATTGTTCCTAAGAGCTTTGTTGTATGGTGTCTTTCCCTTGTTTCTTATGTAATGGTCCTTAGAGTGTGGCCTTTGAGAAGTTGGGTTGAGGGAGAGAAAAAGATGGTGTGTGACTTGTGAGATGAGATATGGAAGGTTGTGATGATGACCTTAGGTTCATTGTTTTACCTTATGAGGGGAGTATAGTTTAAAGAAATGGTGAAGTATGATGTTGGATTGTACAGGAGTTATAGTTCAGATAATTTGAAGTTGTTTAGATCCGACCTTATAGAGGAAGGAGGTGATGTTTGAAAGAGTAAAGGTGAGTTTGTCATAGTAAGGGATGTTGTTGTTCAAGAGGTTTAGTATATTGAAGAGAGAGTGAGAATGGTGTTGGTAAAGGTGAAGGAGATCCTTGTAGTTTGATTATGTTGACCTTTGATGGATTTCTCCTAAGTGGGAAAGTATGGTGTATAGAGAGATAGTTGGGAGTGATATATCCTTACCTTTTCCTTATGTGCTTATTTAATCCTAAAACTAAGAGTTCCTAGTAACTTGGTTTATGTTGGAGTCTTTGTGAAAAATAAGTTCCAAATGTTTTGCTTATGATATGCATGTTTTTGTTGAATTCTTGTTAAATGATAAAATGTGTTTTTATGCATGGTATTTCCTCATGTTCATGTGTATTTCGGGTAGATTGTCTATTTGCTTCATGAGGTATAGTATTCAGCTTGTCTAAATTGTTATATGGAATTGATTTGTTGAGCATGCCATTGTATTGTTAAGAAAGTTGCATGCTGGAGCCTTTATGAGAAATTTGCTTAATTGTGCCTTATTGAAAATGTTACATAAATTTTCTTTGTTTAGAACATGCATGTTGTGCAGTAGTATTTAAATGAGCATGATGTAACTTGGACAAATGAAGTTCCTCCAATAGCAGGAGAAATGGTAAATAATAATACATAAGGAGTTGATAGATGTATTTCTATTTGCTTTAATTGGTTTGATGTCTTTTATGTGGATTGATGTTCCTCCTTGATGTGTGCGTGGTTTATGATATTATATGCTTGAATTTGGGCTGTAGGTTTGGTTGTCTTCCCTTTAAAGTGTTTAAGTGTCATTCGAGCACGAATGTTTCCAAGTGGTGGAGAATGTGAGGACCCTAAAAATGAACTAGGCTTATCTAGAGCTTCACTTGTGCTTTAAGGGATGTTAATTATCTTAATTAATGTGTATGTGAGTTTTGAAGTCATTCCATTTGAGTTTGAGGTCAAACGTCAAGGGACGACCAAGACATTCGACGACTTGTCCCTTATGTGCTTGCATGTGTTCTAGTGATCCATTGCATGCTTCGTGACTTGTTTCGTGTTGAAATTAATAGGGGAGGTTCCTAAGACCTATATGTGCATGTTTAGGGGCTTAACCTTGGGGTACGACTCCACCTAGGACCCATAAGGGGCCCTAGAGAAGGACCCCAACTCAAAGGGGCAGAACTGCAAGGCAGTGTCAAACGACGGCCCAAAAGGATGGCTAGTCGATCAAACGACAGCTTGTCGACCTTGGGTGTCGATTGAGCCTGCAGGGTCTACAAGACCTACAGGTTTTGAAGTTGCAGACCCAAATGATGGACCCCTTTACGTGGCATCACTTAAACAACGGTCCGTCATTGTAGGGGCGTTGATGGGCACCTGCACACTGCGTGCTACATGGCCAAGCTTGGGGTGTTTTGGAAAATTCACCCCAAGTCTTATTAATTTGTAGGAAGTTTGTTTTTAAATGTGTTTGGGTATTTTAAGAGTATTAAAATGGTTTGACTCTCATTTAGACCCCAACACCTAAGTCAAAACCCTTTCCCTCCCAAATTCTCTCCAAATACCTCCATGAGAGCTCAAGGTGAAGATGGATCTTGGATGATGGATTTAAATAGATATTCTTCTTCAATTCTCTTTGTATTCTTCTAATAAGGTATGGCAGTTCTTTATCTAAGGCTTGCTATCACCTTAGATCCATTTAAAAAGTGATTTTAAAGATTTCAAAGTTCATAAAAATGCCTAATTTCTACTCTATGTCATGGTTCTTGGATGAAACGTTTTCAAACATTAAGATATGATCTTATTGATGTATAATTGATGTTTTCCAATGAAAATATCCATGAACCCTTGACCTTCTCAAATCTCAATATTTGGCTACAATGTGAGTGATTTGATCATGGCTTGATAGTGGTGAATTCATGTGTAGATTACTTTGGGATATTGATTTATGTATAGATCATGATTGACATGTTTATAGGATGCCTTAAATTTATTATATTCATATTGTATATTGTTGGATTTTTTGTTTGGAATTGTGTTGATGGCTATTTGTAAGAGCCTTTGTGAAGTGAATTGATTGAAATGGCTAAGGAATGTTGATGATGAAGATAGAAAAGGTGGTAAGTTGACTTGATATATTTATATTGTGTAGAATTGTGTAGAATTTCTATTGATTGGTATGATCCACTTATGATGGCGGTGTTTATGTGTTAATTATGTGATGATGTGGCCTTATTGTCATTATTTATGTAAATTATAGTAGTATCATGCTAGGGCTTATTTGAAGGTGTAATGTGTTGATGTTAATGTGAAGTAAGGTTAATGTAGGAGGTGTTATGACTTATATGATTATGTAAAGTGAAGTATGATGTGATATATGTGGTCTTTATAGAAATGTGAAGATGTGAAGTGAAGTACTCTTATAATGACTTATGTGATCTTGTTTGAATGCTAAAGTTATGATTCTTCTTTAAGTAATGGTATAGGATGATAGGAGGTCTAAGAGGTGTCTTATGTGATAATGTTGTGTATGAATGTGTGATATTTAAGCATGTCGTCCTTTGAATGACTATAGTTGCTTATAGTGGGCTATGATGGGTTCCTATGTTTGTTGATAGGGTATCTTGTGTTGGACTTAATGTCCCTACTTGGTACTTGAATGATATTGTATGAGGATGTAATTAATGGTGTGTCTTGATTTGGTAGAACTAAGTCCCTCATATTCATGCATGAAAGATATGTGAATATGTGATCCCTTGACTTGGTAGGCTAAAGCACCCTTGTCTTTATATGAATGAGTGATTGGTGTAGGACCTTGAAATACGTAAAGAAGGGTATGATATCCTTGAAGTTGAAAAGTCGTAATTGTATCATTCTCATGTGAATGATAGACTTAGGGATAGGTTGGCTTGAACGACATGAAACAATCTCTAAGAAAGTCATTGAGCTATCCTTATTGACCATTGAGTGGTAGCCCTAGTGGACCCATCCTTGGCAAGGTGTATTATGATTATGGTAGTGACTAAAGTGCGGTACCTCTTCACATGCCATTGTGATGAAATTACTCTATGAGAACATGGCTAGCACCGAGTGAATATGCTTGGGGAGTGACTCTACTTAATTTGATACTAGAGTACAAAGAAACCCTTGATATTCCTTAACCATGTGCCTACATGGGATGTGTCCTAGTTCTATCCTTGGCAAGTAGAACACCCTCTATCGGAGTAGGGTAGACTCCGGATTCCATGCCTAGCTAGTATGGTCTATGTCGGTTAATGTCTATTCTCCTCATGTGGGATACATTCTAGTATTGGAGAAGTGCTACAACGTGTAGGTAGTGGAATGAGGAACTATCTATACATGAAACGTGTAGGCTTTAAAGATGCTTGGATGAGGGTTCCCTAAGTCTTTTCAAGACCAATATGTGAAATCCTCTAAATGTATGGTTTTCTCTCAAAATGGTTTTAATGAAAATTTGATTTCTAAATGAAGTATGTCTTATAGAACGTTACTTATCTAGGGTATCTTTGAGGATTGCTTAGGTAGGCTTGAACTGAGTGTATGGGCGGTCTCTTCATGTTTTACTTAGGTGAGTCTTAGAGTAGCCTTATGTAGGTAGTCTAAATGATGTAAAGACTTGTCTTATTAGATATGAACTATGTGATATGTGATGAAATGGAATAAATTACTTTAGGTAGTCTTGAGGATCATCTAGGTGTGTGTGAAGGGGTTGTATGGGCGGACGCTTCATATCTTACTTAGGTGAGTATTAGAATAACCTTTTGTAGGGGGTCTATGTGAATGTTCTTGTGTGATTCATGTATATTGAACATGTTCTGTATGTGATTATTGACTTTTGATATGTCTCTTAAACTCTTTTATGAAGGTCTTTATCAAAATGTCGTGAAAGCATGTTTCTATACTAAATGTCCCTTTTTCATGGTTTTTGCATAGCTTCAATACTTAGAGCTTTCAATGTGCTAACCCCTTATTTTCCCCTTTTGACAAAGTGTAGGGAATTGGAAGTCTTGATATGCCATGGATGATGGATAGGTTTCTAAGGATTGAAGATGAAGTATTGGTGAGTCTTCATTGATTCGAGGACAAGACTCACATGTTCCTTTTATGAATTTAGTATTTGTTTTAAGTCTTGTATGGGCTTAGTCCATATGTTGTACATTACATATATTATATGGTTTAAAGAGACACTGTAAATATAGATGTTTTTAAAGAAAGTCTTCCGCTTGTGTATTAATGAAAGTATTCTTCGTGTGTGAAAAATTATTAAATCCATACTCATTGTTTTTAGAGTATATTATGTGATGATTGATACGAGAGGCTTGTGTGGGACTTCTTGAAGTCTCATTCGCTGGTAACTTCCAAGGGGGTACCTTTGGGTCATTACAGTTAAGCTAAAAATATTTTCCTTTGAGGTGAAGAAGAAGTGTTCTTTTTTCTTTTTCTTTTTTCATTTTTCTATCTAAAATTAGGGGAAGATTTTAAAGGTGTTGCTACTTAAAAACTATCTTGTGAATTAAAAATTAAAATATAAAATTCTTCTTTTATTAATTGCTATGGCAGCAGACCAAATTGAAAAAATATGAACTTGTAAAGAACGGGACGGCTAGAGATTAGAGACAGAGTGTATCACATTTTATTTGATTATATTTATTAATTATTATAGTATCTAATTAAGAATTGACAGTTGTTAGATTAATTAATTTTGACTTACGTATTTGTCTCTCACTTTCCAACAAGAAAGTGAATACACAGCCGTGCCACATCATCATTTTAGGGTGAAAATATCTCTATTTAAAATACTTCAAGGGGGTAATAGGACTTCCATAAAGTATTGTTGTGTAGTTGAGAATCAGACAATAGATTTTGGGGACATTTGACCATTTTCTCTAGTATATATGATGTATCATAACTAGTAAATCTCGAAGTTTAACCTTTATGATGATTTATGACTTGAATCACTTGATAATGAAGAATGTAATTAGAATAGCTTGAAATTTAGGTATGTATGATAATTGTAATAAGTAAGGCTTGTAGTCATGAATGTTGATCACTAGGGTTTTGAGAGTAAATCCAATATGATAAACTATGTATTTCAAGGCCCTAAGGGTGAATCTTATATGATAATGGTACATTATTATATAGAATGGTTGTGGTAAGACTTTACTGACCTAATCTGCCTTATAAATGTTTAAATGTATGAAGAGATAGATTCTGTTGAGTTATGATGATATCCATGTCTAATGTAGAATTAAAGATATGATATAATGCCTGTATATGATATGATATGAAGGATTCTCTCACATAGAATGATTCTAGGTTGAAAGGTTTGCTCACCAAAAATGAATCTAAGTCCAAGGACTATGAAATGTGATGAGGCTTGTATTGATTTCACCAAAAGTCCTTTGTATGAGAGGGATGTGAGGTGACTTCCCTTATCCCTAAATAGATAATAATGAAGAGATTACCCATGACATATAAGAGAAGTGCTTGGTGAGTACCCGTACTAAACAACTTATACTAAGCCTAGAGGTGAATACCCATCAGCCTTTATGTTGGATGGAAGCGAATACCAATGATACTTATGCAATGATGTGGAGGACAATACCTATATTATATATAGTGGGAGCATGGATGTGAATACCTATGTTTCCCTAAAATAGTTATGGAGGAGAATACATATGACTATACATATAAAGTAAGAGGTGAATATCTATTTGGCCTTTATGATAGACATAGAGAGGTAAATACCCATTGGTCCTTATAACAGATATAGAGAGGTGAGTTCCCATGTCTTAAAAACAAGTAAAGAGTAATATGAAAATGTGTAATGTTGATTGTAGTTTTAAAGGACCTCCAATACATACCGACTAAAATTGAGTCCCCATGTGCATGAGAAATAAGATAACTAGCAGACTAAGAGATTATAAACATGAAAGAAGAACCTACCATTTCTATCTTAGCATGGGTAGGATTATGGGGTCTTGTTCATGCATGGCAGAAGCTTGCCCTAAGGTAACTCGTGAAGTGTTTCTCTTATATTTTGTATGTTTATCTTGGATTGTTGCTTTAGTTTCCATCCTTGACATGTTAAGCTAAAAATGAGAGAATGAGATGGTAAGTATGATTATGATGTCAAAAGAGCATACTTAGACGTATGGGATTAAGAGGGGTCTTATCCATATTGCAAAAGTTTACTTGGAGGTTCCTTATGAAATGACTCTCTTCTGACATGAAAGTCTAAGTATTGACTATATATATGGACTATGCTCTATGATGACTAATGCTTACATTTTTTCTATGATGGAGATTATGCTTATGATTATGCTATTGTCTCTTATGCTTATAGTTTATATTTCATGAAGTGTCTCATATTATCCTGGCATATGGCTTATGTTGACCAACTCTTATGTTATGCTTTTATGATGTTATGCTAGCTATCGTATTTAGTACTTTTGTACTATCGCGTAGTCTTGCATACATTATCATCAAATGTAGGGTTGGCGATTTGGAGTTCCATTCTTGAAGATAGGCTTCTAGAAGTGCAAGGAGCTTAATACTTAGGTGAGTCCTCATAGAATCGAGCATATATCCACCATTTTCTTGATGTCTTTCTTTTATGTTTTAGACGATTGTATAGGTTGTGTCCATGAGTTGTTAAAGTATTATTTTAGTTGGTTCTAGATAAAGTGTAGTAAGACTTCCACTTCAGTTTATAAAAACATTGATTGAAAGAAAAATGTTTTAAATTCAACAGGTTTTTATTATCTTATGTTATGATATGCTAAAGACTTTAATGAGACCTCTTTATGGTCAAGTACGCCCTGTTACATCTAGGTTTTACCCTTGGTCCATGACAAACTTGGTAATCATATCACAAGGTTTATAACGGTTCTAGGATGTCTGAAACAACTTCTTGTAGAGTCTTGTTCACAAATGTGAAGCGCATCACATTTATGAATAGGAGGCTAAAGGATATTTAGGAAATCTCACCTTTTCATTCTCTAAGTCATTCCATAGAGTTTGTCTCTATTAGGTCCTTCTCCTAATCCGTGCCCGTTGGTTTTCATGGTATGTCTAATACAATGGAAAATTCTAAGAGAAATGAGGAAGAAATGTAGATCATGATGTTCCTCCCCAAGCTCTGGTTGATCCTCTAGTTTAGAATGTTACTCAGACGAGTCTAGGTCTACTATCCAAATGTTTGCCCAAGCCATGATTGCTCAAGCTCAATCCATGACAACTCAAGCCCAAGTCATGACGGCCAAAGCAAATAGAGAGGTTGTATATCTAGTGAATCCTAATGTGAATTTCGCGGCTTCAAAGAGTGAGGGAGTTTATTAAGATGAAACAACTAGAGTTTTATGGCTCCAAAGTGGAAGAGGACCCTAAGGAGTTTATAGTTGAGGTTTATATGGTACATGATATCATGAGGGTGAATTAAGTAAAGAAAGTGGAGTTAGACACTTACCAATTGAGAGGGGTAGCACAAATATTGTATGGTCGATGGAAGGAGAATAGTCTGGTAAGAGAAGGTCCCATAGAGTAGGAGTTGTTTAAGTCGGCATTTCTTGATAGGTTCTTTCCCATAGAATTAAAGGAGTGTAAGATGCAAGAGTTTATTAACCTTAAGAAAGGTATCATGAGCATTAAAAAGAATGCCTTGAAATATACCCAACTATCCAAGTATGCTCTAACTTTAGTGACGGATATATTAGAGGCCTAAGATGAATAAGTTTATGATGGGAGTGTCTTACTTTGAAGCAAAAGAATGGGGTACGGCAATGCTTGTTGGTGATATGGATATCTTACGTCTTATGATATGAAAGAATCTCTCACAAAGAATGATTCTAGATTGAGAGGTTCGCTCACCTAAAAAAACTCAGTCCAAGGATAATGAAATGTGATAAGCCTTGTGGTGATTCCCCCAAAATACCTTTGTGTGAGAGGGATGTGAGGTGACTTCCCTTACCCCCTAAATATAAACTCATAAGGAAATTACCCATGAAATGATATGAGAAGTGCATGGTGACTACCATTAATAAATAACTTATATAGTAAGGCGAGAGGTGAATACCCATCAGCCTTTATGTTGGACATGGAGGCAAATACCTATGATCCTTATGCAATGATGTGGAGCCGAATACCTATATCATACAATGGTGGGGCATGAAGGTGAATACCTATTTTTCCTTAAAATATTTATGGAGGTGAATACCTATGAATGTACATGTAAAGTAAGACGTGAATACGCATTTGGCCTTTGTGATAGACATAAAATGGTGAATACCCATATAGACATAGAGAGGTGAGTTCCCATGTCTTAAAAACAAGTAATGAGTAATATGAAAATGTCTAATGTGGAAGTATATTGAAAGTCCCTCCAATACATGCATGACTAGAGGTGAGTCCCCTTGTCTATGAGAAATAAGTTAACTATTAGAATAAGAGGTAATAAACATGAATGAAAAACCTAAAGTGTCTAGCTTAGCATAGCTAGGATTATGGGGTCTTATTCATGCATTACACAATCTTGACTTGAGGTTACTCACGAAGTGTTTCTCTTACATGTTGTATGATTAGCTTGGATTGTTTCTATAATTTCAATCCTTGACATGTTAAGATAAATAGGAGACCATGAAATGGTAAGTATGATTATGATGGACAAAGAGAATACTTAGCATGGATGGGATTTTTGGGTCTTATCCATGCATTACACCAGTATACTTGGATGTTCCTTATGAAATTGCTCTCTTATGATATGAAATTCAAAGTATTGACTATTTATATGGACTACGTTTTATGATGAGTAATGCTTACATTATGTCCATTATGGAGATAATGCTTATGAATATGTTATTGTCTCTTATGCTTATAGTTTATGTTTTATGAAGTGACCCTTATAATTATTGCATATGGTTTATGTTGACTAATTATGTTATGATCTTATGATGTTATGCTAGCTATAATATATAGTACTTTTGTACTAACGCATACTCTTGCCGACATTCTCATCAAATTTAGGATTTGGCGATTTTGAGTTCCATTCTATGAAGATAGGTTTCTAAAAGTGCAAGGAGTTGAAGACTTTGTGAGTCCTTTTAGCATCAAGGATATATATACCGTTTCCTTTATGTATTTCTTTTATGTTTTAGATCAATGTATGGGTTGTGTCTCAATAGTTGTTCAAGTATTAATTTAGATGGTTTGAGACAAAGTGTAGTAAGACTTCTGCTTCGTCTTATAAAGATTTTGATTATATGAAAAATGTTTTAAGATTCCGCACTTTTTTATTATCTTATGTTATGGTATGCTAAGGGCTTGTATGAGACCCCTTCGGAGTCAAGTACGACATGTTACACCTATGGTGTACCCCTGGGTCATGACAACTATAATCATAAGATAATAACATAAGTTATAAGTATAAGATACATCGTCATAATATATAGGCTATAAGATGATAGACTATAATCATAACTTCTAAGCATAAAAGATAACATCATAGTCATAGGCGAAGTCAATGCATTTGTGACAACATAACGTGAGATAAACACAACATAATCCACTCAAGGAAAACTTGTGCAAGGCAAAAATAAGATCTCATCATTCCACCCATGCTAAGCAAGTCACTGTAGGTCCTCATTCATCTATAACATCTTTTAATATCATCCTCAGCTTATTTTTCATAAACGAGGGAAAATTCACCTTTAGTCAATCATATCAAAGAAAGCAACATATGAAAACAATCCAGTTAATCATACATCATACAAGTAATCCTCATATCAAAACATATGTAACAACATAGTCATAAACATATTCATTACATAGATCATAATAAGAGGAACATACCATTAATACTGTAAGACCCCGAAAATGACTTAGGTTAAATAGAGCCTAAAATGTTTGTAATGGTGGTCTAAGGTCTTTAAAATTTCTATCATATGGTATAGAGGCAGTATCTAAAGTATTTGGTGTATTGGAAGTCAAACGTCAAGGGATGACTAAGACGTTCGATGACTAAGTCACCTATGTTCCTCGTATGTGGTTCTATGTGTTTATGTATGATACATGAGGTTTCGAGGTACTTAAATGAGTTATTATATCATGTATATATAGTGTGTCAAGTTTCGTGAAGTTTGGAGGTCAAACGTCCAAGAACGTTCATGAAGTTTGAAAGATATGCCTTGAATCGACCTTGTGTGTGTTTTATCGAGTTTTACGTGTTTGTTTTGGATGAAATTTAAGTGAGAGGTGGTAAACTCATAGAAGATCATGTTTGGGTTGGAAACGTCCGGGAAATTATCCCCAAGTACCATCCAAGGGTCCTTGAGGAAGGACCCAAGACTTGGTGTCAAGGCTGCCCAAGACAGCCCAAACCACGGAGGCAGTTGACGCCCAGTGGGTCAATCGATGCCCCATAGGTAGGGTTCCATCTGTAGGGACTTAGAATGGTGAATTAAGGAACCAAGTACCAGCCTCAGTCCCAGACCACGGACAAACAGGACGGTCCGTTGGTCTGGAGACGGTCCGTAGGTCCCTCCGTCTGTGGAGACAAGTTTCCTACGCAGTTCACTGCCAACTTAGGGGTGAATTAGTAAATTCACCCCACTTCCAAATAAATGTATAGGCGGTTTATTAAGGGTCTTTTGGGTATTTTAAATGAGTATATAAGTGTTTAACACCTAGAATATTTCATTCTTCCAAAAACAAAAATCCCAAAGTCCTTAAGAAATCCCAAAGACTCCATTGAAGTCCAAATCAAGGAACAGCTTGGAGGTGACGTTTTGAGTGGAAATTCTTCATCAAAGTGAAGAATTATCATCATTGAGCTATCAATTTTGATCCTTGAAACTCGTTTAATCAAGGATCCCAACTTTCAAAGATGTTTTCAAAGTTTTCAAAAGAGGAATTGTCCAATTTCATGATTCTACCATGGGTTCTTGCATTAAAGGTTTTCAAACGTCTATTATGGATTATATTGATGTTGTATTGATGATTTTAAACTAAATTACCTATGAACCCATGTAATTGATGAACCTAAGATTTTGACTAAATTATGGGTTACTTGATATTGGCTTAATATTGATGGATTCATGCGTAGTTTCTTATGGTCTTTCTATTGATGTAAGAATTGTATTCAATTGTTATTAAATTGGTATTGGATTGTTGAACCTATATTGAATTGGGTTAGATTTCATTGATTTCTATAATTGTGTATTGAATAAGTGTTCATGGCCTTGTGTTATCAAATTGAGTAAGTTGACTTGAATTGAAGTGTTGATGATGGAATGGAGGTATGCTTCCCCAGTTTCTTTATTTTGATGTTATTTATACTTCGATTCTATTATGATTGGTTTGATCCACCTTTGGTGACGGTGCTATGTGAATTGATGTGGCCTTGTCGGCGTTACTTTCTAGTATATTGATGATCATGGCCTTGTCGGCACTACTTGAACTTATATGGCTAATTGTGTAGTTGATTTTATGATGTATAATCATATCTATCTATATGTGGAAGTATGTGCTAGACTATTTCTACTATCTAGTTAATCATGTTATGCTTTGACTATGTGTTAAGTGTGTAGTCTTAGCGTTGATACATGGTTGTTCCTAAATTTGTTAGATGAGTCTAAAATGGTCAAACTGATGATGTTAAGGTAATGAATAGGTTGACTTAATAAGGTTAAGGGTCATTCCTAATAGTCTAAAGAAAGATAGGCTATATGTGTTAAATGGAAGTGTCTTATTTAGGTAGACTTGTGTCCCTTACTTGATGCTTATGTGAATATGTGATGTCTTGACTTAGGAACCTAAAGGGTCTTAGTCTTGTATAAATGAATATAGGTGAGACCTTTAATGATAAGAGGGTCATTTATGTGGAACCTTGAACCAAGTGGTAAGGTTATAAATCGTGAAGTAGTTAGCCGTAATGGTATCCTTCATGTCATGAGTGATGGACTTAAGGTTGATTGGCTGGAATGGCATCATATCATACCTTAGGAAAGTCGCGATGAGCTTCTTGTCTCCATAGTGAGATATGCCCTAGTGGACCTGACTTTGGTAGGGTGAATGTAATTGGGTCATGAACTAGATATGGGACCCATTTATATGAACTTTAATGTGAATTGATCTATGAGAACTAAGGCTAGCACCGAGTGAGTATGAGCAAGGGGGAAGTGGTTCTAGTTAAGAAAGAGACTAGAATGCTTAGTACGCCCTTCATATTCCTTAACCATGTGACGAGATGGGATCTTTATGTTCTACCATTGGCAAGTAGAACACCTCATCGAAGTAGAACATAACTTCGGATTCCATGCTTTGCTACCATGGTCTATGTCGGTTATTGCCTATTCTCATCATATGGAATACCTATTAGCATTACAGAAGTTTATGAGGTTTAGGTGGTGGTATGGGACGCTACTTAGACATTGCACAATAGACTTTGATGGTGTTATTTGGAGTTCCTAGGTCTTGTCTAAGACCATTAATTGAATGTCCTTTATGTGATGTATGTCTTCTAAATGAACTTATTAACTAATGACTTACGTTATGAAGTATGTAGGTGAATAAGTACCTAATCTAGAGTGCCTTAGGGATTCTTTAGTTAAATGGTGAAGAGGGCATAAAGGATGATCTCTTCATGGCTTATCTATGGAAGTCTTGAGAATGACTCTAGTTAGGGAAAGGTTTGGTGTTGTTGACATGATCTAAGCCTTAGGTAGTCTTAAGGAATATTTAGGTAATCTCGAAGAGGTCAATCATGGACGTTATCTTCTTGATTTACTTAAGTAGGTCTTTTGATAGCCTTTGGAAGGAGAGTGTCCTACCATCTATGTGTTGGTGTGTTTAGATAGAATGATTCTATCCTAGGGAGTCTATTGGATCTCTTGAGTGTGTGTGTGTAAGAGATTGTATGGGCGGTTGCTTCAAAACTCACTCAAGTGAGACTTAGAGTCACATTTGGTAGAAGAATCTTACCTTGATGTTTAAGATGCTTTGTAAGTGTGTATGTGACTCATTATAAGCAATCTTAAGGGTCGTTTAGGAACATCTAGAGAGGGTGTATGGGCAGTCTCTCTTTGTGTGACTTAAGTGAAACTTAGGATAGATTTGAGTGGGATAATTACATGCTAAAGGGTGTCTAAAGTGAAGGTTAAGTGCTTCACTGAACAGTGAAGAGATTTCACTGTAACAGTGAATTGGCTCACTGTTAAGTGGTACTAAAAATGCATTAATTTGTCTAAATGTTATCTTATGTGTTTCTAAGTTGTTAAATGTTATTCTTATGATTATAATATGATTTATAAAATGAAAAGATTCATATTCCAATAAAGTCCGTTTTCATGATTTTTATGCATAATGCCATACTTAGTACATGTGGTTGTACTAATTCCATGCTTTATTTTCTACCTATAGTTCTTAATAGGTGAAGAGCTTTGGGAAGAAGACTTGGACAAAGGAGATCATTCAAGAAGATTTGAAGTATGTCATCATTTGACTCAAGGGCATATATGTCATTTTATGTTTCTTTTGTAATAGACTATATAGTAGTATGTTTTGAATTCGTATGGGCCGTGTACCAAGTATTTTCGTGACTTAAGATGATGATCGAGACTTAGTGTTTTCCATCTATGAAAGAGTTTATGACTTTTGTATTGTTTTACAAAAAGTTTTAATTCCGCACTACTTTTTGTTATGTATATGCGATGAATGATATGAGAGCCTTGTATGAGACCTCCGAGAGGTCGAATACGCCGGTCGCAATCAAAGATTGCACCCTAGCTTCTAGGGTGTGGTTTCGGGATGTGACAAGCTTGGTATTAGAGCATAGGTTAATGAAAGTAGTCTTAGGTATCAAAAAGTCTCAAAAAGTCACGTCTAGTAGAGTCTTGACCATCAGTGTGAGTCGCGACACATCTATGGGCGAGAGGCTATAGAACTATAGTGTTTCCCTTCATTTCTACTCCTATGTTCGTGCGGTAGAGTTATGTTATGAGAATCCTTCTAAAAGTATTTCTTTGTTTTCTAGGAGATGAATACTAAAAGGATGGCCGCTAGAAGAATGGAAAAGGGAAGGGTTGATGAGGAAGTTCCTCCTCATGTGGAGCAAGTTAAGCAAGTGCTTCATGATGGACAAGGTGTCCAAGGTGCTCAAGTGCCTCCTCAAGGTGATCATGCCCATAATGTGGAAGGAGGTAATGAGGTGTCGGAGTTGTCTAATAGGGTGATTGGAGAGGCTTTGCTTGCTTTAGCCCGAGCCGTAACGGCTCAAGCTAACTTGAATATGGTGCCTAGGGGTAATGCTATGGAGAGCACTATGTCATCTAGGTAGAGAGACTTTGTGAGGTTGAATCCTCCCATCTTTCTTGGCTCTAAGGTGAATGAAGATCCCCAAGAATTTCTTGATGGTGTGTACAAAGTTTTGAGTGTTATGGGGGTTACATCTAGGGAGAAGGAGGAGTTGGCTTCTTATAAATTGAGAGATGTGTCTCAAATTTGGTACACTCAATGGAAGGACAATAGGCCAGTGGAGTCAAGTCCTATTGAGTGAGAAGAATTCAAGGAAGCTTTTCTTGGTAAGTACTTTCCCGTAAGAGGAGGGAAGTGAAAGTAGAGGAATTTATCAATCTCAAGCAAGGCAATATAAGTGTTGAGTAATACTCTTTGAAGTTCTCAACTTTGTCTAGGTATGCACCTTCCCTAGTGTCAAATCCAAGGTATGAAATGAGTCGCTTTGTGACGGGTGTAGCCGACTTAGTGAGGGAGGAATGCCGTACGGCTGTGTTGCATGATGATATGACTTTTGGCTAGACTCATGGTGTATGCACAATCAATTGAAGAGTCTAAACTTAGGAGGATGTCAAGGAATTTAAAAAGGAGTGTTGCTAGTGACCAAGTGCAACCTAGGTTCAAAAGGAGGGTTCAAACTCAAGATGGACCTAGTGTGCCTAAGAAGAAGTTTGAGAAAGGAGGTGGTTCTAGCAATGAAAAACCTACATGTGCAACCTGTGGTAAGAGACATTATGGTGAGTGTCTAGTGGGTACGGGTAATTGCTTTGGATGTGGAAAAGATGGGCAGAAAGTGAGAGATTGTCCAAACATTGTTTCTAGGAAAGAGGGTAAGAAGGTTGAGCCTAGTGTTCCAAAGGAAGATGCTCCAACAAAGAAGCGTTTCTATGCTCTCCGGACTAGAATTGAAAAGCCGGGTGATGGTGATGATGATGTTGGTAAGTCCTTGTTTCTCTTATTATAGTATGACTTCCTTCTAAGTGGGGGAGTATGACTAGAATTGAGATAGAAGTGTTGCATGTGCATGGTGTTTAGGAGTTTGGTTGAAATTGAATTTCATTAACTTCTTGCATTGTGTGTTTTATGAAGCTTTGATCATGTTGTAAGATGTGTTTATATTATGTTACCTTGCATATTAGCATGTCTATATCATGAATTGCTTAACTTTTGCATTTTTGAAAAATTTGGTAAAATTCACTGTAGCTTGTAAAAACTGCTTACTGTAATATTTTGGCGAAATTAACTATTTGATTCGCTGGTCTAAAATTATTGTAATGTTGTTATAACTGATGTGTATGAGTATAATATTGAATATAAAATGAGATTTTGCTATTTGGAATGAGGCATGTGAGTTTTGTAGCATAATGAGTTATAGAATTGTATTCTAATTTCTTGTTGTGTTGTAATTGTCTTGAACTTGTGAAATTGATGTTATCTTCTTTATTGTGAGTTATATGATTTGGTTATGTGATGCTAATTTGATTCTCTAATCTTGGAACTGTTCGGATAGTGGCAACTGTCATTCGAGGACGAATGTTGTCCAAGTGGGGGAGAATGTAATACCCCGAAAATGACTTAGGTTAAATAGAGACTAACATGTTGGTAATGGTGTTATAAGGTCTTTGAAATGTCTATAATATGGTATATATAGGCAGTAGCTAAAGTATTAGGTGTATTGGAAGTCAAACGTCAAGGGATGACTAAGACGTTCGACGACTAAGTCACCTATGTGCCTCGTATGTGATTCTATGTGTTTATGTATGATTCATGAGGTTTCAAGGTCCTTAAATGTGTTATTATAGCATTTATATAGAGTGTGTCAAGTTTCGTGAAGTTTGGAGGTCAAACGTCCAAGAACGTTCATGAAGTTCGAAGATATGCCATGAATCGACCTTGTGTGTGTTTTATCGAGTTTTACGTTTTTGTTTTGGATGAAATTTAAGTGAGAGGTGGTAAACTCATAGAAGATCATGCTTGGGTTTGAAACGTCCGAGATATTATCCCCAAGTACCATCCAAGGGTCCTTGAGGAAGGACCCAAGACTTGGTGTCAAGGCTGCCCAAGACAGCCCAAACCACGGAGGAAGTCGACGCCCAGTGGGTCAATCGACGCCCCATAGGTAGGGTTCCTTCTGTAGGGACTTAGCCTGGTGAATGAAGGAACCAAGGACCAGCCTCAGTCCCAGACCACGGCCAATAGGACGGTCCGTTGGTCTGGAGACGGTCTGTAGGTCCCTCCGTCTGTGGAGACAAGTTTCCTGCGCAGTTCACTGCCAACTTAGGGGTGAATTGGTAAATTCACCCCACTTCCAAATAAATGTATAGGTGGTTTATTAAGTGTCTTTTGGGTATTTGAAATGAGTATATAAGTGTTTAACACCTAGAATAATTCATTCTTCCAAAAACAAAAATCCCAAAGACAATCAGAAATTCCAAAGACTCCATTGAAGTCCAAATCAAGGAACAGCTTGGAGGTGACATTTTGAGTGGAAATTATTCATTAAAGTGAAGAATTATAATCATTGAGGTATGGCATTTGATCCTTGAAACTCATTTCACCAAGGAGCCCAACTTTCAAAGATGTTTTCAAAGTTTTCAAAAGAGGAATTGTCCAATTTCATGATTCTACCATGGGTTCTTGCATAAAGGTTTTCAAACGTCTATTATGGGTTAGATTGATGTTGTATTGATGATTTTAAACTAAATTACCTATGAACCCATGTAATTGATGAACCTAAGATTTTGACTAAATTATGGGTTACTTGATATTGGCTTAATGTTGATGGATTCATGTGTAGTTTCTTATGGGCTTTCTATTGATGTAAGAATTGTATTCAATTGTTATCAAATATTGGTATTGGATTGTTGAACCTATATTGAATTGGGTTAGATTTCATTGATTTCTATAATTGTGTATTGAATTAGTGTTCATGGCCTTGGGTAAGGGTCTTGTGTTATCAAATTGAGTAAGTTCACTTGAATTGAAGTGTTGATGATGGTATGGAGGTATGCTGCCCCATTTTCTTTATTTTGATGTTATTTATACTTCGATTCTATTATGATTGGTCTGATCCACCTTTGGTGACGATGCTATGTGAATTGATGTGGCCTTGTCGGCGTTACTTTCTAGTATATTGATGATCATGTCCTTGTAGGCACTACTTGAACTTATATGGCTAATTGTGTCACGACCGGAGTCTAGACCCTAGAAAAAACCGGCGTCGTTGACCTCTCAGAGGTCGCAGACAAGCCTACAAACGTCATCGTTACTTCATCTAGGTTAATTTTAGCGGAAAATTTGAAATTTTTGTTACTTAACATTCATATAAGACCTTCTACTTAAACTCATAAACGTTCACAATCAACCATCTAATATTAAGATCATCAAATGAAAGAAATAGTTCCATACTGCATTAAGTGTATACTTGCCAAAGTGGCACCAATACAATGACTGAAATAAGACGAGAAAGAAACGCTAGTGGAACATACTCCACTAACTCAAACCTATATCTAAGCTAGAATATAATGGGCAAGCGTCCTCGAAAGCATGAGGGCCTACCAAATCCGGATGAATGCTCCACGTCCGGATAGCTGCAACATCGTACTGTAAGCTCTAACGTCCACTTGTGACTGCACCTAAAATTAGATATTGTATGGGATTAGTACACACTTGTACTAAGTATGGGTATATGCAAGCACACACCAAGGACATGCATGAGTAAGAATAGCTCTTTCCTAACAACATGATTTATGGAAAGTCAAGTCAGTGCACTTGCCAAATTTGGATTAGGAAAGTCAGTGGACTTGCCAAATTTGGATTAGGAAAGTCATGCCATGAGAGTAACATGCATCATCATACTTATCATTTTGCAAGCAGTACATAACGTATTGCACATATCATATCACGTAGTTCACATCATTCTTTCATATGCCATGACACCTTCGAATCATGGACTTGACATTAGGACTTCCCAAAATGAGGGCTCAACATATGGACCTCAACTAGGGAGCCTTCTTTAGCAAACACAGAGTCTGCTTCATTCATTTATACGTACTTCATTTTCATTCATTCATATACTAGTGCAATCACTAGTCATACCTAGGATGTAGTTTAAGACTCTCATCGGGTATGCTATGCAATGACCAAGAATAACCTAGTGTCATTACTTAAGTCTAGCTCACCTCTTGATTATCCTATCCTAACACCTTTGGTATCGTTCATTTCATTATGTGCATCATTTGAGGCTGACCTCATTCTTTCTTTGGGAACTTTAACCTTAACCGACATAGATCATGTGAGCATCATGAAATCCAGTGTGTAATCCCCACACCGAAAAGAGGTGGAATAACCGGCCAAAGTGAACCAAAACATGCTAGCGTATGTTGGGAGTCGAACCCTGCTAGATCCCTACATTGGCAGTATAGGTTCAAAGACTAGGATATATAAGGAGACCCATACCCGGCATGCCGGACAGTCTCATCTCATGAGAGTTACGTGAACCTCCACCCTTCCCAAAGGAAGGCATCATCGCTCATAGCTAGCCTATCGGTGCTCAATATAGAATTCCATTACATTCAACTCATACATCATGGAAGCTAGCTTCTAGAATGAGGATATCATAGCTCATTAGATGATTTCTCATCTCATCATTTGAGTTAAGTACGCATTAACTTCAATACTTTCATTAGAGTGTTCATAGAGACTGGTCTCTTCATTAACTTTACACTCTCATAGGTGAGTACGTTTTGGTAACATTTACTTAGGCTCATTTGAGATTGCTCTCATCTTTCACATTAGCCTCTTATCATGTTGTCACCACATTCTTTAACTTTAGCACATTTACTCTTCATAATTACTCACCACTTTACGTGAATGTTCATTTCATCGTATGCCAATGGACTTGGCTCTTTAGTGTGTGTCACACTCTTACTTGACCCCTCTGGGGTTTCATTATCTCATCACATAATATCTTAGGTTCACTTACTTTTTAAATGTATGCTAGACTTATGAGTCCACACATACAAGCCATGAGGATTCATTCATAGTGTATCTAAGTGATTCATATTTACCCAAGATTATGTGGTACAAGACTTATGCATGTTGTGGGTATGCCAAGATATTGATTTCGATCTTTAGAGGCAGCATTGATTAAATAATTGTTTACGTATGACTTATGTGTCAATATTGAATTGGGCAAGGGAACCCAATTTCGAACGCTTGGGCAACACTTAATCTTATATTAAACTTGGTGATTGCATTTTTCAGATTTGGGGGACCCTAGTTTGATCCCCATCAGCCCCATAATATTTCCTTTCTTTTTCTTCTCTATTTTTCATCCAAGGCATGGAGGTTGTGGGATCAACCCCCCACAAGCTCATTATTTTTCTCTTAATTTATCTTTTAACTTTCTCAACTATCCAAGAGGTTCTGGGTTCAATCCCCACTCTCCACATTTATTTTTCTCTTTTATTTTTCTCCTAACTCTCTCATCCATTCAAGAGGTTGGGGGTTCAATCTCCACTCTCCACATTTATTTTTTTCCTTTATTTTTCTCCTAACTCTCTCATCCATTCAAGAGGTTGGGGGTTCAATACCCACTCTCCACATTTATTTTTCTCCTTTATTTTCTCCTAACTCTCTCATCCATTCAAGAGTTGGGGTTCAATCCCCACTCTCCACATTTATTTTTCTCCTTTATTTTTTTTATGAAATTTTTATGTAATTTACATTTGGTGAGGTGTTGGGTTCAATTCCCAATGACCTCACATTTTTAAATTGTTTTAAAACATAGGTATTTTTTTTAATTCTTGGCCGAGACCACCAATTTCCTGCAAGCTGGAAATTTGGTCTCTTCCAATCCATTTTCTCTCATTCTTATGTTGATTTTTGTAGCATTTTGAGTGACATTCAGTCTTCCACCTTAACCTTTTATGAACATCACGTTTTTAGCATTTTTAAACATGCAAAACACAACATTTAACATACAAATTTCAGGCACCAAACATAGTCAAATTTTCAGCACACACATGCTCAAAACAGTCCATTTAATGCACTTTTCCGGAATATATTTTTCATCCTTTACATGATTTCTTACCACACATTCAACACATAATCACAACCATACCTAACATTATCTACCAGAAGACATACAAACGCATGCTTTGAATCGTTCAAAGGAGCTAATGACAGGGGCATGCAACGGGGACAACCTTAGTTTCTCGATTGGAATTTAACCTGAACTTAGGGGTCTCTTCGGAAAGGGACCAAGAGAGAAGAAAACCCATACCTTAATGTCATTCAAAACTTGTTTAAATGCTGTCAATTTACCATGAAACCAAGCCTCACCACTGAAAATTCAAGCACAATCCCGTCAAGAACTTGTTGTTGATTTTCATTTTTAGCTTAGTTTTTCGTTTGAGTTTTTGTGTGTAAGTTCTTCAAGAGTGAAGAACTATTATTTTCAGTTATTGTCACGTCTCTCACTTTCATTCTCACATTTTTTATTATTAAATGAGAGGATTAGGATTATGATTAGGATTAGGAGAGTTAGGTGGAGACTAAGTCAAACTACGACTCCTCATTATTTATTAATTTTATTATTATTATTTTTTTAATTATAAATCTGAATTTTCCCTTACTTAAATCAGATTTTTAAATATTAATTAATTAAATTAATTCACCAAATAAAATAAATCAAGTTAAATCATTGCTCCCACCTAGGTTCGAACCAGGGTGGAGCAAGATTTCACTCAAAGGGTTAATTTCGGCCCTTTCTCCCCAAAATGCACCTCCACCATATAAATTAAATAATTAATTAAATATTTAGGGTAATTATGATACAACCCTTAGCCTGGAAAAAGACCATTTTACCCCTAGACCTTCCAAACTTAAGATTTCCCCTTTTTAAGTCCGGTAAAGACTCATCCGGGTAAATCTTCATATTCGGGTGCCCTACATTGCTAGACCCAACCTTTCCTAGCTCAACTAACTCACCAACTTAGTTGGCTTGGTTGTTGTAGAGGTTCAGAGGTCTGGTTCTACGCGCATTAATTCGTGTGAACCCAATCTAATCTAGGCATTCTAGATACGTTAGACATTACTTAGCATAGTCATTTTTAGGGTTGTTACACTATCCCCCCCTTAGGAACATTCGTCCCCGAATGATGCTACACATCATTTTAAAATAAAGAGGGTGATTTTCGAAGATATCTTAACATACTTGAGACTTTACGCTTTGTGAATTTCTGTTTCACACTTACTCTGGATAATGCATATTACTCAAGCTTATCTGAAGCTTGATATTTGAGATTGAGGAACTTCCTTCTCAATCGCACTTAACTTGACGCACCTCACAACTCATGCAACACAAAAATTATGTCCACGCTATAAAAAACAGCAACATGACATGCAAACATGAATTCATTTTAACTCACATGGTGTAATTATTACTCATACGATTATGGACTTACAACACCAAGTCGACTATTGCACTAAAACTTAGAGTTTCTTAAACAAAACCAGCCTTAGGAGGAGTATATCTAACCCCTTAGATAACATCTTGTTGGCCTTAAGATTTGAAATTATATGGCTTGGTTGGATTAATCCACGCCCTACCCATATACCCTATCTCATTTGGCAACTGAAACCTCACTACCCTGGTTTGATAGTCTATGGTAGCGTAACACTTATGGAGAAAATTCATACCTAAGCTATTCAATGCTTTTTATTGGTGAATATCTGATTCACATATTTATAGGTTGGTGCACATCCTTGAAACCTACTAGCAGCTTCGCATTAATAGACTAAGGAACTCCTTCCTAAACTAGTCTCATTAAAGCATACAACCTAAATAAACACATAAGTCACCTAGGTCAGCAACCAACATGATGACTCCAACATATTAACTTCATACTAGTGCATAAAACCATACACATGAAAAACTAATTTAGGCTACGCACCCGAGACATCACCAGAGGTGTCTTCCCCTACACCCCTAGACTTGAGTGCGAAGAATAGTTGCCTCCTTAGAGCCTTTTCACTTTGACCATTCGGCTAAACTTTCTCCTTCCCTTTTTCTCGACCTCTCACATACGGACAATCCTTCATCATGTGACCCAGTTTTCCACAACTGTAACAAGCGTTAGGGCCCCACCTACACTCTCCTCCATGAAGTTTGTCACACTTCCTACAAAGTGGCCTCTCCTGAGGTGTATCTACTTCACTGTTTCTCTTAACTCTGGGCTCGGAATCCCTTTCATAGCGACCCTTGGATGAAATTGACTCCCCTTGGTGGGAGAGTCCCTTCTTAAACCTGGGCTTATCCCTGATTTCAGTACTACTCTTCCTTGAAAAATTCTTCTCAGCTTGCCTTGACCTATTCCCTGACCTAGTACGCTTCCTCTTCCTATTTTCCTCCACTTGTTGGACACGGACCATAAGCCTGGAAAAGTCCATGCTCACATGCAGCATAGCTGCCCTACACTCCTCCTCGAGATTCTCAGCAATCTTAGATGCAGTGTAAATGGGAGGATTCATCCTCGTGAAGTCCCTTAACCTGCTAGTTATGGTGCTAGCAGGTGGGTTCTTTCTAGGAACACCTTGTTGCTCTGCTTGGTCTGTCATAGTCTGAGCTTGTAAGGTGATGGCTTGGGCCATCTGTACCAGGGTTGTCCTCACTTTTCCATCTGTCAACTCAGCTGGGTTAACATGCATCTCCATTCCAGCAGCTGGGGCCTGGGGAGGAACTTGGTTGCCCCCAGCAGCTGCTTCTCCTCTTCTCCGACCAGCGTTCTTACTTGTGTTTATTTTCTGAAAAAGTAGAATTTATGTTAGATACGCTCATAACACCAAGGAATCAGACATTAGAGAAGGCACGATAATATCAAAAGAAAGGGAATTTTCCTACGCATCATGCAATCTCTAATTCAGGATAGTGGTGCACTTCACTACCATGACTTAGAAACTACTCAATGTGGTTGATGTGAACTTATTATACTCGGAATTTAACCTAGTGCTCTGATACCAACTTTGTCACGACCGGAGTTGTTGACCTCTCAGAGGTCGCAGACAAGCCTACATACGTCATCGTTACTTCATCTAGGTTAATTTTAGCGGAAAATTTGAACTTTTTGTTACTTAACATTCATATAAGACCTTCTACTTAAACTCATAAACGTTCACAATCAACCATCTAATATTTAGATCATCAAATGAAAGAAATAGTTCCATACTGCATTAAGTGTATAGTTGCCAAAATGGCACCAATACAATGACTGAAATAAGACGAGAAAGAAACGCTAGTGGAACATACTTCACTAACTCAAACCTATATCTAAGCTAGAATATAATGGGCAAGCGTCCTCGAAAGCATGAGGACCTACCAAATCCGGATGAATGCTCCACGTCCGGATAGCTGCAACGTCGTACTGTAAGCTCTAACGTCCACCTGTGACAGCACCTAAAATTAGATATTATATGGGATTAGTACACACTTGTACTAAGTATGGGTATATGCAAGCACACACCAAGGACATGCATGAGTAAGAATAGCTCTTTCCTAACAACATGATTTATGGAAAGTCAAGTCAGTGGACTTGCCAAATTTGGAGTAGGAAAGTCAGTGGACTTCCCAAATTTGGATTAGGAAAGTCATGCCATGAGAGTAAGATGCATCATCATACTTATCATTTTGCAAGCAGCACATAACGTATTGCACATATCATATCACGTAGTTCACATCATTCTTTCATATGCCATGACACCTTCGAATCATGGACTTGACATTAGGACTTCCCAAAATGAGGGCTCAACATATGGACCTCAACTAGGGAGCCTTCGTTAGCAAACACAAAGTCTGCTTCATTCATTTATACGTACTTCATTTTCATTCATTCATATACTAGAGCAATCACTAGTCATACCTAGGATGTAGTTTAAGACTCTCATCGGGTATGCTATGCAATGACCAAGAATAACCTAGTGTCATTACTTAAGTCTAGCTCACCTCTTGATTATCCTATCCTAACACCTTTGTTATCGTTCATTTCATTATGTGCATCATTTGAGGCTGACCTCATTCTTTCTTTGGGAACTTTAACCTTAACTGAAATAGATCATATGAGCATCATGAAATCCAGTATGTAATCCCCACACCGAAAAGAGGTGGAATCACCGGCCAAAGTGAACCAAAACATGCTAGCGTATGTTGGGAGTGGAACCTGCTAGATCCCTACATTGGCAGTATAGTTTCAAAGACTAGGATATATAAGGAGACCCATACCCGGCATGCCGGACAGTCTCATCTCATGAGAGTTACGTGAACCTCCGCCCTTCCCAAAGGAAGGCATCACCGCTCATAGCTAACCTATCGGAGCTCAGTATAGAATTCCAATACATTCAACTCATACATAATGGAAGCTGGCTTCTAGAATGAGGACATCATAGCTCATTAGATGATTTCTCATCTCATCATTTGAGTTAAGTACGCATTAACTTCAATACTTTCATTAGAGTGTTCATAGAGACTGGTCTCTTCATTAACTTTACACTCTCATAGGTGAGTACGTTTTGGTAACATTTACTTAGGCTCATTTGAGATTGCTCTCATCTTTCACATTAGCCTCTTATCATGTTGTCACCACATTCTTTAACTTTAGCACATTTACTCTTCATAATTACTCACCACTTTACGTGAATGTTCATTTCATCGTATGCCAATGGACTTGGCTCTTTAGTGTGTGTCACACTCTTACTTGACCCCTCTGGGGTTTCATTATCTCATCACATAATATCTTAGGTTCACTTACTTTTTAAATGTATGCTAGACTTATGAGTCCACACATACAAGCCATGAGGATTCATTTATAGTGTATCTAAGTGATTCATATTTACCCAAGATTATGTGGTACAAGACTTATGCATGTTGTGGGTATGCCAAGATATTGATTTCGATCTTTAGAGGCAGCATTCATTAAAAATTGTTTACGTATGACTTATGTGTCCATATTGAATTGGGCAAGGGAACCCGATTTCGAATCCCTTGGGCAACACTTAATCTTATATTAAACTTGGTGATTGCATTTTTCAGATTTGGGGGACCCTAGTTCGATCCCCATCAGCCTTATAATATTTCCTTTCTTTTTCTCCTCTATTTTTCGTCCATGGCATGTAGGTTGTCGGATCAACCCCCCACAAGCTCATTATTTTTCTCTTAATTTATCTTTTAACTTTCTCAACTATCCAAGAGGTTCTGGGTTCAATCCCCACTCTCCACATTTATTTTTCTCCTTTATTTTTCTCCTAACTCTCTCATCCATTCAAGAGGTTGGGGATTCAATCCCCACTCTCCACATTTATTTTTCTCCTTTATTTTTCTCCTAACTCTCTCATCCATTCAAGAGGTTGGGGGTTCAATACCCACTCTACATATTTATTTTTGTCCTTTATTTTTCTCCCAACTCTCTCATCCATTCAAGAGGTTGGGGGTTCAATCCCCACTCTCCACATTTATTTTTCTCCTTTATTTTTTTCATGAAATTTTTATGTAATTTACATTTGGTGAGGTGTTGGATTCAATTCCCAATGACCTCACAATTTTTAAATTTTTTTAAAACATAGCTATTTTTTTTAATTCTTGGCCGAGACCACCAATTTCCTGCAAGCTGGAAATTTGGTCTCTTCCAATCCATTTTCTCTCATTCTTATGTTGATTTTTGTAGCATTTTGAGTGACATTCAGTCAGCCACCTTAACCTTTTATGAACATCACGTTTTTAGCATTTTTAAACATGCAAAACACAACATTTAACATACAAATTTTAGGCAGCAAACATAGTCAAATTTTTAGCACACACATGCTCAAAACAGTCCATTTAATGCACTTTTCCGGAATATATTTTTCATCCTTTACATGATTTCTTACCACACATTCAACACATAATCACAACCATACCTAACATTATCTACCAGAAGACATACCAACGCATGCTTTGAATCACTCAAAGGAGCTAATGACAGGGGCATGCAACGGGGACAACCTTAGTTTCTCGATTGGAATTTAACCTGAACTTAGGGGTCTCTTCGGAAAGGGACCAATAGAGAAGAAAACCCATACCTTAATGTCATTCAAAACTTGTTTAAATGCTGTCAATTTACCATGAAACCAAGCTTTACCACCGAAACTTCAAGCACAATCCCGTCAAGAACTTGTTGTTGATTTTCATTTTTAGCTTAGTTTTTCGTTTGAGTTTTTGTGTGTAAGTTCTTCAAGAGTGAAGAACTATTATTTTCTGTTATTCTCACGTCTCTCACTCTCATTCTCATATTTTTTATTATTAAATGAGAGGATTAGGATTAGGAGATTTAGGTGGAGACTAAGTCAAACTAGGACTCCTCATTATTTATTAATTTTATTATTATTATTTTTTAATTATAAATCTGAATTTTCCCTTACTTAAATCAGCTTTTTAAATATTAATTAATTAAATTAATTCACCAAATAAAATAAATCAAGTTAAATCATTGCTCCCACCTAGGTTCGAACCCGGGTGGAGCAAGATTTCACTCAAAGGGTTAATTTAGGCCCTTTCTCCCTAAAATGCCCCTCCACCATATAAATTAAATAATTAATTAAATATTTAGCGTAATTATGATACTACCCTTAGCCTGCAAAAAGACCATTTTACCCCTAGACCTTCCAAACTTAAGATTTCCCCTTTTTAAGTCCGGTAAAGACTCATCCGGGTAAATCTTCATATTCGGGTGCCCTACATGGCTAGACCCAACCTTTCCTAGCTCAAATAACTCACCAACTTAGTTGGCTTGGTTGTTGCAGAGGTTCAGAGGTCTGGTTCTACGCGCATTAATTCGTGTGAACCAGATCTAATCTAGGCATTCTAGATACGTTAGACATTACTTAGCATAGTAATTTTTAGGGTTGTTACACTATCCCCCCCTTAGGAACATTCGTCCCCGAATGACACTACACATCATTTTAAAATAAAGAGGGTGATTTTCGAAGATATCTTAACATACTTGAGACTTTACGCTTTGTGAATTTCTGTTTCACACTTACTCTGGATAATGCATATTACTCAAGCTTATCTGAAGCTTCATATTTGAGATTGAGGAACTTACTTCTCAATCGCACTTAACTTGACGCACCTCACAACTCATGCAACACAAAAATCATGTCCACGCTATACAAAAACAGCAACATGACATGCAAACATGAATTCATTTTCACTCACATGGTGTAATTATTACTCATACGATTATGGACTTACAACACCAAGTCGACCATTGCACTAAAACTTAGAGTATCTTAAACAAAACCAGCCTTAGGAGGAGTATATCTAACCCCTTAGATAACATCTTGTTGGCCTTAAGATTTGAAATTATATGGCTTGGTTGGATTAATCCACGCCCTACCCATTTATACTCTATCTCATTTGGCAACTGAAACCTCACTACCCTAGTTTGATAGTCTATGGTAGCGTAACACTTATGGAGAAAATTCATACCTAAGCTATTCAATGCTTTTTATTGGTGAATATCCGATTAACATATTTATAGGTTGGTGCACATCCTTGAAACCTACTAGCAGCTTCGCATTAATAGACTAAGGAATTCCTTCCTAAACTACTCTCATCAAAGCATACAACATAAATAAACACATAAGTCACCTAGGTCAGCAACCAACATGATGACTCGAACATATTAACTTCATACTAGTGCATAAAACCATACACATGAAAAACTAATTTAGGCTACGCACCCGAGAAATCACCAGAGGTGTCTTCCCCTACACCCCTAGACTTGAGTGCGAAGAATAATTGCCTTCTTAGAGCCTCTTCACTTGGACCATTCGGCTAAACTTTCTCCTTCCCTTTTTCTCGACCTCTCATATACGGACAATCCTTCATCATGTGACCCAGTTTTCCACAACTGTAACAACCGTTACGGCCCCTCCTACACTCTCCTCCTTGAAGTTTGCCACACTTCCTACAAGGTGGCCTCTCCTGAGGTGTATCTACTTCACTGTTTCTCTTAACTCTGGGCTCGGAATCGCTTTCATAGCGACCCTTGGATGAAATTGACTCCCCTTGGTGGGAGAGTCCCTTCTTAAACCTTGGCTTATCCCTGATTTCAGTACTACTCTTCCTTGAAAAATTCTTCTCAGCTTGCCTTGACCTGTTCCCTGCCCTAGTACGCTTCCTCTTCCTGTTTTCCTCCACTTGTTGGACACGGACCATAAGCCTGGAAAAGTCCATGCTCACATGCAGCATAGCTGCCCTACACTCCTCCTCGAGATTCTCAGCAATCTTAGATGCAGTGTAAATAGGAGGATTCATCCTCGTGAAGTCCCTTAACCTGCTAGTTATGGTGCTAGCAGGTGGGTTCTTCCTGGGAACACCTTGTTGCTCTGCCTGGGCTGTCATAGTCTGAGCTTGTAAGGTGATGGCTTGGGCCATCTGTACCAGGGCTGTCCTTACTTCTCCATCTGTCAACTAAGCTGGGTTAACATGCATCTCCATTCCAGCAGCTGGGGCCTGGGGAGGATCTTGGTTGCCCCCAGCAGCTGCTTCTCCTCTTCTCCGACCAGCGTTCCTACTTGTGTTCATTTTCTGAAAAAGTAGAATTTATGTTAGATACGCTCATAACACCAAGGAATCAGACATTAGAGAAGGCACGATAATATCAAAAGAAGGAAAATTTTCCTACGGATCATGCAGTCTCTAATTCAGGATAGTGGTGCACTTCACTACCATGACTTAGAAACTACTCAATGTGGTTGATGTGAACTTATTATACTCGGAATTTAACGTAGTGCTCTGATACCAACTTTGTCACGACCGGAGTCTAGACCTCAAATGAGACCGGCGTCGTTGACCTCTCAGAGGTCGCAGACAAGCCTACATACGTCATCGTTACTTCATCTAGGTTAATTTTAGCGTAAAATTTGAACTTTTTGTTACTTAATATTCATATAAGACCTTCTACTTAAACTCAGAAACGTTCACAATCAACCATCTAATATTAAGATCATCAAATGAAAGAAATAGTTCCATACTGCATTAAGTGTATACTTGCCAAAATGGCACCAATACAATGACTGAAATAAGACGAGAAAGAAACGCTAGTGGAACATACTCCACTAACTCAAACCTATATCTAAGCTAGAATATAATGGGCAAGCGTCCTCGAAAGCATGAGGGCCTACCGAGTATGGGTACATTCAAGGACTTGTACTAAGTATGGGTATATTCAAGCACACACCAAGGACATGCATGAGTAAGAATAGATCTTTTCTAACAACATGATTTATGGAAAGTCAAGTCAGTGGGCTTGCCAAATTTGGATTAGGAAAGTCAGCGGACTTGCCAAATTTGGATTAAGAAAGTCAGTGGACTTGCCAAATTTGGATTAGGAAAGTCATGCCATGAGAGTAACATGTATCATCATACTTATCATTTTGCAAGTAGCACATAACGTATTGCACATATCATATAACGTAGTTCACATCATTCTTTCATATGCCATGAGACCTTGGAATCATGGACTTGACATTAGGACTTCCCAAAATGAGGGCTCAACATATGGGACCTCAACTAGGGAACCTTCTTTAGCAAACACAGAGTCTGCTTCATTCATTCATACGTACTTCATTTTCATTCATTCATATACTAGTGCAATCACTAGTCATACCTAGGATGTAGTTTAATACTCTCATCGGGTTTGCTATGCAATGACCAAGAATAACCTAGTGTCATTACTTAAGTCTAGCTCACTTCTTGATTATTCTATCCTAACAGCTTTGGTATCGTTCATTTCATTATGTGCATTATTTGAGGCTAGCCTCATTCTTTCTTTGGGGACTTTAACCTTAACCGACATAGATCATGTGAGCATCATCAAAACCAGTGTGTAATCCCCACACCGAAAAGAGGTGGAATCACCGGCCAAAGTGAACCAAAACATGCTAGCGTATATAGGGAGTCAAACCCTGCTAGATCCCTATATTGGCAGTATAGGTTCAAAGACTAGGAGATATAAGGAGACTCATACCCGGCATGCCAGACAGTCTCATCTCATGAGAGTTATGTGAACCTCCACCCTTCCCAAAGGAAGGCATCACCGCTCATAGCTAGCCTATCGGTGCTCAGTATAGAGTTCCATTACATTAACTCATACATCATGAAAGTTGGCTTCTAGCATGAGGACATCATAGCTCATTAGAGGATTTCTCATCTCATCATTTGAGTTAAGTACGCATTAACTTCAATACTTTCATTAGAGTGTTCATAGAGACTGGTCTGTTCATTAACTTTACACTCTCATAGGTGAGTACGTTTTGGTAACATTTACTTAGGCTCATTTGATATTGCTCTCATCTTTCACATTAGCCTCTTATCATGTTGTCACCACATTCTTTAACTTTAGCACATTTACTCTTCATAATTACTCACCACTTTACGTGAATGTTCATTTCATCGTATGCCAATGGACTTGGCTCTTTAGTGTGTGTCACACTCTTACTTGACCCCTCTGGGGTTTCATTATCTCATCACATAATATCTTAGGTTCACTTACTTTTTAAATGTATGCTAGACTTATGAGTCCACACATACAAGCCATGAGGATTCATTCATAGTGTATCTAAGTGATTCATATTTACCCAGGATTATGTGGTACAAGACTTATGCATCTTGTGGGTATGCCAAGATAATGATTTTGATATTTAGAGGCAGCATTCATTAAATAATTGTTTACGTATGACTTATGTGTCAATACGGAATTGGGCAAGGGAACCCGATTTCGAACGCTTGGGCAACACTTAATCTTATATTAAACTTGGTGATTGCATTTTTTCAGATTTGGGGGACCCTAGTTCTATCCCCATCAGCCCCATAATATTTCCTTTCTTTTTCTCCTCTATTTTTCGTCCAAGGCATGGAGGTTGTGGGATCAACCCCCCACAAGCTCATTATTTTTCTCTTAATTTATCTTTTAACTTTCTCACCTATCCAAGAAGTTGTGGATTCAATCCCCACTCTCCACATTTATTTTTCTCTTTTATTTTTCTCCTAACTCTCTCATCCATTCAAGAGGTTGGGGGTTCAATCCCCACTCTCCACATTTATTTTTCTCCTTTATTTTCTCCTAACTCTCTCATCCATTCAAGAGGTAGGGGGTTCAATCCCCACTCTCCACATCTATTTTTCTCCTAACTCTCTCATCCATTCAAGAGGTTGAGGGTTCAATCCCCACTCTCCACATTTATTTTTCTCCTTTATTTTTTTCATGAAATTTTTATGTAATTTATATTTGGTGAGGTCTTGGGTTCAATTCCCAATGACCTCACAATTTGTTAAAAAATTTAAAACATAGCTATTTTTTTTAATTCTTGGCCGAGACCACCAATTTCCTGCAAGCTGGAAATTTGGTCTCTTCCAATCCATTTTCTCTCATTCTTATGTTGATTTTTGTAGTATTTTGAGTGACATTCAGTCAGACACCTTAACCTTTTATGAACATCACGTTTTTAGCATTTTTAAACACGCAAAACACAACATTTAACATACAAATTTCAGGTAGCAAACATAGTCAAATTTTCAGCACACACATGCTCAAAACAGTCCACTTAATGCACTTTTCCGGAATATATTTTTCATCTTTTACATGATTTCTTACCACACATTCAACACATAATCACAACCAGACCTAACATTATCTACCAGAAGACATACCAACGCATGCTTTGAATCGTTCAAAGGAGCTAATGACAGGGGCATGCAACGGGGACAACCTTAGTTTCTCGATTGGAATTTAACCTGAACTTAGGGGTCTCTTCGGAAAGGGACCAAGAGAGAAGAAAACCCATACCTTAATGTCATTCAAAACTTCTTTAAATGCTGACAATTTACCATGAAACCAAGCCTCACCACCGAAACTTCAAGCACAATCCCGTCAAGAATTTGGTGTTGATTTTCGTTTTTAGCTTAGTTTTTCGTTTTAGTTTTTGTGTGTAAGTTTTTCAAGAGTGAAGAACTATTATTTTAAGTTATTTTAATCATTAAAAATGTGAGAATGAGAGTGAGAGACGTGAGAATGAGAGGATTAAGATTATGATTAGGATTAGGAGATTTAGGTGGAGACTAAGTCAAACTAGGATTCCTCATTATTTATTAATTTTATTATTTTTATTATAATCTGATTTTTCCCTTACTTAAATAAGCTTTTTAAATATTAATTAATTAAATTAATTCACCAAATAAAATAAATCAAGTTAAATCATTGGTCCCACCTAGGTTCGAACGCGGGTGGAGCAAGATTTCACTCAAAGGGCCAATTTTGGCCCTTTCTCCCCAAAATGCCCCTCCACCATATAAATTAAATAATTAATTAAATATTTAGGGTAATTACGATACTACCTTTAGCCTGGAAAAAGACCATTTTACCCCTAGACCTTCCAAACTTAAGATTTCCCCTTTTTATGTCCGGTAAAGACTCATCCGGGTAAATCTTCATATTCGGGTGCCCTACATGGATGGACCTAACCTTTTCTAGCTCAAATAACTCACAAAGTTAGTTGTATTGGTTTTTACAGAGGTTCAGAGGTCTGGTTCTACCTGCATCAATTCGTGTGAACCCGATCTAATCTAGGCATTCTAGATACATTAGACATTACTTAGCATAGTCTTTTTTAGGGTTGTTACACTATCCCCCCCTTAGGAACATTCGTCCCCGAATGACACTACACATCATTTTAAAATAAAGAGGGTGATTTTCGAAGATATCTTAACATACTTGAGACTTTACGCTTTGTGAATTTCTGTTTCACACTTACTCTGAATAATGCATATTACTCAAGCTTATCTGAAGCTTCATATTTGAGATTGAGGAACTTCCTTCTCAATCGCACTTAACTTGACACACCTCACAACTCATGCAACACAAAAATCATGTCCACGCTATACAAAAACAGCAACATGACATGCAAACATGAATTCATTTTAACTCACATGGTGTAATTATTACTCATACGATTATGGACTTACAACACCAAGTCGACTATTGCACTAAAACTTAGAGTTTCTTAAACAAAACCAGCCTTAGGAGGAGTATATCTAACCCCTTAGATAACATCTTGTTGGCCTTAAGATTTGAAATTATATAGCTTGGTTGGATTAATCCACACCCTACCCATTTATACCCTATCTCATTTGGCAACTGAAACCTCACTACCCTGGTTTGATAGTCTATGGTAGCGTAACACTTATGGAGAAAGTTCATACCTAAGCTATTCAATGCTTTTTATTGGTGAATATCTTATTCACATATTTATAGGTTGGTGCACATCCTTGAAACCTACTAGCAGCTTCGCATTAATAGACTAAGGAACTCCTTCCTAAACTAGTCTCATCAAAGCATACAACCTAAATAAACACATAAGTCACCTAGGTCAGCAACCAACATGATGACTCGAACATATTAACTTCATACTAGTGCATAAAACCATACACATGAAAAACTAATTTAGGCTACGCACACGAGACATCACCAAAGGTGTCTTCCCCTACACCCCTAGACTAGAGTGTTAAGAATAGTTGCCTCCTTAGAGCCTCTTCACTTGGACCATTCGGCTGAACTTTCTCCTTCCCTTTTTCTCGACCTCTCATATACGGACAATCCTTCATATGTGACCCGGTTTTCCACAACTGTAACAAGTGTTAGGGCCCCTCCTACACTCTCTTCCATGAAGTTTGCCACACTTCCTACAAGGTGGCCTCTCCTGAGGTGTATCTACTTCACTATTTCTCTTAACTCTGGGCTCGGAATCCCTTTCATGGCGACCCTTGGATGAAATTGAATCCCCTTGGTGGGAGAGTCCTTTCTTAAACCTGGGCTTATCCCTGATTTTAGTACTACTCTTCCTTGAAATATTCTTCTCAGCTTGCCTTGACCTGTTCCCTGACCTAGTATGCTTCCTCTTGCTGTTTTCCTCCACTTGTTGGACACGGACCATAAGCCTGGAAAAGTCCATGCTCGCATGCAGCATAGTTGCCCTACACTTCTCCTCGAGATTCTAAGCAATCTTAGATGCAGTGTAAACGGGAGGATTCATCCTCGTGAAGTCCCTTAACCTTCTAGCTATGGTGCTAGCAGGTGGGTTCTTCCTGGGAACACCTTGTTGCTCTGCCTGGGCTGCCATAGTCTGAGCTTGTAAGGTGATGGCTTGGGCCATCTGTACCAGGGCTGTCCTTACTTCTCCATCTGTCAACTAAGCTGGGTTAACATGAATCTCCATTCCAGCAGCTGGGGCCTGGGGAGGAACTTGGTTGCGCCCAACAGCTGTTTCTCCTCTTCTCCGACTAGCGTTCCTACTTGTGTTCATTTTCTGAAAAAGTAGAATTGATGTTAGATACGCTCATAACACCAAGGAATCAGACATTAGAGAAGGCACGATAATATCAGAAGAAGGGAAATTTTCCTATGCATCATGCAGTCTCTAATTCAGGATAGTGGTGCACTTCACTACCATGACTTAGAAACTACTCAATGTGGTTGATGTGAACTTATTATACGCGGAATTTAACCTAGTGCTCTAATACCAACTTTGTCACGACCGGAGTCTAGACCCCAGACGAGACCGGCGTCGTTGACCTCTCAGAGGTCGCAGACAAGCCTACATACGTCATCATTACTTCATCTAGGTTAATTTTAGCAGAAAATTTGAACTTTTTGTTACTTAACATTCATATAAGACCTTCTACTTAAATTCATAAACGTTCACAATCAACCATCTAATATTAAGATCATCAAATGAAAGAAATAGTTCCATACTACATTAAGTGTATACTTGCCAAAATGGTACCAATACAATGACTAAAATAAGACGAGAAAGAAACGCTAGTGGAACATACTCCACTAACTCAAACCTATATCTATGCTAGATTATAATGGGCAAGCGTCCTCGAAAGCATGAGGGCCTACCAAATCCGGATGAATGCTCCACGTCCGGATAGCTGCAACGTCGTACTGTAAGATCTAACGTCCACCTGTGACTACACCAAAAATTAGATATTGTATGGGATTAGTACACACTTGTACTAAGTATGGGTATATGCAAGCACACACCAAGGACATGCATGAGTAAGAATAGCTCTTTCCTAACAACATGATTTATGGAAAGTCAATTCAGTGGACTTGCCAAATTTGGATTAGGAAAGTCTGTGGACTTGTCAAATTTGGATTACGAAAGTCAGTGGACTTGCCAAATTTGAATTAGGAAATTCATGCCATGAGAGTAACATGTATCATCATACTTATCATTTTGCAAGCAGCACATAACGTATTGCACATATCATATCACGTAGTTCACATCATTCTTTCATATGCCATGAGACCTTGGAATCATGGACTTGACATTAGGACTTCCCAAAATGAGGGCTCAACATATGGGACCTCAACTAGGGAGCCTTTTTTAGAAAACACAAAGTCTGCTTCATTCATTCATATGTACTTCATTTTCGTTCATTCATATACTAGTGCAATCACTAGTCATACCTAGGATGTAGTTTAAGACTCTCATCAGGTTTGCTGTGCCATGACCAAGAATAACCTAGTGTCATTACTTAAGTCTAGATCACCTCTTGATTATTCTATCCTAACACCTTTGGTATCGTTCATTTCATTATGTGCATCATTTGAGGCTGGCCTCATTCTTTCTTTGGGAACTTTAACCTTAATCGACATAGATCATGTGAGCATCATGAAATCCAGTGTGTAATCCCCACACCGAAAAGAGATGGAATCACCAGCCAAAGTTATTCAAAACATGCTAGCGTATATAGGGAGTAGAACCCTGCTATAGGTTCAAAGACTAGGAGATATAAGGAGACTCATACCCGGCATGCCGGACAGTCTCATCTCATGAGAGTTACGTGAACCTCCGCCCTTCCCAAAGGAAGGCATTATCGCTAATAGCTAACCTATCGGTGCTCAGTATAGAGTTCCATTACATTCAACTCATACATCATGGGAGCTGGCTTCTAGCATGATAACATCATAGCTCATTAGATGATTTCTCATCTCATCATTTGAGTTAAGTACGCATTAACTTCAATACTTTCATTAGAGTGTTCATAGAGACTGGTCTCTTCATTAACTTTACACTCTCATAGGTGAGTACGTTTTGGTAACATTACTTAGGCTCATTTGAGATTGCTCTCATCTTTCACATTAGCCTCTTATCATGTTGTCACCACATTCTTTAACTTTAGCACATTTACTCTTCATAATTACTCACCACTTTACGTGAATGTTTATTTCATCGTATGCCAATGGACTTGGCTCTTTAGTGTGTGTCACACTCTTACTTGACCCCTCTGGGGTTTCATTATCTCATCACATAATATCTTAGGTTCACTTACTTTTTAAATGTATGCTAGACTTATGAATCCACACATACAAGTCATGAGGATTCATTCATAGTGTATCTAAGTGATTCATATTTACCCAGGATTATGTGGTACAAGACTTATGAATCTTGTGGGTATGCCAAGATATTGATTTTGATATTTAGAGGCAGCATTCATTAAATAATTGTTTACGTATGACTTATGTGTCAATACGGAATTGGGCAACGGAACCCGATTTCGGATCCCTTGGGCAACACTTAATCTTATATTAAACTTGGTGATTGCATTTTTCATATTTGGGGGACCCTAGTTCGATCCCCATCAGCCCCATAATATTTCCTTTCTTTTTCTCCTCTATTTTTCGTCCAAGGCATGGAGGTTGTGGGATCAACCCCCCACAAGCTTATTCTTTTTCTCTTAATTTATCTTTTAACTTTATCACCTATCCATGAGGTTGTGGGTTCAATCTCCACTCTCCACATTTATTTTTCTCCTTTATTTTTCTCCTAACTCTCTCATCCATTCAAGAGGTTGGGGGTTCAATCCCCACTCTCCACATTTATTTTTCTCCTTTATTTTTCTCCTAACTCTCTCATCCATTCAAGAGGTTGGGGGTTCAATCCCTACTCTCCACATTTATTTTTCTCCTTTATTTTTCTCTTAACTCTCTCATCCATTCAAGAGGTTGGGGGTTCAATCCCCACTCTCCACATTTATTTTTCTCCTTTATTTTTTTCATGAACTTTTTATGTAATTTACATTTGGTGAGGTCTTGCGTTCAATTCCCAATGACCTCACCACCGAAACTTCAAGCACAATCCCGTCAAGAACTTGTTGTTGATTTTCATTTTTAGCTTAGTTTTTCTTTTGAGTTTTTGTGTGTATGTTTTTCAAGAGTGAAGAACTATTATTTTCAGTTATTTTAATTATAAAAACGTGAGAATGAGAGTGAGAGACGTGAGAATGAGAGGATTAAGATTATGATTAGGATTAGGAGAGTTAGGTGGAGACTAAGTCAAACTAGGTCTCCTCATTATTTATTAATTTTATTATTATTATTATTATTATTATTATTATCTGATTTTTCCCTTAATTCAATCAGCTTTTTAAATATTAATTGATAAAATTAATTCACCAAATAAAATAAATCAAGTTAAATCATTGCTCCCACCTAGGTTCGAACGCGGGTGGAGCAAGATTTCACTCAAAGGGCCAATTTCGGCCCTTTCTCCCCAAAATGCCCCTCCACCATATAAATTAAATAATTAATTAAATATTTAGGGTAATTACGATACTACCCTTATCCTGGAAAAAGACCATTTTACCCCTAGACCTTCCAAACTTAAGATTTCCCCTTTTTAAATCCGGTAAAGACTCATCCGGGTAAATCTTCATATTCGGGTGCCCTACATGGATGGACCCAACCTTTTCTAGCTCAAATAACTCACAAAGTTAGTTGGATTGGTTGTTTCAGAGGTTCAGAGGTCTGGTTCTACGTGCATCAATTCTTGTGAACCCGATCTAATCTAGGCATTCTAGATACGTTAGACATTACTTAGCATAGTCATTTTTAGGGTTGTTAGAAATTGTGTAGTTGATTTGATGATGTATAATCATATCTATCTATATGTGGAAGTATGTGCTATAATATTACTACTATCTAGTTAGTCATGGTATGCTTTGACTATGTGTTAAGTGTGTAGTCTTAGAGTTGATACATGGTTGTTCCTAAATTAGTTAGATGAGTCTAAAATGGTCAAATTGATGATGTTAAGGTAATGAATAGGTTGACTTAATAAGGTTAAGGGTCATTCCTAATATCTAAAGAAAGATAGGCTATATGTGTTAAATGGAAGTATGTTGTGTCTTGTTTAGGTAGACTTGTGTCCCTTACTTGATGATTATGTGAATATGTGATGTCTTGAGTTAGGAACCTAAAGGGTCTTAGTCTTGTATAAATGAATATAGGTGAGACCTTTAATGATAAGAGGGTCATTTATGTGTAACCTTGAACCAAGTGGTAAAGTTATAAATCGTGAAGTAGTTAGCCGTAATGGTATCCTTCATGTCATGAGTGATGGACTTAAGGTTGATTGGCTGGAACGGCATCATATCATACCTTAGAAAAGTCACGATGAGCTTCTTGTCGCCATAGTGAGATATGCCCTAGTGAACCTTGATTTGGTAGGGTGAATGTAATTGGGTCTTGAACTAGATATGGGACCCATTTATATGAACCTTAATGTGAATTGATCTATGAGAACTAAGGCTAGTACCGAGTAAGTATGAGCAAGGGGGAAGTGGTTCTAGTTAAGAAAGAGACTAGATGCTTAGTACGCCCTTCATATTCCTTAACCATGTGCCTACATGGGATCTTTATGTTGTACCATTGGCAAGTAGAACACCTCATCGAAGTAGGATAAAACTTTGGATTCCATGCTTTGCTACCATGGTCTATGTCGGTTATTGCCTATTCTCATCATATGGAATACCTATTAGCATTAGAGAAGTTTATGAGGTTTAGGTGGTGGTATGGTACGCTACTTAGACATTGCACAATAGACTTTGATGGTGTTATTTGGAGTTCCTAGGTCTTGTCTAAGACCATTAATTGAATGTCCTTTATGTGATGTATTCTTCTAAATGAACTAATGAACTAATGACTTGCGCTATGAAGTATGTAAGTGAATAAGTACCTAATCTAGAGTGCCTTAGGGATTCTTTAGTTAAATGGTGAAGAGGGCATAAAGGATGATCTCTTCATGGCTTATCTATGGAAGTCTTGAGAATGACTCTAGTTAGGGAAAGGTTTGGTGTTATTGACATGATCTAAGCCTTAGGTAGTCTTAAGGACTATTTAGGTAATCTCGAAGAGGTCAATCATGGACGTTATCTTCTTGATTTACTTAAGTATGTCTTTTGATAGCCTTTGGAAGGAGAGTGTCCTACCATCTATATGTTGGTGTGTTTAGTGAGTATGATTCTATCCTAGGGAGTCTATTCGATATCTTGAGTGTGTGTAAGAGATTGTATGGGCGGTTGCTTCACAACTCACTCAAGTGAGACTTAGAGTCACCTTTCGTAGAAGAATCTTACCTTGATGTTTAAGATGCTTTGTAAGTGTGTATGTGACTCAGTATAAGCAATCTTAAGGGGTCGTTTAGGCACATCTAGAGAGAGTCTATGGGCGGTCTCTCTTTGTGTGACTTAAGTGAATCTTAGGATAGCTTTGAGTGGGATAATTACATGCTAAAGGGTGTATAAAGTGAAGGGTAAGTGCTTCACTAAACAGTGAAGAGACTTCACTGCTCACTATTAAGTGGTCCTAAAAATGCATTAATTTGTCTAAATGTTGTCTTATGTGTTTCTAAGTTGTTAAATGTTATTATTATGATTATAATATGATTTATAAAATGAAAAGATGCATATTCCCAATAAATCCGTTTTCATGATTTTTATGCATAATGCCATACTTAGTACATGTGGTTGTACTAATTCCATGCTTTATTTTCTACCTATAGTTCTTAAAAGGTGAAGCGGTTTGGGAAGAAGACTTGGACAAGGAGATCGTTCAAGAACAGTTAAAGTATGTCTTCATTTGACTCGAGGGCATATATGTCTTTTTATGTTTCTTTTATGAAGTTTTGTAATAGACTATATAGTAGTATGTTTTGAATTCGTATGGGCCGTGTCCCAAGTATTTTCGTGTCTTAAGATGATAATCGAGACTTAGTGTGTTCCATCTATGAAAGAGTTTATGACTTTTGCATTGTTTTACAAAAAGTTTTAATTCCGCACTACTTTTTGTTATGTATATGCGATGAATGATATGAGAGGCTTGTATGAGACCTCCGAGAGGTCGAATACGCCGGTCGTAATCCAAGATTTCACCCTAGCTTCTAGGGTGTGGTTTCGGGATGTGACAAATACCCTCAAGAATACTTGTGAAATACATGAATAAGACCCCATAAATGTCACTCATGCTAAATAAAGATTCTTGAGGGACCATATTTCATACTAGACTTGACCTTGTGGGAAGTAGCCTTAACCGACATAGACCACATGATCTTACATGAAATCCGGTGTTATCCACACCGAAAAAGGGTTTTCCTACTTGCCAAAGTTAAGGCCATCATTTGTTAGCTTTAGGTGGATCCATTAGCTAAATAACCTATTGGGGCACGTAGTTTATGGAATAAGGAGATTGCTATTAAAAGCTTGTCCTTTCTAGCGGGGATCTTCCATCTCAAGATATTGTTTCTATAAACCCTCCCTTTCTGCCAATGGAGCTTCTGTCTCATATTCAATATCCACTCCGCGCTAGGCATACTTCCCAAGGAATACATATTAGGTGATAACTTATTTTATTATGATAAATCATAAGATCATGCATGAGAATAACCTTTCACCGTCCATGTCTTCATGTTCATGTTAGATTTAATTCGGTGAGAAAGTCTTTCAACCTAGAATCTCCATTATGTGAGAAAACATTCCACATCATGTTCATTATGTGTTCATGAGAACAATATTTCAATCAACACATTAACATTATCACAATAATGGAAACCTCATTCATAATCATGCATAAGTGTGTATGTGAGAATGTCCTTTTAACAACACCACAATTACATCATAGTCATAATCACTTTACTCTAAAAGTGTTGTTAAATCATACACATAACCTTCATAAAACATGCATAATATCATATATTGCCCTTTTTATGGGGTCAAAGCTAATATCAAATCAACACATTTAGAATGACTACATTAGACATGGATATAATCACAATTCAAGTAATCAAACCACTACATGCATAATCTTATGTACTCATAATATAGGTCATGTGAGCAAAGTCTTTCCACAATGATATCATATACAACTCAACATACATTATGGATTCACTCTAAAATCCTTAACATTCCTAGTTAATTTGTATTAGCTTTTTACCCGCAAGCCCTAGAAAACGTATTCATACTACAAGCCTTACTCTCAAACAATACTTCACATGATCATCATATATGCCTAATTTTCAAAACAATCTAACCACATGCTTCATTTGTAAGCAATTCTAATCATATGTCATCGTATAAACTCAATCTCTACACTACTTACCATGATACATCATATAAGCCCTAATATAATATATTCATTTCAACAAGTCTACTTTAATCAAATCATATCTATGGGCTCCAATCTCAAGCTAGTCATCAATCTTAGAATATCACATCTAAGCCTTGAATTTCTCTTTTCATGGCATAAAACCAAACTACATCAATTTCACCTTAGAATCTTAGGTTAATCAAGAATGCATGTATAATCATACTAAAAAACATGTAATTTACAACATAAAAATCATGAACAACCATTATCTACTCAATTGGATCAACATACAACCATACCCATAATATACGAAGAAACTCTAACTGCAATTGGGGATCATCTTCACAATTAGGGGAAAGATGGGAACTTTATGGATGAAAGGGGTAAATGAATGAATAAGATATCATACCTTGATTACAAAGCCTACAAAGCTTGAAATAATGGATTCTTGACGATATAGACACCTTACGGATGTAAAGACTCAAGACTAGCAGTCCATCATGCATGGAACCTCAAAATAATAAACCATTTATAAGAGGAAACATCAACTCCAACTCAAACATAATAAATCCACAATAAGGAAGTAGGAACTACATCTAAAAACCCATTATGCATGAAGTTTCAACAATTCTCTTATTATAAGAGTAACTACCTTCTCCAACTAAAAGAATGCTTAACACAATTTCATGGTGCCCTTATGCAACATATTTTTAAAAAGCACAACTAAAACATGTTCAACAAATCATCTCATGAAGCATATAGACAACTCATAATCATTTCACTTAAACATGAGTAAATACTAACGATGCAACTCATTTTCTTTCAAAACACTAGTTTTCATGAACATGTACCACATAAGGAAATTATGGAAACAACTAAAACACACATGACTCGAAAACATAATACAACTAAAAGAAACTTATCAGCTCAAGAAAAAGGAGGAATATAAGGAAAAGATAATGATATTGGGACTTCTTATTAGCCCTTGGCCTCCCAAGTATCACAGTCACATAAAACAGTCACGCAAAGACCAATCCCTAACACTTTCATGAAAGCAACTTCCTTGTTCTTCTATTTCTTAACTTGCCAGTCTAACATTTCTACTGGTATTTCTAAATTAGAGAAATTCTAATCAACTCCCAACTTTTTGTAGGAATTTATGAATGTCAGATCCCCAACACCCTTCTATATCCAAGAGACATGGAAAATCGGACACACCGGTACCACTCATTAAGCAACCCTAGTTCACAAGAAATCTTACCAACACCACTCAAGATCTCATATAAGACTACAAAACCAAGACTGAACTTCTCAAACTCACTATACCTCTCAAGGTGATAATTCCAAGCCAACCCATATCATGAAAATCAAGAACACTCAACGACCTTGCCATCAAATAACATAATCTCACCATTGGGAGTAAGCCTATACGGACTCTTCTAAGCGTCATTTCCTTTAATTCTATGGTCAGAGAAAGTCATCACTAAGATTTCAAATTCTTCACATTGAGGATTCTAAACCAAGGTGAATTACATTACTACTCTTTAGAGAAGTCTACTCACCCCTACTCATGTAGGCATTACTTAGACACCCTATTTTTCAATTCTTCACCATCATACCTCAAAACTCATCATGACTAAGTCCGATTCTACCATCAAATGCATCTAACCATAATGCAACCCAATCATACCAAAGACAACACCAAAGTTTATCAAGTTACAAAAGACAAGAAACACCGGAATCTAAATAATCATAAAACACATGTAAGGAGAAATATTTGGAGGACACTCTTGTTAACTTCTAGCTTGAAGAGAATAGGACCTAATTTTCTTTGGAGCATCCATATCCGAATCACTGGAGAAACTTGCTTACCCTCTCTTCCTGTAGTGGTAAATATTGGGCAATCTCTCATTTTGTGACCACTCATACCACAACCATAACAACCTTCCATGTCGGATAGGCATCTACCATAGTGCTTCCTCCCATATTTAGTTCAAATAGGCTTAGGCAAGAAAGGTTTGTTATTACTCCCATTTTGAGTCTTAGGGTTAGGCACCCTCTCTTGGTTAAATCTTTGGGAAAACCTAGAAGGACCTTGTTTGGAGAATCTTTCAAGAGGAGAATTATCATCATAATCCTAAGCCTCTTTTTCACCCTCAACCTTTCTTCGAGTATCTCTTCCTCAATTTGTTGAGCATAAGCCATAAGATGAGAAATATTCATATCATGATCAAGCATGACCATACAATATTCTTTTACTACTAAATTGGAAACTCCTGACATAAACTTACTCATTCCCAACCTAGGATCGTACACTAGAATTAGACCATAGTAGACAATTGGGTAAACCTCAATGCATATTCCTTAACACTGATATTACCTTGCCTAAGGTTAATGAACTCAAACACTAAAGCTTCTCTCATCTCTAAAGGGAAGAACCTATCTAGAAAGTCACTCTTGAACCTTTCCCGCTCAATGGGACCCATTCCTACCTGTCTAGCCTCTTATTGATTAAACCAACTTGAGCAACTCTTTTGAGTTGTTAAGAAGCCAACTCCGCCTTCCCTACATGAGTCACTCCCACAAAGTCCAACACTTTATAGAACTTATCTATAAGCTCTTGAAAATCCTCCTTTATTTTGACCCATAAACTTCCAAAGTTTCTATCTCTGCCTGAGTCAACATTTGAAAACTAAACCTACACTTCTCATTACTCACATTCACATCCAAAAGGGTCAATTGGAGCTCGAGGAGGACATTTTTGTCCCACATTGTCTTCCTCATTCCTTCTAACTTTAGCCCTTTTAGTAGTTATATCTTGAAAACCATCGGGCGCGGATTTGGAGAAAGACCTAATAGAGTTAAAATCTATGGAACGACTTAGAGAATGAAGAATTGAAGCTTCTTTATATCCAAGAGCTTCATATTCATAAATGTGGCGCACTTCAAATTTATGAAAAATACTTTACTAGACGTGGTTTGAGACATCTAGAACCATTCTAAAGCTTATGCTCTAATACCAAGTTTGTCACGACCCCTAGATATGACACGACGTACAAGACTGCGAAAAGTATCATACAAGGTATCATAACATAATATGATATAAAATGGTATGGAACTTTTATAAAGAATTCAATACATTCAAGGTTTTATAAAATGAAGGGGAAGTTTACTACTCTTATCTCAAACCATCTAACATCAAAGTCTTAGGGACACAGCCCGTACAAAAGTTCTAACATAAAAAAAAGACATAAAAGTAAAGGGTGATCAATTACTCGATGTTGTCAGGACTCACCAAAACTTATCTTCTTGATCTAATATGAACCTAGACGGGAGAAGGGAAGTCAATATTGTTAGACCCTACATTTGATAAGAATGTAAGCAAAAGTGTGTTAGTACAATAATGAAGAAAATATTATTACTAGCATAAATCATCAACATACGCATATAAGAGGCATTAGTCAACATAAGACATATACCATAATTAGAAGACACAATAACATAAGTAATAAGTATAACAGACATCATCATAAGACATAGGCTATAACATGATAGACAATAATCATAATTTGTAAGCATAAAGATAAAATCATAGTCATAGGCAAATTCAGAGCATTTAGAACAACATTAAGTAAGAGAAACACAACATACGCCACCTCAAGGAAAGCTTGTTCAAGGCATGAATAAAATCCCATATCCCACTCATGCTAACCAACTCACTTTAGATCCTCATTTATCTTTATCATCTTTTGATCTCATTCTTAGCATATTTTTCATATACAAGGGAACATTTACCTTAAGTCAATCATATCAAGGAAAGGAACTTATGGAAACAATCTATTTAGGCGTACATCATACAAGTAATCTTCATATCAAAACATACGTAAAAACATAGTCATAAGCCTATTCATTACATAGATCATCATAACATAAGAGAAACCTACCATGAATACCCTCAAGCATACTTGTGAAATACATGAATAAGACCCCATAAATCTCACTCATGCTAAGTAAAGCTTCTTGATGAACCATAGTTCATACTACGTACACTTTACCTTGTGGGAATTAGCCTTAATCAAAATAGACCATGTAAGCTTACATGGAATATGATGTTACCCACACCGAAAAGAGTTGTCCTACTTGAGTAAGGTAAGCCCATAATTTGTTAGCTTTAGGTGTATCCATTAGCTAAATAACCTACGGGGGCACGTAGTTTATGGGATAAGGAAATTTCTACTAGAAATCCGCCCTTTCTAGCGGGAGAACTTACATATGAAAAGATTGTTTCTAGAAACACGCACTTTCTAACATGGGAGCTTCTGTCTCATATTCAATATCCCCTTGGTTCTAAGCATAATTCCCACAGAATAAATGTTAAGTCATAACATGTTTCATTAGGATAGCTCATTACATCATGCGTGAGAATAACCTTTCACCGTCCATATCTTCATATTGATGTTAGATTCAATTAGTTAAAAGACCTTTTCAACCTAGAACATTCATTGTGCGAGAAAATCATTCACATCATATTCATTATGTGTTCATGAAATTAGTCTTTCAATCAACACAACATCATTATATTCATTTATACTCATGCATAAGTGTGTATGTGAGAATGGTCTTTCGACAACACCATAATTACATCATAGTCATAATCACTTTACTATCAAAGTGTTCTTAAAACATGTACATTGCCTTCATAAAACATGTATAATATCATATATTGGCCTTTATAAGGGGTCAAAGCTCATATAAAATCAACACATCTAGAATGACTACATAAGACATTGATATAATCACAATTCAAGTAATCAAATCCCCACATGAATAATCTTATACATAATATAGGTCATGTGAGCAAAGTATTTCCACAATGATACCACATACAAATCAACATACATAATGATTTCACTCTCAAAGCCTTAAAATTCCTAGTTCATTCATATTATTTTTTTACCCTCAAGCCCTAGAAATTAGATTCATACTAAAAGCCTTACTCTCAAACAGTACTTCACATGATCATCGTAGATGCCTAATTCTCAAGACAATATAACATGTTTCATTCTTGAGCAATTGTAACCATATAAACTCAATCTCAACACTACTAATCATGTTTATCATATAAGCCCTTATCTAATCAATTCATGTCAACAAGCTTTACTTTTAAGAAATTCATACCGAGGTACACTAATATCAAGTAATCCATGAAGTAATTCATCATTCTTAGAAGATTACATCAATGACCTCCATTTCTCTTTTAATGTCACAAAATCAATCTACATCAATTTCACCTTAGAGTCTTAGGATAATCAAGAATGCATGTATAATCATGCTAAAAACATTTAATTGCATCACAAACAATCATAAACTAACATTATCCACTCAATTGGATCAACATACAACCATACCCACAATATAGGAAGAAACCCTATCTAGAATTGGGGTTCATCCTCACAATTGGGGGAAACATAGAGGCTTCATGGATGAAAGGAGTGCATGAATGAATATTTCGTCATAAATTTTTTACAAAACCTAGAAATATTGAAACAATGGAGTCTTGACCTAGCTTAACCCTCTTCTACTTCTTCTAGAGAGAGGATTTTTAAGTGTGAATTGAGTTTAAGGTGTTTAGAAACAATAATTTGGAAACACTAAATTAAGGGTTTAAAGTCTTTATATATGTGGTCTAAGTAAGGTTAAAACGACACACTTATCCCCTAATTAATTCCAGAAAGTTCCAGTAAGCCATAACTTAACCAGCTAAAGTCAACATTCTACCTCACCCACAAGGCCACACCTACAGGACATGAGTGGAACCACATGGCGTGTAGGTCAATCGTGGGTGGTCATATGCAACTTCTGAGTTTTGGGATCCTAATACATGACCCCTCACCCACGGTGCGTGGGTTGACCAACGGGGCGTAGGTTCACCATCCATAGGTCACTATCCAGAGAAATCCTAGGGTCTTCCTTAAGGACCCATGATTGGTCCTTGGGGTTCATACCTTACATTATAACACGAGCCCCTCTATTTTTAGGTATGGGGAGGTGCATTCACGACTCTAACCCTCATGTCAAGCTCTAGTTTAGCCTACTAGTTTCCGGGGTGTTACAGATACCATTAGATTTATATGATATTTTGAAGAATTTAGACCTAACCCTAGGCTAGAATTTGGAAAATATAAGAATTGATACATTAATTTGAACCAAGATTAGGAACATTATTATAAATTTGAGTGAGTTTTTTTGTATAGGATAGACATATACTAATATGGGTGTTGTTAATTTTGAAAATTATTGTAATTATGTATTTGATTAGATTGCATTGGCTTGGAGGTTCAACGAAAAGGGAAGACTCAAGTTCCAACGTAATTGCTCGATTATTTGAGGCATGTCAATTTCTAAACTCTTGTTAAGTGTATAGAATAATGTACTTCCTTGTGGTACGTGTTGGGGAGTAATTGAATTTGATAATGGGTAGACTTTTCCATATTAATTAATTCTAATGATGAAAAGGGGTAATAGAAGGTAATGTGGTTAATGGTTGGTTTGTGATGTGTTGACAATGGTTGGAAAGACTAATTGATTAATTGTTGATACTGTATCACGATTGTGTTGTTCTAAATAATGCATTGTTATGAAAATGGTCATCTCCTAATTATTTGCGTGAACATGTAATTTACATTGATTTTGAGACATGGTTTTAGTAACTGCTATGTGATTTGACGAATAATATGAAATTAAAAGGGATGTACCATTTCGAGAGATGTGTCACACACCGCCACATGTACTCTACTTGAAGGATCATGTTGTACGCCACGACATATACATGGAAAGATATGTCGGCCATGGGTCCCGAACTATAATACATCGGGTGTGGATCATTAGGTCAGACATGCTTTATTATACTTAACATTGCACATCTTTATCATTGGTGAACTTGATTTGGTGTGTTGTTGATCTTGTGAGTGATTTCAGTGGAATTTGTGATTGATGAATATTGAGATTTTTGTTGAAAATATATAACTGTTAGAGTGTGGTTGTTAAGTTATGTACTATGTAAATTGTGAATTATTAGGTTGGGTTGTGTCACATCCGGGGAGCACCCCCTAGACATAACCGGCGTCCTCATCGTCGGAGAGGACTAAGACTAGCCTCTTAGCATTCATCATTACATTCATAGGTTAAAAAGTGCGGAAAATTTAAAACTTTTCATCTACATATACTTCATAAGGTTTACTTAGACATCTCGCATACACATAATATATTCATAGTGAGTACACATAGACTCCGTGTATAAGAAGATTACATAGTCTTCTACTTTGATGACACATATATATAAGATACATAATATAGTATTAAAAGGGATGTCTTATATTAAACCATCTAAACAGAATAGAACAACATGAGCATAGCCATTGCACAAATATATAAATGCCACTTAGGGCTTACAACAATATCTTGAAACAAGTAGAATGAAATGATCGTCTTTAGACTATAACAATGCAACATAGCTAGAGTAAGAACAAGGCATAATCCTCGGACTTGAGGACATACCCACTTGGAGAATGATTCCAAGCCTTCCATGCAAATGGCCACAATCTTCTCAATGGCCGAAACCTAAAATGTTGGGGAAAGGGGAGAAATGTGATTAGTACATCACTTGTACTAAGTATGGAATCATATGCACGTACAACATAGAAATCATGCCAAAAAGGGATATTTATTCATAAGCATGTCAGGTCACTTTGAAAAGATCTTATGCACATTCAAGAACCAATACAAATCAATAGACACATATTCCTTAATCCAATACCATATGTAACACAAGACCAACAATATCTAGTCAAGTCAACATGTATATCAACATAATTGAGCACATAATTAAGACAACTTTATCATCAAGTTATAATATCAACAAACATGCATAAGAGTTCATGACATCATAACCTAAGCAAGACCATTACTAATAAACCCCCAATTAAGTCCACTAGTGCAATGACTAAGAAAGGCCCCATAACCTACTCAATCAAGAAAACCAAACAGGGACCATAAGCAATGCCTAACTTTACTTACCATAATATCAAGAATAGTCATCATTATATCTAGCAATCGAGACCAACAACATATTCATAACTAAAACCAATGTCACATAATGTCATTAACATGTAAGATCAACATATGCATATCATTTACATTTATAACATATAAGCATATAAGGACATCTTTCTAAGACTTCTCTCAAGGCTAAATAGTTCAATGTATAGGTAGAGTCCCATACCCCTACCTAGACTAAGTCATCCTAGTTAGAGTTCACTTTATTACTTCGTTCTACTTTTGGAACATCTTGCCTTAACCGACATAGACCACATGATCTAATGTGGAATCCAGTGTTTGATACACTCAAATTACACTTCCTTTAAGAAGTATAAGCGGTCGTATCAAGTAAAGAACCCAACAAGTAGGTTGGGGTCGATCCCACGAGGAAAATATTTTAGACTTAACTTCAATGTACAATTACGTCTATTTAGTCAAGTCCTTCCCAAATACAGGTAATTAAAGGGGGGTTTTGTGAAACAAAAGTGTGTATTATTTCTAAGTATAACAAGTAGAAAAAGTGAATCTTTAGTGTTTATCAAGTGGTGAGAGAAACTAGGGTGTAAGTGTTCCCCATAGGTTCATAATGCGGTAATTCTAGCTATAACAATTCTTCCCTAGTATTTTGCATGCAAAGTGATAAGTTAGGTACCTCTAAATCCTTGGTCTGGCATTTAGAGAGTTTCACTCGTACCTTGGTCCGACTACGTGTGTCTAAGTTACTAACCCTTACTTTTGCTTCATATTAAGCATCATATTCGATGTATGACTTAGTTATTACTTCACACCAATCAAAAATATCCTATTAGATAGCATCCCACTAAATCTATGTTAATAATTTTTTTCCTATTAACTACCTCCTTGGTCCGGCAAGTAGAAATAAGGCGAATTCTAACGCGTGCACTCGTTAAAAAGACTTCTAAGCGAAAGAATTATCAATGCATGCAATAACCTATTTTAGAATTATTATTAAGCTTGTTTTACCTTGTTAATCACCCATGGTTCCCACAACCCTAATTGTGGATTTAGTACCCATGCATATAAAAACACAATTCATAGTTGATAAACAATAAATCATTAACTTACTTTGACAACTTCGAAGAAAATCCAGAAATTAAACTTGAAATCATGAAATTATCTTGAAAACCAAATCCGGAAATTTGAATTAATTCCATGTTCTCAAAAACAAATCTCCAAGAACAAAACTAAGAAAGTAAAAAAAAGAATCCAACCCCAAAAACAAGGTTTTACACCCAATTTATAAAGACATTGTCCTAAAATAAAAGGAAAACAAATAAGGAAAATTTTTCCAAAAATGCGGCTTCAATCGATGACCCCCACAGATGGTCCGTCGATCAAATGACTGACCGTCGACTGCCTCCGTAAATCCAGACTTAGCATCATTTTTTCGCCTTCATTTTGCATCTTCTCTAATTCAATCGACGGACCTACAACATGGTCCGTTGATGCCTCTTGTCATTCCATACTTAGCTTTTCTTCAACATCGGGTACTGGGACATTCTCTGATCTGAACGACGATTCAACAGGACGGTCCGTCTATCCTTCCATAGCCCCACACTTGGTTAGAATTCCCCGAGTTGCTTCCAGATGCCTGAACCTCCAATCGACGGTCACCATCTACGGTCCGTCGATGGCCTCTATGGGCCACCTCTGCACTAAATCTCCACAACGTTTTGCGTTTTAGTTTTGGACAACTTTCCTGCAAAACAAAGATAAAAACATGTTAAAATTACTACAAAAAGGCTCTAGACACACACCAATCTTAAGGAAAAAGCATTGAAAGTACCGTGAAACCACTGTACATCAATACCCTCAACTTAAATTCGTTGTTTGTCCTCAAGCGACGCACTATGATTCAACACAACACTTTGTACACAAGTATCCTCTTTTAAGCTTTCGCAATCACAAGGCTATCAATCCCAACTTTTTTCGTTGCTTTTGTGCATGCTTCTTCTCTTAGGCTTGATAGGCTTTACTCATGTGGATGAACCCTTAACACAGACTCACCATGCACCGACACCTCTATTCTTTTGTCTCTTGCCAAGGTACCAACTTTCCGATATTGCTACTAGTGCTCTTACTTCAAAAGATATCCTCCTTTTTCGCACAGTGATTTTAACTTTGAGTATAAGGATCATTATTCAACACTCACGTTCAAAACAATTTCACACCTAGTTGGTACTTGTCGCCATAGGCTTGCCCTTATTTTCACTGCTTAAGTTCACCACATTAGACTCTTAGGATCACGATAGGACTTTCTTAGCTTGTAACGTAGGCTCAGGGTTAGGTACGGTACATATGGGTACATTTTAGTGACTTGTTGCCCTCCTTGACATTACGGCTAAGCGTCCTACCTCTTTCATCTTCTATTATGCCCTACTTTTTCTTTTCTTGTAACATTTACCTTGTTTACTCCTTTCTTTCTCTTTTGTGGAAGTGACTCTTACTTCTTTTTGTTCAACACTCATTTTCTCATTGTTTAATCTCTTTCTTTCTTTTTCTTTCTTTACTCAATTGACAATTTTGACTGAGTCACTTCTCTTGTTCATTGTTTTTTTTCTTTTCCACATTACTTTTTGCATACCCACTTTTTGGGACATCACTCATAATAGACACCCTCAACTTATTGTTTTGCAATGAGTCGAGGTACATAATACCCAAGGTTGGGTCAGGGACAAGACGAGTTCAGTTTCTGCATTAGCCACCCTCAACTTATGTGTTTGGCCTAAGTTGAGGTGCACATGTCCAAGGAAGGACCAGGGCCGACACATTATACCCAGGGAAGAGGAGTTGGTAAAGAAAACAAAGGTCTATTATAAGCTCAAAATAGTTGGATCAAAAAGGGATAACCATTTCATTTGGTTCTCTTTGTTTTAGGCGAGATATTTGCTAATTTTAACAAGGGCCTATGATCCTTTCCTAAATGTCTAACACAGATTCCCTTCGCAGGTCTAATCGGGCAAGTTCTATCTAGGTACCAACAGTGGAACAATCAAATTTCCTCACACTCTCTTGACACCTCGTTACCCTATCAGATTACCGGACACCTAGTTTGAGTGTGAGATTGCGGGCCATGCAGTGGTGAATCTCTCTGTCATGATTATAGCCAACACATTTGACTTCTTTACACCTATTCATGCAAGCATTTTCTTAGAAGGGGATATCATTTAAGTTTAGCCATAATGCTTCATATTTCACTTTCATACTGTGTACAAGTTATGACATGCCGGTTCAACAGTAATGTAAGCAGTCTCTTAGGGCAAAAGAACACAGGCAAGAAAACCCCTAAGACAGTATCGTGAGTTGGGCTACTCAGACTTCACCCTATCACTCATTTTCCATTTACCCCACACCCAACAAAAAAAGCATGCAATTGTCTCCAATGCATAAGAAATACAAGATAAGGTAGTAGGTGAATCAAACCTGAGGCGCATAGCGCCGATGATCAACAAGAAGGCGGGTACGATTTCCCTGAACCCGCACCCTCAGTAGTAGGGACACCTTCAGTGGTTCCCTCAGCAATATCTGCACCCTCAGTGATGCTCCTCTAAACAGCCTCCAATCTTGAACTAGATCCCCAGCAGCCAACTCTCGAGCCCTCATCTGACGGGCCTCCTCATCGACCAAAGAGGCTCTCCTCGCAGCCTCCATATCCGTTCACTCCTTCTTCCTAGCACGAGCATCCTCACTGTCACTGGTACGGCTGGAACGGTGACTCTTGGCACGCTCACATGTCTCAGGCGGTGGTTCAATAGTGGTAGTGAACAGTGCAACAATCACTGTGTCCTCCCTGAGCTCCACATGTGCGCTATCAGGCTTAGGTCCCCTCATCTCAAGTATACCATCCACGTCTGCCCGCAGACTCGCCACAGCCTCTTGAAGAGTCGTCAAATCAATGGTGGGGGCTGGGCGGGCTAGAACTCTCAGGTCAAATGCATCGAGGCGCTGGTGGACCGCCTGAATCTTTTGCTCCGTTTGCTGAGCCACCCTCTTCTCAATCCGTTCCTCAGCCTCGACAATAGATCTCTGCATCCAAGGCTGGATATGATGCAGTAAGTTGTCCTTCTGTGCCTCCAACTTTTGGACCCTAGCTATCGGGACCAATGCTGCTGAAGGAGGAGTAGACCGGGAGAAACTGGGTACCCTACTAGTTCCAGGGGTAGATTCGACCGAGGTGGTATCCATGGGCTCTGAAGCGGCATGATCAGCCCCTTGGGCTAACTCTACCGTCTCCGCCAAGTTCTCACTCAGCGGCTGCACATCAACTCAGGGCCCTCTCCGTGGTGCCGCCACATTGGCCTCATCCTTGATGAGACCAATATCTACAGTATCAGTCGGTGTACGAAGGACATCAAAATTCCAAATAGGCACTCCAGCATCACTGCATAACTGAAAGATCATACAGGCGAACGCGTAAGGGGTAGAATGCTTAAAAGCCTTTTCATGTATAACAGAGATCAACAACTTGGAAAAGTTGATCTCGAACCCTGCTACCAGTGCTGCTACAATGACTGCTCTATCCCAAGTGAGGATGTTATCTATTGCGGTGGGGGACTAACAGCCAAAAGAACTTGGCCACGAAAGTGAGGTTGGCCTTCTTGATAAGGCCTTTGGGGTATAACACCCAATCTTCTCCCTCTCCATCGAAGGACAGATGGTGTGCAAGCCACCTCTTTGTGGACTCTCTCCGCTCTCTAGTGTGCTGAAATTGTCCACTCTTGACTAAGCCCCACATGTAATCGAACTCTAGAGTAAGAGAATCCCACGTATGATCCGTGACGTGCCGTACAGAAAGGGCCAGATGGTAGTGAAAGAAATGTCCACCCAGCAGCCTCTAACTGATACCTCTGTAAGTGGGTCATGTTTGGCAGGCTTCGCCCGCCTGTCCAAAGCACCTCTCAGATTCGCCACGTATGATACATAGAACTCTCGTACAATCTCCACGATGTAGGACCCCACACTCCTTGCCATCCACTCGAGATTGTGGCGGGTAAATAAGCCATGCACCTTAGGGACTGTGTACAAGCTACCTGTAAGAACACGCCGCTCGACTGTCACCAACCGATTCATCACCCCCTATTCATTCAACACCTTTGCATCCCTGTAGACCTCGTACTGGCCAACTACACACCACCGGTTGGGCTCATCAGAAACCGGTGCAGAGACCTCATGCTGGGGTGCCAAAGTAGACTCCAAACTTTGGGCCTCATCAGACGAGGCATGGCGGGCAGGCACATCTGGGAGAGTGGCTCCCTGTGATCTTGGATCAGAGGCAGTGGCCTCATTTGACCCTGTAGAGTAGACCAACTCTGAAGCTGAAGCCTCTTCGGAGCCAAATGCTCATTTAAAACTCGAGGCAGACACAGACGTTGTGCCGGTCATTGTGCGCTCCTCATCAGATTGGGAGGCAGTGACTACGCCTGATGCCACCTTCTTGGGCATTCCTCGAGTGGCTCTAGCTGTTGGTGTCGGGGTCTGGGTGCTTGGGGGCAAGTATTTCGGATCCCTCTCATCCTCGGACGTGCCAATCAACCGCCGGGATGGTGCAACAGACTTAGACTTCCCCCTAGAAAAGAAGATGTCTGGTATTGGGTCCATAAGTACCTGAAAAGCCCCTTGTTAGTCTTATTATAAGCAATCTACACAAGCAAGATAATAAAAATAGAATGTGGAAACACAAGACACAGGTCATTGCAAAATTTCAATCATGGGAGACGGGCACTATCGACGGCCCTTCGATGAAACGACGGTCCATCGATAGTGTCCATCGGTGGACACTTAAGAAAATTATAAAAGTTTTCATTCCACAGATATCTCAGTTAGAAATGACGGATGTGCAGAATGGCCCATCAATCAATCGACAGACCGTAGTCCACTTTCGTCGTCGTATACTTAGAATTATTCAGAATTTCTCAGAAATCAAAGTTTCAGTTAGAAATGATAGACATGCAGAACGGCACATCGTTTAATCGACGGACCATAATCCACTTCCATAGTTCCAAAGTTGAGCATAGAATTTAGCCATTACGAACCCCATCGACAGTCCGTCGATCAAGCGACGGTCCGTACACGGGGTCTCGTGATGTTGGTCAGAGAGAGTTTTCAGGGTTTGGTTTTAAACACATATTTTGACACTTTTAAGCAAATCACAAGTTCACCCAACACATAATACAAGTTATAAGACCAATTTGGCATCCTTAGGGCTTTGATTTTTCCAATTTTGATCATGGATTCTACGAGGCTATCAAACCCTACGTCGTAAGAACAACAATCATATTGAAATGACATAGATTCCACCCCCAACCCATTCACTTTCTATCATTCTAAGGGAGATAGAACTCAATTTGAACAATTTTAACATGCAAATTTGTCCCTAAGTCAAGACCCACATACAATTTATTTGTTTCCGAAAGCAAATGAACGAGAATTCATTAAGCAAAGGGAAATGAAATACATGTAAACTGTAGTGGGGTGAATGAGTGGGTGATCTTGCAACAACCAACCTACGTGTCTACCTTCAAACACCGACCGAAGAAAACAAAGGAGACGGAGTAGAAACTTGGGGGTTAGGGTTTTGGGATTTTCGGGAGTTTGGGAGAAGTGGGGATTTTGAAGAAAATGGAAGGGAGGAATTATGGGAGTTAATGGAGAAGGAGGGGAATAAGGGGAGGAAACGGTTGAGAGGGAATTTGAAAAGATGTGGGAAGGTAACTAAAGAGTTTTATTTTAATATAGCCGGTCGGGTCGGGTCGGGTCACTGGTTTTTGTGAACTGACGATACCCCGTCGACGGTCCGTAAGTCAGTCGACTGGACCGTCAATCGGACATAGACTTAGGTCAGAGTTTTAGACATACCTGGGATCTACAGACACCATCGACGGTCCGTAGGTTGGCCCGTAGATCTGTGCACCAGACCAATTTCTGCAGAATTCTTGGGATTGGTCCCTGCACATTGAACACCCATTAAGTTATTCTTTTTTGTGTTTTTCTGGACACTTTTTAAGACGAGGACCCTAAACTACTCTCTAGCCAACACACTAGAAAAATAACATATAACTATGAATAAAACAAAAATGAAACATGAGAATGTAAATATTCCTAAAAACAAAAGTAAAACATATTGTTGGCTAGAGGATACACCTTGGGTTGCCTACCAAGAAGCGCTTGATTTAACGTCGCGGCACGACGCAGGATACTTGATTACTCAGACTTCATCAAGGTGATATGCCTCAACCACTTCATGAACACTCTCCGCATGCCCTAGGTAGATATTGATTCTTTGCCCATTGACCGTGAACCTTGCACCCTATTTGTTCTCCAACTCAACCGCTCCATGTGAGAATACCTTAGTAATAAAGAATGGCCAAGTCCACTTGGACTTGAGTTTTCCCGAAAACAAGCGTAGTCTAGAGTTGAATAGAAGCACCAAGTCCCCAACCGCAAATTCTCGCATGTCAAACTTTTGGTCATGGTACTTCTTCATTTTCTCTTTGTAGATGTCTAAACTTTCGTATGCTTTAAGGCAAAACTCATCAAGCTCATTCAAACCGTTAAGTCTCTGTTCCAATGCTTCATTCCAATCCATCTTTATTTTCTTTATCGCCCATATGGCCTTGTGCTCTAACTCGACCGGCAAGTGAAAATCCTTCCTATATATAAGTTTGTATGGAGACATACCTATGGGGGTCTTGTATGAAGTCCGGTAGGCCCAAAGAGCATCATCGAGCCTCCTTGACCAATCCGTTCTATTAGCATTCACCGTTTTTGACAGTATCTGTTTGATTTCTCTATTGGACACCTCTCAACTTGCCCACTAGTTTGTGGATGGTACGGAGTGGCTACATTGTGGCGAACCCCATATTTCTCCAATAGCCCTTTGAAAAACTTGTTGCAAAAGTGAGGTCCCCCATCACTAATAATGGCCTTAGGTGTGCCAAATATGGATAAGATGTTATTTTTCAAGAACGCGGTAACACTCTTCCCTTCATTGTTGGTAAGTGCTATGGCTTCCACCAATTTTGACACATAATCCACCGCCACAAGTATATATTTCATCCCATGAGAACTCAAAAACTGGCCCATAAAATCAATGCCCCATACATTAAACAACTCAATCACTAGAATGGGATTTAAGGGGAGCTCTTGCCTCTTCGAAATTCCTCCATCTCTTTGGCACCTATCACATGACTTGGCAAACTCATGAGCTTCTTGGTGAATGGTTGTCCAATAGTACCCACATTGCAAAATCTTATGGGCAGTCTGGATACCACTATGATATCCGCCCACAGGCGAGGAGTGGCATGCCTCCAAAATACTTAGCATCTCAACTTTCGGCACGCAATGGTGAATAAGACCATCGGCACAACTCCGATATAAGTAAGGCTCATCCCAAAAGAACTTTTTCACATCATGCATGAACTTTTTTCCTCTGATGGAAAGACTAGTCTGATTGGACTATATCACTAGCCTGATAATTCGCAAAATCGGCGAACCATGGAATTAAGTCATGAGAGGCGTCCAACACATGTTCATCAGGGATGGTATCATCAATTTCCGCCTTTTCACCCAACTCTCGCATACCTTCGTCCTCCAATATGGACAAGTGATCGGCAACTTGATTTTCGGTCCCTTTTCTGTGTTTCACCTCAAAATCAAACTCTTGCAATAGTAAAACCCATCTAATCAACTTTTGTTTTGCATACTTCTTTGCCATCAAATACCTCAAATTGGAGTGGTTAGTATGCATTATCGTGCCAAGTAAATAAGAGTGAAATTTTTCAAACACAAATACCACTGCAAGGAGCTCTTCTTCAGTCACAGTGTAGTTTGTTTGTGCTTCATTTAGGGCCTTACTTGCCTAGTAGATGGGTTGAAGGAATTTATCCCTTCTTTGACCCAATACTACACCAAGATCAACCCCACTAGCATCACACATCACCTCAAATGGCTTGCTCTAATCTGGGGAAATAATTATGGGTGCAGACACCAACTTCTCCTTCAACTCTCCAAACTACTTTAGACATGATTCGTCAAAATAGAATTTACATTCCTTCTCAAGTAGCTTCCACAAAGGATGTGCAATTTTTGAGAAATCGTTTATAAACCTCTGGTAGAAGCCCGCATGTCCCAGAAAACTTCTCACACCTTTTACAGAGATGGGTGGAGGAAGTTTCTCTATAACCTCAACTTTTGCTCGATCAACCTCTATCCCCTTCTCTGAGATACGATGGCCTAATACTATACCTTCTTTCACCATAAAGTGGTATTTTCCCCAGTTTAGCACAAGATTGAAGTCTTCACATCTTTTGAGAACCTCGGCCAAGTGACTCAAACACCGATCAAAGGAGTCACCAACAACTGAAAAAACATCTATGAACACCTCAATAGTGTCCTCCTCCATATCGGAGAATATCAACATCATACATCTCTGAAAGGTCACCGGTGCAATACATAACCCAAAAGACATCCTCTTAAATGCGAACGTCCCACAAGGTCAATTAAAGGTGGTCTTCTCTTGATCCTCCATTGCAATAGAGATTTGGTTGTACCCCGAATAACCATCAAGAAAATAGTACCATCATTTTCCTGCGAGTCTATCTAACATCTGATCCATGAAGGGCATAGGGAAATGGTCCTTCTCAGTCCATGCATTCAATTTCCGTTAATCCATACAAACTCTTCATCCGGTCAACGGCCTCATTGGAACAAGCTCATTCTTATCATTAGGAACTACTATCATTCCCCCCCTTTTTGGGCACACAGTGAACAGGGCATTCCCAACTACTATCTGCGATAGGATATATGACTCCGGTATCCAACCACTTTATAATCTCCTTCTTCACTACCTCTTGCATAGGTGGATTCAACCATATTTGGTGCTCAATACTTAGCTTGTGATCAGGCATGAATTGGATTTGTGTGAACAAATACCGGGAGGAATACCAAAAATGTCCGCAATAGTCCAACCAATGGCTTGTTTAAACCTCTTCAAAACTTCCACCAAACACTCTACTTGATGCACATTCAAATTCGATGCAATGATTACTGGCAAAGTGTCAACTCTTCCCAAGAATACATGCCTCAGAGGAGGTGGTAAAGCCTTAAGCTCTAATTTTGGGGCCTCCTCAATAGATGGTTTCGCGGGTGGAAACTCATTATGCTTCATATCTAACTCCAATTTCTTCGGTTTGAACCGATATTCGCCTCGTTCAAGTACCGCAACCAAAGACCCATACTCTTCGATACCATCACTCTCAAATTCATGATCACTACCACTAGTGCTTCAACACCAAGGCGCTCTTCAATTTGCACCTCAGATGTGCTCTCAACCCTGTAAGATATAGCAGATACCGTTTGGAGCTCACCACTCTGCTTCATGGACCTACAAATATTGAATGTAGCTTCTTCATTTTTCAACCTAAACTTCATTTGCCCTTTATCAATATCAACCAAAGTGCGACCAGTAGCAAGGAATGACCTTCCAAGAATAATAGGCACCTCAAAGTCCACCTCACAGTCAAGAATCACAAAATTGGCCGGAAATATAAACAACTCCACCTTCATGAGCACATCATGGAGTATCCCAATGGGCCTCTGCACCGTTCGATCAGCCATCAGTAACCGCATTGCCGTGGGCTTTGGGTCACCCAAACCCAATTTCTTGTAAATGGAGAGAGGCATGAGATTTATGCTTGCACCTAGATCACATAGTGCATTAGCAAAGTGTAATAGTCCGATGGTACATGAAATAGTGAAAGCGCCCAGATCCTAATTCTTTTGCACAAGAGACCTTGTAGCAATAGCACTACAATGCTGCATTCAGTCATCATCCTCAAAACTTACCGATCTCTTCTTTTTAACCATATCCTTCATGAACTTGGCATACCCGGGAATTTATTTCAAAGCTTCTATCAAAGGTACATTAATGTAAAGATGATTCAACATAGTTATAAAATGCCGGTATTTACCATCTTCAGTCTTCTTCACCAATCTCTAAGGGAATGGTGGTGGTGGTCTAGGAATGGAGATCACCTTTTGGGTTACTTGTGCTTCTTTCACTGCTTTGTCCACCAATTCACCACTAGTTTAAACTACCTCTTCATCATTTATCACCTCATCTTCTACTACAGACCGCATAGGTGGATTGATGGTTTGCTTACCTCCTCGAGTAGTGACCGCCATGCAATGTCCATTATTTTTCAAGTTTTGAATGGTGTTTCTAGGAAGAGTGCCCAGTTGACGTAGGTTCACAGTAGTAGACAATTGGGACACTGGTAACTCAAGATGCTTGATAGAGACCGCATGTGCATCCACTTTTTGCCCGATATAAGCCAAATCACCTCTCAATTCCTTGGTGTGCTCATCACTAACATCAAACCTCCTCCTCATCTTCTGCAACATGTATTCAACTCGCGCCATACTACCTCCACCATCCCTAAGAGCAACTTCCCAATTTTGAGGCGGAACATAGGGCCCACTTCGATCATTTGTATTACCATAGTTACCCCGGTTGAAGTTGTTGTCGCGGTTGTAGTTTCCATCTATAACATAATGGCCCTCTCTATTGTAATTCCCATAGTTCCGACCTTGATTTCCTTGACCTTGGCGCCAGTTATCCTGATTGGAGCCTTGGGGGTTTGGTCGGAAACCCCTCGTCTGCTCATTCACTACATAAGTATCCTCTTCATAGTAGTACTCATCCACTGGCGTTGGTGGTTTAGTCAAGTAATTCACCGCATTCACCTTCTTTGCACCTCCAGCGACATGTTTCAATACCAACCTGAGCTTAGTTCTCATCTGCGCCATCTCTTCACGAATCTCATCTGCGGCCGGATTGTGTGTAGCTTGCACTGCAAAGGTGTTTCTCCTAGTGTACGACTTCCTAATTCTCCAAGACTTATTGTTGCAGGAGATTTTCTCCAACTTCTCTCCGATCTGTGCATATGTGCACTCACCATAGGAACCACCCGTATAGTATCAAGCACTGCATTATTATTATCATCTTGACCTTGATAGAAGTACTCTTTCAACGACTCATCATCAATGCGATGGTTTGGGACACCTCCCACGAACGCAGTAAATCTATCCCAAGAGCTACTCACTGACTCCTCAAGCAATGCCACAAAGTTGTTCACTCTATTTTTGTGGTTGAGATTTTTGGACACCGGGTAATACCGTGCTAGGAACACATCCCTCAACTGATCCCAAGTATAGATAGAATTATAGGGCAACTCAGTAAACCATATCGTGGACTCTCCCATCATTGAAAGAGGGAACACACTTAACCCGATGACGTTCATGTCCAAATCCGGCCTTCCTTAACAACTCTTGCACACCGACCTCAGTTTGGCGATGTGACCATGTGGATCCTCATATGGTAGCCCTGAAAACAAACCCCTTGCGGTGAGAATCTGCATCAAGCTACTAATTATCACGAATGTGTGATCCTATGGAAGAGGAGGTAGGACAAGCGGCCCATCAGAATCAGTGATATTCACGTTGCCATTATAGAACTCTTGAGGACGTGGGACGGAAGGTTGCATCCTCAAAGCATCATCAAGTGGATTTTCCGCAACCACTTGATTGTGAGCATCAACCAGTGGTGGAGGCTGACAATTGATCCCATCAACAGGATTAGCAGGGTTCTGTTGATTATTCATTCTGTGGAGTGTCCGGTTCAGTTCAGGATTGTATGGAAGCGTTGGTTCTCCTCGGCTCCGTGTACTTGGCATACACTAGAGATAGACCTGAGAGAAACAAAAACAAAAGAAAAAAGTACAATTAGGAAATTGTTGACTAAAATTCAGTAATGTTATTAAAGTTAATCTAAAAGCCACTTTCCCCGGCAAGGGCGCCAAAATTTAATATGCTCAAATTACACTTCCTTTAAGAAGTATAAGTGGTCGTATCAGGTAAAGAACCCAACAAGTAGGTTGGGGTCGATCCCACGAGGAAAATAGTTTAGACTTAACTTCAATGTACAATTACGTTTATTTAGTCAAGTCCTTTCCAAAAAACAGGTAACTAAAGAGGGGTTTTGTGAAACAAAAGTGTTTAATTATTTCTAAGTATAACAAGTAGCAAAAGTGAATCTTTAGTGTTTATCAAGTTGTGAGAGAAACTAGGGTGTAAGTGTTCCCCATAGGTTCATAATGCGGTAATTCTAGCTATAACAATTCTTCCGTAGTGTTTTGCATGCAAAGTGATAAGTTAGGTATCTCTAAATCCTTGGTCCGACATTTAGAGAGTTTCACTCGTACCTTTGTCCGGCTACGTGTGTCTAAATTACTAACCCTTACCTTTACTTCATATTAAGCATAATATTCAATGTATGACTTAGTTATTACTTCACACCAATTGAAACTAGCCTATTAGATAGCATCCCACTAAATCTATGTTGATAATTATTTTCCTATCAACTACCTCCTTGGTCCGGCAAGTAGAAATAAGGCGAGTTCTAACGCGTGCACTCGTTAAAAAGACTTCTAAATGAAAGAATTATCAACGCATGCAATAACCTATTTGAGAATTGTTATTAAGCTAGTTTTACCTTGTTAATCACCCATGGTTCCTACAACCCTAGTTGTGGATTTAGTTACCCATGCATAGAAGAACACAATTCATAGTTGATAGACAATAAATCAAGAACTTACTTTGACAACTTCAAAGAAAATCCAGAAATTAAACTTGAAATCACGAAATTATCTTGAAAACCAAATCCGGAAATTTGAATTAATTCTAAGTTTGCAAAAACAAATCTCCAAGAAAAAAAACTAAGAAACTAGCAAAAGAGTCCAAACCCAAACACGAGGTTTTACACCCTATTTATAAGGACATTGTCCTAAAATAAAAGGAAAATAAATAAGGAAAGTTTGTCCAAACACGAGGCTTCAATCGACGACCCCCACAGACGGTTCGTCGATCAAATAACGGAAAATCGACTGCCTTCGTAAGTCCAGACTTAGCATCATTTTTTCACCTTCATTTTGCATCTTCTTTGATCCAATCGACTGACCAACAGCACGGTCAGCCGAATCACTTACGGTCCGTCGATGCCCCTCGTTATTTCATACTTAGATTTTCTTCAATATCGGGTACTGGGACATTCTCTAACCAGATCAATGATTCAACAGGATGGTCCATCGAACAATCGACGGACCGTCGATCCTTCCGTAGCCCCACACTTGGTCAGAATTCCCCGAGTTTCTTCCAGATGCCTGAACCTCCAATCGATGATCATCATCTACAGTCCGTCAATTGAACGACGGCCCGTCGATGGCCTCCGTGGGTGACCTCTGCACTAAATCTCCATAGCCTTCTGCTTTTTGGTTTTGGACAACTTTCCTGCAAAACAAAGATAAAAACATATTAAAATTACTACAAAAAGGCTCAAGACACACACCAATCTTAAGGAAAAAGCATTAAAAGTACCGTGAAACAATGGTACATCAGGTGTCATGGAACCCTACACTGAAAGAAGGTAGACTACTTGCCAAGGTAGTACCAAAACATGAGCATAGCATCTATGTGGATCCACTAGCTAGTATTCCTATGGGGGCAACATAGTTCAAGAACTAGGAGATGTGTTTTGGACCCTTTTATGCTACATGCATTATAGTCTCAAATCTCATGAGTACAATATTGAACCTACCTTCCTTATGTGGGAAGGGACACTCCTCACTTCTAGTTCACTCGGTGCTAAGCTAGAGTCCCTTTATGAAATGTCTTTCATTAATAAGGATAACTTAGTTTAGGTCATAGGTTATACCCTTTATATAGTTATACTCATTAGCTGAATAGGAATTGCATGAGTATGTCCTTTCAATACAATTCACACATGTGAGGTTAGCACATTTACATCACATATCATAATAAGGCATATAAACAATTCATCACCAACCTTATATCATTTCATCTTAGCAAACAACTCACAAGCCATAAACCAAGACATTTCAATTCAACATCATACCAACCCTAATAAATCTTATCATAAGGTGTACTTCAATGTAACTTCATCACTAAACACAAGTAATCATAATTGAAGTAAAGGTTTGAGATCAAAAGACTTACCCAATCTCCTTCACAAGCCATCATCCAAGGTATTACCATCAACCATCCAATTCAACCTAACAATGGGTGTAATAGTGTCACACAATAGCAATTAATACAATAATGAAGTCAATTGAATCACTACATATCAATTCATCAATTCAATTTCATGTTCTACTTCACAAGCTAGGTTAATTCATCAAGAACTAGCATAATTGTATCATAATACATCATAATATAACTATAATAATAAAGAGAAACCATAGACAATACAATTTACAAGATCAAATTCGTAATTGAAGAAGACCCATATGAAACTCATTTTTTTGAAATCTATTTTGGACGAACCCTTTGGGGAAAGGAATCCCAAAGGTGAAAGGATCTCGTACCTTGTTAATTGTTGAAGTTTGATGGATAAAAGTACCCTTATTTCTTCCCTAATACTTTGACCTAGTCCTTCAATGGAGTTCATCTATTTGGGAGAGAAAAAGAAGAGAGAAGGAAGAGAAATTGTGTTTTCTTTGGGAAATATGGGAGTTGGGTTAGTTTAATTAGGTTTATGTCTTTATATAAGTCATTAACTAACTTGATTAGACCTTCATAAACCCCTAACTAATTAAGTAACCAACTAATTAATTAAATGGATTAACTTAAAACTTCACAGAAAAGTGCAGGCCTGACCTATAAGACCCCGACCTACGGGTCGTAGGTTAGTCGACGGCCAAGACCCCCCTCCGTGATGTACAACCGTCATTTTGCTCAGAGAATTGCAAAAATGGCCTTTTTGAAAAATGTTTAAGTTACCATGATGGAGGCAATTGACGCCCCGTAGATTGGACCACACACCGTCGTCTGCCTTTGTTGGTAGACATTGTCCATGACAACTTTTTGGTCAAAAAGGAAGGGTCCTCCTCAAGGACCCTTTGGTTGGTCCTTGGTGAGTCTTACCCACACGTTTCAACCCTAAAACGACTCTAATACATGTTAGACACCTTACCACCAAATCTCATCAAATTCTTACTCCTATAACCTCGTCAAATACGCTAAGGCACAGTAGCACCTTTTGCACTAGTCTCCGGACGTCATGGACCTTCCTTGACGTTTTGACTCTAAAACTTCCTAAATGAATTTTATTCATTATTATGGACCTTAAAACAGTGTTACAATCCGTATACACTCATGTGATTCTCTATATTAGGTTTTTAGACTTCCGTAGTGTTCCAATATCCCCCCTTAGGAGCATTCATCCCCGAATGACACTAAAAATCTGTTGAAGGGAAAGGATAGACTCAATAGTAGCATCCCAACTAACAATAACATATCCACACATGAGTTACAACTCAAATCAACGTAACAACATGTCATTTGCTTAAAGTAACTCAAAACATCAATCACAACACATAAGAGCTCAACATCACAACATAAGGAATTTCCTATCACAACAACATGGGCTCAATATATCATTAAAGAGTAAATTATTCCAAAATTCAACATATCAACATGCTCAATATCATTTCATAAGGGAAACAACTTACTAAGTACACAATAAGTGCAACATTGAGTAAAGAGCATTTTCACATGAAACTTCTTTTTAGCAAAAACCTTTATCATAAATATGTATATCTTTTCAAAACAAGGTAAATTCAAATTAACTCATTATTTTCTTTATTAATAGGAACAACTAACCTTAATTATCAAAGAGATGAGGGTAGAGGGACTTCATGTCGGCCGTCGGCCTCCCATGTTGCTCCCTCAACTAGGTGGTTCTTCCATAACACCTTTACGGAAGCCACCTCCTTGTTCCTTAACTTCTTCACTTGTGTCTCAAGGATTTCAACCGGAACCTCCTCATAGGAGCGGTTCTACTCTACACCTAGTCCCTCAATAGGAAAAATGGACTCGGGGATCACCGATGCACTTTCTAAGCATGGAGACATGGAACACCGAATGAACCGAAGCCAATTCACTAGGTAATATCAACTCGTATGCAACCTTGCCAACCCTTTGTAAAATTTCATAAGGATCCACATAACGGGGACTCAACTTCCCTTTCTTGCCAAATCTCACCACCCCTTTCATGGGTGAAATTTTTAGATACACTTTATTACCCTCTTTAAATTCTAAGTTCATCCTCCTATGGTCGGCATAAGACTTTTTCTGGATATAGGCTGTTTTCAACCGATTCCTTATTATGTGAACTTTCTCCAAAGTCTTATAAATCAATTCGGGACCCAAGAGTAAAGACTCGCCCACTTCAAACCATCCAATTGGAGATGTACATCTCCTATCATACAAGTCCTTGAAAGGAGCCATAGATATAGTTGAATGGTAACTATTGTTATAGGAAAACTCAACCAAAGGCAAGTGTTTATACCAATTTCCCTTGAAATCAATTAGACAATCTCTAAGCATATCCTCAAGGGTTTGAATAGTACGCTTCGCTTGACCATCCATTTGGGGATGAAAAACGGTGCTTAGCTTCACCTTGGTACCCAACCATTTTTGGAATGACCTCCAAAACCTAGATGAAAATTGTGCACCCTTATCCGATATTATGGATAACGGAATACCATGGCGACATACAATCTTATGTATGAAGATCCTTGCATAATCCTCTGTCTAGTAAGTCGACTTGACGGGAATAAAATGAGCGAATTGGTCAACCTATCCACAACCACCCACATGGAGTCATGTTGCTTGTGTGTCCGAGGCAAACCTACCACGAAGTCCTTATTTATGTCTTCCTACTTCCTAGTGGGAACTTGTATTTCTTAAAGTAAACCACTTGGCTCTTGGTGCTTGGCTCTGACTTGTTGGCAATTTGGACATTTTGCAACTAATTCCGCTATGTCACCTTTTAAACCTTCTCACCAAATCACTTCTCTAAGGTCATGATACATCTTTGTAGAACCCGGATGAATGGAATAATGAGAACCATGAGCTTTCTTAAGAATCCGGTTTCTCAAATCAATTAACATTGGAACACACAATGTTCTTTGGTACCTTAAAACACCATCCCCCCTAAGGAGAATGACTCATTTAGCTTACCAAGAATCGATTCCTTCAGCTCCATCAATGGTTGATCAAGGTATTATTAAGACTTCACCTCAACCACCAAACACGATTCGGAGTTATGATGAACCATAAAACCAACATTTGGAGAATCTTCCAACCTAACACCCAACGAGCCAACCTATGAACATTTTTCACTAGGTTTTTATTGGCTTCTTTTACATGAGACACACTACCCATGGTCATACTACTTAGAGCATCCGCAACCACATTTGCCTTGCCGGGGTGATAGAGGATACTCATGTCGTAATCTTTCAACAATTCCAACTATCTTCTTTGTCGGAGATTTAAATCCTTCTGAGTAAAAACATATTGTAGACTCTAATGGTTGGTTATACATCAACATTAACACCATACAAGTAGTGCCTGCATATTTTCAAAGCAAAAACCACGGCCTCTAATTCAAGATCATGAGTTGGATAATTTTTCTCATGCCCCTTAAGTTTTATAGAGGCATAGGCTACTACTTTCCCATGTTGCATAAGAACACACCCCAAGCCCACTCGGGATGTATTACAAAATACCACAAAACCCTTTGTACCCTCCGGTAGAGTCAATACCAGAGCGAAAGTAAGCCTGTCTTTTAAATTTTGGAAGCTTCTTTCACATGCCTCCGACCACTCAAATTTCATACTCTTTTGGGTCAAGGTAGTCAAGGGAGAAGTAATGGACGCAAAACCATCCACAAACATCCTATAATAACCCGCTAGACCCAATAAACGCCTAATATCGATTGGAGTCAATGGTCTAGGCCAATTTTTCACCGCCTCCGTTTTCCTTGGATCAACCTCAACTCCCTCACTAGAGATGATATGACCATGAAACGCCACCGACCTCAACCAAAACTCAAATTTGCTATACTTGGCAAATAATTGGTGTTTCTTATGCACTTTCAACACCACTCTCAAATGGTCCATGTGTTCACCCTCATTTTTCAAATATACCAAGATATCGTCAATGAAGACAATGACGAATGAATCTAGGTAACTTTGAAACGCCCTAGTCATGAGGTCCATAAACGCCGCCGGGGCATTAATGAGACCAAAGTACATTGCTAAAAACTCATAGTGACCATATCTAGTTCGAAATGTCATTTTTTGTATATCCTCACCTCTCGCTCTAAGTTGGTGATACCCCGACCTCAAGTCAATCTTAGAAAAGTAGCTTGCCCTTTGGAGTTGATCAAACAAGTCGTCAATCCTAGGGAGAGGATACTTGTTCTTAAAAGTGACTTTATTTAGTTGGCGATAATCAATGCACATTATAAGGGACCCATCCTTGTTCTTCACAAACAATACCGGCGCACCCCATGGAGAAATACTAGGTCTAATGAAGCGTTTGTCTAGTAAGTCCTTGAGTTTAGCCTTCAACTCTTTCAATTCGGCCGGAGCAATCCGATAAGGAGGAATTGAAATGGGGTTGGTATCCAGTAGCAAGTCAATACCAAAATCAATTTCCCGTTTGGGAGGGATTTCAAAAAGATCATTAGGAAAGACCTCCGGAAATTCCCTCACTACGGGGTCTAACTCAATGGGAGGATTTTCGGAGTCTAAATCTTTGACTCTTACAATGTGTTATAAACACCCTTTTGAGATCATTTTACAAGTCTTAATACAAGAGATGATATGACCTCTAGGAATAGAATTTCCCCCCTTCCACTCTAAGACGGGTTCATTTGGAAAATTGAATTTGACAATTCTTGTTATACAATCAATGGAAGCAAAACAATCATGCAACCCATCCATCCACAAAATGACATCAAAATAAACCATATAAAGTTCTACTAATTCAACATGAGTAACTCTATTAGGAAACTTTATAGGAAAATTTCTATATACCTCTTTGCAACCACCGCATTACCTACCTGAGTAGTTACCATAAAAGGACCATTTAGGGCGTTGGGCAAAATATCAAATTTCTAGGTATCAAGGGAGTAACAAAATATAATGTAGCACCGAATCAAGTAAAGTATATACATCAATAGAGGAGACTTGTAACAAACCGGTCACCACATCGGGAGAACTCTCTTGTTCACCCCTAGAGCGAAGAGCATAAGAGTGATTCTTCTTTGGAGCATCAACATTAGAACCACAAGCTTGATCTTGCCAACTTCCTTTGTCTTCCCCCTTCAAATTAGGGAATTCCCTTGTCACATCCGGATTTACCCCCTAGACGTAACCGGCGTCGTCGTCCTCTTTGAGGACTAAGACAAGCCTCTTAGCCTCGTCATAGCATTCATCGATTAAAAATGTGAAGGAATTTAAAACTTTTTATCTATAACTACTCAGAGGTTTACATAGACCTCTACATACACATAATCGTATTTATATCAAGTATACATAGACTTGTTCGTATACGAAGATACATAGTCTTCTACTTTTATTTCACCCATTTATATAGTAAAGAATAATAGTCATAAAAGCCGTCTCATCTCATAAACCATCTATCAAGACAATAAATCTTGGGCAAAGCCCTACATCAATACTAGAAGCCACATATAGGCTATATACAACCTCGTGTCAAACGAATAATAGAGTCAATATAGAATTAGAGTAACTAAGAAACATAAGAGTAAGATGTCCGCAACACCCTCGGGAGAGTGAGGACCTACCACTTGGATGGTAAGATATCCAAGTCTTCCTTTCCAGCAATTCGGAGCAAGTTCAATGACCCGAACCTAAAATGTTTGGGGAAAAAAGGAAAGAAATGGGGTTAGTACTCCACATGTACTAAGTATGGAACCATGTATACAATTACCAATCAAATATACTTAGAAAGGGATATTTAAGACAAATCATTATGAAACATATACAAGTGAATCATAGGCAAAGCAAAGCGTACTAACTATAACCTTCATAAAGTCACAAGTGCAATGATCAAGTAAATTCCCATTACTCTTACTTAATCAAGTAACCTATCAAGACTACAATTATCTATCAACCTTACCTAACATACTCTCCCATTTCATGAAAACATTCTTCTTCAACCAAAGCAACAACCTTATACTCATAAGCATGTATTCAATGTATAAAGTTATTTACATTACATCACTACTTTACACACATAACATTGACCTCTTAAAGCTCCCATCAAGGCAAACGAGTGCAAGACTTAAGTAGAGTCCCATACCCCTACCTAAGCTATAGCCAAACCCTTTCAAGTTACTTCGATTAGTCTATATATCTTATTCATTCATTTTAGTTTAGGGAAAACCTTGCCTTAACCGACATAGACCACATGAGCAAATGTGGAATCCGGTGTCATAAAACCTTACACCGATGGAAGGTGGTCTACCAGCCAAGGTAGAACCTAACGTGAACGTAGCTATCTAGGTGGATCCACTAGCTAGTATACTATGGTGGCAACATAGTTGAAGAACTAAGAGATAGGGATTCCCTCTATATACCATTTGGTAGTGGGGCCTCACCTCATGAGAAATCGTGAGTGAATATTCCTCAAGGAAAGTCAACACTTCACGTGAGTCTATAGGTGAGATTCCTCTAAGGGAAGTCAACACTGTATAAGGGACAAATGGTGAATATTCCTCCACGGATAGTCAACACCTCTCAATGTCAAGTTCACTCGGTGCTAGGCTAAGTTCCCTTAATATCAAAGTCTTTAACTTTATTAACCATCTCAACCTAGTTAGATAGTAGGGTCAAACCCTTGTATATTCATCATCATAGCTCAATAAGAATTGTATGAGAAATAATCCTTTCATTAACAATTCATATAGGTGAAGTTAGCCCTTACACATCTCATCACAATAGGGTACATCTTTACACAACAACTTCCCTGTATCGTGTACTCCTAGGCAGCCTCACAACCAACCTAAACATTTCAATTCAATCATCATACCAACCTATCGCCTTAAGCAAGGTATAATTCAACACAACATTATCACTTGATGACAATTAATCACAATTTGAAGTAAGGATTAGGATAATCAAGACTTACCAATACTTCTCCATAGTTCACCAATAAGGGCCTTACCACCAACCCATAGATCAACACAATTCGGTTCACCACACCAATGTGATTCAATAGCCAACATAAGAACTAATTTAAGAGAAGCACCATGCCACAAAGAAATATTAAATCAAAGGTTAGTAACATGATATCAAAGTCTATCTTCTTACCCTATATTCGATACTCAAGAAATAAGCATGAAGAACTTCAATTCACCACAATAGATTTATGATCGATGCGATAACAATCATTAAAGATGATTTAAACAATAACTAGATCAATTACTTCAATCCAACCCAAATTCATATCAATCTCATACCTAGGGTTAAGGGTTAGGGGTCATCACCCACAATCTAGATCAAACTACATCAAGTCATCATAATCAAGTTACAATACATGATAATCTATTCATTATAACCTAAACAATACATAAACAACTCAATTCATATAATCGAATTCGAAATTTGATGAAACCCATATGAAACTCAACTTTTAGAAAATCTTCGAAGGAGCCCTTTGAGGAAAGAATCTCAAAGGTGAATTAGATCCCATACCTTAAGGTTTGATGATGTTTTGATAGTGATTTCGTGCTAAAACCAGTCACGAATGATCTTCCCAAGCTATTCTCCAATGGAGTCTTCCAATAGAGAGAGAAAGTAGAGAGAAGGAAGTGAGTTTTGTTTGGAGAATTGTCATTAGGTTAATGAAGGTTGGGGTATTTATAGTGGGGTCTTAAGTCACTTAATTAGTCTTACCTTAATCCCCTAATTACCCCTAAGACACTTAATAAAATAATTAAGTAAAACTTAAATCCCTGAAAACACTACAGGCCCTCCACGACGACTCCCCGCCGACGAGCCGTCGTGGGCGTGACGGACAGGCCCCCCTCCGTCCTGCACGTCCTTCGCGTTGGTCAGAGACTGTGCAGGCGGAGGCTTTCTTCCCAGCATCTAAGGCTGGCACGACGGTGGCCTCGACGCCCCGTCACGCCTGTGACGCCCCGTCATGGGGTCCGTCGTGGCCTACTATCTCAAGGGTCCTCCTCGAGGGCCCTTAGTTGATCCTCGGGGAGTCGTACCCAGACTTTTCCAACATGAAACCATCCCACACTATGTGTTACACCTATTGTTACAAAGTTTTACTAAATTCCGACTCTTTAACTTGGTTAAACTAAAAGGACATTCTAGCCCTCTTATGAACCAACTTATCGGACGTTATGAACGTTTTGGTTCCAAAACACTTTAACGACTCCATATACGCCTAATTTGGCTAGTAACAATGGCTTAGACCTTAAGGGCCTATTTAAGTCTTATAACATGACCTTGGGATTTCAAAATGTTACATTATCCCCCCCTTAGGAACATTCGTCCCCGAATGACACCAAACACTCTTTAAATGAGGGAATAGACTCAAGACCAGCTGATCAACCAATTCACGATATTCAATTAGCATGAATCATATTATTTTAATAAAAATACTTCAAAACATCATTTTATCATACATAAGCTCCAAAATTTCCTCATGAGGTTTCTCCTTTTCACATATACATGAGATCAATCATTTATTTCACAAGTCAATTAGCACAAAGTTCATCTTATCAATATGCTCGATACACGACTTGACTCATATATGCAAGAAGCAAGACAACTTTCAAATTTATCTAAGGTCACCATAAAGTGACTCTATTTTTTGAAGTCTCCAAAACTAGGAGTTTTGCAAAGCTTCACCAAAACATCAAAGATTCACAATACCAAACGTATTTAAATCATTAGAGAGAGAGATACTAACCTTAAACATCAAAAAGATTAGGATAACGGGTTTTCATGTCGGCCTCAGCCTCCCATGTCGCACCCTCAACTAGGTGGTTCTTCCATAACACTTTTACGGAAACCACCTCCTTGTTCCTCAACCTTTTCACTTGCCTATCAAGGATTTGGATAGGAACCTCCTTATAATAGAGGTTATCCTTGACGCCAATACCTTCAATAGGAAGAATAGTCTCGGGATCCCCAACACACTTCTTCAACATCGAGACGTGGAAAACCGGATGAACCGAAGCTAAATCGTTAGGTAATTTCAAGCGATAGTCAACTTTACCAAACCTTTCTAAAATCTCATAAGGACCCACATAACGAGGGCTCAACTTTCCTTTCTTGCCAAATCTTACTACCCCTTTCATAAGTGAGATTTTTAAATACACCTTGTCACCCTCTTCAAACTCCAAATCTCTTCTCCTATTGTCGGCATAGGACTTTTGTCGACTATAGGCTGTTTGCAACCTATTTCTAATAATATGCACATTCTCCAATGTCTTATAAATCAAGTCGGGACCAAAGATCGATGGTTCACCAACTTCAAACCATCCTATAGGAGACCTACACCTCCTACCATACAAGGCTTCATAGGGAGCCATGGAGATGGACGAATGAAAGCTATTATTGTATGCAAACTCTACCAACGGCAAGTGCTTATCCCAACTCCCTTTAAAATCAATAATGCAAGCTCTAATCATATCCTCAAGAGTTTGAATTGTGCGCTCCGCTTGACCATCCGTTTGAGGATGAAAGGCGGTACTTAATTTCACTTTAGTACCCAAACCTTTTTGAAAAGACTTCCAAAACCTAGATGTGAATTGTGCACCCTGATCCGAAATGATGGATAACGGAATACCATGGCGACACACAATCTCATCTATGAAGATCTTCGCATAATCCTCCGACGAATACATGGATTTGACGGGAATAAAATGAGCAGACTTAGTCAATCTATCAACAATCACCCATATAGAATCATATGACTTTTGAGTCTGAGGCAACCCTACCACAAAGTCCATATTAATGTCTTCCCACTTCCAAGTAGGAATTTGGATCTCTTGTAGTAAGCCACCCGGCTTTTGATGTTCCGCCTTCACTTGTTGGCAATTTGGATATTTAGCAGCAAATTCCGCTATGTCCTTCTTCAAACCTTCCCACCAATATATTTCTCGAAGGTCATGATACATCTTAGTAGAACCCAAATGGATGGAATAGTGGGACCCATGGGCTTCTTCAAGGATCCGATACCTCAATCCATCAACATCAGAAACACATAACCTCCCTTGGTACCTCAACACACCATCTCCTCCTAAAGAGAAAGACTCATTCATCTTGCCAAGAACAGATTCCTTCAACTCCATCAATAGTTGATCAAGGTGTTGTTTGGACTTTACCTCAACCACCAATGATGATTCAGAGCTATGATGAACCGTGGCACCTCCATTTAGAGAACTCTCTAAACGAACACCCAATCTAGCCAAACTATGAACATCTTTCACTAATTCTTTCTTGTCTTCATCAAAATGAGACACACTACCCATAGTCAAACGGCTTAGAGCATCCACCACCACATTGGCCTTTCCGGGGTGATATAGGACACTCATATCATAATCCTTCAACAATTCCAACCACCTTCTTTGTCGGAGATTCAACTCTTTTTGAGTAAACACATATTGAAGACTCTTATGATCGGTGAAAACATCCACATGAACACCATACAAGTAATGTCTCCACATTTTTAAAGCAAACACTACGGCCGCTAATTCAAGGTCATGAGTGGGGTAATTTCTCTCATGAACCTTAAGTTGCCGTGAAGCATAGGCAATCACCTTCCCATTTTGCATAAGCACACACCCCAAACCTATGCGGGATGCATCACAATACACAACGAACCCTTTAGAACCTTCATGTAAAGTTAATACCGGAGCTGAAGTAAGCCTATCTTTCAACAGTTGGAAACTCTGCTCGCAGGACTCTGACCACTCAAACTTTTTACCCTTTTGAGTTAATGAAGTCAATGGAGATGCAATGGATGAAAAACCTTCTACAAACCTTCGATAATAGCCTGCTAAACCCAAGAAACTTCTAATGTCAGTTGGGGTCAAGGGTCTAGGCCAGTTTCTTACCGCATCAGTTTTCCTTGGGTCTACCTCAACTCCCTCACTAGAGATGATATGCCCAAGAAACGCAACCGACCTCAACCAAAACTCACACTTGCTATACTTGGCGAACAATTTATGCTCTTTAAGGGTTTGCAATACTACCCTTAGATGACTCATGTGATCAACCTCATTCTTCGAATACACCAAGATATCATCGATAAATTCAATAACAAATGTATCAAGGTAACTTGGAAACACTCTATTTAGTAGGTCCATGAACTCCGCCGGAGCATTTGTGAGACCAAAGGACATAACCACAAACTCATAATGCCCATACCTAGTCCAAAAGGCCGTCTTTGGAATATCTTCATTTCTCGCCCTAAGCTGGTGATACCCTGACCTCAACTCAATTTTGGAGAAGTAACTCGCTCCTTGGAGTTGATCAAATAAATCATAAATCCGAGGAAGAGGATACTTGTTCTTGATAGTAACCTTGTTGAGTTGGCGGTAGTCAATACACATTCTCAAGGACCCATCCTTCTTTTTCACGAACAAAACCGGAGCACCCCATGGAGAAATGCTAGGCCTTATAAAGCCCTTGTCTAGAAAATCTTTAAGTTGTGCCTTCAACTCCTTTAACTCGTCCGGAGCCATTCTATAAGGAGGAATAGAAATAGGGTTTGTTTCCGGTAGCAAATCAATACCGAAATCGATTTCCCATTCAGGAGGAATGCCGGGAAGGTCATCAGGAAAGACCTCCGTAAATTCACTCACCACGGGGACCGACTCAATAGGAGGAACTTCGAAAACGATTTCTTGGACTCTCACAATATGATAAAGACACCCTTTTGAGATCATTTTACACGCTTTTAGACATGATATGAAACGACCTCTAGGAAGAGAATTTTCACCCTTCCACTCGATAATGGGTTCATTAGAAAAACTAAACCTCACAACTCTAGTTCTACAATCAATAGAAGCGAAACTAGCATGCAACCAATCCATACCTAAAATGACATCAAAATCAAGCATGTCTAGTTCAACTAGATCAACATGAGAAACTCTATGGGGTATAGAAATAGGACAATTTCGATAGACTCTTTTTGCTACAACCGACTCACCCACCGGAGTAGACACTAAAAAAGGTTCATGCAAATCATCAGGTAAAGTACTAAACTTCTTAGCTACTAAGGGAGTAACGAAAGATAAAGTAGCACCCGGATCAAGCAAAGCATACACATCAATAGCAAATATTTGTAACATACCGGTCACCACATCGGGAGAGGCCTCTTGGTCATCTCTCAATCAAATAGCATAGAAACGGTTCTTTTTGGGAACCTCATTAGAACCACTCGGCTGACCACCCTTCTCTCGTCCCTTAGCATTAGGAAAATCTCGCACTCTATGACCACTTTTTCCACAACCAAAGCAAATCCCCGTTCCTACCAAACATTCTCCAAAGTGACCTTTCCCACACTTAGAACACGTAGGCTTCTCATTAGATGAGTTTCCACCCTTTCCCTTTGCAACTTTTGGTCTAGGGGCTTTAGAATCCCTAGTCTTGGGAAATTTGATGGAACTTGATTTGAGAACCTCTTCTTAAATCTAGGCTTGTCTTGAATTCCAAACCTATCTTTAGTAGTTTCACTCTCAAAAGACCTTGTCCTTCTTAAGTCCTTATCCTTATCCTTCCTTTTTGCTCTAGCCTCCTCAACCCTTTTTGGATGCACCATGAGACGACCAATATTCATGTTATCATGAAGCATAGCCGATTGACATTCTTCTTCCAAATCATCTGACACACCTGTCACAAATTGACTCATCTCATCTCTAGGATCGGAGACCAAGGAAGGAGCATACTTAGCCAATTGAATGAACTTCAAAGAGTACTCATGAACACTCATTTCTCCTTGGCAGAGATTGATAAACTCCACCACCTTAGTTTCTCTCATCTCTCTAGGGAAGAACCGATCAAGGAAAGCCCTTTTGAACAACTCCCAAGTCACTGGCCCACTTTGAAGTGGCCTATTTTCCTTCCATTGCACATGCCATGTCTGAGCCACATCCTTGAGTTGGTATGAGGCCAACTCGGCATTCACTAGAAGACAACCCCATAGCACACAAAATCTTATAAACATCATCAATGAATTCTTGAGGGTCTTCATCAACCTTAGACCCATAGAAGATAGGAGGATTCATTCGGGTGAAGTCTCTAAGTCGGGAAGCCATAGTTTGCTCATGAACTCTAGGTGCCAAATCCCTATTAGCTTGGGCAGTCATGGCTTGAGCTTGCACCGTTGTGGCTTGAGCTTGAGTAGTCATGGCTTGAGCCATTTGAGCAAGAATAGCCCTCATCTGAGCCTCTTCTATAGGTGGAGGATCAACGGGAACCTGATCATCAACAGCAATCTCTTCAAGAGGAGGAACTGGATCACCACGGGGAGGAACTCCCGCAGCATCAATCTCCTCCTCAAGTCTTCTGGCTGCATTCCTTCTAGTATTCATTTCCTATAATCAAAACACAAGGTTTAGGCAGTTACATATACGACGTACATTCTAGAGGCACGATATGGATTTCCAACAATGAGAGTGATTCCTAAGCATCAAATAAGTTCCTTTTCATAAGTGTGGCGCGCTTCACAATTATGAATACAAACCTATATAACGTGGTTGAGAGAGACGTTAACATCAAGGATATTCAACCTCATGCTCTGATACCAAGTTTGTCACATCCGGGTTTACCCCCTAGACGTAACCGGCGTCGTCGTCCTCTTTGAGGACTAAGACAAGCCTCTTAGCCTCGTCATAGCATTCATCGATTAAAAATGTGAAGGAATTTAAAACTTTTTATCTATAACTACTCGGAGGTTTACATAGACCTCTACATACACATAATCGTATTTATATCAAGTATACATAGACTTGTTCGTATACGAAGATTACATAGTCTTCTACTTTTATTTCACCCATTTATATAGTAAAGAATAATAGTTATAAAAGCCGTCTCATCTCATAAATCATTTATCAATACAATAAATCTTGGGCATAGCCCTACATTAATACTAGAATCCACATATAGGCTATATACAACCTCGTCTCAAACGAATAATAGAGTCAATACAGAATTAGAGTAACTAAGAAACATAAGAGTAAGATGTCGGCAAATCCCTCGGGAGAGTGAGGACCTACCACTTGGATAGTAAGATATCCAAGTCTTCCTTTCCAGCAATTCGGAGCAAGTTCAACGACCCGAACGTAAAATGTTTGGGAAAAAAAGGAAAGAAATGGGGTTAGTACTCCACATGTACTAAGTATGGAACCATGTATACAATTACCAATCAAATATACTTAGAAAGGGATATTTAAGACAAATCATTATGAAACATATACAAGTGAATCATAGGCAAAGCAAAGCATACTAACTATAACCTTCATAAAGTCACAAGTGCAATGATCAAGTAAATTCCCGTGACTCTTACTTAATCAAGTAACCTATAAAGACTACAATTAGCAATTAACCTTACCTAACATACTCTCCCATTTCATGAAAACATTCTTCTTCAACCAAAGCAACAACCTTATACTCATAAGCATGTTATTCAATGTATAAGTTATTTACATTACATCACTACTTCACATACATAACATTGACCTCTTAAAGCTCCCATCAAGGCAAACTAGTGCAAGACTTAAGTAGAGTCCCATACCCCTACCTAAGCTATAGCCAAACCCTTTCAAGTTACTTCGATTAGTCTATATCTTATTCATTCATTTTAGTTTAGGGAAAACCTTGCCTTAACCGACATAGACCACATGAGCAAATATGGAATCCGGTGTCATGAAACCTTACATCGATGAAAGGTGGTCTATCGGCCATGGTAGAACCTAACGTGAACGTAGCTATCTTGGTGGATCCACTAGCTAGTATCCTATGGTGGCAACATCGTTCAAGAACTAAGAGATAGGTATTCCCTTTATATACCATTTGGTAGTGGGGCCTCACCTCATGAGAAATCGTGAGTGAATATTCCTCAAGGAAAGTCAACACTTCACGTGAGTCCATAGGTGAGTATTCCTCTAAGGGAAGTCAACATTCTATAAGGGACAAATGGTGAATATTCCTCCACGGAAAGTCAACACCTCTCAATGTCAAGTTCACTCGGTGCTAGGCTAAGTTCCCTTAATATCAAAGTCTTTAACTTTATTAACCATCTCAACCTAGTTAGATAGTAGGGTCAAACACTTGTATATTCATCATCATAGCTCAATAAGAATTGTATGAGAAATAATCCTTTCACTAACAATTCATATAGGTGAAGTTAGCCCTTACACATCCCATCACAATAGGGTACATCTTTACACAACAACTTCCCTGTATCGTGTACTCCTAGGCAGCCTCACAACCAACCTAAACATTTTAATTCAATCATCATACCAACCTATCTCCTTAAGCAAGGTATAATTCAACACAACATTATCACTTGATGACAATTAATCACAATTTGAAGTAAGGATTAGGATAATCAAGACTTACCAATACTTCTCCATAGTTCACCAATAAGGGCCTTATTAACAACCCATAGATCAACCCTATTCGGTTCACCACACCAATGTGATTCAATAGACAACATAAGAACTAATTTAAGAGAAGAACCATGCCACAAAGCAATATTAAATCAAAGCTTAGTAACATGATATCAAAGTCTATCTTCTTACCCTATATTCGATACTCAAGAAATAGGCTTGAAGAACTTCAATTCACCTCAATAGATTCATGTTCGATGCGATAACAATCATTCAAGATGATTTAAACAATAACCAGATCAATTACTTCAATCCAACCCAAATTCATATCAATCTCATACCTAGGGTTAAGGTTTAGGGTCATCAACCACAATCTAGATCAAACTACATCAAGTCATCATAATCAAGTTGCAATACATGATAATCTATTCATTATAACCTAAAGAATACATAAAAAACTCAATTCATATAATCAAATTCGAAATTTGATGAAACCCATATGAAACTCAACTTTTAGAAAATCTTTGAAGGAGCCCTTTGAGGAAAGAATCTCAAAGGTGAATTAGATCCCATACCTTAAGGTTTTATGATGTTTGGATAGTGATTTCGTGCTAAAACCAGTCCCCAATGATCTTTCCAAGCTATTCTCCAATGGAGTCTTCCAATAGAGAGAGAAAGTAGAGAGAAGGAAGAGAGTTTTGTTTGGAGAATTGTCATTAGGTTAATGAAGGTTGGGGTATTTATAGTGGGGTCTTAAGTCACTTAATTAGTCTTACCTTAATCCCCTAATTACCCGTAAGACACTTAATAAAATAATTAACTAAAACTTAAATCCCTGAAAACACTACAGGCCCTCCACGACGACTCCCCGCCGATGAGCCGTCGTGAGCATGACGGACAAGCCCCCCTCCGTCCTGCACGTCCTTCGCGTTTGTCAGAGACTGTGCAGTCGGAGGCTTTCTTCCCAGAAGCTAAGGCTAGCACGACGGTGGCCTCGACGCTCCATCGCGCCTGTGATGCCCTGTCATGGGGTCCGTCGTGGCCACTGTCTCAAAGGTCCTCCTCGAGGGCCCTTAGTTGATCCTCGGGGAGTCGTACCCTGACTTTTGCAACATGAAACCATCCCACACTATGTGTTACACCTATTGTTACAAATATTTACTAAATTCCGACTCTTTAACTTGGTTAAACTAAAAGGACATTCTAGCCCTCTTATGAACCAACTTACCGTACATTATGAACGTTTTGGTTCCAAAACACTTCAACGACTCCATATACGCCTAATTTGGCTAGTAACATTGTTTTAGACCTTAAGGAGTCTATTTCAGTCTTATAACATGACCTTGGGATTTTAAAATGTTACATCCCTAACCTTGTGGCCACTCTTGCCACACTCAAAGCAATTGTTCGTCCCAACAAGGCAATCACCATAATGCTTCTTGCCACACTTTCCACAAGTTGGCTTCTTGTTTGGTGAGCTAGTACCTCTTCCCTTTTGAAACTTAGGGTTAGACACCCTATCATCACGAGCCTTGGTAAATTTTGAGGGAAATTGATTAGAAAACCTCTTCTTAAATCTAGGCTTGTCTTGACTGTCATGCCTACCCTTTGAAGAACAACCTTCATAAGCCCTTTCCTTCTTGGCCTCCCTATTCTTTCTCCTTAGCCTATTTTATTCTAATTGTTGAGCATGAACCATGAGACGAGAGATATTCATATTATCACGAAGCATAGATGAAAGACATACTTCAACCATGTCTTTGGACACCCCCGTAAGAAGACGAGTCATCTCATCCCTTGGGTTAGACACCAAGTATGGAGCATACTTGGGCAATTTAGTGAATTTCAAGGAATAGTCAAGTACACTCCTACCTCCTTGACGAAGGTTGATGAATTCTTCCACCATAGCTTCCCTCAACTCTCTAGGAAAGTACCTATCAAGGAATGCCCTCTTGAAGATCTCTCAAGTCACCGGTCCACCCCTTAGTACCCTATTACCCTCCATTGCACGTACCAAGTTTGGGCACATCTTTGAGTTGATAGGCCTCCAACTCGGGCCTCTCAGTTGAGGTCACCCCCATAGCATATAGAATCTTATACACCTCATCGAGGAAATCTTGAGAGTCCTTGGTTGTCATGAACCTCCACATTATCCATCTCTTCCTCGGCCCTTCTAGAAGCTGCTCTTTGAGTACTCATACCTATAACCACGATACAAAGTTTAGGTGAAAGAACATAATAATACTCTTGATGCACGACATAGTAACGCAGGAAGATGAGAGTTTCCTAATCATCACATAGTCACTTATTCATAAGTGTTGAGCGCTTCACAATTATGAATAAGAATCTACATAGACGTGGTTCAATGAGACATCAATTCTAGGGATATTCAACCTCATGCTCTGTACCAAGTTTGACACATCCGTGGAGAACCCCTCAGACGTAACCAGCGTTGTCGTCCTAGGAGAGGACTAAGACTAGCCTCTTAGATTTCATCATTACATTCATAGATTAAAAAGTGCGGAAAATTTAAAAATTTTCATCTACATCTACTTCATGAGGTTTACTTAGACCTCTCGCTTACACATTAATATATTCATAGCGAGTATACATAGACTCCTCATATAAGAAAATTACATAGTCTTCTACTTTTATGTCACATATATAAAAGATACATAATATAGTCTTAAAAGGGATGTCTCATATTAAACCATGTAAACGAATAAAACAACATGTGCATAGCCCTTACACAAATGTATAAATGTCACTTAGGGCTTACAACAATATCTTGAAACAAGTAGAATGAAATGATTGTCTTTAGACTATAACAAAGCAACATAGATAGAGTAAGAACATGGCATCATCCTCGGACTTTAGAACATACCCACATGGAGAATGATTCCAAGCCTTCCTTGCAAATGGCCGCAATCTCCTCAACGGTCGGAACCTAAAATTTTTGGAAAAAGGGAGAAATGGGGTTAGTATATCACGTGTACTAAGTATGGAATCATATGCACATACAATATTGAAATCATGCAAAAAAGGGACATTAATTCAAAAGCATGCAAAGTCACTTTGAAAAGATCTTATGCACATTCAAGAACCAATACAAATCAATAGGCACATATTCCTTAAGCCAATGCCATATGTAACACAAGACCAACAATATCAAGTCTAGACAAGTCAACATGCATATCAACATAATTGAGTACATAATCAAGACAACTCTATCATCAAGTTATAATATCAACAAACATGCATAACAGTTCATGACATCATAACCTAAGCAAGACCATTACTCATAAACCCCCACTTAAGTCCACTAGTGAAATCACTGAGCAAGGTCCCATAACCTTACTCAATCAAGCAAAACAAACAAGGACCATAAGCAATGCCTAACTTTACATACCATAACATCAATAATAGTCATGATCATATCTACAATGGAGACCAACAACATATTGATAAGTGAAAACAATATCACAAAATGTCATTAGCATGTAAAATCAACATATGCATATCATTTACATTTATAAGCATATAAGAACATAAGAACATCTTTCTAAGACTTCTCTCAAGGCAAACTAGTACAATGTATAGGTAGAGTCTCATACCCCTATCTAGACTAAGTCATCCTAGTTAGAGTTAATTTTATTACTTCATTTTACTTTTGGGAACAACTTGCCTTAACCGACATAGACCATATGATATAATGTGGAATCCGGTGTCATGAAACCCTAAACCAAAAGAAGGTTGACTACTTGCTAAGGTAGTACAAAAACATGAACATAGCCTCTATGTGGATCCACTAGCTAGTATTCCTATGGGGACAACATAGTTCAACACTAGTAGATGTGTTTGGGACCCTCTTTATGCTACATGCGTTATAGTCTCAAATCTCATGAGTACAATAGTGAACCTACCTTCCCTATGTGGGAAGGGACACTCCTCACTTCTAGTTCACTCGGTGCTAAGCTAGAGTCCCTTTATGAAACGTCTTTCATTGATAATCATAACTTAGTTTAGGTCATAGGGTATACCCCTTATATATTCATACTCATTAGATCAATAGGAATTGCATGAGTATGTCCGTTCAATACAATTCACACATGTGAGGTTAGCATATTTACATCACCATGTCATAATAAGGCACATAGGCAATTCATCACCAACCTTATATCATTTCATCTTAGCTAACAACTCACAAGCCATAAATCAAGACATTTCAATTCAACATCATACCAACCCTAATAAATCTTATGATAAAGTGTACTTCAATATAACTTCATCACTAAACACAAGTAATCATAATTGAAGTAAAGGTTTGAGATCACAAGACTTACCCAATTTGTTTCACAAGACATCATCCAAGGTTTTACCATCAACCATACTATTCAAACTAACAATGGGTGTAATATCATCACATAATAGCTATTAATACAATAATGAAGTCAATTGAATCACTACACATCAATTGATCACTAGTTCATAACCTAGGGTTTGGGGCTTGGGTCAATTTCATGATCTACTTTACAAGCTAGGTTAATTCATTAAGAACTAGAATAATTTAATCATAATACATCATAATCTAACTATAATAATCAAGAGAAACCATAGAAAATACAATTTATAAGATCAAATTCGTAATAGAAGAAGACCCAAACGAAACTCATCTTTTTGAAATCTATTTTGGAAGAACCCTTTGGGGAAAGGAATCCCAAAAGTGAAAGGATCCCATACCTAGTTAATTGTTGAAGTTTGATGGAGCATATTACCCTTCTCTCTTACCTAAGACCTTGACATATCCCTTCAATGCAGTTCTTCTATTAGGGAGAGAGAAAGACGAGAGGAGGAAGAGCAATTGTGTTTTTTTTTGGGAAATATGGGAGTTGGTTTAGTTTAATTAGGTTTAGGACTTTATATAAGTCATTAAATAACTTAATTAGACCTCCCTTAACACCTAAATAATTAACTAACCAACTAAGTAATTAAATGTATTAACATAAAACTTCACAGAAAAGTCCAGGCCTGACCTGCGAGACCCCGACCTATGGGTCGTAGGTTAGTCGACAGCCAAGACCCCCCTCCGTGTTGTACAACCGTCATTTTGGTCAGAGAATTGCCAAAATGGACTTTTTGAAAAATGATTTAGTGACCATCGACGGAGGCAATCGATGCCCCGTCGTCTGCCTTCGTTGGTAGACACTGTTCATGACAATTATTTGGTCAAAATAGAAGGGTCCTCCCCAAGGACCTGTTGGTCCTTGGGGAGTCGTACCCGGTCTTTTAGACCCTTAACCAATTCTAATACATGTTATACACCTTACCACCAAATCTCATCAAATTCCAACTCCTAAAACCTCGTCAAATAGGCTAAGGCACACTAGCACCTTTTGCACTAGTCTCCGAACGTCATGGACGTTCCTTGACGTTTTGACTCTAAAACTTTTTAAATAACTTTTATTCATTATAATGGATCTTAAAACAGTGTTACAACACTTATACACTCATGTGAGGCTCTAGATTAGGTTTTTAGACTTTCGAAGTGTTACAGGTTGGTTTTTATGCTGGTTGTAGTTGTGGAGGTTTGTTTGGGGTGTAAGGAGTACCATTATTCTATTCCCTTAGATTGTGTTTAAAATTTTATTTGTTTCATACCATGTGGTTTGATACTCACCCCTTGCTACTACATTTTTGTAGGTTGTTGTCCGGGATCTTCGTGATACACTTATTCTCTTCTTATCCGATGCTTCTTTGGAGATTAGTGAGGAAGATATTTATCATCTCAACGACATTCTTAGTCCTATTTATGATTTTGTTCTATTTAGAAACAATGTCATTTGAGAATTTTATCTTTGTTTTGATTCTATTGTAATACTTTAGTGGTTTGTACACGTGACTACCAAGTTTTGGGTTTTATTTATAGTTGATCATGATTTCCGCATTAGTAGATGGTGTTAGTCTTTGTTACTTGTTTTTACTTCCACATTCACCATATTAATTGGGTATTAGGCTGACTTGTCTTAGTAGAATAAAAGGAGTGTCATCAAGTATAATTTTGGGTTTTTACATCATCACGGCGTGTGACACATTTCTGGATAATAGAATTTGTCATGTGACACGTATCTCAAATAATAATATCCATCGTGGCACGCAACACATACCTCAATATGGTACATCCTGTTTAATTTCTTATTCTTCCTCAATTCACATAATACTTGTCAAAACCAAGTCTCAGAACCAATGCAAATGATATGTTCACACAATTAATTAGGAGATGAACATTTCCATAACAATGCTCAATTCACAACAACACAATCGTGATACAACATGAACAATGAATCAATAAGCCTTTCAAACTATTTAAACACATCACACATCAATAATTAATCAAAATTATTTTTCTTATCCTTTTTTCATTATTATAATTATTCAACCTAGAAAAGTCCATCCATCACCAAGTTCCATTACTCCCCAACACATACCACAACGAATATACGATTCTATACACTTAACAATGGTTGAGAAATCCATTTTCCTAAATTAATTGAACAATTCACTCCGGGACTTGAGTTTTCCCTTTCGTTGGAATTCCATTTCAATGCAATCGATTCAATCAAATAGTCACAAAAAGATTTCAGATCTCGTCCATATTACTATATGTCTATACTAGACCCAAAAACTCACCTAAATCTATATTAATGTCCCTTATTTGGATGTCAATTAACATGTAAACTCTCATATTTCCCAAATTCATGATTAGGGTTAAGTTTCAGCTCCTCCAAATATCATAAATCTTGTGGTAATCATATAATACAATACACCTATTTTAATTACCTATTTAAATATATCAAAATTTAATTTATAATATGTTTATAAAATATTAATAATATTTAAAAATGAAGTCACTGGCTATGAAACAACTGGCGAATGAACAAAACTTCTCATCAATTCTTACCCTTTTAATTGTAACCCAATTACCATATGATAATTTACCATTAAAGTTAGTCATACAAATTTCAAGAAACCCACATAAAAAACATTCAATTTTAATTCAATCTTGCTTACTTTCAATTTTACCACCCATTATTATAATAATTTCCTCATCACTTCTTTATAATTGTCCACACTCACTACTTATTTTCTTCTTCCCCTAAATCGACAGACCACAAGCATAATAAAAAAAGGGAAAATTACGCGGATAAACAAACTTATACTATTTAATTACTCATCATAGCTATAGTTTGCTATAATTACCACTCGCGACTAACATTATACATTATTTATGTGGGCTGACTTCGAGTTTGTATAATTAGTCATGTTTGTATATGTATAATTCGTCAAGATATACAAATAAATATGTATAATATACAAAATTTTAGCCTATATACATATACAATTCACCTCTCTCCCACTCTCTGCCCTTTCTCGCTCGCCTCCCTCCTCCCTCTCTCAATCTCGCTCGCCTCTCTCCTCTCTCTCCCAATCTCGCTGCCATTTATACAAATATATATGTATAATATACAGTTATATATAATTATATACATATACAATTCACCTCTCTCCCACTCTCTGCCCTCTCTCGCTTGCCTCTCTCCTCCCTCTCTCGATCTTGCTCTCCTCTCTCCTCTCTCCTCTCTCCTCTCTCCTCTCTCTCTCAGTCTCGCTCACCTCTCTCCTCTCTCTCTCAGTCTCGCTCACCTCTCTCCTCTCTCTCCCAATCTCTCTTACCATATATACAATTAAATATGTATAATATACAATTATCTAACCAATATACATATACAATTCACCTTTCTCCCACTCTTTTGCCCCCTCTCTCGCCTCTCTCCTCTCTCTCCCAATCTCGCTCGCCTCTCTCCTCTATATAACATGTAGCTACAAGTTGTAATTATCAAACTATAGCTATGGAGAGTAATTAATTATTTTTAAGTGGCTATATGTGAAAGTTTCCCATAAAAAAAACTACTCCAACCTTTCTAACCTAAAATTAAAATTCATTATTATTATAGATCTTGCTATCATTATTGCCTAATCGTTACTAACCCTCAATTCCTTAAATATATAACTAATATTAATAATTGATAACAAACTAACGAAAAGGCTAGATGGATTTTGTAGTACCAGTTGTTTTTCATATTCGACTTACGGTGTCTCTTTTTTTCTCTTTTGTTTATCAAGTTATAATAATATAAATATTAAATCCCACTAAATTATTTTTGATATATGTGTTAAGTGGGTAAGGTATTAGATAAATTATGAACTTGGCTCATTAATCACCTATAACTATTTAAAAGAACTTGGCTCATTAATCACCGACTTATCAGAAATGACTCATGGAAACTATCGAGAGAGGTAAAATGGTAATTTCATGAAAATATCAAAAAGTGACCTCACAGTCATTAAATTAACATTCACACAGTACATAACTTAAAAATAAACAATCATCACCTACCGCAAAACAAATCTAAATACTCCAAAGAATTTGACTTTTTTTTTGTAATGTTGAATTTTTCTTCATTGAAAAAATAATATAATACAACAATCGATAAATAATGGCCTAATTTAATCCATATTATTACTTAATCCTAACCCTATGTAAATTTCGTGATCCCTTTATCCAAACTTGGGCTTTTCCAACCATTAATTTAGGTCAAAATCTTCCCTTAAGTGTAACACCCTAGATTATAATGATTAAGTATTAAAATACAAGTTAGGGAAGTGATTAGCTTACCTTTACCGAAGAAATTAGTGGAAAACTACAAAAGAATGCCCTTTTTTCCCAAGAGCAGAATTGCGGAAAATAAGAGGCTTTGGGAGTTTTTGCACAAAACTCGACTAACCATGCTATATCAGCCCGACCCATTATAATGACATCACCATGGAAGCCTGACCCACTATAGTCTAAAATAATTCGTCCCACTATAGCGGTATGACACCCGCCATAGCATCTTGCCCAGGACAAAAACTCAGATCTCTCTCCAAAGGTACCTATTTGGCAAAATACCTTTCAACCATGACACTCTACACCAATACCTTTACACTAGTCTGATATCAAGAGTTTTACTTATTCTAATTCATTTTAGGAAAGTGTCACAACCCACACCGTTGTAAGTGGCCCCCTCACTAAACCTCTGAACTGGAGAATTACCAACCCAACTTATCCCATCAAGACTAGTAAGATAAGCAAAATTATGAAACAAAACAACTAAAAATAATTTTAATATATAATAATCTATTTTCCATAAACTCAACACCTTAAATAAACTAATAACATAAATAAACCACCATGAATGTGAAAGTCATAAATCTGAAAATCTAAACAGTCAAGAATGGGGATGAAACCCTGAAAACTAGAAAACATCAATCTAATGATCTAAAAATGTATGTGTCATACAAGATGGAAAAAAACATAGAGAATCCATGGCCACACATAAGAGTAGTTAACCTTGGTTTTTAATGTCAAGCGTCCCTTAAGAGAGTTCTTGTATCAGCCACCTGAATATGCCTTATATTGAACAAGAAAAGAGCAAGTGCATAATTCGTACATGACCACTGTCTACTTGTAAGATCATAAAGATAGTTCTAAAACATAAATGTACGCAATTAACCACAGAACAGCTATACATGAAAACATATATACTAATAGTCAGAATATAATATAGATTCCAAGTCACAAAATCTTGAATCGACCAATGCATGAAACGAGTCCTATATGATCATAAAATGCACATACTCAGTCCTCTCACGAAACCTACACACAAAGTGTTAGTGTACCTATACGATACCCGAGCCAACCATAAATGATTCATATAAGGCAAGGTATTTGAGGAGAATCTCATATCGGTGTGGTACTCCAGCCAACCAACAATCACAAACAACATGTATAATCACAATCATAATGAACGATCACATTTGAAACCACAAGTAAATAAATAGGTTCACTGAATGAGATTACCACATGAAGCCATTTCATATTACCTCATGGTTTCCAACATCAATTGCATAATAATACGACAAAGTAGTTAAGATACACACATTACATACTTTGGGAAACAATAAACTATACTTACCTCTAATCAATCCTTGAAAACTATAAAGAACCTGATCTTTCTCCTTTTCAATGCCTAGGCTTATTCTTGGTCTAAACAAATAATTAAACACAACATACCATACTAATGGCCTAAAAATACTCGGATTATACTAAAATCCTAACTCTAGGAAAATTCATGATTTTTTTACCCAAGTCAAGGCTTTTCCACCATTAAACCAACTCAAACCCTCTCACAAGATCAATACCCTGATTCTAAGGCTTAAAAATTAATTTACAAGATAATGGAGAATAGAACTTACATTTACCAAAGAACTTAGTTGGTGGAAAATGTCCTACATCATCCTTATCATTTCCAAGAATGAAGTTGTAGAAAAATAAGAGTTTTGGGGACTTTTTTGCATAAAAACCTGACCTACCCCACTATAGAGGCCGAACCAGCTATAACACTTGCACAACTGATATAACGCCTACATAGATGTCGTGCTATAGCATTATGACGCACGTTATAGAATCTTGCATGGAATTAAAGTCTCGTAAACCTCGCCAAAGCTTCCGTTATGAATATACATTCGGTCAGTGATGTTCTATACTAACCCTTACACAACAAGTTTAATTATGAGAGCTTTAGATACTCGGATTCAATTTTGAAAGGCCCTATAGAATCTGTAATATCTTACATACTAGAAAATATGATCTAATCTTGTACATAGCACCTCGTCCATTCCTAGATTTTCCTAGACCATGTTTGACTTACATTTCATCAGAAATTGGCCTAGAGTAGAATTTTTAAGTCACCACCCAATTTGTTTTGTCTAATTTTTTTAGCATTGGCCTCCCTATAACAATTGGAAAGGATCCTTACAAAAGGCCCTAAGGTCCCCGCCCCAAGACTATCCCACGATGAGACAAAATGTATACAATGGCATGTCATAACACAAAGAATGGCAAAATTAAAAGAAAACTTTAACACGTATGTGGAAACTAAAAGTGCAATATCTTGATAGAGCCCAAAATACTAAAATTCGAAAAAAATTGGAAGCCCAACATAACATAGAGAAATCTAACTAAATGTCTGAAAACCTCTACTAATTTGAGTTGAAAACCTCTAATAATATGAGTTGGTAGGAAACCCTATCTAACTCTAACATGTATCTAATAGAAAGTCAAATACTAAAAGAAAATATGGGTTGTCCTCGAGAAGATGAGGACTCACCGGTGCTACTAGCTAATCAGAGATACCACTAATTGTGGATTTGATGATAAGCATCATAACCTATATTATCAAACAATGTATGCCGAATGCATGCGGTTAGTACTTGGAGTGTACAAAACATGGAGAAAATGCACGAGTTGCATGATATCTCAATATATTGTATTTGTAAAATATGTTGATGCAATGACCATGTAAAACAACATAAAACTGAAATAATTTGATATGAAATAAATATATTCAAGGTCATACTTCAATATATGGCCCGTACTAGCTATTCATGGAAGTTAGTCTAAGACACATCTGAGGTTCCGAAGTTACCAACCCCGAGTCCTGTTCATAATTTGTAGAAGCTAATATGAGCAATATATGATCGTTCATTCTATTCAAGTGATTTTTTCCACTTTTGAATATTGATCTACGACAAGGTCTACAACACGTACAACTTATATGACTGGTAAACCTAACTCGTAATCATTAACCCAATTTTATTTTAATTTGAAGTGTCAACTATAAAAGGTTTCCACAGGTATAAAATTACGCTCAAAATAATCTATCTATTGCTAGCTTTATGTACGACCCATAAAGGCCTATCGTAATTCCTAAAAATTCTTGAAACTTCATATTTTCTGTACTTCTTCTTGTTTGATCTCAACTAGGCACTTCTGAGGTGTTACAGTATCTCTCACTTGAGAACATGCATCCAGAAACGGGTCTAACTAGGCTGAAAAGAGAAGGGAAAGATATGCAGTAGAATACTAAAAGAAAATTAAACACTGAAAAGTGAATGACTCTAAACTACACATCAAATTTGATCTGATTTCACGAACATGCATGCATATTGTGATATGAAAATAATGGGAAAAACATGAATATGAAAGAGTACTAAGGAGGAACTATTAACTAAATATTAAATTGAACTAGGGGAAAAGATGTGAATACTTAGACATCATCTCAGCTTCGGCTTTGAATGTAACTCCCTAAACTAGTTGATTCCTCCATTGGAATTTCATCGAAGAGACTTCCTTATTACTCATCTTACATACCTGAAGGCCAAGAATCTCAATTGGGATCTCTTCGTCAGAGATATTTTCCTTCACACATATGCTGACACCAATGCATTTCTCAATCGAGGATGCAGTTATACTAATGATAAAGGAAAAAACAACTAATAAGCCACATTAACAAAATGCCTAAAAATTCGGTATGGACCTACATAACGGGTAATAAGCTTCCCCTTCTTGTCAAACCTCATTAATCATTTCATGGGTCAAATTTTATGATAAGCCCAATCATCTAGAAAAAAATTCAAGCTCTCTTCTCCTTACATCTGCATAAGATTTCTCTCTATTCTGGGCCATTCTCGATCTATCCCTATTAATTAAAACTTTCTCCATGGCCTCATTAACGAATTGGGGCCCTACTAAATCCATCATACAAACTTCAAATCAACCAATAGACCTACATATCCTACCATAGACCGCCTTTTTAAATCCATATGAATACTAGAGTGGTAACTATAATTATAAGCAAACTCAATAAAATACAAATGATTATCCCAATTACCATTTAAGTGAATCACACAAGCTCTCACCATATATTCCAAATTTTAAATAGTCCATTCAACTTGACCATTTTTCTTGGGGTGAAAAAGATTTGTTAAGCTTAGACAGAGTATCAAGGCCTTTCTGAAAAGATCTCCACAATTGGGAGTGACCTGAGTACCCTTATCTAAGATAATGGACAATGGAATCCATGCAATATTATGAATTCCCTTATGTGATGTCTAGCATAGTCCTCGACTAAATATGAAGTCTTAACTAGGAGGAAATGTGTTCACTTAGTCAGTTGATCCACATTTATCCAAATAGAATTATGGTGACGATGTCTGTAAGGCAAGCCCGTGACGAGGAATTTCTTTTATTTTTTATGCTCAACCTTTACTTGTTTGCAATTTGGAAACAAAGCAAAAAATTCCCCAATATTCTTCTTCATCCCTCCACCTATAAACTTCATGTAGATCATTGTAAATCTTAGTAGATCTTTGGTGAATAGAATACTAAGAGATTTGAGATTCTAATAGTATTTATTTCCTCAACCTATAAACATTGGGAACATATAACCCACTATGATAACGAAGCGCGGCATATCCTCCTTGGGAGAAAGCCTCGATGGTTTTTTTAGAACATCTTTCTTCAATTCAACCAAAGTTGGATCATTCACTTAATTTGCCTTAACATACGACATGTGAGATGATTATGATCCATTCTAAACTATAACTCTATATCCTTTAAATCAACCAAACAAACTCTCAAATGAGCAAGTCTGTGAACAACATGAACTAACTCATTTTTCTAATCCTCAATATAAGCAAAAATGTTCATGGGAAATCTACGTATAGAATCAATAACAACATTCATTTGACCCATATGGTAAGGGACACTCACTTCATAATCCTTTGAAAACTCGAGCAAGATCCTCTAGCGAAGATTAAAGTCCTTCTGCTTGAACTTATATTTAAGACTCTTATGATTGGTGAATGCATCCACATGAACACCATAAAGATAGTATCTCAAATCTTCAAGGAAAACACTATTTTTTCCAACCCTGGATCCTGATTTGGATAGTTCTTCTCATAAACCTACAGTTGCATAGTAGCGTAAGCTATGAACTTACCATAGTACAACACTACATAGCTAAGACATATTATAGAGGCATCACAATACACCATATTACCATCTAACCCTTCTAGTAGAGTCAAAATTGAGGCAGGAGTAAGTCGAGTCTTCAACTCCTGAAAACTATTTTCCTAAGATTTGGAGCATCAAAGTTTTACCTTATTTTTATTCAAACTAGTCAAAGTATAACAAATTGAATAAAATCCTTCCACAAACCTTCCATAGTAACCATATAAACTCAAGAAACTCCTAATATCTAAGGGAGAAAGAGGTCTAGGCAAATTCTTAACTGTTTTGGTCTTCTTAGAATCAACCTGAATGCCCTATTTGAAAACTATATGGATAACGATTGTAAGGACCTCAACAAAAATGTACACTTACTAAACTTAGCAAACAATTAACTGTCCTTAAAAATCTGCAGACATTCCTCAAAGTGATCAGTATGCTCGTCCTCTGAGGATAGATCAATATGTCATACATAAAGACAATGACAAACATATCTAAATATTGTTTGAATACCTTGTTAAGAAAAATCATGAAAGTTGCATGAGCTTTTGTTAGACAAAAAAGACATAACTAAATTCTTTTGAAGCTTCCTATGTATGTTCTCCCTTTTTCCCAGCTGGTTTTTTCTAATTCTCTTTGTGTTAAATTTCAATAAAAAGTATTATATGCCCTGTTAGAATAAACACACTATTGAATTTGTATGACCACCTCATTTAAAATTTTAAACCATTGGAAAGAGCATATTTCTATTTACTAAATTCATATTTGCAATAGATCCAGTGACGTGCTCACTTTAATATTTGTCATGAATTAAGTTCATATAATTTCATCGCATTTGGGGTCTATTACTTGAGTGTTCAGAAAGGATATAGTCACCAAAAGATTTTTTTGGTACTTGTTCATTAGGAAACTTCCAACTCTCAATTCCACTCAAACTTCTTCGTTAAGGACTCCATGTCAGGGTCTCACCCACTCCCTTTCCCTTTTCAAATACTTTTTTACTATTTATATGTCACCATTTTAGTGTTACGACCCAAAGTAACCCCTAGGCGTAACCGGCATTCTTGTCCTCAATGAGGACTTAGACAACCCTTAGCATACATCATAGCACATCATAGGTCAAAAATTGCGAAAAAATTTAAAACTTTACGTAGTGAAGTATACTTAGTCTTCTCACATAATGCATATGGATTTTACATAGACTCCTTGCATAAGTAAAACATATAAGAGTCTAAAGTCTCGTCTCACATATAAATCGTCTACAAGAGTACAACTTTTTAGTCATACCCAATACAAGAAGAATACGCCATTATAGGCTTACATAAATTGTCTCAATGATAAAGGAAAGAATAAACGTCTCTAAACATAAGCAACATCATAGCTAGAGTGGAACATGAAGACATCCCCGGACTTGAGGACTCACCAATGACTTGGGGGAAAGGTCTAAGTCTTTTTGCGAAGTGGTCTAGAATCTCTTCAATAACCGGAACCTACAATGTTTTGGATAAAAAGGAAGAGATGTGGGTTAGTACAAACCACATGTACTAAGTATGTTCCTATGTTAATGCATGAGAAAAGGCATAATTTAGTTAAAACCATTCTTAGTGTCAATTAACTCAACATATACATACATGGAACATCATAAGCCAACCCAACATATAAGCAACTCAAGCAACACTTGTGCAATGCCAAGAATATAACCCCATAATCCTATCCCAAACTAAGTATCACATTAAGCAACCCACTTCATACATACAACATACCCTCATACTTTATCATAACATGCTCCATACATCAATACTACTCATAGCTTGTCAACATAATCATAATCATAAAAGAACAGCACTAGAACCATCCCTTGATACGCTCAAATTACACTTCCTTAGAGAAGTATAAGCGGTCGTAACAAGTAAAGAACCCAACAAGTAGGTTGGGGTTGATCCCACGAGGAAAATGGTTTAGACTTAACTTCAATATACAATTATGTCTATTTAGTCAAGTCCTTTCCGAAAATAGTTAATTAAAGGGGGGTTTTGTGAAACAAAAGTGTTTAATTAATTCTAAGTAAAACAAGAAGCAAGATAGAAGCTTTGGTGTTTATCAAATCGTGAGAGAAACTAGGGTGTAAGTGTTTCCCATAGGGTCATAATGTGGTACCCCTAGCTATAACAATTCTTTCCTAGTCTCTTGCATGCAAAGTGATAAGTTATGTATCTGTAAATCCTTTGTCCGGCATTTAGAGAATTTCACCCCGTACCTTGGTACGACTACGTGTGTCTAAGTTACTAAACCTTACCTTTACTTCATATTAAGCATCATAGTCGATGTATGGCTTAGTTACTACTTCGCACCAATCAAAACTAGCCTATTAGATAGTGTCCACTAAATCTATGTTGATAATTCTTTTCCTATTAACTACCCCCTTGGTCTGTCAAGTAGAAATAGGGCAAGTTCTAACACGTGCACTCATTAAAAAAACTTCTAAATGAAAGAATCAGCAATACATGCAACAACCTATTCTAGAATGTTATTTAGCTAGTTTTACCGTGTTAATCACCCATGGTTCCCACAACCCTAGTTGTGGATTTAGATACCCATGCCTAGAAGAACACAATTCATGGTTGTTAAACAATAATTCATGTACTTACTTTGACAAGTTTGACGAAAAAATAGAAATAACACCTGAAATAGCAAAACTCACTTGATAATCAATTCCGGAAACTTGAATAAATTGCCAAATTGCAAAGTCCAGTCTCCAAGAACAAAAGGATGAAAAATAATAAAAAGTCTAACCTCAAAATGAAGGTTTTTAACCCTATTTATAATAACAATGTCCTAAATTAAAAGGAGTTCAAAATAAGGAAAGTTTGTCCCAAAACGTGTCTTCAATCGACGACTCCACAGACGGTCCGTCGATGAAACAACAGACCATCGACTACCTCCGTCGTTCCATACTTAGCATATTCTTTAAGCCTCCAAATTGCATCTTCTCTGATCCAATCGATGGACCAACAACACGGTCCATCGACGCACTTACAGTCCGTCGATGCTTATTGTCGTTCCATACTTAGCTTTTCTCCAACACCGGGTATTGGGGCAGTCTCTGATCACATCAACGAGTGGCCAGCATAGTCCGTCGATCAGTCGACGGACCATCGATCCTTTCATATCCCCACAGTTGGTTAGAATTCCCCGAGTTGCTTCGAGATGCTCGAACCTTCAATCGACGTTCAGCACCTACGGTCTGTCGATGAGACGACGAGCTATCGATGGAGTCGTGGGTTACTTCTGCACTGATTTCTGCACAACCTTCTGCATTTCTGTGTTGGACAACTTTCCTGCAAAACCCAGATAAAAACAAATTAAAATTACTACAAAAAGGCCCTAGACACACTCTAAACTTAAGGAAAAAGCATTAAAAGTACCGTAAAACCACGGTACATCAACACACTCAACTTAAATTTGTTGTTTGTCCTCAACCGACGCACTATGACTCACCACAACACTTTTGTACAAAAGTACTCTCTTTTAAGCCTTCACAATCATATGGATATCAATCCCAACTTTTCTCATTGCTGTTGTGCATTTTTTTACTCTTAGGATCCCTAGGTTCATTCATGTGGATCAGAGCATGACACAGACTCACCACGCACCGACACCTCTTCTCTTTTATCTCTCACCAAGGTACCAACTTTCCAATATTGCAACTAGTGCCGTCACTTCAAAAACAATATCCTTCTTTTTTGCACAGTGATTTCAAGTTTTAGTATAAGGATCATTATTCAACGCTCACGCTCAGAACAACTTCACACCTAATTGGTACTTGTCTCCATAGGCTTGCCCTTATTTTCACTGCTTTAAGTTCACCATATTAGACTCTTAGGATCACGATAGGACTTTTTTGTCTTGTAACGTAGGCTCAGGGTCAAGTATGGTACATATGGGTACATTTTAGTGACTTTTTGCCCTCCTTGACATTACGGCTAAGCGTCCTACCTCTTTCATTGTCTATTATGCCCTACTTTTATTTTCTTATCATCTTTGCCTTGCTTTCTCTTTTCTTTTTGGAAGTGACTTCTTACTTCTCTTTTTTTTCTTTTTTTTTATTCAATTGATAATTGTTTTGACTGAGTCACTTCTATTGTTTACTGTTGCTTTTATTTCCCTCATTCTTCTTTTCATCCCCACTTTTTGGGACATTACTCATAATAGCCACCCTCAACATATGGTTTTGCCATGAGTCGAGGTACACAATACCCAAGGTTGGGCCAGGACCAAAACGAGGTCAGTTTCTGCATTAGCCACCCTCAACTTATGCTTTTGGCCTAAGTTGAGGTGCACATGTCAAAGGAGGGACCAGGGCCAAAACATTATACCCAGGGAAGACGATTTGGTGTAGAAAAAAAAGGTCTATTGAAAGCTCAAAATATTTGGATCAAAAGGGGATCGATTTCATTTGGTTCTCTCTTATTTAGGCTAAAGATTGGCTAATTTGAACAAGGGCCTATGATCATTTCCTAAATGTCTAACACAGATTTCTTTTTGCAGGACTAACCGGGCAAGTTCTAGCTAGGTACCATCAGTGGAACAATCAAATTTCCTCACTCTCTCGACACTTCATTACCCTATCAGATTATTAGACACCTAGCTCGAGTGTTAGATTTGAGTGTCATGCAGTAGTGCATCTCTATGTCATGCTTAGAGTCAACACGTTCAACATTCATTATACCTAATCATGCAAACATTCTTTTTAGAATGGGATATCATTCATATTTAGCCATCATGGTTCAGATTTCACATTCATACTTTGTACAAGATACTACATATGCCGGTTCAACAATAAAGTAATCAGTCTCTTGGAGCAAAACAACACAGGCAAGAAAACTACCAAGAGAAGATCATGAGTTGGGATACTCAGACTTCACCCTAACACTCACTTTCCATTTACCCCACCCCCAACAAAAAAACATGCAATTGTCCCCAATGCAAAAGAAATAAAAACAAGGTGGTAGGTGAAGCAAACCTGAGGCACATAGCGCCGAAGATCAACAAGCAGGCGGGTCCGGTGTCCCAGAACCCACTCCATCAGTAGTAGGGACACCATCAATAGTGTCCACAGAAATATCTACACCCTCAGTGGTGCTCCTCTCAACAGCCTCCAATTTGGAGCTAGACGCCCCAGCAGCTAACTCACGAGCCCTATTCTGCCAGGCCTCCTCATCAACCAATGAGGTTCTCCTCACAGCTTCCATATCTGATCGCTCCCTCTTCCTAGGCCGAGCACCCTCACCATTATTGGTGTGTCTGGAACATTGCCTCTTGGCATGCTCATGTGGCAGAGGCGGAGGTGCAGTGGTGGTCTGGAGCAGTGCAGTAAGTACTGTATCCTTCGCAAGATCCGTATGTGCGGCCTCAGGCTCGGGTACCCTCACATCAAGTATCGCATCCACATCAGCCCGCAGACTCGCCACAGACGCCTGAAGAGTCATCAAATAAATGGTGGGGGCAGGGCATGCGAGGACCCTAAACTCAAAAGCATCGAAGCGCTGGTGGACCGCCTGAATTCTCCTCTCTATCTGCTGAGCAACATTCTTCTCAATCTGGTCCTCAGCCTCGGCAATGGACTTCGGCAACCCAGGATGGATATGGTGCAGCAATGTGGCCATCTGGTCCTCTAGCTTCTGGACCCTAGCAATCGGAACCAATGCTGCTGATGGTGGTGTAGACCGGAAGGAACTCAGTGCCCTACTAGTGCCTAGGGAAGACTCAACCGGGGTGGTGTCGGTAGGCTCTAAAGAAGCATGATCAGCCCCTTGGGATTTCTCTACCGTATCCGCCAGGTTCTCACCCAACGGCTGCACATCCAATTTGGGCCCTCTATGTCATGTCGCCTCATTGGCCGCATCCCTGATGAGACCTATGTCCACTGTCCCAGTAGGAGTACGGAGGACATCTATGTGCCAAATGGGAACTCTAGCAGTTCTGCACAACTGAAAGATTATACAGGCAAAAGGGTAAGTGGTAGAGGACTTAAAAGCCCTCTCATGGATGACAGACAGCAAAAGTCTTGGAAAATCAATCTCGAACCCGGTGACAATAGCAGCTACCAAGACCGCTCTATCCCAGGTAAGTATGTTATCTGTATCTGTGGGGGATAGGCGGTGGCAGACCAAAAGCAAGATGAACTTGGCTGCAAACGTGAGGTTGGCCTTCTTTTTAAGGCCTCTGGGTTCAGCACCCATTCTGCACCCTCATGGTCTACGGATATCTACTGGGCAATCCACCACTTGGTGGCCTCTCTCAGATCCTTATCTCGTTTGAAATGGCCCTTCTTGACCATGTCCCGTATGTAGTCAAACTCGGGGGTGAGGGGAACCCTATTGGAATCGGTATCCTCACCGTATAAGAAGCGGCGAATGGCAGGCAAAGATATATCCACCCAGCAGCAACGAACTTGAACATCATTGAGTGGTACCTGTTTGGCGGGGTTAGACCGCCTATCCAAAGAACCTTGGAGAGTCACTACATAAGAGGCGTAGAACTCTCGCACCATCTCCTCACTGTAGTGCCCCGCACTCCTAGCCATCCACTCGAGCTGGTGGCGGGTGAATAAGTCATGTATCGTAGGGATAGTGTGTAGAATCCCTGTAAGGACCCACCGCTCAACTGTCAGAGTCTGAGTCATCACCCCATTATCGTTGAGCAGTTTGGCATCCCTGTAGATCTGGTACTGCCCCTCTATGCACAACCGGTTAGGCTGATCAGCAACCGGTGTAGGGTCCTCATGCCGGGGTACCAGAGCAGACTTCGAGCTCTGGGCCTCATCAGACGAGGCATGGTGTGCAGGTACATCCGGGATAGTTGCTCCCTGTGATCCAGAACTGGAGGCAGCGGCCTCATTTGACCCTGTAGAGTGGGACGACTCAGAGCCGGAAGCCTCCTCGGAGCCAGACGCTTCCTCAGAAAGGTAGACCCAGACGGTGTGCCAGTCAGCGTGCGGTCCTCATCATATTGGCAGGTAGTGACTAAGCCAGACTCCACCTTCTTGGGCGTGCCCCGAGTAGCCCTAGCAGCTGGTGTCGGGGTCTGGGTGCCTGGTGGCATGTATTTGGGATAACGCTCATCGTCGGACGAGCCAATCATCCAGCAGGATGGTGCGACAGACTTGGACTATCCCCTGGAATAGATAATATCCGGGTTGGGGGCCATTATTACCTAAAAAGGGGAGTTATTAGTTTCATTGTAGTCAACCTACACATTTAATAAAAGCAAAACAAAATCCGCCCACACAGGACATATGTTAGCACAGAACTGCAGACTCAGTAGACGGGCACTATCGATGGCCCGTCGCTGAATCGACAGTCTGTCGATAGTGTCCGTCGATGGACACTTATTAAATTTGAGAATTCATCTTTCCACAGACTTTCAGTTAGAAACGACGGACGTGCAAAACATCCCGTCGATCAATCGATGGACCATAGTCCAATTCCGTCGTCTGACACGTAGAACAATTATGAAAATCACACAAAGCAAAGTTTCACACAGAAACGACGGACGTGCATAACGGCCTGTCGATCAATCGACGGACCTTAGTCCACTTCCGTCGTCCAGAGTTAAGCAATTACAGGGTTCAGCTATCGACGGACCCCATCGACGATCCATCGATCGACCGACAGTCCATAGACGGGGTCTCGTAATATCGGTCAGAGACAGGTTTTTCAAACATTCTTTGCACCCCTCATATTGACAATTTCAAGTATATACCAATAAACCCAATATTCCAGAACAATCAGCACACAAATTCGTCATTCCTAAGGCTTCGATTTTGCAAATTTCTATCCTAGATTTGAAGAGACTATCAAGCCCTAAGTTGGAAAAACAATAAAACAATCAACATACAGAGTTCATTTAGACAGTTTGCACCCCCAACCCATTCACTTTCTATCATTGTAAGGGACATGAAACTCAATTTTAACAAGTTTAATCATGTAAATTTGTCCCTAAGTCAAGACCCACATACAATTTATTTGGTTTCTGAAGCAAATGAATGTGAATTCAGTGAGCAGATAAGAATGAAATACCTGTACTCTGTAGTGGAGTGAATGTGTGGGTGCACTTTCAACAACAACCGACGTCCCCGCCTTCAAACATCGACCGGAAAACGATTGAATTGGATGGGGAATTGGGGAACTAGGGTTCTAGGAATTTTGGGGAGTGGAGAGAATAAGAAATCAAAAGGGAATTTGGAGTGATTGAATGTGGGAGTGAATAGGGGAATAAGGGAATAATGGGAGGGAAACGGTTGGGGGGAGACTTTGAAAAGGTGTGGGAGGGTAACTGGAAGGGCCTTATATTATATAGCCAGTCGGGTCGGGTCGGGTCACGAGTTTTAGGAACTTATGATTCCCCGTCGACGGACTGTAAGTCTGTCGATGGTCGGTCGACTGATCCGTCGACTGTTCCCTAACTTAGACGACATTGGAAAACATACCTGGGATCCACCGACACCATCGATGGTCCATCGATGGGACGACGGCCCGTTAGTTGGTCCGTAGATCTCTGAACCAGACCAATTTCTGCAGATTTCTTGTGGTTTGGTCCCTACACATTGAGCACCCAATAATTATTTTTTTTTGTATTTTATGGGTACTTTTTAGACACGAACTCGAATCTACTCTCTAGACAACAGTCTAAAAGAAATAAAAGAAAATTTACACATGACATTGAGTATAACCAAAAGAATGTAACTATTCCTACAAAAAAAAGAAAAAAATATTGTTGGCTAGAGGATACACATTAGGTTGCCTCCCAATAAGCGCTTGATTCAACGTCGTGGCACGACGGAAGACTCTTGATTACTCAGACTTCATCAAAATGATATGCCTCAACCACTTCATTGGCATTTTCCGCATGCCCGAGGTAGATCTTGATTCTTTGCCCATTTAACGTGAACCTTGCACCCTCCTTGTTCTCCAACTCAACCGCACCATGTGGGAATACTTCAGTGATCAAGAATGGACCAGTCCATTTGGACTTGAGTTTGCCCGGAAACAAGCGAAGCCTAGAGTTAACAAAAGCACCAAGTCCCCAACCGCAAATTCGCCTTTCTCAATCTTTTGGTCATTGTACTGCTTCATCTTTTATTTGTAGAGGGCTGAACTTTCATATGCCTTTAAGCGAAACTCATCAAGCTCATTCATCCCATTCATTCTCTGTTCCGCTGCTTCATTCCAATCCATCTTCAGTTTCTTCATCGCCCACATGGCCTTGTTCTTTAACTCAACCGGCAAGTGACAAGCCTTCCCATATACAAGTTGGTATGGCGACATACCTATGGGAGTCTTGTATGTTGTCCGGTAGGCCCAAAAAGCATCATCAAGCCTCCTTGACCAATTCATTCTACTAGCATTCACCATTTTCGCCAGAATTTGCTTGATTTCTCTTTTTGACACCTCAACTTGCCCACTAGTCTGTGGATGGTAAGGAGTGGATACATTGTGGCGAACCCCATATTTCTCCAATAACCCTTTGAACAACTTGTTGCAAAAGTGGGATCCCCCATCACTAATAATGGCCCTAGGAGTGCCAAATCTGGAAAATATGTTCTTTTCTAAGAACGCAGTGACACTCTTCCCTTCATTGTTTGCAAGTGTTATAGCTTCCACCCCTTTTGACACATAATCCACCGCCACAAGAATATATTTCATCCCATGAGCACTGACAAACGGGCCCATAAAATCAATGCCTTATACATCAAACAACTCAATTACTAGAATGGGATTCAAAGGGAGCTTTTGCCTCCTCGAAATACCTCCATCTCTTTTGCACCTATCACATGACTTGGCGAACTCATGAGCATCTTGGTGGATGATTGACCAATAGTACCCACACTGCAAATTCTTATGGGCGGTCCGGATACCACTATGATGCCCTCCCACAGGCGAGGAATGGCATGCCTCCAAAAAACTTAGCATCTCATCTTCCGGCACACATCGGCGAATAAGCCCATCGGCACAACTTCAGTATAAGTAAGGCTCATCCCAAAACTACTTTTTCACATCATGCATGAACTTTTTCAGCTGATGGAAGGACAAGTCCGATGGGACTATATCACTAGCCATATAATTCACAAAATCGACGAACCATGGAATCAAGTCATGAGAAGCAGCCAATACATGCTCATCAGGGAAAGTATCATCAATTTCAACCTTTTCACCCAACTCTCGCATAGCTTCATCCTCTAATCTGGAAAAGTGATTAGCAACTTGGTTTTCGGTCCCTTTTCTGTCTTTCACCTCGAAATCAAACTTTTGCAACAGTAATACCCATCTAATCAACCTTGGTTTCACATCCTTATTTGCCATCAAATATCTCAAAGAAGAATGATCAGTATGCACAATAAATCTCATGCCAAGAAAATAGGAGCGAAATTTTTCAAAAGCAAATACCACCGCAAGGAGCTCTTGTTCAGTCACAGTATAGTTCTTTTGAGCTTCATTTAGGGCCTTACTGGCGTAATAAATGGGGTGAAGGATTTTATTCCTTCTTTGTCCCAATACCACACCAAGAGCAACCCCACTAGCATCACACATCACCTCAAATGGTTTGCTCCAATCCGGGGAAATAATAATGGGCGCAGATACTAACTTGTCTTTCAACTCTCCAAATGCCTTCAGACAAGCTTCATCAAAATAAAATTTATATTCCTTCTCAAGTGACTTGCACAGAGGATGTGCAATTTTTGAGAAATCCTTAATAAATCTTCGATAGAAGCCCGCATGCCCAAGAAAACTTCTCACACCCTTTACAGAGATGGGTGGAAGAAGTCTCTCAATGACTTCTACTTTTGCTCGATCAACCTCTATTCCCTTTTCTGAGATGCGATGTCCCAATACAATACCCTCTTTCACCATGAAGTGACATTTGTCCCAATTTACCACAAGGTGGCAATCTTCAAATCTTTTGACAACTTCGGCCAAGTGACTCAAACAACGATCAAAAGAGTCTCCAACAACGGAAATTTCATCCATAAATACCTCAATAGTGTCCTCCACCATATCGGAGAATATCGACATCATACATCTCTGAAAAGTAGATGGTCTATTACACAAACCAAAAGGCATCCTCTTGAATGCCAAAGTCCCATAAGGGCAAGTAAAGGTGGTTTTCTCTTGATCTTCCGGTGCAATAGAGATTTTATTGTAACCCGAATAGCCATCAAGAAAATAGTACCATACTTTTCCCGCGAGTCTATCTAACATCTGATACGTGAAGGTTTTAGGAAAATTTTCCTCCTCAGTCCATGCATTCAACTTTCGGTAATCCATACACACTCTCCATCCGGTCACCGGCCTCATTGGAACAAGCTCATTCTTCTCATTAGGAACCACTGTCATTCCCCTCTTTTTGGGCACACACTGGACAGGGCATACCCAACTACTATCTGCGATGGCATATATGCCTCCGGCATCCAACCACTTAATAATATCCTTCTTCACTACCTCTTGCATAGGTGGATTCAAACGTCTCTAGTGCTCAATACTTGGCTTATGATCGGGCATGAGTTGAATTTTGTGTGAACAAATGCCGGGAGGGATCTCAATAATATCCGCAATAGTCCACCCAATAGCTCTCTGGAACCTCTTTAACACTTCCGCCAAACACTCTACTTGTTGCACATTCAAATCTGACGCAATAATTACCGGTAAAGTGTCATCTTTCCCAAGAATACATACCTCAGATGAGGCGGTAGATCCTTAAGCTCTAATTTAGGAGCCTCCTCAATAGATGGTTTCGCGGGTGGAGACTCGCGATGTTTCATATCTAACTCCAATTTCTTTGGTTTGAACCGAAAATTACCTCGATCAAGTGCTGCAACCAATGCCCCATACTCTTCAATACCATCACTCTCAAAATTCATGATCACTGTCGCTAGTGCCTCAACACCAAAGCGCTCTTCGATTTGTACCTCAGACGTACTCTCAACCCTATAAGATATAGCAGATATCGTTTGGAGCTCATCACTTTGCTTCATGGACATACAAATGTTGAAAGTTACCTCTTCATTATTTAACGGAAACTTCATCTACCCTTTTTCCATATCAACCAAAGCGCGACCAGAAGCAAGGAATGGTCTCCCAAGAATAACGGGCACCTCGAATCCATCTCACAGAAGAATCACAAAGTTGGAAGGAAATATAAACGACTCCACCTTCACTAATACATCATGGAGTATCCCAATAGGCCTCTTCACCATTCGATCGGCCATTAGTAACTGCATAGTTGTGGGCTTTGGGTCACCCAAACCCAATTTCTTGTAAATCGAGAGAGGCATGAGATGTATTCTTGCACTTATATCACATAGTGCTTTAGAAAAGTGTAACAACCCGATGGTACATGGAATAGTGAAAGCGCTCGGATCTTCCTTCTTTTGCACAAGAGACCTTGTAGCAATAGCACTACAATGTTGCATTCGGCCATCATCCTAAAAACTAAATAATCTCTTCTTCGTAACCATATTCTTCATAAACTTGGCATAACCGGGCATTTGTTCAAGAGCTTCTATCAAAGAGACATTGATGGAAAGTTGTTTCAACATAGTAATAAAACACCGGTATTTACCATCCTCAGTCTTCTTCAACAATCTTTGCGGAAATGGTGGTTGTTATCTAGGCATGGGTATCACCTTTTGGGGCATCTCTGCTTCTTTCACTACTTCGTTTATCAACTCACCACTAGCTTCTACTACCTCATCATCTCGTCTCACCTCATATTCTATGCCAGACAGCGTTAGGTGGATCAATGGTTTGCTTACCTCCTCGAGTCGTGACTGCCATACAATGTCCATCATTTTTCAAATTTTGGACGATATTGCTAGGAAGAGTACCCGGTTGATGAGGTTTCACAGTAGTAGACAATTGGGTCATTTGTAACTCAAGATGCTTAATAGAGACTGCATGTGCATCCACCTTTTTCCCAATATTAGCCAAATCACCTCTCAACTCCTTGGTGTGCTCATCACTATCGTCAAACCTCCTCCTCATCTTTTGCAACATATCTTCAACTCGCACCATACTACCTCCACCATCCCTAAGAGAAACTTCCCGATTTTGAGGCAGAACATAGGGCCCACTTTGATCATTTTTGTTACCATAGTTACCCCGGTTGAAGTTGTTGTCGCGGTTGTAGTTTCCTTCTTGGACATAATGGCCTTCTCTGTTTTAATTTCCATTGTTCCGACCTTGATTTCCTTGATCTTGGCTCCAATTCTCCTGATTGGAGCCTTGGGCGTTCGGCCGAAAACCCCTCGTCTGCTCATTCACTGCATAAAACTCCTCTTCATAGTAGTACTCATCAACCGGCGGTGGTATTTTAGTCAAATAATTCACCGCATTTACCTTCTCCGCACCTCTATTGACATGTTTCAAAACCTACCCGAGCTCCATTCTCATTTGATCCATCTCCTCACGAATCTCATCGGCGGCCGGATTGTGTGTAGTTTGCACTGCAAAGGTGTTTCTCCCTGTATCCGACTTCCTAGTGCTCCAAGCTTTATTATTGCAGGAGATTTTCTCTAACTTCTCTGTGATTTTTGCATAAGTACACTCACCATAAGAACCACCCGCAATCGTATCAAGCACTGCCTTATTATTGTCATCTTGCCCCCGATAGAAGTACTCCTTCAATGACTCATCATCAATGCGGTGGTTTGGGACACTTCTTACGAATGAGGTGAATCTATCCCAAGAGCTACTCACCGACTCTCCATGTAATGCCACAAAGTTGTTCACCCTATTTTTGTGGTTGAGCTTTTTAGATACCAGATAGTAACGCACTAGGAACACATCTCACAACTGGTCCCAAGTATAGATCGAGTTATAGGGAAACTCAGTAAACTATGTCGCGACCTTTCCCGTCAGTGAGAGAGGGAACACTCTTAACCTGATGACATCCATGTCCAATTCTGGTCTCTCTACACAACTCTTACACACCGACCTCAATTTGGCGATGTGAGCATGTGGATGCTCAGATGGTATCCCCAAAAACAAACCTCTGGCGGTGAGCATCTGCATCAAGGTACTAGTTACCACGAAAGTATGACCCTGTGGTAGAGGAGGTAGGACAAGAGGCCCATCAGATTCAGTGATGTTGATGTTGCCCCTATAGAACTCTTGAGGGCGTTGAATGGGAAGTTGCCTGCTCAAAGCATCATCAAGTGGATTATCAGCAACCACTTGATTGTGAGCATCTATCGGTGGTGGAGGTTGATGATCGATCCCATCGACAGGATTTCTGGGATTTTGTTGGTTATTCATTCTGAGGAGTGTCTGGTTCAGTTCAGGATCATATGGAAGAGTTGGTTCTCCTCGACTCTGTGTACTTGGCATACACTAGAGTTAGACCTGAGAGAGAAAAAAACAAAAAGAAAAAGTAAAATTAGGAAATTGTTGCATTAAATTCGGTAATGTGCTTAAAGTTAATCTACAAGCCACTTTCCCCGGCAGCGGCGCCAAAATTTAATACGCTCAAATTACACTTCCTTACATAAGTATAAGCGGTCGTATAAAGTAAAGAACCCAACAAGTAGGTTGGGGTTGATCCCACGAGGAAAATGGTTTACACTTAACTTCAATATACAATTACGTCTATTTAGTCAACTCCTTACCGAAAATAGTTAATTAAAGGGGGGGTTTGTGAAACAAAAGTGTTTAATTAATTCTAAGTAAAACAAGAAGCAAGATTGAAACTTTGGTGTTTATCAAATCTTGAGAGAAACTAGGGTGTAAGTGTTCCCCTTAGGTTCATAACGCGGTACCCCTAGCTATAACAATTCTTTCCTAGTGTCTTGCATGCAAAGTAAGTTATGTATCTCTAAATACTTGGTCCGGCATTTAGAGAATTTCACCATGTACCTTGGTTCTGCTATGTGTGTCTATGTTACTAAACCTTACCTTTACTTCATATTAAGCATCATAGTCGATGTATGGCTTAGTTACTACTTCGCACCAATCAAAACTAGCCTATTATATAGTGTCCACTAAATCTATGTTGATAATTCTTTTCCTATTAACTACCCCCTTGGTCCGACAAGTAGAAATAGGGCAAGTTCTAACGCGTGCACTCGTTAAAAAGACTTCTAAACAAAATAATTATCAATTCATGCAAGAACCTATTCTAGAATTGTTATTTAGCTAGTTTTACCTTGTTAATCACCCATTGTTCACACAACCCTAGTTGTGGATTTAGTAACCCATGCCTAGAAGAACACAATTCATGGTTGTTAAACAACAATTCATGTACTTACTTTGACAAGTTTGATGAAAAAACAGAAATAACACTTGAAATAGCAAAATTCACTTGATAATCGATTCTGGAAACTTTAATAAATTGTCAAATTGCAAAGTCCAATCTCCAAGAACAAAAGGATGAAAAATATTAAAAAGTGTAACCCCAAAACCGAGGTTTTTAACCCTATTTATAATTTTTTTAAAAATCCTAAATTAAAAGGAGTTCAAAATAAGGAAAGTTTGTCCCAAAATGTGTCTTCAATCGACAACTCCACAGACGGTCAGGTGATGAAACGACGGACCGTCCACTGCCTCCGTCGATCCATACTTAGCATCCTCTTTAAGACTCCAAATTGCATATTCTCTGATCCAATCGACGGACCAACAGCACGGTCCGTCGATGCACTTACGGTCTGCCGATGCTTATCGTCATTTCGTACTTAGCTTTTCTCCAACAGCAGGTACTGAGGCAGTCTTTGATCACATCAACGACTTGCCAGCACGGTACATTAATCAGTCGACGGACCGTCTATCCTTCTGTAGCCCTACACTTGGTGAGAATTCCCCGAGTTGCTTCCAGATGCTCGAACTTTCAATTGACGGTCACCACCTACATTCCATCGATGAAACGACGGGCCGTCAATGGCGTCGTGGGTCACTTCTGTACTTATTTCTGCGTAGCTTTCTGCATTTCCTCTTTGGGCAACTTTCCTGCAAAACACAGATAAAAACAAATTAAAATTACTACAAAAAGGCCCTAGACACACTCTAAACTTAAGGAAAAAGCATTGAAAGTACCGTGAAACCACGGTACATCAACCCTTAGGATCCCACATGTTCAATGTCTAAGAGAAGTCCCATACCCTCCCTCACACTATGTAGTAGCCTTTAAGACAACCCCAATAAGAGTTCACATACTTAACTTGTCCATTTAATTTTACATTAGGGAAAGAAGTGCAATAACCGACATGAGACCATGTGAGCTACATGGAATCCAGTGTCTACTCCCACACCGAAAAGAAAGGGTTAACATTTGTCTAAGGTGCAACCTTTCGTACATAGCTATCTAGGTAGATCCACTAAGCTAGAGTCCGATGTGGGAACACAGTTAAGGGTCAAGGAGATTGTTACTAGAAACCTTGACTTGCTAGACGTAGAGGTTTCGATCCCATGAGAAAACATATATTTTGGGAATCCGGACTTGCTAAACGTGAAGAAACCCATGTGGGAGGCCGTACTTACTAAACGTGAATTCTTCATCTCATTTACATGCCCTTTCGGTTCTAAGCATTTATTCCCTTTAGTAATCATCTTATTTTATCATACAAGTTCACATTTGTATCTTCTATACCTCTATGTAACCATCTTATCATATTAGCTCATAGATCATCACAAGTGACAACAATCCTTTCACATTAGACACCACTTCACAAGTGAGTAAACCTTTCACTTAACACTTTATTATAATCATGAGAAACTACTTTCAATCATATAATATTTGTATCACAACATGCATACATAATTCATGTCTAATTCGATGTATTAGGGTTAAGGATGAGGAACACTTAGCATCAACATCACAACCATACATTAGACATAGGAGCATTACCATCAAAGTAACTCATATTTCATAATTGAATCCAAGAAGAACCAATCAACATACCTCCTTGTCCCTTTCAAGAACCTTCATACTTCAATTACCAAGAATATATAACCAATTACATAAATAAGGTAAAGTCAAGAAGTAATTACATAATTAATGTGGTCAAACTACATGTCATAATCTTCACAACTCAGCATATCAAGTCAAGGTTTTCATGAAATTGGGGAAGGACATGGGTCTAGGGAAAACTCATAGGAAATCATAAATTAACCATCAATATATACATAAACAACATTAATTCTTCATAATTCATCACAATTAATTCATAATTCCATTTTTAAAAGAAGACCGATGTGAGAAGAAAAACCCTAGTTTTGGGAGAATTTAGAAATCATCTTTTGGAGGGACCTCTTGGGGGAAAAATCCCAAGAGTGAAAGAAACCATACCTTAGAGATGATAAAGCCACGAAATTGGGTTGGAAACTTGAATACTTGACCTTCTTCTTGGAGCTCAAATAGTCTTCAATGGAGATTCGAAGAAAGACAAAATTTGAGAGAGATGAGAGTGATTTTTTATTTCAACTTTGGGGATTTGATTTGGGTGTGTAAAATGAATTAAAACTGACCCTAAATTTTTATACAGTCATCCCCTAAATTACCCAAAAGACCCCTCACTTAATTGGGTCTTTTTGTAAAGTTAAATTGACTTATAAACGATGCTAACGAATCTCGGAAGTGGATGCTCTTCGTGAGGGCAATTCCAATTATTTTTTATGAAATCCGTGTTGAGGGAGTGAGACTCGTGAAATCCCCGAGTTGTGAGGCAAATTTTTTCCTTCCTTGTGTTGGCTGTGCGACGAGTGGTTGGCTTCAAATCTTAGCTTTCGCAAGCTTCTTTGGAAGCTTGCTCGCCAATGTTTGGGTCTTCCTCAAGGACCCTTTTGGTGGTCCTTGGGGAGTCTTTACTAGAAATTTGGACCCTTTATACTATATTTTACCTATTTAAAGTCTTTTACAAGTTTAAGACTTCATATGACACTCCTAAACCTTCACCAAACATAGGGGCGTCTACTAGTTTAATTTTTGGTAGTTTCCGGATGTCAAGGTCTTTGTTTGATGTTGTGACTCTAACACTTCCAAATTAAGTTTATTACCTCTATTTTCGGTCAAATACATCATTATTCAATTTGTGAGGCTCTAATCTAGGTCATTGAATTTCTGGGGTGTGTCAATACTCCCCCCCTTAGGAACATTTGTCCCCAAATGACACCTTAGACTTTTATAGGAAGAAGAGACTCAAGACTAGCATCCCAACCAACATACAATATATAAAATCACAACTTATTGGAGGAATTATCCACTCCTTTTAGAATATAATCATAGCAATAACACGTAGTAAATTAATCCACAACATACCATATAAACAAGCTCAATTTTTCAATTCATATAAGGAAGAACTACCTTCTCCATTTCAATATGAGCTGAATATGAACATCAAGATTGTCATGCTAATTTCTTATCAAAACAACGTCAATCATGCTCAATACCATTTCCATGAATACTTATAGCACACCACATACCTAAGTGAAAGCTAACCATAAGAAACATAGTTCATGAAAAAAGAAAACTCAACTTAAGCATGAATTTCTACTACAATATGCGCACATTAGAAAAACATGATAAGTTCAACATTATTCATAATAATCATATAAGGAACTACTAACCTCAGCCTTTTAGAGGGAAATGATGAGGATAGCGGGACTTCATGTCGGCCTCGGCCTCCCATGTTGCACCCTCAACAAGGAGGTTCCTCCATAGAACTTTTACAGAGGCAACCTACTTATTCCTCAATATCTTAACTTGACATCTCAACCGGGACCTCTTCATAATAAAGGTCCTCTTTTACCCCTAAACCTTCTAGAGGGAGAATGGAAACTGAGTCCCCTATACACTTCTTAAGCATAGAAACATGGAACACCGAGTGAATCATGGCCAAATCATTGGGCAATTTCAACTCATAGGCAACACTTCTAACTTGCTTCAGAATTTCATACGGGACCACATAACGAGGACTAAGTTTCCCCTACTTTCCAAACTTCATCACCACTTTCATGGTTGAAATTTTCAAATATACCCAATCTCCTACTTCCAATTAAAGGTCCCTCTTTTTGTTATCGGCTTAAGATTTTTGTCGACTTTGAGCCGTTTTTAGCTTATCCCTTATAACCCGAACCTTCTCGAGGGTTTCATAAACTAAATCGGGACCAAGTAGAGCAAACGCACCTACCTCATACCACCCAACAAGGGATCTAGACCTCCTCCAATAGAGTGCCTCAAACGGTGCCATAGAGATACTCGAATGGTAGCTATTGTTGTAGGATAATTCTATCAAAGGTAGGTGTAATACCAATTACCTTTGAAGTCAATGACACATGCCCTTAACATATCCTCTAGGGTTTGAATAGTGCATTCTTCTTGACCATCCGTCTTGGGATGAAAGGCGGTACTAAGCTTCACCTTCGTACCAATCCCACTTTGGAAAGTCCTCTAAAAATAGGCGGTGAATTGAGTACCTCTATCCGAAATGATGGACAAAGGGGCTCCATGTAACTTCACTATATCTTTTAGGTACAATTTGGCATAGTATTCCGCCGAATAAGTGACTTTGACGGGAAGAAAATGTGCCGACTTGGTTAACATATCCATAATGACCCATATCGAGTCATGTTACCTTTGCATACAAGGCAACCCTACTATGAAGTCCATGTTAATATCCTCCCACTTCCATGTAGGAATATATATATATTGAGTTAAGCCACCTGGCCTTTGGTGCTCCGCTTTGACTTGTTGGCAATTTGGACACTAGCAACAAAATTCCCTATGTCCCTTTTCATACCATTCCACCAGTAAGTTTCTCGTAAGTCGTGGTACATATTTGTGGAACCCGGATGAATGGAATACCGGGAGCCATGAGGCTCTTCCATGATCAATTACCTTAAGTTATCCACATCCGGTACGCACAATCTTCTTTGGTGCCTAAGCAATCCATCTTATCCTTGAGAGAAAGAGTAATTAGATTTACTATGGATTGTTTCCTTTAACTCCATCAATAGAGGATCAAGGTGTTTCTTGGATTTCACCCCAACCACTAAAGACGACTCGGAGTTGTGGTGAACCATGAAACCACCCTTTGAAGAGTCTTCTAGTCGAACACCCAATCGGGCCAACCTATCAACCTCTTTCACTAGATATTTCTTATCATAAACCACATGAGTCACACTACCCATGGACACTCGACTCAAAGCTTCCGCCACCACATTAGCTTTATCAGGGTGGTAAAGGACACTCATGTCATAATCCTATAAAAGTTCTAACCATCTTCTTTGGCGTAGATTCAAGTCTTTTTGAGTGAATACATATTGAAGGCTCTTGTAATCGGTGCACACATCAACATGCACCCCATAGAGATAGTTCCTCCAAATTTTAAAGGCAAATACTACGGCCGCAAGCTCAAGGTCATGAGTTGAGTAATTCTTCTCATGTGGCTTGAGTTCCCTAGAGGAATACGCTATCACTTTGCCATGTTGCATGAGCACACATCCTAGACCCACTCAGGAGGCATCACAATAAACCACAAACCCTCATGTAAGGTCAACACCGGAGTGGAGGTGAGACTATCCTTTTATAATTGGAAGCTCTCTTCACAAAATTCCGACCATTCGAACTTGGACTTCTTTTGCGTTAAGGCCATTAATGGACATGTGATAGACGAAAATCCCTCAAAAACCTCCTATAATAATCATACAACCCTAGAAAACTTCAGATGTCGGTAGGATTCAAAGGTCTAGGACAACTTTTGACCACTTCCTTCTTCCTCGGATCAACCTCTACCCCTTCACTAGAGACAATGTGACCAAGGAATGCAACTGATCTCAACCAAAATTCACACTTACTAAATTTAGCACAAAGTTGGTTATCCTTGAAAACTTGTAAAACTATCATCAAATGACTCATATGATCATTCTCACTCCAAGAGTATATCAAAATGTCATCAATGAATACACTCACAAATACTTTCTAACAACTCATTTCATAAGGTCCATGAAAGCCGCCTGGGCATTGGTTAGACCAAAGGACATAACTAGGAATTCAAAGTGACCATATCTTGTTCGAAATGTCTTCTTCGAAATATCAACCTCCCTCACCCTAAGTTGGTGATAACCCGATCTCAAGTCAATCTTTGAAAAGTAACTCACTCCTTGGAGTTGATGAAATAAATCATCAATCCTAGGGAGTGGGTACTTATTCTTTATGGTGACGTTTTTTCAATTGACGATAGTTGATACACAATCTCAAATACCCATCCTTTTTCTTCACAAACAACACCGGAGCACCCCAAGGAGATATGTTTGGTTGAATAAAACCCTTATCTAGCAAATCCTTGAGTTTAGCCTTTAGTTCTTTCAACTCGTCCAGGGCCATCCAATAAGGAGGGATTGAAATAGGATGTGTATACGGCAATAAATCTATGGCGAAGTCAATCTCCCGTTCCGAAGGAATTTCGGGAAGGTCATCGGGAAAGACCTCTGGAAATTCCTTTACTAAGGGTACCGACTCTATGGGAGGGACCTCGGATTCAATATCCCTTACTCTAAATATGTGATAGAGACAACCCTTTGTAATCAACTTGCAAGATTTTAGACACGAAATGATCTTACCCTAGGATTTGAATTTCATCTCTTCCACTCAAAAATGGGTTCATTTGGAAATTGAAATTTGACTACCCTTGTCCTACAATCAGTAGAGTCAAAGCAAGCATGCAACCAATCCATTCCCAATATGACATCAAAATATAACATGTCAAGTTCTATCAAATCGACTAATGTAACTCTATTGGGAAAGGAAATAGGACAACCCTTATAGACTCTTTTTACCACAACTGAATCTGTAACAACCCTAAAAATGGCTATGCTAAGTAATGCTTAATGTATTTAGAATGCCTACGATTAGACCGGGTTAAAACGGATTGATGCGCGTAGAAACAGACCTCTGAACCCTTGCAACAGCCAAGCCAACCAACTTGGTGAGTTAGTTGAGCTAGGAAAGGTTGGGTCCATCCATATAGGGCACCCGAATATGAAGATCTACCCGGATGAGTCTTAACCGGACTTAAAAAGGGGTAATCTTAAGTTTGGAGGGTCTAGGGGTAAAATGGTCTTTTTCCAGGCTAAGGGTAGTATTGTAATTACCCTAAATATTTAATTAATTAATTAATTAATATGGTGGAGGGGCAATTTGGGTAGAAAGGGCCGAAATTGGCCCTTTGAGCAAAATCTTGCTCCACCGGGGTTCGAGCCTAGGTGGGAGCAATGATTTAATTTGATTTATTTTATTTGGTGAATTAATTTAATTAATTAATATTTAATTGCTTATTTAAGAAAAAGAAAAAAAATCAGATTTTTATGTATTAATTATTAATTACTCCTAATTTGACTAAGTCTCTCCCTAATCTCCTACTCTTAAGCCAATACTCCCTCACGTTTCTCACTCTCTCTTTCTCTCATTCACGATCTGCCATTCACCAAAAAGAAACAAGAACATAACGTGAACGCTAAATTTCATCAAGAACTTGAAAGCTAAAAACTCAAAAGCAAAATAATCTTAAAAATGAAAAGTAAAAATCAATTTCTCGACGGATTTTGCTTGTTGTTTCGGTAGTGAAACTTTGGCTTGGTGGGAAATAGGCAGCACGATTGAATCATCTTTTGAAGAACTTCAGGTATGGGTTTCTTCTCTCTTGGTACCTTTCCCAAGAGACCCTTAAGGTTCAGTTTAATCGCGATTGAAAAACTAAGGTTGTCCCCGTTGCATGCCCCTGTCATTAGATCCTTTGAAAGATTCAAAGCATGCGTTGGTATGTCTTATGGTAGATAATGTTAGGTCTGGTTGTGATTATGTGTTGAATGTGTATTCGAAAATCATGTAAGGGATGAAAAATATATTCCGGAAAAGTTTATTAAGTGGACTGTTTTGAGCATGTGTGTGCTGAAAATTTACTATGTTTGCTGCCTGAAATTTATATGTTAAAATGTTGTGTTTCGCGTGTATAAAAATGTTAAAAACGTGATGTTTATATAAGGTTACGGTGGCTTACTGAATGTCACTCAAAATACTACAAAAATCAACATAAGAATGAGAGAAAATGGATTGGAAGATACCAAATTTCCAGCTTGCTGGAAATTTGGTGGTCTCGGCCAAGAATTGAAAAAATAGCTATGTTTTAAAAAATTTTAATAATTGTGAGGTCATTGGGAATTGAACCCAAGACCTCACCAAATGTAAACTACATAAAAATTTCATGAGAAAAATGAAAGGAAAAATAAATGTGGAGAGTGGGGATTGAACCCACAACCTCTTGAATAGATGAGAGAGTTAGGAGAAAAATAAAGAAGAAAAAAATAAATTTGGAGAGTGGGGATTGAACCCACAACCTCTTGAATAGATGAGAGAGTTAGGAGAAAAATAAAGGAGAAAAAAATAAATGTGGAGAGTGGGTATTGAACCCACAACCTCTTGAATAGATGAGAGAGTTAGGAGGAAAAAAAATAAAGGAGAAAAATAAAATGAGGTGCCCACAACCTCTTGGATAGGTGAGAAAGTTAAGAGTTAAATTAAAAGAAAAAGAATGAGCTTGTGGGGGATTGATCCCACAACCTCCTTGCCTTAAACGGAAAAGAAAGGAGAAAAAGAAAGGAATATATTATGGGAGTGATGGGGATCGAACTAGGGTCCCCCAAATCTAAAAAAATGCAATTATCAAGTTTAATATAAGATTAAGTGTTGCCCAAGGGATTCGAAATTGGGTTCCCTTGCCCAATTCTGTATTGACACATAAGTCATACATAAACAAATATTTAATGAATGCTGCCCCTAAGGATCGAAATCAATATCATGGCATACCTACAAGATGCATAAGTCTTGTACCACATAATCTTGGGTAAATATGAATCACTTAGACGAACTATGAGTGAAGCCTCATGGCTTGTATGTGTGGACTCATAAGTCTAGCATACGTTTATAAAGTAAGTGAACCTAAGATGTTATGTGATGAATGATGAGACCCCAGAAGGGTTAAGTAAGAGTGTGAAACACACTAAAAGGCCAAGTGCATTGGCATATGATGAAATGAACATTCACGTAAAAAGGGGTGAATAATTATGAAGGGCAAATGTGATAAGACTAATGAATGTGGTGACAACATGATAAGAGGCTAATGTGAAACATGAGAGCAATCTCAAATGAGCCTAAGTAAATGTTACCAAAATGTACTTACCTATGAGAGTGTAAAGTTAATGAAGAGACCAGTCTCTATGAACACTCTAATGAAAGTATTAAAGTTAATGCATACTTAATACTAATGATGAGATGAGAAATCATCTAATGAGCAATGATGTCCTCATGCTAGAAGCCAGCTTCTATGATGTATGAGATGAATGTAATGGAACTTTATACTGAGCACCGATAGGCTAGCTATGAGTTGCAATTCCTTCTTTCGAGAAGGCAGAGGTTTGTGTAATTCTCATGAGATGAGACTGTCCGTCCAGACGGGTATGGGTCTCCTTATATCTCCTAGTCTTTGAACCTATGCAGCCAACATAGGGATCTAGCAGGATTAAATTCCCTATATACGCTAGCATGTTTTTGGTTTCACTTTGGTCTGTGATTCCACCTCTTTTCGGTGTGGGGTAGACACAGGATTTCATGGAGCTCACATGATCTATGTCGGTTAAAGTTAAAGTTCCCAAAGAAAGAATGAGGCCAGCCTCTTATAATGAACACAATGAAATGAACGATACCAAAGGTGTTAGGGTAGGTTAATCAAGAGGTGAACTAGACTTATGTAATGACACTAGGTCATTCTTAGTCATTGCACAGTGAACCCAATGAGAGTCTTAAACTACATCCTAGGTATAGTTGGTGTTTACACTAGCCTGTGAATGAAATGAAATAAAGTATGTATTAATGAATGAAGCAGACTCTGTGTTTGCTAAAGAAGGATCCCTAGTTGAGGTCCCATATGTTGAGCCCTCATTTTGGGAAGTCCTAATGTTAAGTCCATGATTCCAAGGCCGCATAGCATATGAACGAATTAAATGAAATATGATATGTGATATATGCAATATGTAATATGCTGTGTGCAATATGATACGTATGATGATTCATGTTACTCTCATAGCATGACTTTCCTAATACGATTTTGGCAAATCCACTGACTTGACTTTCCATAATTCATATCGTTAGGAGAGAGCTCTTATTAATCATGCATGTCCTTGGTGTGTGTTTGCATATACTCATACTTAGTACAAGTGTGTACTAATCCCATACAACTCTCTACTTTTAGGTACAGATGCAGCTGGATGCTAGAGCTTACGAGTCGACGTTGAAGTTATCCGGACGTGGAGCTTTCATCCGGATTTGGTAGGCCCTCATGCTTTCGAGGATGCTTGCTATTTTATTCTAGCATTAGATGTAGGCATTATCTAGTGGAGTATGTTCCACTAGTGTTTCTTTCCCAGTTATTTTGAGATATTGTATTGGTGCCATTTTTGGCAACTCTATATTTTTATACAAATATGACTATGTCTTTCATGTGATTATCTTGATATTAGATGGTTGTTGTGAACGCTTATGAGTTTACGTAGTTTGTATTATGCGAGATCAATGTTTTCCAATATAAAGTTCAAGTAAACAAAAATTCAAATTTTCCACTAAAATTAACCTAGATGAAGTAACAACGACGTATATAGGCTTGTCTGCGACCTCTGAGAGGTCAACGACGCCGGTGTCGTCTAGGTTCTAGATTCCGGTCGTGACAAAGTTGGTATCAGAGCATTAGGTTAAATTCCAAGGATAATAAGTTCACATCAACTACATCGAGTAGTTTCTAACTTATGCTAGTGAAGTGCACCACTATCATGAATTAGAGACAGCATGATGCGTAGGAAAATTTCCCTTCTTCTCATCTTATCGTGTTTTTCTAATTTCTGATTTCTTGGTGTTATGAGCGTGTCTAACATCAATTCTTATTTTTTTTTCCAGAAAATGAACACAAGAAGAAACGCTGGTCGGGGAAGAGGAGGAGCAGCTGCTGGGGGCAACCAAGTTCCACCCCAGGCTCCAGCTGAAGGAGTGGCCATGCCAGTTAACCCAGCTAGGTTGACTGATGCGGAGGTGCGGACCGCTTTGGCTCAGATGGCTCAAGACATCACTATCTAGACCCAGGCTATGACGGCCCAGGACAACAGACAGGAGGTTCAGCGGGAGAACCCACCAGCACATAGCATGGCAGACAGACTACGGGACTTCACGAGGATGAATCCTCCGATTTTCACAGGGTCCAAGACTTCAGAGGATCCCCAGGAGTTTATTGATGAGGTGCATAAGATTTTAGTGGATATGGGGGCCACAAATACTGAAAAGGCTGAGCTGGCTTCCTACCAACTCAAGGATGTTGCACAGTCTTGGTGCAAGATGTGGCAGGATAGCCGAGCTTTGGGCGGAGGTCCGGTCACGTGGGAGCTGTTTAAGACAGCCTTCCTGGAGAGATTCTTCCCAGGGAGATGAAGGAGGCCAAGGTTGAGGAGTTTATCAACCTAAACAAGGATCGATGACAGTCAGGGAGTATTCCTTGAAGTTTGTTAAGTTGTCCAGGTATGTCACTTCCCTTGTATCTAACAGCAATGATGAGATGAGTAGGTTCCTTACAGGGATCTCAGAGGAATTGGAGGAGGAGTGTCGGGCTGCGATGCTTCATGATAGCATGGACTTGTCCAGGATGATGGTGCATGTCCAGCAGTTTGAGGACAGCAGGAATAAGAGGAGAGTCCGTGAGGTCAGGAGACCTAACCCTTCTAACCAGACAGGTTCCAGCAGAGGTGGTGGCAGGAGCACTTTTGGAGTTCGTGATCAGCCCAGATTTAAGAAGGGGCATTAGAGTTCAGGGAACTCTAACTCTCAGAGGAGTGCAGCACCCATGGGAGGCAGACCCGAGTCAAAGAAGGTCAATGGAGGTGATGTGCAGCGTCCCAGAAAGTAATGTGGCAAGTGTGGCCGTATTCACAGTGGAGAGTGCAGACTAGGCACAAATGCCTGTTTCGATTGCGGAAAGAGCGAACACATGGTTAGGGACTGTCCATAGAATAGGGGTCAGGCTGGAGGTAATGCTCAGCCTAGGCCTAATCCCCAGAATGCTACTGCTGCCGAGCCTCCTAAGAGGAACAGATTCTACGCCTTGAAGGGCAAGGAGGAGGAGGAGAAGTCTGCTGATGTGGTCACAGGTATGCTGCAAGTTTTCTCAACCCCTGTTTATGATTTACTTGATCCAGCGTCTACACTTTCTTTTGTGACTCCCTTGCTTGCTCTTACTTTTGAAACACTACCTGAGGTTTTGCAGGATCCTATAGTAGTTAGTACCCCCTTGGGAGAAAATGTGAGAGCTGATAGGGTTCATAAAGACTGTCCAATAGTAGTATGTGGTAAGACTATGTGTGCGGACCTTGTTGAGTTACCCATGAATGACTTCGATGTTATAATTAGTATGGACTAGCTCCATAAATGTTATGCCTTCATGATTGTCGTAGTAGGGTTGTGAGATTCCGTTTCCCTAATGAATTAGAGCTGGTCTGGGAGGGGTACAATTCGAGTCTTCCAAGTCCCTTGATTTCGAATCTAAAAGCTAACAAAATGATGTCCAAGGGATTGTTATGTCATCTTATTAGTGTCAATGATCTAGATCATGACATTCCTTCCATAGACTCTGTGCCTGTAGTGAATGAGTTCCAAGATGTTTTTCCCTATGATTTGCCTAGAGTCCCTCCCCCTCGAGAGATTGATTTTGGTATCGACCTAGATCCCGATACCAAACCGATTTCAATTCCTCCTTACAGAATGGCTCATGCGGAACTCAAAGAGTTGAAACTGCAGTTAAAAGATCTCAAAGATAAGGGTTTCATCCAGCCGAGCATATCCCCTTGGGGCGCTCCAGTGCTGTTTGTGAAAAAGAAGAATGGAACTCTTAGGATGTGTATCGATTATTGGCAGCTCAACAAAGTCACTATAAAGAACAGGTATCCACTTCCCAGAATAGATGACTTATTTGATCAGCTCCAAGGGTCTAGTTTCTTCTCGAAGATTGATCTTCGCTCCGGGTATCATCAGCTTAGGGTTAGGGATGTAGATATCCCAAAGACAGCCTTTCCTACCCGTTCTGGTCATTATGAGTTCTTAGTCATGTCATTTGGTCTCCCTAATGCACCAGCTGTATTTATGGACCTTATGAACCGAGTCTTCCGTGAATACCTTGATTCTTTCGTCATAGTATTCATTGATGAATCCTCATCTACTCTAAGACCAAGGAAGATCATGAACAACATTTGAGACTAACCTTGCAGGTACTTAGACAACATCAGTTGTATGCCAAATTCAGCAAGTGTGAATTCTGGCTTAGATCAGTGACCTTGTCATGTTGTGTCCAATCAGGGTATGGAGGTGGACCCAGGAAGACTGAGGCTGTTAAGAACTGGCCAAAACCTCTTACTCCCACTGATATCCATAGCTTTGTTGGATTGGCTGGTTACTACCGCAGGTTTGTGAAGGGTTTTTCTTACATTGCTGCCCCACTGACAGCTTTGACTAAGAATAAAGCCAAGTTCGAATGGACGGAGACTTGTTAGAAGAGTTTCCAGGAGCTCAAGGGCAGACTCACTTCAGCCCCAGTGCTTACTTTGCCTAAGTGTGGTGAGACTTACACTATTTATTATGATGCATCTAGGGTTGGTTTGGGTTGTGTTCTTATGCAGGGTGGTAAGGTGATAGCCTATGCGTCCAGACAGCTCAAGGTTCATGGGAAGAATTATCCCACTCATGACCTGGAGTTGACAGATGTGGTCTTTGCATTGAAGCTGTGGAGGAATTACTTGTATGGAGTGCACGTGGATGTGTTCACAGACCATAAGAGTCTCCAGTACGTGTTCAAACAGAGAGAGTTGAATCTACGTCAGCGGAGATGGTTGGAGCTATTGAAGGACTATGATATGAGTGTCCACTACCATCCCGGTAAAGCAAATGTTGTAGCTGATGCTTTGAGCAGGTTGTGCATGGGGAGTACAGCCCACGTTGATGATGAGAAGAAGGAGTTGGTGAAGGATGTACACAGACTGACCAGACTGTGTGTGCGGTTGATGACTTCTACTAGCAGGGGTGTTTCAGTTCATCCTAGTTTTGAATCATCCTTGGTAGTTGAAGTCAATAAGGTCAGCATCTTGATCTTGTTTTGATGGAGTTAAAGGACTCAGTGCTGATAAAGATGAATGAGTCCTTTGCTTTGGGAGGTGACGGCATACTTAGGTACCAGGACAGGCTGTGTGTACCAGATGTGGATGATTTACCGACCAATATTTTTGCAGAGGCCTATGGTTCCAGGTATCCGATACATCCAGGTTCCACCAAGATGTATCATGACCTCAAATAGATCTATTGGTGGGATGTCATGAAGAAGGACATTGCTGAGTATGTGGACAAATGTCCTAATTGTCAGCAGGTTAAGGTGGAGCACCTTAAGCCTGGTGGTCTCACTCAGATGATCGAGGTTCCGACTTGGAAGTGGAAGGCCATTAACATGGACTTCGTGGTTGGTCTTATGAGGACTAGGAGACAGCATGACTCCATATGGGTTATTGTGGACAGGATGACAAAGTCTGCCCACTTTATCCCTGTGAAGTCTACTTACAGGGCCGAGGATTATGCGAGACTCTACATTGATGAGATTGTCAGGTGGTATGGGATTCCTTTGTCTATCATTTCAGATAGAGGAGCTCAGTTCACTTCGCATTTCTGGAGATCCTTCCAGAAGAGCTTAGGCACGCAGGTAAAGCTCAGTACTGCCTTCCATCCTTAGACAGATGGGCAGGCGAAGCGCACCATTCAGACATTGGAGGACATGTTGAGGGCATGTGTGATCGACTTCATATGTAGTTGGGACGACCATCTGCCATTGATATAGTTCTCATATAATAACAACTATCACTCCAGCATTGGGATGGCATCATTTGAGACACTGTATGGTAGGAGGTGTAGGTCACCAGTTGGGTGGTTCTAGGTTGGAGAGTCATCCATTTTGGGTCCAGAGATCATTCATGAGGCCTTAGAGAAGGTCAGGGTGATTAGGGACAGGTTGTCTACTGCTTACAGTCGGCAGAAGTCTTTTGTAGATAACAGGAAGCGGCCCTTAGAGTTTGATGTTGGTGACCAGGTCTACTTGAATATATCACCCATGAAGGGGGTGATGAGGTTTGGCAGGAAGGGGAAGTTGAGTTCGAGGTACGTTGGGCCATACGAGATTCTACAGCGTGTGGGTGAGGTGGACTATGAGTTGGCTTGCCTGCGGAGCTAGCTTCTGTTCATCCAGTCTTTCATGTCTCTATGTTAAAGAAGTGCCTTGGTGATCCAGCATCGATTCTGCCTGTTGATGGTTTGGGGGTTGATGAAGACTTGTCCTATGAGGAGGTTCCTGTTGAGATTTTAGACCGGCAGGTAAAGCGGCTAAGAAACAAGGAGGTTACCGCAGTAAAGGTATTGTGGAGGAACCATCTTGTTGAGGGTGCTATGTGGGAGGCCGAGGCCGATATGATATCCCTCTACCCTCATCTTTTCCGCTCTTGAGGTTAGATTTTCTACTCTTAAGTATAAGTTTCCTTATCTTCTCTGTTCTTGGTTGTTATTGCTTGACTGTGTATAATACCTATGTTATGATATGACTGGCGTTGTGCCAGATTATAAGAAGTATCATTCGGGGACGAATGTTCCTAAGGGGGGGATAAGGTAACAACCCTAAAAATGGCTATGCTAAGTAATGCTTAATGTGTCTAGAATGCCTACGATTGGACCGGGTTCACACGGATTGGTGCGCGTAGAATCAGACCTCTGAACCCTTGCAACAGCCAAGTCAACCAACTTGGTGAGTTATTTGACCTAGGAAAGGTTGGGTCCAGCCATGTAGGGCACCCGAATATGAAGATCTACCCGGATGAGTCTTAACCGGACTTAAAAAGGGGTAATCTTATGTTTGGAGGGTCTAAGGGTAAAATGGTCTTTTTCCAGGCTAAGGGTAGTATTGTAATTACCCTAAATATTTAATTAATTAATTAATTAATATGGTGGAGGGGCAATTTGGGTAGAAAGTGCCGAAATTGGCCCTTTGAGCAAAATCTTGCTCCACCCGGGTTCGAGCCTAGGTGGGAGCAACGATTTAATTTGATTTATTTTATTTGGTGAATTAATTTAATTAATTAATATTTAATTGCTGATTTAAGAAAAAGGAAAAAAATCAGATTTTTATTTATTAATTATTAATTACTCCTAATTTGACTAAGTCTCTCCCTAATCTCCTACTCTTAAGCCAATACTCCCTCACGTTTCTCACTCTCTCTTTCTCTCATTCACGATGTGCCATTCACCAAAAAGAAACAAGAACATAACGTGAATGCTAAAGTTCATCAAGAACTTGAAAGCTAAAAACTCAAAAGCAAAATAATCTTAAAAACAAAAAGTAAAAATCAATTTCTCGACGGATTTTGCTTGTTGTTTTGGTAGTGAAACTTTGGCTTGGTGGGAAATAGGCAGCACGATTGAATCATCTTTTGAACAACTTTAGGTATGGGCTTTTTCTCTCTTGGTCCCTTTCCCAGAGACCCTTAAGGTTCAGTTTAATCGCAATTGAAAAACTAAGGTTGTCCCCGTTGCATGCCCCTGTGATTAGATCCTTTGAAAGATTCAAAGCATGCGTTGGTATGTCTTATGGTAGATAATTTTAGGTCTTGTTGTGATTATGTGTTGAATGTGTATTCGGAAATGATGTAAGGGATGAAAAATATATTCTGGAAAAGTATATTAAGTGGACTGTTTTGAGCATGTGTGTGCTGAAAATTTACTATGTTTGCTGCCTGAAATTTATATGTTAAAATGTTGTGTTTCGCGTGTATAAAAATGTTAAAAACGTGATGTTTATATAAGGTTACGGTGGCTGACTAAATGTCACTCAAAATACTACAAAAATCAACATAAGAATGAGAGAAAATGGATTGGAAGAGACCAAATTTCCCGCTTGCTGGAAATTTGGTGGTCTCGGCCAAGAATTGAAGAAATAGCTATGTTTTTAAAAAATTTAATAATTGTGAGGTCATTGGGAATTGAACCCAAGACCTCACCAAATGTAAACTACATAAAAATTTCATGAGAAAAATGAAAGGAAAAATAAATGTGGAGAGTGGGGATTGAATCCACAACCTCTTGAATAGATGAGAGAGTTAGGAGAAAAATAAAGGAGAAAAAAATAAATGTGGAGAGTGGGGAATGAACCCACAACCTCTTGAATAGATGAGAGAGTTAGGAGAAAAATAAAGGAGAAAAAAATAAATGTGGAGAGTGCGAATTGAACCCACAACCTCTTGAATAGATGAGAGAGTTAGGACAAAAAAAATAAAGGAGAAAAATAAAATGAGGTGAATGGGAATTGAACCCACAACCTCTTGGATAGGTGAGAAAGTTAAGAGATAAATTAAAAGAAAAAGAATGAGCTTGTGGGGGATTGATCCCACAACCTCCTTGCCTTAAACGGAAAAGAGAGGAGAAAAAGAAAGGAAAATATTATGGGAGTGATGGGGATCGAACTAGGGTCCCCCAAATCTGAAAAATGCAATTATCAAGTTTAATATAAGATTAAGTGTTGCCCAAGGGATACGAAATCGGGTTCCCTTACCCAATTCCGTATTGACACATAAGTCATATGTAAACAAATATTTAATGAATGTTGCCCCTAAGGATCGAAATCAATATCATGGCATACCTACAAGATGCATAAGTTTTGTACCATATAATCTTGGGTAAATATGAATCACTTAGACGAACTATGAGTGAAGCCTCATGGCTTGTATGTGTGTACTCATAAGTCTAAGCATACGTTTATAAAGTAAGTGAACCTAAGATGTTATGTGATGAATGATGAGATGCCAAAAGGGTTAAGTAAGAGTGTGAAACACACTAAAAGGCCAAGTGCATTGGCATATGATGAAATGAACATTCACGTAAAAAGGGGTGAGTAATTATGAAGGAAAAATGTGCTAAGACTAATGAATGTGCTGAAAACATGATAAGAGGCTAATGTGAAACATGAGAGCAATCTCAAATGAGCCTAAGTAAATGTTACCAAAACGTACTCACCTATGAGAGTGTAAAGTTAATGAAGAGACCAGTCTCTATGAACACTCTAATGAAAGTATTAAAGTTAATGCATACTTAATACTAATGATGAGATGATAAATCATATAATGAGCAATGATGTCCTCATGCTAGAAGCCAGATTCTATGATGTATGAGATGAATGTAATGGAACTTTATACTGAGCACCGATAGGCTAGCTATGAGTGGTGATTCCTTCTTTCGGCAAGGCAGAGGTTCGTGTAATTCTCATGAGATGAGACTGTCAGTCCAGATGGGTATGGGTCTCCTTATATCTCCTAGTCTTTGAACCTATGCATCCAACATAGGGATCTATCAGGGTTCAATTCCCTATATACGCTAGCATGTTTTTGGTTTCACTTTGGCCGGTGATTCGACCTCTTTTCGGTGTAGGGTAGACACAGGATTTCATGGGGCTCACATGATCTATGTCGGTTAAAGTTAAATTTCCCAAAGAAAGAATGAGGCCAGCCTCATTTAATGCACACAATGAAATGAACGATACCAAAGGTGTTAGATTAGGATAATCAAGAGGTGAACTAGACTTATGTAACGACACTAGGTCATTCTTAGTCGTTGCACAGTGAACCCAATGAGAGTCTTAAACTACATCCTAGGTATAGCTGGTGTTTACACTAGCCTGTAAATGAAATGAAATGAAGTAAGTATGAATAAATGAAGCGGACTCTGTGTTTGCTAAAGAAGGCTCCCTAGTTGAGGTCCCATATGTTGAGCCCAAGTCCTAATGTTAAGTCCATGATTCCAAGGTCTCATGGCATATGAACGAATGAAATGAAATATGATATGTGGTTTATGCAATATGTAATATGTTGTTTGCAATATGATACGTATGATGATGCATGTTACTCTCATAGCATGATTTCCTAATCCGATTTTGGCAAGTGCACTGACTTGACTTTCCATAATTCATATCGTTAGGAGAGAGCTCTTATTAATCATGCATGTCCTTGGTTTGTGCTTGCATATACCCATACTTAGTACAAGTGTGTACTAATCCCATACAATTCTCTACTTTTAGGTACAGGTTCAGCTGGACGCTAGAGCTTACGAGTCGGCGTTGAAGTTATCCGGACGTCGAGCTTTCATCCGAATTTGATAGGCCCTCATGCTTTCGAGGATGCTTGCTATTTTATTCTAGCATTAGATGTAGGCATTAGCTAGTGGAGTATGTTCCACTAGTGTTTCTCTCCCAGTTATTTTTAGATATTGTATTGGTGCCATTTTTGGCAATTCTATATTTTTATACTGATATGACTATGTCTTTCATTTGATTATCTTGATATTAGATGGTTGTTGTGAACGCTTATGAGTTTACGTAGGTAGTATTATGCGAGATCAATTTTTTCCAATATAAAGTTCAAGTAAACAAAAGTTCAAATTTTCTGCTAAATTTAACCTAGATGAAGTAACGACGACGTGTGAAGGCTTGTCTGTGACCTCTGATAGGTCAATGACACCGGTCTCGTCTGGGGTCTAGATTCCGGTCATGACAGAATCACCCACCGGGGTAGAAACCGAGTTCATCTAAGATGTCGGGTAGCATATCAAATTTCATGGCTACAAGAGGGGTCACAAATAGAAATGTTGCACCGAGATCCAACAAAGCATATACATTAAGGGAAAATAATTGTAACATACCGGTCACTACATCCGGAGAGCTCTCTTAATCACTTCGGTATTGGAGAGCATAAAAGTGATTCTTTTTAGGGGCATCCGGATTTGGGGAATTTGCTTGGGCTTGAGAATTTTCCCTTCCTTGAGCTTTCATCATAGGGCAATCTCTCCTTATGTGACCACTCTTACCACAACCATAGCAATTCCCCGTGCCAACTAGGCACTGACCATCATGTTCTCTACCACATTTTGCATAAAAAGGCTTCTCAACATAAGAACCACCACATTTTCCCTCTTGGGTCTTGAGAGTAGACACCATACTCTTGTTGACCCTTGGAGCATTAGGAGGGCCTTGACTGAAAAACCTCTTCTTGAACCTTGGTTTGTCTTAAACCTCAAATCTAGTTTTAGAAGAATTCCCATCTTCAGTTTTTACCTTCTTCAACTCCCTACCAACTTGCTTAAGATTTTGCTCCTCAATTTGTTCGGCATGAACCATGAGACGAGAGTTGTCCATGCTAGGAACCAACATAGCCAACCTACATTCATTAAACACTAGGTCGAATATCCCCATAACGAATTTGTTCATCTTAGCCCTAGAATCCGCAACCATAGTAGGAGCATGCTTTGATAGTTGAGTGAACTTGAGGCTATACTCCTTCACACTCATACCCCCTTGACGAAGGTTGATGAATTCTTGCATGTTCCTCTCCCTTAATTCCAAGGGAAAGAACCTATCAAGGAAAGCCATCTTGAATGATGCCCAAGTAACCCGGCCTTCTCTAACCAGCCTCTCATCCTTCAATGATCATGCCAAACTTGAGCCACATCTTTGAGTTTATAGGCAGCTAGTTCCGCCTTTTCTTGAGAAGACACCTCCATACCATCAAGAACTTTGAACACTTCATCAATGAACCCTTGTGGGTCCTCCTCCACCTTAGAACCATAGGAAGTAGGGGGATTCGTCCTTTTGAAGTCCGTAATCCTTGAAGCGGTGGTGTTAGCATTGGGGTTCACTTGCACCCTTGTATCCCTAGTAACTTGAGTAGCCAACAGTTGAGTCAAGCTAGTTTTCGGATGTCAAGGTCTTTCTTTGACGTTGTGCCTCTAACACCTCCTAATTAAGTTTATCACCTCTGTTTTAGGTCTAATACAGCATTATTCATTTTGTGAGGCTCTAATCTAGGTCATAGAAATTTCGGGGTGTGTCATTTGGATTGTGTGTCCCTTAAGAAAGCATGTAAGTTTAACATTTAATACTTATTTAGAATTGTCTTGAAGTCAAGTTTTCAATAAATGAACATAATTTATTTATTTTCATTAATCAAATTTAGCAATAAACATGAATGAATCATTTAGTAATTCTATGTTGGTCAAATTCATACCTTCAAGGCTAATAAATCTCTAGGGTAAAATTGTAATGACCAAATTGGTCTTTTTTGAAAAATTACCATTTTGCCTCACCTGATTTTAACCCTGAGTTAATTCTAATAAAGTATTGGAATTCAATTTTGACCATTAAGTTCAAAGTTAATAATTCCTGTAGGTTTTTAGTTTGAAATACTTAAGTTGCCTAAAATGGGTTACGAAGTCCTTTGGAGTTTCGAGTGTCGGAATGGAACTTCGTCCATTCCATTAGTTCCGAATTGTCAAAATTGTTTATGAGAGTTGTTGGTTTCATATTCAGAGTTTTTTTTATGATTTGAGATCGTAAGTTGTGAAATTGTTAAAATTTAGCCTTTAGATTGACTTTGGTCAACATTTGGGGTTTAGATGCTTAGAATGGAATTTCGAGAGTTTTGTTGGATTTGGGGGATGATTTTTGGCCTAAGTTAGATCTTGGTTGAATTTTCATAGGTCTCAATCTTGTTTTAGCCTTTTTAGGCGTTGTGTTAGTTTCTTGTGGTTTTTCACAAATGTCGAGTCAATGAGACCTCATATTTTTGTTTTGAAAGTTCCATTGAGTCTTGAAGTTGAGCATAACTAATTTGTATATCTGGTTTGTGTGTAAGGGGTTCCAAACGAATCTCAAGGGTCCTTTTAATGTTTGAGAGTTGGTCGTATTTTTGGTGTTGCATTCGTCGCATTTGTGGAGGCCCTTCGCTTTTACGATATTCGCTTTAATGAAGGCCAACTCAAAAAACCAAGATTGGCCTTTTGGAAGGGTTCTGATTCAGCGGACTAGCTCTTGCTTTAGCAATGCTCGCTAAGGCGAAGCCTAGTTCACAAAAAGAGACCTCTAGTTTATTTATATTTAAAACACAAAGGGATTTTGACCTGCCATTTTTTGAGGTTTAAGCACCATTTTCAATTTTTTAGCTTGGGAAACCTCCATGTTTTGAAGAGATTTCATGTGCTAAACCATTTGGGTAAGCTTTTGTGACCCTAAAACTTCATTTCCCTTAAATATTTACGTGTTCTAACATCATTATGTGGGATTTGGAATTGGGATATCGCGCCCCGACGCTAACCCCATGACGTAACACAAAACCTAGGATCACTAGTGACATCAAGCTAACCCTAATTCTGGCATATCACAAACATACTACTCCTTAAGCTAGAGACGCCATACAGACTACTAAATTCTCGGATACTAACTTCAAAGTCAAACAACTCTAGAAATTTCTTGGTGTGATAAATAACATTCAAGATTAGTTATGTGGAAGCTAAATCAATAGCTATCTAAAGAGGGGACAAAACAAGACTAGTCTGAATATCAATTAAACAAAAAGAGTTTAGTGATGACTGAATCAACCACTTAAAAACTCAACCTGAATTTACTACTATGTCTGAAAAGCCTCTAACTGAGTTGACTTGCTAGGACATGCCCCATATAACTCTAACAAGACTGAAAACTGAAAATAAAGACCGAAATAGAAACCATGTATATTGTCCTCAAAGTATGAGGACTTACCACTAAAGTTGTTAATGTTGGACTATCAATCTAAGTGTGATCTAGATGTTGCGTACCAGAACCTACAAAATGAAAGGATGTAGCACAGAGTATGTGTCAGTACTTGGAATGTACTGAGCAAGTTGGGTATAGATAAACTAAGCTAAACAAGAACATATTAGATGAACAAGCTGTCACATCCGGGTTTAACCCCTAGATATAATCGGCGGCGGCCTCTTTGAGGACTAAGACTATCCCCTTAGTTTTCATCATTGCATTCATGAGTCAAAAACACGGAAGAATTTAAAACTTTGAATAATTCTACATTAAAGTTTACGTAGACCTCTACATACACATGCATATAATTATATCCAGTATACATAGACCCTTCGTGTAAGAAGATTACATAGTCTTCTACTTTTATTGCATATATATATATATATATATATATATATATATATATATATATATATAACATAAAATAAAGTCTCAAAGTCGTCTCATCTCATAACCATCTAAAACGATCATAGTAATTTGGGCATAGCCCTACATCAACACCAAGACGCCACATATAGGCTTGTACAAATCGTACTCAAACAAAATAGAATGAACATAAGAGTCTAAAAAGTAAAACAACTCCGTAAGCTAGATATCAGCATCGCCCTCGGAAAGTGAGGACCTACCCACTTGGATGGTAGAGAATATCCAAGTCTTCTTCAAGTCGTCTCAAATGAGCCTTCAACGACCGGAACCTAAAATGTTTGGGAAAAGGAAGAAAATGTGGTTAGTACGCCACTTGTACTAAGTATGAGACCATATGCACATGTATTGTCAAATCATGCTAAAATGGACATTTAGATAAATCATGCCATTTTTATCCTTTGAAAATCTTATGCATCATCAAACAAGCCATACCAAGCAACAATGACATATTCATTTAAGCAAAGTAAGTAATATGCATACCATCATACAAGAACCCATTATCTACTATAACCCTATCATTAAAGAATAACATAAAAAGCATGAATTAGAGTTTATCATAGCATAATAAGCAAGACAAGTACTCAGGAATCCCTATCAAGTCAACAAGTGCAATAACTAAGCAAAGCCCCATAACCTTACTTAATCAAGTAAACCAACAAGAAATCCATAACAAATGTCCAACTTTACACAATATGACCCTTAATGATACATAACATTATACCTTAACAATATAGACCAAATACATGTTCATAAGCATAACCATCACCATATGATATCATTTACATGTAATGTCAACATACTATCATCATTTACATCATTAGCATATACATACATAATATCAACTTCCTAAAGCTCCCCTCAAGGCAAACTAGTGCAAGGCATAGGTTGAGTCCCATACGCCTACCCAAGCTAAGTCAAACCTCTTAAGTCACCCTAGTTAGTTTATACTTTATTACTTCATTTTAGTTTAGGGAACACTTGTCTTAACCAACATATACCACATGAGCTAAGTGTGGAATCCGGTGTTGTAAAACCTTACACCGATGAAAGGTGGTCTACTAGCTAGTCTTCCTATGGGGGCAACATAGTTCAAGAACTAAGAGATAGGTCTTCCCTCTTCATACCACATGGTAATTGGGGACTACTCTTATACGAATCCATTGAATGAGTAACCCTCAAATGAGAGTCAAGATCACATCTAGAACTATAGGTAACTCTTCCTCTATGAAAAGTCATCACCTCCCATTGTCATGTTCACTCGGTGCTAAGCTATGTCCCTTCTTGAAATGTCTTAATGTCTTTATTTATCAATCAAAGATTAGTTTAGGTCATAGGGTCTAGCCCTTGTATAATCATCATCATCATAGCTCAATAGGAATTGCATGAATATAATTTTTTCATCACAATCCATATAAGTAAGGTCAACACATTTACATGTTCATTTATAATAAGGCACATTGGTAATCATCAACATCCTTATAACTTTCTATCTTAATCAACCTCACAACCATAGTCAAGGTATTTCAATTCAACATCATACCACCCTATCAATCCTAAACAAGGCATACTCCAACACAACATCATAACTTAATCATAATTAACCATAATTTGAAGTAAAGTATAGGGATCACAAGACTTACCAAGTCTCCTTAACAATTCATGACCAAGGTCTTACCATCAAACCATAACTCAACCCAACTATGGGAGTAACATCATCACACAATTATAACCAATAATATAACAAGGCCAATTGCATCTCTATAACACAATTCAACACTAGATCATAGCTTAAGACAATATACTTGGGTCAATTTCACAATATACTCCATAACCTAAATCACATCTCAAGAAATAGCATGATAGACCTATAATTCATCTTAATCTATTCATAATAACACCATAGGATAGTAATTTAATCAATAACCAAGTCAATTGAATGATCATAATACAATATAGGTCAAGATCACAACCTAGGTAAGGGTTGAGGATCATGTTCTACAATTTAGACCAACCCATCAACAATTATCATAATAAAGTTAAAATACATGTTAATCTATTCAATATAACCTAAATAAATCATCAACAACTCAATTCATAACTTAAATTTCGAGATTAGATGGAACCCACTTGAAAATTCGAGTTTTGGAAATACTTTGAAGGAACCCTTTGAGGAAAGAGGTCTCAAAGGTGAATAGATCCCATACCTTAACATTTTTATAAATATTAGGACATAAAATCGTCCCTTTCCATCCCCTAAAACCCTTGCTTAGCTTAGTCTTCAATGGTGTCTTCCAATAGAGAGAGAAAGAAGAGAGAAGGAAGAGGGTTTATTTTGTGAGTTGTATTTAGACTAATGAGGGTTGGGGTCTTTATATGGGGGGTTAATTAACCTAATTAGACTCCCCTAATCCCCTAATTAACCACCTAACTCAGTTAACTAATTAATTGATCCAAATTAAAAACATGCAGAAAATTTGACCCTCACAGACAGAACCTCGATCGACGGGCCGTATCTGAGTCGACGACTTGGCCCCCCCTCCGTCCTGCACACTCGTCGTTTTGGTCAGAGAGTTGTGCAAGCGAGGGCTTACCCATTTTGGATAAGTGTGGGATGACGGTTGGCATCGAAGTCCCGTCGATCCACACACGAGCCGTCGTCTGCCTCTTTTTGGTACACACTGCAAAGGCAGTGTTGCCTCCAACATGCAAGGGTCCACCTAAAGGGCCCTTGGTTGGTCCTTGGGGAGTCGCACCCAAACGCTTCGACCATGAATCGACTTTAATATATTTTATACACCCTTCTACCAAATTTCATATATTTTTGACTTCTAAAAGCTAGTCAAATAGGCTAAGGCATGCTAGTACCTCTTGAACCAACTTTCGGACGTCATGACGTTCTTGGACATTTTGGTTTCTAAGCATACTAAATGACCTATATTCATTAAAATAGACTTAAAAATAGTGTCTAGACCTCATAACACCTATGTTAGGCTTTACGACACGTCTTGGATTTTCAAAGTGTTACATTATCCCCCCCCCCCCTTAGGAACATTCGTCCTCGAATGACACTAAAATTCTTTTGAAGGGAGGAATAGACTCAAGACTAGAAGCCCAACCAATCAACAATATCAAAGCACATAAGTCATATCATTTCAACAAGAAAATTTCAAAACTTCATTTGCCACCCATAAGGCTCAAACATTACATCATGAGGCATTTTCCTTCTCACAACACACATGAGCTCAACATATATTACAAGAGTAAATTAGCACAAAGTTCAACTTATCAACATGTCACATAACTTTTCACTAAAACTCACCATGTCAAAATTCACAACATAACTCAAAACAAGTCAAAAGCAAAATTTCAAGTTTAGGCACCAACTCACTATAACTCACTGTAATGCAATTCAAAATGCACCTTTTTGCAAAACTTCCCCAAAAATCATCAAACTTCATCTTCTAGTCATATTTTATATTATTAAAAAGAATTACTAACCTTAGTTATTAAAAAGATGAGGGTAACGGGACTTCATGTAGGCCTCGGCCTCCCATGTTGCACCCTCAACTAGGTGACCACCTCTTTATTCCTCAATTTCTTTACTTGCCTATCAAGGATTTGAACCGGAACCTCCTCATAGGAGAGATTATCCTTGACACCAAGACCCTCAATAGGAAGAATGGACTCGGGATCACCGACACATTTCTTTAGCATAGAAACATGGAAAACCGAATGAACCGAAGCCAATTCACTAGGCAACCTCAACTCATAGGCAACCTTTCCAACTATTTGCAAGATTTCATAGGACCCACATAACGAGTACTTAACTTCCCTTTCTTTACAAATCTAACCACCCCCTTCATAGGTGAAATTTTCAAGTACACCTTATCACCTTATTCAAACTCTAGATCCCTTCTCCTATGATCGGCATAAGACTTTTGCCGACTATAGGTCATTTGCAAGTGATTCCTCATAATATAAAGTTTCTCCAAAGTCTTATAAATCAAATCAGGACCAAGAATCGAAGACTCACCGACTTCAAACCACCCAATAAAAGACCTACACCTCTTACCATATAAGGCTTCATAGGGAGCCATGAAGATGGATGAATGAAAGTTGTTATTATAAGCAAACTCCACCAAAGACAAGTGCTTATACCAACTTCCCTTGAAATCAATTACACAAGCTCTAAGCATATCTTCAAGGGTTTGAATAGTTCGTTCCGCTTGACCATCCGTTTGGGGATGAAAAGCGGTACTCAATTTCACCTTAGTACCTAACCCTTCTTGAAATGACCTCCAAAACCTAGATGTGAATTGTGCACCCCTATCCGATATAATGGATAACGGAATACCATGGCGACACACAATCTCATCTCTGAAGATCTTGCATAATCTTCCGCCAAATAAGTAGACTTGATGGGTATAAAATGAGCGGACTTGGTCAATCTATCAACCACCACCCATATGGAGTCATATTGTTTTTGAGTCTTAGGAAAACCTACCACAAAATCCATATTGATGTCTTCCCACTTCCAAGTAGGAATTTGGATTTCTTGTGAGCCACCCGGCTTTAGATGTTCCGCCTTAACTTGTTGGCAATTTGGACACTTAGCAACGAACTCCTCTATGTCTTTCTTCAAAACTTCCCACCAATAAGTTTCTTTAAGGTCATGGTACATCTTTGTGGCACCCGGATGAATGGAGTAGCGGGACCCATGGGCTTCCTCAAGGATACGGTCCCTCAACCCATCTACCTTGGGCACACAGAATCTCCATTGGCACCTTAAAATACCATCCCCCGTAGGGAGAATGCCTCATTAAGCTTGCCAAGGACTGATTCCTTAAACTCCATCAATGATTTATCAAGGTGTTGTTTGAACTTCACCTCAACAATCAATAATGACTCGGAGTTATTATGAACCATGAAACCACCATTCGGAAAATTTTCCAACCTCACACCCAACCTAGCCAACCTATGAACATCTTTCACTAGATATTTCTTGGCTTCATCTATGTGTAACACACTACCCATAGTCATACGACTTAAAGCATCCACAACCACATTGGCCTTGTCGGGGTGATAGAGGACACTCATGTCGTAATCTTTAAACAATTCTAACCACCTTCTTTATCGGAGATTCAACTTCTTTTGGGTAAACACATATTGGAGACTCTTATGGTCGGTGAGGACATTGACATGGACACCATACAAGTAATGCGTCCATATTTTCAAGGCAAACACCACGGCCGCTAACTCAAGGTCATGAGTTGGATAGTTTCTCATATGCACCTTAAGTTGCCTAGAAGCATAGGCTATCACATTCCCATGTTGCATAAGCACAAAACCCAAACCCAGTAGGGATGCATCACAATACACTAAAAAACCCTTTGTACCCTCCGCTAAGGTCAACACCGGAGAGGAGGTAAGCCTATATTTCAAGGTTTGGAAGATCTTTTCACATGCCTCCGACTACTCAAACTTCTTACTCTTTTGGGTCAAAGTAGTTAAGGGAGATGCAATAGATGCAAAACCATCCACAAACCTCCGATAGTAACCCGCTAGACCCAAGAAACTCCTAATGTCCATTGGAGTCAATGGTCTAGGCCAACTTCTCACCGCCTCTGTTTTCCGTAGATCAACCTCAAATCCTTCACTAGAGATTATATGACCAAGAAACGCCACCGACCTCAACCAAAACTCACATTTTCTATACTTGGCAAACAATTGATGTTCTTTAAGGGTTTGCAATACCACCCTCAAATGACCCATATGATCACTCTCATTTTTCGAATATACCAATATGTCGTCAATGAAGACAATGAAAAATGAATCTAGGTAACTTCGAAACACCCTATTCATTAGGTTCATAAATGCCGTCATAGCATTAGTGATACCAAAGGACATTACTAGGAACTCATAATGACCATATCTAGTCCGAAATGTCGTCTTTGGTATGTCCTCACCTCTCACCCTAAGTTGGTGATATCCCGACCTCAAGTCAATCTTAGAAAACTAGCTTGACCCTTGGAGTTGATCAAACAAGTCATCAATCCGTGGGAGAGGATACATATTCTTTATTGTGACTTTGTTGAGTTTGCGGTAATCAATACACATTCTTAAGGACACATCCTTCTTCTTCACAAACAAGACTGGAGAACCCCATCGCGATATACTAGGCCTTATGAAACCCTTGTTTAGTAAATCCTTGAGTTGTGCCTTCAACTCCATCAATTCGACCAAAGCCATCCGATAAGGAGGAATTGAAATGGGGTTTGTTTCCGATAACAAATTGATACCAAAATCAATTTCTCATTCGGGAGGAATACTGGGAAGGTCATTAGGAAAGACCTCCGGTAATTCACTCAATACGGGGACCAACTCAATGGAAGGAACATCGGAGTTTAAATCTTGGACTCTCACCATGTGATAAAGACAACCTTTTGAAATCATTTTGCATGCTTTTAGACAAGAAATGATACAACCCCTAGGAATAGAACTTACCCCCTTCCACTCAACAATGGGTTCATTTGGTAAATTAAACCTCACCACCCTTGTTTTACAATCAATAGTGGCAAAACAAGAATGTAACCAATCCATATCCAAAATGATATCAAAATCAAGCATATCTAGTTCTACTAGATCAACATTAGAAACTCTATTGGGCAACATTATTGGACAATTTCTATACACCCTTTTTGCAACAACCGACTCACCCACCGGAGTAGACACTATAAAAGGTTCATGCAAAATATCGAGCAAAATGTCAAACTTTTTGGCTACTAGAGGGGTAACAAATGATAAAGTAGATCTGGGATCAAGTAAGGCATATACATCAATAGAGAAGACTTTTAACATACCGGTCACCACGTTGGGAGAAGTCTCTTGCTCACCCCTAGAGCGGAGAGCATAGAAGCGGTTCTTCTTTGGAGCCTCATTTGAACCACTTGATTGATTTTGACCACTACCCTTGTCTTGACCCCTCACGTTGGGACAATCCCTAACCTTGTGACCACTTTTACCACAACCAAAACAATTGCCCGTTCTAACCAAACATTCACCAAAATGACCCTTTCAACACTTGGCACATGTAGGTTTCTCATTTGGTGAGTTTCCACTCCTTCCCTTTTGAGCTCTAGGTTAAGCCACCTTATCATCACGAGCCTTAGGGAAATTAGGTGGAACTTTATTATAGAACCTCTTCTTGAACTTAGGCTTGTCTTGAATTTCAAGCCTATTCTTAGAAGAACTTCCGTCAAAAGATCTTGCCCTCTTAGATCTCTACTCTTCCTCTTAGCCCTTGCCCCTTCCACATGTTTGGTATGCACCATAAGGCGAGAACTGTTCATGTTGTCATGTAACATAGCCGAATGACACTCCTCTTGCAAATCATCCGACACCCCCATCACAAAATGGCTCATTTCATATCTAGGATCAGAAACCAAAGAATGAACATATTTCGACAATTTAGTGAATTTCAAGGAGTCTTCATGAATACTCATACCTCCTTGGCAAAGGTTGATGAACTCCACCACTTTAGCTTACCTCATCTCCCTAGGAAAGTACCGATCGACAAAAGCTTTCTTGAAGATCTCCCAAGTCACTGGACCACCCCTAAGAGGCCTATTGTCCCTCCATTGAACATACCAAGTTTGATCCACGTCCTTGAGTTTGTATGTGGCTAGCTCGGCCTTCTCACTAGTGGACAACCCCATAGCAAAGAGTATCTTGTAGACTTCATTAATGAACTCTTGGGTGTATTCTTCTACCTTAGACCAGTAGAAAGTGGGACGATTCATCCTCGTAAAATCCATTAAACGGGATGCCATGGTAGTGACTTGTTGATGAGCTCGGGGTACAACCTCCTAATTATCTTGGGCCGTCATAGCTTGGGCTTGAGTAGTGGCGGCTTGGGCTTGAGTAGTAATGGTTTGAGCCATTTGGAGAAGGGCAGCCCTTATATTCTGATCCGTCAAAGGTGGAGGATTGACCGGAGTTTGGTTATCAACAACATCTTCTTCAAGAGGAGGAACTTGATCACCACGGGGAAGAGCTCCCGTATTGGCAAGCTCCTCTTCAAGTCTTCGTACCGCATTCCTTCGAGTGTTCATTTCTCCTATAATCACAATAATAGGATTAGATGCACAAAGACACCATAAGTATACTCTAATGGAACGATATTAGATTTCCAAGAAAAGAGAGAGATTCCTAAGCATCATATAAATTCATATCCATAAGTGTGGAGCGCTTTACAATTATGAACACGAATCTACATAGACGTGGTTGAGAGAGATATCAACATCAAGGATATTCAACTTCATGATCTGATATAAAGTTTGTCACATCCAGGTTTACCCCTATACGTAACCGGAGTCGGCGTCCTCTTTGAGGACTAAGACTAGCCCTTTAGTTTTCATCATTGCATTCATGAGTCAAAAATACGGAAGAATTTAAAACTTTTAATAATTATACGTTGAGGTTTACATAGACCTCTACATACACATACATATAATTATATGAAGTATACATAGACCCTTCGTATAAGAAGATTACATAGTCTTCTTCTTTTATTGTAGATATATATATACATAAAATAGAGTCTCAAAGTCGTCTCATCTCATAACCATCTAAAATGATCATAGTAATTTGGGCATAGCCCTACATCAACACCACGAAGCCACATATAGGCTTGTACAAATCGTACTCAAACAAAATAGAATGAACATAAGAGTCTAAAAAGTAAAACAACTCCGTATGCTAGATATCGGCATCGCCCTCGAAAAGTGAGGACCTACCCACTTGGATGGTAGAGAATATCCAAGTCCTCTTCAAGTCGTCTCAAATGAGCCTTCAACGAAAGGAACCTAAAATGTTTGGGAAAATAAAGAAAATGGGGTTAGTACGCCACTTGTACTAAGTATGAGACCATATGCACATATATTGCCAAATCATGCTAAAACGGACAATTAGATAAATCATGCCATTTTTATCCTTTGAAAATCTTATGCATCATCAAACAAGCCATACCAAACAACAATGACATATTCATTTAAGCAAAGTAAGTAATATGCATACCATCATACAAGAACCCATTATCTACTATAACCCTATCATTAGGAATAACATCACAAGCATGAATTAGAGTTTATCATAGCATAATAAGCCAAGTACTCATGAATCCCTATTAAGTCAACAAGTGCAAGAACTAAGAAAAAACCCATAAACTTACTTAATCAAGTAACCCAACAAGAAATGCATAACAAATGTCCAACTTTACACGATATGACCCTTAATGATACACAACATCATACCTTAACAATATAGACCAAATACATGTTCATAAGCATAACCATCACCATATGATATCATTTACATGTAAAGTCAACATACTATCATCATTTACATCATTGTCATATACATACATAATATCAACTTGTTAAAGCTCCCCTCAAGGCAAACTAGTGCAAGGCATAGGTAGAGTCCCATACCCATACCAAAGCTAAGTGAAACTTCTTAAATCACCCTAATTAGTTTATACTTTATTACTTCATTTTAGTTTAGGGAACACTTGTCTTAACCAACATATACCACATGAGCTAAGTGTGGAATCCGGTGTTGTAAAACCTTACACGCATGAAAGGTGTTCTACCGGCCAAAGTAAAACCAAACATAAACGTAGCTTCTAGGTGGATCCACTAGCTAGTCTTCCTATTGGACAAACATAGTTCAAGAACTAAGAGGTAGGTCTTCCCTCTTCATACCACATGGTAATTGGGGCCTCCTCTCATGGGAATCCATTGAATGAGTATCCCTCAAAGGGGAGTCAACATTATATCTAGAACTATAGGGTAACTCTTCCTCTATGGAAAGTCATCACCTCCCATTTTCAAGTTCACTCGGTGCTAAGCTAAGTCCCTTCTTGAAATGGCTTAATGTCTTTATTTATAAATCAAAGCTTAATTTAGGCCATAGGGTCTAGCACTTGTATAATCATCATCATCATAGCTCAATAGGAATTTCATGAATAGAATCCTTTCATCACAATCCATATCAGTAAGGTCAACACATTTACATGTTCACTCATAATAATGAACATTGGTAATCATCAACATCCTTATAACTTTCTGTCTTAATCAACCTCACAACCATAGTCAAGGTATTTCAATTCAACATCATACCACCCTCAATCCTAAATAAGGCATACTCCAATACAACATCATAACTTAATCACAATTAACCATAATTTGAAGTAAAGTATAGGGATCACAAGACTTACAAGGTCTCCTTTACAATTCATGACCAAGGTCTTACCATCAACCCATAACTCAACAAAACTTGGGGAGTAACATCATCACACAATGATAACCAAAAAGATAACAAGGCCAATTGCATCTCTATAACACAATTCAACACTAGATGATAGCTTAAGACAAGATACTTAGGTCAATTTCACAATATACTCCATAACCTAAATCACATCTCAAGAAATAGCATGATAGACCTATAATATATTCATAATAACACCATAGGATAGTAATTTAATCAATAACCAAGTCAATTGAATGATCATAATACAATATAGGTCAAGATCACAACCTAGGGTTAGGGGTTAAGAATCATGTTCTACAATTTAGACCAACCCATCAACAATTATCATAATAAAGTTAAAATACATGTTAATCTATTCAATATAACCTAAATAAATCATCAACAACTCAATTCATAACTAAATTTCGAGATTAGATGAAACCCACTTGAAAACTCAAGTTTTGGAAATACTTTAAAGGAACCCTTTGAGGAAAACGGTCTCAAAGATGAATAGATCCCATATCTTAACATTTTGATGAATATTAGGAGATTAATCGTCCCTTTCCAGCCCCCAAAACCCTTCCATAGCTTAGTCTTCAATGGTGTCATCCAATAGAGAGAGAAAGAAGAGAGAAGGAAGAGAGTTTATTTTGTGAGTTGTGTTTAGACAAATGAGGGTTGGGGTCTTTTTATGGGGGGTTAATTAACCTAATTATACTCCCCTAATCTCATAATTAACCACCTAACCCACTTAACTAATTAATTTTTCCAACTTAAAAATATGCAGAAAACTTAACCCTCATAGACGGAACCCCGATCAACGGGCCGTATCTGAGTCGACGACTTGGCCCCCCTCTGTCCTGCAAACTCATTGTTTTGGTAAGAGAGTTGTGCAGGCGAGGGCTTCCCCATTTTTTCTAAGTGTGGGACAACGGTTGGAATCGATGCCCCGTCGATCCACACACGATCCGTCGTATGCCTCTCATTGGTACACACTACCAAGGCAGTGTTTCCTCCAACATGCAAGGGTCCTCCTCAAGGGACCTTGGTTGGTCCTTGGGAAGTCGTACCCAATCTCTTTGACCATGAATCGACTTTACTATATGTTATACACTCTTATGCCAAATTTCACACATTTTCGACTCCTCAAAGCTAGTCAAATAGGTTAAGGCACGCTAGTACCTCTTTGAACTAACTTCCGGACGTCATAGACGTTCTTGGACGTTTTGGTTTATAAACATCCTAAATGACCTATATTCATTAAAATAGACTTAAAACAGTGTCTATACCTCATGAAACCTATGTTAGGCTTTACGACACGTCTTGGATTTTTGAAGTGTTACACAAGCCATACTGAGCAATGACATAATTTGAGAAAGAATATAAATACTAAAACATAACTGAATTAAAGCTGAATGTAATCACCAAATACTAATCATGAAGATAACATGTTGAATTGTACAATGATATAAATGCTAAAAACCTAGTTAATGCAATAAAAATCTGAATGTGGGAGCTACTATTAACCAACATAAACCATGTGAACTAAACATGGAGTCTATGTATACACCCCATTGAGAGGACCCAATATACCTTGTCAAAGGTATAAATGCATGATTGTGGCGTAATCACTAATATTTATGCCCAACTGACCGGACTTATAATACTATACAGGCACGTAGTTCTGGGACTTTGAGGATACATTGAACCCTAGTCCAACTCGGTGCCAAACCTACTCCTACCTGAATGTATATGAAGCTAAAATGTACTAATTACTAAGTAGCTCAAAACTAACATGCTAACTAAGAATGCAACATTTATATATACTAAAAATGTGACATTCAAAATCTGAAGCATGATTCTCTGTCTAACTGAGTTATCAAGTATTATTCTTGAAGTAAGAAAATTTATAGTAGGGTTCTGAGTTTTATACAATGTATTATGCAACTTTTCAAATAAAATATGTTATTTTGATTATTGATACGATAGAACCTGAAATCACATTAATTCTCCAAGATTTATGAACCCTAAGTTTAAACAAGCTATGTGGAATCAAGAAAATGACTGAAATCTAGGGACCTAATGGGTGGAAGGAACCCACTAGTGAAACCCCACATATATTGTGACAAAATCTATGGAGAGCCTTTGAATTTTTGGGATGAACTTTGAAGAATACTACTACTTGTTCTTGAAAGAAATTGGCGCTTGTTTCTCTTATTTTTGTTCTAATTTGGATATTTTTGGAGAATGAGGATTCTGGATATCTATGAATATATTATTAAGCTTAGACAAAGTAAAACAACGTAGTTTAGGCATCAAACCACGTAGTTTAAGTGACTAATGCATAGCCCAAACTCAAAACTGACAAAGTGTCATCTACTACGGAACTAACGGACTGTCATTTGAACCACAACCCGTCTATTGGGTCATGGTTTAGGATTTGCCAGGAAAGGCTTCACTAGAACGAGCATAATTTTTTACTTTGAGCTTGAATTTTAGAAAATTCGTTGGTATTCAAAAGATGATTAAATTATCTTTAATTTGATAGGGCATAGGCCACCTATTTCATTTTGTGCTAAAATACGTTTGAAGTTGACCCAACGACCCTTTTTCTCTAAAAGGTTGTTGACTCTCCCAAACAGCCGTACCTACGATCTATAGGCCCAACCACGAATAGTATTGGTCAGATTTGAGTGGGATCAGAGACCACTAATATTGTACCTCACCTACGGGTCGTTTGCCAAACCACAGATCGTCGGTGGCTTCCGTTGGTTGGCACCATGACTAAAGATGCATTTTTCTACCTACTCAAATCTGAGGTGTTACAATATCTACCCCTTGGTGAAATTCTTCCTTAAATAAAGTTTAAAACAAGTCGAGTACATAAGCAAGGTCTATAATCCCTATTACTGGATACTAGAAAGTGATATCTAATGGAAGAAGAAGGAAAGAGGTGAGGGTACTTGGCCATCATGGTTGTTTCTACTTTCCAAGTAGCTCCCTCTACGGACAGACTCCTCCACAAAACATTTACTGAAGTGAATTCGTTATTTTTCAACCTAAGAATCTGACAATAAAGAATTTCAACTGGAACCTCTTCAAAAGCATGATTATCCTTCACAAACATACTCTGTAATGTACTAGCGATGCATGATCACCTACATAATTTTTAACATGTGTAACACTACGGAAAATTCTAGGTTAAACTAGAGCCTAAACGTACGATTCAAAATGATAAAATTACCACCGAAATAATTAATATATCAATTGGATTCAAAATGGGGTATGAGGGTCAAGGACAAAGAGACAAAAGCCATGGCTAAGGGGCTAAGCCAAGGCCAACAAGCCAAGCCTGCCCCAAGCCATAGGCTACTTCCCCACCCTTCACAAGGGGGACCACGAGTCCTGGTCCACTTTAGGACTCGTGAAGGAGGGCGTGGTCTTGCCTTGTCCAAGAAAGCTTGGCCACCAAAGAACCTAGATACTGCCTCATCTTTCACGTGCAGGTTCACGATCGGTAGTCCACTTCACGGGAAGTGAAGATCCCGACGAAGATGACTTGTCCATGGAAAATTGGATCTCCAAGTTAGGGGATTAGTGCCTCAACCTTCACGAGAGGGACCACGGTCCGTAGTCTTCTCCACTGCGTGAGGTTGGGCGTGGTCCTTGACGAGGTCCATTTTAAAAAGGTAAATATTAAGTCTTTTGTTTTAGTAAAATTAATCGGGGGGTGTTGTGGGAATTTTAAGGGTGAAATATATATTGGTTTTAACTCATTATTCACCCATTATCACATGAAAAAAACACAAACACTCAAACTTTCTCCCAAAACCCAATTCCCTCAAATATTTCTCTCTTACAAAGAGCCTCCATTGAAGAGCACCGAAGCTCCAAGATTAGGGTTCAAGCTCCAAGGTTTTCAACCCAAATTTATGGCAAATCTTCAATTAGGTATGGTTGATTTTCACTCTTGGGATTTCCCCAAGAGGCCCTTCAATGTTGGATTGCAAAATCCCCAAATTCTTTGTTTTTAATCAAACTCATGGGTCTCTTTCTAAACTTGTTTCCGTTGATCTAATTGATTATTTATGATTGTATATGAATATTTATGGATGAATTCAAGTAATGTATGTGGTTTTTGAACAAATCCCCACAAGACCCATGAATCTTCCTTCTTTATCAACTTTAAACCCTAGTATGCTTTGATTGATGAACGAAGGACGAGAATGTAGTATGTTTCTATGTAATTTAATATTGTGTTATTATGTAACCATGTATGATGAATGAATATTATTAATTTAGGATTGAATCTTGAAGAATGACTTGAAGTCTATGAATGAAGGTTTTCAATTTGATTATAGCTTAATGTTGACTTGTTGATCCACTTATAGTGGAGGTGTTTACTTAATCTATAGTCTTATATTGAATTGTTTATCCACATATGGTGGAGGTTCTTACTTGAATTATGAATTTGTTGTGTTGAGTCTTGTTCTTCTTCCTTACAACCCTAATCATGAACGAGTATGTTATGATATGATATGAACATGAATATTATGATATGATATGAATGTTATGCTATGATATGAACATGAATGTTGTGAGATGATTATGGATGTTATTGATTCTATGGTGAAAGTCTATTCTCATCATTGAAACCTTGAGTGATATGAATTATGAGAGGTTGAGTCCCTAAGGTATTCTTCATGTAACGTTCCGGAAAATCATATGTCTAATGAAGATCCTAGTATGCCCTTAGGATAGCCTATTAGGGGTACATAGGCACCTCAATTCCCAATATTGAGAAATATTGGGCATAGTGTAGAAAAATTGGCTAAGAGATATTAGCCAATTTTCTATATACGAATATGAGACGTACTTTTGGGTTGTCATACCCCAATCCAAGATTGATGTTTAAGAAATGTACCTGCAATGAAGACCCTAAGCTAAAAACATAGATTTCTAAGTATTCACTGAGGTATGAGGCATCCAAGTGTCAAGCCTAGATACCATTCCACATGACCATCTAAAATGATCATGCAAGTTAAGCAGTGCCCAAGGACATGGTGAGGGTCCTTAGGACAATAAGTAAACATTCCCAAATGATCCATCAAGATAAATTAGTTAGGAAAGTGCAACAAACCCAAGTGCAAGCACATGGGCATCACACGGGAAGGAGCCGGCCAAGGGGGACCACGGAACCACCCTAACCGAATTTGGTTAGGGCGGTTAGGCATGACACGCATGGACGGGTCCCTCCATGTGGGACCAGCCAAGCTAACTAACTCTAAGTACTAACCTACTATCCTAACTAGACAACTAACCTAGTACTAACCGAATTGGACCCCCTAATGCACCCGACAACCTAGGACTTGGTCGGGTGGCACCTAACTAACTTAGGGACAACCTAGTACCTAACCTAGGATGGTTCAAAGTTGTTAGTTGTGGTCCTATTGACTTAGAGGTGTTTTGGTAATTTACCTAGGTCCCTAAATTAATTAAATTAAGGATTTAATTAATTAATTGTAAGTCAAGATGTTGACCGAAACAAGGGTCAATGCCAATTTCCAGATTTTGGTCAAAGTCAACATCTTCCTATGTCTAGTCAACTTAAGAAGGGTATTTTAGTAATTAACTAATTAATTTAATTAACCTAAAGTTGAATAATTCAAGATCAGTTCCTAAACCTAGAATACACGATCAAAACACTTAGAACAAAATGCAAGAAAGAGGCAGTGAACGAAGAACGCTAAAACGGTAAAAGGGAATAGACGTTCTTAGGTTATTTCAAGGTATATTCAAGGTTTCGTTCAAGGTGGTCTTCGTAGATTAAATTCTACATAAGGTATGGGTTTCTCTCCTGGAAATATTTCTCCAAGAGTACTTTCCATTGTCCTAATTCATGAAATCTCGAAAACTAGGTGTTCCCAAAGTTCTCGTCGAACTTCCCTTTCCCTAGTATCCTTGTTATGATTTCAATGTTGAATAGGTTATAGATCATGTTGTTGGTATGTGGTGGTGGCTGATATTAATGTGCATGGTTTTGATTAAGGAATGTGAATAAACCTATTAATTGGACTCGTTTGATGCTAAGGGTTTCTTACGTGAATTAAAGAACGATGTATTACTAAGATATGTTCAAAAAACGTTAAGTGTGGTGTGTGACGTCTTAATGCATAATTGCTGTTAAGGTGACTTTATGAAAGTGTTATGCTCATCAATGTTAATATGATGCTGTCCAAAATGCTAAAAAAACGTTATGCCTAAAGTCATGAACTAAGATTGGCTTGGAAGACATCCTATGAAATCACACCTTGAATGAATTGACTATCTTATGCCAAGAAATTGGCTAACACTACTTGGTCAAAATGAATGCATGCTAATGGTTAAGAGCTTATGTAAATGATTGAAAGATTGGCTAAAGGTTCATACATATCCAATTTAAATATGAACATATGTAAAATTGGCTTATGCTAATAAAAATGATTTGCTAGTATAATATCCCAAATGTTTATGCCAACACTATCATATGCCAATATTGTGTAGTTAGAATATCAATTGATATTATAAGCACTTCTAAAGTAATTCAATGAATCCATAACCAAGGGCATGCCATTCATTGGGACAACTCCCAACGTGCTCTAAAAGAATCAACTATGAATACATGAAACTCATTGAATGAAGTGCTCATCGTCCATAGACGATGATATGAAGCTACTACACTAGAGTAAAGAAGTAAGGTGAGTTATAACATAATTAAAGGGGTCTAAACTAAATAAGTGACCAGAATGGGGTGTTAAAGAAAGTGAGCCAAGTCTTACTTGCACCTAAGCTACTATGTTAAAAGAATACTCACGAATGAAGGTGTTAGAATGTGTGAGACTAGTCTCATTAACACCTAAGGATGATATGTAAGGACAATTCACATTTCATCAATTTAAAGTAAGGATGATATGTAAGGACAATTCACATTTCATCAATGTAAAGTAAGGATAAGATGTAAGGATAATTCACATCTCATCAATGTAAAGTAAGGATGATATGTAAGGACAATTCACATTTCATCAATGTAAAGTAAGGATGACAAGTCATCCAAAGAGTAAGTAAATCTCAATCTAGAAGTACGCTTCCATAATGCTTGAGTCAACCCTAAAAGATAAAGAAGATAATGAAAGTGAGCATAGCACCGATAGACTAGATATGAGCATGTGCTTGCACGTGTAAGTCTCATGCGACGAGGCTACCACCGAGGTGGATAAGTAGTCTCATTAAGTCCCTAGTCTTCGAACTATGTCTAGCCAACATAGGAACTAGCCAGTGGTTTCCACCTAAGCGAGCTAGGCATGTACGATTTCACCTTGGCCGGTGATTCCACCCCTTTTTGGTGTGGGGCACACATAGGATTTCATGTTTAGCTCACATGATCTATGTTGGTTAATGCTCACGATATGTTTTTGGTTCACTATAGCCACTCCTTTTCGATGTAGAGTGAACACTTGAGATGGATCCGCCTTACCCGGGGATCAACCCTTTCCATTTGTGGGGCATACACGGGATTCCATGAGTAGCTCACAGTGTCTAAGATTCACTTTAATCGGTGAATCGCCCCTTTTCAGTGTGGGGTAGACACTGAATTTCATGTTAGCTCGCATGATCTTATTCCTAATGATGTCACTATAAAAGTGAGAATGATTATGATGATGGAACATATGTTCAAAGTGAGCAATGATGAAGAGCTTAAGAATGTCAAGTGCCAATATCACACTCATGAAGTTTCAGCAAATAATGGGCATAGCCAAATAAGATTGGTTTATAATGACTTCTTATATGATGCTAGTAAAGGGAAGTAGAAAGCAATGTTAATTAAATACCTCATACCTTCCCTAACATGAAGATAATGAAACAGATGGCATAGCCAATAAAATTGGCTTATGAAATGTTTATGAATACTAAGAGTAAAGAATGACTCATTATAAGGTAGTGAAATCATTCCTTAGTCCTTTGGCTACTTACAACAAGAAGAAGAAAAAGACTAAAAATAAAACTAAGTATGGGGAAAGGATCTCTCGGGTTTGGAGGATTAAAATTTCAAATCTTCGCTCGAGTTGTTCTAAAATTATGTTGATGATACTAATGTCTTGTAATCATATATAAAATGAGTTGTGTGCTTTGAATGCATTAAAATATATCATATTCATACCACAATTCACAAATAATGAATTAGGAAAGTCTAATGACCAGACTTTCCAGAAATGGCATGTTGTTTAGGAAGAGCTTTCATTGATCATGCATAGCTTTATGTGTATGTGTGAATACACCCATACTTAGTACAAGTGGTGTACTAACCCCCTACTATTTACTATTTTTATAGGTGCAGGTCAGAGGGCAGATTGACGACACTCGTAGTGGTTTAGACTTCAACATTTCTCCAGACCATTTGGTAGGTCATCTTGATTTCGAGAATGTTACAAGCATTAGTCCAGCTTTAGATATAGACATAGGTAGTGGATGTTGTCCCTAGCGTTTCCTTCATCTTTCATTTCGAACCTTTTGATGTAAGGCCGTGTTTGGCAAACTATTTACGATATATTCACTTTCAGTTTCGAATTGATTCTTTATGTTAGATGGTTGTCTATTAAGGTTGAGCTTAGTATATCATGTTTAATATGTAATGACTATATGAAGTCTAAGTAAACTTCATACATATAAAAAGTTCTAAATTTTCTGCAAATTTAACTAGATGAATGTGATGAATGCAAGATGAGGCTTGTCTGCGACCTCTGAGAGGTCAACGACGCCGGTGGCGGTTCGGATTCCAGAATTCATGTCGTTAAACTTCATGAACAAATGCTTAAGTAAAGACTAAATTTAACTTAAAAAGGAAATTTGTGCTTAGCACCGAGTGAACATGAAAATGAGATGGAAGCTTCACGTCTAGCAAGTTTGGCTTCCCATATGGGTTCCTTCACGTTAGTAAGTAGGAGTTCCTAATAAAGTATGTTGTCTTATGAGATGGAAACTTTCACGTTTAGCAAGTCTCAGTTTCTAGTAGAAATCTCTTTGATCCTTAACTATGTGCCAACATAGGTCTTATCTAGTGGATCCACCTAGATGCTATCATTACTAGTTTCGCCTTAAGCAAGTGAAAAACCTTCTTTTTGTGGAAGTAGAACACCGGATTCCATGTAGTTCACATGGTCTAAGCCTTTTATGGATAAATCTCCCGAATGCTAAAGAATATAAAATAAGATAAGAACATGAACTCTAAATAGGGCTTCTTGAGGGATAATCTTAGTATAGGTGAGGGTATGGGACTTTAACTATACATTGCATAAGTGAGTCTTAAGAGGAGTTCTTGTGTAAGTCCTTTATTAAAGGCAACTATGAATTATGTTAAGCTTGATTTCACTTATTTTGATGGTAATGATGTATGTGACTACACTTGTGATCTCATGGTAGTTTTTCTTAGTATGTGTGGGAGTATGGGACTTCATATGTATATTGCACAAGTGAACTTGAAAGGGGATTGTGGGTGGTGTCTTCATGATGTAATGTTAAATGAATTCAATCATGTAAGGTATGAATTATGGTATTGTATAATGTTACTTATGATCATGAGTGCTTCTTTATCTTGTTCTATGGAGTGCTTGTGTATTCCTTGAATGTGCATTATGGTTTTTTAACTTGAAATAGCTTGTTTTCCACTAAAGGTCCTTTTTGTGCATGTTTTAAATGATTTTTAATTGCATGGCTTCCATACTTAGTACATATTGATTGTACTGACCCATATTTCTCCTATTTTTCTACTAAGTGTAGGTTCCGGCTAGTAGGTCCTTGTTGTGGAGAAGTGAAGGGTTGGATTGCATTCTCCAAGACCATTTGGTATGTCCTCAAGTTTCAAGGTCAACATGGTACCACTATGTTTTCTTCTATTTTGTAATAGATTACTATTGTACTTCGTATTATGATACATTATGTTGTAAAAGTCTAAGGTCCCAAATTTGAGATCTCATGTTGTGTTTAGATGGTTAATGAGACGACGTCTAGATACTCTATTTTTCTATTATAAAGAGTTTGACATTGATGTGTTAAAAGTTATAGATTTTCCACATTATTCAATGTCTTATGCAATGACGTTTATGCTAAAGGCTTGTACGAGACCCCTTCAGGTCAAGTACGCTGTGTTTTATGTTGCGGGTGATATCGGGCCGTGACAACAAGGAAATGCAAAAGACTGGATGAACCGCTTCAAATTCTGATGGAACCTCTAACTCATAAGTCACATTACTAACCTTTTTCAGGATTTGTTAAGGACCAACATATCTAGGAAGAAGCATCCCTTTATTGCCAAATATCATCACCCTCTTCATAGGTGGCACCTTCAGGAAAACTCAATCATCAATTTCAAACTCTTGGTCTCTTCTCCTCACAAATGCATAGGAATTTTGAAGACTTTGAGCTTTCTTTAGTCTATCTATGATGAGCTAAAATTTCTCATAGTCTCATGAACCAAACCTGGCCCAATCAAGGTTGCTTCACCTTCTTCAAAACAACCAATCAGGGACCTGCATGTACGCCCATATAGTGTCTCATAAGGGGCCATCAGAATACTGGAATGAAAGCTATTATTATAGGTAAACTCTATAAGAGGTAGGTGATCTTCTTAACTACCCTTGAAATAGATCACACAAGATCTCAACATGTCCTCTCAGGTATGAATGGTACAGTCTGCTCGACCATCCATCTATGGATGAAATGTTGTATAGAGATTTACCTGAGTACCAAGACCTTTCAAAATAAAGAGGTAAACTTAGGACCTCTATATAATATGATAGACAAGCGAACCTCAACCAGCCTGACTGTCTTATTGATATAGAGTTTGAAATAGTCCTCCGCTAAATTTGTAGTCTTGAAAACCAAGATTGAGCAAACTTAATGGCCCTGTCCACTATCACTCAAACGGAGTCATGATATCTACGAGTACGAGGTAAACCAATAATGAAGTCCATGTGTATCACTTCCCACTTCCATGTAGGAGTGTTAATCTCTTTAGTCATACCTTCTGGTTTATGATTTCTACTTTAACTTGTTGACAGTTAGGACACTTAGACACAAAGTCTGTTATGTCCCTCTTCATGTTGTTCCACCAACTTCCCATAGATCATGATAGATCTTAGTGGTACCTAGATGAATAGATATCTGGAATTATGGGCTTCTATAAGAGTTGCTACCTCAACTCACCCACATTCGGAACAAATAAGCGACCCTAGTAACGAAGTAAACTTTCTCCCCCTTGGGAGAAGACCTCAAAATTTTGCTGATGAACTGCACCTTTTAACTGAAGTAATATAGGATTGTTATCCTGCTTTTCCTTAACCTCTACTACCAATGAGGATTCTGATACATTCAAAACTATCACACAGCCATCATACATTTCCATAAGGCAAACTCCTAAGGGAGAAAGTCGGTGAACATCTCTGGCTAAAACTTTATTTCCTTCTTTAATATGTGCTACACTATCCATAAATAGTCTGCTGAGAGATTCAACGACTAAATTGACACTACCCAGATGGTAAATTACATTAATGTCGTTGTCTTTAAGGAATTCAATTCATCTCCTCCGAAGAAGATTCAATTCATTCTGGTCGAACACATATAAGAGGATCTTATGATCTGTGAACACATCAACATGAACACCATACAAGTAATATCTCCATATATTTTGGGAAACTACTATGACTGCAAGTTCGAGGTCATGAGTCAGGTAATTATTCTCATGGAACTTAAGTTATCTAGAATCATAAGCTATGATCTTACTCATTGCATCAACACACAACCTAGGTTGACCCTGGATGCATCACAATAAATCACATAACCATCTAAACCATCTGGTAGAGTTAAGACGGGAGTTGTATTCAGCCTAGTCTTCAATTCTAAGAAGCTTTTCTCATACTTATCTCACCACTCATATTTGACCTTCCTCTGTGTCGACTTGGTCAATGAGAAAGCTATGGGTGAAAATCCTTCAACAAACCTCCTGTAATAATCGGCCAAACCCAAGAAACTTCATATATCGATTGGAGAGGTGGGTCTGGGCCAGTGCTACTGCCTCAATTTTCTAAGAATCCACTCGGATACCTTTGAAGAATACCACATGACCAAGGAAAGTGATGCACTACAATCAGAATTCAAATTTACTAAACTTAATGAATAGCTAATGATCCTTACAGTTTTAAGAACAACTCTTAGACAAGTCACATGATCTTCCATACTTCGAGAATAAATAAGAATATCATCAATAAAGATGATAGTGAACAAGTTTAAATACTGTTTGAACACTGTAACGGCCTGTATTTTTGTATGTGGTAGTTCTATTCATGCTATACTTGACATATACGTATAGTGTAGGTGAGGGATCATGTTTCTTACATGATTAGTGTTGGTTTAAACTAGCTTGGAAGGTGATAGCCTTGCATATTTTAGCATATGTATTGCAAGTTAACTCCGATGGAAAGTATTTAAGTAATTATAGTAAGGTGGTAATTGAGCTAGCAGCTGCATCACCTACTTAATCTATATTATAGTTAAAGGGCCCAAGTTTGATTGACCAGATTTAGGCTTATATTTAGGGGCTCATTTGAAGCCCAAACCTATTAAAGAAAATGTGAATGAAAGTAGGCCCAACAGCCAAATCTGCCAATTGGCCATTATGGATAAAGCCCAAGTGAAACTAAGTAAGTACATGACCTCCTAAGATTTGTTTTACCATGTTATTGGGCCAAGTGTGTACCACCTACTTGCACTAATCTGTCCCAAGCTGATTAAAAAAACAAAGGAAAAATGGACAGCCAAGGTCCAATAATATTAAGTCCAAAAGGGCCCAAGTTAAAAGGACAAGCAGGTGGGGCACCTACTTGACATTATATGGCCCAAAATTGGTCAAGAGTGTCGGCCATAACACCTCCTTTTTCAAAGGATAAGGATCAAGTCTTATTCTCCATTTTGAACTTGCAAAATTTCAGATTTTCTAAAGTTTCTTTCTTGGTCTCTCTTGGCTTCAATAAGCAGCCCTAAAACACCTTAGGGTTCTTGAGTGCTGTCTCATTTTCAAGTAAGAAGTTTGAAGGAGAGTTTGAATTCTTGAAGTACAAGTTTAGAGAATAAATTTCCAGAATTAAGGTAAGACTTCAACCCATTTGTTTTCCTCTCTTTGATCATGTTTGGATTGGAGAATTTTGTATATATTTATCAAGAATTCATGGATGATGATAAATCTTTGAGTCAATATTTTCCTATTATGCTGAAAGATTTGAGACTTAATAGTGGCTGTTGCCTATGAATATTTGTTGTTGGAGGGCAGTTTGAGTTATCTTGGACGATGATGCTATGATGCAGTTTGTATTAAATGTGTGGAGGAAGTTTGTGGTGGTTTTACCATCTTAGTAAGGGTTGTATGGCCTATTTCCATCAAATATTTTTAGCTATGTTTTGGAGAACCTTATTGTGATTAGCTTTGCTGATGTTAGCTTAATCATGCCTTCTGTTGTAGATTAGCACCGCAATAAGGAAGGCTTGAATCGTTGATAGTTGGTATTGGTCACTATAACTCTAAGGTATGTAAGGCTATTCGTTCTAATCCTTTTTGGCTATGAAATCTGCCACCTGCAATTAATATCAATAAGTGATTTCTCATAAGTTTTCTATTTCTAGAAAAGGAAGCATGGTGGCAGCGTACTATCTCCAAATAGCTAACAATATTTCTTTTCCCATTCTAAGTACATGGAACTACTTCATTATATGTTCACTACTCTATACTTGTGTAATTTTCCCTTGTGCTGTTATAGAGAATGGTATTTGCAAAAGAAAGTTTGATGAACCTTCTCCTAAGCCAATTGAAGTCAATTGTGCCATTAAGGTCTTAAAGTAAGGTGTTGATGTTTCATAGCTCCTTATGTCATTGTTACTGCCTCAAAGTATTGTTTTCATGTATTCCACTACTGTTCCGTAATTTCATGTCTCCAAGATGATTATGATCACCAAATCAATATCTCAAAGTGTTACGATTATCCAATTTAACATCTCAAAAGAGTTATGAACTGATTAACAATAATCTCAAAGATTAAAGAATCTAAGTGAAGAAATCTATTTAATTAAGGGTGGCAGCTTAGGGGCGAAAGCCTAGCATGGGGCGATCCCTATTGGTATAGAAGGGTGGCAGCTCAGGGGCGAAAGCCTAGCATGGGCCGATCCCAAGTTGTGTAATTATGAGGACCGCATCCCAGGGGTTAATACGCCTAGCATGGGTCATCCTCTTCTACCACTGATCAGCTGGTCACTTGTATCACAATCCCAACAAAGATTATAACATACAAAGAAGGTAAAGAAAAGAATGTAGCTTACTTGATCCCACAAGAGTAAGCAAAGGTGGTCTTCTCTCCTAATCTATGCACTCATATGTTGCTACTTGATTTTCATTTGTGCCTTGTATTACATATACTTTTTGCCTTACATATTCAGTACATTTTTCGTACTGACGTCCCGTATTGGGGACGCTGCATTTCATGCTGCAGGCTCAGGTACTCCAGCTAGTAGACCTCCTCAGTAGAAGCACTTGAAATTCTGCTACTTTTGGTGAGCTCCAAGTTGATTCGGAGCTTTATTAAGTCCTTGGTAAATTCGTTTGGTATTGTATCGTAGTTAAGGGTAAGGCGGGGTCTGTCCCGACCTACTCTAGTCTTCTATCTTTTAGAGGTTTTGTAGACGTATGTACATGGTTCAGTTGTGTCTTAAGTAGTTGTGGTCTAAACGGCCAAGTCTTATATATAACTTTTGGACCTACTTACGTTGGTTTATATCACTGCATCCAAAGTTAACTTGTCTCAATTGTTATAGTATATGCTCAGTAAGAACAGGTTGCAGGTTGGTTCTCTCGGGCCTTTAGGGCATCGGGTGCCTGTCCGTCTTAATGGGTTTTGAGGCGTGACAAAAGTGGTATCAGAGCAGGTCATCCTAGGGAGTCTACAAAGCCGTGTCTGTGTAGAGTCTTGCTTATGGATGTGTTGTGCACCACATTTATAAACAGGAGCTACGGGACATATAGGAGTTGTCTCATTTCTTTCATTTCTTAGATCGTGCGATAGAACTTGTGTTGTAGATGAATCATATCTAATTCCTCAATTGTTTTATTATAGCAAAGATGCCGATTACGAGAAGGAGTAAAAGTACTGGTAAACGAGTAGAAGTGGCTGCCCAAGAAGGGACCAGCCAACCACCACCAAGTCAAGCTGTTCAAAGTGGGGCTCAAGATGAGTCTCTATCACAGACTTCCTCGACGCCTCCATCTCCTGAAGAAATAAGGAGGGAAGATGAACCTCAGGAACCCCCTATTAATGCTACCGAGCAAGATTTGAGGAATGCAGTCCAATTATTGACTCGTATAGTTGCTGGTCATGGCCAAAGGCAAGAAGGTCCAGTTGCAGGTACTAGTGGTGTAGTTAGATCAGCTGGAACACGGATACGTGATTTTTTTAACTTGGACCCTCCATCATTTACCGGGTCAGATCCTAATGAAGATCCCCAAGACTTTATAGATCAAATCCAACGCACTTTGGATATTATGCATGTAAGTGGTAAAGAAGCACTTGAGCTAGCTGCATACAGATTAAAGGGTGTGGCTATATTGTGGTATGAAGCTTGGAAGCAATCTAGGGGAACAAATGCACCTTCAGCTATGTGGAAAGAGTTCAAAAAGGCATTCCTTGATCATTATTTGCCATTGGAGATCCGAGAGGCCCGTGCGGATCAGTTCTTAAACCTCCACCAAGGAAATATGAGTGTGAGGGAGTATAGTCTCAAATTTAATTCCTTGGCCAGGTATGCTCCTAATGTAGTAGCTACTATGGAGGATAGAGTTCATCGTTTTGTGGACAGGTTAGATTCATATCTGGTTAGAGACTGTACAATTGCTTCATTAAATAAAGATACGGATATAGCAAGGATGCAGGCTTTTGCACAAAAATTGGAGGATCAAAGGCAAAGAAGAAGAACACAAGAGTTGGAAACAGGGCATTCTAAGAGGGCCAGATCAATGGGGCAGTTTACACCATCCCAAGGTGAGTTTAGGCCTCGGTTCTCTAACAGACCACCTAGGCCATCATCTTTCTACTCTACAGCTAGTGCTCCACCACGGTTCCAAGGGTTTAGAGGCAATCAGTTTGGGCAAAGAAGTGAAAGCCAAGGCAGTCATCAAGAGCAAGGAAGTACGAGTCAATCAAGGCCTCCACGACAGCCTTGTAAATAGTGTGGGAGGAATCATCTAGGTGCATGCAGGTTTGGGACGGATGTTTGTTTTTGATGTGGCACACCAGGGCATATGATGAGAAACTGCCCTCATAAGGGAGTGGGTGGTGTTGTTCAACCAACTAGATCAGTTGTTGCGTCGACCTCATCAACCCCTTCTTTAGGTAGGGGACTACATATGCCTGCAGGTCGGGGTAGAGGAGCTAGGGGAGCAGCTAGTTCTAGTGGAGGTCAGAATCGCACATATGCACTAGGTGATCGACAAAATTTAGAAGCCTCGCCGGATGTGGTTACAGGTACATTGTCCATCTTTTCACATATTGTATATGCATTAATCGATCCGGGGTCTACACTATCATATATTACACCATTGATTGCTGGAAAGTTCAAAAGAACACCAGAATTATTAGCGAAGCCATTTGAAGTGTCTACACCGATTGGTGAATCTATTATAGCTAGGAGAGTTAATCGTAATTGCATTGTAACTGTTTGTGATCGCGATACATTGGCTGACCTTGTTGAGCTAGACATGGTAGATTTTGATGTTATAATGGGTATGGATTGGTTATCTTCTTGTTATGCCACGGTAGATTGCCGAACTAAGATAGTGCATTTCCAGTTTCCAAAAGAGGTAGTCCTCGAATGGAAAGGTAATATTGGGATGCCAAGAGGTAAATTTATTTCTTATCTTAAGGCAAAGAAGATGATTTCCAAAGGATACATATGCCATCTGGTTAGAGTGAAAAATGTAGATGTAGAGCCACCAACCCTTTAATCCATTCCGGTGGTAAATGAATTTCCAGATGTGTTTCCTGAAGATCTTCCAGGTTTGCCTCCAGAACGAGAAGTAGAGTTCGGTATTGATGTGCTTTCAGATACTCAACCTATCTCAATTCCTCCGTATAGAATGGCACCGGCAGAATTACGAGAGTTGAAGGAGCAGTTAAAAGACTTATTACAGAAAGGATTCATAAGGCCTAGTGTGTCGCCATGGGGAGCACCAGTTTTATTTGTACGCAAAAAGGATGGCTCATTAAGAATGTGTATCGACTACCGGCAGTTGAATAAGGTAACAATTAAGAACAAATATCCCCTCCCTAGAATTGATGATCTGTTTGATCAATTACAAGGTGCTAGGTGTTTTTCAAAGATCGACCTGAGGTCAGGTTATCACCATGTGAGGGTCAAGGACAAAGATATACCCAAGACAGCTTTCCGAACACGGTATGGTCATTTTGAGTTCTTAGTCATGTCATTCGGGCTAACAAATGCACCAGCAGCTTTTATGGATTTGATGAATAGGGTGTTCAAGCCATTCTTAGATGTGTTTGTGATAGTGTTCATAGATGACATTTTGGTGTATTCAAGATCGGAAGAGGATCATCCTAATCACTTGCGGCAGGTTTTACAAATTCTACGTGATCGTAAATTGTATGCAAAGTTCTCTAAATGTGAGTTCTGGTTGAAATCTGTGGCATTCCTCATATCGTATCCGAGGAAGGAATAAGGGTTGATAACCAGAAAATAGAAGCCGTGAAAAGATGGCCTAGACCTACAACGCCTACGGAGATCCGTAGTTTTCTTGGATTGGCAGGTTATTATAGAAGGTTTGTTGAAGGATTCTCTTCCATGGCTGCACCCTTAACAAAGCTAACACACAAAGGAACCAAGTTTCAGTGGAGCGATGAGTGTGAAAGAAGCTTCCAAGAGCTGAAGAGTAAATTAACTTCTACACCTGCGTTGGCACTTCCAGAAGGTACAGAAGGCTATGTAGTGTACTGTGATGCTTCGGGAGTGGGCTTAGGTTGTGTATTGATGCAGAATGGTAAAGTTATAGCTTATGGCTCAAGGCAGCTGCGGCCACATGAGAAAAATTATCCAACCCATGATCTAGAGCTAGCAGCAGTTGTGTTTGCTTTGAAGATATGGCGCCACTACTTGTATGGAGTTCATGTTGACATATACACGGATCACAAAAGCTTGCAATATATTTTTAAGCAAAAAGACTTAAATCTGAGGCAGCGAAGGTGGCTGGAGCTATTAAAAGATTATGACATTGACATCTTATATCATCCCGGTAAAGCTAATGTAGTAGCTGATGCTTTAAGCCATAAAATAATGGCAACCACTTATGGGAAGTCTATGGAAAGACAAGGAATGACTAAGGATCTTTCCCAACTAGCTAACTTGGGCGTTCGCCTTCTTGAATCTCAAGACGAAGGGGTAATTGTGCAAAATGCGGCAGAATCCTCATTAATAGTGGAAGTGAAAGAGAAGCAGTACACTGATCCAATTCTTTTACAACTTAAAGAGAATGTACTACATGGTATGACAAAGGCGTTTGAGCTTAAGCAAGACGGAGTACTTCGATGTCAAAACAGATTGTGTGTACCTAATGTAGATGAACTAAGAAAGAGGATCATGATGGAAGCACATAATTCAAGGTACTCTGTTCATCCGGGGTCAACTAAAATGTATCATGACTTGAAAGAAATGTATTGGTGGGGGAACATGAAGAAGAACATTGTAGAATTCGTGGCTCAGTGTCCAAACTGTCAACAGGTAAAAGTAGGACACCAAAAGCCCGGAGGTTACATGCAGCGTATAGAACTTCCAATTTGGAAATGGGATATGATCAACATGGATTTTGTTACTGGTTTGCCTCGCTCATTCTGGAAGTTTGACTCCATATGGGTAATAGTTGATAGACTTACCAAAGCAGCACACTTCTTGCCGGTGAAGACTACTTATACAGCTGAAGAGTATGCGAGGTTGTACATGAGAGAGATAGTTCGACTACATGGAGTTCCAATCTCTATAATATCGGATAGAGGAGCTCAATTTACAGCAAATTTTTGGAAGTCATTTCAAAAGAGTTTGGGAACACAAGTGAATTTAAGTACAGCCTTTCATCCTCAAACGGATGGTCAGGCAGAACGTACGATTCAGACACTTGAGGATATGCTTCGAGCTTGTATATTAGATTTCAAGGGTAGCTGGGATGATCACCTACCACTTATTGAATTTGCTTATAACAATAGCTATCATTCGAGCATTAAAATGGCACCTTATGAAGCTTTATATGGTCGAAAGTGTAGATCACCAATTGGCTGGTTTTGAAACGGGTGAAACTGTCTTATTTGGGCCAGATCTTGTTCATCAAGCTATGGAAAAAGTCAAAGTGATACAGCAGCGGCTAGAAACAGCTCAAAGTCGACATAAATCATATGCAGATATTAGAAGGAGAGGACTAGAATTTTCTATAGGGGATTGGGTGTTCTTGAAGGTGTCTCCGATGAAAGGGGTAATGAGGTTTGGTAAAAAGGGAAAGCTGAGTCCACGCTATATAGGGCCATATAAGATTATCCGAAAATTTGGCCAAGTAGCCTATGAGTTAGAGCTACCACAAGAGCTTTCATCAGTTCATCCGGTGTTCCATGTCTCAATGCTACGGAAATGCGTAGGTGACCCATTTCGTATTACTCCTACTGAAGACGTACAGGTTACAGGAGATCTCACTTATGAAGAAGTACCCATTGCTATTCTGGATCGACAAGTTAGGAAGTTAAGGAATAAAGAAGTAGCTTCTGTAAAAGTTCTATGGAGAAACCAACAAGTAGAAGAAGTTACATGGGAAGCAGAAGAAGCAATGAAATTGAAGTATCCTCACCTCTTCCACACTGGTGGGAATGATCAAAATGTTAGTGGAGGCATTGTCAAGTAAGTATAAGTCTATATGTTCAATGTGATTAATAGTAGTACTAGCTTAGGCTTGAACTTGTTTAGGCCGCACAACCATGCTAACATTCGAGGACGAATGTTCCAAGGGGGGAAGGATGTAACGGCCTGTATTTTTGTATGTGGTAGTTCTATTCATGCTATACTTGACATATACTTATAGTGTAGGTGAGGGATCATGTTTCTTACATGATTAGTGTTGGTTTAAACTAGCTTGGAAGGTGATAGCCTTGCACATTTTAGCATATGTATTGCAAGTTAACTCCGATGGAAAGTATTTAAGTAATTATAGTAAGGTGGTAATTGAGCTAGCAGCTGCATCACCTACTTGATCTATATTATAGTTAAAGGGCCCAAGTTTGATTGACCAGATTTAGGCTTATATTTAGGGGCTCATTTGAAGCCCAAAACCTATTAAAGAAAATGTGAATGAAAGAAGGCCCAACAGCCAAATCTGCCAATTGGCCATTATGGATAAAGCCCAAGTGAAACTAAGTAAGTACATGACCTCCTAAGATTTGTACCATGTTATTGGGCCAAGTGTGTACCACCTACTTGCACTAATCTGTCCCAAGCTGATTAAAAGAACAAAGGAAAAATGGACAGCCAAGGTCCAATAATATTAAGTCCAAAAGGGCCCAAGTTAAAAGGACAAGCAGGTGGGGCACCTACTTGACATTATATGGCCCAAAATTGGTCAAGAGTGTCGGCCATAACACCTCCTTTTTCAAAGAATAAGGATCAAGTCTTATTCTCCATTTTGAACTTGCAAAATTTCAGATTTTCTTAAGTTTCTTTCTTGGTCTCTCTTGGCTTCAATAAGCAGCCCTAAAACACCTTAGGGATTCTTGAGTGCTGTCTCATTTTCAAGAAAGAAGTTTGAAGGAGAGTTTGAATTCTTGAAGTACAAGTTTAGAGGATAAATTTCCAGAATTAAGGTAAGACTTCAACCCATTTGTTTTCCTCTCTTTGATCATGTTTGGATTGGAGAATTTTGTATATATTTATCAAGAATTCATGGATGATGATAAATCTTTGAGTCAATATTCTCCTATTATACTGAAAGATTTGAGATTGATAGTGGCTGCCTTATGAATATTGTTGTTGAGGGCAGTTTGAGTATCTTGGAAGATGATGTATGAAGTTGTATTAATGTGTGGAGTAAGGGTGTGGTGGTTCACCATTTATGTAAGGGTTGTATGGGCCTGATTTCCATCAAATATTTTTAGCTACTGTTTTGAAGAACCTTATTGTGATTAGCTGCTGATGTTAGCTTAATCATGACTTATGTTGTAGATTAGCACCCAATAAGGAAGGGTGAATCGTGATAGTGGTATTGGTCATAAATATAAGGTATGTAAGGCTATTCGATTCTATATCCTTTTGGCATGAAATCTGCCACCTGCAATTAATATCAATAAAGTGATTCTCATAAGTTCTATTTCTAGAAAAGGAAGCATGGTGGCAGCGTACTATCTCCAAATAGCTAACAATATTTCTTTCCCCATTCTAAGTACATGGAACTACTTCATTATATGTTCACTACTCTATACTTGTGTAATTTTCCCTTGTGCTGTTATAGAAATGGTATTTGCAAAAGAAAGTTTGATGAATCCTTCTCCTAAGCCAATTGAAGTCAATTGTGCCATTAAGGTCTTAAAGTAAGGTGTTGATGTTTCATAGCTCCTTATGTCATTGTTACTGCCTCAAAGTATTGTTTTCATGTATTCCACTACTGTTCCGTAATTTCATGTCTCCAAGATGATTATGACCACCAAATCAACATCTCAAAGTGTTACGATTATCCAATTTAACATCTCAAAAGAGTTATGAACTGATTAACAATAATCTCAAAGATTAAAGAATCTAAGTGAAGAAATCTATTTAATTAAGGGTGGCAAATTAAGGGCGAAAGCCTAGCATGGGCCGATCCCTATTGGTATAGAAAGGTGGCAGCTCAGGGGCGAAAGCCTAGCATGGGCCGATCCCAAGTTGTGTAATTATGAGGACCGCATCCCAGGGGTTAATACGCCTAGCATGGGTCATCCTCTTCTACCACTGATCAGCTGGTCACTTGTATCAGAATCCCAACAAAGATTATAACATACAAAGAAGGTAAAGAAAAGAATGTAGCTTACTTGATCCCACAAGAGTAAGCAAAGGTGGTCTTCTCTCCTAATCTATGCACTCATATGTTGCTACTTGATTTTCATTTGTGCCTTGTATTACATATAATTTTTGCCTTACATATTCAGTACATTTTTCGTACTGACGTCCCGTATTGGGGACGCTGCATTTCATACTGCAGGCTCAGGTACTCCAGCTAGTAGACCTCCTCAGTAGAAGCACTTGAAATTCTGCTACTTTTGGTGAGCTCCAAGTTGATTCGGAGCTTTATTAAATCCTTGGTAAATTCGTTTAATATTGTATCGTAGTTAAGGGTAAGGCGGGGTCTGTCCCGACCTACTCTAGTCTTCTATCTTTTAGAGGCTTTGTAGACGTATATACATGGTTCAGTTATGTCTTAAGTAGTTGTGGTCTAAACGGCCAAGTCTTGTATATAACTTTTGGACCTACTTACGTTGGTTTATATCGCTGCATCCAAAGTTAACTTGTCTCAATTGTTATAGTATATGCTCAGTAAGAACAGGTTGCAGGTTGGTTCTCTCGGGCCTTTAGGGCATCGGGTGCCTATCCGTCTTAATGGGTTTTGAGGCATGACAAACACCGTATTCATTAAGTTAGGATCCTTTATTAGTCGAAAAGACATAATAATAAATTTATAATGACCATATCGAATCCTTATAATTGTCTTCAGAATGTTACTATCTCTGAATCTAAGTTGAGGATTGTCAGATATGAGGTCTATCTTAGAAAAGCAACTAGCACACTAAAGTTGGTTGAACAAGTCATCAATTCTAGGGATATACTATTTGTTCTTGATTGTGATTTTTTTCAACTGCTGGAAGTTAATGCAGATTTGGAGAGAACCGTCTTTCTTTTTCACAAACAACATTGGAGAACCCCATGGAAAGATACTAGGTCTGATTAAGCCCTTATCTAGAGCACCCCATGGAATGATACTAGGTCTGATGAAGACCTTATCTAGAAGGTCTTCCAACTTTTTTTTTAATTCCTTAAGCTTGGTTGGAGCCATTATGCAAGGAGGAACCAAAATGGGTTAGGATATCTGGAAGGATCTATTCTGAAGTTTATTTCCCTTTGAAGAGAAACTCCAGGAAGACCTTCTAGGAAAAACTTTTGGAAATTCATTTACTACTAGGACTAACTCAAGAGTTGGGTTTCAGAGTTTGAATCCTTAACACGAACAAGATATAGATATACCCTTTGGAAATCATTTTTCTAGCCTTAAAGTAGGAGTTGAATCAACCTATATGCACTGAGCAACTACCTTCTACTCTAAGAGTGGTTCATTTGGAAACAAAAACTGAATGATCCTAATTCTACAATTCTGAGGCATAATATGAATGTAACCAATCTATTACTAGAATGATATAGAAATCTAGGGGTGTCTAAATTGAGCCCTACATAGGTAACCCGTAGCCCGCCCATAATTTTAATGGTTGGGCTTAAGATAATTTGAATTGAGTTCAATCTCTACCTTTAAGTCTTAAAACATTTTAAAAGAATCCTCAGTTGAGCCCAATTTAATCTCCAATTTCAACGCATTTTAAGACTCGTTATTTTCATTGATGTAATGTATGTTACTATATTAAAGGTATAAATTACTATTTATTTTATATCTTTTAGGATTTATCTATCCATTTGTAACTTCTATTTTTTTCAAATTCTCTTGAGTTGAAATTCTAATTGTGGTTATAAAACTTATATAACAATATATTAAAATTATTGAGATTAAGAGGGTCTAATTGGGTGGGTAAAGACCCAACCCGCTTTTAAGTGTGACGACCCAAAGTACCCCCTAAAAGTTATGGCACTCTTGAGTGGTTACGCAGCGTACTTGACCTCTCAGAGGTCTAGTACAAGCCCTTAGACATCATTCATTGCATACATGTATTAAAAGTAGTGCGGACTTAAAAATTTTCACACGAATAATATTTTAAAACATTTTTAATAGAAAACATAAGAAATAAGGCTAAGTATCAACATACGCTAATCTTAGACTCAAGAATAATTAAGACACGGCCCATAAAATCGAAATATAGAAAACTTAGTCTATTACAATACTTTTAATGAAAGAAATCTAAAGATAGTAATGTCCTTGAATCAAGTGAGGACATACCCCAACTTTGCTTGAAAGAGCCCTAGTTTCCAAGGTTTGCTTCAAGACGCTTCTCACCTTCCACCAACAACTTTAGATATAGAGAAAGTGTGTGAAATTAGTACAATGCATGTATTAAGTATGGCATAATGCATAAAATCATGATAATAGGGACATTTGTATAAATATGCGCTTTTTGAGTAAAACATCATATCATAATATAGAAGAACCACATGTCATGCCAACTCCACATATAAGCCACATATCACAAGACAACATCAAGAACACTTCAAACACATAAACATGAGACCCTCCTACCAAAGGTGATTCTAAGGCTCACTTGAGTGAATTATGAAGCGACCGCTTACACAATTCCTTCACCCACACCATAAAAATCCTTTAGACTACCTAAGATAAGACTATTCCCATTTCATTAATTAAATACCCTACCTACAATTAATCTCGGACTCACCTAAGTAAGACATGAAGAGACCATTTAGATGCCCCCTCCATACCTTAACTAGGCAATCCTTAATGCTACTCTAGATAAGTACTCATTCATTAACATGCTTTTTAGCTTAAGTCATTATCTTCATTAGTACATTTAAGAGAATTCCACAATCAAGTACATTCACATAATGGTCTTGGAGAAGACCTAGGGTACTCACACACTAACATCTTCAAAGCCTAATTGTGCAATGTCTAGATAGTGTCCCATTCCACTACCTAAGCTTCATAGTACTTATCCAACACTAGTATGTATACATATGATGAGAATATACAATAACCGACATAGACCATACTAGCTATGCATGGAATTCGGAGTCATAACCTACTCCAATAAGGGTGTTCTACTTTCCAATGGTAAAACTAGGACACAACCCATGTAGGCACATGGTTAAGGAATATCAAGGGTTTCTTTGTTCTCTAATGTCATCTTAGTTATAGCAACTTCCCAATCATACTCACTCGGTGCTAACCTTTGTTTTCATAGAGTATTTCAATAAAGTATCATATGAAGGGTACATAACATATTCATAACCTAATCACATTACACCTTACCAAAGAGGGTCCACTAAGGCTACTTACAATGGTTAAGAGGATAGCTCAATGAATTCCTAAGGATGATTTCATGTCATTCCAGCTAACCACCCTTAAGTCCATCATTTACAAAAGAAGGATAACATTACGGCTTTCAACTTCAAGGATATCATAAATTTCCATCTAGGTTGAAGGTTCCACATAAAGGACCTTCTTAACTATGTTCAAGGTCAAATGTCATCACACATACAAGACTAAGAAGCTTTAGCATACTAAGTCAAGAATCCATATTGTCACACCCGGATTCTGGAATCCGAATATAACCGGCATCGTTAACCTCTCAGAGGTCGCAGACAAGCCTCTTCTTAGCTTTCATCACAATCATAAAGTTAAATTTGTGGAAAATTTAAAATTTTTTAATACTTATCGAAGTATACATAGACTTCATATAGTACTGCATAAGAGTGATATTCTATTAGCTCAAACTAAACAACCATCTATTAAAGATTAAACAATTGAAATAAATGATCGTAATAGTAATAATAATAGTTTGCCAATTGGCATTATTACAAACGCTTGAATAAATACTTTAAAGGAAATGCTAGGGACATTAGTCACTAGATATATCTATTGTACTAAGCTAGAATAATAAAGTAGCATCCTCGAACTCAAGAGGACCTACCAAAGTCTGGAGATCGCTATTCCAAACTGCTTCGTCGGACTTCAACCTTCTTGAGAACCTGCGCCTATAAAAATAGTATATATATGGGGTTAGTACACACTTGTACTAAGTATGGGTGTATGCACATAAACACATAAGGACTATGCATGAACAAGGAAAGCTCTTCCTAAAGCAATATGTCTTTTCTGGAAAGTTAATTCACTTTACTTTCTTAAATTGTTACTTGTGATTTATGATACGAATATGACACGTTCTTATGCAATTAAGGCATACAACTCGTTTTCTATATGAACATAAGACCTTGGAATCATGAATATAATTTTAGAACAACTTAAACAAACGTTTATTAATTTGCTCCTTAGGGCGAGAGTTCACTTCTTCAGACTTAGTTTATTTTTTAATCTTTTCTTCTTTCTGTTGTGTAGTTCAATGACCTCCTTTACTCTTATGTTTTACTTACAAGTGCAATGATTCATTGTATTCCCATACCTACAATGAATCGAGTAAGCAATTCACAAGACTAAGAAAATGATTTGGCTACATTACTTACAAGTTAGATTTCTTTACTCTTGTTAAATGTGGATAAATATATTTATAAGCCAATCTTTATTGGCTATGCCCATTAATTGGTTGTTAACCTAATATAATAATCTTTGAGGCATGTAATCATATTCCACTATTGGCATAGACCACTAACTTGTTGTTCTTATCAAACACTGGTGATTGATGTTCTTAAGCTCTTACTTTACTTAGTTTACTATGAACTTATGATTCTACTTCTTTGCTGTGTTGTTCACTTTGAACATGCTACTTTATTCTTTCTTACTCTCTTAAAGAACTCTCTTAGCATTTACGAAAGTAGATCATGCGAGCTACATGAAATCCAGTGTCTCCCCCACCCCGAAAAGAGGTGATTCACCTATTAAGGTGAACCAAGTTTTGTGTCTACCCCACACTGAAAAGGGGGGTTCACCGGCTAAGGTGATACCGTGTCTGTGTCTTCCCCACACCGAAAAGGGGGGTTCATGGCTGTAGTGAACCGGATACTTTCCTGAGCTATAATCGACATAGATCATGTGAGTTAAACATAAAATATGGTGTCTCCCCCACACCGAAAATAGGTGGAATCACCGGCAAGGTGAAACCGAAACTTGCTAATGTTACTAGTAGGCGGCATCCACTATCTAGTTTCCCCTATGTTGGCAACATAGTTCTAAGACTAGGAGACGTACGGAGACCCTAGTCCACCGGGGTGGTGATCTCATCTCATGAGACTTACATGTGCTATCACAAGCTCATTGCTAGTCTATCGGTGCTAAGCTCAGATTTTATCTTATTATCTTTTAGAGTTGACTCAAACATTATGGAAGCTTGCTTCTAGTTATGAGGTTTACTTAACTCTATGAATGACTGGTCATCCCTCTCTTTACTTGATGAATATGATCTTAAGTCTTTACATTATCATCATGGTGCGAGTGAGACTTGTCTCACGGACTCTGGCACCCTTTTATGTGAGTATTTTGGACATAACAATTAAGTGTATTTGAGACTTGTCTCACTTATTTTAACACTATATATTAGGTCAATATCATAACTTATGCTTTTAGTTATTTCTTTACTCACCTTAACTTGTTCACGCTAATTGTTAATCTTGTATCATTCTTTATGATAATTATAATCTCTTATACAATGCTATTACGTTCACAAGTTTGTGTGGATAGGGTATGTTGGGACTTGTCCCTTTGATTGGCAGACCCTATGTTATGAGTTCATTGAGTTAAGATTGGAATGACTTTGCATCTTTTGGATTTATTATTGCTAGCCAATTTGTTGGCACAAAATCAAACTATGCTATTATCACTAGCCATACCGATTTCTTCATAAATACATTATGGTAATCCTAACATGTTAAACAAGCCAACTTTTAACCTTTGATTAACATATAAAACAATCCCATGAATAACACATAACAATCCCATATTCTCGAACACAAGTAGGCATTATAACATTCAACGTTCATGTAAATAACACCCTAAGTATGCGGATCTAACATGTATATTTAATTTGACATATAAATCACTAAAACATACACATAATGATTAGTTAACACCACATACAAACAACAATGCATTGAGAATTACACTACTAATACTAAAAGAATCGGAAACCGGGAGATCTAGGGAGATGAACATGTGATTCATTGGGAACAACCCTAGTTTCGATATTCTTGAAGTAAAAACGTTTGAAAAGCCTCTTGGAGAAAGAATTCCAGGAGAGAAAACCCATACCTTATTGTAGAATTAAATCTACGAAGATCACCTTGCACTTTGTACGAAGACCTTGAAGAACTTGCTTGAAATCGTCTAGGGTTTCTAACGTTTTTCTATTATTTTTAGTTGCAGCATTTTATGATGAATAACGAGTCTAAGTCTTTAAGAACTGAATGTTAACTAATTCAACTTGGACTATATAACCTAATTAAGTCAGACCAATTAGCTAATTACAAAAACGCCCTTCCTAACTTGACTAGAATTAAAAGAACACTTTGACTTAACCGAAATCTGGAATTTTCTTAGTGGTTTCGGTTTTGACCAATTAAATTAATTAATTAAGTTTCTAAATTAATTAATTAGGTAAATTAGGGTAATTACTAAAGTACCCCTAAGTTGTTAGGACCATAACCAATTAGCTAATTACCAAAATGCCCCTCCTAAATTGACTAGAAATAGAAGAACGCTTGACTTAACCGAAATCTGGAAATTGCTTAAGGGTTTCAAATTTGACTATTTAAATTAATTAATTAAGTTGCTAAATTAATTAATTAGGTAACCTAGGGTAATTACTAAAGTACCCCTAAGTTGTTAGGATCATAACCAATCCTTTAGACCATCCTAGGTTAGGTAATAGGTTGTCTCTTACTTGCCTTAACCGAAATCTGGAAATTGCTTAGTGGTTTCGGTTTTGTCTATTTAAATTAATTAATTAAGTTGCTAAATTAATTACTTAAGTAACCTAGGGTAATTACTAAAGTACGCCTAAGTTGTTAGGACCATAACCAACCATTTGGATCATCCTAGGTTAGGTACTAGGTTGTCGCTTTCTTGACTTAATCAAAATCTGGAAATTGCTTAGTGGTTTCGGTTTTGTCCATTTAAATTAATTAATTAAGTAACCTAGGGTAATTACTAAAGTACCCCTAAGTTGTTAGGACCATAACCAACCCTTTGGACCATCCTAGGTTAGGTACTAGGTTGTCTCTTACTTGACTTAACCAAAATCTGGAAATTGCTTAGTGGTTTCGGTTTTGTCCATTTAAATTAATTAATTAAGTTGGTAAATTAATTAATTAATTAACCTAGGGTAATTACTAAAGTACCCCCAAGTTGTTAGGACCATAACCAACCCTGTGGACCATCCTAGGTTAGGTACTAGGTTGTCTCTTAGTTAGTTACACGGTTTAGTGTCACCCGACTAGGTCTTAGGTTGTCGGGTCCCTTAGTTAGTTATTTTTGGTTGGTCCTAGGTTAGTTAGTTAGTTAGGTCAGTTAGTTAGGGTCTAGGACTGGTTAGGAAGCTTGGCCCCACGTAGCTGGACCCGGACGTGCGCCTGTCCCCCAACCTCTCTAAAGTAACCTAGGGTAATTACTAAAGTACCCCTAAGTTGTTAGGACCATAACTAATTAGCTAATTACCAAAACGCCCCTCCTAAATTGACTAGAATTAGAAACACGCTTGACTTAACCAAAATCTGGAAATTGCTTAAGGGTTTTGGTTTTGACTATTTAAATTAATTAATAAAGTTACTAAATTAATTAATTAGGTAATCTAGGATAATTAATAAATTACCCCTAAGTTGTTAGGACTATAACCAATCCTTTGGACCATCCTAGGTTAGGTACTAGGTTGTCTCTTACTTGCCTTAACCAAAATATGGAAATTGCCTAGTGGTTTCGGTTTTGTCCATTTAAATTAATTAATTAAGTTGATAAATTAATTACTTAAGTAACCTAGGGTAATTACTAAAGTACCCCTAAGTTGTTAGGACCATAACCAACCATTTGGATCATCCTAGGTTAGGTACTAGGTTGTCTCTTTCTTGACTTAATCGAAATCTGAAAATTGCTTAGTGGTTTCGGTTTTGTCCATTTAAATTAATTAATTAAGTTGTTAAATAAATTAATTAAGTAGCCTAGGGTAATTACTAAAGTACCCCTATGTTTTTAGGACCATAACCAACCCTTTGGACCATCCTAGGTTAGGTACTAGGTTGTCTCTTACTTGCCTTAACCGAAATCTGCAAATTGCTTAGTGGTTTCGGTTTTGTCCATTTAAATTAATTAATTAAGTTGATAAACTAATTAATTAAGTAACCTAGGGTAATTACTAAAGTACCCCTAAGTTGTTAGGACCATAACCAACCCTGTGGACCATCCTAGGTTAGGTACTAGGTTGTCTCTTAGTTAGTTACACGGTTTGGTATCACCCGACTAGGTATTAGGTTGTCGGGTCCCTTAGTTAGTTATTTTTGGTTGGTCCTACGTTATTTAGTTAGTTAGGTCAGTTAGTTAGGGTCTAGGACTGGTTAGGGAGCTTGGCCCCACGTGGCTGGACCCGTACGTGCGCCTGTCCCCCAACCGCTCTAACCGAATCGGTTAGAGTGGTCCCTTGGCCTGTTTGCACATGTTCTTGCACATGTGTTGCGTGCACTTTCCTAACTAACTCTTCTGGAAGGTTCATTTGGAGTGTTTACTTATTGTCCCAAGGATCCTCACTATGTCCTTGGGAACTACTTAATCTACATGATCATTTTAAATAGTTATGTGCTATGGTAGTAGGCTTGACACTTGCATGCCTAGTACCTAATGTGTATATTGGGCATATATGAAGAATATAGTTATTTTAGCTTAGGGTCTTCATTGCAAGTACAACTTCTAAACAAGGTTGGATTATATTATGCTTACTTGGGTATATATAGAAATTGGCTAACACCCCTTAGCCAATTTTCTATACTATGCCTAATATTTCTCAATATTGGGCATTGGGATGCCTATGTACCCCCAATACGCATTCTTAAAGACCTGCTAGGCTCTTCACTAGACATGTAATTTTCTAGAATGTTACACATATTCACATTTTATATGTATCGAAGTAAGGGACACAAGTCTACCAAACAAGACACACATACTTCACCATATCACATATAGCATATCATTCAAAAAGCACATAGGGACAACCAATGTCAACTATAAGTCACCCTATTCACTACTATAGTATCATCAATAGAAGTCATTACAAGTCTCATATCAGGGGCGGACCCACATGGGGCTGCCCGGGTGCTCGAGCACCCATTAAGCTCGTATCGAACTATGTATATTTATATCAAAATTAAGGTAATATCATATAAAATAAAAGTCGAGCACCCAATAAACAAATGTATTAGTTGGCATGGTGGTTGGAAATGGGTTCTCAAGGTCTTATATAGCTCAAAAATGTATAGGTTCAATTCCCCGTAATTACATTCTTTTTATTTTATAAAATCAACTCTTTTCTTTCTACCTTTTCTTTTTCCCCCTTTCACGAATTGTCCTACTTCTAATTTTTCTAAAACAAAATTCTTTTTTCAAGATTATTTTTCTTTTTGATTTTTTTTTCTTTCTACCTTTTCTTTTTTCCCCTTTCACGAATTGTCCTATTTCTAATTTTTCTAAAACAAAATTCTTTTTTCAAGATTATTTTTCTTTTTGATTTTTTTTGCTATCTTATATAAATATAATTATTTTTCTTTTGACAAGTATTAAATTTATACATTTATATTTATGATCGATAGTTTAAAAAGTAACCTCGATTTTAACATCTTGAATCGTTTACTTCTCATGTCTATTATGTAACTTAATCTCCAAAAAAATATAAACAGTCATGATCTTCCATTACTATTAACTTTTTCTTCTCATCAGTCTAATTACGAAAAATAAAAGGGAAGGAAAAAATTTTTGTTCTAGCGCCTTTATTTCAATTTTCCAATTTAAAAGCGAAAGAGTCTTCCTTCTGTTGATTTGCCTTTTTGGTAAGTACAATTGTATGTGAAAGTATATTGTTTCTCCTCCTTTTTTTCTTGAACCAATCCAAATATTTTGATTGTCTATTGCATTGAAAAAATAACACCTATGTTGACGAATTTTAGCTTGCAGTTACACTCTTTGGTTGATATAAGTTGAAAATAGTGAGCACCCATTGTTGTAAATTTCTGGATCCACCACTGTCTCATATAATCCATCAAGAAACATATACTTCAACATCAAGTAATACACATAACGACTTCACTATAGCCTACTAAGGACACATATCATCAACTAGAAGAACTAATGCTTTGACTTCACATATACACATAAGTCATCAAGACCTTCACAATACTGATATATTCAAGTTATAACATGATAAAGCCATAATTCATAAAGTAATGCCGACGAGGCCACATTGTTTCACAATTCATAAAATAATGCCGACGAGGCCACATTATTCACAAGTATAACACATAAGCACCGCCACCATAAGTGGACCATACCAACCATCATCATCATCTAACACCTATACTACAATATATAGAGAAATTTATGTCAACATACCACCATTCCAATCTCACAACCCCAATCATAGACAATTCAACCAACTCAATATACAAAGGCTCTTACCAATAGTCGTAGTCACCAATTCAATTCAATAATCACAATATACTATGAATCAAAGATAATACATATGAATTCATCAATTTAGGACAGCCTACTTACAATTCTAGCATGATTCTTTCATAAAATAATAGCCCTAATCAAACTACACAAGAACTCAATAGTATAGAGACATGATAAAACCACCCATAAAATAGTCAAAACTAGGGTTTCATGATTTGAATGGGTTGATAGAGTTTTTAGTCTAAAATCATCAAATTAGAATCAATTCAATAATAATACATTGATTCCAGACGTTTTATGCAAGAACGCATGGCTAGATCACAAACTAGGAAAATTAATCTTTTGAAAAGATCTTGGAAATCACTTTGAAGATTGGATCCTTGAAGAAAAGCGATTCAAAGATGAAAACCATACCTTAATTGTAATGAAAAGCCCACAAAATTTATGGAGAGAAACTTAGAAATCTGTCTTCTTTCTTGGAGCTTCAAAGCTTCATCAATAGAGGTTTTTGGAGAGAAGACATGGAGAGGTTTTGTTTTGGACTTGAGGGTTTTGATTTGAATGGTGAATCGGGGTTAAAAAAGGTTCAATAACCGCCTATAATTAGTCCCCAAAATACCCAAAAGACTCCTGCACTTATAGGACCTTTAAACCAAGTCAAACTCAACTTAAAATTTTGGAACTTTCGTCGGGAAACATGTCCGCGACGCGGAGCTGCTCCCGCATGATTTTTGATATTAAATTCCAAAATAGTAGAGTCTGCCTTGTGTCTGCGACGCGGAGCAACTTTTGGCTTTTTGTGGGTCAAGTCTGCGATGCAGACTGGTCCCCTCAATGCCTAAGTTGTTGCTGCCTTGGCAGCTTTGCTCGCTCAAGGCTTGGTCCTCCTCAAGGACCCCTATGGCCGTCCTTGGGGAGTCGTGCTTGGATGTTTCCACCTCAAATACTCTTGTATACATGTTAGAAACCTGACACATCAATGTGAACCCCAAACAACACATAATACATGCCAAGACACACTAGGACACGCAAGCATGTCTCAAGGAAAAACTTTCGAACGTCTTTGATGTCCTTGGACGTTTGACCTCCAAACATCTCCAAACTTTACACACTGCCTATAAACACTATAATTAACTCTTTTAGGTCTTAATAAACTCATTACACACTTTTTAGGCTCTAGCTTAACCTAGCTCATTTTGAGGATGTAACATTAAGCCTATTTGAGTAAAGACCATTTGAGCCCAAAGTAAACCTGGGCAGTTCAGAACCCATCACAAGTTCCATTTTAACTCATTTTAATATATCTAATTTCAACACAACCCGCCCATTTAACACCTCTATTGAAATCTACCATTTCTAACTCTACAAGATCAGGTGAGGTGACTTTCTCAGAGATTGTGACAGGGCAATTTTTGTATACTCGTGTAGCAATAACTAGGTCATCAACTGGAGAATAGAATAAGAAGGGTTCTGAGAGAGTTTCTAGATGGACAACAAAGTTTATTACTATATATGGAGTTATAAAAGACATTGTAGCCCTTCGATCTAGCAATGCATAAACATGTAAATAAAATACTAGTAATGTACCAATGACCATATTAGGAGAATATTCCTAGTCCTGGAGAGCCTACAGGATAATAATCGGGTTACCAGAATATACCAGAAAATAATGTGAAAGCGAAAATATAAGGATTAAAGACAGAAATTGAAAGATATGTGAAATTCAAGAATAAAACCCCCAATTTTCAAATAAAGTACTAAGAACCCTAATTGATCTTTCTATTCAGAATTAGCGAATTAGACTAATTATGATACTGATAGATTCAATTAAAGAAATTAGATCAAAAGTGATGCAGGCCCTTATTACGAAAAAACTAGAGACAATATAGTATAAGACTAATTACCTTCTTTAATTTATGAATAAGAACCAAAGATATCAAGTTAAAGAATTAATCTCTCCTCTTACGAATCATTCTTGTAAGGTTGTAAATAAATTCCAAGACAAAGATGTAAAGAAGAGAACTCACAATTAATAATAATGTTATCTCTTAAAAATAATAAAATCAACCCCTATATATAGGTAAAACCTCTCCTAAATAGAATAGTATATAAATCCTACTTTTATGGAAACTTAAACTAGGAAAACTTTAAACTAGGTAGCTTTTAAACTAGGAAACTTTAAACTAGGAAATAAGAAAACATTAAACTAGAAAAACTTTAAACTAGGGAATTTTTAAAATAGGAAATTTGACTTTAAGCGTTCAGCATTTTGGACTCTTTCATTGGGCTTCGTGCGAGCCAATATTCTTTCTTTTGGGCTTGAATTTTGACACATATTTCGTGATAAAGATATTCTTGATTTTTTATTGAAGCCCGTCAACTTTAGTACAAGTAGGCTGACATGGATGCAATCATTCCCCTCTTCTTGAAAACAATTTGTCCTCGAATTTAAATCTCTCAAAATTGCATTAGCAAACAACATCTATTACTCGAAAGGTACAATGGTAGGAACAAGACAAGATAGTGTCCATGTGTCCACTTAACTCGATTAATCCTAGCATGTATAGATACACCCTTATAAAGCATGTGAACATAATCATCCCAATAGAAATTTCTCCTACTTGTATAAACACAACGAACTCTTTGTTTAGATGCCAGAATGATACATGCAACTTCAGTTTGGCTCTATCAATTAAGTTCTCCACTGGGCATGACAAAGACAATATGAAATCCCTATCAAACTGAACACTTATATGGGTCAGGTATGGTACATATGGATACATTTTAGTGACTTGTTGCCCTCCTTGACATTACGGCTAAGCGTCCTACCTCTTTTATTATCTATTATGCCCTATTTTCTCTTTTCTTATCATCTTTGCCTTGTTTTCTCCTTTCTTTCTCTTTTGTGGAAGTGACTCTTATTTTTTATTTTTTTTGTTCAACACTCTTTTTCTCATTGTTTAATGTCTTTCTTTCTTTTTCTTTCTTTACTCAATTGAATATTTTTGACTGAGTCACTTCTCTTGTTCAGTGTTTCTTTTCTTTTCCACATTACTCTTTTCATACCCACTTTTCAGGACATCACTCATGATAGCCACCCTCAACTTATGGCTTTGCCATGATTCGAGGTACACAATATCCAAGGTTGGGTCAGGGCCAATACGAGGTCAGTTTCTGCATTAGACACCCTCAACTTATGCTTTTGGCCTAAGTTGAGGTGCACATGTCCAAGGAGGGACCAGGTCCAACACATTATACCCATAGAAGAGGAGTTGGTGAAGAAAAGAAAGGTCTATTATAAGCTCAAAATATTTGGATCAAAAAGGGATAACAATTTCATTTGGTTCTCTTTGTTTTAGGCTAGATATTTCCTAATTGAACAAGGGCCTATGATCCTTTCCTAAATGTCTAACACAAATTCCTTTTGCAGGACTAACCGGGTAAGTTCTAGCTAGGTACGAACAGTGGAACAATCAAATTTCCTCACACTCTCTTGACACCTCGTTACCCTATCAGATTATCGGACACCTAGTATGAGTGTTAGATTGAGGGTTATGCAGTGGTGCATCTCTATGTCATGATTAGAACCAACACATTCAACTTCTTTACACCTATTAATGCAAGCATTTTCTTAGAACGGGATATCATTTAAGTTTAGCCATCATGCTTCATATTTCACTTTCATACTGTGTACAAGTTACGACATGTCGATTTAATAGTAAAATAAACAGTCTCTTGGGGCAAAAAAAAAAACGCGCAAGAAAACCCCTAAGAGAGGATCGTGAGTTGGGCTACTCAGACTTCACCCAATCACTCACTTTCCATTTACCCCACCCCCAACAAAAAAAGCATGCAATTGTCCCCAATGCATAAGAAATACAAAGATAAGGTGGTAGGTGAAGCAAACCTGAGGCGCATAGCGCCGATGATCAACAAGTAGGCGGGTTTGATTTCCCGGAACCCGCACCCTCAGTAGTAGGGACACCCTCAGTGGTGCCCTCAGCAATATCTGCACCCTCAGTGGTGCTCCTCTGAACAGCTTCCAATCTGGAACTAGATGCCCCAGCATCCAACTCTCGAGCCCTCATCTGACGGGCCTCCTCATCGACCAAAGAGGCTCTCCTCGCAACCTCCATATCCGTCTGTTCCTTCTTCCTAGCACGAGCATCCTCACTCTCACTGGTGCGGCTGGAATGGTGCCTCTTGGCACGCTCACGTGGCTCAGGCGGCAGTACAGTGGTGGTAGTGAACAGTGCAGTAAGCATTGTGTCCTACGCGAGCTGCACAGGTGCGCTATCAGTCTCGGGTCCCCTCATCTCAAGTATACCATCCACGTCTACCCGCAGACTCGCCACAGCCTCCTGAAGAGTCATCAAATCAATGGTGGGGGCTGGACGGGCTAGAACTCTCAGCTCAAATGCATCGAGGCGCTGGTGGACCGCCTGAATCTTCCGCTTCGTCTGCTGAGCCACCCTCTTCTCAATCCGGTCCTCAGCCTCGGCAATAAATCTCTGCATCCAAGGCTAGATGTGGTGCAGCAAGGTGGACATCTGGGCCTCTAACTTCTGGACCCTAGCTATCGGGACCAGTGTTGCTGAAAGAGGAGTAGACCAGGAGGAACTGGGTGACCTACTAGTGCCAGGGGCAGACTCGACCGGGTGGTATCCTTGAGCTCTGAAGCGGCATGATCAACCCCTTGGGCTAACTCCACCGTCTCCGCCAAGTTCTCACTCAGCGGCTGCAAATCAACTCGGGGCCCTCTCCGTGGTGCCGCCACATTGGCCTCATCCCTGATGAGACCGATATCTATAATCCCGGTCGATGTACGGAGGATATCAAGATGCCAAATGCTCACTCCAACATCCCTGCATAACTGAAAAATCTTGCACGTGAATGGGTGTGTGGTAGAGGCCTTAAAATCCCTCTTATGTTTAACGTAGATCAACAACTTCACGAAGTTGATATCCAACTCGGCTACCAGTGCTGCTACCAAGACCGCTCTATCCCAAATAAGTATATTATCTGCTTCCATGGGGGATAGGCGGTGGCGGACTAACATCCATAAGAACATGGCTGCAAAAGTGAGGTTGGCCTTCTTGATAAGGCCTCTGGGGTCCAACACCCAGTCTGCTCCCTCACTGTCAATGGAGATCTGCTGTGCAGTCCACCTGTTGGTGGAATCTCTCTGATATTTGCTCTGCTGAAACTGTCCACTCTTGACCATGTCCCACCTGTAATCGAACTCTGGGGTGACGGGAACCCTCGCGGCATCAGTGGAATCACAGTACAGGAAGCGGCGGATGGAGGTAGAAGAAATGTCCACCCGGTAGCCTCTAACTAAGACCTCTGTGAGTGGGTCATGTTTTGCGGGGTTCGACCACCTGTATAGAGCACCTCGTAGAGTCGCCACGTATGATGCATAGAACTCTCGTACAATCTCCTCACTATATGACCCCACACTCCTCGCCATCCACTCGAGCCTGTGGCGGGTAAATAAGATATGCACCGCAAGGACTGTGTGCAGGCTACCTGTAACAACTCGTCGCTCGACTTTTACCAACCGAGTCATCACCCCCTTTTCATTCAACACCTTGGCATCCCGGTAGACTTGGTACTAGCCATCTATGCACCACCGGTTGGGCTCATCTAAAACCGGTGCAGGGACCTCATGCAGGGGTGCCGGAGTAGACTCCAAACTCTGAGCCTCATCAGACGAGGCATGGCGGGATGGAACATCTGAGAGAGTGGCTCCCAGTGATCCAGAACCGGAGGCAGTGGCCTCATTCAACCCTATAGAGTGGGCCGACTCTGAATCGGAAGCCTCTTCGGAGCGAGACACTCCCTCAAAACCCGAGGCAGACCCATACGGTGTGCCAGTCAGTGTGCGCTCCTCATCAGACTGGGAGGCAGTGACTACGATGGGCGCCACCTTCTTGGGGGTGCCTCGGGTGGCTATAGCAGCTGGTGTAGGGGTCCGGGTGCCAGGGGGCATGTATTCTGGATCTTGCTCATCATCGGACATGCCTATCAACCGCCAGGAAGGTGCCACAGAGTTGGACCTACCCCTAGAATAGACGATGTCTGGTTTTGGGGCCATAAGTACCTGAAAAGCCCCTTGTTAGTCTCAATGTAATCAAACTATACAAGAAAAATGATCAGAACAGATCCTGGATACACAAGACCCAGGCCACTGCAGAATTGCAGAAATGGGGGATGGGCACTATTGATGGCCCGTCGAGGAATCGATGGTCCGTTGATAGTGTCCGTCGGTGGACACTTAGCAAATTTTAGAAGTCTACATTCGACAGACCTCTCAATTAGAAATGACGGACGTGCAGAACGGCCCGTCGATCAATCCACGAACCGTAGTCCACTTCCGTCGTCTGACACTTAGAATAATTCAAAATTTCTCAGGAATCACAGTTTTAGTTAGAAATGACGGACATGTAGAACGGCCCGTCGATCAAATGACGGACCATAGTCCACTTCCGTCGTTCCAAAGTTCAGCAGATTTAGAGGTTAGACATCGACGGACCCCATCGATGTTCCATCCATCAATCGACAGTCTGTAGACGGGGTCTCGTTCTGTTGGGCAGAGACAGGCTTTTAGGACTTGGTTTTAACCCCACATATGGACAATTGCAAGCACAGCAGAAGTTCACCCAACACGTAAAAACAAGTATAAGACCAATTCGTCATCCTTAGGGCTTTGATTTTGCAAAGTTCGATCACGAATTCTACTAGACTATCACGCCCTAAGTTGGAAAATCAACAAGCATATTGAATTTACACATATTCCACCCCCAACCCATACACTTTCTATCATTCTAAGGGACATAGAACCCAATTTTAAAAAGCTTAACATGCAATTTTGTCCCTAAGTCAAGACCCACATACAATATATTTGTTTCCAAAAGCAAATGAACGAGAATTTATTAGGCAAAGGAAAGTGAAATACCTGTAACTGTAGTAGAGTGAATGAGTGGGTGATCTTGCAACAGCTAACCTACGTGCCGCCTTCGAACACCGACCGGAGAAACAATGGAGTTGGAGGAGAAACTGGAGAGGTTAGGGTTTTGGGATTTCTGGGAGTTTGGGAGGTTTGGGATTTTGAGGAAAATGGAAAGGAGTGATTGTGGGAGTTAATGGAGAAATAAGGGAATAAGGGGAGGGATATGGTTGGGAGGGAATTTGAAAAGATGTGGGAGGGTAACTGAATAGTTATTTTTTTATATAGACGGTCGGGTCGGGTCGGGTCACTGGTTTTTGTGAACTAGCGATACCCCGTCGACGGTCCGTAAGTCAGTCGATGGATCGTCAACTAGACCGTCGATTGTGCTCAGACTTAGACAAAAGTTTAAGACATACCTGGGATCTACGGACACGGTCGATGGTCCATCGATTGAACGACGTCCCGTCGGTTGGTCCGTAGATCTGTACACCAGACCAATTTCTGCAGAATTCTTGTGGTTTGGTCCCTACACATTGAGCACCCATTAAGCTATTCTTTTTGTGTTTTTCTAGACACTTTTTAAGACACGGACCCTAAACTACTCTCTAGCCAAGACACTACAAAAATAACACATGATTGTGAATAAAACAAAAACAAAACATGAGAATGCAAATATTCCTAAAAAGAAAAGAAAAAACTATTGTTGGCTAGAGGATACACCTTGGGTTGCCTTCCAAGAAGCGCTTGATTTAACGTCGCGGCACGACGCAGGATCCTTGATTACTCAGACTTCATCAAGGTGATATGCCTCAACCACTTCATGAACACTTTTCGCATGCCCTAGGTAGATCTTGATTCTTTGCCCATTGACCGTGAACCTTGCACCCTCTTTGTTCTCCAACTCAACCGCTCCATGAGAGAATACCTTAGTAATAAGGAATGGCCCAGTCCACTTGGACTTGAGTTTGCCCGGAAACAAGCGTAGCCTAGAGTTGAATAGAAGCACCAAGTCCCCAACCGCAAATTCTTGCTTCTCAATCTTTTGGTCATGGTAATTCTTCATCTTCTCTTTGTAGAGGGTTGAACTTTCATATGATTTTAGGCGAAACTCATTAAGCTCATTCAAACCGTTAAGTCTCTGTTCCACTGCTTTATTCCAATCCATCTTCAGTTTCTTTATCGCCCACATGGCCTTGTGCTCTAACTCGACTGGAAAGTGATAAGCCTTCCCATATACAAGTTGGTATGGAGACATACCTATGGGGGTCTTGTATGCATTCTGGTAGGCCCAAAGAGCATCATCAAGTCTCCCTAACCAATCCGTTCTATTAGCATTCACCGTTTTTGACAGGATCTGCTTAGTTTCTCTGTTGGACACCTCAACTTGCCCACTAGTCTGTGAATGGTACGGAGTGGATACATTGTGGCGAACACCATATTTCTCCAATATCCCTTTGAACAACTTGTCGCAAAAGTGGGATCCTCCATCACTAACAATGGCCTGAGGTGTGCCAAATCTGGAGAAGATGTTCTTTTTCAAGAAAGCGGTGACACTCTTCCCTTCATTGTTGGCAAGTGCTATGGCTTCCACCCATTTTGACACATAATCCACCGCCACAAGAATATATTTCATCCCATGAGAACTCACTAACGGGACCATAAAATCAATGCCCCATACATCAAACAACTCAATCACTAGAATGGGATTAAAAGGAAGCTCTTGCCTCTTCGAAATTCCTCCATCTCTTTGGCACCTATCACATGCCTTGGCAAACTCATGAACATCTTGGTGGATGGTTGGCCAATAGTACCCACACTGAAAAATCTTATGGGTAGTCCGGATGCCACTATGATGCCCACCCACAGGCGAGGAATGGCATGCCTCCAAAACACTTAGAATCCCAATTTCCGGCACGCAACGGATAATAAGCCCATCAACATAACTCCGGTATAAGTAAGGCTCATCCCAAAAGAAATTTTTCACATCATGCATGAACTCTTTCCTCTGATGGAAGAACAAGTCCGATGGGACTATATCACTAGCCAGATAATTCATAAAGTCGGCGAACCATGGAATCAAGTCATGAGAAACGGCCAATACATGCTCATCAGGGAAGGTATCATCAATTTCAGCCTTTTCACCCAACTCTCGCATAGCTTCATCCTATAATCTGGACAAGTGATCGGCAACTTTATTTTCAGTCCCTTTTCTATCTTTAACCTCAAAATCAAACTCTTACAATAGTAGCACCAACTAATTAACCGTGATTTTGCATCTTTCTTTGCCAGCAAATACCTCAAAGCGGAGTGGTCAGTATGCACTATAACGCTCGTTCCAAGCAAATAGGAGCGAAATTTTTAAAGGCAAATACCACCGCAAGAAGCTCTTGTTCAGTCACAGTGTAGTTTTTTTATGCTTCATTTAGGACCTTACTAGCATAATAGATGGGGTGAAGGATTTTAGCCCTTCTTTATCCCAATACCACACCAAGAGCAACCCTGCTAGCATCACACATCACCTCAAATGGCTTACTCCAATCTGGGGAAATAATTATGGGCGCAGACACCAACTTCTCCTTCAACTCTCCAAATGCCTTCATACAGGATTCATCAAAATAGAATTTACATTCCTTCTCAGGTAACTTGCACAGAGGATGTGTAATTTTTGAGAAATCCTTAATAAACCTCCGGTAGAAGCCTGCATGCCCAAGAAAACTTCTCACACCTTTTACGGAGATGGGTGGAGGAAGTCTCTCTATAACCTCAACTTTTGCTCGATCAACCTCTATCCCCTTCTCTGAGATGCGATGGCCCAATACAATAATACCCTCTTTCACCATGAAGTGACATTTTTCCCAGTTTAGCACAAGATTGCAGTCTTCACATTTTTTTAGAACCTCAGCCAAGTGACTCAAACACCGATCAAAGGAGTGGCCAACAACTGAAAAATCATCCATGAACACCTCAATAGTGTCCTCCACCATATTGGAGAATATCGACATCATACATCTCTGAAAGGTTATTGGTGCATTACACAATCCAAAAGGCATCCTCTTGAATGCGAACGTTCCATAAGGGCAAGTAAAGGTGGTCTTATCTTGATCCTCCGGTGCAATAGAGATTTGGTTGTATCCCAAATACCCATCAAGAAAATAGTACCATCCTTTTCCTTCGAGTCTATCTAACATATGATCCATCAAAGGCATGGGGAAATAGTCCTTCTCAGTCCATGCATTCAATTTCCGATAATCCATACAAACTCTCCATCCGATCACCGGCCTCATTAGAACAAGCTCATTCCTCTTATTGGGAACTACTGTCATTCCCCCCCTTTTTGGGCACACACTGAACGGGGCATACCCAACTACTATCTGCGATAGGATATATGACTTTGGCATCCAACCACTTAATAATATCCTTCTTTACTACCTCTTGCATAAGCGGATTCAACCGTCTTTGATGCTCAATACTTGGCTTGTGATCGGGCATGAGTTGGATTTTGTGTGAATAAATACCGGGAGGAATACCAATAATGTCCGCAATAGTCCAACCAATGGCTCGTTTGAACCTCTTCAAAACTTCCACCAAACACTCTACTTGATGCACATTTAAATCTTATGCAATGATTACCGGCAAAGTATCATCTCTTCCCAAGAATACATACCTCAGATGAGGTGGTAGAGCCTTAAGCTCTAATTTTGGGGCTTCCTCAATAGATGGTTTCGCGTGTGGAGACTCGTGATGCTTCATATCTAACTCCAATTTCTTTGGTTTAAACCGAAATTTACCTCGATCAAGTGCTGCAACCAAATACCCATACTCTTCGATACCATCACTCTCAAAATTCATGATCACTGCCGCTAGTGCCTCAACACCAAGACGCTCTTCAATTTGCACCTCAGATGTGCTCTCAACCCTGTAAGATATACCAGATACTGTTTGGAGCTCACCACTCTTCTTCATGGACCTACAAATTTTGAATATTGCTTCTTCATTGTTCAACCTAAACTTCATGTACCCTTTCTCCATATCAACCAAAGCGCGACCAGTAGCAACGAACGGCCTCCCAAGAATAATAGGCACCTCAAAGTACACCTCACAGTCAAAAATCAAAAAATCAGCTAGAAATATAAACGACTCCACCTTCACGAGCACATCATGGAGTATCCCAATGGGCCTCTTAACCGTTCGATCGGCCATCAGTAACCGCATTGTCGTGGGCTTTGGGTCACCCAAACCGAATTTCTTGTAAATGGAGAGAGGCATGAGATTTATGCTTGCACCTAGATCACATAGTGTTTTAGCAAAGTGTAATAGTCCGATGGTACATGGAATAGTGAAAGCTCCTGGATCCTCTTTCTTTTGCACAAGATACCTTGTAGAAATAGCACTACAGTGCTGCATTCGATCATCATCCTCAAAACCTATCGATCTTTTTTTGTAACCATATCCTTCATGATCTTGACATACCCGGGCATTTGTTCCAAAGCTTCTATCAAAGGTACATTGATGGAAAGTTGTTTCAATATAGTGATAAAATATCGGTATCTACCATCCTCAGTCTTCTTCACCAATCTCTAAGGGAATGGTGGTGGTGGTCTAGGAATGGAGATCATCTTTTGGGATACCTCTGCAACTTTCACTACTCTGTCCACCAACTCACACTAGTTTCAACTACCTCTTCATCATTTATCACCTCATCTTCTACTACAGACGGCATAGGTGGATCGATGGTTTGCTTACCTCCTCGAGTAGTGATTGTCATGCAATGTCCATCATTTTTTGGGTTTTGAATGGTGTTGCTAGAAAGAGTGCCCGGTTGACGTGGGTTTACAGTAGTAGACAATTGGTCCATTTATAACTCAAGATGCTTGATAGAGACCGCATGTGCATCCACCTTTTGCCCAATATTAGCCAAATCACCTCTCAATTCCTTGGCGTGCTCATCACTAGCATCAAACCTCCTCATCATCTTCTGCAACATATCTTCAACTCATGCCATACTATCTCCACCATCCCTAGGAGCAACTTCCCGATTTTGAGGCGGAACATAGGGCCCACTTTGATCGTTTTAGTTACTATAGTTACCGCGGTTGAAGTTGTTGTCGTGGTTGTAGTTTCCATCTCAAACATAATGGCCCTCTCTGTTGTAATTCCCATATTTCTGACCTTGATTTCCTTGACCTTTGTGCCAATTCTCCTGATTGGAGCCTTGGGCGTTCGGTCGAAATCCCCTGTCTGGTCATTCACTGATAAGAATCCTCTTCATAGTAGTAGTCATCCACTGGCGGTGATGGTTTAGTCAAATAATTCACCGCATTTACATTCTCTGCACCTCCAGTGACATGTTTCAATACCAACCCGAGCTTAGTTCTCATTTGAGCCATCTCTTCACGAAGCTCATCTACGGCCGGGTTGTGTGCAGCTTGCACTGCAAAGGTGTTTCTCCCTGTGTTCGACTTCCTAGTGATCCAAGCCTTATTGTTGCGAGAGACTTTCTCCAACTTCTCTGCGATCTCTGCATATGTGCACTCACCATAAGAACCACCCGCAATAGTATCAAGCACAGACTTATTATTATCATCTTACCCCCGATAGAAGTACTCTTTCAACGACTCATCATCAATGCGGTGGTTTGGGACACTTCTAACGAATGCGGTGAATATATCCCAAGAGCTACTCACCGACTCCCCGAGCAATGCCACAAAGTTGATCACTCTATCTTTGTGGTTGGGCTTTTTAGACACAGGGTAGTACCGTGCTAGGAACACATCCCTCAACTGGTCCCAAGTATAGATCGAATTATAGGGTAATTGAGTAAACCATATTGCGGCCTTTCCCGTCAGTGAGAGAGGGAACACTCTTAACCCGATGACGTCCATGTCCAAGTCTGGCCTCCCTACACAACTCTTTCATACCGACCTTAGTTTGGCGATGTGAGCATGTGGATCCTCACCTGGTAGCCCCGAAAACAAACCTCTGGTGGTGGTGAGCATCTGCATCAAGCTACTAGTTACCACGAATGTGTGACCCTATGGTAGAGGAGGTAGGACAAGAGGCCATCAGAATCAGTGATGTTAATGTTTCCCCTATAGAACTCTTGAGGGCGTGGGACGGGAGGTTGCCTTCTCAAAGCATCATCACCGGGGTTTTCCACAATTACTTGGTTGTGAGCATCAACCAGTGGAGGAAGCTGACGGTTGATCCCAACACCTAGATTTGCAGGATTCTGTTGATCATTCATTCTGCGAGTGTCCAGTTAAGTTCAGGATCGAATGGAAGCGTTGGTTTTCCTTGGCTCCGTACTTGGAATACACTAGAGCTAGACCTGAGACAAACAAAAACAAAAGAAAAAAGTAAAATTAAGAAATTGTTGACTAAAATTCAGTAATTGTTATTAAAGTTAATCTAAAAGTCACTTTCCCCGGCAGCGGCGCCAAAATTTGATACGCTCAAATTACACTTCCTTAAATAAGTATAAGCGGTCGTATCAAGTAAAGAACCAAACGAGTAGGTTGGGGTCGATCCCACGAGGAAATATGTCTATTTAGTCAAGTCCTTTCCGAAAACAAAAAAAAAAAGGGGGGGGGGGGTTGTGAAACAAAAGTGTTTAATTATTTCTAAGTAAAACAAGTAGCAAGAGTGAATCTTTAGTGTTTATCAAGTTTTCAGATAAACTAGGGTGTAAGTGTTCCCCATAGGTTTATAACGCGGTAATCCTAGCTATAATAATTATTCCCTAGTGTTTTGCATGCAAAGTGATAAGTTAGGTATCTCTAAATCCTTCGTCCGGCATTTAGAGAGTTTCACCCCGTACTTTGGTACGGCTACGTGTGTCTAAGTTACTAACCCTTACCTTTACTTCATATTAAGCATCATATTTGATGTATGGCTTAGTTATTACTTCGCACTAATCGAAACTAGCCTATTAGATAGTATCCCACTAAATCTATTTTGATAATTCTTTTCCTATTAACTACCCCTTTGGTCCAGCAAGTAGTAATAAAGCGAGTTCTAACGCGTGCACTCGTTAAAAAGACTTCTAAACGAAAGAATTATCAAAGCATGCAATAACCTATTTGAGAATTGTTATTAAGCTAGGTTTAATTTGTTAATCACACATGGTTCCCACAACCCTAGTTGTGGATTTAGTTGCCCATGTATAGAAGAACACAATTCATTGTTGATAAACAATAAATCATGAACTTACGTAGACAAATTCAAAGAAAATCAAGAAATTCAACTTGAAATCACAAAATTCACTTGAAAACCAAATTCGGAAATTTGAATTAATGCCCAAGTTGCAAAACAAATCTCCAAGAATACAACTAAGAAAATAATAAAAGAATCCAACACCAAAAATGAGGTTTTACACCCTATTTTTAAAAAAACAGAGTCCTAAATTGAAAGGAATTCAAAGTTTGTCCAAAACGCGGCTTCAATCGATGACCCCCACAGATGGTCTGTCGATCAAACGACGGACCGTCGACTGCCTCCGTAAGTCCAGACTTAGCATCTTTTTTAGCCTTCACTTTGCATCTTCTCTGATCCAATCGATGGACCAACAGCACCTTCCGTCGATTCACCTATGATCCATCGATACTTCTCGTCTTTCCATACTTAGCTTTTCTTCAACATCGGGTACTGAGACATTCTCTGATCAGATCGAGGATTTAACAGGATGGTCTGTCTATTAATCGACGGACCGTCGATCCTTCCGTAGCCGACACTTAGTCAGAATTCCCCGAGTTGCTTCCAGATGCCTGAACCTCCAGTCGACGGTCACCATCTACGGTCCTTCGATGGAACGACGGCCCGTCGATGGCCTCCGTGGATCACCTCTGCACTAAATCTTCACAGCCTTCTGCGTTTTGGTTTTGGATAACTTTCCTGCAAAACAAAGATAAAAACATATTAAAATTGCTACAAAAAGGCTCTAGACATTCACCAATCTTAAGGAAAAAGCATTGAAAGTATCATAAAACCATGGTACATCAATGATATAGACAAGCATCTTCAATTATACCTCCCAAAGATTCTTCTACATAATATTATTCACCCATTCTTCAATATACATTATATCCAAATAAGCATTGAAGTGCTCATAATCATGTAGCTCATCATCACTAGTAGTAAAACACTTTTTTTTAACTCACAATAACCAGCACTTGAAGAATTATGACTCATTACATATAAAGAATCATATTCCAACAAGTTATCACACAAAAAAACTTGAATAAAAGAAGAATCAACTATGACTCATTCACAATCTTCCATGCACAAACATCACACCTCTTTTCAACAAGTGGAAATCCACAATCAACTAGGTCATGCTCAACTTTAAAAGATCTCAAATTATTCTTATTGAACTTGTCGATTGAAGTTACGGACTTATTATACATCAAATATCATCATCCTCAAAATCAATAAAGTCTGCAACATAAGAATTAAGAGGGTAGTTCATTACCTCCAAGAAGACTTTAGGTGTTTTAGGAATAATAAGAATGTGAATGAACCAATTATGCATACCATACTTGGTCTTATGTAGCAAAGGAATTACATCACCTTGTTTTTCCTTTCTCATTGTTGTTAAATCCATAATTACCTTGTTGAACGTTTTGTTATGCGCCTTTTCTAGGACGGAAATAATTCTCATTACCTTTATCGTTATCATCAACATACACTTTCACAATTGGACTTGTAGCATCAACCACTTTAGAACTAAGTTCATCCAATGACTTTGATTGCTCAATGTATTCTTTACCAAGATTATTTACAAGAGAGTCAAAAAAACTAGAAGAAGTAGTAGGAATGCTATAGTTAGAATAAAAAATAACCTCACTCAAACTCTCTTGTCTTTCTCTGTCGACCTCACTATCATCCTTTTCAGTTTTGCTTTCATGGTCATCTCTCTTTTCTTTTCTCTCATTCTCACTTTTTTCTCACTTAATATCCCATTCTCTTAACACAACACACCCTCTCCTTTTTCCTCTCTTGGAATGTAAGAATGATCTCCCTTTCTCCTCTCTCTCTTTTCTCTATCAAATTTCTTCATTGCTTTTTTTCGTGCGTTTCTGATCTTCATAAACTTGGGTTGGATTTAAAAGTGCAAGCGTATATTTTCTTTTGTTTATCTCAAGAGAAATTCTATTATTTCTCCAATCATGAAATGGATTACTATTAAATTTCCATGGCCGCCCAAGCATGATGTGACAATCTTGTATTGGAATGACATCACAAAGAACATTATCAGAATATCTTCCTATGGAGAAAGAAATCATGCATTTCTTAGTCACCTTAAGCATATTAAAATCATTCAACATCGCCACTTATAAGGAGTTGTGGGTTTAATGCATGTACTCCACAACGTATGAACTTACTTCATTAGTACCACTTTCATTATCAATAATCATATAGCAATTATTACCATTTATCCCACACCTTGTATGGAAAATAGTTTATCTTCTTAAATTAGCTACCGTGGAATTCTTCTTCTTCAATCGTTTGATCAACACATCAACATAGTTAATGTCGTTTTGAGTTCTAGCTTCAATTTTCTTTCTTGTTTTAAACATCTCAAAAAAATATCAAAAAAACAAATATCTCCCCGTTTGACTTTTTGTCCCTCTATTGATCTCACTCTCTCTTGCCTTTTCCAACTCAAATTACTACTTTTGGATGGATCCTTCAGGATTTATATATAAACCTTATTAGTAACAACCTTTTAGAAGTAAGATGTAGCAAGAAAGAAATTTATCAAAATCCAGATAAATTGAGATTGATAATACAAGAAAAAAGACCACTTTGTGAAACAAGAAAATAAAACCTTCAAATTTCCCTTCTTCTTGATTTTCCTTTTTAAGATAGACAATCAATAGTCGATACAAATCCGGAGTTTCTTCTATATACTTTGATTATCAAATAATTGAATTTTCTCTTCTTCTTTTTTGTAATTTTCCTTTACTTTTTTTTTTTTTGCTAAAATTTTAAGCAACTAGAAAATTTTTTTTTTTTGCTGAACTTTTAAGCAACTAGAAAAAAAAAATTAAACTCCCAAATTATCAAGAACGGAACCTTGATAAAACCACTCTGATACTACTTGATAATAATCGAATTACCTGAATAAACAAGAAAATAATGGAGAAGCAAAATTATAATGATTAAATACACAATTGAAAGATATACAAAATTCAAGAATAAAATTGTCATGCCCCGAGCCTACACCCTGGACGTGGCCGGCACCCAATGACTACTGCTAGACTTGAGTGAACCGTTGTCCTGGTTTACTTAACTCAACGGAAGAATTAACTCAATAATAAGTAAGAATCATTCTCAAAAGATAACATAAAATAAAATGTCTTGGCCAAAATGGCACTTTAGTCTCAACATAGAACATCTTAAATGCAAAATAAACTGAGACTCAAAATTGATTATCTAACTGACTATATGTCTATGAAGCATCTATAATATAAGATGAATGTTGGGACAAACCTCGCAACATTCTATAAATGAAAAGACTAGAAAGAATTTAAAGAGTCCTCCGGAATGCAAGGAGGCTCACCACTAACTTTGAGTGTTAGAACTGGATCAACGAGGCGCTGAATGCTGATCCTGGTTACCTATATCTGCATCATAAGACGATGCAGGTCAACTGACATCAGTACATTGAATGTACGAGTATGCGAGTTAGAATGCAAAACAACAGAGGGTAGAAAAAGTCTGAAAGAAACTGAAAAACTTACTTGGCTTAACTAAACTCAACATGACTGACTCATTTCAATATAAAGACATTTAAGCACAAGTGCAATATAAAGTAAATTTGTTTGAAAATATGCTAAAAATTCTGAATATATACAAGGATACCAATAACTCTGAGATGTATGTAAAATACAATTAAACTGATGTATATATATAAATACATTTAACTTCTATGGGAGTTTCTCTAACCGACAACCATCACTTAAGAGTTAGAGTGATGATACAGCATTTTGCCTCACGATGCTAGGGTCATTCTACACCTTACCATCGATATAGTACTTAACTGCCTAATGGATCCACTAGTCTATGCTAAAAATTACTAAAGGAATCATCTAAAAAGTATGACCCTTTTCTACCCATGGTGGCTACATGGTTTATAGGGTTGGGAGTTATTTGAACTCTCCCCCATATCGGCACTCAATACTACTCCCAAAAATATCATTATCTTAGCTCTTATGCTTAAAAAACATACTTACTTCTGTGATTTGAGATTAGTGCTCAAAACTTAGCTCAAAAGGCTATCTTGGAAATCTCAGTTTCCTCTCTTGCTTTATTGCGAAAGCGATTACTCTTTTCTGAAAACTAGCCTGAAAGTTCTTTGGAACTCTCAGTTTTCATTCTTAACTTAAATGTAAAAACATTTATAAACTTTTAGTGAATACTTAGTTCCCTTATAACTTTTGAGAATTTAACTCAACTCTTTACTCTTTACTTAACTTGAAAACATAAATCTTAACCAACTTGTAGGAAATACTTAGTTCCCGTATATTTCTTTAAAGGGAAAGACTTTGACTTTTACTCTTTACTATGACTTGAAACTTAAGCCTTAAAACAAAATTAAAACGTTTAATAAAGACTCTTCAAACTTTAAGAAGTTTTACTTTGACTTGCTTCTTAACTTCTAGACTTAACTCTTAACTCCTTCGACTTTGATCTTAACTTTCCTTGTATTGGATTATCGATTCAAGGTTATTATTTACGTTATTTAGTGATTTATAGGTGTTTAGAAATCATTTGAAGTAATTAGAATCATCAAAAGGTGTTAATGTACCTTAGAAGGACTTAAAAAGGCTAAACTACGAAAATTGGGCGAAAAACATTGATCCGGGTGCACTGGTGGCGCGCCGCTCCAGCCTCAGTTGACTGAGTCTTGGTTCTAGCACACTGGTGGCGCGCCGTGCTATACCCCAGTTTACTGAGTCTCTCTTTTGGAGCAGTGCAAGCGCGCTGCCCAAATGCGTCTGACGAATTTTCAACTCGTTATCTGGCCCTAAATCACCTAAACCTCTATGGTTTCATCCCCAAACCCCTATGATCATCAATACCCTCAATATCCATCATATCTAACTCAAAACCAACATCAAAAACTACTAATCAACATCAATGGGCATCAATCAACTCAACCAAAAAGAGATTCGACGAGATTATCAAGAATTCACTTCTAATCATGAAATAAATTCTAAAACTTCTAAACTGAAACAAGATTGGTATGGGGATGGATTAAACCAACATGAAATAGCTCACATACCTTGATAGGCATCACCCCCGATGAATTCCACTCGAAATCCCTTGGCGTTCTTGGCGAGATCTTGATCTTTCTCCCTTCTCCTTCTTCTCTTCTCTTTTCTCCCAAACCCTAAGCGTGAAAGAACTTTTTTAATCTGAACTAAAACTTATTTTTACCCCAATTAATCCCTTAAAATGAATTAGAAATAAATGCATAAAATGACTAGTTTGCCCTTTCTTAAATCCGGATTGAACTTTCCTTGCTTCAATATCGCAACTTACGAAAGGCATATTTCCCTCATACGCTATCGAAATCACACAAAATTGGCGCCGTTGGAAAGATATTTCCAAGGGATTTCTAACCATATAAAGAACTGATTCTAACTCATCCTGAGCTAGAAGTTATGGCCGTCTGAAAATGAACAAAAACTCACAATCTTGACTTTAGGAAATTTTTCAGATTTTCCCTTTTCTTTCCAAAAGTGAAAAGTTTTAGTTTCTTAGCTTATTTTAGGCTACTAAAAGTTACGAGATGTTACAATAATCCCCAATTTCAAAATAAATTACTAAGTACCCTAATTGATCTTAGTATTAAAATTAGATAATAGAGTCAATTCAAGAACTTAGATCAGAAGTGATCTAGACCCCTATTACAATGAAACTAAAGACAATAATTAGTATTAAGACTAATAACCTTCTTTAATTTACGAAAAAGAACCATAGATATCAAGTTAAAGAATTAATTTCGCCTCTTAAGAATCGTTCTTATAAGATTGTAAGATAAATTCCAAGTAGACACACACAAAGATGTAAAGAAGAGAACTCTCAATTAATAATAAAGTCGTCTCTTAAAAATAATAAAATCAACTCATATATATAGGGAAAACCTATCCTAAATAGATTAGGATTTAAATCCTTCTTTTATGGAAACTTTAAACTAGGTAACTTTAAAATTAAGAAACTTTAAACTAGAAAAATAGGAAAACTCTAAACTACAAAACTTTTTAAACTAGGAAAACATTAAATTAGGGATTTTTAAAATCGGAACTTTTGACTTTAAGCGTTCAGCTTTTTAGACTCTTTTATTTTGCTTCGTGTGACCCAATCTTTTTTATTTTGGTCTTGAATTTAGACACCTATTCCATGATAAACATATTCTTGATTTTGTATTGAAGTCCATCAATTTAGTACAAGTAGACTGACATGGTATTATCACTGGATAGCAGACAACCTTTTCAGGCGTTGTAGCACTCTAGAAAATAATAGGTTAAACTAGAGCCTAAACATGAGGGTTAACAACAAGGATTAAGGGAAAGATCCAAGGGAGAGGACCAAAACAATCATGGTGTGGCTCGTGGTAGCCTAGGAAGTGTACTCCTCAAAATCTGCCCAAAACTAGCTCTCCTTCACGAGCCACTTCATGGCTCGTGGTGAATACCATCGCTCGTGGGAAGACTCGTGGAGAAGATTTTGGCATGTGGAGGTGGATACCAAGTACTGCCTCAAGGTTCACGAGAGGGACCACGGCTAGTGGATCCCCTCATGAAGATGCCTTGGGAGTGTGGAGCTTAAGGCACCAAATTCCCAGCCACTACCTCAAGTACCACGAGAGGAACCATGGCTTTTGGTCATAACCACGGCTCGTGGGGCCCCTCGTGTCACCTGGGTGTGGTCACTTAATTAAGGGTAAATTAGTCTTTTACTTTTTAAGTCCAATCAAAGTGAGGTCGTTTTGGGTAAGTTTAGGGTCACTATATAAGTTGTTTTTGAGTCAATTCACCTAAAAAAACTAAGTCATTTTCTCAAATACCCAAATCAAAAATGAAAAGTTCATCTTCCTCACAATACTTCTCTCTCTAAAATTCATAGAAGAAGAAGAGTAGAATTGGAGCTAGGGATTGAAGATTAAAGGGGATTTCACTCAAATTCGTTGGGGTTCATCATCAAGGTATTGTAGTCTTCATCCTTGGATAATTTCCTTCCAAGGATCCCCTTCAACTTCAATTTCAATACTAGTAAATTCCCCAAAGTTAGGGTTTGGTTTCAATCTTCTGGGTTCTTTCTCAAAACGATTTTAATGGCTGATTTATGATGAATTATGATGGAATTTATGATTTATGATGAATTCCCCCTAGAAACCATGTAATCCCTAATTTCCCCAAATTTGGTTTTTATTATATGAATTGTTGATTTTAAAGGACTTATATGAGATTATGATTATTATAGTTGGGTTACTTGAATCATGCTATCAATTATGTCTGTTTTAGTAGTCATGGATACGTTGATGGATTGTGGCCTTGAAGGTCATTCATGTTGATTCTATATGATTATGAGGGCTATGTAAGGTCCACAAGAATACTTTGAGAGTAAAGTGAATATGTTCATGATCTAGTTGTTATTGTGTTGGGTTGTTGTACTTATGAACACATGTATGTATGAGCATGATATGATGTGAAAGGATTTTACTAGTCTCACCTTATGAATTAAGGAGCCATAACATGTGTTTGTTGGATATATTGTCAAGACATTCTACCACGATTATGAACTTAAGTCAAGACTTAATGTGAACTCCATAGGGATTATGATTAGTACCGAGTGGATATTGACAATGCTATGGGGACTCCTCTGTTAGTAAAGGGTGGGTTTCTAGAAGAAGTCTCATGAGATGGAAGCTCCTCCATAAGTAGAGGGCGGGTTTTGTAGAAGCAATCTCCTTATCCCATAAACTATGTGCCGACATAGGTCTTTAGCTAGTGTTCCACGTAATCTAAGAGTTTGGTTCTACCTTAGGCAAGTAGGACAACCCCTTTTCGATGTGGGGTAGACAACGGATTCCATATTAGCTCACATGGTCTATGTCGGTTAAGGCTAATTCTCTGATATGTTAATAGGAATAAGAAGATGATATAAAGACCATAGATACTCAAGAAGCTTTACTTATTATGAGTAGGGGTATGGGACTTTACTTATGCATTACACAAGTAGACTTTGAGAGTAATTGTGATATGTTGCCACTATGAGATAATGACGTATGCATTGTTGATATGGTATGACTTATGATTCCAATTTACGCATAATCAGTTCAAACTTGATAAATTTCATGGTTTTCAATAAAAATATCATTTTTAGAATATTTCAATGATTTCTTGCATGATTACCATACTTAGTGCAATTTTGTACCAACCTATATTTATTCTACGTTTTTTGTAAGTGTAGGTTCCGATAATTGAGGTATGCTTCTTCTATTGTTCAAGGCTGGGATTGACTATTCTCCTGATATTGGATAATCCTCATAGTTGGGGGATGGATGATGATCTTTTAGTTTCTTATTCATGTATTTTCATTTGAGAACTATGTTTTTAAGGGTTGTGACCCTATTTTGAGACTCTTAGTAAGATATGGAATTATGAGACAAGTCTAGACTTCCGCGTTACTTTTATGAAAAAAAAATCTTAAGACTTTAGAAATGTGCTTTTACTCTTCATTATTCTTCTATCTTATGTTATGGATGTTAAGGGCTTGTATGAGACCTCTTCGGAGTCAAGTACGTCGTGTTACATCTAGGGTGTACCCCAGGATCGTGACAGGCGCTGACCGCCACCTGTACCAGATGAGGTACCCTACTGAGTGGGGTCACCTACTGCGTTGCTGAAGTAGTAGACTAAGCCATGTTACCTCTTTTTCCTTTCATGGAAGAAGGAAAATACTTTAACCTATGACCAGACTTGCCACAACCAAACCACCCACACTGCTAGCAAGACACTCACCCGTATAGTTCTTACCACACTTTGGGCAAGTTTGAAAAGTACGATTACCTGAAGCACTCCCCTATGACTTAGAGCCGGATGTCGTACCTTTATAATCTCATCAAACATGGGGATGGAGCAGTAGCATATAAAGGTGTTGGGGCTATAGACCTTTGCTAAAACTGTGAGGGATTCCCACTGCCCGACTTTTGTTGTGAGTATTCATAATTTCTTATTTTGGCCTTTTTACTATCCTTATCCATTTCCCTAAGCTTATCTCAATCAACCTGCTGAGCATTAGTCATTAGCCTGGAGATATAACCATATCCCCTTATATGCACAGCAATCCTGCAATCGATCTTCACCAGATTGGATACCCCAAGCAAGAACTTACTCTTTTGTGACTTTGGATTGGAAACCATGTGTGGGACATACTTGGATAGATGGGTGAACTTCAGCCCATATCTTAGACCGAAATTGAACCATGCTGCAAGTTCATAAACTCTTTTGCCTTAGCTTCTCTCAACTCCCTTGGGAAGAACCTATCAAGAAAATCTCCAATAATACAATCCCAAGTCACAAGAGTTCCATTCGCACCCCTGTTTTCCTTTTACTCGGGGAACCAGATATGAGCTACATGCTTAAGTTGGTAGGATGCCAACTCCACCATCTCACTTACAGTCACTTGCATCACATGTAGGACCTTATTAACATCATTAATGAAGTTTTGTGGGTCCTCAACAACCTACGACTCTAGAAACTCAGGCAGATTCATCCATACAAAGTCTCGAACCCTAGTTGCAGATGATCCACCAGTAGGGTTTTCAAGAATCGTGGCCTGCTAATGTTTTTGATTGGCTACACTCTAAGCCAAGAGTTGGATTGCATTCTGAAATTCTGTATATGTTACTCATGGTTCAGGACTAGAGGATTTACGTTAGCATTGCGTGTATTAGCTCTACGAGAGGGCATGATTAGAAACGTATAACGATGGATTAGAATGGAGAAGTTCAATCATACCTCACACATGATAATAATAGCAAATAAAGTGAAGTTTTTCTTAAAATACTTCGTAGCCTCCCCATCATAGGTGTGGCGCGCTTCACACTCATGAAAGGGACTCTATTAGTGTGGCTTTTAGACACCTTAAGACACTTGAACCTGATGATGTGATACCAAGTTTTTCACGCCCCGAGGCTACCTCCTTGACATAACATGGGATCTAGGATCACGAGTGACCCCAACCAGACCCTGAGTTTGGAATATCACTAGCATACTTCAAATAACTAAGTAATGCATGAACTATGCAAAAGCTAAATCAATAGATAGATGAAAAGGGGAGAATCCAACTAGTCTAAATATCAAATATAAAAAAAAATAGTTTAGTGATGACTAAAACAATCACTTAACAACTCAAGTTGAATATAATACTAAGTTTGAAAATCCTCCAAGTGAGTTGAGTTGTTAGGATATGCCCCAGCTAAATTTAACAAGACTGAAAAAACTGCAAAATAAAGACTAAAAAAGAAAGCATGTCTATTTTCCTCGAAGTATGAGGACTGACCATTGAAGCTGCTGAAGTCGGACTGAGAATCGATCTAAGTGTGATCTGGATGTTGAGTACCAGAACCTACATCATGAAAGGATGTAGCGCAGAGTATGCATCAGTACTTCGAATGTACTGAGCATGAATGATATGGATATACTAAGCTGAACAAGTTTATATGAGATGAACAAGGCATACTGAGCAATGACATAACCTGAGAAAGAATATAAATACTGAAACAAAATTGAATAGTTAAGTTGAATGCATTGACCAAATACTAATCATGAAGATAATATGTTGAATAGTATAATGATATAAATGTCGAAAACCTGGTCATTGCAATAAGTCTGAATACGGGAGCTACTATTAACTGACATATACCACGTGAGCTAAAAGTGGAGTCTGATATGTATGCCTCATCAAGAGGACCAATATACCTTTAGAGGGGTATAAAGGCATGATTGTGGCGTTATCACTAATATTAATGCCCAACAGAGGGGACTTATAACCCTATGTGGACACGTAGTTGTGGGACTTTGAGGGTACGCTGAACCTTAGTCTAACTCGGTTCGAAGTATACTCCAACTGAATGTATAGGAAATTAAAATGCACTAAGTACTGAGTAGCTCAAAACTGACATGCTAACTGAGAATGCAACATTTATATATACTGAAAATATGACATTTGAAATCTGAAGCGATTCGCTGTCTAACTAACCAAGAAAGTATAATTCATGAACTAAGAGAATTTACACAAACTAGGGTTCTAAGTTTTATACAAGAAATTATGCAACGTTTCCAAGAAAATATGTTATTTATACTATCAATACTATAGCAACTGAAATCACAATAATTTTCCAAGATTTTACAAACCTTAAGTTTAAACAAGCTATGTACAATCAAGAAACTGACTAAAATCTAGGGACCTATTGGGTGAAAGGAACCCACTAGTGAAATCCCACATACCTGGTAACTAAATCTATGGACAAAATTCTTTGGATTGCGTGGATGAACTTTGCAAAACATTATTGCTTGTTCTTAAAAGAAACTAACACCTCTTTATCTTCTTTTTGTTCTAACTTGGATAATATTTTGGAGAATGAGGGTTTTGGGTATGTCTGACTAGATTAATAGGCTTTGATTGAGAAAAATGATGTATTTTAGGCATAAAATGATGTAGTTTAAGTGCCTAATGCATAGGAAAAAAGATCAAAATGACCCTGACTTAAATGTGACGAAGTGTCATCTACTACGGGACTAACAGGACATCATTTGAACCACGGCCCGTCAACTGGGTCATGGTGTCAGGTATACCCGATAGGTCTCACTAAAATGAGCATAACTTTTTACTCTGATCTTGGATCTTAGCAAAACTCGGTAGAGTTTGAAAGAGGATTCAATTATCTTTAATTTGATAGGTTTGGGGTCAATTAATTCATTTTTTTCTAAAAGATATGATTGTTTAAAGTGGACCCAATGGCCTTTTTTAAAATAACTATTAATGTTCACCAATGGCCAGACCTACGGTCTGTAGGTCCAACAACGGACCGTTTAGGTCAGCCGTGGGTGGGATCAAAGACCACCAATCTGGGACAGCAATGAAGGAACCCCACCTTCGGAGCATGTGTCAAACCATGGACCGTCGGTCGCTTCCGTTGGTTAGCACCAAGTCATGGAAAGCTGCATTTCTCTATCTTCTTGAATCTGATGTGTTACATGGGAAATGGCAAGGCTACGCAAGAACATGAGTTATTATCCAAAATGGGAATTTTGAAGTGATTTTGATTTCTTTTTTGAAATGGTTTTAACTAATGAATTCTTAAAGTGTTGAGTAATATTATCAAGTATTATTTTGCTTTTTGAAATTCGGTATTGAGTTGACTGACCCATTTTTCTAAGTAACAGATGTGGGTATTGTTGTTTCCAAAAAGTGATTGTGAATACTTGATTGGTATAAATTCAGTGGTTTGGATGTGATTCGAAAGGGGGAAACTCAAGCTTCAGATTGATTAATTGATTGATTAATGCAAGTGATCTATTAGATCTTTTATTCTAGTAGAATTCGTGTATTCCCTTTGTTTTTGTGTGTGCGGAGTAACGCGAATGAGGTGAAGGATTAATCATCTATTTGATTGTTGAAAGGAAAAGTGATTATAATGTTTGTGAGTTGTCTTGTTGTAACCCTTATTGATTGACTGATCAAATGTGTGATAACATTAAAGTTGACTTGAAATGTATGTATTGTTGTCTCTTCCATGTGGTGTAATATTATTTTTATGCATTGATTTTGAATAAATTGATTATACATGTGTGAGTTATGTTACTGAGATCATTTTAGTATTATAATGTCGAGGTCATTTCCAACAAATATTTTGATGTCAAGGTCATTTTTGACAACTGTTATGATGTCAAGGTTGTAACAACCTTAATAATGAACTAGGTTAAACTAGAGCCTATCATGTGTGTTATAAGTTAATAAGGTGTTCAAATGATGAATAATAGCTTTAGAAGTCAGTTTGAAGAGTTTGGAAGTCAAACGTCAAAGGATGACCAAGACGTTCGAAAACTAGTCTTGTGTGTGTGGTAGTGTGTCCTTGTTTGTTTTGCATGTTTAAGGTGTTGTTTGGAGTCTTAAATTAGTGGGGGTGACCCTAACACCCATAGGGACATGTTTAGGGTCAAAACATCTGGTCACGACTCACCAAGGACCAACCAAAAGGTCCTTGAGGAGGACCCAAGACTTGGCCAAGGGGGCTGCGAAAGCAGCGTGCACGCAGCCCATATTTGGAGGCTAGGGCGCGTTGCGCAGATGACACTTGAAAGGCAGAGAGTTGCCTTACAACGCGGGCTTGTCACGAACCATTCTACCTCAAAAATTAATTCCAGAACCAAGATGTAGAGGTGTCACTGCGACGCGCGGCCATGTCCCAGATTTGGTCGCATCATTTTCAAGTCAAATTAGACTTGGTTAAAAGGTTCAATTAGTGTAGGGTCTTTTGAGAACTTTGGGAATTATTTAAAACCGGTTATTTAGTCACTTTAACCCCAAAAATTCACCAATCAAACCAAACCCTCAAGTTAAAACAAAAGCTCTACAAGTTTTTCAACCCAATATCTTGGGCTTTCTACAAACAAGGTATGGTGATTCATCCTTGATTCTTCTTCCATTCAAGGAGCCAGTTCCAAAGGCTTTTCAAAGACTTTCAAAAACATAGAAATCCTATTTTGAATTCTAAGCATGGGTTCTTGCATGAAAAGGTTTAAAGTGATGTTTTATGAATTGATCAATGTTAATTGAATGTTATAAGATCAAAAACTCCATGGACCCATGTATTCCTTGAATTCCTAATTTTGGCTCTAAAGTGGGTGAGTTGATCATGACTTAATTGTATTGTATTCATGTGTAGATTGTATTGGATTATTGAATTATGTATTGATTAATGTAAGAATTGTTTATAGTTTGCTTTATAATGTTGATATATATATTGATATTGATGGATCATTAGTATGAATGAATTGTTGGCCTATTCTTGTATTCATTATTATTGTAAAGATCTCTTGTTATGTGAATTTGTTGGAAAGGCTAAGGAATGGTGATTATGACTAATGAAAGGTGGTGAATTGACCTAATTCCTTTTTATAGCATAGATTTGATATTAAATGGTTATTGATTGGTATGGTCCACTTATGGTGTCGGTGTTCAATTGTTATATATGTTATGAACATGGCCTTGTCGGCATTATTATGTGAATCATGGTATGATCATGATATGGTATATGTGATAGTATAAAGTGAAGGTACTCATGTGATGTCTATATGATTTTGTATTGGTGTTATAAAGATATGATTGAATGTGTTTCTTCTCTAGTTGTTGATATATGATGATGAAGGACTAGGGAGAGCCTTTAGAGAATGATGTTGTATCTTGTGTGGTATACTAGTCGTCCCTACTTGGTACTTGAATGGTATTGAATGAATTAAAGAATGGAAGTATAGGATTCATAGACCTAAGTTGGTGCCCTTCCTTGAATGACTAAATGAGGTATTCTAGAGCATGTCTTGAACCTGTAGACCTAAGCATGGTGCCCTTCTTGATAAGTCTAGAACCCTAAGTGAATGTGAAACCTTGAATAATGTAAAGAAGGTTAATGATAACGCTTGGATTGGTAGGCCTAAGGCACCCTTCCAAGAGTAGTCAAGTGAGCTATCCAAATAGACCTTAGTTGGCAGCCCTAGTGGACCCATCCTTAGAAGAAAAAGTATTATAAGTTGGTAGGACTTAGTGATGGTACCTTCTCTAATACACCTAGGAATGAATTACTCTACGAGAAACAAGGCAAAGCACCGAGAGGATATGCTTGTGGTAGTAGATCTACTTGAGTGGGAGATTAGAGTACAAAGAAGCCCTTGATATCCCTTAACCATGTGCCAACATGGGATGATTACTAGTTCTACCTTTGGCAAGTAGAACACCTTCCACGGTGTGGGGTACTTATGACACCTTATTCCATACCTAGCTTGTATGGTCTATGTCAGTTAGTACCTATTCTTATCGCATGGGATGTGCATTCTAGTATTGGAGAAATTCTACAATGTATAGGTAGTGAAATGGGACGCTATCTATACATGGCACAAGTAGGCTTTGAAGGTGCTAGGATGAGTTCCCTAGGTCCTCCAAGACCATTATGTGATGTCGTCTAATTGTTTACTTGTCTCATAAAAGGTTTTAATGAGTAAGTTTGACTTAGTAATAGAATGTTAAGATGAAAGGTTCTTATCTAGGGTAGCTTTGAGAATCACTTAGGTGTGCTTGGAGAGGGTGTATGGGCGGTCTCTTCATATCTTACTCAAGTGAGTCTTAGAGTAACTTTAGGTAGGGGATCTAAAGTGATGGAAAGGTTACTTGTTGAACATGGAGTATTTCTTATATGTGATTGTTGGCTTGCATTATGTCTATTAACTCTTATGATGAAGGTTTCTATCAAAATAGCATGAAAGTACATTTTAAAGTAAATGTCTCTTTTTGCATGGTTTTCTTGCATGTTCACCATACTTAGTGCATTCAATGTTCTAATTCCATATGTTTTCTATGTCTACAAGTGTAGGTGGAAAGTGAGGATATTCTTAGAAGTTGAAGCTTGGGAATAGCATTCTCTCAAGATTGGTATGTCATGTATCTTCGAGGACATGGCTTACGTTTTAGTTTTCCTTTCTAAAAAACTTTGTAATAAAGTATGGTTCTTTTCTAATTTATGTAAGGGACCTGACCCTATGATATTATATGTGTCTAAGATGGCGTATGTTGAGACTTAGTTCTTTCTTATACTTTTATAAAAGACTGTAATACCCCCAAAATGACATAGGGTGTCTCGAGCCTAACATGTTTTTATTAAGGTTCTATGTCCTAAAATGTCTTATAATATGGTTTAGAGGCAGTGTATAAAGTTTGAGGTGATTTGGATGTCAAACGTTAAGGGACGACCAAGACGTTCAACGACTAGTCGCCTATGTGCCTCATGTGTCTATGCATGCTTATATTTGTATGAAATCATCTTATGAAGTCTTTAAATGAGTTATAATTATGTTTAATGGTATTATATGAAGTTTCGTGAAGTTTGGAGTTCAAACGCCCAAGACGTTCGAAAGTTAGCCCTTGAGACGTTCATGTGCGTCTTGATGGGGCCTTGCATGTTTGGACGAGTTACGTGTATTTGTTTTGGTTGAAACTTATTTGGAAGCTCTAAAACTTGTTAAGGGTTGTATTTACGTGGGAAACCTCCGGTTATGACTTCTAAAGCGCCCTGCAAAAGGGCCCACAAGAAGGACCCAAGGCTGGTCAATACACTGCCTTGGCAGGGTCAATCGACGGACCAAACGACGGCCAGTTGGTTGACCAATGTCCCGTAGGTGAGGTATCGTCGATTGATACTTAGATTTGGCAGTTCTCAACCGAAAAAATTGGCCAAGTACCAATCGACGGAAGCCAAAGGACGGCCAGTCGATTGACCAACGGCCAGTCGATTGGGTCCATCGATGGTGGCCTAGTGCCACTGCCTATGCATTGTTTCATTAAAGGGGTGAATGGGAAATTCACCCCACATGCTAACTGACCCCACATGATTTATTTGGTAATTCTTGGGTGTATTTAAGTGATCAAAAACGTGATCAACCCATTCCCAAACCAACTCACAAAAATTGAACCTTTCCCTCCAAAAATATTCTCCCTAGAAACCACCATTGTTGGTGAAGCTCAAGAACAGCTTGGAGATTGGATTTCCATGGATGAAAATCACCAAGTTTTAAAGGTTTTCATGAATATAAAGGTATGGTGATCCTTCATCTCTAGTTATGCTTCCATCTAGAGATTTAATCTCAAAGTTTCAAAAGAGATTTTATGATCAAAGTTCCTCTTCTTTAATCTAGCCTTGGATTCTTTCTAAAAACGTTTTTAATGATTAAATCATGATGAATTGAAGTTAAGATAGTGGTTTTAACGTGATTTTGAATCCGATTGCATGATGAACCCATGTCCCTTCCCAAACTTGATTTAGTTCTAGTATGGGCTTTGTGATCTTGACTTGTTATCGATTGAATTGTGATTCTATTACGTTGAATTGCTTATACCTACTGTTATTTACGTGAATTAATGTTGAATTGATGTTGAAGGATCCATGAGGATTAATGTATGAAGATTTGAACATGCTTAGTCTAGTTTTCCATGATTCACTGTAATATTGGTGTTTTAATGAAAATAGTGGAATTCGATTATGTTGTGGTTCTTGTAGCTACTGCCTATGATATAATGAGATAATGAATTGTAAATAATGAATTCATGTGGATCAATGTCGATTAGCCTAGGATTCTTCTACTTTCCATTGATGTCAAGAATAGCATGTTCACTGTGATCTAGAGGTTATAGCAATGGTAGTAGGATTTCATGTAGATTATACTGTCCTTAACTACTTCCTTGTATAGATGATATTAATGAATTGTGGGTATGAATTCTTGATGATCAAAGAAAAGGAGTCTTGGCATGAATTGATCTAGGTTCTTCTAGCCTACAATTTGAATGTTGTAATGAACATTATATGATCTTAATTCTAGGGTAGATGAAGCATGATTTAGATTTGATTTATATATATTTGCCTACTGCCCTAGATGTATATTATTGATACATTATGATTGATTAGCAAAACTAGGGAAGTTACTCGATGATCTATAACTCTCTACTTCCTACCATATATGTGATATAGTGCACTAGTTGAATCATGCTCTTGTGACGACTTGTACATGGTTTAGTTTATGATTTAAGAACTTATAGCTACTGCTCTATAATGTATAAATGATGAGAAATGAGTATTGATCCATGATGATCAAATATTGATGAATTGGTAAGAATGGCTCATCCCTCTACTTTTCTATATTAATGTAGTTGATAAAGCCTTGTATGGTATTGTGTGCTATGGTCCACTTATGGTGGCGGTGTTTACTTTATTGTCATTTATAATGTGTTGACCATGGCCTTGAAGGCAAATTGATGATTATATGAATGAGTGGTTGTGATGATCACTTTATGTGTAACTTGTGCCTAGTCTTCCATTATAGTTGTGAACCTAGGTTGTGTTACTATTGTTATGAGCATGTGAATGTCTTTGTAAGAGCATGTTTAGGTGCTTCCATGGGTTAAGTGTTAATGATTGATGACCCCTATCCATGTACCCCTATGTGAATATGTGAATAGCTAATGTTAGGAATCTTAAAGTGTTCTATGAAGTTAACTTGTCTCCTATGCTATTGTGTGTTGTGTGGTCTATGCTTGAAGAGTATTGTGCTCTAAGAGTTTGGCTGCCTCAATGAGTTGTTGATGGCCTTTATGTGATCATGTTGACCAATGTACACACACTCACACTTCATGCATGCTTACAAGTAGTATAGAATCATAGTGTCTAATGAAAGGTTGTTCTCATATTCACTAGTGTCTATTACTATGCATGATAAGCTTGTGTGTATGAGGAAGTATGAATGTTCATAGAGTCTTAGTGGGTTTATACGAAAGGATTGCTCATATATTTATACCTATCGACTTATGCATTGATGTATGAACATGTGTGATATTTATGTGTTATGTGAAAGGTTTGCTCACACATATGTACACACACACATGGATGATGATCTAGTAAATGAGAGGGTCCTTGAGAAGGGTGCCCAAGAATACTCTAAACTAGATAGGTGATTGAATATGCTATAAGCATATAAAGAATGAATATCTTAAGCCTATGTTTTATGAAAATGTAATTAAGGGCTTTTCAATAAAGGGAACTTAGCTTAGCACCGAGTGAACTTGACATTGAGAGGTGTTGACTTTACTTTGAGGAAGATTCACCATTTGTCCTTTATAGAGTGTTGACTTCCCTTAGAGGAATACTCACTTTTGGACCCACATAAGGTGTTGACTTCCCTTTGAAGAAGGGTTCACCCATGTTTTCTCATGAGATGAGGCCCCAATTTCCAAATGGCATGTAGAAGGAACTACCTATCTTTTAGTTCCATAAACTATGCTTGCCACATAGGATATAGCAAAGTGAATTCACTTAGGATGCTAGGATGTATGTTAATGTTCTACCTTGGCTAGGTAGGAACACCTTCCATTGGTGTAAGGCTCTACAACACCAAATTTCATGTTTAGCACCCATGGACTTAGTGTCTGTTAAGGCTATAGTTTCCCTAAAGTAAAATGGACAATGGAAGTAATGAACTAGAATCTTAACTAGGATTACTTAAGGGAGGTTACTTAGTATAGGTGGAAGTAATGAACTCATCTAGACATTGCACAAGTGGCTCCTTAGGAAGTCGTAGGAAGGTGACCTAAAGTGTGTGATTATGATTATGTCCTTATGCATGACATTGTAGTAATTGTCCACTTGTTATGAAGATGTGCATGATATGAATCTATATGATATGATTTATCCTTATGTGCACTATGTTGGTCTAAATGACTATATGATGAAGGTTTTGTATTGACATGAATGAAGTTGTCTTTACTTGTTATGAGGATGTATGAATTGTATGTTAAGGTTTGTGGTCTCATAAAAAGTTTACTAAGTATGTGTGGGGTTATGGGGCTTCACATGTACATTGCACTAGTAGACTAAGATTGGGGTCATGAATAAGGTCTTAAAATGATGAGTATGAAAAGAAGTAAATATATGTGTAAAATATAGCTTACTGTAATAGTTCTATGGTATTGGCTTAAATGTGTCTTTGATATGTTATGCTTACATAATGATATGTGTTGGCTTGTGTAAATGATATGTATGTTTTCTTGTGGCCTTAAGGTGATGCATTGCACCAAGTATCACTAGAGGGTTACTTGGGAGGTTAATGAATAAAAGGGAAGATAGTTCACTGTTAAGGAAAATTAGTTCACTGTAATATGACTTGAAAGTGTAATAAATTCTATATGTGATCTTATGAAATGTTTGGCCTTTGAATATGTTTATATGAAGTATGTGAATGATATAAATGTTATTGGATAAAGGTTTTACGAAGATTTACTCAAAAAGGCATGAAGTATGATTTCAAGAAAATGTCCCTTTTAAATGCATGTTTTGCATGGTTGCCATACTTAGTACATTCTTGTGCTAATCCCATTCTTCGCTACTTTTTACATAAAGTGTAGGTTATGGATGCCTAAAGGATGTCTTGAATGGTGAAGAGCTTGATAGATGATTCTCAATCTCAATGAAAGGAATCCTTAAGTTCAAGGATCTCCTACTTATGTCTTTACTATAAAGTTTATTGAATATTTTATAGTTATGTATTATGTCTTAAGGTTCGTGTCCCTAATGTACTCTAATGTTGTTGAATCTAAGATGGCAAAGAGACTTAAGTTCTATATATGTATTATGACCTATGATTTATATATATGAAGTAATGTTCTAGCATATGATGTGCTAAGAAAGTTTTAAATTTTCCGTAAATTTACTATGTCAATGCGATGAATGATAACTATGGGCTTGTACAATACCTCCGAGAGGTCAAGTACGCCATGTTCCTTCTAGGGGGTGCTCCCTGGATGTTACAAACGTGGTATCAGAGCATGAGGTTTATAAAGTGTTTTTAGGTTTCAAAAGTCTCATATTGCCACGTCTAGTAGAGTCTCGTAGCATTGGTGGTGATTCGCGACACATCAAATGGTACGGGAGGCTATAGGACGATAGGGTGTCCCTTCTTCATCATTTTCATATCGTGCCATAGAACTTAACTCTATAAGATATCTCTCTTATGTTTTCTTGTCCTGTGATCTTTTAGATGTGATTGCTTGGATGAGATTGTCTCTATATGCTTGAGGGGAGAAAAGGTGAGTTTAAATGCTTAACTTGGTTTTATGATTGAATGAGTATGTTTGAAGGTGAATTTTGGCATATTTTGATGATGTGATGCCAATTATGGCTATGTGTGAGAGGTGAAATAGCATGTTATGTTGAAGAATGTGTGTCATAATATGGTGTTATGGTTGACATGAGTTCTTTTGGAATGATGTGTTACTATATGGTTTTATATGTTGGTAGCTTAATATTATGATTTGATCTTGAAACGTGTAGTGACTACCTATGGAAGCATGCTACCCTAAGAATATGTGCCTACAAGTGTTCAAAGTTTCCTTTTGTATAAATGTGGTCCCTTCTAAGTTGCCTAGTATTGGTTGGAGTCCTTGGTGTAGACTTAATCCTAGGTGTGAAGGTGATATGCTTGTGTTGGTAAGGTGATGATGTGGATTTTAGTGACATATAAGTCACCTTACTGTAATGTCTAAAGAAAAAGAAGAACTTTTATGGCTAAGTCTCCTTGATGTTTTCCCCTAATATTGTATGACCTTGGTATCTATTGTATGGTATGAAAACCTTATGTGGTTGAATGGTATGATATAACTGATGATTGAGGATGATTAGCCTAAAATGATAAGGTTTAGAATACCTTGGTGTTACTATGTTGACTTACTGTAAATTCCTTCTAAATGGTAATCACTAGTAATTGTTGAAATATGAATATTGTTAAGTTAAGATCCTCTTAAGGTTGGGTTAAGTTTCTCTTAATTGGGTTTACCCTAAGTGGGGGATGGTGATGAAATGGTAAGGTTGTAGATATTTCTACTTTGTCCGTCTATTTTGCTTGAACTTGAATCTTATGAAGTCTTGATGAACTTGTCCATGAATATAGTCTTGCATAAAGTATGAACTTTATACGGTTGGTATGTATTGATTGACATTACCTAAAGGGTATTTTTAAGATTCCAAGGTGCATGAAAGGAAATTTTGATAAAATTCATATTTTCTCATGAGTATTGTACATCCTAACATGCTAATTGTACACTTGACTTCATGAGATAAAGTACGAAACTTGGTTGTAGTCACTTGTGAGGCGTAATGTTTAGCTATATAATGAAACGTTTAGCCTCTTCAAAATGAAATATGTTGAGTCTCTTGAAAATTATGTTCCTTGTATGGTTGGGAAAGCATGATTATAGGCTCACTCTTGAAAAGTGAAAGCATGTTTAGCTTAGTATTCATGTATGTGCCTATAATTTGTATTGTTGTTCCTAAACTATGCTTACTGTGAAGGTGAGTACCATGTTATAAATTGACATTGTGTTAAATGGATTCCTAATTGTTGTGATGCACTTGGTGTGACTTACCATTTTGACTTCACTAGAAAGGAAAACATGAACATGTCTTGAATTGAAAATTTGAGAATTTCTCATATTACAGTAAAAATGACCTTTGTGCATTTGCTTGGGTGTGAACTCATGATACATGTAAGTGTGTTGAGGAGAAGGATATTCCTCCATGAACACCACTAAACATGGTACGGTTGAGTATGACCTTCATGGCACTAGGTCTAACTAATGAAGGTCATTGTTGATTCAAGTAACTCGAGTCTATGTGCATTGAAGTATGAGTGTCTGCTTGCTTTTGAGTATTGTTGTAATCCGCCTTAGTATGATTAAAATAAGGGTGTATGATGAACTCTTAATAAAATGTATTGTAATGACCATGTTATGATTAGGAGAAGGATGTTCCTCCTATGAACATGATAAGAGCCTTTTGATTGATGCATTAAAGAGTGAGTGAATTGAAGTTTTGCTTGCTTGTGTGCATTGAGTGCTAAATAATGTGAAGTTGTGTTCCTTATAATTTTGGTGTATTAACTTCTATGTGATGATTATATGAATATGATGAACTGCACTATGATGCATTGAAGTCTTTGTTGTGATTAAAATGTTCTAAGTGTCATTCGAGGACGAATGTTCCCAAGTGGGGGATATTGTAAGACCCCCAAAATGACATAGGGTGTCTAGAGCCTAACATGTTTGTATTAAGGTTCTAATGTCCAAAAATGTCTTATAATATGGTTTAGAGGCAGTGTATAAAGTTTGAGGTGATTTGGAAGTCAAACGTCAAGGGATGACCAAGACGTTCGACGACTAGTCGCCTATGTGCCTCATGTATCTATGCATGCTTATATTTGTATGAAATGAGATTATTAAGTATTAAAATGCGTTATAATGATGTTTAATGGTATTATATGAAGTTTCGTGAATTTTGGAGGTGAAACGTCCAAGACGTTCGAAAGTTAGCCCTTGAGACGTTCATGTGCGTCTTGATGGGGCCTTGTATGTTTGGACGAGTTACGTGTATTTGTTTTGGGTGAAACTTATGTGGAAGGTCTACAACTTGTTAAGGGTTGTATTTACGTGGGAAACGTACGGGTACGACTTCTAAAGGGCCCCACAAAAGGGCCCACAAGAAGGACCCAAGTCTAGTCGAGACACTTCCTTGGCAGGGTCAATCGACGGACCAAACGACGGCCAGTTGGTTGACCAACGGCCCTTAGGTGAGGTATCATCGATTGATACTTACCTTGGGCATGTCTCAACCCAAAAAATTGTCCAAGTACCAATCGACGGAAGCCAAAGGACGGCCAGTCGATTGACCAATGGCCAGTCGATTGGGTCCGTCGATGGTGGTCTGGTGCCACTGCATATGCATTGTTTCATTAAAGGGGTGAATGGTAAATTCACCCCACGTGCTAACTGACCCCACATGATTTATTTGGTGATTTTTGGGTGTATTTAAGTGATAAAAACCGTGATCAACCCATTCCCAAACCAACTCACACAAATTGAACCTTTCCCTCCAAAAATATTCTCCCTAGAAACCACCATTGTTGGTGAAGCTCAAGAACAGCTTGGATCTTGGATTTCCATTGATGAATCACCAATTTTAAAGGTTTTCATGAATATAAAGGTATGGTGATCCTTCATCTCTAGTTATCCTTCCATCTAGAGAGTTAATCTCAAAAGTTCAAAAGAGATTTTATGATCAAAGTTCTTCTTCTTCAATATAGCCTTGGGTTCTTTCTAAAAACATTTTTAATGATTAAATCATGATGAATTGAAGTTACGATAGTGGTTTTAACATGATTTTGAATCCAATTGAACCCATGTCCCTTCCCAAACTTGATTTAGTCCTTGCATGGGCTTTGTGATCTTGACTTGTTATCGATTGAATTGTCATTCTATTATGTTGAATTTCTTATACCTACTGTTATTTACGTGAATTAATGTTGAATTGATGTTGAAGGATCCATGAGGATCAATGTATGAAGATTTGAACATGCTTAGCCTAGTTTTCCATGATTCACTGTAATATTGGTGTTTTAATGAAAATAGTGAAATTCGATTATGTTGTGGTTCTTGTAGCTACTGCCTATGATGTAATGAGATAATGAATTGTAAATAATAAATTCATGTGGATCAATGTCGATTAGCCTAGGATTCTTCTACTTTCCATTGATGTCTAGAATAGCATGTTCACTGTGATCTAGAGGTTATAGCAATGGTAGTAGGATTTCGTGTAGATTATATTGTCCTTAACTACTTCCTTGTATAGATGATATTAATGAATTGTCGGTGTGAATTCTTGATGATCAAAGAAAAGGAGTCTTGGCATGAATTGATCTAGGTTCTTCTAGCCTACAATTTGAATGTTGTAATGAACATTATGTGATCTTAATTCTAGGGTAGATGAAGCATGATTTAGATTTGATTTATATATATTTGCCTACTGCCCTAGATGTATATTATTGATACATTATGATTGATGAGAAAAACTAGGGAAGTTACTCGATGATCTATAACTCTCTACTTCCTACCATATATGTGATATAGTGCACTAGTTGAATCATGCTCTTGTGACGACTTGTACATGGTTTAGTTTATGATTTAAGAACTTATAGCTACTACTCTATAATGTATAAATGATGAGAAAGGAGTATTGATCCATGATGATCAAATATTGATGAATTGGTAAGAATGGCTCATCCCTCTACTTTTCTATATTAATGTAGTTGATAAAGCCTTGTATGGTATTGTGTGCTATGGTCCACTTATGGTGGCGGTGTTTACTTTATTGTCATTTATAATGTGTTGACCATGGCCTTGAAGGCAAATTGATGATTATATGAATGAGTGGTTGTGATGATCACTTTATGTGTAACTTGTGCCTAGTCTTCCATTATAGTTGTAAACCTAGGTTGTGTTACTATTGTTATGAGCATGTGAATGTCTTTGTAAGAGCATGTGTAGGTGCTGCCATGGGTTAAGTGTTAATGATTGATGACCCTTATCCATGTACCCCTATGTGAATGTCTGAATAGCTAATGTTAGGAATCTTAAAGTGTTCTATGAAGTTAACTTGTCTCCTATGCTATTGTGTGTTGTGTGGTCTATGCTTGAAGAGTATTGTGCTCTAAGAGGGTGGCTGCCTCATTGAGTTGTTGATGGCCATTATGTGATCATGTTGATCAATGTACACACACTCACACTTCATGCATGCTTACAAGTAGTATAGAATCATAGTGTCTAATGAAAGGTTGTTCTCAAATTCACTAGTGTCTATTACTATGCATGATAAGCTTGTGTGTATGAGGAAGTATGAATGTTCACAGAGTCTTAGTGGGTTTATATGAAAGGATTTCTCATATAGTTATTTGTACCTATCGACTTATGCATTGATGTATGAACATGTGTGATATTTATGTGTTATGTGAAAGGTTTGCTCACACATATGTACACACACACATGGATGATGATCTAGTATATGAGAGGGTCCTTGAGAAGGGTGCCCTAGAATACTCTAAACTAGATAGGTGATTGAATATGCTATAAGCATATATAGGTGGAAGTAATGAACCCATCTAGACATTGCACAAGTGGCTCCTTAGGAAGTCCTAGGAAGGTGACCTAATGTGTATGATTATGATTATGTCCTTATGCATGACATTGTAGTAATTGTCTACTTGTTATGAAGATGTTCATGATATGAATCTATATGATATGATCTATCCTTATGTGCACTATGTTGGTCTAAATGACTATATGATGAAGGTCTTGTATTGACATGAATGAAGTTGTCTTTACTTGTTATGAGGATGTATGAATTGTATGTTAAGGTTTGTGGTCTCATGAAGAGTTTACTAAGTATGTGTGGGGTTATGGGGCTTCACATGTACATTGCACTAGTAGAATAAGATTGGGGTCATGAATAAGGTCTTAAAATGATGAGTATGAAAAGAAGTAAATACATGTGTAAATTGAATATAGCTTACTGTAATAGTTCTATGGTATTGACTTAAATGTGTCTTTGATATGTTATGCTTACATAATGATATGTGTTGGCTTGTGTAGATTATATGTATGTTTCCTTGTGGCCTTAAGGTGATGCATTGCACCAAGTATCAGTAGAGGGTTACTTGGGAGGTTAATGAATAAAAGGGAAGATAGTTCACTGTTAAGGGAAAACTAGTTCACTGTAATATGACTTGAAAGTGTAATAAATTCTATATGCGATCTTATGAAATGTTTGGCCTTTGAATATATTTATATGAAGTATGTGAATGATATAAATGTTATTGGATAAAGGTTTTATGAAGATTTACTCAAAAAGATGAAGTATGATTTCAAGAAAATGTCCCTTTTAAATGCATGTTTTTGCATGGTTGTCATACTTAGTACATTCTTGTGCTAATCCCATTCTTCTCTACTTTTTACACAAAGTGTAGGTTATGGATGCTTAAAGGATGTCTTGAATGGTGAAGAGCTTGATAGATGTTTCCCAAGCTCAATGAAAGGAATCCTTATGTTCAAGGATCTCCTACTTATGTCTTTACTATAAAGTTTATTGAATATTTTATAGTTATGTATTATGTCTTAAGGTTCGTGTCCCTAATGTACTCTAATGTTGTTGAGTCTAAGATGGAAAAGAGACTTAAGGTCTATATATGTATTATGACCTATGTTTTATATATATGAAGTAATGTTCTAGCATATGATGCGCTAAGAAAGTTTTAAATTTTCCGCAAAATTTACTATGTCAATGCGATGAATGATAACTATGGGCTTGTATAAGACCATCGAGAGGTCAAGTACGCCATGTTACTTCTAGGGGATGCTCCCCGGATGTGACAAAGAGTTTGACTATTATAATGAAAAGTTTTAATTCCGCACTACTTTTCATATATATGTGATGAATGATGTCTAAGGGCTTGTATAAGACCTCCGAGAGGTCGAGTACATCGTGTAACTTCTAGGGTATACCCTGGGATCGTTACAGAGGTCATTTTCAACAACTGTTATGATGACGAGGTCATTTCTGACATGTGTTTGGTAATGTGGAGGTCATTTCTGGCTAGTGATAAACCCGATGGAAATTGTTCTGGCAAGGATTGATTGTTGTGGTTTGACACATTTAGATGTTTATGATTGATTTACTTGTTAATTGTGATTGATGTGCGTGGTACATGTGAATGATCTAATTGACACTTGAGTTTGACTTACTTGATTTATGTTAGTCAAATTATAACGGTTGAATCATGATTATTGAACTTTGTGAGTTGTGTATGTAGAATTATTAGGTTGGGTTGATTCATGTGCATGTTTTAATTTGAGGAGGTTCGATTGTGATGAGAGGGGTATTCATTTTATAGGTATTTGCTTGATTTATTAGATTATTTGTTGGGTACCGTGTAGTTACACCTCTTGTTGTTTACATACTGAGGGACTATTGAGAGGTACTTTCAAAAACTTTAACAAATCAAACTTCTTATTTCTTATTTCAAAATTCAAGTTACAAATTTCAAATGTCAAAATGATATTACTATAAAACAAATTAGAAGAATATTCTAATTCATTTAATTACATAGAAGATGAAGTTGGAAATAGAATAATAAGCAAGAATTAATTAGAAATTATAGATAGATGGAGAAAAGATTGTCTGAAAAATTAAATTTAAAGTTTCAACTTTTTAAATTCACAACGGTTACAATTATTTCAAAATAAATAGATAACAATACACTATATTGACTAAAACTCGAATTTTCAAATCAATACATTGGAGAATGATTTAACGTTGTTTAGAAAAAAGTAAATTCATCCAGCCCACAAACACAAACGTTAGATTCATGGACCCATGACTCGACCCGATCGACCCCGAAAAAAAGAGTAGACAGGTCATGGCTAGACTGAACGGCCAAATCCTACTGTTGAACCGACCCAATACTGGAACCCGGTGAATTCCTTTTAGGATATATTAGCAATTAAGTCACAATTAATAACATAACTAGTATACGTGCCCGCGCGATGCGCGGATATTCTAAAATATAATTTAAAAAATTAATATAAAATTAACTAATACGAATTATTACTGTGTGATAGAAGTGCATGTGTAATCATATATAATACTTTATTTTATATAAACACTTGATGTTAATAAATTTTTAGCCTATTTTATGGATTGATATTTGTGCTAATTGATTAAAATTTGAATTCATAAAACAAATATACATTTAGTATAAAAAATAATGACTATACTTTTAGGTGAAATGTTAATATAATTTGCAAAGCATATTGCAACCTCTTTAGCAAACTCCTCTAGTTCAATCCTACAAAATAAAATGATTTTATTTAATTAAATATAATTTTATAAAATAAGAATACATAACAAAGAAACTTCAGTGACCAATGAAAATACCATATCTAAAAAAAACACCATATATACCAAATAAAATATATTATCTTATTTACTTGAGCATACAAATTTTTAAAACTTATTTATCAATTGTGAAATGTAAATGTTTGATCCACAATTGTATTTTATAAGGCTAGTAGGAAAGGATAAGGGGGAATTTGAATGGTGAGAAACAGAAAGATATATTTCATTATTTCAAGAACAAAGTATATCATGAATGATATCTATTTTTCATAAAGTATATCATGAATGATATCTATTTTTCATTGTCGTACAATTTGCTGAGTAGATACCACCATTAGATGTAAGGTTTTCATATCTATTATCATAAGATATCCTCTCTTGTATAGATATATAAAGATATAGATGTTTGAATTTGAAAATTCCTATAATTATGTAAAAATGGGGAAGTTGTAACCGTCTTCAAAAGTGTAAAGTATTAATTCAAATTTGTGTATATAAATTTCAATTTCTTAAAAAAAATACTTTCAATAAAAAAAAGTTGTTTAATAAGTAATAAAACAAAATAGTTTTTCAAAAATTATTTCTATACGTTCCCCTTGAAGAGGGAAAAATTTCTATATGTTCTTCTTGAAGATGGAATTTTTTTTTAAAAAAAAAAGAGTTTATTTTTTTGTTAAAAATGTATTTTATCTCTAATCAATATATTCGGTGAATAATACAACGAATCATTCTTTTTTAGATTAAAGGATGTTGAAACTTTAATTGAATTTGAATAGAGATAGATTATTCGATTATTCTTTTAATGTGTCCCTATAATTTAGGAGCACTTTTTAAAGTAAAATATAAATTTTTAAAAATAATAAAACATATTTATCTAGATAAACAGAAAAAAAATTCATGCTTTTATTATTTATAGATTATAGATAGACTTTTGCATTTACCAAACTTTACCAAACATTAATTTTTTAGAATTTTTAAATAATTAAATACACCTCAACCAATAAGAATAAACTTAAATTCAATTTTCAAATTTGATTTTTTAAAAGAGCTAATAGACGTTAAAAATAGTTTTTTTAGGGATTGCAATTTTTATGTTTAGATTTTTATATTTTAAATTAATTTTAATAATTCATAAATTCTTTTTTTACAGTGTTGACATGTGATACTTTTCACTTCTCCTATAATATAAAAAAAAATTGTGATACTAACATATGGCACTTTTTACTTCTCCTTTTATCTATAGATAGAAGATTTTTTAAAATAATAACTATCCACTAAACTCACTCCTTAAAAATCTCCATTAATTAACGTGCATGATTATTATTTTTTAAATTTTAAACTAATAATTTGAAATTAAAAATTTCAGATTTAATATTTATTTTTAAATTTGAATTATTAAAGACTAAAAATACCCTTTAAAATTTTTTAATAACCGTATCATCATTTTTCTTTTAAAAATTAGTTTTGAATTTTATAATTGTTAATTTTTTGTGGTGCTTACACATGACACTTTTTACTTTAGAAAATATATATAGATAGATATAAATATAAAAATTGTAATTGTAATACTATAATATTCCTAGTATTTTTCCTATCCAGTATTTTATGTACAACTAAATAATCTAATTATATGTAATTGTGCAATATTTCAGAACATTCATCACTAAACAACTGATTTTATTTTATTTTTTAAAAGTAATTTTATTAATTTTTAACCACCTTTTCTAATTATTTGACTTTACTTAAATGTTTTGAATAATATATTTTTTTAATCTGTATCTCACCTATATGAGGAAATGGGGATGTGGGTGAGGGTTGTGGGGTTTTTAATTTAGATAGCAGAAATTTCTAAAAAATAATATATAAATTGAATGTTAAAAGTATGTAAAATTTTAAATTGGTTATTAATTTTTCTAAGGGTAACTTTTTATTTTTAATGTCAAAGAAAATATTTAAATTAAAAGTCACAAAATCTTTGATAACATGAAAAGTCCTAGCAACCTATAAAATAGTAGACATGTAAAATTTTATTATTCAATTATAAAAATTAGTTTTAGTATAAGAAGGTAAATTTATTATTAAAATTAGTGAAAAATAAACAGATAAATATTCTTTATCTTTTAATTCATATATTAAATTGACTGCAAATTTTCAAAACTAATAAATAATATTACAATAATAAAATTTAAAAAAATTTGAAGCACTAAAGCGGGAATTATTTAACACTAAATATACCTTCCCATAAATATCATCTAATGATAAAGTATTTAACTTTAATTATTTAGAATAATTAATCCTATTTTGCTAATGATTAATGAAAAACTAACAAATGAATATTCTTTATCTTTAATTCATATATTAATTTGACCGCAATTACTCAAAATAATAAATAATAATATAATAAAAAAAAATAACAAAATTCAAGCATTAAAGCGGGGATTGTTTAACACTAAATGTACCTTCCCATGAATATCATCGTAATGATAAAGTATAGGTCTCTTAACATAAATAAATGATGTTTAATTCTATAGTAATATTTCTTCCGCAAACACAACTGCAACGTTTATTTGACACTGACGAATCTAGTGCTTTTAAGTAGATTTACCCGTGAATTTAATCACATACAATTAGATGTTCTTCACCTTCAATACAATAATCATAATCTTCTTTCACCTTCACCCCATGAATTTCTTCTTCTTCTTGAATACCAAAACTGATAAATTTTGTGTTAGAGAAGAGATAAAAAATATTGTGATTTTGTTAGTTTTGATGTTGATATATTTGTTTGAAGAGGTATTTTAAAAGTTAGTTTTATGAGGGTGTGGATTAGTCCTTTTAAGAGGGTGTTTTCAACTGATAAGATTAGTCATTTTTTGAAATTCAAATTTTATTTTTTTCTTTTTTGAAATTTTGCAACTCTTTTTCAAAATTGCAAGCTCTTGTGAAAAAAAAATCTGCATTTTTAAAATTTGAAAGTAGGTGAAGAAAATGGGATAATGGGTTTCCATTCGTCTCTTTTTTTATCTATCTTTTTCTATTTTCTAGAGACATGTTAAATGTAAAAAATTGTGGTCACTAATTTGAAAAAAAAAAGTAGTTGTAGTTTATTTTAATAACATTTTAAAATTTAAATATAAATAGATTATAAGAAAGAAAAAAAAGTAAATTTTTATAGGTTTTTAGAACATTTATAGACAAATTACATGATTTTACATTATCTCATGTCTCAAAAATTTTAAATATATAATTAATGATTAAAAATATCTTGATATCTAATTATTTTTATCTTTTACATAATTTATCATATTATATGTTTGATGTTATAATTTTCTTGTAAAAGTTGAGTGATATTTTTATGTAGCGATTAATAATAACTTTTTTATATACATGAAAATATAGAATATGATAATTTTATGGTTATCATAATTCCTTGTGTAAAATAATTTATGTTAAAGTTTTTTATTATCAATATTATTTATAAATAAGTTATGTCCATTAAAAACTATACACCGCAACAACATAAATAATATTTTTTAGAGATAATCTACTTGTCTGAGGTCAAATTTTCTCCACTTTTTGTTATTATTACTTTGTTATTCTAAGAAAAATTTATAGAAGGAGAAAATATATTTTGAACAACAAAATAATATTGTTGCCCTTATAGAAATTCATTCTTCATTAAACTCCGGAAGACCCTTCAGAATTCTTCATCAATGCAACTTTACGAATTTTTAGGAATATTTATGTATGATTGTTGCTTTATGAAAGTACACATAAATTAAAATGTTGTATTGTAGACTCATGTTAAAGAAACATTCTTGAACAATAAAAAATTAAAAATGAGTCTAACCTAGATAATTCGAACGCTCAGCAATGACTTGGGACATGAAGGATAAAAAATCTATGTTAATAGACATATCTTTTGTAGCTTAAAATATTACTTTTATTTAGAGTTGATTTTATTTCATATTCTTCTAATTAAGCTTGACTAAAATAGTGATATCTTACGTCAAAAATATTTAGAAGAGCTGAATGAGAAAGGAAAAAAAAACATTAAAAGGATGAAGATCTTTGTCATAATGAGATTATATACATATCAAACAAAAATAATCAATACAATTGTAAGGGGACAACAAAAGAGCGAGAAAAAACATACATTAAAGAGAGTAAACTATGAGATATCCAATGATGATAACAAATAATTCAAACCAGAAAAGTTCTTTTGTTTTGAAATAATATACCTCTAAACATTACCTAACACTTCAATCAACTTTCAATCATTAAAGTACTCATAATATCCACTAATAAATTTAGTAAATATAGACAACATATATATAGATATATATATATATATATATATTATTTTATTTTTTTTGAAAAGTAATAATTTCTTTTTCAAAATTGCAGAATCTTAAGATAAATAAAGTACATTTACAAAACAAAAATACAGTCTTTAAGATGGTAATTTATTATGATAAGGTTAGTTATTTTTTTTAAAAATTCAAAATTTAATTATTTTTTTTTTGAAAAGTAACTTCTTTTTTGAAATTGCAAAATCTTATGTTAAAAAAAACTGCATCTTTTGATCTATTTTAAAAAACCTGGAGGAATCGGGATAATTGGTTTCAACCTTCCTTTTTTCAATTTTTTTTTATCTTTTCCTATTTTATTTCAATTTTGTTTGTTTTTTTAAAATAATTTTATTATTTTAAAAATTTTAAAATACTTCTTTTTAGGGAAAATTACGCGGATAAGCAAACTTATACTATTTAAATACTCATCATAGCTATAGTTTGCTATAATTACCACTCACGACTAACATTATACATTAATTACATGGGCTGACTTCGAGTTTGTATAATTAGTCATGTTTGTATATGTATAATTCGCCAAGATATACAAATAAATATGTATAATATATAATTTTTTAGCCTATATACATATAGAATTCACCTCTCTCCAGCTCTCTGCCCTCTCTCGCTCGCCTCTCTCCTCCCTCTCTCAATCTCGCTCGCCTCTCTCCTCCCTCTCCCAATCTCGCTGCCATTTATACAAATATATATGTATAATATACAGTTATATACAATTATATACATATATAATTCACCTCTCTCCCACTCTTGCCCTCTCTCGCTCGCCTCTCTCCTCCCTCTCTCGATCTTGCTCGCCTCTCTCCTCTCTCTCCCAGTCTCGCTCACCTCTCTCTTCCCTCTCCCAATCTCTCTTGTCATATATACAATTACATATGTATAATATACAATTATCTAACCAATATACATATACAATTCACCTTTCTCCCACTCTTTTCCCCCTCTCTCTCTCCTCTCTCTCTCTCTCCCGGTCTCGCTCGCCTCTCTCCTCTATATAACATGTAGCTACAAATTGTAATTATCAAACTATAGCTATAGAGAGTAATTAATTATTTTTAAGTGGCTATATGTGAAAGTTTCCCATTTTTATATGGTGCTGACACGTAGGCGTTATCACTTCTCCTATTATATATATAGATATAGATATAAATTAGTTAAAATAACAACAATTTAAAATATTTATTTAAAATGGCAGAAGACAAAAATTTTATAAAATAATATGTATTCATATTTTAGTATTTTAAATTAATTTTATGGAAAGAGTCATTTATTTGATCAAAATGCACACTAATAATCGTTTTAAACTGGGGAAAAAATAAACTAATAGAATTTACATTTTTTCATTATCATTCATCTTTCTTCCCCACATTTCACGTTTCTTCACCATATCTCACCTTTCAAGTTTAGAATCCTTCAAGCTGCTAAATTGTTGCTCACCAAGAAATTCTTTATTATTAAACTAAAACTGTTTATTAATTCAAGCAGTTTCTCGATTGGCAAGGTAATTTTCATTAACCCAAATTATTTTTTTTATTTGATGTATAAAGCACCGATTATACATATTACGAATTTTCAGTCGAATTTTCCAATTTTCATGTGATTTTGTTTAAATATTCATCATATATTTATAATTTTAAATTTTTTTTTGTGATTCTCTTTTAATTTTTCAGATTTTGTAGATTCTAGAAATTCATATATATGTTTATTTTGTTTGATGTTGAATACATTTTTTTAAATATGATGTTGAATACATTTATATCATTATACAAAATATAACATAAAAACTAGAATGAATACAAATACAAATAATATATCTATTAAAATGAATAAGACTTTGGAAAGAAACATAATTTTGAAGAGAAAAATAAAATACCAATAAAAAATAAAATGAATACAAATATGTTTCTTAAATAAATATAGATTCATTTGACATACCTATTGGAATGAATACAAACTAATAAAGAAATACCAGTTTAATTATACAAAATACAACATGAAAACTAGAATGAATACAAATACAAATGACATACATATTGGAATGAATACGATTTAAGAAATGATACAAAATTCTGGTAAATAAAATAAATACATTGTGAGAAAAGTATGTCAAATAACATATAAAAATACAACACGAAAACTAGAATGAATACAAATACAAATGACATACATATTGAAATGAATACGATTTAAGAAAGGATATAAAATTCTGGTAAACAAAATAAATACACTGTGAGAAAAGTATGTCAAATAACATATAAAACTATAGGTGTTTAAATTAGTAAATTTTAAAAAAATCAATTTTTTTGATAGATAAATTCTAAGGTATAATCATAAAGTTTCATAACAATAACTAGTTTTGAAAGATTAGGACAAATAATTGTCTTTAGGAAGAAGGAAGAGACCACCTATTTTAGATCTCATAATTTTTGTAAGGAAAGTAATAAAGATTTTCAGCAATTTAATCTAATTTGAAATATATACCCCCTCCCCCCCTTGATTTTCTCTAGTTTGTTATTTCTTAATTATATTATGTTAAATTAAATATACAAAAAAATTCATAAATCAACCCCTAACAAACTAAAATATTATCATTTTTAATATATATTAAAAGTATTGCTAAGGAATCTTATTAAATATTAAAATATTATTATTTTGAAAAATTTTCCTTTTTTTATAGTGGGCCAGATTGAGTCAGACCGGCCCAATTGATAGCCTTGAACTATCTCCAAAACTTAATATTTTGAGGTTGTGTGGGCTTTATGCATTTACTTCATTTTTCCACTGTCTTCTTCAAAGTATCTGTCATATTATATTGTATTATATTGGTTGTATTGCATCATATTATATTGTGAGATCATTGTATGATTTTCATTATTACATAATATCACACATCAGAGAATAATTAACCTATAATAAAGTAGGATTAGAATAATTAACCTATAATAAAGTAGGTATGAGGTAAAACTTGTAAGGTGAAGGATAAAATATCTAATTATTAAATAATATGTAAAGAAAATGGGAAGAAAATATTAAGGTAACAATACGATCACACCAAATCAGTCATTACATAAAATGAAACTCTCCGTAATCAAACGAAGAATTTAAACAATATGACACAATAAATTTAAGTAATAATCAAAAGAAAAAAATATCAAGCTAATCATACAATACAATATAACGGATAATAAATTAACAACTATAAAAAGAAGTGTTATTTAATAAATAGATTATAGAGAGGAATATATTCCCTACGTTGGGTGGTGTTTGACTTTAGATTATGACCGCTAGGGATTATATTAAAGTTTTTGGGAATTGTTTTTTTTTTTCATTTTGGGGATTAATTTTTATATAGAGGATCCACATTAACTTTTTGATGAGTATGAAATCTGCCTAGATGCTCAAAATTGAAGTCCTATCAGTGTAAACACACCTTTTTTTTTCTTTTATGACATAAAACACCAAATAATACCTAAAAAGTAAAAAGTAATTCCTCCATCACTAGCTTTACTAAAAGTTCCCTTATCTTTCATGCTAAAAAGTTAGCCATGGTTTTCATGCATTGCTTTCCCCTTTTCAACTGTTTCAGATCCTTTGACAAGAAATTTTTGCTTATTTCCTCCCTTAGTTTATTTGTTAAATTTTGACTTAATATACATGTTAAGAAAATAATAATTGATATAGTAAATTTATCATTAACCCTATTAACTGATACGATTTCAAACATATTTACTCACTAATCACCACATTTTTCAAAGGCATACTCAATGTTAATAAATTGAGGATATAATAGGGAAAAAAAGTATTCTTCCTTGATTTGCAAAATAATAATACAAATATAGAAATCAAATTAAAAATTATTTGACAAGTAAATAGAGACGAAGAGAATACATCAAAATTTTTTGAAATAATATATACAAAGACTTTATTTGTAGAATTTTTTCTTTTTGTTTCTCCGTAAAGACGAATGCATGTCGTTTGTCATTCGATTCATTACTTGCTAAATATAACTTTAATTTCGATGTAGCTGAAATGACCTAATTTGTATTTAATTGAAAAACTATGGAGGTTTAATTTTAGGTATATGAGATTAAGGGGGGCAGCGGAACCGGTACTTACCGGTTATCGGTTCGTTTCTGGTCCGATTCGGTACCGGTAAGTTCCGGTATAGACCGGTTCGGTTCGGTTCCGGGACAGGTAACGGGACGGAAATCGGGATTTATCGGTCCGTCCCGGTTTCGGTAAATCCCGATCCGTTACCGGTCCGGTCCGGTCAAATTAATTTATTTTTTTAAAAAAATATGTTTGTTTATAGTCGTTGGGTAACGGCTAGTGGGCCCCCCCAACGGCTATTTCACCCATTTTTCAGCCACTTACACCCTCTACCCCCTAACTTTTTTAATACCGCAAAGGTTTAAAATTACACTTTAACTCATTTTTTTACTTATAAATACCCCTAAACTTTCATTCTTTTAAATCACAAAATCATCTACTTATCTTCTATTCTCTCAACTCTCTACTCTCTAATCTCTAATTCTCTAATATATAATATCTTAAATTCCGGTGTTGCCTTATTTGGTCTTTGGAAATTGAATTTGGAGCTACAAAATTCAACTTTCAACTTACCACGTTCGGCTTTTGGCTACTTTATTAAGTAGACGTTCGGTACATTCGTTCCAACTTTTATTTTACATTTTATTTATATTTAAATAATTATTTATTTATTTTGTGATTTATTATTTGCATTACATTTTTCGTATTATATATAATCTCACGTTTAATATTTTAATATGAATTCTGGTAAAAATGTTGTTAAAAAAGGAAAGGATAAAAAAAGTGCAATTGAGCGTGTTAAAAATATGTGTAACTTTACATCCTCCGATAATGCAAAAATCGATAGTTCTGCTAGATCAAAAACTAAAAAATCTACTATATTAAGAATAAATACGGATGATTATACACATGTTGATGATACGATTTTTAATATTGATAGTAATTCAGGATTAGATCCTTATCATGAACATTTACAACGTCGCTTTGGTAATTTTGATGAGGAATTGCCTCGAGATAGTGATAATGATAATGATATTGATGATTATACTGATACGCCTACTTTTGATAATGATGATGATGAACTGAGCCACCTACGACTACTAATACTTCCAATCCCGCTCCTAGTCCCGCTCTCTTTCGTTGTCCTGCCCCTGTTCCCCCCGTACATTCTAGGTCTAAGGTAGAACGTGTTAAAAATTCAGTTGTTTGGTAATTTATGACACAAAACGAAGATAAAACACAAGCTATTTGTAATAAATGTAAACATAGATTAAATCATAAAACTGTTGGTAAATCTGGCAGGTCGGGACATTTGATTAGTCATTTAATGTCTTATTGTAAAAATGAATTTTTGCATGCTAAAGCAGTAGCGGAAGCTAAAAAAAACGGTACCCCCCTTCCTGAAAATGTAGGAGTAGGCGGCTCTAACATGGTACAAACACAATTAAATCAGTCTAATATTTCTGGCTCTAGTTACCACTTTCATATAGTAGAGACAAAGATCTTAAAGAACTAGCTAAAATGATATGTGTTATGGGTTTGCCATTTAGTTTTGCTGAAAATCCCGATTTTATACATTATATTCAAATTGTATATAATCTAAATTTTAAAGGTTTTGCTAGAAATACAATAAAAAAGGCTGTATTTGATTATCATGCACAATATTTTCAATATCTTTGTTGTTTATTTTATTATAATGCTTGTAAAATAGCTATTACTTCTGATATGGGTCGTAGTGTAAACGGTAACGATTATTTGACTGTTACTGCACATTGGATTGATGAAAATTGGTGTATGCAAAAAAGAATTTTAGGTTATAAATGTTGTCAAATGCAAAAAAACGGTAGTTATATTGCTCAAACTATTTTAGATATTTTACAAAGCTATGAAATATGTGATAAAATAAGTAGTATAACCTTAGATAATGCTTCAAGTAATAATGTTGCTGTTGAATATTTAAAACCTACTCTTTGTCCTTTCTATGGTGATAATTATCATATTAGGTGTACTGCACATATATATAATTTGATGGTTAGAGATGGTGTACAAATGTATGATAACGAATGTAGGAAAGTTGAAAATGCATGTCATTTTTTAATTGTCAAGTTAAGTCTAGGCGTAAAGATTTTCAAAATCGTTGTTTTGAAAATAATCTTCCACCTAGAAAAATTCCAAAAACAGTGGCTACTAGATGGAATACTTTATATGAAATGCTTGTAGTCGCTTATGAATATAGAATACCCGTACAAATGGTTTGGAATGCTCATAATTCAGATATGATATATAGACTCGATGATAGTGATTGGCGTGATATAAATGAACTTATAGATTTTCTAAAATTTTTTTACTTAACTACAAAAAGAATATCTGTACTTTATAGTCCATCAATTTGTACTGTATTGCTTGATATTTGTAGGATTTCTTTTAAATTATATCAATTTAAAAATAAACCAAGATTTCAACAAACCATTGAAAAAATGATTAAAAAATTTAAAAAATATTATATTCCTATTCCTCAAATTATTTAACCGCGTATTTGTTAAACCCTCATTATAAAGATGTAGGTGCATCAAAAATGGTTGAAATTTTTTATTTTAACTTAGATATGGATAGTGTATTAGAAGAAATTCCTAGTTGTCAACAACTTAAAGATACCATAAAATTTGAAGCTAGAAAATTGTATGATTTATATAATGCTAATATAAATTTATCAAGTGAACATGAACCTCAAAGCTCTAGGAGTAGATTTGATGAAGATAATATTGATGCTTATTTATATGATTATCTTGAACTTTCTCACGATAACAGAAATGATTTTGATGCCTATGTTAATAAAAATACAGAATCTACTGAAGATATTCTAGTATGGTGGAGAAATCGCGGCAAAGGATTTCCAAAACTACAACCGATGGCTCGAGATATATTAGCTATGCAAGCGTCGTCAGTAGCTTCGGAAGGCGTCTTTAGTGCAGCAAAGTTTCAACTTGGAGATCATAGGCATTCACTAGCAGCCGATAGCTTGGATATATCGGTATTATTTCGAGATTGGATTAATGCCGAGAGAAGAAATCTAAATTTTCAAACTTTTAAAGTTTGAAATTTAAATTTTCAAACTTTTAAAGTTTGAAATTTAAATTTTATAACTTTAAAGTTTGAATTTAAAATTTTCAAACTTTTGAAGTTTGAAATTTAAATTTTATAACTTTAAAGTTTGAATTTAAAATTTTCAAACTTTTAAAGTTTGAAATTTAAATTTTCGAACTTTTAAAGTTTGAAATTTAAATTTTATAACTTTAAAGTTTGAATTTAAAATTCTTTAACTTTTAAAGTTTGAAATTTAAATTTTTAATATTATAATTATTATAATAAAAATTATATTCAATTAAAAAAAAATTAAATCTTTAAGTTTTAAATAATTTATTTATTATTTTTTTTAAATTAGTGCCGGTCCGTCCCGGTTATCGGTCCGGTATACTACCAGTTCCCTTCCGGACCAGTACGGAATAAGTATAAAATATCGATTTATCGGTATCGATCCGGTCCCGATTTCGGAACGGTTCCGGTTGGCACAATGCCGATTCCGTCCCGGTTCCAAAACTTACCGATTCGGTTCGACCGATTCCGGTATCGCTGCCCCCTTTATATGAGATATAGAGAGTGAACTTGAAAAAAATTAAGTTGTATAAGTTAGATTAAGAGTTCGTTAGTTTGACATTATCATAGGGAGGTTAGAAGTGTTTTTTTATGAGAAAATTTTGAGGAATTAAGTGTTTTTGGCAGATTCTTCAAATTACTTTTAAATAAAAGCGGAAATAGTTTTTCTATCGTTGAAAAAAAGTTAAAATTTTCTGTTTTTAAAAAGAAGTAGAAATTGAAAATTATTTTTTTAAGACTAAAATATCTCTTACATATATAAATATTTATCAATATATCCCTTATTAACTAATTAACATATCTCATAAGTTTGGTTGATTTTTATACAAAAATTTTATTTTTTATTTTTATATAATAAATTTATTATGTTTTATATTATTATTTACATATTTGTATTTTGTATATTACTTTATGTACTATCTTACATGATAATTAGAAATAAAAATATACCGATACTTTTAATAGGATTAAAAATGAGAAAAAATAATAGTTGAAGATTTAGATCATCCTAAGAAAGTAACAAATAACAAATTTTCTTTTCTTAATTGATGTATTGTTTATTTTTTATTGAATTTTTAAAACTTTGGAATATTATAACCAAAAAAAGGAGTAGTAGCTAATAAGGTTGAATCCAAAAAATAGGTAATAAATAACAAAAAAATCTTCTTTTAGAAAAATTCAAACAATATTTATCTATGTACAATATTGATTGAAAATTTAAATATGTACATTTCATATAATTAAATTTAAAATGTAATTAAAGTTTATGCGTTAGATGTTTAAAATAGTTTCTCTCTATAAAGTAATTTTGATATTAAAAGCACGTCGATACTTGCCCTTTTTCGTAATTTAACTCTCAAAAGTACATTTTAAAGAAAATTAGTCAAACATAAATTGCTTATCAAAATCACTTTTCAAATGAATTTGCCAAATATAAAGTGTTTTTTTTTTCAAAAAAAAAAACATACTTTTCTAAAAAGCTATGTAAAAAAAATGTTTAAAAAAATAAGCAGTTTTTAACAGCAATGTCAAACAGGTTGTAAGAACCAGTTTGACATTGCTATTAAAAGGCCAAAAACATTTATTTTGCGTAGAAATTACTTATTTTGTGAATACAAGTTGTTTGGCTAATGAATGAACTGCTATAAATGAAAGCATAAATAGTTTTTATGTTGTTTCTAATGAACTAAAAATTTATATTTCCTAAAAAAAGGAGAAGCAGAAAATTATTTATTTCAAGACCATAATATCCATGTCCTATATACATACTTATCAACATATCTCGTATATTTATTTTATTTTTGTGATGAGTTTTTCGTATGTAGTGATTTAATTTGTGAAATGATTTCTTAATTTATTTTGCTTGATACTTTTAAATTATATATTTAAATCATCATATTAATATTATATTGATATTTAATTTTTTTCCATCTATGTATAATATTGATTGAAAATTTAAATATGTGCATTTTAATTTAATAAAAATAAAAATTTAATTAAAATTTTTATAATAGAGATTCAAGATAATCTTAATTTTAAAAGTGCAATAGTTACTCTTTTTTTTTTTTTTAATTTGACTCTCAAAAGTTTTTTTTTATAAAAAAAGTAGTCAAACACAATAATCCACTTATCAAAAGCACTTTTCTGATGAATTAACCAAACAAAAATAGCTCTTTATCAAAAGCACTTTCCTACGAAACTATTTTAAAAAAATACTTTTAAAAATAAGCAATTTTTAGCCGTAATCCTAAACAAACTCTAAATTTATACCAAAATTAAGTCATAATGTCTGGATTTAAATATAGTTTATTTTTTTGAAATAGGAAATATTTTCCAAAAATCAAACAAAACACAACTCTTAACCCAAAATACAAACTTTTAATCAGTCCTATAATATTGCCGTCTAAATATCCAATTAAAAAATGTTCTCCCCAAATACTTTTCCCATTTCATTTTTCAAAAGTCAAAATATTTAAAGATAAAAATATATTTTCTAATTATATTAATATAAGAAGAATGAAAATTTAATTATTTTTATAGTTAAAGAAATCAAAAGAAAAAAAGTTTCACCTAAACAAAGACTCTTAAATAATTATTGTAGATTTTATTACGTTGTTGTATGAGAAGATCAATTTTCAATTTAGCTCCAAATTTTCCTTGAAAAAAAAGATATAAACAAATATGAAAGAGATTTATATTTTTCTTTGAGAAAAAATAAAATCAATTATGATTTTTAACTTTCATTCCTCAAAAAAATAATTCAAATCTGATAAAATAATAATGCAAAAATCCTAACAAGAACAAACATAAAGAGGGATAATAATTAATCACTATTAATCAAGAAGTACTAGAATATGTGTAATTGTATAATTAAAAAGTTTCAATAAGTGTATATATATCGACTGGTTGTTAATATTAATGCCATCTGTTTGGCAAGTAATGACATCTAGTTGCAACCTTAAGCCTTTTTGTTAGTGTGTGTTTTGTCCTAATTATATTTCTACCAATTCAAATCTCTTTGTTTTTAGGGTAAGCATGTATGTGTTTGCCAACAATTCAGTGGTAACATCATTAATTTCGACACTTAAATAATGACAACTTATCTACGTCATTTCATTACTAATTGCCCTTATTCCTTTCTTAGACACAATATCACATTAATTATATATCTTTTCATTCTCTATTGTTAGACAACCACCTACCTTCACATTCCATTCATATTTCATTTTGTCTTGCAATGATTTTTAAGATTCTCCAATGAAAATGGAAAAAAGAACCAAAAAAAAAAAAAAATGAGGAGGGCACAAGGTTTAAACCAGTGCACCAAGTAGTTTTAATGTTCTTACAGTGCCTAATGAAATATCTCATATCTCAAGCAATATACATGCATATATACATATGTTTTTTCAAAACTAATTAATGCACATACATTCTCATACGTATATCTCAAGATATATATATATACATATTCTTTTTCTCAAAATTAATAAATACATGTACACCTTCATACGTACATGTGGATCCGGCTCTATAGTCACATCTTGTAAAAATTAAATAAATCTAATTGAATGAAAGAAAAAAAGGATCATTGTGGATGAAATAAGGCAAATGGTAAAAGACAAATTAGGATAATGTAGGGCATAAGTTATTTTTAAAGATATTTATTTGGACAGACTGTTTAAGCAGATCGATACATAAAGAGACAAAGGACTGCCTTTTCTATCCTCTATTGAGATTTCTTTTATAAAAAAATAAAATAAGATAATAATATTTGATTTGACTGTAGCTTAAATAATCTTTCCTTTTAATTTGTTCGGAAAAAAAGGCCGGTACTTACCAAGAAATCATAGAGGAAATCAGTCACTTCCTATCTGTTTTCAAACTGTTTAATTATTGATTTAAATTTATTGTATAATTTAATCATAAAATGGTATAGTCGAATTTGTTAAGTGATTTAAGCACACAAGTTAAATTAATTTATTAAATAAAATAAGAACAACATAAATCACAATAACAATGAAATATAATGAATAGAAAGCAAGCCCTGAGAATAGGGTCTTGTACTTTGGTTCAAATTTATAAATGTGTTTGTGAACTTGATCAGTTAATCAATTTCATCATTGATGAACTGTATAATACTTCGAAAAAGAAGAAAGGAGGAAGAAAGATTAGAGAGAAGAAAAAGATTATCAACTCATATGAGTCTTGATTCTTATTCAATTGCTTAATCCTTCAATACATATTAGATGTATTTATATACGGTAGATGAGTTAGTTAGCTTTCTAACAAACTTAGCTAATAGCTTATAACAATTTTGACTAATTAATTAACACTACTAAAAAAACTGTCAAAAATCGACGGACAGTGTCGCACCTAAAAGCGATGCAGATTACGACACTGTCCGTCGATTTTGAATAAAAACAATTATTCTAAGATTTATTTTTACAAAAAGCGACGGACAATATCTCTTAGTCTGTCGCTTTTTTTCGCGGATTTTTGTGTCAAATATATATGTAATTTATAATTAATTATTTAATATAGGTAGAGATGTTGTCCGTCACTTTTTATTAAAAAAAATTATTTATAAATTTAAAAATAACCATGTTGTCTGTCGCTTCTTGGTCAAAATAGATGGTCAAATTTGGTAAAAATAACGCTATTCAATTTGTTTTCAAACTATGTGTACTTGGGAGCAGAGGTATAATTTGGTCATTACGATCACATTTTAGAGGAGAGCATCCGCCAGACTGTCTATCTGACTAAAGAAAATTTGGGATACTGATCAACACCCGGATTGGATGTTGCCTCATGTTTTTAATGAATTGTGTCTGTATTGGAACATAGATATAGATAAGTTTAAGCAATGTCAGAACAAGCCAAAAACGCTAGAGGCAGTCTTAAGGGTGGCTCGTTACTCACCGAAGGTGTAAAAACCGTTGGAATAATTGCAAGACAATGGTAAGTTCTAATTCAAATTTTTAAATAAATAATTAGTTGATTCATATATATCGTTATAAATTTGAGTTTTTAATCATAGAAAAAAGAATTGGGACGCACTCCCATTGGACCGGAGGTTTTCAAGAGGACTTAGGTCAGGAAGAAAGAAAATGAGTTGAATCCGGATGTGTGGGTGGAGGAAAGGGCCTAACGAACTTTTCAAAGTTATTTAACATGATTAATATATATTAATAGTGAATATATTTATGATATGTATATATATTGATGTCAAATGCAGAATGAGTTTTATCAGTACGTCACTAAGAATCTAGATAGTTCAGTCGAAATAACACCTGAACTGTCCACCTAAATTTGAAAGGAAAAAGTGGTAGGGGGGACACACAAGGGTAGATACTATGGTGTAGGCTCTCGAAACGATGTATGAAGACTCCAGTCGGCTTAGAAGGTATTGGATCGTCACGTCAACCCGAGACACTTGACGGTCTTCATATTGCTGCTATGTTTGCTCAAATAGCACAACTTACATCGGCACTGATAGAGTAGGAGCGTAGAAGAGTAGCTGAACACCAAAGCATGAGTGAGACCATTCAGCAAATCAAAGAACAAGTGATGAACCTCGCTCATCGACCTACTGCTTCGGCTCTTGAGGACACCGATGACGACAGTGATGAGGATGATTATGTAGATCCCACTCCCTAGTTTAGGTCTCTTTTAATTTATGAAATTTATGAAATTTTGAAACAAATTTTGAAAGACTTTATAAGTCTTTAAATTGTGATTTAGATACTTTTGAATGTTAATTTAAGTTTGTTGTTTTATGTTTTGTGTAGCTTGTTAGGTGCTCTAAATATGTCAAGGACACCTAACTTGGAACTAAGATATTGATGTTGAGCCTTAGTAAGAGCATTTTTAAGTAGATTTGCAGGTTTTTCCTTAGTAGAAATATATTGTGCCTTAACTTTCCCTTGCTGAATTTTTTACCTAATAAAGTGACAATCGATTTCAATATGTTTTGTCCTTTCTTGATAGACTGGATTGGCAGCAATTTGTAGTGCTAATTTGCTATCACTGAAAATGTTCACTGGCATCATAATCTTAATCTTCCAACTCAGTTAGTTATCCCAATAACCAAGTGAGTTCAGACACAGTTGATACTAAACTCCTGTACTCTGATTCAACAGAGCTTCTGGAAATGGTAGTTTTTTTAATTTTCAAGATACCAAAGAGTCTCCCGGTTTGATTAAGAAGCCTATAACAGACCTCATTGTGTGTGAAAAAGCTGCCCAGCATCACAAAAGCAGTTACATCTTGAACCTGATTACTTGACATAGTATACCTTGACCAAGTTGTGATTTGATATATTTGACAATTCTCAGTGTTGCTTCCATATGTGATTTCTTTGGTTGTTGAAGGTACTGAGTTAGATTTTTTACATCATAAGCTATATTAGGTCTGGGAACTAGTTAGATATAACAATTTACCAATTAATCTTTGATATGGACCAACATTAGATAACACGTGATATTCTTTTTTGTTGCTGTTTGTATACTCATCATATTCTTTTGTTGTCAGTTTGACATTTGTATCTATAGGAGTAGTAATTGATTTGAGCCTGCTAGACCAAGCTTGTTGTAGTTTTTATTTTGTTTCCTTAATCGATTTCGGACTATCTCCCATTACTAGCATGTCATTAACATAGACCAACACTATTACAATTTCATGTTCAATCTTTTGTATGAAGAAAGAATGTTCATATTGACTTTGTTTGAATCTAAGTTTGATCAAGGCTTTTGTCAGCTTGACATTGGTGCTTATTTCAATCCATACAAGGATTTGATGAGTTTGCACGCTGATTTCTTCTTCCATCGACTCAAAAATCCTTGAGAAAGTTCCATGTATATCCTATCATAAAGATCACCTTGTAATAAGACATTATAAACATTCATTTGATGAATGTGCAACCATTTAGATGTTGCAATTGCCAACACTGTCTTAACTGTGACCATTTTCATTATAGGAGAAAATGTTTCCTGATGGTCAATGCCCTCTTGTTGGTTGTACCATTTAGCAATTAATCAGGCTTTGAATCTTTCTATTTCACCAAATGCTTTATATTTGATTTTTTATACCCACTTGCAGCTTATCGTCTTCTTCCCTTCTGGTAAGCTGAGTATGTACCAAGTGTGATTGTCTTGTAGTGCAGATATCTCAGCCTTCATAGACTCAATCCACTTGGGATCCTTAACAGCCGCTAAATAAGATGTTGGTTCTGTAACAGTAGAGAAAGCAGATGAGTAAGCATGGTATTTAGGTGTTATTTTGTCATATGACAAGTAATCATAAATAGGATACACAATTTCGTGATGAAGTTGTGTTAATGATGTGAAATCTTTCAGTCATATAGGTGGATGCTTGTCTCTATTTGATCTTCTTGCAGAAGAGTAGGTTGGACTGCAACTTGTTGAATCTCTCGAGTCATTGGAGCACCCGTGTCTTCATTACTACAAGCAACTTTAATGTTAGATACAGGATCCAACCTTTGAAATAGAGGTGGATCTACAGTTTTAATACTAAAAGGAAACTCATTTTTCTTTAATACTACATCCCTATTAACAAAAAAAGATTCAGTGTTTAAATCATATAATATGTATTCTTTTTGTACTTCTGAATAACCCATAAACGTTGATTCTAGTTCTGGACTCCAACTTATCAGTTTGATTTACTATTTTTGCATGACACAAACATCCTAACACTCTCATGAAGGCTTGGCATTTCTATCACAGAAGAAGGCAATCTATTAATAAGATACACAACAGTAAAAACACAATGTCCCCAAAATCTGACCGGTATGTTAGCTTGTAGTCTTAGAGCTCTTGTGACTTTTAATATATGTTTGTGTTTCCTCTCAGTTATCCCATTTTGCCGAGGGGGATATATATGTACATGTTCTTTGGTGAATCATCCCAAGATTTCTAAATATGGTAGTGCATACATCATTTATAAATTCAGTATCATTATTAGTTCTTCAAATCTTCACAGTTTTATTAAACTAAGTTTTCACATATACAAGAAACTGGTGTATAGTTATGCAAGCATCATATTCAGTTTAAGTAGATAGATTCAGGTCATTCTTGAGTAGTCATCAACAATAGTTAAAAAAAATACTTGTTTTCATCAAATTGTGAGAATTTTATAAGGACTCCAATGAATTATATTAAAACTACTTACATATTTTATAATACTAGTTCGAAAAGAAAATCTAGCTTGTTTTGCACTAGAACATACAAAACACTTATGTAGTACTCTAGCTATAGTTTCTATTTTGCTACTCCCTTCGTTTCAAAAAGGATGACCTAGTTTGACTTGGAACGGAGTTTAAGAAAAAAAAGAAGACTTTTTAATCTTGTGGTTGTAAATTAAAGTTATGTCAAATGTACCAAAATGCCCTTTAATCTTGTGGTCTTAAACATGTCACGTGGAAAGTTAAAGTTAAAATGTTGCCAAAAAAGGAAAGGGGTCATTCTTTTTGAAACAAACTAAAAAGGAAATATGATCATTTTTTTTGAAACAAACTAAAAAGGAAATATGATCATTCTTTTTTAAATAGAGAGAGTATTTAGTAGTTTATTGAGCATAGTAGTAGACGCATGCCAAAATCTCCTATGCCACAAGTTTAAATCTGATTCATTATTAGTCGACTGAGTAGTGTTAACAACTACCTTGACTTCATGAGTAGGTTGCTCAGTTTTTTTATTAAGTAGATAGAGTTCATCCTTCAGTTTGCTGAATGCCTCTCAAAGTGAGAGTCTTTCCATTATATAGAGAGAATAAATATTACAAATCCCTAAAGATCCGTCATTTCTATTCCTAAAGATGAGCTATTTTATCTCTACAAATCTGCTATTCAATCCCTCCAAATTCGCTATTCTATCACAATATTTATTCCTTTGATTCTACAACAAATCTATATGATCATGCTAATGTATATCACTATCTAATTACATTAATATATATAATTATTTAGATTTCCATCATGCTAACATCCCCCCTCAAATTGATGTCGGTGGATCAAGAAGCATCAATTTGCCTACTAGAAACTGATGGCGTTGTCGTGCCATAGATTTTGTAAACGCATCAGCTATTTGAAGATCACTGGACAAATGTGGAAGAGTAATGACTCATTTATCTGCAGCTTCTCGTATATAATAACAATCTACTTCGATGTGTTTGATCCTCTCATGAAAAACTGGATTAGTAGCAATCTGAATAACACCTGTATTATCAGTATGGAGAGGAGTAGGATGAGATTGAGGAAATCCAATCTCAGCAAGTAATCCACGAAGCCATACAACCTCGGAACAAGCAGTAGACATGGATCAATATTCAACCTCTGTTGAAGATTTTGACACACGATCTTGCTTTTTACTCTTCCACGATATCAATGACTCTCCAAGAAACATGCACCAACCAGTGACTGAACGACGAGTATCAGGACATCCCGTCCAGTCAGAATCACTAAAAGCATTAATACGAATAGGAGAACCACTTGGAAAGAACAATCCATGAGTAGATGTTCCTAGAAAATACCGAATGATGCGACGAACAACCACCAAGTGGAGATGACGGGGAGCTTGCATAAATTGACTAACTTGTTGCACTGCAAAAGAGATATCAGGCCGAGTAATAGTAAGGTAATTTAGACTCCAAACTAATTGTCGAAACATAATTGGATCAGGAAGAAGATCGCCTTCCTCACGACGATACTTCACATTCAATGAGTATCTATGGAAGAGGAATCTTGAAGACCAGCCAAAGAAATAAGATCCTGATTATATTTGTGTTGGTTTAGAAACACACCTGAAGCAACATTATGAACTTCCAAACCCAAAAAATATGTAAGAGTACCAAGATCTTTCATATGAAAAGAATCTTTAAGCTGCTGTTGGAGGCTAGTGATTAGTAAAGAATCAGTTCATGTGATGATAATGTCATCTACATACACCAAAAGAAGAACACAACATGTAGATGTTTTCCGAAGAAATAAAGACGAGTCATATTTGCTCTGCTCAAAAGAAAATTGTAGCAAAGTAGACCGGAACTTATCAAATCAAGCTCGTAGAGCTTGTTTTAATCCATACAAAGACCGCTTCAACTTGCATACATCTGATGTAGGTGATGAGAATAAACCAGGTGGAGGTTTCATATAAATCTTTTCTTTGAGATCACCATGGAGAGAAGCACTTTTGACATCTATTTGATAAAGAAACCAGTTTTGTGAAGCAGCAATGACAATAATAGTTCGCCCCGTAGTCATTTTTGCTACTGGTGCAAAAGTTTCCTCATAGTCCACCCCATACTCTTGTCTGTTACCAAGAACAACTAATCGAGCTTTGTACCGATCAAGAGTTCCATCAGAATAAAGTTTAATTGAATAAATCCATTTATATCCAATAGGGCGGACATTTGAAGGACATGAAACAATGTCCCATGTGTCATTTTCTTTAAGAGCCAAAAGTTCCTCCTCCGTTGTTTTTGCCAACATTCAAGCTTGGAGGCTTATGAGTAACCTGTTGGAATATAGATGGTGGATAAAGTAGAAGAAAAACCATACCCTTTAGGAGTTTGAGACACTCTAGTAGATCGCCGAGGAGGCTCAAGAGGAGCAGACCTTGAAAAAATCTCAAATTCTGGTTGTGGAGCAGTCTCAGGTGGCGGATCTGTTTTAGGATGGGTTAAAGTTGGCCGACGTCGTTCATACACAAATTCTGGTTTGAACCGCTTTGAAGAAAATGACAAATCCTCAAAAGTAGGAAGAAGAGGAGAAACAGAAGATGACTCAATATGAGTAGGAAAGAAATACTGATTCTCAAAGAAAATAACATTCCTAGAAACACGAAATTTGTTAGAACTTGGATCATAACAAATAAATCCTTTCTGCGAAGTACTATAGCCTATAAAAGCACATTTAGTAGACTGAACAGAGAGTTTATTGTGTTGAGAAGGAGACAAGTGCACAAAACAAACACAACCAAATGTATGAAAACTATGATAGCTAGGATGCTTGTGAAAAAGACGATAATATGGAGACTCAAGGTTTAATACTTTAGATGAAAGTCTATTAATCAAATAGACAGCAGTAGACACAACTTCAACCCAATATTTAGATGGAACAGAGGACTCAATCAATAAAGTACGAGTGACATCCAAAAGATGACGGTTTTTACGCTCAGCAACCCTATTTTGTTGTGGCGTGTATGGACAAGAGCGTTGTGATACAATTCCTTTCTCAAGCAACAAATTATTGAATTCATGAGACATATATTCTCCACCAGAATCAGATCTTAATATTTTGATGCATGTGGAAAATTGAGTTTCAACATATTTCAACATAAGCCAAAAATTTCTTGAATATGGAAAATACTTCAGATTTAGAGCGAAGAAAATACACCCATGTAAACCGACTATGGTCATCTATAAATGTCACAAAATACTTGAAATGAGCATAAGAAATTAATGGTGAAATTCCCCAAACATCACTATGAATAACATCAAAACACTTTGCAGCACGACTACCCAAATTAGGAAAAGGAAGAGTTTTACTTTTGCCTAATTTACAAGTAGAACAATCAAAGGAAGCAACTGAAAATTAATTTTTATTTCCCAGTAAACCAGAATTGGATAAATGAGACAACAAAATAGAATTTGGATGTCCTAGACGTTTATGCCAAACCTCATTCTTAATAGTGGTGAAAGCAAAGCCAGAACAGGAGGAATATAAAAGTGTATAGAAAATAATCTTCCAACTTTAGGCCCCTTCGCGATTATCGTCCCCGACACCTGATCCTGCACAAGACAACCATTACGAGAAAAGTTCACATTACAATTGTTATCTACCAATTGGTCAATCAAAATAAGAGTAGTGGAGAGCTTTGGTGATACAAAAACATTCTTGAAAGTTTCAGTAATATCCCCAACCTTGGTAATGGGTAAATTACTACCATTGGCAACCTAAATTTGTGTTGGACCATTATACTCACGGATGTTTTTGAGTATATCAGTTGAGTTGGTCATATGATTGGAAGTGCCAGATTCAACAAGCCAAAATTTAGATATTACCTCATTACCTTGTAGTCCCAAAGTTGAAAATGTTGACCAGATCATTTGTTGTACCATTTGAGGAGTAATAACTTGTCTTACCGAAGATGAGCTATTTGTAGTGGAGTCATTTATCCCAACTTGGAAAGCCTTTGCCCTACGATTTTGAGGACGTGTGGACACTCTTTGATAATGTGTCCTTGTTGTTTACAATAATTACAGAACTTCTTGCCACAATTGCGAGCAATATGACCATATTTTTTGCAACTGTAGCATTAAGTTCTATCGATATCCATACCCTTTCCTTTCCCTTGAGCTACAAATGCAACGGTGACAACATTTCCTTAATGAAAAAGAATTTTGTGTGACGAGACGCTGCTCCTCATGAAATAATTCCCTAAAACAGACATCCAATGAGGGAGATGGATCACAGCTCATCAAGTTGGAGCGAACACTTTCAAAGTCAGATCATAATTTCATCAAAAATTGATCTCGCTTGCTTTGTTCATGAACTCCTTGAATGATGAAGAGAGATTCAGAAGGTATTTTGGCATAAACGATATCGGTAAATTCAGCCCATAATTTCTGAAATCTAGAGAAATAATCTTGAATAGAGAGACCTCCGTGTGAATACATAGCAATTTCATGCTCTAACTGAAAGCGCCTTGCACTATGGTCTTGGTTGTATACCTTTCGTAAATAATCCCACATGACCTTTGTCGTCTTGTATGACCTGAGATTAAGAACAATAAGAAGGTCAATTGACCCTAAAATTCATGTCATCACCCGAGCATCATTAACCTTCAATTGACCAAGCTTATTAGGATCGGTAGGAGTAGGATCGCTTTCATCTATATGTCCCCATAATTCTTTTTCGGTGACAAATAGTTGGAATTGAAATTCTCAGGCGGAGTAATTTTTTCCTGTGAAACGAACATGGAAGGACTCAAACTGATATGACGACATATTCTTGACAAGCCAAGGAAGATAGAAATGCGATGATGCAAAATAACCAGAATGACCAAGACTAAGATTCCAAGATACTTAGGACTAACTGTTGACTAACAGTAAGCAGAACCAAGACTTCCAAATTTTTTTTTGGAAGGAACCACAGATGAAAGACACTAAGAATCAAAGCACTGAAAAAGGCTCTGATACCATGTCAGTTTTGCTGAATGCCTCTCAAAGTGAGAGTCTTTCCATTATATAGAGAGAATAAATATTACAAATCCCTAAAGATCCGTCATTCCTATCCCTAAAGATCAGCTATTCTATCTCTACAAATCTGCTATTCAATCCCTCCAAATCCGCTATTCTATCACACTCTTTATTCATTTGATTCTACAACAAATCTATATGATCATGCTAATGTATATCACTATCTAATTACATTAATATATATAATTATTTAGATTTTCATCATGCTAACACAGTCTCCATCACCTTTCCACTTGAGAGATCTTGAAAAATGCAAAAGTCAGGATTAAAAAAAACTCCACAATTTAATTCCCTCGTGGCTTTGGTGACTTTAAATACAGACATTAATTTGTATTTAAACTGTGGTAGAAGGAACACATCTTTTAGTATACTTCTACTTGAAATTGAACTATGTCATATATGTGTAACAAGCGAGATGCCTCTATTAGGAAGATAAACCTTTTCAGGAGTGACATTTGCAATAACTGAGGATCTATCTAGCATGTGAACATCATATACCATGTGATTTGTTGCTCCAGTGTCTATAATCCAGTTCTTATTACTATCAGAAACTATACAAACACTCGTATACATGTTTCACTGGTTTTACCTGCATTGTTTAGATATCCTGCCACATTGACATTTGCTGAAGCACAATTATTATTGTTCAGCATCTGGAGTATTTGTTCATATTTCTCTTTAGAAAACACACCGGCTTCAGGTTGTACTTGCATTCCTTTAGCCATCTGACACCTTGAATCATACTCCTGTTTCTGATAGAGACCAGTCACATTTTCTATAACCTGACTTTCTTGTCCCTGAATAACTGTAGGATCTTTGCCTGGATGACTGCTCAGCCTGAACATGATAACTCCTCCTTGTCCACCTGTGTTTGCCCTTTTATTTTTTAAACTTGATACCCAATTAACTTGTAGCATTTTTTTTAACACGACCCTTCAGTTTACAGAAGTCACATTGCACATTATAATCCTTTTTAAATCTTTGAACACCTGCACATGTTTTTCAGTACAATATTAAAGCTTCATATTGTGACAAAGCATAGTGAGATTTTGGTCCAGTTCCAAGTAGACCAACAAAAGAACTAGTAATTTCCTTTTGTCCTTCATCATTTAGGATCATGACATATGCTTGATTTTCAAAAGGCAAAGGTGTCATTAGGAGACTTTGGCTTCTTGTCTGATGATACGTATCATTCAGTCCCATTAGGAACTGATACAACTTTGTCTTTGCAGATAAACCAAGAAATCTCTAGATTTTTCACAGTAACACTCGAGAAGAGGAACAAGAGACTCAAGCTCATTCCATAACCCTTTAAGTTTGGTAAAATAGATTGAAACAGACGATGTTCCCTAAGTTAACGATGTAATTTCTTTGTGGAGATTGAAAGTTCTTGCACCATTGATTTTATCAAATCTTTCTTTCAATTCTTCCCACACAACCCATGCATTTGATGCATAAGCGACACCACTTAGTAGACTATTAGACACATCATTCATCAACCACTACAACATTAACCCTCTCCTATTTTAGCCCATTCTTCTGCAAATTTCTCTTTCTTACATGTACCACCTATGAATCCTAGCTTGTTTCTTCCTGGCAAAGCTATGCGCACAAATCTACTCCAAACAGAGTAATTCTCTGTAATAGTCAATTGAAGAGAAGCCAAAGAAACACAACTCAGATCAGAAGTATGTAAATGGAGAGGATGATTGAGATCAATCATTTGTGTCACTGGATTCGACTGCTGGTAGCAATTTGTGCATTTTTAGTCGTCATTGCCAGAGTTTTTGATCTTGATTTTTGTGGATTTTTATCACCAAAATGAAATCCCAGAACTTGAGACACAGAAGTTAGAAAGAGACCAGTTTTATAGTTAGATACTCGTAATGCTTGGATACATGAACTTGATCAGTTCACCATTGATTAGCTGTGTAATACTTTGAAGAAGAACAAAGGAGGAAGAAAGATTAGAGAGAAGAAAAGATTATAAGCTCATATAAGTCTTGATTCTTATTGAATTGCTTAATCCTTGAACAGAACACATATTAGATGTATTTATATATACAATAGATGAGTTAGTTAGCTTGCTAACAAACTTAGCTAACTAAGTTATAACAACTTTGACTAACTACTTAACATATCCTTTCTTCAAAAGTTTGGCGCTTTCTAGTGCTTAACTCTCACATGATAAGACGTTGCTCCATTAATCTTCTTTGTCAATTCATACAGAATCGAGTGGATAATCATTGAAGTGTTGTAAAAATGAGTGCCTTCTATATCTACTTAGCTAGTACGACTCAATTTGACTTTTGAATCTCTCCTCAATCATCTCTTAATCTTATGGGATTCTCTAATGAAGATTGGGGTGGATCAAATTGTTACTTGACTTTATCTCTGCCGGTAAAAGTAAGTTATTTTTATCCCTACTGTTAATAAACTTAACAAATATACCCCTACTTGGATGGAAAACCTCATATCAATAAAAATTAGCAGATTTTACTTAAATTAACCAATTTTAACCCGACCCGATCCACTTAAAATACCCCTAACCTAGAGTAAACAAACAACGACTAATACCACGACGCAATTTTGGTTAACTTAGTTGATTTTGCGGCGAGAAAGCATAATTTGATCAGGTCTCTAATTTGAGCTGATAAATTTTTTCACGAGATTTCTTTCTTAATTTTATTTGTTGATGAAACGATTTGCCCAATTTTTCAGCAAGTGAAAACTATTTTTATCAATTTTTTATTTTTGACGAAGGATAAATTCCAGCGGAAAGTGTTGTTCAACTCCGTGCATTGATTCTCTATGGAGGCAGATAGCTATATGCCTCTTCTAACATTTTTTTAATTTGGTCTTAGAATTGCTTATTTCATATTACACACTAAAAATGTGGTCTTTAGGGTGTTTGGTATATGGAAAATGATTTTTGGGGTAAAAATGTGGTGAAGGAGATCTCCAGAGAGTGGTGGCTTTGCTGGTGGTGGTGGTGGAAAAAATAAAGTCGATTTGGATAAAAGAAATGAATTATATTATTAAGTAGGCCAGGTCGGGTTAAAATTGAGTAATTTAAGTAAAATCTGATAATTTTGATTGATTTGAGTTTTTCCATCCAAGAAGGGGTATATTTGTTAACTTTATTACCGGCAGTGATAAAAATAACTTGCTTTTAACGGCAAGGATAAAGTCAACTAATAAAACAAAGTTGAGAGTAATTTTGACCCTTTTCCCTTTAATATTTTGGGTATATTTTAGCCTCTTTTTGTTTATTTGAAGTTTGAACAAATTAAGAGTGAAAAAAAGAAAAAGAAACATTTGGGCTTGTGTTGCCCCTAGTTTCTTATTTTGACCATTGATTTTGAATCTGATTTTAAAAATATATTTCTAAATATCTATTTAACTATAAATTTTGGATTAGATTTTAGAAATCTGTTTTAAAAATATTTTCAATTTCAAAAACACATTTTAGACTTTTGCTTAACAAAACATCAAAGCTTTTTCGATTAAAATAATACTTCATTCATCCAACAAATACTAAAAATAGATATACAACAATAGTTGTCCAATTTATAAGTTAAGAGATAATTTATCTTTTGTGTTTATTTTATCATTGCTATTAAATATTATTTATTTTCTAACATTTTTTTCAAAACATTAAATTAAATAATATTAATTCAATGACATAACCAACCCTATCATTTATTGCTCTTTTAAGGGATTAAATATTACTAGTATTTCTTTAGTTATGTTATTAATTATTGACATAACCAAATAACTAAATCAAATAGAGAAAATCAAATCAAATAAAATTGGGATTAAATATTACTAGTATTTCTTTAGTTATGTTATTAATTATTGACATAACCAAATAACTAAATCAAATAGAGAAAATCAAATCAAAATTAAATTTATTTTGGATCGAATTGAGTTACAATTACAAAATCAAAAATAAAAAAATCCAAACTGAATCAAACGAAAAAACTCGAAGTCCTAAAATAGCAAAATTGAGAAACTCAATATTTCTGAAGGTTAACTTTGCACTTGAGAATGTGGGCAAAGGAGAGGTTATATTCTTGGAGTGTAGCAAGGGTAATAGAAAGCTATCCATGTATATATAAAGGAAGAAGAGTAGATAGAAATGTTGTGGGGTCACTGGAAAACGAACTGTTATTCAAAGTTTGCTTATCTTTCACTGTCTTTGTCCTTGATTATCGTTTCAATTTTTGTTATTTGATTGATCCCAATTATTAACGAAGTTTGCTGGCTGGCTTTGCTGACTATTTGGGTTTGTCTGCTTTTACCCTTTTTACTTAACACCAGAAAATCATGACACCTCGCTTTCTGTTTCTGGGTCACACTTTGCACATTTTTTTCTTACTTTCAGTTAACATCCATCCAATTCTTATTTTGGATTTGGGAATCTTTTATTTGCAACATAAACTGAATGGGTTTCTGAGGAATAATCAAAGAATTGAATTTATCTGAGATGAAGGATGTGGGAAAGAGAGTTGTGGTTGTTGCTGTGAAAGCTTCAAGAGATATTTCAAGAAGTGCTTTTATTTGGGCATTAACTCATGTGGTTCAGCCTGGAGATTCTGTTAAGTTGCTGGTTTTCATTCCTAATCATACCTCAAGTAAATTCTTTTGCTGCCCTAACATACTACTAAGGGATTTCTCCTTTTATGTTTCATTTTATTTTTGTTCAATTACTGCAGGAGAAGTTTGCTATTGATCCTCTAATTTAGAGGATTACCCTGTTTTTTGTTTCCTTTATTTCTGCTCCTTTTTTCGGAAACAGCCTTCTACCTCGACGAGAGGTAGTGGTAAAACTTAGTGCGATTTCACTGGTATGTTGTTGTTTATTGTGCAATTTAGAGGATTACCCTGTTTTTGTTTCCTTCATTTCTGCTCATTTTTTCGGGAACAGAGTGGTAAGGTCTGCATATAATCTACCCTCCCCAGACCCCAATTAGTGGGATTTCATTGGGTATGTTTTTGTATTTCTGCTCATTTTATTGATAATGAATAAGGCAGCTTCTTCCAGAATTTCTAGAGCTATTACCAGTTCAAGCCTTGATTCATGTCGTTGCGCTGTTAACTTGACTTGACCTTTGAAAGAATTAGGATAGTTTCTACTCATGTGATTCTAGTTTTTTACTCTTGGTCATCATTACTTTCATTTGCTACAGAGGAATCTGTTAAAAGTAGCTCAGAACTGGTTACCTACACTTTCAGGTATAAGGCTTTGGGGTTTACGTAGATTTAACAGCGATTGCACGGCTAGCAACTGGAGATCACTGTCAGGAACGACTTTAGATCAAAAGGATTTCATTTCAGAATCATGTACTCAAATGTTGCTTCAACTTCATGATATTTATGATCCAAATAAAGTAAGTCATCTATCTAATTCTGAAATCTTAGTTCCCTCACAAACATAGGATTACCACATCATTCTGTTCTATTTCATAGATGAAGGTGAAGGTCAAAGTCATTTCTGGATCACAGTCTGGAGTAGTGGCTGCTGAAGCTAGAAAAGTTCAGACTCGATGGGTGGTATTGGATAAGTAATACGGTGTACATCTTATTTCATGTTTTCATATAAAAACATTGTTTCTTGTATCTGATTAAATGTAGTTCTCTTGTTGCTAAATGCATGTTTCGTGATGACTCATGTCCAGGAGAATGAAAAAAGAGGCTAGAATCTGTATGGAGCAACTGGAATGCAATATTGTTCAGATGAAAAACACTCAACCAAAAGTGCTTCGTTTGAATTTCCTTGGATCCCCGAACACTGAAACTGAAGTCTCCCGTACGTCACAAGCATCTTCGAAACATTTAGGTGAAAAGTCTGATGATCACTGGAATGAGATTCGGGTGCCGAATGTGACTCCAGCAAGTAGTCCAGAGCATTCATCATTCACCACAACTGATGCTGGGACATCCTCAATTTCCAGTCTAGACATAGGGACTTCTCCTCTTTTCTTCTCTGAGGTCAATTGGGATACGAAGAAGACCTTTTCACACAAAAGCAATCATTATTCAGATGAATCCGATTCTGATACAGATAGTGAAAAACTGAGTTCACCTACAACAAGCATATGTTCCCAGAAATGGATGCAAGACATTCTCGTTGCAGCTAAGGATTTCTCACATTACTTAAAGAGAGACTCACCAAGATCCAAAAGCACACTGCTAAAGTTAAAGCATGATGTTTTCCCAGAGAAATCATTTGGACTTGATCGAGAGCCTAAAGTTTGTTTAAAGAAAGAAGGGCATGGTGTGGAAATAAACAGTAATATGAGAAAAATGATGTTATTAAACAAAAATTCTCCCGCTGATCCTCCTCCACTTTGTTCAATATGTCAACACAAGGCACCTTTATTTGGAAAACCACCTCGGTGGTTCACTTATTCTGAGCTCGAACACGCTACCAGTCGATTTTCACAAGCTAACTTTTTGGCTGAGGGTGGGTATGGTTCTGTACATCGTGGACACCTACCAGATGGCCAAGTCATAGCAGTCAAGCAATACAAATCAGCTAGTTCACAGGGAGACCTTGAATTTTGCTCTGAAGTGGAGGTCCTGAGCTGTGCTCAACATCGAAATGTCGTGATGCTGATAGGCTTCTGTGTGGAAGATGGAAGAAGGTCACTAGTTTATGAGTACATCTGCAATGGCTCTTTAGATTCTCACCTTTATGGTACCAACTTCTCTAGTCATATGTTTTTATATCTCAATACTCATTAAACCCCATGTTAGTTCTTGATCTATATGACATTGAAATGATTTAAGTGAGTGGAAATTGAAACTGTTTTTTTTTTCTTTTCTAATTTGATAATTTTGAGTGTGAGGTTCCACTTCTAGTCATAATTCCTCCCTTGCATAGATATGTCAAAAGTGTTTTTCACCTTACGAACTCGCTTTATATGGACGATTATTATGAGAACTTCTTTTGGTCATGTGTAGAGCATGTAGAGAACACCGAAGTTTTTTGAAAGCTTGGGAACCTGTCAAAAACTGTGCAACCCATAATTATATGTTCATAACCAAGTTGTCAATCCACAGGACGTAATGGACATCCATTAAATTGGTCAGCACGTCAAAAGATTGCTGTGGGAGCTGCTCGAGGACTGAGATACCTGCATGAGGAGTGCAGAGTAGGTTGTATTGTTCATCGTGACATGCGGCCAAATAATATCCTCCTAACTCATGATTTTGAGCCATTGGTGTGTATTGCTCTTTTACACTTAAGTTTATCTATTTGCATTATTGCTTGTCATGTTATATACTTTAAAAGAACACAGGCTTTAGTTGATTTTTGTAAATCTTTGTTCTACATGATGGAAGGGAAAAACAGTTTTCAGAAATATCTTCTGTAATTGTCTTTAAAATGTAGTAGAGTATTTGTTCTCTAAATCTGGTCACAAAACAAACTTCTACTTGTTCTTGCTTGGTTCTAATATTCTTTTCTTTCATCTACTATTTTAAGCCCCCCTCTTCACTTTTTCATTGTGATATAGGTTGGAGACTTTGGGCTGGCGAGGTGGCAACCCGAAGGAAACTTAGGAGTTGATACCAGAGTAATTGGAACATTTGGGTAAATAACTATATATGAAACCTTACACAGTTGTCCCGGCACACTATCTTTCAGCCTATTAATTGGTGCAATTTTTTCTTGTTCAGGTACTTGGCACCGGAATATGCTCAAAGTGGTCAAATAACTGAAAAAGCTGATGCATACTCATTTGGTATAGTACTATTGCAACTTGTCACTGGAAGAAAAGCTATAGACATGAACCGCCCAAAGGGCCAGCAGTCCCTCAGTGAATGGGTATGAGTTCTTTAAGTTTTCCTTGTGTTTTACTGGCACATCAATGTCTGTGTATGCCCATGCTTTAATTGTTTAGAGTACTAATAGTTTATCCTTATAACCCGAATGGAGCAGGCACGTCCTCTGCTTCGAAATAGTGCCATCTCTGAACTCATTGACCCATGTCTAGTGAACTGCTGCTTGGAGCAGGAGGTTCATGGCATGCTACATTGTGCTTCATTATGCATTCGCTGGGACCCTAATTCAAGGCCGAGGATGTCTCAGGTAGAGATATATACTGAATGTAGCTGTCTAAAAATTTAAACTTGTGAGGAAACTGCCTATTTTTGCTACAAGAGTTTCTAGTTCTGGAAGCTAATTATATTCTCTGACTATAATGACTCTGGTCCAAACTATCGACCAATTGCAAAAGCTTCACTTGATAGACCTCAACAGTAAATGGCAGCAAGTGATTGAAGTTCATTAGTTCTTCATATAAAATTTTTGACTCTAGAGATATAGTAATACGAGAAGACAAAATTGTCTACCCCCACCCCAAAAAACAAAAGAATCAGAAAGGACCTATTGTTAATAGATTCTTCATGACTGGTATTTCAGCTTTGTTTCAGTAAGAGATCATTCTTGAGTAAAGTTCTTATAACTCAGGAAGTTCCCCATGGCTCAATAATTTTAGGAGGTTAAAGCCGGTGCTTGCTGGTACTCTATTGTTTGATTCATCATCTAACAGTCTTGTTTCTGGTCTGCTCTATAAGAAGGAAAGCATTGCTTATATCACTAGAGTAGTACGAACTGGCATATAACCCGTGTCATTTTTAATTGCTTATCATCAACAAGCAAAGCTCATGTTACTTTCAAGGTCAAACTTAATGACATCATGTTAGCAACACCTCAGAATATAATTCATCTGAATACTATAATATGATCCTGATGTATATACACACTTCTTGTTGTTCTCATTGCACTTGTAGGTACTTAGGATGTTGGAAGGTGACATGTTAGTGAGCTAGGTTTGTAGTGAACACAATGCTCTGGAGTTGATCTTCAAAAGAAGTCGAGTTTGAAAAAGACAATCGAGCCAAAGCTAGAAAGGACATTTCAGAATAATGCTCCACCTGTTCTGGACTGCAAGAAGATGCCACAGGTAGAGAGGTCTCTATGAGACAAGGGGAGCTTACATGATAAAATAACAATGATGTCATGGCCATTTTTAGTCCTCCCACCATCATATACCAAATTTTGTTGCACTTCATGATCCACATGCATGATAGATGCTGTAAAGCAGTGATAAAATTAATGTGTTATATTTTTTTGTTGTTTTTAATGCATAGTAGAATTAGGAGGAGACGTTGGATATAGGAATGGCAGTGGAAGTGTAACTTGTCTACAATCTTTGGAAATGCAATGGCATGGCTTGATTTGACAGTTTCTTGAATTTTATGCTGTTTGCTTGGTAGAATCCCTTGGAAGATCTACTCAACCATTGCAGAAATAACCCAAGTCTAAATAGTGAAGCTACTACTAGCAAGGAGAAGGGGGTTTTCTTACAAATGTACATTTCAAATACAGTTTATATCTTACGTTGTCCTATAATCTATTTATAAATTAGTTATATCTATGTTAAACAATGATCGATATTGCATCTACTAGAATATGATACTTATATATAGACCATAACCAGTATAATTTGAAAAATAAAACAATTAATTTAATAATAAATTATATTTATGAAATTTATCCAATTAAACTAATTTAAACAAGTCATATGATCATGTAAGGGTCCACATAAATTGGGGGTGAGGAAGAGTTGTGGTAATACAATCGACATCCTTATGCGGACTCTTATTTTTATCAAACACAAGTTTGTTATGAAGATTTCATTTGCTCAACCTCAATTCATTCTCATACACCTCTAATTATATGCCCAATTTATGCGGACTCTTCTATGATCATATGACTTCTATAAACTCATTTGATTGTATAAATTTCAAAAATTACTTTTTTTTATTATTAATTAACCATTCTCTTTTTAAAATTCTACTAGTTAGAGTTTATACATGTGTATCCTAATCTAGTAAGTTTATTATGGATTAAGGTATCAGTATAGGCTAGACTATTGTCACGTCCCGCCACATCATAGTTAAATTTTGCGTCCGGATAGGGACGGAAGGGTCTAGAGTTGTGGAGAAGTTTGCGGAGAACTCTAGAACCTTCTAGATTAATCAAGACGGAATAACTTAGACTTTTCAAGAAAGTCTTTGGAAGGTCCTAGAAAGTGTAAACTTTTCTAGAATAGGGACCAAACTGTAAATAACTTAAGGACTTGTAAGTAATTTTTATTTATACTTTAGTCCTTAGGAAGTAGTATAAATAGATGGGGCATTCATTTGTAAATCATCACTCAAGTTGTAAGCAATCTTTCAAGCAATATACAACCTTCTTCAAAAATTTTCTAAGTCTTCCTTTCATTCTCTTAGCGATCTTAGTTTTAAAGGGCTTACTTGAGCTTACAAGATCGTGAAAAATTCGCGAGTAAGTTGTCAAGTGCCGCACAGAGCTTTAGTAAGACTCTAAGTCCGTGACAACGTGGTATCAGAGCGAGGTTGATAATAAGGGAATGACTAACGGAGGAGACGTAAATGCCGCTAGCACCACCAACGTCAGGCTGGATGGTGGGGAGGAGTGGATAGCAAGGGTTGAAACGGCGAGGCAGGCCGTGGAGATATTAGGCCGGCGTTTGAATGTGGACGATGGCAAGTTCAAGACTCTCGAAGAGTTCACCCTTGAGGAGACCGACAACATCAGCAAAGAGTTGGAGGGACGCCAGCGGGCCGAGTTTGAGATGAAGGAGGTTATTACTTCCTTGGAGTGTCGTATCATGGAGGCGTTGAGCACGATTGAGACCATGAAGGCCGAGATAAAGGCACTCAAGGAAGGCGCGGAAGTTGGAGGATCGTTCGTTCGACCGAGATAGGAATGCCAAGGTCGAGGCTCCCAAGCCACCTATGTTCAAAGGCGTCCGTGACGCGCAAGAGGTGGAGAATTTTCTATGGCATTTAGAGAATTACTTCAAGTGCAACAGGCTGAAAAGCGACGAGAGTAAGATCAACACCGCTGTCTTGTATCTTTTGGAGATGGCCATGTTATGGTGGAGGCGTAAAGAGTCGGAAATAAGGAAGGGTCGTTGCACCATAAACACTTGGGAGCAATTCCAAGAGGAGTACAAAAAGGCGTTCTTCCCTAACAATGTCATCTATGAGGCAAAGTTCAAGTTTAGGGAACTGAAGCATACGGGCAGCATACGCGCATATGTGCAGGAGTTCACCACCATCACGATTCAGATTCCCAACCTCACGGATGAAGATATGTTGTTCCACTTCATGGATGGGCTGTAGAGTTGGGCCAGGATGGAGTTGGAACGCCGACAGGTCAGAACGATTGATGAAGCCATCACGCAGGCTGAAGCTTTGACAGACTTCAGGCACGAGAAGCCCGATAGAGCCAAAGGAGAGGAGATGAGAGGTAGTCATGACAATTGTGGGGGAGATCATGGCAAAGGTGAGGAGAAGCGGCCACATCCTAAGAATCATGACACCTATAAGTCTGATGGCAAGAAGTCTATACGTCATGGCGACACAGAGAGAAAGACAGAGGTTGCCAAAAGAGGTGGTTGCTACATATGTGGTGGGCCGCATGGCTATGCGAGGTGCGCTGAACTTAAGAGCCTTGGTGCTATTCTGTGAGAGCGAAAAGAGAAGAAAGCACATGAGCAAAAACAAGGCACGGAGACGACGCAGGTAGGCTTGATAAGACTATGCGGAGCTATCACCAATAAACTAGAGAAGCCGTCGACACAGGTGCAGAGGTCAATATCATGACCAAAACAGCAGCGACAAGGTTGGGGCTGCGTTACATTCCAAGTAACGTCTAACTCAGGACGGTCAATGCACCACCGACTCCCGTGAGTGGAGTCGCGCATGGAGTAAAAATCACGCTAGGCGAGTGGCAAGGTAAGACCAACTTCGTTGTCGCTCCTTTAGATCTCTTTGACATTATTCTTGGGCAAGAGTTCTTCCAGCAGTGTCACACGGTGATCGATCCTTACCTCCAACGACTTCTGGTCATGGAGCAAGGAGGAACATGCATGGTTCCCATGGTTAAGGCACCGAAGACAGAAGGGCAGGTCCGACTAACGGCCATGCAGCTCAAGAAAAATCCTAAGAAGGAGAAGTCAAAATTTGTAGCCACCATTACAAGTTTGAAAGAAGACAATGGTGTTAAGAAGTTCTTGGCACCGTGCACGAAGAAGGCTCCAAGTGGAACAATGTCGTGATGCCAAAAAAGCCGCCGAGGTGCTTGCCTCCTAGGAAGGAGGTAGATCGTTTGGCCGAGTTAGAAGAGATAAAGAAGCAATTGAAAGAGTTGTGCGAGGGCATTGATAGATTCAATGGAATATTGGTCGCGCATACGAGAAGACAAGACTTGGTCGCCGATGAAGTGACGATGCGACGCGGTCGTCACATCAATAGGTGGGGGAGAGTGTCTTGTCCCGCCACATCATAGTTAAATTTTGCATCCAGATAGGGAAGGAAGGGTCTAGAGTTGTGGAGAAGTTTGCGGAGAACTCTAGAACCTTCTAGATTAATCAAGAAGACTATAGAATTCCTTAGAATTCTCTAGAATAACTTAGACTTTTCAAGAAAGTCTTTGGAAGGTCCTAGAAAGTGTAAACTTTTCTAGAATAGGGACCAAACTGTAAATAACTTAGGGACTTGTAAGTAATTTTTATTTACACTTTAGCCCCTAAGAAGTAGTATAAATAGATGGGGGCATTCATTTGTAAATCATCACTCAAGTTGTAAGCAATCTTTCAAGCAATATAAAACCTTCTTCCAAAATTCTCTAAGTCTTCCTTTCATTCTCTTAGCGATCTTTGTTTCAAAGGGCTTACTTGAGCTTACAAGATCGTGAAAGATTCGTGAGTAAGTTGTCAAGTGCTGCACGGAGCTTTAGTAAGACTCTAAGTCCATGACACTATGCTTAGTTTGGTACTCAACTTCTTATAGTCAATTCTATCCTAAGACTTTCATCCATAATAAACTTACTAGATTAGGATACATATGTATAGACCATAACTAGTAGAATTTTAAAAAGAGAATTATTAACTAATAAAAAAATTATTGAAATTTATTCAATTAAGTGAGTATCAACAAGTCATATGGTCATATAAGAGTGCACATGAATTGAAGATAACAATCAAAGATGTATGATGATGAGTTGTGGTTGAACAAATGAAATCCTCACAAAACATACTTGTACTTTAGTATACATTATTTTGAGGATGTTCACTGTATAACAACTATCCATCCTCAATCATCGCTCTCAATTTACGTAGACTTTTATATGATTATATGATTTGTATAAGCACATATAGCTGTGTAAAATTTAAATAACTTTTTTTTTATTAATTAATTATTTCCTATTTTAATAATATGCTAGCTAGTAAGAGCTATAAACTCATACAATATACTATAGAATTATAGATAAAGCATGTATTTTAAAATTTATAGTGAATTTAGTTGATGGTCCTTAATAAAATCTAATTTATGTAGAATTTTTTTAATATACTATTTTGTTTACCATTGCCTCAACCCACATATACCTTATAAATGATGAAGTGTCAATCTATACAATCCATCATCTACCAGTCACATGAAAAACAATTCATTATATTTATTGATGCACAATACTAACAAATTAAATATTCACTTTTAGATCATGATTTTGATTATAAAGAAGAGAAAAATGGTAGAATTAGTAAGTTACTTGAGGTCCACCGTTATACATTTCAAAAGAATCGTGCTTTTATGGGAAAGAAGAGAAAAATATATATTGTCACATCCGGGAAGTACCCCCTAGACATAACCGGCGTCGCAGTCCTCGGAAGTTTGTCACATCCGGGAGGTACCCCCTAGACGTAACCGGCCTCGTCATATCCTCGGAGAGGACTAGGACTAGCTTCTTAGCATTCATCATTACATTCATAGGTTAAAAATGCGGAAACTTTATAACTTTTCTTCTATATCTATCATGAGGTTTACATAGACCTCTCACATACACATAATATATTCATATCGAGTATACGTAGACCCTTCGTATAAGAAGATTACATAGTCTTCTACTTTTATGACACATACATATATATAAGATATAACGTAGTCTTAAAACAGATGTCTCATATCATAACCATCTAAACGAGAGTATAGCAATTGGGCATAGACCATACATCAATACAATAAAAGCCACATATAGGCTATACAATCTTAGTACTCAAATGAAAGAGAATGAACAAAGTGTCTTTAAGACTAATTAACATCCAATGCTAGAAAGTGGTATATTCCTCAAAGTAGTGAGGACCTACCCAACTTGGAGAATGAGAATCCAAGTCTTCCTTCAAAAGTCGTCACGAATCCTTCAACGACCGGAACTTAAAATATTGGAGAAAAAGGAGAAATGGGTGTTGACACCCAATTTTGACATAACATTTTCAAAATTCGTAATTTTTAAGTTTATTTATTTAATAGTTCAAAATGATTCATTTTATAATTTTAACAAGTTTATCGGTAACTATCCTTATTTATAAAAATTTAGAATTTTTTTATTTGTTGATTTTAAAATTGCATTTTTACATGTCATTAGTTACGTTCATTATATTTTTTTAATATTTATTTTATTTGTTATATTTACTAAAATTTATGTTAATATTTACACAGTCTAAAATTTATTCATATACAAATAAAATTTGCACCGATGATTTTGGGCCGCAATTCCAAGTCCACACATTTGAGACCATTGCGTAATTTTTTTTTTTCTATTTAGATTTAGATTAGGTCAAAAGTAAGAGGTGGTGAATAAATTTTAGGGTTAAATTTTCAAATTTTTTAAACCTTAAAGACATTCTTTAGTGTTCATATTTTTTCGGCCACCACCCTCACCGGAGCATTTTCCGGCGAAGCCAAAACCCCCATCATTTTTTCTTTTAATTTTTCAGCAAACAGTAGCCTTCAATACTCTCTTTTCCTGCCAAACAACCGCCACAAAAACACAAGACCTCCTCACCACCCAACCAGAATCGCTCCACTGAAACCACCCAAAACCTCATTCATTTTTCTCTATATCTCCGGCAAAAGCACTTCTTCCAGCCATCACAACCTTCATCCTTCCTCCTTGGCTCGAGTTCCACCAACAAACAACAGCCAAGCAAAACCCCAACTAGGAAACGCCATCTCCGGCGAATTTCATCAACCGAAACTCAACCAAAAAATGACCCCCCGAAACCTGAACTTCCATCTCCTTTTCCGGTGAAATCGAAATCATCTCAAAACATAACAAATCCAAACCATCGGATAAAACCCCAACCATAAACAGAAATCAAACTCTAAGGAGCCGTCCATGTCGCGAACACAAGTTCGCCGGCGCAAATCAGTTCACCTATCTCTGTCAAGGCATGAAACTTCCATATCCGAGAAACAAAAGCCTAAGCTCTGGTTAACAAGCTTGTGACCACCGGAACAACTGATAGACGACGTCAACAATTTCATTTACGACAAGGTTTCTCTATTCCGAAAAGGTTCAATATTTCTTTCTTTAGTTTTTGTTAGAATTGGTTATCAAGATTGACTTTACCTTTTGTGTTTAATGTTTTTTATATTTTTTACAATTGCTTTCACTATTGTTTAATTTATTATTTCTTACTGTCTCACCTTTATTTAGTTTAATGTTTTGTTATGTTATTGAATGTTAATGTTAGAGTGCTTGGTATTAATATTTGATTTTTGTCCTCTTGTATGTTTGTTGAGTTGTAGTGTTGTTTAATTGTCAGATAAGCTAATTGTTTTATTTCTTAAACTAATTTTATTCTAAATTCTTATCCTTATGATATATGTTCTATTTTCTTAAAGCATTATTGTTATTTGGTATTTAAATTCTTAGTTCTTTTTATATACTTGTTTGATCGATCTGACTTTGTTCATAATGTTGTAGTGCTGTTTATGTTTGAGTTTGTCTCCTCTATGAAAATTTACTACCTAACTTAATTATATGTGTCTATTTTGTCAATTTGTTATTGTTTAAGTTTTATTCATTGTTCAACTACTAATTGATTTTGTTAGAATCAATGACTTACTTTTTATAAGAATATTATATTGCTATCATTTGGTCATTATTTTTGTGTTATTGCAAATACTTTATACAGTGTTTTGGTTAAGTTTTATATGATTTTGTGTATGAAGCATACGTATTAAAATTGGCCAATGAAAAAATTTCTCCGTCGATTTTGGAGACCTCTCCATTTTTTAAAAGACGGAAATTTAGTTAAATTTATATTATTTACTTGTTAAAATGGCCAATGAAAAAATCTCTCCGTCGGTTTTGGAGGCCTCCCCATTTTTTAAAAGACGGAAATTTAGTTAAGTTTATATTATTTACTTGTTAAATTATCAATGAAAAAATCTCTCCGTCCGTTTGGGAGGCCTCTCCATTTTTAAAAGACGGAAATTTAGTTAAGTTTATATTATTTACTTGTTAAAATGACCAATGAAAAAATCTCTCAGTCGGTTTGGAGGCCTCCCCATTTTTTAAATACAGAAATTTAGTTAAGTTTATATTATTTACTTATTAAAATGATCAATGAAAAAATCTCTTCGCCGGTTTTGGAGGCCTCCCCATTTTTTAAAAGACGAAAATTAAGTTAAGTTTATATTATTTACTTGTTAAAATGGTCAATGAGAAAATCTCTCCGTCGATTTTGGAGGCCTCCACATTGAAAAAGATGGAAAATTAGTTTAAATTTATAATTTTGTATGTTAAAATTGGCCGTGAAGAAATTACCGTCGATTTCCAAGGCCTCTCATTTTGATAAGACGATTTTTTATTTCTAAGTTATTATTTATTTCTTTTATTTTTATTCATATTTATTTACTACTAACACTTTTACTAAGTGTCTTTACAGGTACCCAAAGATGTTTAAAATTGACGCTATTCGAACAAAGTTTGAAATGTATTGTACATTCATTATTGTGTATATTATTGACGTTAGGTAAATCTTAGGCCGATTCTTACATTATTATTTTATTTTTATTATCTGTGTATATTGCATGTTATTATACTTGTATATTGGTTTTACTTCCTCCTCAATTTTTAAAAAAATGAATTCAGTCGGGATCCATAATTGTGAATTTCGAAGGGTGTCTAACACCTTCTCTTCGGGATAATCTGAACCCTTACCTAGATTCTAATGGTTTCGCAGATCACTTAAATGGTTTTCTATTTTTTCTTAAAATTCGGTGACGACTCCTTCCAAAATCTGTTTACTCTTTAATTTTTTTTAAATGAAGTTAATTGATTATTTCCGAGTCATCACAACGTTTCGCCCTATTTAAATAGAGTAGGGATATAAATTAAATGACGACTCCGCTGGGGACATATAGGTTCTAAACATTATGAGTTTATTTATTCAAATTGAGGAGTCTTTTCTTTTCTTTTTTCATATCTTGTATCTTGTATATTTTGTTGGTTTTTATTTATTTAATTGTATATATGTTCACATTGCATCATGATGTATTTCGCCTTTTGACCTTTTTTATTTTCTACTTAAAGGACGATTATGCGGGTTCGCAGTCGTTCGTTAACCAAACTTTTCTCGGGGTACCCTGACGGATGTAGTTGACTACTGGATAGTCAACGGTCGTTAACTGTCCCAGCCCAAGTAGTCTGTTTGGGTCACGTATCCACTATAAATAAAACCACTCTTAGTCAAATTAGTGTAGAGAAAAATCCAATCCCATATTTAGCGCACTGACCTAAGATGACCCAAACACCCAAGGCGTGTTGGGACTATTAGAAATGCTAGCTTGAGTCCATAATGGCTCCGGTCTAAACGGACGATCATAATTGTGTGTAATTTTGAAGGATGTATACGTCATTTGACAAACCATTGTCCATCTGAATTAGAGGGTTATTTTAATAGTTTACTTTTGTCAAACCTGGTTCTTCACAAGCTATCATTTCATCCAAAAGTGTTGGCAATTGAAGATGACAAGAAGTTCAAGAGGAAGTACCTTCCACAAAGGCTTAGCTTATGATTGTTCCCCTGTGTGGGACTAATTATTTGTATCCTTTTCCCCCTTTATTTTGTAATCCTATTTGAATTATTCATAAAATTGTACTAAGTGTTTTGGGGTAGAATGGAAAATAGTCAAATGACGTAATACATTCTTCAGATCGATAGGCCTACCTTAGGCATAAAAGGGTCACATATATGTATAAGACGTGCAATAATTGTTTATATGCTATATGCTATAATTCAGTTTGTCTTTAATTAAAACAATGCTTATGTGTTTAATTCATTATTTGTGTGATATTTTACATTATTCTTTATGAACAAGAACTAACAGATTTACCTTTTGAGTATTTCTTCTTTTTAAGCGAGAGATTGATTTATGTCAGAATTCAGAAATTATTGTTCGTCCAAAGTTGCAAGAGACAAGAGGACTCGCGAAATTCGAGTCTTTGTATTTCACAAAACATTAATATCAAGTCAAAACGATAAGTCATGGGAGTATTTGACTATGAGGTTGAACTCATTTATATTTTATTATTATTTTGCATGATGTCCCCGCTTTCATATGTTTCTCATATTTTTGCAGGAAAACCGTCCCCGACGGTAATCGGGGATGGTCATAACAACATCTGATTTTCGTGGATAATTGGGAGAAGATAGTTTTAAGAAACATTCAAAAAAGAATACAACAAGTGGTAACTGTATAAAAAAAAAGAAAAAAAGAAAAACCACATTCAACTTGCACAGTTATGAAGATATAAGGAATCGCTTTGAGTTGGTCAAAATTTTAAAATTATTTTATGCCTTATTTGAACGAACTACACGAACCTGCTTCTCATCTCGGTGAGATACGTAGACAGCCCTTCTCGGGTTCGGTATTCATTCTTTTGAATTCAAAAAAAAAAAGTAAAAAAATAGTTTGTGCATATTTTCAAAGATATATTTGAACGAACTACGCGAACTTGATTCTCATCTCGGTGAGATACGTAGGCAGCCCTTCTTGGGTTCGGTATTCATTCTTTTGAATTCAAAAAAAAAGGTAAAAAAATAGTTTGTGCATATTTTTAAAGACATGTTTGCACGAACTACGCGTACTTGATTTTCATTTTAATGAGATACGGAGACAACCTTTCTTGGGTTCGGTATCCATTTCCTCAAAAGTAACAAAATAAATAATACAATAATATTGTGTGCATATTGTCAAAACCTTATCTGCATGAACTACGCTCACCTGATTCTCATATTGATGGGATACGTAGGTAACCTTCTTGGGTTCGATATTCATTCTTTAAAAAAAAATAAAAAAATTGTGCATATATCATAATAGTCATGTCTTCGACTTACTTTGGAACAATGCAATTAGGATCATGTAAAAAAAATTGATATGATGGAAAGGATTGAATTTTCGGTAAACCATAGATTCTTTTGGTACCTCACACTTATACTTTTGTGATGCTTGAATGTTATCTTGCGGACATTCAAGAATAGAATAAACAACCTCATGGTCTGATGTGCATGGTGTGGAGAACTTTTAGATCAAAATTCAATTGCATTGCACTGTTGATCAAGAATTTGGCCTAAATGTTTTTCGAGGCGAAATCGTGAGTAATGTTTGGTTCGGAAAAGGATTGTAGGCTTTATTTTGACCCGATTGTGCCTTTCAAAGCCTACCAAATGACATTAATCCTTAGTTTTCCCACTTTTGAGCTTGAAGCCTTTTCTTTGGACAACCACATCTTAACCACTATCCCTTTTTGAGTGCTTACACACACTATCCCTCTCTTGGCCCAACCTTCTTGAGTGCACCAAGAATGTGTAAATTATAAGAGAAGATCCATGTTTGAAATTTCCAAAATAAAAAATATCGAGTCTCCCAGATTCAAGGAAACAAAAAAGACTTCTAGAGAAAGAAAAAGAAAGAAAAAGTTGAAAGAAATAAAGAAAGACAAAAATACCCCTACAAGATTAGTGAAAGACAAGAAAAAAAATACTCTAATAAAAGAGGAAAAAAATATTCAAAAGAAAGAGGTGAAATAAAAGAAAATAAGGACTCAAAAGAAGTCGAAACAAAGGGGGGTGAGAAACAACAAGGGAAAAACTCCAAAAAATGAGAATTCAAAAGAAGTCGAAAAAGGGGAGGACAATGAAGAAGATCTAACGCCAAAGGCGTATAAATCATTAAGGGAACAAATTCAGTATGACGCTCAAGGAGGAATTATGTCACTCTTATTCCAAATGAATATCCTACCCATTCCTAAGACTACGTCACAAGCCAATGACAAGCCCTACATGATCTCATTCTAAATATTCTCACATTAGTGGAGATTTACATAAGGGTCAAGCATATGGTATCACACTTGTATGCATTGAACATTCTTGTGAGTGTGAGTGCACTTTGAAAATTGTCCTAAAATCAAATGTTTCAAATATGTGTGGAATATGACCAGTCTTTGTCGTGAGGGCACTTGAAACATAAGGATTGGTACAATTCAAACCTTTGTTTGAAGTAAGATGAAGGAATCTTGTTAATCATGTTTGAGGTACCACTTGAAGCTGTAGGAATTACCTTGAATTCAATCTTAATTAGAAAAAGAGAAAGAAAAAAGAATGAAAGATTTACCAGCAATCCTAACCGCTGATACCAATTGTAGTCAAGATTTGACTGTCTCATCACATTCTTTATTTTTCAAAAAAAAAAAAAAAAGAGTAAGCAAGCACTCACTCTTTAATATTTTTCAATTTTTTTTAGAGTCTTTCCATTTTTTTTAAAAAAGAAGAAGAAGAAATTATCTTTTTTAGTTGTTCATTGTAAAAAGTGTTATTAGGTTAATCTTGTATATGTGAGACTCTTCTTTTACTTCATTGGGTTGTCCGTCCAAAAAATGTGATATATTTTGTCTTTAGGCTTTGAATATAGCAAGAAATATCATTTTCCTATTTTATCATGTTCATATGTGTATTTTTTTACTGATGATCTTGTCTCAGATTTTTTACAGAATTCATCATCCACAAGATTGGAACTACATTTGATCCGATTCTTGACTCAATAGGATATGTAGGCGTCACGATGACTCGGTCATATACCAGTGTGATTTTTCTTTCTCCTTGTAATAAACACTGGGACATACTTTTTGAGAATATTTAAAAAATTCACAATAAAGATGTTATCTCCAGCAAGTCAAGATGAAAGATCATTTTTGAGATTTGCCAAAGTTTTAACTGGGACAGAATTTTTGAGGAAGACCTCAAGTATTTCAACAAGTACTATGAGAAACTTGATAGTCAATTTCAAACGATCCATCATCTCTTGAAGTTCAAAGCCAACTTGCAAATCTCCAGCATTTATATGGCGAGTCAGCACCTCCTCGTACAAATCCTCAATAAAACTTGAGTCACAATAAACATAAAGGGTCAAGAGTAAAATGTTGATTGCTCACATGTGTTAAAGTGGTCATACTTTTGTACACATTCTCTTTTAAAAAATCTTTTCTCATGTTTCTTGACTAAGTCATTAACTAAGGCGATATTGTGTCTACTAATTGTTTCTTTTCAAGTTCAGGGACACATAGAAGCATCGAGATGATGACAATTTCAAGACACACGAGTCATCCACCTCGTTACAATGATAAATAATTGGGTTATCCATCATTTGAACTTTCGTTGCATTATTTTTTATTTACTGAGAAGGTCATTGCATTTTTATTTTTTGAGAGTTGTATTATTTTATTTACTGACAAGGTCACTGTATTTTTATTTTCCAAGAGGGACATTGCTTTTTTTATTTACCAAAAGGTCATGCATTTTTTATTTACCAAAAGGGTCATTGCATTTTTCATTCGCCAAGAGGGTCATTGCATTTAAGTCGCATCTATTGGGTGGTGAAGGATGTGTACCATATCTTTTCAACGTTCAAGTCGGTGAAAACTTGCGTTGAAAGATATTTGCATTTGAGTCACATCTATTCAGAGGTAAAGGATGTGCACCCTATCTTTTTAACGTTCAAGTCGGTGGAAACTTGCGTTGAGAGATATTTGCATTGAAGTCGCATCTATTCGGTTGTGAATGATGTGCACCCTATCTTTTCATCGTTCAAGTTGGTGGAAACTTGCGTTGAAAGATATTTATATTTAAGTCGCATCTATTTGGTGGTGAAGGATGTGCACCATATCTTTTTAACGTTCAAGTCGGTGGAAACTTGCGTTAAAAAATATTTGCATTTAAGTCGCATCTATTCGGTGGTGAAGGATGTGCACCCTATTTATTCAACGTTCAAGTTGGTGGAAACTTGCATTGAATGAGATTTGCATTTTGTCCTACGGATGGACATACATTCAATGTCCTACCGATGAATAATCTTTTCATTCGTCCTACCGATGGACATACATTCAAAATTCTACCAATGGATAATCTTTTCATTCGTCCTACCGATGGACATGCATTCAAATTCCTACCAATGGATAATCTTTTCATTCGTCCTACGGATGGACATACATTCAAAATCCTACAGATGGATAATCTTTTCATTCGTCCTACCGATGGACATAAATTCAAAATCCTATCGATGGGTCATCATCTTTTTCATTCGTCCTACCGATGGACATACATTCAAAATCCTACCGATGAATCATCATCTTTTTCATTCGTCCTACCGATGGACATATATTCAAATTCTTCGGAAGGGTCATCTTCATTCGTCCTACCAATGGACATGTATTTATATCCTACCGATGGATCATCTCCATTCATCGTATCATAAGATATGCTACCCTTTTTCTTTTAGTTTTGTCTATAATAATGAGTTTTATCTTTGTTTTTTTAGAACATTCTAGAGGATGCACTCTCTGTGGAGCCACATGTGCGAACTACTTCAACAAGGACGCAACACAGCGTGGAACCTTTTAGATGCTATATCTACTAGGATACCTTGACTCTACTACGTGAAGGACTCCCGCCTTATAAGACCTACTTGGATAGTCATCACAACTACTAGGTGTGGCTCTCTTTTCTACTTGGAGTCCAGACCCTTGCTAGACTATCCGTCTCACTTTGCATATCCACTTGGAGTCAAGCATATACTCCAAGGTTTACTTGTCAAGCCTTGCTCAACCTTCTTTCTCATGAAGGGATGTCCTAGACAATCTCTCCATGCTCAAGTGAATCTATCACTTTTATTCAATCATCCTAAATCTACAGCCAACACAACCATCCTAAGGTTCATTATTCATCAATTCATTCTATCTTCATTCATAGGTAGATTATAGGATCTTCTAGCCTTAGCTTTTCTTCTCACATTCTTCAATACTAGGTGAATATAGCCATAATTCCTTCTTTAGGGTTCAATACAATCAAGACCAAACTTAATTCATCAAATCTAGTTCAATTCATACTTAGGTGATTCAATCATGATCAATTAATATAGAATAAAAAATCAATTTAAGAAGAGTCAATACAAAACCTTCATCTAGTCTCTAATGGCTTAAGATCACCATGATCACCTTCAAATTAAATTACCATAATTCACCATGAAACCTCCATAAAAATAGTATATAATCATCATATAATCATAATTGAATGTTACCGACTCTACTGGGATCACAAACACTTTACCCACAATGCAATCACAACCCTCTCTTGAATAGGGTTCTTTGGATTCTCAATTGAAGGGAAAATAGGGGAGCTTCATGGATGGAAGAATCCACGAATGAATAAGCTCCACATACCTTAGATTAGAGCCTTAAACCCAGCTTCAAACCTTGGTGAATCGTCCTAAAGCAGCCTCCAATTTCTCTTCTTCTTCAATGGGTGTTTTGGGAGAGAAAGGTTTTTGATTTGGATTCTAGGGTCTTATTGACTATTGTGCTGCTTAAATACTCTTCAAATACCTACAATAACCTCCCATAATTAATCCCTAAAGTTCCCAAAAGACCCCTGCAACTATTGAACAATTTAACCAACTTAAATTTGACTTAAAAATGACGCAACGAAATCTGGGCACTGCGCGTCGCAGAGGCACTTCCAAATCTTATTTTTTGAAAATTCTTGGACAGAATGGTTCGTGACAGCCCCGCGTCGAGGGAAAAGACTTTGCCTACTGCGTGACAGCTGCGCGTCGCGCAGCAGCATGCCAATTTTTGGTTGCTTGGCAGCTTCGCTGTCCCATGTTTGGGTCCTCCTCGGGGACCCTTTTAATGGTCCCCGGGGCGTCTTTCTCGGACGTTTCCACCCTTTTTATGTCAGGATACACGTAGGAACTCTCGGTACTGAATTTCACCTTCAAACCATCTCCCAAAACATCACAACAAAACACTACGACACACTAGTTCAACTTCAACTAGTTTCCGAACGTCTTGGACGTTCTTGGACGTTTAACCTCCAAACACTTCCAAACTTTATATACTGAATCTTAACACTATATTTAGTCATTTTAAGACCTTATAAGCTCATTACACTCATGTTAGGCCCTAGATTCACCTAGCTAATTTTGAGGGTGTAAGAACAAAGGTCATGTGTTCGGTCGAAATTGGGTTTGTCAATTTTCGTTGTCCACGATTTCTTTCATCAATCATACACAACGAAAGGGACAAATCTTGACACTCAATTTTGGCCTAACATTTTCAAAATTCATAATTTTTAAGTTTATTTATTTAGTAGTTCAAAATGATTGTTTTTATAATTTTAATAAGTTTATCGGTAACTATCATTATTTATAAAAATTTAGAATTTTTTTTATTTGTTAATTTTAAAATTATATTTTTACATGTCATTAGTTACGTTCATTATATTCTTTTAATATTCATTTTATTTGTTAAATTTATTAATATTTATGTTAATATTTACATTGTCTAAAATTTATTCAGATACAAATAAAATTTACACCGATTATTTTGGGTCGCAATTTCAAGCCCACACATTTGAGCCCATTATATAATTTTTTTTTCTATTTAGGTTTAGATTAGATCAAAAGTAGGAGGTGGAAAATAAATTTTAGGGTTAAATTTTCAGATTTTTTAAACCTTAAAAGACATTCTTTAGTGTTCATATTTTTTCGGCCACCACCCTCACTGGAGCATTTTTCGGAGAAGCCAAAACCCCCCATCCATTTTTTCTTTTCATTTTTCAGCAAACAGTAGCCTTCAATATACTTTTCTGGCGAAACCGGAATCATCATAACAACTCCAAACCATCGGATAAAACCCCAACCATAAACAGAAATCAAACTCTAAGGAGCCGTCCATGTCGCGAACACAAGTTCGCCAGCGCAAATCAGTTCACCCATCTCTATCAAGGCATGAAACATCCAGATCTGAGAAACAAAAGCCTAAGCTATGGTTAACAAGCTTGTGACCATCGGAACAACTGATAGACGACGTCAATAATTTCATTTATGACAAGGTTTCTCTATTCCAAAAAGGTTCAATATTTCTTTCTTTAGTTTTTGTTAGAATTGGTTATCAAGATTGACTTTACCTTTTGTGTTTAATATTTTTTATATTTTTTACAATTGCTTTCACTATTGTTTAATTTATTATTTCTTACTGTCTCACCTTTATTTAGTTTAGTGTTTTGCTATGTTATTGAATGTTAATGTTAGAGTGCTTGGTATTAGCATTTGATTTTTGTCCTATTAGTATGTTTGTTTAGTTGTAGTGTTGTTTAATTGTCAGATAAGCTAATTGTTTTATTTATTGAACTAATTTTATACTAAATTCTTATCCTTATGTATATCTATTCTATTTTCTTAAAGCATTATTGTTATTTGGTATTTAAATTCTTAGTTCTTTTTATATACTTGTTTGGTCGATTTGACTTTGTTCATAATGTTGTAGTGCCGTTTCTATTAGAGTTTGTCTCCTCTATGAAAATTTACTACCTAACTTAATTATATGTGTCTATTTTGTCAATTTGTTGTTTAATTTTTTTTCATTGTTCGGTTACAAATTAATTTTGTTAGAATCAATGACTTACTTTTTATAAGAATATTATACTGCTATCATTTGGTCATTATTTTTGTGTTATTGCAAATTACTTTATACAGTGTTTTGGTTAAGTTTTATGTGATTTTGTGTATGGAATATGCATATTAAAATTGGCCAATGAAAAAATTACTCTGTCACTTTTGGAGGCCTCCACATTTTTTAAAAGACGAAAATATAGTTAAGTTTATATTATTTACTTGTTAAAATGGCCAATGAAAAAATCTCTCCGTCGGTTTTGGAGGCCTCTCAATTTTTTAATAGACGGAAATTTAGTTAAGTTTATATTATTTACTTGTTAAAATGACCAATGAAAAAATCTCTCCATCGGTTTTGGAGGCCTCCCCATTTTTTAAAGACGGAAATTTAGTCAAATTTATATTATTTACTTGTTAAAATGGCCAATGAAAAAATCTCTCCGTCGGTTTTGGAGGCCTCCCCATTTTTTAAAAGACGAAAATTTAGTTAAGTTTATATTATTTACTTGTTAAAATGACCAATGAAAAAATACCTTCGTCGGTTTTGGAGGCCTCACCATTTTTTAAAAGACGGAATTAAGTTAAGTTTATATTATTTACTTGTTAAAATGGCCAATGAGAAAATCTCTCCGTCGATTTTTGAGGCCTCCACATTAAAAAAGACGGAAAATTAGTTTAAATTTATAAATTCGTACGTTAAAATTGGCCGATGAAGAAATTACCGTCGATTTCCAAGGCCTCTCATTTTGATAAGACGATTTTTTATTTCTAAGTTATTATTTATTTCTTTTATTTTTTTTCGTATTTATTTACTACTAACACTTTTACTAAGTGTCTTTATAGGTACACGAATATGTTTAAAATTGACACTATTCGAACAAAGTTTGAAATGTATTGTACATTCATTATTGTGTAAATTATTGACGTTAGGCAAACCTTTGGCCGATTCTTACATTATTATTTTATTTTTGTTATTTGTTTATATTGCATGTTATTATACTTGTGTATTGTTTTATTTTCTCCTCAATTTTTAAAAAAATGAATTCAGTCGGGACCCACAATTATGGATTTCGAAGGGTGCCTAACACCTTCACTTTGGGATAACCTGAACCCTTACCTAGAATCTAATGGTTTTGTAGATCACTTAAATGGTTTCCTATTATTTTACTAAAATTAGGTGGCGACTCCTTCTAAAATTCGTTTATTCTTTAAATTTTTTAAAATTAAGTTAATTGATTATTTCTAAAGTCATTACGACGTTTCACCCTATTTGAATAGAGTAGGGATGTAAACAATAGGGTTAACACATCACTTGTACTAAGTATAGGACCATATGCACACACAACATAAAAATCATGCTACAAAGGAATATTTCATTAAAGAATGCCAATTTACTATGAAAAGCCTTATCCACCTTCAAGAACCAATACAAGTCAATAATACATATTCATTAAGTCAAGACCATGTACATCACAAGACCAACAATACTAAGTCATTAACATGTAAGATCATCATATGCATATCATTTACATTTATAAGCATATACATACATAGGAAAATCCTTCTAAGACTTCCCTCAAGGCTAACTAGTTCAATGTATAGGTAGAGTCCCATACCCCTACCTAGACTAAGCTAAACCCCTTAGGTCATCCTAGTTAGAGTTCACTTCATTACTTTATTTTACCTTTTGGAAATATCTTGCCTTAACCGACATAGACCACATGAGATAATGTGGAATCCGGTGTCATGGAACCCTACACCAAAAGAAGGATGACTACTTGCCAAGGTAGTACCAAAACATAAACATAGCATCTATGTGGATCCACTAGCTAGTATTCCTATGGGGGAAACATACTTCAAGAACTAGGAGATGTAGTTGGGACCCTCTTTATGCTACATGCATTATAGTATCCAATCTCATGAGTACATTATTGATCCTACCTTCCCTATGTGGAAGGGACACTCCTCACTCTCGTTCACTCGGTGCTAAGCTAAAGTCCCTTTTTGAAATGTCTTTAAGCCTTTATAATGATCATAACTTAGTTTAGGTCATAGGTTCTATCCCTTATATAATCATCATCATAGCTCAATAGGAATTGCATGAGTATTTTCCTTTCATTACAATTCACACATGTAAGGTTAGCACCTTTACATATCACATTATAATAAGGCACATTGATAAGTTATCACCATCCTTATAACATTTACATCTTAGCCAACAACTCACAAACCATAATTCAAGACATTCCAATTCAACATCATACCAACCCTAGTCAATTTTAACATAAGGTATACTTCAATACAACTTCATCACTAAACACAAGTAATCATAATTGAAGTAAAGTATTGAAATCAGAAGACTTACCCCAATCTCTTTCACAAGCCATGGTCAAGGTTTTACCATCAACCATCCAATTCAACCCAACAATAGGGTAATATCATCACACGATAGTAATCAACAAATAATAAAGTCAATTGAATCACTACACAACAATTCATCACTAGTTCATAGCCTAGGGTTAGGGACTTAGGTCAAATTCATGATCTACTTCACAACCTAGGTTAATTAACTCAGGAACTAGCATAATTGGATTAAAATGCATCATAATATAATCATAAATATCTAAAGAAATCATAAACAAATCAATGTAGATAGTCAAATTCATAATAGAAGAAAATCCACTTGAAAACTTCTTCTTTTTGAAATCCATTTGGAGGAACCCTTTGGGGAAAGAGATCCCAAAGGTGAAAGGAATCCCATACCTTAATAAATGATGAAGTTTGATGAAGAAAATCCCCTTATTGAATCCCTAGAACCCTCCTTTGCTTGGTATTCTATGGAGTTTCTTTGGGAGAGAGAAAGAAGAAAGAAGGAACAACAATTGAGTTTTGCGAATTATGAGAGTTAGGTTTAGTTTAATTAGGCTAGGTCTATATATAGAGGTCCTTAATTAACTTAATTAAACCTCCCCTAACCCTTAATTAACTAACTAACCAATTAACTAATCAAATGAATTAATTTAAAATGTGGCAGCCAACACTGGAACCTGACCTACGAGACCCGACCTACAGGTCGTAGGTCAGTTGACGACCAGTGTGGCCTCTGTGCTGCACATCCATCATTTTAGTCAGAAACTTGACAAAACGACCTCTTCACACAATTGGATAAGTGACCATAGACTGTGGCAATCGACGCCCCGTCGATTGGACCACGACTCATCGCCTGCAATTCATCGATGGCCACTATCCCCTAGACAACTTTTAGCCAAAATGCAAGGGTCCTCTTAAAAGACCCTTTGTTTGGTCCTTAAGGAGTCGTAACCGGATGTTTTGACTATAAACCAACTCTAATATGTGTTAGACACATTAGCACCAAATTTCATTGAATTCCGACTCCTAAAACTTAGTTAAATAGGCTAAGACACACTATCACCTCTTGAACTAGTTTTCGAACGTCATGGACGTTCCTTGATGTTTTGATTCTAAAACTTCTTAAATGACTTATATACATTATAATTGACTTTAAAACAATGTTACAACTCTTAGACTCTCATGGTAGGCTCTAGATTAGGCTTTAGAATTTCAGAGTATTACATTGCCCCCCAAGAACATTCGTCCTCGAATGACACTACAATTCTTTAAAAGGAAGGAATAGACTCAAGACTAGCAGCCCAACCAACGACAACATATCAAAACATGAGTCACAATCAAAATAATTATAACACATTACCTTTTACACAATGAAACTCAAAACATCATTTTCAACTCATAAGAGTTCAACATTCATTATATGCTTATTCATTGTGCCAAAGCTTTCTTCCACACATATCAACATGATCAATACATTTCATGAATTCACAATATACCAAAATACACCACATAAGTTCAAATCAAGGAAAAGAGCATTTTTTTGAAAACTTTCATTTAAATAGGCATAATTCACCGTAACTCACTGTAACAAAGCATAAAATTCACATTTTACCAAAAATCAGGGCAACTTCAAATATACTCATTATTTTTACTATAAATAGGAACAACTAACCTTAGTTATCAAATAGATGAGGGTAATGGGACTTCATGTCGGCCTCGGCCTCCATGTTGCACCCTTAACTAGGTGGTTCTTCCATAACACCTTTACGGAATCTACCTCTTTGTTTCTTAACTTCGTTACTTGTCTATCAAGGATTTCAACCGGAACCTCCTCATAGGAGAGGTTCTCTAGAACACCTAGAACTTCAATAGGAAGAATGGACTCGGAATCACCGATACACTTCTTAAGCATGGAAACATGGAACACCAGATGAACCGAAGTTAATTCATTAGGTAACCTCAACTCATATCCAACCTTACCAATCCTTTGCACAATTTCATAAGGACCCACATAACGAGGACTCAATTTCCCTTTCTTGCCAAATCTCACCACCCCTTTCATAGGCGAAATTTTTAGATACACTTTATCACCTTCTTCAAATTCTAAGTCTCTTCTCCTATGGTCAACATAAGACCTTTGCCGGCTATAGGCTATTTTAAAGCGGTTCCTTATAATATGAACCTTATCCAAAGTCTTATAAATCAATTCGGGACCCAAAAGTGAAGACTCACTTACTTCAAACCATCCAATTGGAGATATACATCTCCTACCATAAAAGGCTTCATAAGGAGCCATAAATATAGATGAATGGTAACAATTGTTGTAAGAAAACTCAACCAAAGGCATATCCTCAAGGGTTTGAATAACGCTCTGCTTGACCATCCATTTGGGGATGAAAAGCAGTGCTTAACTTCACCTTGGTACCCAATCCTTTTTGGAATGACCTCCAAAACCTAGATGTGCATTGTGCACCCCTATCCGATATGATGGATAACGGAATACCATGGCGACACAATCTCATCTATGAAGATCGTTGCATAATCCTCCGCCGAGTATATGGACTTGACGGGAATAAAATGAGCGTATTTGGTCAACCTATCCACAACCACCCATATGGAGTCATATTGATTTTGTGTACGAGGGAAATCTACCACAAAATCCATATTAATGTCTTCCTACTTTCAAGTAGGAACTTGGATTTCTTGAAGTAAACCACCTGCCTTTTGGTGTTCGGCTTTCACTTGTTGGCAATTTGGACATTTTGCAACAAATTCCGCTATGTCTCTTTTCAAGCCTTCCACCAAAAAACTTCTCTAAGGTCATGATACATCTTTGTAGAGCCCGGATAAATGGAGTAACGGGACCCATTAGCTTCTTCAAGAATCCGGTTCCTCAAGCCATCTACATTGGGAACACACAACCTTCCTTGATACCTCAAGACACCATCCCTCCTAAGGAGAATGACTCATTAATTTTACCCATATCCGACTCCTTCAACTCCATCAATAGTTGATCAAGGTGTTGCTTGAACTTAACCTCAACCACCAAATACAATTCAGAGTTATGATGGACCATGAAACCACCATTCGGAGCATCTTTCAATCTAACACCCAAATGAGCCAACCTATGAACATCTTTTACTAGGTCTTTCTTGGCTTCTTCTACATGAGACACACTACCCATGGTCATATGACTTAGAGCATCCGCAACCACATTGGCCTTGCCGGGGTGGCAGAGAACACTCATGTCATAATCTTTCAACAATTCCTACCACCTTCTTTGTCGGAGATTAAACTCTTTTTGAGTAAACACATATTGAAGACTCTTGTGGTCGGTATAAAAATCAACATGGACACCATACAAATAATGCCTCCATATTTTCAAGGCAAATACCACGGCCTCTAACTCAAGAACATGAGTTGGATAATTCTCATGCACCTTAAGTAGCCTAGACGCATAGGCTACTACTTTCCCATGTTGCATAAGCACACACCCCAAGCCCATTCGGGATGCATCACAATATACAATGAAGCCCTTGGTACCCTCCGATAAAGTCAACACCGGAGTGGAAGTAAGCCTTTCTTTCAAGATTTAGAAGCTTTTTTCACATGCCTCCGACCACTCAAATTTCATACTCTTTTGGGTCAAAGTAGTCAATGGAGATGCAATGGATGCAAAACCATCAACAAACCTCCTATAATAACCCGCTAGACCTAAGACACTCATAATGTCGGTTTGATTCAATGGTCTAGGCCAATTTTTCACCGCCTCCGTTTTCCTTGGGTCAACCTCAAATCCCTCACTAGAGATGATATGACCAAGAAACGCCATCGACCTCAACCAAAACTCATATTTTCTATACTTGGCAAATAATTGGTTTTCCTTAAGCACTTGCAACACCACTCTCAAATGGTCCATGTGTTCGCCCTCATTTTTCGAATATACCCATATGTCGTCAATGAAGACAATGATAAATGAATCTAGGTAACTTCGAAACACCCTATTCATGAGATCCATAAACGCCGCCGGGGCATTAGTGAGACCAAAGGACATTACTAAGAACTCATAGTGACCATATCTAGTTCGGAATGCCATTTTTGGTATATTTTCACCTCTCACCCTAAGTTGGTGATACCCAATCTCAAGTCAATCTTAGAAAAGTAGCTTGCCCCTTGGAGTTTATCAAACAAGTCGTTAATCCTATGGAGAGGATACTTGTTCTTAGTAGTGAATTTATTGAGTTGGCGATAATTAATGCACATTCTAAGGGATCCATCCTTCTTCTTCACAAACAATACCGGAACACCCCATGGAGAAATACTAGGTCTAATGAAGCCTTTGTCTAGTAAGTCCTTGAGTTAAGCCTTCAACTCTTCCAATTCGGCTGGAGCCATCCGATAAGGAGAAATTGAAATGGGATTGGTATCCGATAGCAAGTCAATACCAAAATCAATTTCCCGTTCGGGAGGGATTCCAGGAAGACCATTGGGAAAGACCTCCGGAAATTCCCTTACTATGGGGACTAACTCAATGGGAGGATTTTTGGAGTCTAAACCTTTGACTCTTACAATGTGATATAGACACCCTTTTGAGATCATTTTACAAGCCTTAAGACAAGAGATAATACAATCTCTAGGAATAGAATTTCCCCCCTTCCACTCTTAAATGGGTTCATTTGGAAAATTGAACTTGACAATTCTTGTTCTACAATCAATGAAAAAAAAACAATCATGCAACCAATCCATCCCCAAAATGACATCAAATTGACCATATCAAGTTCTACTAATTCAACATGAGTCACTCTATTGGGCAACATTACAGGACAATTTCTATATACCCTCTTTGCAAACACAGACTCACCTACCGGGGTAGCTACCATGAAAGGTTTATTTAGAATATCGGGCAAAATATCAAACTTCCTAGCTATCAAAGGAATAACAAAAGATAATGTAGCACCCGGATCAAGTAAAACATATACATCAATAGAGAAGACTTGTAACATACCGGTCACCACATTGGGAGAACTCTCTTGTTCACCCCTAGAGCAAAGTGCATAAAAGCGATTCTTCTTTAGAGGATCCACATTAGAACCACTAGCTTGAGGTTGCCCGCTACCTTTGTCTTGCCCCTTCAAATTTGGGCAATCTCTAACCTTGTGGCCACTCTTGCCACACCCAGAGCAATTGTCCATACCAGCAAGGCAATCACCATAATGCTTGTTGCCACACTTTTCACAAGTTGGCTTCTTGCTTGGTGAGCTAGTACCTCTTCCCTTTTGAGACTTAGGGTTAGACACCCTATCATCACAAGCCTTGGGAAATTTGGTAGGAACTTGATTAGAAAACCTCTTCTTGAACCTAGGCTTGTCTTGAATGTCAAGCCTACCCTTTGAAGAACCACCTTCATAAGACTTGGCCTTCTTAGCTTCCCTAATCTTTCTCTTTATCCTAGTTTCCTCCACTTGTTGAGCATGAACAATGAGACGAGAGATATTCATATTATCATGAATCATAGACGATCGACATTCTTCCAACAAGTCATCGGACACCCTCGTAAGAGAATGACTCATAGAATCCCTTGGGTTTGAAACCAAGGATGGAGCATACTTGGATAATTTAGTGAATTTCAAGGAATAGTCAAGTACACTCATACCTCTTTGACGAAGATTGATGAATTCTTCCACTTTAGCCTTCCTTATCTCTCTAGGAAAGAACCTATCAAGGAAAGACTTCTTGAAGATCTCCCAAGTCACCGGACCACCTCTTAGTGCCCTATTACCCCTCCATTGCACATACCAAGTTCGGGCCACATCTTTGAGTTGATAAGCCGCTAACTTGGCCTTATCAATTGAGGTCACACCCATAGCATAGAGAATCATATAGACCTCATCGAGGAAATCTTGAGGGTCCTCATTCGACCTCGATTTAAAGAACATATGTGGATTCATTCTAGCAAAGTTTCTCAAACGCGAGGCCATAATGTTAGCATGTTGAGGCATTCGAGGTTCAACCTCCCTATTCATTTGGGCCGTCATAGCTTGAACTTGAGAAGTGATGACATTAGCTTGAGAGGTCATGGCTTGTGTCAAAGTGAGAAAAGCTGCCCTTATATCTCCATCGGTTATCGGTGGAGGGGCAACCGATACTTGATCACCCATAGAAATTTCTTCAAGTGGAGGCACTTAATTGTATTATGGAGGCACTTGATTGTCATTATCTCCCACATTAGCCATTTCTTCTTCGGTCCTTTTAGCAGCTGCTTTACGAGTATTCATACCTAAAACAACCATACAAGGTTTAGGTGAAAGCACACTATAGTACTCTAGAGGAACGACATAGGAATACAAGAATATGAGAGTTTCTAACCATCATATAGTCTCTCATTCATAAGTGTGGCACGCTTAAAAATTATGAATAAGAATCAACATAGACATGGTTTAATGAGACATCATTTTTGGGATATTCAATCTGATGCTCTGATACCAAGTTTGTCACATCCGGGAAGTACCCCCTAGACGTAACCGGCGTTGTCGTCCTCGGAGAGGACTAGGACTAGCCTCTTAGCATTCATTATTACATTCATAGGTAAAAAATGCAGAAAATTAAAAACTTTTCTTCTATGTCTATCATGAGGTTTACATAGACCTCTCGCATACACATAATATATTCATATCGAGTATACATAGACTCTTCGTATAAAAAGATTACATAGTCTTTCTACTTTTATGGCACATACATATATATAAGATATAACATAGTCTTAAATCGGATGTCTCATATCATAACCATCTAAACGAGGGTATAGCAATTGGGTATAGCCCATACATCAATACAAGAAAAGTAACATATAGGCTATACAATCTTAGTATTCAAATGAAAGAGAATGAACAAATTGTCTTTAAGACTAATCAACATCCAATGCTAGAAAAAGGCATTGTCCTCGAAGTGGTGAGGACCTACCCAACTTGGAGAATGAGAATCCAAGTCTTCCTTCAAAAGTCGTCACGAAACCTTCAATTACCGGAACCTAAAATGTTGAAGAAAAAGGGAGAAATGGGGTTAGCACATCACTTGTACTAAGTATAGTACCATATGCACACACAACATAGAAATCATGCTACAAAGGGACATTTAATTAAAACATGCTAATTTACTTTGAAAAGCCTTATGCACCTTCAAGAACCAGTACAACTCAATAATACATATTCATTAATTCAAGACCATGTACATCACAAGACCAACAATACTAAGTCTAGTCAAGTCAACATGCATATCAACATAATTAAACACATAATCAAGACAACTCTATCATCAAGTTATAATATCAACAAACATGTATAAGAGTTCCTAACATCATAACAAAATCAAGACCATTACTCATGAACCCTCATTAAGTCCACTAGTGCAATGACTAAGCAAAGCCCCATAACCTCACTCAATCAAGTAAACCTAACAAGAACCATAAACAATGTCCAACTTCACATACTATATCATTAAGAGTAAACATCATCATACTTTAGCATTATAGATCAACCACATATTCATAAGTGAAACCATCATCACATAATGTCATTAACATGTAAGATCATCATATGCATATCATTTACATTTATAAGCATATACATACATAGGAAAATCCTTCTAAGACTTCCCTCAAGGCTAACTAGTTCAATGTATAGGTAGAGTCCCATACCCCTACCTAGACTAAGCTAAACCCCTTAGGTCATCCTAGTTAGAGTTCACTTCATTACTTTATTTTACCTTTTGGAAACATCTTGCCTTAACCGACATAGACCACATGAGATAATGTGGAATCCGGTGTCATGGAACCCTACACCAAAAGAAGGATGACTACTTGCCAAGGTAGTACCAAAACATAAACATAGTATCTATGTGGATCCACTAGCTAGTATTCCTATGGGGGAAACATACTTCAAGAACTAGGAGATGTAGTTGGGACCCTCTTTATGCTACATGCATTATAGTATCCAATCTCATGAGTACATTATTGATCCTACCTTCCCTATGTGGGAAGGAACACTCCTCACTCTCGTTCACTCGGTGCTAAGCTAAAGTCCCTTTTTGAAATATCTTTAAGCCTTTATAATGATCATAACTTAGTTTAGGTCATAGGTTCTATCCCTTATATAATCATCATCATAGCTCAATAGGAATTGCATGAGTATTTTCCTTTCATTACAATTCACACATGTAAGGTTAGCACCTTTACATATAACATTATAATAAGGCACATTGATAAGTTATCACCATCCTTATAACATTTACATCTTAGCCAACAACTCACAAACCATAATTCAAGACATTCCAATTCAACATCATACCAACCCTAGTCAATTTTAATATAAGGTATACTTCAATACAACTTCATCACTAAACACAAGTAATCATAATTGAAGTAAAGTATTGAAATCAGAAGTCTTACCCCAATCTCTTTCACTAGCCATGATCAAGGTTTTACCATCAACCATCCAATTCAACCCAACAATAGGGTAATATAATCACACGATATTAATCAAAACAATAATAAAGTCAATTGAATCACTACACAATAATTCATCACTAGTTCATAGCCTAGGGTTAGGGACTTAGGTCAAATTCATGATCTACTTCACAACCTAGGTTAATTAATCAAGAATTAGCATAATTGGATTAAAATACATCATAATATAATCATAAATATCTAAAGAAATCATAAACAAATCAATGTAGATAGTCAAATTCATAATAGAAGAAAACCCACTTGAAAACTTCTTCTTTTTGAAATCCATTTGGAGGAACCCTTTTGGGAAAGAGATCCCAAAGGTGAAAGGAATCCCATACCTTAATAAATGATGAAGTTTGATGAAGAAAATCCCCTTATTGAATCCCTAGAACCCTCCTTTGCTTGGTCTTCTATGGAGTTTCTTTGGGAGAGAGAAAGAACAAAGAAGGAACAACAATTGAGTTTTGCAAATTATGAGAGTTAGGTTTAGTTTAATTAGGCTAGGTCTTTATATAGAGGTCCTTAATTAACTTAATTGAAACTCCCCTAATCCTTAATTAACTAAATAACCAATTAACTAATCAAATGAATTAATTTAAAATGTGGCAGCCAACACTGGAACCTGACCTACGAGACCCGACCTACAGGTCGTAGGTCAGTCGACGACCAGTGTGGCCTCTGTGCTGCACATCCATCGTTTTGGTTAGAGACTTGCCAAAACGACCTCTTCACACATTTGGAGAAGTGACTATGGACGGTGTCAATCGACGTCCCTTCGATTGGACCATGACTCATCGCCTGCAATTTGTCAATGGCTACTGTCCTAGACAACTTTTAGCCAAAATGCAAGGGTCCTCTTCAAGGACCCTTTGGTTGGTCCTTGGGGAGTCGTACCCGGACATTTCGACTATAAACCAACTCTAATACGTGTTAGACACCTTACCACAAAATTTCATTGAATTCCGATTCCTAAAACTTAGTCAAATAGGCTAAGGCATACTATTACCTCTTGAACTAGTTTCCGAATGTCATGGACGTTCCTTGACGTTTTGATTCTAAAACTTCATGAGTGACTTATATACATTATAATTGACTTTAAAACAATGTTACAAATCTTATACTTTCATGGTAGGATCTATATTAGGCTTTAGACTTTCGGAGTATTACATACATATATTGTAACATTTCACCATTCGAAATAAGCTAATAATTCGAAATAGTCATCTTTGGAAATAATTAAAAATCTGGAAGATTACTTAAGTTAGAAAAAGTGAGTTTTTAGTCAACTTAAAAAGAGTATAACTTCTAGCTCAGGATGAGTTAAGGGCACTTCCAGATATGATTTGAAAGCTCTTGGAATGATCTTTCCAACGCCAATGAGTTTGCGTGATTTCGAATTCGTATGAGTCAGTTGGGCTCTTTGAAAGTTGGGCTGTTGGGATAAGGAAAGTCCAATCCGGATTTTCAAAGGGGTAGTTTGGTCTTTTCCTTACCCTATTAATTTATTTTATTTTTGGTAATTAATTAGGGCTCTCTGATGAATTATACCAGTTTACACTTTTACGAAAAGTGTTATGATTTTGAGAGAAGAGAAAAAAAGAGAGGAGAAAATAGGAGAAAGGAGAAGGGCGTTCAAATATTCGTCGAAATCGTCGAAGTTTAACTTGTGGATTTCGTCGAGGGTGATCCCTAAAAAGGTATGTGAGCTTTTCATTACGTTTGGTTTGTTCACCCACGTGCCAAGCATGTTTTATTCAGAGTAACATTTTCTAAAAAGATTGGAATTTGAATGTTCTTGAATTGCTTTTATTCTTGAACATGAGTTGGGATTTAAGAGTTTTTTGATGTAAAAGTGTTGTTTCTTGAGTTCATTTGGTTAGATCCTTGTGTATATAATGTGGGTACATGAATCTAAAGTGAATATGAGAAAATTAATTGAATTAAAATGATTTAAGGTCAGAAAATGAGAGGAAAAATTCGTCAAGCAAACTCGGAGAGGTACATGCGCAACATGCCCCATATGCGCCAGAGGGACTTGGGCGGCGTGCCTGCAGTGTGCCCAAATGGGGCCTCTAAACTTGGGGCCTGGCACGACGCGCCCCGGATGCGCCCAAATCATTATTTTCACCCAGTTTTTGTCGTTCAGTCTGTTTAAGCCTTTCTAAAGTGTATTAACACTTCATATTGATACTAACTACTCTAAATGACTTCTAAACATATATAAATCATCCAGAAACATGAGTTACAACCTTGAGTCCATAACTTCAAATTCAAGGAAAGTCAAGAGCCAAGTCAAGGAGTTCATAGAGTCTTTTAAAGAAGTCTTTTTGCAAATGCTTTTAACTTTGTTTTAAGACTTAAAGTTCAAGATGATTAAAGAGTAAAATAGTTCAGATTTGAAGTTTAGTTCTTAAAAGTAATATATAGGGACTAAGTATTCCCAAAGAGTTTAAAATGTTTTCTCATTTTTACAAGAAAGGAACTTTGATTTCACAAGCATCCTATGAGCTAGTTTATCAGTAAAGAGGAAACTTTGATTTCCAAAAGAGCCTTTGAGCTAGTTTTTCAGTAAAGAGGAAAGTATGATTTCCAAAAGAGACTTTGAGCTAGTTTTCAATAAAGAGTAAATGCTTTCACAATTAAGCAAGAGAGGAAACTAAGATTTCCAAGATAGCCTTTGAGTTAAGTTATCTTAAACCACAGAAGACGTATGTTTTTAAACATAAAGAGGTAATATAATATATTATTTTTGGGAGTAGTATTGAGCACCTATATGGGGAAGATTTCAAACAACTATCATCCCCCCCTAAATCATGTAGCCACCACGGGAAGAAAAGGATCATACTTTTTAGATAATTCCTTTAGTGCTTTTTAGCATAGACTAGTGTATGCACTTAGTAGTTCAGGTTCTATACTAATGGAAAGGTATAGGGCGACCCTGGCAGCGTGAGGCAAACTGTTGTATCATCACTATAGCTCTTAAGTGATGGTTGTCGGTTAGAGAAACTCCCACGATTATATTTTCATGGTTCCTCAAGGGGTTCTGCTTTCTATGAATGGGTGTATGAGACTTCATTCATGCATTGCACAAGTAGACTTTGAGAGAGAGAATTGTATGTATTTAATGATATTATGATTATGATTTGACATCATGTTTTAAACAATTTTCCTTTTTCTTTATATTGCTCTTGTTTTAACTTGCTTTATAATGAAATCAGTTCTGTTAAGTAATCATGAGTTGAGAAAAGACAAGGTAAGTCTTTCTTTCAGAATCTCTTTTAAGCCTATGTTATTTTAGCATTCCAACTCGCATATTCGTTCATTCAATGTACTCATGCTAGTTGGCCTGCAACATATTTTGATGGAGACACATGTAACAAGGATCGGCATCCAATGTACCATTGATCCAGTTGAGCACTCCAGAGTCTGTTGGTGAGCCTCCTTACATTCAGAGGATTATTTTATTTGTTTTTTAGTTTTAGTTCATTAGGATGTTGTGGGGTTTGTCCCAATATCCATCTCATAGAGAGTCTAATGTTAGTTCTTATTCTTTTCATTGTCATTATTCCATGTTGAGACTTGAGTTTTCCTTAATGGTGTCACGACCCGCTTGTACACCCTAGAAGTTAGGGCATTCTTAGGTCGCAACATGGCGTACTTGACCTCTCGGAGGTTTTGTACAAGCCCTTAGACATCATTCATTGCATATATACAAAAAGTAGTGCAGAATTAAAACTTTTTCTTCAAAACATAATGCAAAAGTCATCTCATAAAACGTTTAACATATGTCTCAAAACCATCTATGACAACATGAATACAACAGTCTTTGGTCACGACCCATAAGAGTCTAACATAATGAAAAACATAAGGACAACATAGTGGTGGTAGTCCTCGGATTCTATGAGGACTCAACAATCTTCTCTTCTTGGAAACCTTGGAAACTCTACCCTTCAAGCAACCTCAATCATCTTAAGACTCTGCATGGACAACATGTAGGCAATATGCATTAGTACAATACAGACTAAGTATGGAAACATCATACCAAACATAAGATATATCAAATGGTTAGTCAATAAGAAATAATCATAAGAGATGAAGACATAAGCATAACATGTATATCATAAGAATATTAAATCATCATAAAGCATATAAGAGTTCATACTTAACTCATTGTATTTCTTACTATTATGAACTACACCACAAACCAACTCCAAGTATCCTTGTGCAAGGCTAAGGTAACATCCCATACTACTACCAAAGCTAAGTACCTCTCTTTGGTCATACTTGATCATAGTTCACTTTCATAATTAAGACCTAAGTTCATCATAACATAAGATCACTATGCCCCTATGCCACCTCAAAACACACTTGTGCAATGCATGTGAAACATCCCATAATACCTCACACACTAAGCATATCTTGAAATCACCCTAACTTGTTCATCTCATCTTACGAGTCATATAATAGACCTACTTCATATTAATAAGGAACCATTATCTTAAGTCAATCATGTCATGGAATGCAACCCTAGTCACTATCCAAGCTAAACATACATCATGTAGGCGTCATGTCATAGGTAGCTTCAAGTCATACTTGTGCAATGTATAGATGGAATCCCATACTACCATCCATACTAAGTACTCCTCTAGACCAACCTAAGCCAAGCTAACTTGTCTTGCAACTTTGTCTATTAAGCTCAACATACTATCATAATAGACCTACTAACATGGAAAGTATCTCAACATACTACAACATAACTAAAGGAAGGATACAACCATCCTAACCACCATGCAACCAATCATGTAGAGGCAAGCTAACCATAGGGGAACATGAATCCTCAACCCTAAGCTACCATGAGAAATATATCTCAAGCTATTACATGAAATACACCTTACATGAAAATCAAGCTACCATGAATGCACCTCGCATGCAAGTCAAGCTAATATTAGGAGAGTATATGCCTTTCACCTAAAGTTATCATGAAATGGTTTTGACCAAACCAAGTCAAGCTACCATGATCAAGCATCCTAGCAACACAAGACCAAGTTAGTCACGGGAGAGCTCACTACATTAATCCCAAGCTACCATGAAGTTCCTCACCTCAAGATACCATGAGTTATCTAACACAAGCTTCCATGAGATTCAACATCTCAAGCTACCATGAGTATTTCAACTCAAGCCTCCTTGAGATTCACTATCCCTAGTTATCCTTGAGATCTATTATCTCAAGCTATCATGAGTACTTTACTCAAGCTACCATATCCTTAGTGTTGTCTCACCAAGTCTACTACACAAGAAGTGATCATACAACTCACCTTCAAGCTAACCTTAGTCTACTATACCTTGATTCATGTTAGGTTCTTAAGTCAACCTAGGGTTCCTCTATGTGAGAACTTGCTTCTCCTAATCATGTTCATAGCTAGATGTAGAAGAGAAAAGAAACATCATCACAATCATCTTCATCAATACCTTACCCCCAAATCCCTAACAATAATGGTCATAATACCTACAATCGATTACCACATTTAGTCCTCATGATTTATACTCAATTTCATGTTAATCTATTCAATCAGATCATTAGAAGGCAATTCTAGTCATGCATGATCATATAGGTTCAATTTCATCTTTAAAAGTCAAGACCAACCTAGATAAATTAAGCCTAGTTCAATTCATATCTAGGTGATTCAACCATGATCAAATAGTATAGAATACAACTGAATAAATAAGATCAACCTAAAACCTTCATCTAGCCTCTAATGGCCTAAAATCACCATGATCACCTTCAAGTTCAATTATCACAATTCACTATGAATTCAGCATGAAAAAAGTGCATAATCATCATATAATCATCATTGAATGCTACCCACTGGATTGGGATCACAACCAAGCCTTACCCACAATGCAATCACAACCCTCTCTAGATTGGGGTTCTTTGGATTCACAATTGAAGGGAAACTAGGGCAAATTCATGGATGGAAGAATCCATGAATGAATAATCTTCACATACATTATATTGGAGCCTTAAACCTAGCTTGAACCCTGGGTGAATTCGTCCTAAGCTGCTGCCCCCAAATTCTTCTTCTTCTCCAATGGTGTTCTTGAGAGTTCTATTGTGAGAGAGTGGTTTTGATTTGGAGTCTAGAGTCTAAGAGGGAACTTTATTGTTTAAATACTCCTAAAATACCTAAAATCAATTAATTTAACCTCCCATGCATTTATTTGATGTGGGGTGAATTTCCCAATTCACCCCTTCACTTTACAGTGAGCTGCGCGAAGTTGCAGACTCCATCGACGGTTGGCCACCTACAGGGCGTCGACAAACGATGGGCCGTCCTGGAAAGCCGTCGTTCTGGTCAGATACTGCTCTTTTGGGACTTTATCTTAAGAGACTATGTCTCAACCAACGCCCACCATCGACGGGGCATTGATGGACCTACGGTCTGTTGTGCCCCTCGTTGGTTGGGACTGGTTTTGACAACTTTTTCTCTTAACATGGGTCCCTCTTCAAGGACCCTTAGGTGGTTCCTCGAGGATTCTTTCCCGGATGTTTCCACTCTAAATACGTCCGTCTAGATGTTAGGAACCATCCCTATCAATTCGAACCCAAAACTTAACTTAAAACCTCATGAAACACACTAAGGAACGTTAGCATGTCTCAAGGCTAACCTTCAAATGTCACCAGACGTTCTTAGACGTTTCACTTCCAAACTCTCTCAAACTCTACACACTGCCTCTAAACACCATATTTGACCCTTTTAGGACTTTATAAGCTCATGACCCCAGATGTTAAGTTCTATCTTGCTCTAATTCTTTTTAGGGGTGTTACATGCCAGTTGAATGTTCTTTTATAACATTCCAATTTATTATATGAACTTATCTTTGTTGAGTTCAAGTCTTCCGCTGAGTAAGTAGCTAGGCCCATGGTTCGCTTGGGACTAGCAATGGTCTTTTAGTGCTAGTCCTGCCTAGGGTATAGGCTCGTGGCGGGACAAACTAGGTATCAGAGCAGAGAGTTCAAAAGTCCTAGGGAGTCTAAGAAGCCGTGTTTGTAGAGTCCTAGTCATTGTTGTGAATCCCGCCACATCTATAACTAGGAGGCTGCAAAAATTTAGGAAATAACTCCTGTATGTGCCAAGTGTGGTAGGAACCATTCAGGTGCTTGTAGTTATGGCTTCAATGGTTGTTTTAAGTGTGGTCAGAATGGGCATTTCATGCGAGAGTGTCCAAAGAACAAGCAGATAAATGGTAATTGGGGCAATAGAGCCCAGTTTTCTTCAGTTTCTCCACAAGATAGAGCTGCACCTATAGGGGCTACTGCATGTACCGAGGAACAAATCGTTTGTATGCTTAAAAGAGTCACCAAGAGTAAGAGAATTCTCCAGATGTTTTCACTGGTATGATTCGAGTATTTGAATTTACTGTTTATGCCTTGCTTGATCCAAGAATGAGTTTAGCTTTTGTAACTCCATATGTTACTATGAACTTTGAGATTATTCTTGATCAACTTAGTGAACCATTCAGTATTTCTACACATGTTGATGAGTCCATTCTATCTGAGAGAGTCTATCGTGAGTGTCCCATTTCCGTCAATCACAAGAGCACCATGGCTGATTTAATTGAGTTAGACATGGTAGATTTTGATGTCATTCTCTTCATGGACTGGCTTTATGCCTGTTATGCCTCAGTTGATTGTAGGACTCGGGTAGTAAAGTTTCAGTTTCCAAAGGAGCCAGTCTTAGAGTGGAAAAATAGTTCAGCAGTGCCTAAGGGCGTTTCATTTCATATCTTAAGGAAAGAAAGTTAGTTTCTAAAGGGTGTGTCTATCACTTGGTCCTAGTTAATGACTCTAGTGTTGAGATAACTCCTATTCAATCATCTCCAATAGTAAAAGCGTTTCCAAAAGTCTTTCCTCATGATATTCCCAGAGTCCCTCCTGAGAGAGATATACTTTGGTATAGATATTCTTTCAGATACTCATCCTATATCTATTCCTCCATATAGAATGGCACCAACAGAGTTAAAAAAGCTTAGGGAGCAGTTGAAAACACTCTTACAGAAAGGTTTCATTCGACCAAGTGTCTCTCATTCGGGTGCTCCGGTCTTATTTGGGAGGAAGAAAGATGGTTTTAGGATGTGTATACATATCTGTCAATTGAACAAGGTTACCATCATGAACAAGTACCATCTTCCAAGGATTGATGATTTATTCGATCAACTTCAGGGTGCCGCCTATTTTTCTAAGATAGATCTCAAATCTGGCTACCATCAGATAAGAGTAAGGGAATATGATATTCCAGATACAGTCTTAAGAACCCGATATGGTCATTATGAGTTCTTGGTCATGTCATTCGGGCTGACCAATGCGTTTGCAACATTTATGGACCTTATGAATAGAGTATTTAAACCTTATTTAGATATGTTTGTTATCGTCTTCATTGATGACATACTAATCTATTCAAGAAATGAAGAAGATCATGTTAGGCACCTCAGAATAGTCCTTCAGACTTTGAAAGATAGAGAGTTGTATGCCAAGTTCTCTAAATGTGAGTTTTGACTGGAATCTGTGGAGTTCTTGGGCCACATAGTTTCCGGTGATGGATTCGAGTTCATTCTCATAGATTGAGGTAGTGCAGAATTGGCCTAGATCCACATGTCCATATGATATTACGAGTTTTTTGGGTTTGACTTTCTATTATAGAAGGTTCGTAGATGGGTTCTCATCTATTTATTCCATTTTGACCAAACTAACTCAGAAGACAGTTAAGTTCCAATGGTCTGAAGCTTGTGAGAAAAGCTTTCATGAATTTAAGAAGAGGTTGACTACTGCCTAGTTTTGACTTTACCGGAAGGTACTCAAGGTTTTGTGGTGTATTCTGATGCATCTAGAGTTGGTTTGTTTTTTGTGTTAATGCAAAATGGCAAAGTTATAACTTATGCCTCTAGATAGTTGAAAATTCATGAAATTAATTATCTAACTCATGACTTAGAATTGGCTGCACTAGTATTCGCCTTGAAGATATGGTGTCACTATTTGTAAGGTGTTCATGTTGATGTATTCACTGACCACAAGAGCCTGTTATATGTGTTCACTTAGAGGGAGCTTAATCTCAGACAAAGGAGGTGGTTAGAATTGCTCAAGGATTATGACATGAGTATTCTTTACCACCTAGGTAAAGCTAATGTTGTTGTTGATGCCCTAAGCTAGAAAAGAATTTATGCGTCAAACTTTGATGTCTCACTGGTTTAGATACGACGAGATAATCATCAAAGTTCGGAAATCTCAACGGGAATACCTCACTCATGTTTTCTATGGGTAGTACCACCCATCTTAAGCAAGAGAAGAAAGAACTAGCCAAAGATGTGCATACACTTGCACGATTGGTAGTCCAATTAATAATTCCACCGAAGGAGTAGTAGTGGTGATGAATGGGAATGAATCATCCTTAGCTTCATAAAAAGAAAAACAAGTTCAAGATCCCATTTTTCTTGAGTTGAAGGCAAATTTTCATAAGTAAAAATTATTAGCTTTTGAACAAGGGGGAGATGGTGTATTTAGATATCCAGGTAGACTGTCGGTGCCTATGGTTGATGGAATCCAAGAGAAGATCATGGAAGAAGATCATAGCTCCAGATACTCCATTCATCTAAGTTCCACAAAGATGTATCTCAATTTGAGGGAGGTGTATTGGTGGAGTATCATAAAGAATGGCGTTGCAGAATTTGTTGCTAAGTGTCTAAATTACCAACAAGTAAAAATAGAGCATCAAAAGCCTAGTGGTTTTGCTCAGAATATAGAACTTCCGAAATGGAAGTGAGAGATTATTAATATGGATTTCATCACATGCTTACCAAGATCTCGCAAGCAGCATGATTCTATTTGGGTGATTGTTGATAGAATGACAAAATTAACCCACTTTTTACCGGTAAAGACTACGCATTGATTCTTCGATGATTTTATGCTCGTCAACGACACTAACCTACAGTATCAGTGCCTATGAATTGAATCTAGTTAAGTAACTCAACCTAGGGTTGGGGTCGTTCCCAATGGAGTGGTAGTGAAAATAGTAGCTACTTAGAAATTCATTCTAAATAGTGATAGTTTAGGACATTTTCGAATGTTAAAACAAAATAAATTAAATTTGTGACAACAAAGTGTCAAATATCATTAAGGGGTTTTGTAACGAGTAGTAAAATGTAATAAAATAAATGAGAGACAAGTATGAGAGAGAGTTCTTGGGGTGTGATCGCTATATGTGAAGATAAAAGTGATGGGTACATGCTTTCGGTAGCTAATTTCACGAGACAATGATGAATATGCTAAGCTTTAGGTGAAAGAAAGTTCCCTCTCGACCAACTTACCCCATATCAAATGGGTTCCTCTAAGACACCCACTCATCTAAATTATCCAGCCTACACCTTATCAACACTCTCTCTTTCGGCGGGAGTGTTTGGGTATGGGACTAGGGCTCACCCTCTCGGGCTGAACCTCATGTCAACCTTATCCTTAGGAGATTAGTCTAGTTGTCTTAGTTTCACGACCTCTGTCTCTCTTGAAAGCCGAAAATACATGGATGATTTTGTATTTGCAACTACAAACACATTAAATTAAAACACAACCACTAGGTGAAATCATTATTAAAATGCAATCTAAGCTACAAGCAAGCAAGACCCAACAGATTAATCAACCCATAATTGCTAAATCACACCTCAAGAATGGGGTTTTTAGCCACACATCAAGTAATAATCAAACATACTTGAAATGATAAAGAAGTCAAGTGGGTATACGATATTAAACCTTAAAAGTAGCAAAGGAAGGTAAATGGAGAAGACCTTCTTCCGAAATTGAATGAAGAGCTTCTTTATTCAAGCTTCCACAAAAACCCACTCCAAACTTGAGAGAAAACTTAAGAACAAAATATCAAGTGTAATTGTTTCACTCTCTAAATTTCTATATCTAATTAATAAAAGATTTCAGTATATAGAGACTTCAAAATTGTGCTGGCAAATCTTTTTGGCGTAGTTAGTCGTGATTTGGCGAATCGTCCTTCTTTCAGTTCATCGCCACTTGCACGTTGCCTTCCTTATCTATGTTTTCTGGATTGATGGGCGGAAATCTTCTACTTTTGTGGAACTGATCGGCGAAGCGCCGATTACTCCTTTTTAGTCGCCATTTGATCAACTTCCTTCAGGTTTCACTTGCTGTAATAGAAGTTGGAGCTTTTCCATACGACGGATCGCCAAGTGTGTTTGGAGATGCACACTTTGCATCTTCAGCTTTTTTCTCCATTTTGCTTCCATTTTGCGCCTAAGTATCCATTCTCCTGCCGAATCCTCAAATACCTGAAACTTAGGAGTTTTATCAGATATCGAGATAAATAAGCAACCGAGAACACTATTTTCATTAAAATAAGGCACTAGATGAGTCCAATTTAAGGACTCATGAAGACCCCCAACTTAAACTTTTTCTTGTCCTCAAGTAAAACTCAAGTTCAGCCGTTCAAGTAGGATGTCTTAAATAGTGCTACACAAGACTCAATCATGAATTGACACAACAACACTCAAATTACTTATGCATAGCTCAATTGTATACTCAAAGATTCAATTTATAACACACCATTACTAAAGATTCTCGAGCTCACAATACTCGCTACTAATGCAAGTTCAAGCTCAACAAAAGTATGTACATGCCCTTACGCAAAGAATTATTCCATGTTCACACACGTAGATTTATCAACTTAGGATCAGGAATCTTATGCAACGCTCACACTCACAAAGTGGAACACAATGCATGTTTTCATCCATATGTTTGCCCTTATTTTCCAATTGACTTTCGGTTTGGGTCACTCAAGATCAAAAAGGTCTTTCTAAGGCTTGTAATGGGGTTTAGTGGAAAGGTATGGTAATTTAGGTTGGGGATTTTTCTGAATGTGATGTAACTTTCTCAAAACATCCCCTTTCTTTCTTCATCAATCCTTAGCCAAGTGCCTTTAAGTCATCTTTTCATTCTTCTCCATGGATTGCTTGGAAATCTGATTTCTTTTTGTACTTTTATTTCACAACCTTCTTTTTCATTCCTTTTTCTCTTTTTTTTTTATTTTCATATAGAGGGTTTCCATTTGGCTGCAATACCATGAGTTACAAGACTTTTCTTGCACTTAATTACTTCTCATTTTCTTTCTTACCACACCCCCAACTTAGGCTTTTAGCCTAAGTTGGCTATTCAATTATGCACATCTCAAGAAGATTATAGGTGATGGATAACGTAAGATCTGGTTTTCATCAAGGTTTTTCCAAAGAAGAGGTAAGGCTCAAAGGGTGTTCAAGAGAGTTTAACACGCTTACGGGTAGGCCACAAAAGAGGTATATGTCAATGTTGGCTTACACTCTTTGAATGTTGCCTAAGATCATTTCAAGAGGACACCTTTATAAATCAACCAGAATAACGGGGAAAATTCTAGGTTTATTCATGCAAGGTTCAAAGTAAGCTCATCACACAAGACATCGACATTTAAGTCAAACAAGACTACAAACTTTCGCTAGTGTGCAATGGTCATTGCAAAAGAATCAATTCGATAATTGGCTAATCACAACGAGATGCAAAGAGTTCACATATTGTCTATACAACTTCATTCATTCTCGTTGTAGCCGCACATTCATGTTTGTTCAATTGAGAGCACTTTTCAAGTCATCGGTATGGATCGAAACCGAGACTTAAAGTTGTACAAGAATAGCCACTTTCAACAAAAGAGGTGGCTTAATTTTCAAAAGTGAATTTTTTTAGGAAAGGTCAAAATTATTTTGAAATTAGGACTCCAAAAGAGAGCCATAATCTCAAACAATTCACAAAAAGTAGAATTTAAAAACACAACTTTTAAAACAAACAACCAGATAAATCTCAAAACACAATTTCAAAAAGCATTCAAGATGCACAGAACAAAGGTGAGCCTCACCCCACCACAACTAAAAAGCATTTGTCCTTAAATGTAAATAACGACAATATCCAAAAAAATTACGAAAGAAAAACCAAAAGGGGCGAGTGAAAAAGAGATCATGTTTATGCAGCTTCTTCAGCCGTCGAGGTATGAGCGCCCGAATTGTCTTCTCGAAATAAGACAACTGCTCCTAAAGTGATACTACTCTGAGTTTCACCATTGTTTTGAGTTACCCTAGCCTCATCAGCGATATTAGCTGCAATCATTCTGTCTATCTCATGACCTGCCCTGAAGGAATGTATAACATTAATAAACCCTCGAGCCCATGGAGGAACATTAGGGTCGATGAGAATTCGTCTTTGGCCCTGGCTTCCTTGGTGTATTTCCTCTGTTTGTCTAGCTCTACTCTCTTTCCTCGTCTTTAAACTCTTCTACTCTTATGTTCCTGGGTGGATCAGTTCTCCCCGCGAGTTTTGGTCTAGCCATTTCTATAAAAACTTTGATTTACAAGTTAGGTAGTAATTTAGAAAGAGGGTAAGAGAGGTTCTGACTGTAGACTCACTTAGCCAAGCTAATTTGTAGCGTGTTCATTTTCTTAGTGTCTTCATTTAAAAGATGTACAAATGATATAAAGGTGCAGATAAAATGCAAACAAGGAATCTTTCGACGAGTTGCCGAGTGCAATTTGTAACTCAATCTGACCGCCGAAAGTTACACATCACCCGATACATAAAATATTCAGTTAAATGGGGTGGTGATGTTAAGGCGAACCGCCCAGCATTTCGTCGAGCCTCCATTCTTTCAAATTAAACCCCGCAACCCCCTATAAGCTATTCAAACCACTCCAACATCAATTTTAACAAAGACCCGTAGAATTTACACAATCCCAACACAAAACAATTCGGCTCAAAGCATAGACGAGAGAGATTTTACCAAATACGCTGGAACTATCGAGTAATGATCGACAATATATTCTATCCCATCAATATAGATTCCTAGCAAAGATTTGGCACTATCGATAATTATCTAAATGAGTACAAATGTCGATAAAATAACTGAGGGGTTTGATGACTAACCTTTAGTGCTGAATTTGATTGTAATGACATGCTAGGTAGCAATGCGATCCAAATCCGAGCACAATCTGACACTTAAAATACTTTCAAAATACAAGAAATATAACTACTAAAGTGAGAGTGTGAGTTTGTAAAAGGGACGAAGTGAAGGAAATATTTGAAACAGGACTTTTAAGCCTGGTGCCTGTGACCGTCCACCTTCTTCTTAGTTGGCGATATTAACTTATCTTGCTTAATGACTCGGCGAAGCATCAAGTATTTATTTAATCGCCAAATATAACAGGATTCCCAGTCCCTTGCATAAGTTTCATCGACATTCTTTGTCGAGATCGCCCACTGTGTTGGCGAGTCGCCGACAACAAATTTCACTCTATCGAGTTTTACAGACTGAACCTTTGAGGTGCATTGAGTCAAGCGGTGGGGTATGATTAGTCACGCCGAACCTGTCGGCTTTCTTCCAAAAGGACCTATTCTTGTCACATTGCAACTTTGCACTTACTTCCTTTCCTTCGCCTGCATAATCAACACACTATTATTTTATCAATATAATGGGAAGTAATTAAAGGGTTTTGGGCTGCCTCCCAAATAGAGCCTTAGTGAACATCGTGGCATGACACATGTTGCTTTGTTAGGACTAATTTGGTAGTTTACTACACCACCACTATGTGGTTCTCTACTTCCTTGCGAGTGGAGAAGTAGTGACCCTTGGCCCATAATATTTTCAAGCACTTGGACAACTTAGGAATGAGACCAGATCACTCGTTTCATTCCTTCGGTGTCTCCTTTCAATTCCTCCAATGCTTTATTTTGTTTAGTAACTTTTAGGAGAATTGTTGAAAGTGATTCCTCAATGCGTTGTGGCTCGTGAACTTTAGGATTTTTTTGCTCGTGAGGAGGGATGTACTTATCTTTTCGCTTGCATTGTACTTCAACCTTTGTTATCCTTTTTGCTATCTCATCTATCTGGGTTATCAGTGTGGCCAACATGAAGTCTTGTTCTACCTCTAAGTTCAATTTAGCTATGTCTCCGAGAAGTTGTGCTGCTATTGAATATGTTTTCAAAGCTAGGCCACCTGGAATGATATTATCAACAAGCTTCTTGGTTCTGGGGATGAGACCACGGTAGAAGAAATCGGTAAGTATCATATTGGGAAGGCCATGATTCAAACATTGAGTGATTAACCCTTTAAATTTGATCAAATATTTGTGAATAATTTCACCTTCCATTTGTTTGAAGGTCAGGATTGTATCTCTCCCGGTCATTACCTCCGGTATAGACGATTCAATCCTGTTACTAACTCTAGCACTCATGTTTTATGGGGATCTTAAACAAAAAACAAGAAAAAACTAAACATTAAATTAGTGGAAACTACACTACAAAGAACTGAAAATTTTAAATAACTACATTTTCACGTGACACCACTCCCCGACAGTGGCGCCATTTTGATTCTTCGATGATTTTATTCTTGTGATCAATGACACTAGCCTACAGTCTGAGTGTTAATGAATCAAAGCTAGTTTAGTAACCTAACCAAGGGTTGGGGTCGTGTCCCAAGGGAGTGGTAGTGAAAATAGTAGCTACTTAGAATTCTGTTTTAAATAGTGATAGTTTAAGACATTTTTGAATATTAAAAGAAAACAAATTTAATTTGTGACACCAAAGTATCAAATATCAAAAAAGGGTTTTGTCACGAGTAGTAGAATGCAATAAAATAAATGAGAGACAAGTATGGGAGAGAGTTATTGGGGAGTGATCACTATATGTGAAGATAAAAGTGATGGGTACATGCTTTCTGTAGCTAATTTAACGAGACAATGATGACTAGGCTAAGCTTTAGGTCAAAGTAAGTTCTCTCTCGGGCAACTTACCCCATATCAAATGGGTTCCTTTTGGACACCCACTCGTCTAAACAATCCAACCTACGCCTTATCCACATTCGCTCTTTCGACGGGAGTGTTTGGATATGGGACTAGGGCTCACCCTCTCGGGCTGAACCTCATGTCGACCCACTCCTTAGGAGATCAATCTAGTGGTCCTAGTTTCACAACCTCTATCTCGAGCAAGTGGAAAACACATGGGTGGTTTTTAATTTCAACTACCAACCCATTAGATTAAACCACTACCACTATGTTAAAATCACCATTAAAATGTAAGCTAACCTATAAGCAAGCAAAAACCAAAAAATGAATCAACCCATAATTTCTAAATCACACCCCAAGAATGGGAGTTTTTAGCCACGCATCAAGTAATAATCAAATATACTTAAAATGATAAAGAAATCGAGATTAAACCTTAAAAGTAGCAAAGGAAGGTAAATGGAGAAGACTCACTTCTGAAATTTAAAGAAGAGTTTGTTTCTTCAAGCTTCTACAAAAACCCTCTCCAAACTTGAGAGAAAACTTAAGAACAAAATATCAAGTGTAATTGATTCACTCTCAAATTTTCTATATCAAAATAATAAAAGAGTTCAGTATTTATAGACTTCAAAATTATGCTAGTGAATCTTTTCGGCGCTGTTAGTCATGATTCAATGAATCTCCCTTTGTTTAGTTCATCGTCGCTTGCACGTTGCCTTCTTTGTCTATGTGTTCTCGATCGGTGGGCGGAAATCTTTTGATTTTGCGGAAGTGATCATCAAAGCGTTGACTGATCCTTTTCATCGCCTTTTGATCCACTTCATTTAGGGCTTACTTGCTGTAAAAGAAGGTGGATCTTTATTATACGGCAGATTGCCAAGTGTGTTCGGTGATGCGTACCTTTGCATCTTCAACTCTTTTTCTCCATTTTGCTTCCGTTTTGCGCCTAAGTTTCCATGCTCCCACTAAATCCTCAAATACCTAAAACTTAAAAGTTTTTATCATATATCGAGTTAAAATAAACAATCAACGACAATATGTGCATTAAACTTAGGCCCTAGATGAGTCCAATTTGAGGACTCATCACCCATTCGATAGAAGATTATGCTAAGTTGTATCTTCAAGAGGTCTCATGACTTCATGGAGTTCTAGTCTCCATTATTTCAAATAGAGGTGCACAATTTACTGCACAGTTCCGGAGATCTTTTCGGAAAGGCTTGGATTCAAAGGTGAACTCAAGTACAACCTTTCATCGTCAAACATATGGGCAAGCAGAGCGCACTATTCAGACCTTAGAGGATATGTTGAGGGCATGTGTGATTGATTTCAAAGGTAATTGAGATAATCACCTACCTCTAATTGAATTTGCTTACAACAATAGTTACCACTCTAGCATCCAAATGGCTCCCTATGAAGCTCTTTATGGGAGAAGTTGCAGATCTCCTATTGGATGGTTTGAAGTTAGTGAAGTTGGGTTGATAGGACCAGATTTAGTTCATGAAGCTATGGAGAAGGTGAAAGTGATTCAAGAGATGTTGAAAACGATGCAAAGTTTATATGCTCAAATTATACCTCCCTAAAGAATCATAAGCGATTGTTATCAAGTAAAGAAGTCAACTAGTAGGTTGGGGTCAATCCCACGAGGAATATGGTTTACACTTAACTTTAACTCACAATTATATCTATTTAGTCAATGTCTTTCAGAAGCTAGTAAGTAAGGGGGGAGGGGGTTGTGAAACAAATTCCTTTAATAGTGAAATTAAAAATTGAACGAAAATAAACTTTTGCTTTATCAAGATGAGAAGGTAACTAGGGTATATGTGGTTTCCCACAGGCTCATAACACCGTATTCTTAGCAATAACAATCCTTTCCTAGTGTATTACATGCAAAGTCACAAGTTAGATATCTCTAAATTGTTGGTCCAGCATCTAGTGAATTTCACCCCGCACCTTGGTCCGGCTACGTGTGTATAATTTACTAACCCTTACCATTACCTCATATTAGACATCATAATCGATGTATGACTTAGTTATTACTTCGCACCAATCGACACTAGCATATTAGATAGTATCACACTAAATCTATGTTGATAATTCTTTTCTTATTAACTACCTTCTTAGTCCGGCAAGTAGCAACAATGCGAGTTCTAATGTTGGTCATCGTTAAAAGACTTCTAAACAAAAGAATTATCAATGCATGCAAAACATTATTCAAGAATTGCTTAATTACTAGGATTACTTTATTAATTATCCATGGTTCCCACAACCCTAGTTGTGGATTTAGTTACCCATGCTAGCAAGATTATATTTCATAGGTTTAGATGAAGAAATCATGAACTTAATTAAAAAGAAGAATAAACCCAAAAATCCAACTTGAAATTGTATGCAAAATCTTTCAAACCAAATCTGGAAATCAATTAATTGCTAAAGTTGCAAAAATCAATCTCTAATACGCAAAGTAGAACAAAAGTTATAGTAGCTAACCCCAAAAACGAGGTTTTAATACCATATATATAGAAAATAAAGTGTTAGTAAAAAGGAATTGAAATAACGAAAGTTTTGTTCAAGTACACGACTTCAATCGACGAACCAACTGACGGACCGTCGATCAATCGAAGGTCCGTAAACTGATTCCATTAGTCAAGACTTAGAATTATTTCACATCTCTAGATGACACCCTCTCTAAATCAAACGACGGACCAACAGTACGGTCCGTTGATCCATCTACAGACCATCGATGCTCCTCCATAGCTCCATACTTAGAATCTTCCAAAATCAGGTACTAAAACCTAAACTAAACCAAACAATGGTTTACCAGTACGATCCATCGATCAATCGACGGACCGTCATTGCCTCTCGTGGTTCCACACTTGCTCAGACTTCCCTGATTTTCCTTCAATGTCTTGATCTACTCATCTACGATCACACCTATGGTCCTTCAATTGAACAAAGGATCGCAGATTTCCTCCATAGGTATGGTTCTGTAATATTTTCAGTTGTTTTCTTCTCTTGCCACCTGAACATCTTTCCTGCAAAACAAGACACAAAAATTGTTAAAATCACTAAAAAGACTTTATACACACATAACTCTTACGTGAAAGGCACTATAAATGCCATGAAATTACGACACATCAACACCCTCAACTTAAATTCGTTATTTGTCCTCAAGTGACGCACTATGACCCTAAACGACACTTGTATAGAATAGCCATGACTATCAATCTCGACTCTTTCTTCATTGAGTACAGGCGTACTCTCTCAGGATCGACAAGCTAACTCATGTGGATCACATCATGATACAAATTCACCATGCGAAAGACACCTCTACTGTTTTTCCCATCACCAAGGTACCAACTTTCTCATAATGAAACAAGTGCCCCCACTTCAAAAGAAATCCTCATATTTCACACATTGATTATGCCTTTTGGATACAAGGATCTTTGTTTCAACACTCGCACTCAGGAACAAGTTCAACTATAGTTAGTGCTCTACGCCATAGGCTTGCCCTTATTTTCTCTGCTTAGGTTCATCACACTAGACTCTAAGATCTCGGTAGGAATTTCTTGACTTGTAACATAGGCTCAGGGTCAGGTGTGGTACAATTGGGTACATTTAGTGACTCTCTGCCCTCCTTGACATTACCGCTAACCTTCTACCTCTTTTTATTGTTTTTGACCCCCCCCCCCTCTTCTTTTGTTTTCTTCTTTCCTTTGCCTTATTTCCCTTTTTAAATGTGACTTCCGCTTCTTTTGCATCTATTTCTCATAAAATTCTTTTTCTCTCTTTTTTTTCATTTATTTATTATTTTATTTGTCAATAATGCACATCTTTCTCTTGCTTAAGCTTCTCTTTTCATACCCATTTTTGGGCCTTCTCCCATAATAGACACCCTCAACTTGTGGTTTTCTATGAGTTGAGCTAAACAATACCCGAGGTCGGGTCAGGGCCAAGACAAGGTTACTTTTTACATTAGCCACCTTCAACTTTGACTTTTGGCCTAAGTCGAGGTGCATATGTCCAAAGAGGGACTGGGGCCAAAACATTAGACCCTAGGAAGGTGAATTGGTGAATCAAAAAAATTGGTCTATTACAGGCTCAACATGTTTGGATCAAAAGAGACAGTTATTTCAACTTCTTTTAGGCTAGATATTGGCTATTTCGAACAAAGGCTTATGATCACTTCCTAGCTTCTAGGGTAGACTTCCTTCACAGGACAAACCGAGCAAGTTCTAGTTAAGCACCAACAATTGAACACTCGAATATCCTCACACTCTCTTGGCACATAGTTGCACTATCAAATTATCAGATTACCAGTTTAGGTTTTAGTTGAAGATCATGCAGTGGGTGCCTATTTATGTCATGTTTAGAGCCAACATATCGACACTAGCCTATTAGATAGTATCACACTAAATATATATTTATAATTCTTTTCTTATTAACTACTTTCTTGGTCCGAAAAGTAGCAACAAGGCGATTTCTAACGTTGGCCACCGTTAAAAAGACTTTTAAATGAAAGAATTATCAATGCATGCAAAACACTACTCAAGAATTGCTTAATTACTAGGATTCTCTGTTAATTACCCATGGTTCCCACAACCCTAGTTGTGAATTTAATAACCCATGCTAGCAATATCACAATTCATAGGTTTAGATGAAGAAATCATGAACTTACTTAACAAGAACAATAAACCCAGAAATCCAACTTGAAATTGCAAGCAAAATCTTTCAAACCAAATCCGAAAATCAATTAATTGCTAAAGCTACAAAAACCAATCTTCAATACACAAAGTAGACCAAAAGTAAGAGTAGCTAACCCCCAAAACTAGGTTTTCATACCCTATATATAGAAAACAAAGTCTTAATGAAAAAGAAATTAAAATAAGGAAAGGTTTGTTCAGGTACGTGGCTTCAATCGATGAACCAACTAAAGGACCGTCGATCAATCAACGGTCCCTAGACTGCTTCCCTCAGTTAGGACTTAGAATTATTTCACCTCTCTGGATGGCACCCTCTCTGAATCAAACAACGGACCAATAGTACAGTCCGTCAATCCATCTACGGGCCGTCAATGCTCCTCCGTAGCTCCATACTTAAAATCTTTCAAAATCAGGTATTGGAACCTTCTCTGAACCATTCGAAGGCTCACCAGTACGGTTCGTTGATCAATCGACAGACCGTCGTCGCCTCTCGTGGTTCCAAACTTGGTCAGACTTTCCTAATTTTCCTTCAATGTCCTGATCTGCTCATCTATAATCACACCTACAGTCCATCGATTGAACGATGGACCAACGATTATCTCTGTAGGTTTGAAACTGCAATATTTTCAGTTGTTTTCTTCTCTTGCCACCTGAACATCTTTCCTACAAAACAAGACACGAAACTTGTTAAAATCACTACGAAAAGGCTTTAGACACACAAAACTCTTAAGTGAAATGCATCAGAAATACCATGAAATCACGGCACATCAAAAGTCGTCAGAAATCCTACACTGATGTAAGGAGAAGGGCGTTAGAGTTTGAAGTAGATGATTGTATTTACTTGATAGTTTCACCCATAAAGGTTGTTATGAAATTTGGTAAGACGGTGAAACTTAGTCCCCGATATATTGGACCTTATAGAATATTCAAGAGGATTGGCAATGTAGCTTATGAATTGGAGCTACCACAAGCATTAGAAACGGTTCATCCGGTAATTCACATCTCTGTGTTGAAGAAGTGCATGGGCGATCCTTCATTGATTATACAAACTGAAAATATTGAGATCAAGAATAGCTTAGCTTATGAGGAAATTATATTTCAGATTCTAGATCGCCAAGTTCGCAATTTGATAACAAAGGAGGTTGCATCAGTCAAAGTCCTTTGGAGGAACCAATTTGTCAAAAAAGCTACTTGGAAGATGAAGAGGATATGAAGAAGAATATTCACATCTCTTTGAATCCGGAGAAAATACAGACCAAGGTAGTAGTTCTCTTCTTAGAAGTGTTTAAATTATGAGTGCAAGTTGGATGTTGGATTTGCTTGTTGGTGTTTGAACATTACGTTACCATCCTTAACTAGTAGAAGTAATCTCACTCAAGGATGAATGTTCCCAAGGGGTAGATATTTTAACATCTCGCAATTCGAAATAATCTAGGAAGGAGCTAAGAACTCAAAATATTCATCTTTGGAATTAATTAAAAATCTGGAAAATTACTTAAGTTAGAAAAAGTGAGTTTTTTCTCAACTTCACAAGACTATATCTTCTAGATCAGGATGAGTTAGGGCTCTTCAAAAAATGGTTGGAAATCTTTTGAAATTATCTTTCCAACTCGGCCGAGTTTCCGCGATTATGAGTTTGTATGAGTGAGTTATGCCCTTTAAAAGTTGGGTTGTTAGAATAAGGAAAGTCCATTCTGGATTTTGATGAGGTAGTTTGGTCATTTCCCTAACCTATTAATTATTTCGTTTCTGGTGATTAATTAGGGGTCTAAGATGAATTAGATCATCTTACACTTTTACCAAAAGAGTTAGGGATTTGAGAGAAGTGAAAAGAAGAGGAGAAAAGAGAAGGGCGTTCAAAGATTCATCGAGATCGTCGAAGTTTAACTCATGGATTTCATCGAGGGTGATCCCTAAAAAGGTATGTGAGCTTTCCATAACGTTGGGTTTGTTCACCCACGTGCCAAGCATGTTTCATTCAGCGTGAATTTATTCTAAAAAGATTGGAATTTGAATGTTCTTGATGGTTGTTCTTGAATTGCTTTCGTTCTTGAACATGAGTTGAGATTTAAGAGTTTGTTGATGTAAAAGTGTTGTTTATTGAGTTCATTGGGTTAGATCCTTGTGTATATGATGTGGGTAAATGAATCTAAAGTGAATATAAGAAGAGAATCGAATTAAAACGATTTAAGGTCAGAAAACAAGAGGAAAAATTCGTCAGGCACACCTAAGGAGGGTTAGGCGGGTTGCGCCTCATCTGCATCATAGGGCATGTGGCGGCGTGCCTTCAATGCGCCCAAATGGGCCTCTGAACTTGGGGCCTTGCGCGACACGCCTTGAATGTTCCCAAATTGTTATTTTTCACCCAATATTTGTCTTTCAGTCTAATTAAGTCTTTCTAAAGTGTAATAACACTTACTAATGATTCTAGCTACTCTAAATGACTTCTTAACATATAGAAATCATCCAGAAACATGAATTATAACCTTGATTCCATAACTTCAAATTCAAGGAAAATAAAGAGCCAAGTCTATGAAGTTCGTAGAGTGTTTTCAATAAGTCTTTTGCGAATGTTTTTAACTTTGTTTTAAGACTTAAAGTTAAAAATGAGAAAAGAGTAAAAGAGTTCAGATTTGATGTTGAGTTCTTAAAATTAGTATATGGGGAGTAAGTATTCCCGAAGAGTTTAAAATATTTTCACATTTGAACAAGAAAGGAAACTTTGATTTCAAAAAGAGCCTTTGAGCTAGTTTTTCAGTAAAGAGGAAAGTTTGATTTCTAAAAGAGACTTTGAGCTAGTTTTTCGGTAAAGAGGAAACTCTGATTTCCAAAAGATCATTTGAGCTAGTTTTCAATAAAGAGTAAATGCTTTCACAATTCAGTACGGGAGGAACCGAGATTTCCAAGATAGCCTTTGAGCTACCATGGGAAGTAAATGATCATACTTTTTAGATGATTCCATTAGTGCTTTTTTGCATAGACTAGTGGATCCACTTAGTAGTTCAAGTTCTATACTAATGGCAAGATATAGGACGACCCTGGCAGCATGAGGCAAATCATTGTATCATCACTATAACTCTTAAGTTATGGTTGTCGGATAGAGAAATTGCCACAACTTTAATTGCATGGTTCCTCAAGGGATATGCTTAGTATGAATGGGGGTATTTGACTTCATTCATGCATTTCACAAGTAGACTTTGATAGGCAGCACGGTATGTCTTTTTTGATTTTATGATTATGAGTTGACATCATATTTTAAACAGTTTTCCTTTTTCATTATGTTGCACTTGTTTTGAATTGCTTATAATGAAATGAGTGTATTCATGAGTTGAGAAGAGTTAAGGTAAGTATTTCTTTCAGAATCTCTTTCAAGCCTATGTTGTTTTATCATTCGAACTCGCATACTTGTACATTTAATATACTGATGCCAATTGGACTGCATCGTATTATGATGTAGATGCAGGTAACGAGGATTGGCATCCAGCGCACCGTTGATCCAGTTGAGCATTATAGAATCTGTTGGTGAGCCTCCTTACATTTCGGAGGACTCTTTTATTTGCTTCTAGCTTTAGTTCATTAGGATGTTGTTGGGTTTGTCCCAATATCCATATTAGATGTTTTATAGGCTTCATAGATAATCATATGTTAGTTCTTAATCTTTTCATTGATTTATTCCATGTTAAGACTTGAGTTTGCCTTAATGGACAGTTGAATGAGCTTTGATAATATTCCAATTTATTATATGAACTTATCTTTGTTGAGTTTATGTCTTCCCCTGAGTAAGTAGCCAGTCCAAGGGTTCGCTTGGAACCAGCAATGGTCTTCGAGAGCCAATCCCACCCAGGGTGTAGGCTCAGGGCATGATAAACTTTGTATCTAAGGATAAAGTTCAAGAGTCCTAGGGAGTATATGAAGTTGTGTCTTTAGAGTCCTAGGCATTGGTGTGAAGCACACCACATCTATAATTAAGAGGTCGCAATATTTAGAAAGTACCTCACTCCTTTCATACTTACTTCGTGCGTTAGAATTTATCTCTAAAGATTTTCTTTCTAACTCGTGCTTACGCGTAACCGATTGTGAGCTGGGATTTATTTGGGGAGGCCATTTTGGGGTGTATCTTTCCCCCGTGATCTAAGAGTTGGTTGTTGACATGAGGATTTGAACGAACTTGTTTGTAGCTAGGTTGTATCGTTTGTCGAGTAAGGAAACAAAGGTTGAGATGCTAATATATTACATGGGCATAGTAAGGCTGGTGATCCCTGTGCAATAAGTTAAGGAGGAAAAGTTGAGGGTTAGAGAAGAGTTCAAGAATAAGAGGGCTGAGATATAATGAATGAGTCCAGGCAGCAAAGGAATAATGTGAACTTTTCTTCTTTCTAATAGAATCATAAAGGACATGCTTCATCATCTTCTAGTGCTCCTGCACCTAAGAACAAAGGTTAGTACAATAATCAGAACTTCTGAGTTAAACCTTCTTATTTTCATGGTAGCATGGCACAAGGGGGTAGTAAGCCTCTTACATGCACCAAGTGTGGTAGGAACCATTCAAGTGCTTGTCATGATGGCTTCACTGGTTGTTTCAAGTGTGGTCAGAATGGGCATTTCATGCGAGAGTGTCCAAAGAACAGGCAGAGAAATGGTAATGGGGGGCAACAGAGCCAAGTCTTATTCAGTTGCTCCACCAGACAGAGTTGCACCTATAGGGGCTACTACAGGTACTTGCAAAGAAAAATAGCTTGTATGCTATAAACAGTCTCCAAGAACAAGAGGATACGCCAAATGTTGTCAATGGTATGATTTGAGTCTTTTACTTTACTGTTTATGCCTTGCTACATCCAGTAGAGATTTTATCTTTTGTAACTCCATATATTTCTATGAACTTTGGAATTATTCCTGAGCAACTTAGTGAACCATTCAGTGTTTCTACACTTATTGGTGAGTCCACTCTAGTAGAAAAAGTCTATCGTGATTGTGTCATTTTCGTCAATGACTAAAGCACCATGGCTGATTTAATTGAGTTAGACATGGTAGATTTCAATGTCAATATTGGTATAGACTGACTTCATGCCTGTTATGCCTTAGTTAATTGTAGGACTCGAGTAGTAAAGTTTCAATTTCAAAATGAGCCAGTCTCAGAGTGGAAATGCAGTTCAGCAGTGCCTAAGGGTCGTTTCATTTCATATCTTAAGGAGAGGAAGTTAGTTTCTAAGGGGTGCATCTATCACTTCCTCTGAGTTAATGACTCTAGTGTTGAGATACCTGCTATTCATTCAGTTCCAGTAGTAAAAGACCTTTTAGAAGTCTTTGCATATCGGAGTCCATCCTGAGAGGTATAGATTTTCTTCCAAATACTCGTCCTTTATCTATTCCACCATATTGAAAGGCACCGGATGAGTTGAAAGAGCTTAAAGAGAAGTTGAAAGACCTCCTAGGTAAAAGTTTCATTCGACCAAGTGTCTCTCCTTGAGGCACTCCAGTCTTATTTGTGAGGAAGAAGGATGGTTCCCTTAGGATGTGTATAGATTACCGTCAATTGAACAAGGTTACCATCAAGAACAAATACTCATTTCCAAGGATTGATGATTTCTTAGATAAACTTCATGGTGCCACCTATTTTTCTAAAATAGTTTTCAGATCTGGCTACCATCAGTTAAGAGTAAGGGAATGTTATATTCCAAAGACAGCCTTCAGAACCCGAAATGGTCATTATGAGTTTTTGGTTATGTCATTTGGGCTGACTAATGTACCTGCAACATTTATGGACCTTATGAAAACTCATTTAGATATGTTTGTTACCCTCTTGATTTATGACATACTAATCTATTCAAGGGATGAAGAAGATCATGTTAGTCACCTCCGAATAGTCCTTCAGACTTTGAAAGATAGAGAGTTGTATGTCAAGTTCTCTAAATGTGAGTTTTGTCTTGATTCTATGGCGTTCTTGGGCCATATAGTATCCGGTGATGGATTAGAGTTGATACTCAGAAAATGGATGCAGTGCAAAATTGGCCTAGACCCACATCTCAACCTGATATTAGGAGTTTATTGGGTTTGGCTGGCTATTATAGAATATTCGTAAAGGGGTTCTCATCTATTTCATCGCCTTTGACCAAGTTAACTCAGAAGATAGTTAAGTTCCAATGGTCTGAAGCTTGTGAGAAAAGCTTTTAGAAATTGAAGAAGAGGTTGACTACTGGACAATTTTGACTTTACTGGAAGGTAGTCACGTTTTTGTGGTATATTGTGATGCATCTAGAGTTGGTTTGGATTGTGTGTTAAGGCAGAATGGCAAAGTTATAACTTATGCCTCTAGACAGTAGAAAGTTCATGAGAAGAATTATCCAACCCATGACTTAGAGTTGACTGCAGTAGTATTCACCTTAAAGATATGGCATCATTATTTGTATGGTGTTCATGTTGATGTTTTCATTGACCACAAGAGCATGCAATATGTGTTCACTTAGAGGGAGCTTAATCTCAAACAAATGAGGTGGTTAGAATTACTCTAGGATTATGAAATGAGTATTCTTTACCACCTAGGTAAGGCTAAATTTTGTTGTTGATACCTTAAGCAGGTTTTATATGGGTAGTACCTCCCATCTTGAGCAAGAGAAGATAGAACTATCCAAAGATGTGCATAGACTTGCATGATTGGGAGTCCGATTAATGGATTCCACTTAAGAGGAGTAGGAGAGATGAATGGGGTTGAATCATCCTTAGCATCATAAGTTAAAGAAAAATAAGACCAAGATCCCATTTTGCTTGAGTTGAAGACAAATGTTCATAAGCAAAAAGTATTAGCTTTTGAACAAGGGGGAGATGGTGTATTGAGATATCAAGGTAGACTGTGTGTGCTTATAGTGGATGAACTCCAAGAGAGGATCATGGAGGAAGCTCATAGCTCCAGATACTCCATTCATCTGGGTTCTACAAAGATGTATCGCGATTTGAGGGAGGTGTATTGGTGGAGTAGCATGAAGAAGGGCATCTCAGAATTTGTTGCTTAGTGTCCAAATTGCCAATAAGTTAAATTTAGAGCATCAAAGGCCTGGTAGTTTGACTCAGAATATAGAACTTTTGAAATGGAAGTGGGAAATTATTAATATGGATTTTATCAACGGTTTACCAAGGTCTCGGAGGAAACATGATTCTATTTGGGTGATTGTCAATAGAATGACAAAATCAACCCACTTTTATCGATAAGTACTACCCATTTGGCAGAAGATTATGATAAGTTGTATACTCAAGAGGTGGTAAGAATTCATGGAGTTTTGGTCTTCATTCTTTCAAATAGAGGTGTAAAATTTACTGCACAATACAAAAAATCTTTTCGGAAAGGCTTGGGTTCAAAGGTGAACTTAAGTACTGCCTTTCATTCTCGAACAAATGGGCAAGTAGAATGCACTATTCAGACCTTATAGGATATGTTGAGGGCATGTGTGATTGATTTCAATGTTAATTGGGATGATCACCTACCTCTAATTGAGTTTGCTTACAACAATAGTTACCACTCTAGCATCCAAATGGCTCACTATGAAGCTCTTTATGGGAGAAAATGCAGATTTCCTATTGGATGGTTTTTTTATGTTGGTGAAGATGGGTTGATAGGATAAGATTTAGTTCATCAAGCTATGGAGAAGGTGAAAGTCGTTCAAGAGAAGTTAAAAACAACGCAAAGTCATCAGAAATCCTACACTGCTGTAAAGAGGACGGCATTAGAGTTCGAAGTAGATGATTAAGTTTACTTGAAAGTTTCACCCATGAAGTGTGTTATGAGGTTTGGTAAGAAGGGGAAACTTAGTCCCCGGTATATTGGACCTTATAGAATATCCTAGAGGATTGCCAGTGTAGCTTATGAGTTGGAGCTACCACAAGAGTTAGCAGTGCTTCATCCGGTATTTCACATCTCCCTGTTGAAGAAGTGCATAGGCGATCCTTCATTGATTATATCAACTGAAAATATTGATATCAAGGATATCTAAGCTTATGAGAAGATTTTGGTTCAGATTCTAGATTGACAAGTTTGCATATTGAGAACAAAGGAGGTTGCATCAGTCAAAGTCCTTTGGAGGAACCAATTTGTCAAAGAGGCTACTTGGATAGCAAAAGAGGATATGAAGAAGATATATCCACATCTCTTTGAATTTGGAGAAAATGAAGACCAAGGTACTAATTATCTTCTTAGCACTCTATAAATTATGAGTGAGCATGTTGGTTGTTGCATTTGCTTGTTGGGTGTTTGAACTTGTTGTTACCTGTAACACCCCAAAAATGAATTAGATTAAGATAGAGCTTAACATGTGGTTCCATGAGCTTATAAGGTCCTAAAAGGGTCAAATATGGTTTTTAGAGGCAGTGTGTAGAGTTTGAGAGAGTTTGGAGGTGAAACGTCCAAGAACGTCCGGTGACGTTTGAAAGTTAGCCTTGAGACGTGTTAGCATGCCTTAGTATGTTTCGTGAGGTTTTAAGTTGAGTTTAGGGTTAAAATTTATAGGGATGATTCCTAAAATCTAGGCGAACATATTTAGAGTGGAAACGTCCAGGTACGACTCCCCAAGGGCTCTGCAAAAGGCCCTCAAGGAAGACCCCAACCATTGCCTAGACACTGTCTGGGCAGTGTCAATCGATGAGGCAATTGACGCCTCGTGTCTTGGTCGATACCCTATCGATGGCAGGGATTAGGTTGACACTTAGCCTCTTGATCTTAATACCCAATTGAGTAGTCTCTTACCAAGACGACGGCTTGCCTGGATGGCCCGTCGTCTAGTCGACGCTCCATCGATGCAGCCTACAATTTCGCACAGTTCACTGTTAAGTGAAGGGGTAAATTAGGAAATTCACTCCACGTCCAAATAAATGTATGGGCGGTTAAATTAGGTAATTTTAGGTATTTTAGGAGTATTTAAACAATAAAAGACCCTCTTAGACTCTAGACTCCAAATCAAAACCTCTCTCTCACAATAGAACTCTCAAGAACACCATTGAGAAGAAGAAGAATTGGGGGCAACATCTTAGGACGATTTCTTCAAGAATTCATGCTAGGATTAAGTCTATAATCTAAGTTATGTGAAGCTTATTCATTCATGGATTCTTTCATTCATGAATCTACCCTAGTTTCCCTTCAATTGTGAATCCAAAGAACCCCAATCTAGAGAGGGTTGTGATTGCATTGTGGGTAAGGCTTGATTGTGATCCCAATGTAGTGGGTAGCATTAAATGTATGGTGATTATGCACTCTTTTCATGGTTAATTCATAGTGAATTATGGTAATTGAACTTTAAGGTGATCATGGTGATTTTAGGCCATTAGAGGCTAGATGAAGGTTTTATGTTGATCTTCTTTATTCAATTGTATTCTATACTATTTGATCATGATTGAACCACCTAGATATGAATTGAAGTAGGCTTAATTTATCTAGGTTTGTCTTGCTTGTAAAGATGAAATTGAACCTATATGATCATACATGACTAGAATTGCCTTGCATTGATCTAATTGAATAGATTAGCATGAAATTGAGAATGAGTCATGAGGGACTAAAGGTGGTAATCGATTGTAGGGCTTATGACCATTATTGTTAGGGATTTGGGGGTAAAGTATTGATGAATATGATTGTGGTGATGTTTTTTTCTCATCTTCACCTAGACATGAATATGATTAGGAGAAGAAAGTTCTCACATAGAGGAACCATAGGTTAACTTAAAAACCTAACTTGAATCAAGGTATAGAAGACTAAGGTTAGTATGAAGGTGAGTTGTATGATCACTTCTTGTGTAGTAGACTTGGTGAGACAACACTAAGGACATGGTAGCTTGAGTGAAGTACTCATGATAGCTTGAGGTAGAGGGTCTCAAGGGTAGATTGGGATAGTGAATATCAAGAAGGCTTGAGTTGAAATACTCATGGTAGCTTGAGGTGTGGAATCTTATGGAAACTTAGGTTTGATTACTCATGGTAGCTTGAGGTGAGAAACTTCATGGTAGCTTAAGAATGGTGGTTCTCATGTTATCTTTGGATGGAGAAAGTAAGTTGTCCTATGATTAGCTTGGTCTTGTGTTGTAAGGATACTTGATCATGTTAGCTTTACTTGGTTAGGACAAAACCATTTCATGGTAGCTTTAGGGGAAAGGCCTAGACTCTCGTAATGTTAGCTTGACTTGCATGCAAGGTGCATTTCATGGTAGCTTGGTTTGCATGTAAGGTGTATTTCATGGAATAGCTTGAGATAGGTTTCTCATGGTAGATTAGGGTTGAGGATTCATGCTCCCCTATGGTTAGCTTGCATCTACATGATTGGTTTCATGGTGATTAGGATGGTTGTATCCTTCTTTTAGTTAGCTTGGTTAGTATGTTAAGATGATTTCCATGATAGTAGGTATATTATGATAGTATGTTGTGCTTAATAGACAAGGTTACAAGACAAGTTAGCTTGGCTTAGGTTGGTCTAGAGGAGTACTTAGTATGGGATGCCATCTATACATTGCAAAAGTATGACTTGAAGCTACATATGACATGACCCTTACATGATGTATGCTTAGCTTGGATGGTGACCATAGTTGCATTCAATGACATGGTTGACATAAGATGATATTTCCTAGTCAATATGAACTAGGTCTATTAGATGACTCCTAAGATGACATGAACAGGTTAGGGTGATTTCAAGATATGCTTAGTGTGTGAGGTATTATGGGATGTATCACATGCATTGCACAAGTATGCTATGAAGTGGCCTAGGGACATATTGCTCATATGTCATGATGAACTTAGGTCTTAATTATGAAAGTGAACTGTGATCAAGTATGACCAAAGAGAGGTACTTAACTTTGGTAGTAGTATGGGATGATACCTTATCCTTGCACAACGATACTTGGAGGTGGCTTGTGAGATAGTTCATAATAGTAAGAAATAAAATGAGTTAAGAAAGAACTCTTATATGATTTATGATGTTTTATTATGCTTATGTTATGTATGCTATGCTTATGTCTTTATCTCTTATGATTATGTCTATTATTGACAAACCCCTTTGAGATATCTTATGTTTGGTATGATTTTTCCATACTTAGTACTTATCATACTAACGCATATTGCCTACATGTTGTCCATGTAGGGTCTTGAAAAGATTGAGGTTGCTTGAAGAGTTTCCAAGGTTTCCAAGAAAAGAAGATTGGTGAGTCCTCATAGCATCCGAGGACTACGACCACTATGTTATCTTTATGTTTTCCTTTATGTTAGACTTTTATGGTCGTGACCCAAGAATATTGTATTCATGATGTCATAGATGGTTTGATACATATGTTAGGCGTTTTATGAAATAACTTCCACATTATGTTTTTGAAGAAAAAGTTTTAATTCCGCACTAATTTTCGTATATATGCAATGAATGATGTCAGAGGGCTTGTACAAGTCCTCCGAGAGGTCAAGTACGCCATGTTGCAACCTATGAATGCCCTAACTTCTAGGGTGTACATGTTGGTCATGACATTACCACCCTTAACTAGTAGGAGTAATCTCATTCGAGGGCGAATGTTTCCAAGGGGGAGATATTGTAACATCTCGCAATTTAAAATAAGCTATGAAGTAGCTAAGAACTTGAAATAGTTATCTTTGGAAATAATTAAAAATCTAGAAAATTGCTTTAGTTAGAAAAAAATGAGTTTTTAGTCAACTTCAAATTACTATAAATTCTAGCTCAGTATGAGTTAGGGGAGCTTCCAGATATTGTTGGAAATCTTTTGGAATGATCTTTCCAACCACTCCAAGTTTGCACGATTTTGAGTTCGTATGAGTGAGTTATGCCCTTTGGAAGTTGGGTTGTTAGAATAAGGAAAGTCCAATATGGATTTTGAAGGGGTAGTTTGGTCTTCTCCATAACCTATTAATTTATTTCATTTTTCGTAATTAATTAGGGGTCTAAGCTGAATTAGATCAATTTACACTTTTACCAAGAGAATTATGGTTTTGAGAGAAGAGAAAAGAAGAGGAGAAAAGAGGAGAAAAGAGAAGGGAGTTGAAAGATTCATCGAGCTCGTCGAATTTTAAATTGTTGATTTCATCGAGGGTGATCCCAAAAAAGGTATGTGAGCTTTTCATAACGTTGGGTTTGTTCACCCACGTGCCAAGCATGTTTGATTCAGCGTGAATTTTTTCTAAAAAGATTGGAATTTGAATGCTCTTAATGGTTGTTCTTGAATTGCTTTCGTTCTTGAACATGAGAAGAGATTTAAGAGTTTATTGATGTAAAAAAGTTTTTTCTTGAGTTTGTTGGGTTAGATCCTTGTGTATATGATGTGGGTACATGAATCTAAAGTGAATTGTAGTAAAAAATTGAATTAAAATGATTTAAGGTCAGAAAACGAGAGGAAAGATTCTCCAAGCACACCTGGGAGGATCAGGTGTGTTGCGCCCCACTGCGCCAGAGGTCCTGAGGCGGCACGTCTGTAGTGCGCCCAAATGGTGCCTCTTAACTTAGGGCCTTTCTAAAGTGTATTAACACTTCCTAATGATTCTAACTACTCTAAATGACTTCTAAACATATAGAAATCATCCATAAACATGAATTACAACCTTGAATCCATAACTTCAAATTCAAGGAAAGTCAAGAGCCAAGCCTAGGAAGTTCATAGAGTCTTTTCAAGAAGCCTTATGCAAATGCTTTTAACTTTGTTTTAAGACGTAAAGTTCAAGATGAGTAAAGAGTAAAAGAGTTCAGATTTGAAGTTCAGTTCTTCGAAGTAGTATATGGCGACTAAGTATTTCCAAAGGGTTTAAAATGTTTTAACATTTAAATAAGAAAGGAAACTTTGATTTCAAAAAGAGCCTTTGAGCTAGTTTTTCAGTAAACAGGAAACTTTGATTTCCAAAAGAGCCTTTGAACTAGTTTTTTAGTAAAGAGGAAACTCTAATTTCCAAAAGATCGTTTGAGCTAGTTTTTAATAAAGAGTAAATACTTGTACAATTAAGCAAGACATGAAACTGAGATTTTCCAGATAGCCTTTGAGTTAAGTTTTGAGCAATTATCTCAAACACAGAAGAAGTATGTTTTTAAACATAAAGAGTTAATATAATATATCATTTTTAGGAGTAGTATTGAACATCCGATATGAAGAAGAGTTCAAAAAACTATAAGCCCCCATAAGCCATGTCGCCACCAAGGGAAGAAAATGATCATGCTTTTTTAGATTATTCTTATAGTGCTTTTTCGTATAGACTAGTGGATCCACTAAGTAGTTCAGGTTCTATACTAATGAAAGGTATAAGACAACCCTGGCAGCGTAAAGCAAAAGGTTGTGACATCACTATAGCTCATAAGTGATAGTTGTCAGTTAGAAAAACTCCCACAACTTTGATTGCATAATTCCTCAAGGGGTTCTCCTTAGTATGAACGGGGTATGAGACTTCATTCATGCATTGCACAAGTAGACTTTGAGAGGGAGCATGATATGTCTTTTATGATATTATGATTATGAGTTGACATCATGTTTTAAGAAGTTTTCATTTTTCTTTATATTGCACTTGTTTTAAACTACTTTATAATGAAATGAGTTCAGTTAAGTATTCATGAGTTGAGAAGAGCCAAGGTAATTATTTCTTTCAGAATCTCTTTCAAGCCTAGTGTTTTTTAGCTCCAACTCGCATACTCGTACATTCAATGTACTGCTGCCAGTTGGCCTGCAGCGTATTATGATGCAGACGCAGGTAACGAGGATATACATCCAGCACATCGTTGATCTAGTTAAGCACTCCAAAGTCTATTGGTGAGCCTTTTAGCATTTCAGAGGACTCTTTTATTTGCTTTCTAGTTTTAGTTCATTAGGATGTTGTGGGGTTTGTCCCAATAACCATCTCAGATGTTTTAGAGGCTTCATAGACAGTCATATGTTAGTTCTTAGTCTTTTCATTGTCATTTTTCCATGTTGAAACTTGAGTTTACTTTAATGGTCAGTTGAATATTCTTTTATAACAATCCAGTTTACTACATGAACTTGTCTTTGTTGAGTTTAAGTCTTCCGCTAAGTAAGTAGTCTTGAGTGCCAATTCCACCCGGGGTGTAGTCTCGGGGCATTATATATATATATATATATATATATATATATATATATATATATATATACACACACACCATTATAGAATCACTGCAAAATTCTATATGATTGTGTATATAGTATATATTAGCATAGCTAATTTATACGGATTTGGCGATCTAGTTACCAATGTTAACTTAGTCTTCTTATGTATTTATACTATTGTATTCATTGATTAATAAGACAAGTTATTCTTCCTACCTTATAAGTTACATGGTATCAAAGACAAGGTTCTGATTCGCCCGTATTGGGTAAGCAACTCCACCGGGAAATTGACAACTTTTCTTGTAGTTTCCTGGCTGTTGGAGGTGGTCTCCTTGATATTTTTTGGTTTCTTTGTGGTGGTTTCAGATCATATAACCACGTTTAACAAAGGGAAAATTTATTTTGAAAAAAAATAAATAGATCTACAGACCAAATTCTGCTGCTACTTTGTTGGTCAGGTTTGAGTTTCTGATATGTTGTTCTGTTTCTGTGTTTCTGAAGTAATATTTAGGAGGTGGCCTGTGTTACAAACCATCTTTGGTAGACTCCCTGTTAATATCAAATTATGACTTATTTGGATCTTCTTCCTTTGTTATAATTTGAGACTTGTTGAGTTTTTGTTAGTTCCTTGAGTTTGTTTGGCTGAATTCATATTTTCTTGATTATTTGATTAGTTTCAAGTGATTCACTCCGTTGGAGTTTTATTTATGTCCAATAGAGATAGATACTTGGTTTGGATAATTGTAGCTTTGGACAATTTTTATCAATTTATTTTGATATTGTGAGTTAGGAAAATAACTGCTTGTTCAATATCTGATAATATGATTTTGGTTTACACTGAAGAATTTTCTAAATTCTCTCATATTAGAAATCATTGAAGGAATCCACTTCAGTTAATGTTTTTACTGAGCCAACTAAAACATGGCTTATAACTTCTTTAAATTAATAGGTTGTTGATTCAGGTGTCACAATTCACATAAAAGTAATCCTAATAATTTTTCTAGCTTTCAACAACACAAAGCACCATCTCCACTTACTATAGCTGATGGATCAACTTGTAATAGTGTTAAATATAGGACTATTAAACCACCTCTTCTATTACCCTGTCATTTGTACTTAGTCTACCAAAGTTGGCTTTAAATTTGATTTATGTAAGCAAAGTTACTAGAGATATTAATTGTTATATTTTGTTCTTTCTCGATCGTTGTTTGTTTTGTGATCTTAAGAAAAATCAGGTTATTGGTAAAGGACATGTGGTTGATGATCTCTATATCCTTGATGAATGGGAGCCTCGATTTTTTGTATGTTCTAGTGTCGTGTCTCCATTTGAAGCACATTGTCGACTAGGACATCCTTCTCTACCTCTGTTAAAGAAGCTCTGTCCTCATTTCCATAATATTCCTTTATTGGAATGTGAATCTTGTCGATTTGCAAAACATCTTCAGAGCTCATTAATCCCAAGGGTTAACAAGCAGACTTAGTGGGAGTTAGTTCATTTTGATGTTTGGGGACCGTGTCCAGTCGTTTCCAAAACTAGGCATAAGTATTTGTCAATTTTTGTGGATGATTTCTCATGGATGACATGGATTTATTTTATGAAGAGTCATTCTAAAGTGTTTACTCACTTTTTTGCTTTCGATCTGAAGTTAGGACATAGTTCAATGCTTCGGTACGGATTTTAAGAAGTGACAATGTCAGAGAATTTATGTTAGAGTTTTTTCGACATACATGAGACAACATGGTATTCTCCACCAATCTTCATGTGTTGATACACCCCCTCAAAATAGAGTTGCTAAGAGAAACAATAGGCATCTACTTGAGACAACTCGGAAACTTTTGTTCCAAGTGAAGGTTCCTAAACAATTTTGGGCAGATGCGATCTCCACGACATTTTTCTAATTAATCGCATGCCATCTACTGTGATTGTTGGTAACAATCCTTACACTATTCTTTTTCCAAACACGTCACTATTTCCTGTTAAGCCCAAGATATTTGGAAGCACGTGCTATGTTCGAGATGTTCGACCATTTGATACCAAGTTAGATTCCAAGGTATTGAAGTGTGTTTTTCTAGGCTATTCTCGCCTTCAAAAAGGGTATTGATGTTATTCTACACAACTTGGGAAATATCTTGTGTCAAGTGATGTGGTATTTTCAGAGACCACCATTCTTTTATGCACCTCCCAATTCTACAAGCCAAGAGGAGCAAAATGAGTGGTTAGTGTTTCAAGTCACTAGTGTTTTGACTAAACAATCCAATTTTGTTTCTCCAAATCCTAATTCTTCTGTGGATCATGACTCACCCGTTGTACCTTATGTGCCTGCTCTGCATGCACTAGCAAGACCACCAATTGTTCAAGTTTACTATAGGAGGCGAGAGACCGATGATTCTTGTCATGCACCAATTTAGTCATCATTTGACCCTCTTTTGTTTGATCCTCCAGAAAACCTTGATATCCCTATTTGCCCTTCGCAAAGGTACACGCGCCTACAAATATGCATATTCCATTGCTAATTTTGTATCCTATGATAACTTATTATCTACTTCTAGATCTTTGATTGTTTCTCTAGACTCCGTCTCTGTACCCAAAACAGTGAAGGAGGCTTTGAATCATCCCAGATGGTCTAATCTATGCTTGATGAAATACATGCATTAGAGGAGAACCACACGTGGGATTTGGTGGATTTACCTAAGAAAAAGAAACCAGTGGGATGTAAATGGGTCTTCACAGTTAAAGTTAATTCAAATGGTTCCATAGCAAGACTCAAGGTTAGACTTGTGGCTAAAGGGTATGCTCAGACATATGGAGTAGAGTATTCTAAAACATTCTCCCCGATTTCCAAACTCACTTCAATTCGCTTGTTCATTTCTCTAGATGCTTATGAGAATTTTCCTTTGCATCAGTTGGATATCAAAAATGTGTTTCTACATGGTGATCTTCAAGAGGAAGTGTATATGGAGCAACCACTAGATTTTGTTTCTCAGGGGAGTATGAGAAAGTCTTTCATTTCAAGAAGTCTTTGTTTGGCGTGAAGCAAAGTCCTCGGGCTTGGTTTGGTAAATTTAGTGAGGTAATTCAGGATTTTGGGTTAAAAATAAGCAAACGTGATCACTCTGTCTTCTACCGACAATCAACAACTGGCATTATTCTTCTTGTTGTATATGTTGATGACATTGTCATTACAGGAAGTGATTATGTGGGGATCTCTTCCCTCAAGTCTTTCCTACACACTAGGTTTCATTTAAAGGATTTAGGCCAGTTGAAGAGTAATTAGAAGCAAGAAGGGAATTTTTTTTGTCTTAGAGAAAGTATACTCTTGACTTACTTAGAGATACAGGAAAATTAGCAGTCAAACCTTGTAGTACTACAATGGTTCCCAATGTGAATCTTTTGAAAGATGACAGTGTTACTTTTGATGATCCATAAAAATACAAAAGGTTAGTTGGGAAGTTAAACTATCTTACTGTGACTCATCCAAATATTGCTTTTGCGGTAAATGTTGTTAGTCAGTTCATGTATGTGCCTACAATCAAACATTGGGAAGCTTTGGAAAAAATTCTATGTTACTTAAAATGAGCTCCTCGACTTGGTATGTTGTATAGCAATCATGTCATACTCTGAGTGCTTTGCAGATACTGACTATGTTGGATCCAAAATTGATAGAAAATTGACAAAAGGTTATTGTGTCTTTATTGGAGGGAACCTAGTTTCATGGAGGAGTAAGAAGCAAAGTGTTGTATCTCGATCTAGTGTCGAATCTGAGTACAGAGATATGTTACAGTCTACATGTGAGATTATGTGGATACATTATCTTTTAATGAAAATTGGTCTGAAGCATCATACACCAGCAAAATTGTGGTGTGATAGTCAAGTTGCTCTTCGTATTGCCACAAATCTAGTGTATCATAAAAGAACTTAACATATCGAGGTTGATTGTCATTTTATTCGTGAGAAGATTCAGGAAAATCTGATTTCCACTGGCTACGTGAAGACAGGAAAGCAACTAGTTGATTTGTTCACAAAAGCATTGACGAGAACTCGAGTTGATTATCTTTGTAACAAGCTGGGCATGATCAATATCTATTCTCCATCTTGAGGGGGAGCGTTACAGAATCATTGTAGATTTCTATATGATTGTGTATATATTAGCATAGCTGATTTATAGGGATTTGACTATCTAGTTACCATAGTTAACTTAGTCTTCTTATGTATTATACGATTGTATTCACTGAGTAATATGACAAGTTATTCAAGTTTTTCTTTCTACCTTATTAGATATATATATGTATAAAGAAACACATAGATAAGGTGATGTGGCACCTCTCTATGACCTCCATTTGCATTTATTTATTTTCTCTTTTTTGATTTTTTTTTAAAAATAATTATTGTATTGTAAAAATAGATTACTAAATTTCTTCAAATAAATATTTTATTAATGAAGAAACATTTACAATAAAAACTCTTCACTTTTTTTTTATTTGGTTATCTCATTTATAATAAAGAAGAAACATAATATATCTTTTTTCTTCTTTTTTGGCCTTTTTAATTTAAATTAATTGTTGTATTGTAAAATTAAATTACTTAATTTATTACAAATAAATATTTTATAAATGGGAGAACATTTAAAACAAAAACTCTCCACATTCTTTTATTATTTGTTTGTTTCACTTCTAATCATGAAATGATAATAATTTTTTTATATATTTGAAGTATTTTTCTCTTTTATTTTTTAATTTATTCACGAGCATTTATCATCCATGAATTACTCATCTTTATTTTTTCTTTTAATAATATTCATAACTTTCATAATTTTTATGTTCATAACCTCCAACTTAAATTATTAAGTATGATGTCTTGTGGCATTCCTCTATTTTGCATATAAATCCATATTAGTTTCACATTAAAAATTATCCTTTCTCTTCTTCATCCTATTGGTTTGGTTTGTACCAAAAAAGAAATACATGAAGGTAAGAAATATTTCATTCTCAAGTCTTTATTTTTTCATTTCCTCTATTTTGTCTATATAAACTCATATTTACTTTATGAATGAAACTAACATGTAACCAAAAAAAAAGTACAAGAAATTAATAAATATTTCATTCTCAAGTCCTTATTTTTTCCATTTCCTCAATTTTGTCTATATAAATTCATATTTACTTTCATGAATATTCACATACAAAATTATCATTTCTCTTCTTCATCATATTTGTTTGTGAATTAACTAACTTGTAACAAAAAAGAAGTACACAAAGGTAAGAAATATTTCTTTCTCAAGTCTTTTTTTTTATTTTTATGTACTTAGAAATGCTTTCTTAATATTTTATTTATGTTTGTATTATCATTCATCAAGTAAGTATGGTTAACAAAAATGTCTTTGTAATTCTTAATGATGTGTTGTAAGTATGCAATTGTTCTTTCTAATAGTTACTTTTTCGGATATAATATAGTTTGATAATAATATTTGTTAGATTTCAAGAAATGATTATTGTGTAGTATTGTTAGTACTATTGAAAAAATTAAATACAAATATATTGCATATAAATTAAATTTCTTTCTTTCTTTTGATATAATTATTTTTAATTAGTATATGATATTTTATTAATCATTTTTCTATTCAATTGATTGCATATGATGAAGAGTTTGACATATGGATTAAAATATGTTAGCGGATCTACTTGCAAATGAAGATGATAGAAGGTGAAAAATGAAGCATAATTAGAAGAAAAAATTACTTTGACTTGTATTAGTAACTTAGTTACTTTTGTTTAAATAATTTAGCTAAATGTATTATCAATGCTATTCATTTGATCCTTTACTATTCTACTTTTTCTTTGTTATTTAGCACAATTAATATAATTATCCTGTTTAAACAACAAAAAGAAATTTTATGACATTGGGAGGTTCATTTTTATTATACTTGCAAAAAAGTAATTGAAAAATAAAATATTAGTTCATGATGCCATTTTTTTTGTGCGTATGTAACAATCTTTTTCTGTCACAATTCTTTTTTGTGTGAATTGTACTTTTAATTTTTGTGCAGGCACCAATTATATTATTATTATTTTGTTTATTTTTTCATATTTTTACCCCTTATTTTCATTTATTTATTTTACAAATAATTTATGCATAACTGTTAATACATTTAATGTATAATAAAATTACATTTGAATTATTTATAACTCATGTCTCTTCATCTTACTTGTAACTTCTAATATTAAATATAATTCATAACTTTTGTATTTTCATTTTTCATAAATCTTATAAATATTTTAATTATGTTTAAAAAATTACAATAAACAAATGTAATAATAAAGACACAATAAATTTTTATTTTTTTTACTCAGAGTTTGTTTAGAAAATTAGTACTTGTACAAGAGATAGAGAAAATTAAAACATATAAAATATTTTCAACATAATACAATATATTGTTAATTTCAACATAGCTCTTATTTTATTACTCCACCACGGTGAATATTTTGTTCTACTATATACATATGAATAGTTTGTACTAAAAGAATGTAAAAAAATATAACAATCTATTTTATATGCTTAAAAAAATAAAAAAATGTACAATATCACAAATGAAGAGAAATATAAAAATTATATTATATATTTGATACTAACCTAAATATAAGTAGGGTAAATCACATAAATATGTTATTTTATAAAAATATTTACCATTTGTGATAACATAATTTTTCTAACTAAATATAACCTTTTTTTTTTAATTAAGAAAATTGTACAGTCTTCGCCTCTTTCTCAACCCTTTGTCCTCTTCTTCTTTTTAGTCTTCTGCTTCTTCATCTCTTTCTCTTTTTTTTTACTCTTCTACTTCTTCGTCTCTTTCTCTGGCATTATTTATCTTCCTTCTCTTCTTTTTTTATTCTTCTTCTTCTTTGAACTTTTCATCTAAATAATCATCCTCAAATCTGCTTTTGCCCATATATCACTATTTTTATCCAAAAACAAGATGAAAATAGGAACAAAAAGATCAGAAAATTGTACAAAATCACGTCTTAAGCAGAAAGTCAAATCTTTACAATTATAGAAATAAGAGTTCACCATTGATGGTCATTATAAAGCTTCAAATTTTGAATTCATTATTTGAAATTTACGAATTTGTGATTAGTTTTGATAGATAGTTCCTACAAATAATTGAAAATGACATTTGGAGTTTATATCTCAATTTCAAGAGGGTTTGGTTAAGTTTATAATTGATTTTAGAAGAAATATTATATTGGAACTCGAAAAAAAGTGAAGTTTATGGAACTATATTGCAATTGTATTAAAGTTATATTAGATATGTTTTATAATTATATTAAAATTTTATTTAAATCATGAACAATACATTTATAATATATATTACAAACTTCACTCATTTTTTATAGTGATATCAACAAAAATAACTTAAGTAAAAAACTTGTAATACGTTTATAACATAGGCACAATACATATTGCAAACATCACTTATGTTCTTAGAGATACAAACCAAAGTAATTTATAAGACACTTATAATGCATAATTTATTCATGAATAATACAAGTTTAATCAGACTATAAATTATTGTCTTGTCTTTCGTTAGTTACATTTTTCATTGTTAATTTTCTCCTATGATTCAATTTTAATATTGTGTAATACACTTTTAATGCAAATTTAATTCATATTGTAGTTTATTATTTGTTCCTATTAGATTACTTGTCTAATTCATTATTGATATAAATTTAATTCACTTTATAGATCATTGTCTGGTGTTTCATTACTTATATTATTTTTATCCATGCATATTCTCTCTTCTAATTCAATTTTAAAATTTGTGCAATGCACTTTTAATACAAGTTAATTTATTTTGCAGTTTATTGGTTGATTTGTTATGATTGAATTACTTGTTTAATTCATTGTTGATACAAGTTTTATTCAATTACAAATCGCATAGTGCTCTTTCATTTGCTACATTTTGCATTCATGTTTAATTCGCTTCTAATTGAACTTTAATGTGACTGTAATACATTTTTAATCAAATTTAATTCATTTGGCAGTTGATTATGTCTCTTCATTTGTTACGGTTAAATTACTTGTCTAATAATTGATACAAGTTTTGTGCAGTCTATGAATTATTGACTGCTCTTTCATTTGCGATTGGTTTGGATAGGTTATTCCTACAAATAATTGAAAATATCGTTTGGAGTTTATGTCTCAATTATAAGAGGGTTTGGTTAAGTTTAGAATTGATTTTAGGAAAAATTTTAGATTGAAGCTCGAAAAGGATGAAGTTTATAGAACTATATCATGTTTGTATTAAACTATATCGTGTTTGTATTAAAGTTGTATTAGGTATGTTTCATAATTGTATTAAAATCTTGAACATACATCCTGCATTTATAATACATATCCTTTTTAATGATATCAGATAAAATAATTTAGGTAACACACTTACATACGTTTATAATACATGCACAGCACATTTTTAATACATATTGCAAACATTACTCACGTTCTTAGTGATACAAACCAAAAGTAATTTATAAGACACATATAATACATGTTTTATTCATGAATAACACATTTATAATACGTATTGCACACTTCACTCCTTCCTTACGAATACCAACAAGAATAAGTTAGGTAACAAACTAATAATACATTTATAAAACATGCACGGTACATTTTTAATACATATTGCAACCATCACTCATTTACTTAGCTATAAAAGCAAAAATAATTTATAAAATACATATAATATAAGTTCTATTCATGAATAATATGAGTTTTATTCAGTTTATAGATAATTATCTTGTCTTTCGTTGTGCTTCATTCCTTCTTAGTTCTCTCTTCTAATTCAAATTTAATATTGTGTAATTCTTATGAAACTATATAAATTTAGAAGAAGAATAAAGTAGGGAGAAGAGAAAAGACTTCTTATTCATCTTGAAGTATATTCAGGATTCATAGATATTCTTTACAATGAAGAAAACCCCTTTATTTATTGGGAAACCTAACTTTGTCCCCAAGTAGGATTCCTAACCATATTCCAAAAGAACTCCACATAATTATACATTCATTATAACAAATATGTTTATAATACTCCCCCTTGAATGTCGGTAGATTATGTGCCTCGTTAAAACCTTACTAGATAAAACCCAATGGGGAAAAAATCTGTGAAGAAAAAAGAGTACACATATCTAATAATATGCATTATGTATGCCTCATTAAAAACCTCATAATGAAAATCAATGGAACAGAATCTTGTGAGGGAGAAAGAGTACATCAAGTATTAACTCCCCCATAATGAGGACATCCATCCAGAGACTTGAATCTTCATTTTCCAAGCTTGTGCACCATCTTCTTGAAAGTTATAGTTGGTAAAGACTTGTTGAATAAATCAACGGTAGTATTACTTGAACAAAATTGTTGCTTGTTGATATCACCATTCTTGGGAGCTCATGAGTGTAGAAAAACTTTGGCAAAAAATATTTCCTTCTATCTCCTTTTATGAATCTTACCTTCAGGATCAAAGATTTCTACAAGTTCCTTACTTCAATTTCTTTAAGCAAATAATCTATTGCCTTTTGAAAACTCTTAAAGAGTCTCAATTCTAGTCATCAACTTACATAACAATATTTTATGTGCTTTATTCATTTAGAATCTATTCAATCCTTATGAGGATTATAAACAAGGTTTTCAAAAACTTGTATATGCTTTAGATTTTGAATCCATCGGATATTTTCATATCAATTTTGTCAAATGACAACATTCAATATTAGTATGACATCTTCTAGTGTCTAGATTGCATGTCAAATAAGCTTTAAGCTTACCAAGAAGAATCATTCCACGTTTCACTATTTCTATATCGACATACTTTAATAGTCATAATCTTTTACAATATTACGCGCTATTGTATCAAAGATATCGTCAACGAAATATCATTTTGTATCAATTCACAATACGACATAACTTATTGAGATCTCATAACTTCATTATTTTTAGGTACGTACCCCTCTCATGTGGTTTCATGAAGTGTTATGTCATAAGCTCTTCAAGAACACATTGTCTCCTTATTGTGATAATTTTGATTCTTTGATTCACCCCTTCTTCAAGGATTATTTTATTTAAAATTGATTAGTATATCATGGCTTCATGTATGTCGTAGACTCTATACTTAAGAGACATTCAATAGGAGTATTTACAACTCTTGTGTTGCTTCTAATCTCCGTCTAATGTTAGACAAACTAACATATATCTCAATCTTTTGGAGAATCCATCTTTATGCATCATTGTATATTCATTGATTATATACTACATATCAAAATAATCATATGGAAAATATTTGGTCCTTAACCATAAATCAATTGAAAGAAAATTTGATCATAATTTATTGATCTGATATGTACAATTACTTTGTATGCGGTATCATATTTCAGATCAACACATGAGGTTTTATTTTCATAAACAATAATTTCACTATCTGAGACATTTAATGTCACATCATCTTGAATATTTATCAATATGGTCAAGATGAATTATCTTGATTTCATATTCTGAAACATGTGCTCTTAACTCAATTATCTTGCACAAATAATTTTGTGAATGTCAAATTGCAAGTTGACAACAAATGCACATGTGATTATCTTAAAGATGCATCTCTTTATCATATCACATGATAGATGAACAGACCCATATTCACCTTTTATACTTTTCAGAATTTTAGAATTTAGTCCCAACGTTAGTTGATCCAATCAACTTTTCATGAGAACAAGCAACAAAAAGAATTCTTGAAGAATCTTCTAGTTCTTCTATTACTAAGTATGCACATTTTTGAAATGACCAAATTATTTATGTCAACTAATAAAATTATTAGTACTTGTGTAATGACCCGGGACGTCATTTTTGGAAAGTTGTTGTTGTGTGATTGTACATAAATGACTTAATCGATAGTCAGTGGGCTAAAGCGATCATTTATTTACGACTTTATACCATTAGGGACATGTATTAAATATAAGTTAGTGGATTTTGTGAGTTTTAATAAACAGTTAATTTTTAATTAAAAGAAGAGTCAGAAAACACATATGAAAAAGGGAGAAGAATAACGTAATCTAGCGCAGCATCAATCAAAGAGGATTTTTTTTTTTTTGCAGATACTCGTTCGGACATCTTCAATTCTTGGTAGGTATGCATTAATTACTTTATATTAAAATGATTTAGTTGGTATAGTGTAGCACTATAGTTATTATTATTAATTGTTACTTAAATCGTTATCTATTGAGATGTAATATTGGCAAGGATTGCCATTGGAATCAATGACAGATGGACAATACTAGAACATAGGATATGTTTATCTGTTAGATTGATATTGTAAATTTATTAAGATGTTGATGTTAAGAAAAGTATATTGTTGTATGTTTGCTAAGGGAATCATGACTATGTTCTGGCATAAGGCCATATTTCATATTTCAGGGTCAATGCATGTTGCTAGATGGTGGGACAATGATTGGCCAAAATGAGCCAATCATTGGCTGGGATAAAATGTGTCAAACAGAAGGAAAAGAAAGGGATCAGTTCTACGTAGTGTTGTTCTAATTAAACTAGTGGTGTAAATTTTATGTTTGGTCATTATGTTATGATTCAAATTTTGATAGGTTGACATGCTTAATTAACTATTATATTTATGGTACTAAGTGAATATCATTAGAATTATGATATAGGAAAGGAAATAATTGGAATTTAATTCTAGGCTTGAAACTTGAAAAACTATGATAGTTGAAATGTTAATTGACATCAAAAATTACAAATTTGATTATAAATTTGGGTGACTTTCTAGGCAAGGTTAAACACATAAAAATGGGGGTGTTATTAGTTTCGAAACCTTATTGTGAATATATATGCTTGAATAGATTGCATCATTTGAAAGCTCAACGGAAAGGGAAGGCTCAAGTGCCGGAGTGATTATTCGAATGGCTAAGGCAAGTGGATTTTTAAACCCTTGTTAAGCGTATGAAATTCATGTATTTCATTGTGTGATGTTTGAGAATAAATTTGGAGGCTTATTGCTTTTCTTTTTTTTATGTTGTATTGCAGTTGCATTGTTGTCAAATGTGCCTTGTTATCAAAATGGTTATTTTCTCATTATTTATTTAAACATGTCATTTGCATTGCCTCTGAAACATGGTTGTGATAAGAGTTAAGTGATAAGAGGATGTACCATTTCGAGGGGCGTATCGCGCGTCGTGATGGACATTATATTTCGAAGGACGTATTGCGCGTCGCAACGTTTACTATTATCGAGGATCGTGTCGTGCGCCACAACAGATGAATGGACAGATATGTCCCTCATGGGTCCCAGACTGAGAGACAGTGGGTGTGTATCATTAGGTCTGACATGCATCACTATATTTTACATTGCATTTCATGGCATTGCACATCTTGATCATTGATGAATTTGAACTTGTGTTTTGCTGATCTTGTGAGTGATTTTCTGTGAAAATTGGGACTGACGAATACTGAGTTGTTATTGAGAATTGTAATCTATTAGAGTTTTGTTATTGAGCTGGGTGCTTGTGAACTGTTAGGTTGGGCTGGTTTTATGCAGGTTGTAGTGTGGAGGTTCGGATAGGGTGTAAGGAGTACCCGTATTTTATTCTCTTATCTTGTGTTTATAGGTTTTCTTGTTGGGTACCTTTTGGTTTTGTACTCACCCCTTGCTTATACAAATTTTTGTAGGTTACGAGCCCGGATCTTCGTGATACCTTCCATTCTCTTCATTTTCGAGTCATCTTGTGGAGAATTGTGAGATAGCTGTTTGTCACCTCGGCGAACCTTCCTACTCCAGTTTTATGACTTTGTTTTTATTTGAAAGACAAATTTATTTTAGACTTGTGTGTTTTATTTTAATTCTATTATTTTCATTAGATACTTGTGCACGTGACAGCCTGGTTTTGGAGATCGAATTGAGTTGACTTGTTTTCATAATGGAAACTGCTATTGAATTTTGTTTATTTTCGTACTTTGTTAGATGTTGGGTTTTAGGCTGACTTGTCTTCGTGGGATAAGACGAGTGCCATCACACCCATTTTTGGGTCGTGACAAAATGGTATCAGAGCCCAGGTTCATAGGTCTCACGTGTATAAAAGTCGAGTCTACGTAGAGTTTCAAGGATCAGTACAGAGTCGTTCGTACTTATCTCTAAGAGTCTATAAAGACTATTAAGAAACTTTATTTTTGTTCATTCTTTCTTATCGTGTGTGGATGCTTCTTTAGTACTAAGTATTGTATACTCTTTTGACAGATGGTGAGGACTAGAGCTAATGTTACTGGTGGTAGAGGGGAGGCACTTCCCGAGGCAGTTGTTGAGGCCCCAGCTAGGGGTAGAGGTAGCGCCCGAGCTAGAGGTTGTGCTCATGATACGAAACTAGACATAGGTCATGGTCGTGGAGCAGCACCAGTGAGAGGTCGTGCTAGAGAGGTCTCTCTAGAGCCTCAGATTGATGACATAGAGGACTAGGTTCCTCCAGAACCTGCAGTCACACCTTTGCTTTCAGGATACATTACTGAGAGTGTTAAGTGTGCCTGAGGTCTTTACTCAGGGTGGTGGTGCGACCGCTACACCACATGACTCTCAAACTAAAGAGGGGCCTTAGACCCAAGAGCAGCAACAAGCTCCAGTTGTTTCGAATACGGTGGTGAAGTTACCAGTGGATCCCGCGGTTGAGAATAATGTTGCACCAGCAGTTGGGGTCAAGGTGCCCCATTGGTTGTTCTGACAGAGGACGAGCAGCGTAATTATGAGAGGTTACAAAAGATGGATCCACCTCAGTTTCAGGGTGGGAAGAGTGAGGATGCTCATGAGTTTCTGACTACGTGCCGAGAGTTGCTAGAGGTTGTTAGATTAGCTGAGTCACATGGGGTTTGATGTGCTACACTCCAGCTTAGTGGGCCAGCGAGAGAGTGGTGGAGAACTTATTCAGGGTCTTTGCTAGTTGGATCTCTTCAAGTGACTTGGGAGAAATTTCTAGTGCATTCCATGATCGTTTTATCCCTTGGAGCGTGAGAGAGGAGAGTCGCTTGAGGTTTGAGAATTTGAGACAGGACGGCTTATCGGTTATAGAGTATGAGGCACATTTTTGCCAGTTGTCTAGGAATGCTCTGGCCATTATTCCATATGAGACAGAGAGGATCCGCAGATTTGTGAGGGGGTTGACTTTCTCTATCAGGTTAGCTGTGTTCCAGGCATCTAGAGAGGGGGATTCTTTCCAGTCCATTGTGAGCTCCACCAAAGAGGCGAAATTGATGGAGAGAGAGGAGTTTGGGGACCTTAAAAGGCCCGTACATCAGGTCAATTTCATGGTGAATCATCTGGAGGTAGGGGATAACAAAGAGGGAGTGGTTCCTTTTAGCAGCGAGGACCCATTCATGCTGACGTCCGAGGATGGTCAGGCATCTAGGGGTTCTTAGATCCAGGGTTAGGGCTCGTATGGTTCACAACAGCGACCTACAGGGCGAGGCAATTATAGTGGGTTTTTAGGGTTCACAATACAGTTCCCAAGACAGAGATTTTGCTTTACTTGTGGAGATCTTGATCAACTGATGCGACAGTGTACTTATTAGAGGGGTCGTGGAGGGCCCCAACCTAATTTTTCATTTCAAACTAGACCACCGACACCGCAGGGTAGAGGCCGTGGAAGAGTTCAGTCAGGTATAGGCGGTGGAGTTTCTAGTAGAGGTGTTGCAACTCAGCAGAGTGGGGTAAAGGTACCACCTAGGCGGGAGGTGGACGAGGGGGCCACTATTATGCTTTCCCAGGGAGACCTAAGGCGGAGACCTCTGATGTTGTTATTATAGGTATCATCCAGTATGCCATCGACCTGTGTGTGTATTGTTTGATCTGGGGTCTACATTCTCTTATGTGTATACCTATTTTGCTGCTGAATTTGATATGATATGTGATAGCATGATTATACCTATTCTTGTTTCTACACCCGTGGGTGAGCCCTTAGTGGTGGATCGAGTGTATCGATCCTGTCTTGTTTCTTTGGTTGGGTATGACACTTAGGTAGACTTAATCATTCTGGGGATGGTAGACTTTGATGTTATCTTGGGCATGAATTGGATTTCTCCTTATCATGATGTCCTTGATTGTAATGTTAAGACTTTGACTTTAGCAATGCCTGCTGTTCCGAGGGTTGAGTACAAGGGTGTTAATGGTTCTTATCCTAGCAAGGTCATCTCTTTTATTTGTGCTCAGTTTTTATCTGTGCTCAGAGACTGGTGGAGAGAGGTTGTTTGTCTTACTTAGCTTTTATTCGGGATACTAGTGTTGAACCACCTCCCATGGACTCTTCTCCCGTGGTTCAGGAGTTTCTTGATGTATTCCCTTCTGATCTTCTAGGTGTTCCTCCCGATAGAGATATTGATTTTGCTATTGATTTGGAGTCAGGCACTAAGCCTATTTCTATCCCTCCCTACCGTATGGATCCAGCAGAGTTGAAAGAGTTGAAGGATAAGTTGAATGATTTATTGAGTAAGGGTTTTATTCTCCCTAGTGTGTCACCTTGGGGTGCCCCTGTATTGTTTGTGAAGAAGAAGGATGGGACTATGATGATGTGTATTGATTACTGACAATTGAACAAGGTAACAGTGAAGAATAAGTATCCTCTTCCACGTATTGATGACTTATTTGATCAGCTACAGGGAGCATCATTGTTCTCTAATATTGATTTGAGGTCTAGGTATCATCAGTTGAAGATTAGGGCATCAGATAGCCCTAAGAAAGCTTTTCGGACCCGACATGGGCATTATGAGTTCCTAGTGATGTCCTTCGGGTTGACTAATGCCCCTGCAGCATTCATGGAGTTCATGAATGGGGTGTTTCGATCATACCTTGATTCTTTTGTGATTATTTTCATCGATGACATCTTGGTTTACTCCAAGACTGAGGAGGACCATGTCCGACACTTGAGGATTGTACTTCAAAGGTTGAGAGAAGAGAAGTTGTATGACATGTTCTCAAAGTGTGAGTTCTGGCTTACTTCTGTGGTATTCTTGGGACATGTGGTGTCCAAGGAGGTTATTAGAGTAGATCCGTCCAAGATTGAGGCAGTTAGAGGCTGGACGCAACCTATTTCACCTACTGAGATTAGGAGTTTTGTGGGATTGGCAGGCTATTATCGATGATTTTTTCAGAGTTTCTCTACTATTGCATCTCCATTGACTAGATTGACTCGACAGGATGTGGGTTTTCAGTGGTCTGGTGAGTGTGAGGAGAGATTTCAAAAGCTCAAGACTTTGTTGACTTTGTCTCATGTGTTGACTCTACCTGAGAGGGGTGTAGACTTTGCTGTGTATTGTGATGCTTCAGGAGTTGGATTGGGTGGTGTGTTGATGCAGAAGGGGAAAGTGATTGCTTATGTTTCTAGGCAGTTGAAGTCCCATGAGAAGAATTACGCTACTCATGATTTGGAGTTGGCGGTTGTGGTATTTGTACTTAAGTTATGGCGTCATTATTTGTATGGGGTACATTGTGAGATCTTCACTGATCATCGGAGTCTTCAGTATATCTTTAGTCAGAGGGATTTGAACTTGAGTAAGCAGAGATGACTTGAGTTGCTGAAGGACTATGATGTGACCATTCTGTATCATCCGGGGAAGGTCAATGTTGTGGTCGATGCTTTGAATAGGAAGAATCCTAGTATGGGGAGTCTTGCATCTCTTAGTACTGAGAGACCATTGGCTAGAGATGTTTAGATGTTAGCTAACACTCTTGTCCGATTGCAGATTTTAGAGGAGAGTGATGGGATGATTGCTTTTATTGAGGCTCGATCTTCTTTAGTCGAGCAGATCCGTGCGCACCAGTTTGATGATGAGAAATTATGTCTCATTCGAGACAAAGTATTAAGAGGGGAAGCCAAGGAGGTTGTCCTTGATTATGATGGTTTCTTGAGGATCGGAGGCAGGATTTGTGTGCCCAAGATAGGCGAGTTAATTAGATTGATTCTTGAAGAGGCTCATTGTTCTCGATATTCCATCTATCCAAGAGCGGCGAAGATGTATCATGATCTGACTCAGCATTACTAGTGGTGTGGGATGAAGCAAGATATTTCATACTTTGTTTCGAGGTGTTTGACTTGTCATCAGGTCAAGTGTAAGTACCAGCGGCCCGGGGGTGTATCTTAGAGGATGTCTATTCCTACTTGGAAGTGGAAGAGGATTACTATGGACTTTGTTGTGGGTTTGCCTACCACAGTGGGTGGTTATGAATCTATTTGGGTTGTTTTTGATAGGCTGACCAAGTCTGCCCACTATATTCAAGTTCGAGTGAAGTATACGGCCGAGAAGCTAGCCAAGATATATATCAGTCAGATTGTGCGACTACATGGGGTTCATGTTTCTATTATATCAGATCGAGGTTCATTATTCACTTCTCATTTCTGGAAGGAATTACAGCATGGTCTGGGTACTCAGTTAGATATGAGTACATCTTTTCACCCTCAGATAGATGGTCAGTCTGAGCGGACGACTCAGGTGTTGGGGGACATGCTTCGAGCATGTGTGATCGATTTTGGTGCTAGAGGGGATCGACATTTACCCTTAGCAGAGTTTGCCTATAATAACAGTTATCACTCTAGTATCTAGAGGGCTCCATTTGAGGTGTTGTATGGCAGATGGTGTAGATCTCCGATTGGTTGGTTTGATTCGGCGGAGATGGACTCTTTGGATACAAAATTGCTTAGAGTGGAGCAAGTCCGTATGATTCAGTATAGACTGTTGACAGCTCAGAGTTGACAGAAGATTATGTAGACCGAAGAGTTAGAGCCTTAGTATTTTTGGAGGGTGATCATGTTTGGCTCCAAGTATCACCCATAAAGGGTGTGATGAGGTTCGGAAAGAAGGGCAAGCTTAGCCCTAGATTCATTGGACCTTTTGAGATTTTGAGTCGAGTGGGAGAGGTGGCCTATAAGTTGGCCTTGTCACCTAGTTTATCGGCAATTCATCCTGTTTTCCATGTCTCTATGCTTCGGAAGTATATTCTGGATGAATCTCATGTGATTTCACTCGATTATGTGGAGCTAGGTCCAGACTTGACATTTGAGGAGGAGCCTATAGCTATACTGGATAGGCAGGTTTGAAAGCTTAGAACCAAGGAGAATGCTTAAGTGAAGGTGCAGTGGAAGCACCGATCTGTGGGAGAGGTAACTTGGGAGACAGGGTATTACATGTGTGCTAGATATCCTCAGCTTTTTTAAGCTTCATGTACTTTCTTTTACTTTATATTCGAGGACAAACATGATTTTTAGTGGTGGATAATGTAATGACCCGTGACTTCATTTTTAGAAAGTTGATTATTCATTCAACGTGATTTTATTAATTTTTGGGTGATTGTAGATAAATGACTTAATCGATAGTTAGTGGGCTAAAGTGATCATTTATTTAAGACTTTATACCGTTAGGGACATGTATTAAATACAAGTTAGTGGATTTCGTGAGTTTTAATAAACAGTTAAATTTTAATTAAAAGAAGAGTCAGAAAACACAGATGAAAAAGGGAGAGGAATAACGTAAGCTAGCGCAGCATCAATCAAAGTGGAATTTTTTTTTTTTTTTTTGCAGATACTCATTCGGCCATCTTCAATTCTTGATAGGTATACATTAATTAATTTATATAAAAATGATTTAGTTGGTATAGTGTAGCACTATGGTTATTATTATTAATTGTTACTTAAATCATTAGTTATTAAGATGTGATATTGGCAATGATTGCCATTGGAATCAATGACAGATGGACAATACTAGAACATAGGGTATGTTTATCTTTTAGGTTAATATTGTAAATCTATTAAGAGTTTGATTTTAAGAAAAGTATATTGATGTATGTTTGCTTAGGGAATCGTGACTATGTTCTGGCATAATATTTTGGGGTCAATGCATATTGATAAATGGTGGGCCAATGATTGGGCCACCATAATGAGCCAATCATTTGCTAGGATAAAATGAGTGAAACAAAAGGAGAAGAAAGGGATCAATTCTACGTAGTACTGTTCTAATTAAATCAGTGGTATAAATTTTATGTTTTGGTCATTATGTTATGATATAAATTTTGATAGGTTGACATGTGTAATTAACTATTATATTTATGGTACTAAGTCAATATCATTCGAATTATGATATTGGAAAGGAAATAATTAGAATTTAATTCTAGGCTTGAAACTTGGAAAACTATGATAGTTGAAATGTTAATTGACATCAAAAATTACAAACTTGATGATAAATTTGGGGGACTTTATAGGTCAAGGTTAAATACATAAAAATGTGGGTGTTGTTAGTTCCGAACCCTTATTGAGAATATATATACTTGAATAGATTGCATCGATTTGGAAGCTCAACGGAAAGGGAAGGCTTAAGTGCCGGAGTGGTTATTCGAGTGGCTAAGGCAAGTGAATTTCTAAACCCTTGTTAAGCGTATGAAATTCGTGTATTTCCTTGTGTGATGTTTGAGAAAGATTTGGAGGCTTCTTGCTTATTTCTTGATGCAGTATTACGGTTGCATTGTTGTGAATTGTGCCTTGTTATCAAAATGGTTATTTCCTCATTATTTGTTTAAACATGTCATTTGCATTACATTTTAAACATGATTTTGATAAGAGTTATGTGATAAGAGGATGTACCATTTTGAGGGTCGTATCGCGCGTCGCGATGGACATTATATTTTGAGGGACATATCACGCGTCGCGATATTTACTATTATCGAGGATCGTGTCGTGCGCCGCGACAGATGCATGGACAGATATGTTCCCCATGGGTCCCAGACTGAGAGACAGCGGGTGTATATCATTAGGTCACACATGCATCACTATATTTTACATTGTATTTCATGGCATTGCACATCTTGATCATTGATGAATTTGAACTTATGTTTTGCTGATCTTGTGACTGATTTTCTGTGAAACTTGGGACTGACGAATATTAAGTTGTTATTGAGCATTGTAATCTGTTAGAGTGTTGTTATTGAGCTGGGTGCTTGTGAACTGTTAGGTTGGGTTGGTTTTATGCAGGTTGTAGTGTGGAGGTTCGGATAGGCTGTAAGGAGTGTCCATATTTTATTCTCTTAACTTGTGTTTAGAGGTTTGCTTGTTGGGTACCGTGTGGTTTGTACTCACCGCTTGCTTCTACAAATTTTTGTAGGTTACGAGCCCGGATCTTTGTGATACCTTCAATTATCTTCGTTTTCGGGCCATCTTGTGGAGAATTGTGAGGTAGTTGTTTATCACCTCAGCGAACCTTCCTACTCCTGTTTTATGACTTTATTTTTATTTGAAAGACAACTTCATTTTAGACTTGCGTGTTTTATTTCAAATCTATTATTTTTATTAGTGACTTGTGCACGTGACAACCTGATTTTGTGGATTGAATTAAGTTGACTTGTTTTCGTAATAGAAACTATTATTGAATTTTTGTTTATTTCTGCACTTTGTTAGATGTTGGTTTTAGGCTGACTTGTCTTGGTGGGATCGGACGAGTGTCATCACACCCATTTTTGGATCGTGACAACTTGTAAACTCCAAGTTTACTATGTCATGTGCCTTTGTTTTAGTAAATTTCAAATTTACTATTACATGAGTAAATTTCAATTTTATTACACTGTGAGTAATTTTCAGATTTATTTCTTCTCAATTACTCTACTCTTTCTAGAGGTGAGTCGTGATTCCATCACTAAATAAACTACTTAGATGATTAGAAAATTGTGTCTGTACATCGTATTATTTGTGTCAATATTTTTGCAAAAATCAAGTTGCGAGATAACAATATGCATACATGAGATCATCTAAAAGAAACATCTATTAGGACCATTAAATATCTAAACCTACCACTAAGTGGGTGAAAAGGTCCACAAATATCCTTATGTATACGTTCTTAAAACGCAAGAGACTCAGTCTCAACTTTCATTTGTGATGGCCTCACAATTAACTTGCCTTGCTAACAAGTAGTATAAGAAAATTTACCATTGAAAAGAATCTTTAGGTTCTTTAATGGATATCTATTTGAATCTTCTATAATTTGTCTCATCACAATAAGTTCAAGATATCCCACACGATCAGAGATGTTGGAATTTGTAAACTTTTTATTTACTATAGAATGTGCCTCAATTGCATTACTTCTTATTTACTATAGAATGTGCCTCAATTGCATTAGTTCTTGTCCAATAAAAGTCAGAAGATAAATCATGAAACTTTTATATAACACATGTCTGCTCAGAGACATTTTTGGTGATGCCACATCCACGCCTAAAGGTCGCTATCTTTTCCACGCCTAGTATGATGGCTTACACCTCATTCACTTTAGAGAATGGATCTCTATCTTTAGCATTTATCAAAAGTTCTCATTTTCGTGAATGGAACACAAACATGTGAGCATATCAAATTATGATGACTTTAGTACCTCATTCCATATTCATGTGCATTATTCAGTCACTTGTCTTCTTTCATACATAGTATGCACGACTATCACATTCACATAAGAGAATGGATCAAATTAATTGGGTAAATTTCATGGCTTTCAGTCAAAAATACAAAACTTTATGTTAGTCATCATCATATCATCACTATAATGCATTAGGACTTAAACTCAATGTCTTACCCATATAAAGACGCCTTTGGTCATAAATCAATGAGACTTGAACCAACTTCTTATTATCATGGTGCACTGAGACTTTAACTCGATGTCTTACCCACTTGGTGCGGTGAATTCACTGTCTTACCCTCAATGATGATATAATAAACCAAAATATAATGAAATCCTCAAGCCTTTAAAAAATACTAGTTACAAAAAAATAGTGTTACAAACGAAGATTTAAAGAAGATATTTGTAGAAGATCAATCATAGCATAGCTTAGGCAAAGAAAAGAACACAAGTAATACATAAGTAGATATAGCAATTCAGTATTGTTGACCCATGTATTCCATGACCATTAATAGTCACAAATTAAACATAGAGGAATGTTAACAAATTAAATTTTAATAAAAAGAGAAACAGAATGGTTCTCATACTTAAATATATAAATATGATGTCAAATAGTTGAATATGCATATTAAACTCAATTAGCATTTTGATTATGCTAAATTAGCCTTTTGCCCAAAAAATGGAATTTTATATTTCAACAGATCCAAAGACACAGTAACAGATAGAGGAGGCTCGTGTTTACTCCGACAAATTTAGAATTAAATCATAAACTAACATGTACATTCAAAATATCCTCAAACTTTCTTCACTAGAAATAAATATCTAAAAACAATATAATAATAGAGGATAACTATTTTATTTGCACTAAAGCAATTTTTCTAATTTACCTGACTGATTTTACCTTCATAGAAGTGGTGCTTCTAATATGTATACCGGCAGATTAATGTATGAATCTCAACTTGAAAAAAGAACTATTAGTGTCTCGTGCTGATAACGTGTTATGAAACTATATAAATTTAGAAGAAGAATAAAGTAGGGAGAAGAGAAAAGACTTCTTATTCATCTTGAAGCATATTCAGGATTCATATACATTCTTTACAATGAAGGAAAACCCCTTTATTTATAGGGGAAACCTAACTTTGTCCCCAAGTAGGATTCCTAACAATATCCTAAAAGAACTTCACATAACGAGACATTCACTATAACACAAATATGTTTATAACATTAATACAATTTTAAAGCAATTTAATATTTTGCAATTTTTTGATTTATTTATTACTGTTGGATTACTTGTTTAATTCATTATTGATACAAGTTTAATTTATTATATAGATCATTGTCTAATATTTCATTAGTTACATTTTTTATTCATGATTAATTCTCTCTTCCAATGCAACTTTAATATTTGTGCAATACACTTTTAAATACTATAATTCTAATTCATATTGCAATTTATTGGTTGATTTGTTACGATTGAATTACTTGTTAAATTCATTATTGATACAAATTCATTCAGTTTACAGATCATAGATTGTTCTTTCGTTTGTTACATTTTGCATTCATGTTTAATTGTCTTCTATTCAATTTTAATATATGTGTAATACATTTTTAATTTAAGTTTAATTCATTTTGCAATTTATTAGATCACTTCGTTTCTTACGATTTGATTATTTATTTAATTAATTAATTATAATACAAATTTTATTAATTACACGAATCATTGACTACTCTACGAAAGAAAATAGGGAGAGAGAGAAAGAAAGGGGAAAAAACAAAAAAAAAAGACAAGAAAGAAAAAAGCAATAAAAAGAAAGCAAGAAAGAAACAGTAACAAAAAGAAAACAAGGGAGAAAAAACGACATAAAGAAAAAAAGAGAGAAAGAGAGAGACTGAGCCATAAAAATTAGAAATCTAAGAGAGAGAAAAGAGAAAGAGGCAACCGAGAGAAAAATCTAATAAAATATATAGTATTGTTATATATTGCTATAAATAATAAAATTAAAGAGTATATTTAAAATAAGTAAAAAATTTTTAAAAGAGATCCACTCAAGTAATTAATCCACATAAATATTACATATAAATAATTTATATAGTCGTGCGAAGCACGGATAATTTCACTAGTTATTTAATGTAATTAAAAAAATTCAATATGTGGGCTACTAATTGCAAAATTTAATTTGTAAAACCCGTTTTTTGTCAAGAAAATAAAAGAAGGTTATATTTTGCAAATTAGTAAAATGGGATGTCATATTGTGCCATTTTTTTTATATTTAACACTTCTTGGGGACTAATTTATTAAGTTTAGGGCAAAGAATCAAATTGAACCCCTTTTGTTGTATACACTTTTTTGCACAATTATAAATTATATATACATTCTTATACACTATTATAAATTATATATACATTACCAAAATATGTATCTCCTTCGTGTAATTATGAAGGAAGAATGTATCTTGTTTATGTAATTAGATATATAAACAATGTGTCTATACTATGTATAGAAGGTTGTTACACATTATTAAACAAGAGAGGACCATTAACAGAACAACTCACACTTCCTACTAGCTAGGGTACCATAAAAACTCAACTAGAATTTTAATTGAACAAGCAAGATACAATACATGATACATGGCCATAAGGTCAACTACAAAAATGATGAAATGTAATTCTATAATTTGGGATATCTAGAACCCTCATTCGCTGAATATAAATATTATTCCAATAAAATATCATCCATATAGCTCATACAAACATATTTATTACACTTATCTAAAATCTTATCACGAGTCTTGCTCAAAATCTGTTTCTAAAACATATCTTATTGTGAGACTATGCTCAAATCTTTCTTTTTAAAATCATATGCTAAAATCTATTTCTAAACCATATCTTTCAAATCATGAGAAACTTTTCTAAAAGATGAACAATTTGTAGATTCTCAGAATAGCTTTCATAATAATATAAATGTTCTAAAATCATGGTTTTAAATATAAGCTTAAAAAATCATAGATAATCATGTCAATTTACGACCCAAGGTAGTCCCTATTCGTAACATTGCGTATAGGACTCCAAGAGGTCCCATATAAGTCACTTAGCATTCATCATACAATATATAGAATATAAAAGATTTGAACAACATTTTCAATCATACCAAAGTTTTTATAGAGAAAAACGAAAGTCTAAACATCGTCACAAATCCATCTAGTAGATAAGATTTATCATGGTAGCCTGTTCATGAAGTTCAAAACCTGAAAGTAAAGACAAAAGGGAAATCAAGCTCGGTCCTCGAGTGATGAGGACTTACCAATTTTCAATCTTCTATATGAGATCCCTAGCAACAAAACTGAAATTCTGCTAGGTCGGACCCTATATTTTTTTGAAAAATGTAGGCAAAAGTATGCGTTAGTACAAATATATACCGAGTATGATAGTCATACACAAAATAATTGAAAAGATGTTTAAAAAAAAAAAAATATATATATATATATATATATATATATATATATATATATATATATATATATATATATATATATATATATTAATTAATGGTATGCAATGATCAAGTTAAAAAGTGAGATAAGAGGTTAAATACATGAATCATAAAACATGGTCAGTTTAAGTAGACATCATTTTAAAACATATGTGAGATACTTCTTAAAGTAACCTTAGTTCATCATAGCTTGCTTGTGGAAAGTAGCCTTAACCGGCATATACGACCGTGTGAGCTATCAATTCATGCATAAAAGTCCATAAATTGATTAAGTAAATCAACATTTAAAGGAACTCATGATATGAAAGAAAATCCTAACTCAATTAGGGGATTCTAGCTCTGTGAACTGGAGAAACTAGGAACTCCATGGAAGAAAGGGCTCCATGGATGAAAACTATCATACCTCAATGCCAAAAGCTTGACTTTAATGGTGGAATTGATGACTTGATTTGCAAACCCTAGCTTTCTTCTTCAACCTCTAGAGAGAGAAATATTTGAGAGGAAGACTTGTTCTTGTTTAAGGAATTTGAGAGAACGATTTCAATTGGGGAAATTTTGGGGTAAAAATACTTATATAGGGCTTTAGGTTAGGGGTAAAAAGGAAGAGTATTAATCTAGAATAGTTAAGAAAAAAATCCAAAAGATAAAATAACTGTCGAGCTCACTGACTGCCCCGACCTACGGTCCGTCGAACAACTCATGGACCATTTTGTTGGGCGTCGATGAGTGCAGAGACAACTATCTTTGGACATCAAATGATGAGACCCACCCATGGGTTGTGGTCCCAACGACGGGCCGTGGGTCTCAACTTTGACCCTAGAATTTTCTCCAAGTCTGGACTCGACTCGTATATTAAATAACGGACAGTATTGGTGAGGCTTTGAAAAATTACTGAAACTTGACATCTCAAAAAGCGTTATTGGCCAATCCACTCTGTGTGTCAGACGACGGACCGTTGGTGGCTCTGTTGGACTGGCACCAGATTTTCTAAAAAAACTAGCAGTTTACCTTTTGAAACTGAGGTGTTACCGTCAAGAGCTAATAAAAATGACAATGAAAAACCTTGCTAAACATAAAAGGAAATACAATTGTCAAAATCTACAATCATGAGTAAACAATTCAAGAAATCATGCAATTGGATCAAAAGAATGGTGAATCTAAAAGTGGGTTTATAAATCTTAACTATAAAACTGAATTTATGTGAATTGAGGATGAAATGTGATCCTCATTGTAGCACTACATACCTTAGTGACGAAGCTTGATGGAGAATCTTTGAAGATGAACCCTAACCTTGAATTATTTCTTGATGTTCTTAAGAGCTGAATTTTGGGGAGAGGATAAGAGAGTTTTGAACGATGAAAAATGATTTTCTAACCCTACTAAGACATTTGAAGATCATTTAGATAATTTCCCAAAAGTTTTAGGACTAAAACATCCTCATAAATGTTACAACTCAAAAATGGACGTGATGACACTTGTCTAATCCCACCAAGACAAGTCAGCCTAAAATCCAATAATACAAAGAAAATGCAGAAATAAATTATAATAACATAAGCGCAGAAAACTTAGTCATTCCCAATACCCCTAAAATATGGTTATCACGTGTACAAGCCACTATTATAAAAATAGAGCTTGAAAGATAAATACAAGTTTCAATGTTTTCTCTCTCAAATAGAATAAAACATAAGGAACAAGAGGGTCCATCGAGATGACAAACATTTACCTCTAAAGTATCCACAGAAAGCCTCAGACATAAACTAAAGAAGAGCAAGCACACATATCCAGACTCGGAATCTATGCAAGTGTAGAAGCAAGGAGTGAGTACCAAAAATCACGGTACTAAACAAGCAACCCACAAAAACAAGGTAAAAGTAGCTAGAATACGAGAACTTCGTTCATCCCTATCAAACTGGTACAAATACAAACTCCATAGGAATCAACCCAACTTAATAGCTTATAATAAACAGCTCCCAATGTTCCGTTGTCACAGCTCAACAGTCATAATAGTCAATTTCATGAATCACAAGTATCATGATCATCAATCGCAAGTATCAAAGTCAAGTTCATCAATATCAAGTATCACGTTTATCAACCACAAGTATCAAGTAATCAATCACAATAATTAAGTTCAATAATCACAAATATCAATTGGGACTTATGAGGAACACTCATAGTTCATGTATCTGCTAAAAATGACCTCGACATCAATAACACTTGTCACCAATGACCTCGGCATCAACAACACTCATCGGTTGTGACCTCGTCATCAATAACACTCGCCAGCAATGACCTCGGCTTCAATATCACTCGTCGATAATAACTTCGGCATCAACAACACTCACGAATAATAACTTTGGCATCAATATTACTTACCGATAATAACTTCGACATCAGCAAGACTCGCCAATAATAACTTCGACATCAATATCACTCGGCGGTAATAACCTCATAATCAGTATCACTCATTGGTAATGACCTCAGAATCAATAGCACTCACTGATAATGACCTCAACAGCAATCACAATACATCTCATCAGAGTATTTTAGATACAATGAAAATAGGCATGTTTACACAATAATAAAGAGATGATAATTGCAAGCAATGCATAGCTACAATCATACTATCACTACATCAAAATTGATCTTGAGTTGTAATTGATTAATGACAAGAGCTTAATTACCACTAAATATGTACTTTTAACAGAAATTAGCACTCTTTATATATGTCCCTAAAGTCTTTAGTGAAATTGAATCTAATGACAATTAACTGTTGGCGGAAAAGGGTTTAACACTGTTTGTTAATTTGTATATGTATTACCGCTAAAAGACATTTTTATTTAGTGTATCAAAGTATCACATCAATCCGAATCAATATCAACACTCAAGGCAATTCACGATGCACAATACACCATTATCAACATGTTGCCTTTGTTGCGAAGCCCCTTTTTATTGTTAAGCGTATTCAATTTAAGCAATTAACCCATCACGTCATTCACATTACTCTCCAACACATATAAGAAAGAGAGTTTAAGATTTTACAAGACATAACAAGATTTAAAAGTTTACTTGACTTAATCAATCCAAGACTTGTACTTTTACCTTTCGGACGATATCTAAATCAACACAATCTAGTTAAACAAGTTTTCACAATGAGATTTTGGAACTAACAACATCTATATCAAGCAATTTGAATAATTGGCTCCAAAGCTGAATTCCAAAAATAAAGTTTGAATATGAACATTGTTATACTCAAAGAATTCTGAATCCATAGGGAAAAATCATTTTGAAAATGGAGTTAAATTCAACGCATGACGATCATTTTTCTAAATAAAATTTCAAGTTTTTTCGGATTTTGGTTTTTTTTTTCTTACAAACATATAATTTACTTGTACTTTAAATATTTCTTTAGTTCTACCAAAATGCAACTATCTAAGTTATTTCTCAAGAAAATAACAAAAAATATGATATGATTAATGACACTAAAATATCCAACAAAAAATTAATAATAAAATCGCGTGAAAAAATTATTGCAAATTAATAAGTCATAATGAAATTGATCATAATTTAAAGTACTAAATTATGCTAAAATAAGTTTAGTAAGTATTAGTTACATGACTAAATATTAAAAGAAAGTAAAATTAGATCATGTATTTTAATTGTCTAAGGCCTCATTTGTTTCCATTAAGATTAAGAGGTCTGAATCTGAATACACATCTGAATATTAAGATTTGCATTAAGATCTGGATATTTTGATTTGAATACACATCTGAATATTAAGATGTGTTCTCTAAATCTGAACATTAAATAATTAATGTTGTTTGTTTTCAATATCTGAATGTGGAAGTGAAATTGAACATTATATTAATAAAATATTATAAAATTTTCATTTCAACAAAAAATATACTTTTGATAAAAAAAAAAAAAAGTTTTAAGAATCATGATTTGGAGTACTATTTTAGCATTCAAAACCTTGATAAACAACAATACACCAAAAATATTATTACAACCAGTGTTCTTGACACACGTCAATAGAAGAAAATTATTAATATAAAAAAAATATTTGAAAGGATTTATGGAAACTTAATAGTTGGTATAAGATGGTGATTAATTGAGAAAAGAGATAAAGAAAGTTTTTAGTTATGAAAAAAAAAGGCACGCCCAAATCACAGAAACTATGATTTATTATTTGATAATTTATCAAATGAGTTTGAATGTTGTTAAGAGTCTTCTACATATCTCATTCGTTCAAACCTCTTCAGACCCATCAAGAGATTTTTAGAAAAAACAAACAAATGAACTTAATGGGCTAAATCTGAATGATTCAGATTCAGACCTAAAAACCAAACGTACTTAATGGGTTGAATCTGAATGATTAAGATTCAGACCTCCATTAAGTGCAAGCAAATGAGACCTAAATCTTTGTAAAACTAAAACACAAATATTCAATATTTTTGTCGTTCTTAGTGTTGAATTGATTTACTTTTTGCATTAGTATTAATTTGATTTTTATTTAAACTTTATTATAATCACCAACATGTATGGACTATAATTTTTATTAGATCACTAAGAATTCTAACTTCCAAACGTGAAATAATATATTAAAAGATAAAAATATGAAAAAGTATAAGAGATATATAAAAATTATATCAAAATAAGTATTTTTGCGTATAAAATAAAATTTAAAAATTATATATAATGTCGGGTTGGTCTCGGATTGGCTTTTTTTAGTTGAAACAAAACCAACCCAAATATAGTCGAGTTTTTTTTTCCAACACCAAACCAAGTCAAACCAAACCACTAGTCATATTTTTTTTCGGTTTGACTCGATTTGCGATTTGATTTAGTTTTCGATTCGCTTTTGTACACCCCTACTTGGGATAATAATGTCAAATCATGATTTTAGGGGGGGCTTAAGTACATTGACTATTAATTACATAATCCTCTAGAAGGATATATAGATAAAATCATTAAATAAGTTCACATTTTTTTTAACATATAGTAGTATTTCACTAGAAAAACAATTGGTCCCAATATATTTTAATTAGAAATCTACTATAAGATAAAGACTAGTTGAGTAAGATAGCTATCCACAAAACATTTTTGAGTATTACTAAAGTATATGTTACTCTTAATCTAAGTAAACAGATGGTAAGTTCATTGATTTAAGTAATGATAATGGTGTAGCAGCCAAGTCATTGGCAGACAAAAGTACATCTTATAAAACATAAAATATGGAAGATCTAGAATAGTACATGTCAAGTTGTTCATCTCTTTATTTCAATAAATAATATTATTGGAATGAATTTCTATTTTGTTTTTTCTGGCAAAAATTATAAAGAAATTTACAAGTAGCAAATTTATTTTCTAAGAAATAACAATTGATAATGATATCAACATCAATACTCTTTCCACTATTAAAACTCTCATTTCCATCGAAAAATATTTTATTGTTATTTCTATAGATATTTTGATTGAAGCGGCATGATAATATTGTTTTCATACGGAAAAACTTAGGAAGCTGCTCATATTTCAATGAAAATATGTTTTTTAAGGTGCATTTTTCAGTGAGCTAGTTCGATGAAAAATTATGCTCTATAGTACAAATCTCCAACTAATTTACGATAGAAGAACTTTTATTATCCATCTAAGTCTTCCCTCGTCTCAAGCTCATCAACCCAGTCCTAGATAATCGCTAGACAAAGAATTTGATTTTGCATCACCTTTTCCATATCCAGGGCACTTGTATATTGTCCTAAACAAATATACTGAATTTAGTGATGCATAATGAAGGAGTTGATTTTTCAAATTGACGTTCAATTGATAGTTATTATTTTAAAAGTTACTATTAATTTTATTCCAATAATTTCTTTTTTAGAAAAAAACAAAAGTAATTTTCTAATTAGTTTGAGTCACCCTAATATAAATCAACCCTACAACTATGTATTACCACTGCTTATTAAAAAACATTTTAAATTTGTCAGAGATAATCCAAAAGAAAAACTTCTTTAATTTTGTAGATAAGGTTATTTATCCAATGATGATCTGAACATGATCACCTTGATAACCATTTAGAATTATAAAATAATACGTGTTGAGATAATGGCCGGTGTGACAAATCTTCCAATATATGAGATATTATGGCTATATTTTGAGGATGATTTTTGCCAAAAACTATTATAATAAATTTAATTATGCTTCATAGTTATAGTTTGTTTATTTACGGGTTGTAGTTAGAGTTTAAGTTGTCTCTTGTATAATTTGCAAGTTTGTATAATTCAGGGGTATATTTTTATAATTGAGTTATTTTTATATAAACTCGAAATAAAAAATTTATACAATTACAAAAATCAGAAGTGTAAATAGTTAGTTATACAAATTATATTATACAAACTTTAATTATACAAATTATATTATATAAATTTTAAATTATGTACAAACGAGTGATTTATACAAAACTAAAAAGCTGAGCCACGTAATTATAGCTAAAAGTAGGTCGTAAATTATAGTTTAGGCAAATTATAATTATGTTAACGAATTAACTAGTATATATTTGCTTATACACATAAATTTCCCTATTTTTTAATTAGTTTGTGTTTAACATGCTTAAACACATGCAAATGCATGGAATATCAAGACAAATATCAATTACCCCACTTTAAATACTGAAATCAAGAAAATTGATACTGTAATAATTAATTATAATATCTCATAAAAATAAAGCTAAATTATTTCCTACTTTATTTTTTTGTTATAATGATTGAGTATTTAGTTTTTACTGATTGCCCATTAACATAAACGTTACCATATGAGTTTAGCATTCCTACCCAAGTTGGATATATATAAAGAAATAGCCTAGTGCCTAGTGGCCCACCCAATCATCTTCACTTGGTGTGCTCCTATTTTCACAAGCCCCAACTTGTACTACAAAACATATTACTATGATATAAACCACTTAATATAAAGTTGTTGATACAATATTGCATTTCCTCTTCTTTTCAATACCCCCTAAGTCTAACCAAACTCTTGTGGATATGGGAAGAAAGTGTTCACATTGTGGTAATATAGGTCACAATTCAAGAACTTGTAGCACTTTCAAGTTAGGTGCTAGTGCTAGCTTTGTTGGTGGATTAAGGCTCTTTGGAGTACAACTAATTGACATCTCTTCTTCATCTTCTACATCATCATCTTCCACTTCCTCTTCTTCTTCTTATGATATCCACTTGAAAAAAAGTTTAAGCTTAGATTGCATGTCTTCACCTCAAGTATCTATTTCTCCATCATCATCATCATCACTTGTTACTCTTAATGAAAAGAGTACTACTTGCACAAATGGAGATTATCTATCTGATTGTCTCTTAGGTCAACCCCAAGAGAGAAGGAAAGGTTTGGAATAATTATTTATTCAGTTTTTAGATATAATTATTTGACTACTTTTTAGTGGGAAAGGTTAGTATGAAAAAATAATGGTCAAAATCATATTAAATTGTCAATACTCAATAGTCCTTACCAAAAATGAGATGGACTAACAATTTCAAAGAAACTGGAGTTACATAATTTAATCTTTATAACCATACATCTTATTCCTTGAGAAAGGAAAATTAGTTTAAGAAACGTGAATTTCTAAGGAACGTTGTTCCAAATGTTTTTAAATTTAGGAGTTGGATGGACAGAGGAGGAACATAAGAGATTCTTGATGGGACTAGAAAAGCTAGGGAAAGGAGACTGGAGAGGAATTTCGAGGAAGTTCGTCACAACAAGGACTCCAACACAAGTAGCTAGCCATGCTCAAAAATATTTCCTCAGACACTCAACTCATCTCAACAAAAAGAAACGTCGTTCTAGCCTCTTTGACATGGTATGTCTCATAATTTTTTCAAGAATATATATACTCCCTACTTTTCATAAATAAATAATTTTGTTTTGTTTTTTATTATTTTTAATATTTAGTCTTAGCATCTCCAATCGTTCTATTTTATGACCTTAGACCTCATTAGGAAGATAATTTGTATCTTTACTCTAAAACTCATGAAAAACATTTTCGATATGAAATGAATATTACTATCATGTGTTAGTTGCAATTGAATGTGTGAAATGAAATGATACATAGGAAAGGAGGAAAAACAAAATGGAAGAAAGCAAGGGAGATTATGGAAATTCAACAAGTCCAATTAGTATGATGGATGAAGAGATAGCATTAGCAACCAAAGATACTCTAATTTGGTCTTCTTATTATAAATCCCCACTTGATTTGGAGCTAAGTCTAGCAGCTGCAAATACCTTTCTAATTGGAACTATTCCTGTTACTTAATTCTAAACCAGATCAACTGCCTCTTAATTGTATACATATGCTAGGTAATTAATGAATCTATGTATTTCAATTTAATTGTACGTACCATGTAATTACTATTGCTAGTATATATATTTCAAGTATCTTATTGATTTATTCAAGTAGAACGATATAAATATTTTTTTTTAATTTGTCCAAATTATGAAATGTGCTGGAAGAGAATAATAAATTATTTTGATTTTTTTTTCCTCCACAAATCACTTAGAACCAAAGTTACTAAATTTGATCGAATTCATAAAAATAGTACACTACTTTTTGCCTTGTTATTTTAGAGAGTAAAACCCTTGTATTAGAACAAATCTAAGAAAAACAATTTGGTCAATCAATTACTCGCACTTTTCACTTCTACAATATAACTCTGTAATGTTGAGATGAGGAACCTTCTTAATTAATACTCACCACTTTAATTTTGATTATACTATGTTTTTCTTCTCTTTTTTTCTTTGTCGTGGAGGGCATCTATTTTAGGGATCTTCCTTCTTTTGGCATATTGTGCATAAATTTGCTACCAAGTTGTCATTTGTCACATCCCATGGTCCATTCACTTTAAAAAAAGGCATAATACATATATTAGACTCTAAACTTGGCTTCAAATTTTAACTTTGACCTCAAACTTTCATAATGCACAAATAGGCACTTTAACTATCCTATCTTTCAATAAATAAACACGCGAATATTTCAATCAAAACCGTGTTACACACATGCTCTGACGTGGAAAAGTAAACCACTCAGTGGCTGCCAACTAATTAAAAAATTTACACGTATTTTTTTAAGCATAATACATAAATTGGATCCTTAATTTGGCTTCAAATTATAACTTTGACCTTTAACTTTGATAGTGCACAAAGAGACACTTTAACTATCCGAAATTTAAACAAAAACACACGCGAATATTTCAATCAAAACGCGTGTTACACACATGCTCTGACGTGGAAAAGTAAGCCACTCAGTTGCTGCCAACTAACTAAAATAAATACACCTAGATTTTAAAAATTATAAAAATAAATTATAATATAGAATAAGGTGGAAGTGAAAACAAATTCATTTTTTAGGTAAAAAAAAATTAGTACCTCTTTTCTTCTCTCTCTTAAAAATTCCTAATCTGAAATTCATGTTCCTTATATATTCAAATCAAAGAAAAAATTGTTCAAGATATTTGCTGTAATTTAATTTTCGAGTTATCTATTTTTCTTCCTCAATTTAGTCAAGGTAACAAGATTCAACATTTTACAAACAAGAATTTGCATATTGTTCGTCAAATGTTCAAACTAATATGAGAATCTCTAGAAGAAACTAATGTTTTTATTGCAAAATTATTTCAGAGCAACCCATAAATATGGAAAGACATGAGATTCAATGAACTTCTCCTTCTTTTCTTTAGTTTGAAGTATATTTGTGCTTTATGTTGTCAAATATTTGACTGAAAAAACAGGGTGCTTTGTGTATTGTGATTGTCATAGTGAAGAGAATTGCAATTATGAATTTTGGAGGCCAACAAATGAACTTACAGTACTAACCAATTATTAAGTGAAATGGTGCACTTAAAGTATTTGATAAATTGTCTGATAGAACTTTTCACATATTTTTGTCAAGTTTGAGTAGCAGTCTGATATCTAATCAAAATACCTTCAAAAATTGCATTCAATTTGTATAATTGTATACTCTCATCTTGTCAAAAAAGACTTCATTATAATTTTTTTCATAATAACAAAAAAGTAATTAAATGTCACTTGCATTTTGCAATGAACAACAAATAATGCAAAAAAGAGGGGAAAATTGTTGAAAAATTAGAAAGAGAGTTTAATTGTCATTTCAGTGTTTTTTTTACTGTTGGGCACTCGATTTTTACATCTGACGCGCCTAATTTGAGTGAATTTTACGTATTTTGCCATGTAGGATCCGAGTACTTTTTTGTTTAAGTTTTGGATAGTTAAAGTGCCTATTTGTGTACAAACAAAGTTAAAGGTCAAAGTTATAATATGAAGCCAAGTTAAGGGTCCAATTTATGTACTAATTAAGGGTAGAATTGTCATTTTTAGCAATTTTTTATCGTTTTGGGCCTCAAAAATTACCTCTCACTCGCGCAGAATGCGTGTATTTCACGCATTTTGCCAGGTAGGAATCGCGTGTTTATTTGTTGAAAGATAGTATAGTTAAAGTGCCTATTTGTGCACTATGAAAGTTTGAGGTCAAAGTTAAAATTTGAAGCCAAATTTAGGGTCCAATATATGTATTATGCCTTAAAAGAAATAGTCCTTTGAACCAACAAGCCCCCCCGTGCCTCCCTCCACAAACACACACCCTGCCTCAAGGCGCTAGCCATAAGTTTAGTGGATCTTTAATTTCATAAATTAATATAATAAAAATATGAAATTGTATAATAATTTCAAAAAAATTATATGTGAAATAAGTGTAAATGTATATAGGATTACTCTATCTTAGATCATCAATTAAATTAAAAAAATAAATCGGGACTATTCATCTCAAAAATTAATTAGAATTTTTTTTAGAAAAAAATCGAGTAGAAATTTATAAACTAACAAGGAACTTACAATCAAAAAATCAACCAAACCAAAATAAGCATTAAGATGATGTGCTTTTACTTTGTAGTTAGCATATTGGTCTTCTTTCTTTTTCCTTTGCCCAATGAAAGATAAAGATAAAGAATAAAAATATTTTAATTTTTAAGTCTAAACAATAATTATGTAGACAACTGAATCAAAACCAATATTGTGTTTTACTATTGTCTACATAATTTTGAATAAATAAATAATATTCATAATCATTAATTGTCTCCTTCTTTATTAAAGATCATGCTTTATTTGCCCTTTTAACATATAATGTTTTTAGATTTTACCACTTACTTTTTTAGCATTTGATAACATTGACGATTGAGCTCATTTGCTTATAATATTGAGGATTATGCGAGTAACACGATTGTTCTTGTAAAGTGTGAAATAGTTGTCTTTTTTATTAGCTTATTTTTGTATCTTCATCAAGACATTATATATATCTCCTTGGGTTGGACCACAGGACCCATGAGAAGCCAAGAGGTTTTCTATGGACCCCTACCCCAAGTGAAACACCATTGGATTGGTTGTGGTAGAAAAAATCCAAATTATAAGTTGAAAACCAAACAAGCTATGTACGTGTATAAGATGTTGTAATTGTGTAAATCCTTTGATGAAAATTGTGCGCGTTTGGCTTAAAGTAAAGTGAAAAATATGCTACCATGTTAAATGGACTGGCTTATTCCGATGTTAGTTATGCAATGAGTCTAGATTTGCGATTTAAGCTAGTGTCGGACCCAGATGATTGTGATTTGTGATGTGCACAATTCCAAAGCTCACTCAAATATATAACAATGGATGGCATGGCACTGGCAGCATCATTATATTTTTTGGCCCACTCTTGCAAACCAGCTGTTACTTTTACACATAGGACCACCACTTTAAAGTTTTTTTAATGCAAATTGGGTTAGATTGTCGTATCTATGAAACAAACATATGCACGACAAATTCTCCATATATTTTGACACGTTTCGACCTTCAATGCCATATGCTATTCTGCACATGTTCAAGATTCCTCATCATCCTACCATTTTATTTCTATTGATGAAGATGAAAAAAACACTACTTATATTTCTTGGAGTATTTAATGTAATTGACTTGGATGCAAAGGGCTTTTCACATTGAAGGTAGAGTGACTTTTTACAAGAGTTGACGTTTGGACGAACAGGGTTCACACATTCTCTTACTCCTCTGAGTTTCTTTTTAGTTAGTCTAAAAAATTATAACATATTCTCTGACTCTCCGTTGGGTAACAATTCAACTTAAAAATTATTTATAATCACACAAACATTTATCACTTATTTTTAAATCACAAGTTTCAAAAGTCATTTCATAAAATCCTTGTCAACTCAAACTAACTTATATAAAATAAAATGGAACAGTAGGGGTATCAGTTTACTGCTTCTAAAACACAGCCTGTTGGAACAAATAGGAAAAAAGAAACAGAAATAAAATGACACCCCATATTTTAAGTGCATTACCTTTTGATTTCTTTGCGTTACTTCAAAACTCACTTATAGCCCAAAAAAAAAAATAGAAGATGAAAATACTGTCATTAGTACATAGAATCTTGTTTCATACACACTTGCAAATAGATGGTGAGAAAGAATCTAATTCACTTCCAAAACGATGTGGTTTATCAAGAGAACAATAATACAGAAAGAATATGTTAAAAAGTAAAGTTTGTAAATTCATCATCTGTGTTCTTCCTTTATCTTTGCTAGTTAGAATAGCAAATTCATTCTCAAGTGCAAACTTTGAAAACAAGGTTAAGTGCTTAGGTAGGAGTTTGGAGTACATGCATCTTTATGCACTGACTTCTCCACCCAAGAGTTTCAGGATCAGTTCCATACACAGCTATATTCTTACATTCATGTGTTGATCATCTATTTACAGACTGATATTGACACTACCCCAGAAAAAACAACACTAACATCGAACTAGAGAATATAAGCAATTGCATGACAGATGGACATCATCGTATGTAGCATCTAATTGGGAAGTAATCACGTATCAAAAAATAAATGCCAGAAGATGTTGGCAGATAGGTCAAAGGCTCTACATTCTGCAACCTCTCTCGTGTATCAAAGAAGAATACCTGACATTGGTGCCTAAGAGCTTCATGATTATAAACTGTCCAGTCAGTCAACCTCCTTTGCTCTCTTCTCTTCTAGCATCAGAATGCCATCAGGTAACATTGAGATTTCTTTTGATGTTGCTTTTTTTTATGCAACTATCATGAATCACGAGATCCTTGGATCAGTACACTGATACGCTTAGAACTGTCTGCACGTAGGATATCTCCTTTGGGTCCAATCTGGGATGAAAAATCATTTCCAACATCTCAACTTTAAACACAGGCAAGTATTCAAGGGAAAATGTAACCAAGAGAGCTGATATATAGAACTGCAAAACGACCAGTCATTCTTTACACCGGAAAAGTTACCTCATTTGGAATTTCAGGCGAGAACCACCGCAGTAGTACTCCAAGATGCACAACAGCAGGAATTAGCTTGAAAAGCAAAGGCGTGGTCACCTGTAGCATTCATTTGGAGCACTCACATATTAGCATACAAAACAAAAATGAAATGATTAAATAGAATATCAAATTTATTACTGTTGAAACCTTTTTCTAAATCTCCATATTGGCCCATTTAATAACTCATAAGTTGTCTTCATCACCAAATTATTAGTTTAGTTGTCAAAGACACATTGCAGCAATACTTACTCCAGGTTTGGCTACTAACTTTCACCAAAGCATTGCAAATATAATTTCCAACCTTAGTGTGATTTCATCGGGTATGTTGTTGTATCTTTACTTCGGATAAAACATTCAAAATTCAGACTCCCCCAGAAAGGACTGCCAAACTACACATACTAAGAAGTGAGGAGTGTTCAGGTTAAAACTGAGCTTTTACAACCCATGTTGAACACACTACTCAATGGACTCCTTAATGTAGTGCTCAGTGCTCAGTGCTCATAAGTCTTCCATATTTTCTTAAGCAGCAGCTTTTTACCTCCCCAAAGAAAACATGCATTGTCACATGTCCAGATTCTCGTCAATTTATCACTCAGAGAAAGGTAAAAAAGTATCAAAGCAATAAGGCAAGCAAAACGTACAACACTCTCAGAAGTATATAAGATACAGGAACTGTTGCTACAAAAGAGAATTAACAGTAAACATACCAAGCTAAGTGCAGTAGTGCCCAGAAGCAGCATATACACTTTACCCTGCAGCATGACCGAATTTCATTACTTATCTCAAATCAATAGTCAGATAACTCAGCAATGATTGATTATACATAATCGAGAGTTGCAACAAGAAAAACAAATACTAGTACTTATTAGTAATTCCATTTTGATACCATCAAGTCGCACAAAAAAACTACAAAATGGTAACTGAAGGGGCTAAATAATTCAGCACCTCAATTAGATGCAGATTTGATGCACGGCTAAGAAGAACAAAAGCAAACTCTCCTATTTGAGCCAGAGACATTCCAACCTGGGCATACCATACAACAAAAGAGTCGGTAATGCAAAATTATGGAGAACAAATACAAATAGATGCTTTGTATACCAAAAAGAATTCAAAAATTATGACTTCATATGATCTGGAAAACTTACAAGAATTGCAGCCTTATTGGTGTAACCAAAACCCTTGACAACTGCCGCAACTACTATAGTTTTTATAACAATGACCAATATAACAGCTGCTACTAAGATATCGATGTGATTCCAAAGAAAATGAACATGGATAAGCATCCCAATGCTAGCTAAAAAAAGAGCAGCAAAGAAGTTCCGTATAGGTTCAACCTGAAACAAAATGAAAACCAAGCTAAGAACAATGCATGTAGAGCAGATGCTGTAACAATCTAACCATAACCAAGGTCCAAGAGTATGTGAAACCCACATCTTCCAACATGCCTACAGCTCTATGAAACTGTTAGAGAAAATCATTTCCTCAGAGAAGGAAAAAATATATAATCTCAGATGGAGTATTATATAATTCTGGAGAATTAATTGCCCACATAGAGCGGAAAAGGTCTTATAGAAAGGAAAGTTATCCCAACTTCTAAAGATGGAATATTATATATTTTCTGAAGAATAAGTTCTCAAATAGAGCGGAAAAAGTTTTATAGATAAGGAAAGTTATGTCTACAGGAGGATCTTTATTTTCTCTCAATGAGCCTGACCAGGGCTATGCCAGGTTGATTAGGCTGGAATGAGAAAACAGATAGGGAATCCCACACTGCTCATTGCACAAGAAATGCTTGTTTCTTGCTCTATTACTCCACATTGATTTCCATTAAGGTTGAGACGCATACATTGGATGATTGGAAAGAAATATTTTTGAAGGCATATCTAGAAATATTTGGATAATTGGAAAGAATATGCACATCTAGAAATATTTGGATAATTGGAAAGAATATTTTTGAAGGCACATTTAGAATATTTGGATAATTGGAAAGAATATTTTTGAAGGCACATTTAGAATATTTGGATAATTGGAAAGAATATTTTTGAAGTCATATCTAGAAATAAACTCTGCCTTAAATTTAGATCTCTTTGTTAGCTTTTTGGTGCAACCTGGTCTTAGTACATGATCTAGATTAGGGGTGACATGAGTGGGTTGAGGCTTGCCTCCGGAGTCTTATGTGATAAGAAGGTACCACCAAAACTTAAAGGTAAGGTCTACAAAGTTGTGGTTAGACCGACTGTTGTATGGGGCGGAGTGTTGGCCAGTTAAGAAATCTCATGTCCAGAAGATTAAAGTTATGGAAATGAGGATGTTTGGATGGATGTGGGCATGCTAGGAGGGACAAGAATTTGAATGAAGATATTCGGGACAAGGTGGGAGTGGCCTCAGTGGTGGACAAGGAGAGGGAAGCAAGGTTGAGATGGTTTGGACATGTGAAGAAGAGAAGCGTAGATGCCCCAATAAGGAAGTGTGAGAGGTTGGCGATGGTGGGTGTAAATACAGGTAGAGGTAAGCTGAAGAGGTATTGGGGAGGTGATTAGACATGATATGACGTATCTTTGACCTTAGATAGAAGGGTTTGGAGGTTGGATTAGGGTAGAAGGCTAAATGGTATTTGAGCGAACACTTTTCCTGCTAAATAGGCTCGGTGATCTTATCTGTACCTGTTTTAGCACTATTCTCGTAGTTTCATATTTTTCTTTTTCAATTACCACCAGTATTTCTGGTACTTTGTTTACTACATTATTTCGTTGTTGTTACTGTTATATTTTCTGAATGCTATGTATTGCTTTGTATTTCCCATTCATATGTTGTTACTGCTTTCATTTTTTTCATATTCCCTTTTTTTTTCTTCAAACTGCTTACTCAAGCCGAGGGTCTTTCATGAGACAGCCTTTCTATCTTTACGAGGTAGGGGTAAGGTTTGTGCACACACCACCCTCCCTAGACCTCACTTGTGAGATTACACTGGATATGTTTGTGGTATTTCCAGACCTTTATAGACTTACTTTGCTGCCTAGGTCCTGTTTGGCCTCCAACAGAGAACATGAAGGTTGGAATTTCCACCTTAGAGGACTCTTGAATGACTGGAAAATGGGAAGGCTAGCTAAATTTCTGGCTACAGTAGAACCTTTTCAAGGTCTGGACAATAACAACCATGACAAGCTAATAAGGAAGATTCATAGTAAGGGATACTTCACACGCCTCAGTGAAGTCATGTTAGCTCCACTTCAATTCTAGTGGGCAGCAAAGGGGTCTGTGGCAATGGAAGCAAACCTGAAAAACAAATGCACCGCACAGTGGCTTCTTTCACTTGGTTGGCAGTCCGAGAGGATTATTTAACCCAGCAAAACCTCCAAAAAGTAGGAGCCCGGTTGTGCTATAGATTGTTATCAATGTGGAGACAAGACTGAGAGTATCAATCATTTTTTTATTTGCTTCTTCATCTTACGGACCAGCTATGACAATTCTTTCTGAATATGGTGAGACTAAAATGGAGCATGCCAGGGTGCAGAGATTCAGCTAAAAATAATTCTAAATCTAATAATAGAGCTGTGAAAAAAATATGCCAAAAATTTGGTGGACTATTTGAAAGGAAGGACTGCATGAATTTTTAGAGCAAGTTTGAATCTTTAATTATTATTAAGTACTGATGCATATCCTTTACTCTTTTGGGTATAACAATATAGAGTCCGTGATAGACTTCTTGAATCATTAAACGTTCAAGAGTAATGTTGACCAGTAAATATATTTAAAGCTTTTTCTGGTTGCTGACTGTTTAGCACTGATATCTTTTAACGATAAAAAAAACATATGCCCAAAGTATATTTCAACCTAGCTTTTGTTTTGATTTCAGAAATCATTGTATCAGTCTCAAATTTTCTTTTTATAAACATTTTTTTTTTTGATAATGGTTAACTTGATTACTGAATTTACCTTAGCGCTTTCCGCACCGGGGAGTATCAGTCACAAATTTCTCTACTGATTATGGCCAAAGTACCAAAAATCATTTTACCCGATCAAAATGGATCCCACACTCACGTCGTGTCGTCATAAGTGCGACGCAAAAAGTGGAGTCTTGAGCAACTTACAAAAAATCATAGACTAAATGGATTTGATTAATAGTAACTTTTGATCACAATTGTGTGCATATATGTTAGAAATTATTCAACCCTATGAGCAAAATGCAAGAAAAGAAAAGCAAGGAAAATCGAATGGACCAATCCCGCCATCACAACCCCATAGGAACAATGAGATCACCCCAGAGGACAACTTCAGCATGGAGGGGTCATAAACCGACCATAGAACCCTGTCGAATGTATTAGTTGTCCGCTCTCGTGATTAATTTGACCTAACTCTAACAATTAGAAGCTAAGGAATATATTAACGAAGGAAGAGAAGTCAAAGAATATATTAACCAAGGAAGCAAGTGTTTGGACCTTTGTAATTATTCAGGGATATACTACTTTACTTGAACCATAAGATAATGGTAGGGGTATTTTTGGTCCAATGGGTTAACGGAGGGCATTTTTAAACCAATTCAATAGATCAAAGGCAGTTTGGACATTTTTCGTTTTGTAAATGATGTTGAACTAGTGATAGAACTCATCGAATACCGTCCAAGAATAAGAAGGGATATTATGTTTGTATGTTGTAAATATTTTGCCAGAACTCCCTTGTTGACATTTACCATTTCTCAAAGAAGTCCCTAATCCCAATTTAGTTGGGGCCCACCAAATGAATTCTCTTCTATTTATTACAGTCTAGATGATTATTAAAATTTTCTAATCTATGAATCCGTTAAACTTGTCTTCTCTGAAAAACTAAAATGTCATCAATTTTTTATATTTGTTCCCTTTAGATAATCTTCAAAATTTTGATAGGCTAGGTGTCATTGAGAATCTTCACCATGAAAGATAGTTCAGTATTGTGTGCATACATAACAATAGCAAAGAGAAAGAGAGTGAGAGACAAGGAAAAACAAAATGCAGATGAAAAGTACAATATGACAAACCTGTTCAAGTGTATGTTGAGCAAGATCGGTTGTTGATATCATTACTCCGGCAGCAAAAGAACCCAGCTCAAGACTCAATCCCAGTTTATCACTACACTGAGATGCAATAGTACATTTAATCGACAAGTAAGACATTTCTAGGATATACTAAGAGTTAAAAGGTTGAGAACCATTCATTTTCTATTCATAGATATGAAAAGGAGACAAACCCAAGCAACAAGCAAGCAGAAAGCTACAGATGCAAGTTGATACAGTTCATTAGTCTGCAAAAAGTTCAGTAAATCACAGTCAAACATAGAAACAGCTGTGACATAAAGGATGTTTTATTCCAAGAGATGCAAAGTTACCTGTGAAGATAGGCCTATCATTAGCCTAAGAAACCAAGGTACACATGTGCGACATAATACTGACAAAATGGTCAAGAATATGACCAGAACAACCAATCTGCAATGAAAGGAATAGTAGCAGTCAGGGTTGATTGACATTTAACTGTTTAATTCAGTCAATAGCATACAAGAATAGAAAGAAGATGAGGAAATGTGCTTTTTGGATTTGGTTGTGCTGCAGCTGAACTAATAAACAGAACTGGACTTTAGATTTATGGAAAGGAAAGAAGGAATGTCCCATGTAATACATATGTTGTGGGTATGAGATATACGTCCTAAGTGCTTATAGAGACATGCCACCCTGAACCAAAATGACTCACCAGCTGATTCTATTGGTTTCGCACAAATGCAAAAGGTCAGTTAAGTAGTAGTTGGTGGTTTTCACACTTAAGCTGTCAAACTAATATGAACCAGTGCAGTTTCACCTCTCAGCTTTGGACCGTCTTTTTAAACATGTAGGGACTTAACTGGTCAATGCCGAAGTCTACATTGGAACTACTTCAATGAAGGCGAAGAAAAAGGTTTGGGAAAAGCTTCAGTTAAGGTCTGGAGCTTAGCCTCAGCTGTACTTTGGCGGTCCATTTGGGAGGAAGGAAATGCAAGAATTTGTTCGAGCAAAAAGAATCTATAATTTTTAAATGAAGTAAATACCCATCTCTTTATTTCTTATTGGTGCAACATGGATTTAGTTAAAGATGTGGAAACAATGATTTTTTTGCTTATTATACAACCTGTGATGCAGCTATACTGTAAGATTATGACTAATTTTTTTAACATATTACACAAGTAATGATGCAGATATATGATACATGCCTCCCAGCAAATACTTTGTTGCTGAAAATAAATAAAACTACCTTTGATTGATAAAAGGAAAGTGTCAAACAAGGTCAAAGTTTAAGATCAACTTGAAAGCAATTTTGCTTGGCGTCATAATTTCTAGATAAACTAACGTATATATCATAATCTCACCTCCAAGAAACGACAATTCAAACATCTGGTATATGGACACACACAAAAATATTTAATACATGTAACAGCATAGTTGTTTCACATTGATTTGAGTCTATCTTCCGAGTTCAGAAATCATTCGATAATCACTGCTTACAATTTTGCCATGGAAAACATTCCTTGAAGTGCACCAGAAGTACCGCCAAGAATAGGAAGCAGTGCAAATAGCAAACCAACAGTGCAATCCTGGAAGCCACAGACATCTCAAAAATTAATCAGGGAAGGACTCTTGAAAAGAAGAATAAGATAATTCTGATGAATAGAATTTCCTTTTTGGTATAACATATCCATGTGAAAGATATCACCGAACCAATATTTTGTCAAAGACATAGCTATATTTTCAAAAGAGAAGGACAGCTGGGGCAGACCTGCAGAATAAGAGTTCCAATGGTGACTTGCCCATAGAGGGTATTAACACTATTTCTTTCCATCAGAAATTTCAACACCTGTTATTCATATAAAGATCTTCAATACATTTATAAGAAGCTTTACTAAATTAAAGCATAATTTGCATTTGCAACATTACAGTCCATAATATCTAATTCAACATTCAAAATGCATTCCCTTACACTGTTTTTCCAATTTTCCCTATTCAGTAATAAGCAAATTATGACAGCAAACGTGTTGTGAGAGGAAACCTTTAGCAGGTGCAGGTCAGCGAATCCCAAAACAATTTTGCAGTTACTCTATCAAAATTCTTGGTTCTTTAATTCATCAAATCATATTTCTCAGCAGCAAGTTAAGCACAAAACCGATGCAGGCAGAAACAAAATGCCTATGCATCATGCATTGTGATAATATTCAAATTAAAGTGAATCCCACTCCACATCTTATCAACACACTTTATTCTATCAATACATCTTTCTACAATATACCACTTTTCAGATTATTCAAAAAACTTTTCCTATGATGCCGAGGTTACTTCCCGTCTTCCAGCACTCAATAGAGGTCCTAACATTTTGTATAAGCAACCGATATTGGGTACCGAACCCAAAAGAGAAAGTGATTCATGCATGCTTGGTAGAATTTTTTATTCTCATTTCCGTAATTATACCTTTGTAAATTTAAATATCAAACTGAATTATTTTTCCATTTTCCTCTAGGAACAGGAAACTTCCATTATTTGACAGAGCTATTCTCAGTTCTCACTCCTGACAGGAAACTGGATAAAAGCTCATGACAAAATACTTGATGGTACAATGAATTAGATTGGAAAGATAAATTCAATAACGACATCGACTTGCCACTGCTGTCGAAGACATTGATAAGAAAACGCCGACAAAAACACCTTCAGATGCTTCCCCACCGCATAACTGCAAGTATCATTGGTTCGTGGTTACAAGTAAGTTGAAGGAACTATATAATAGAGATGCGCACTTTGCATAATTGGAGTTTCAACCATTAGGCCAACAATTCATTAATGCAAATTCACAGAGCTGAACTACATGTCGAACAGGTAGCTCCCAAAAAAAAAAAAAGGCGATAACAGAAATTCCATACCGAGGCTGTTATACCAGACAAACACATGAAGAGAAATATTTGGAGTAACCCTCCTAGCACCGCAACAGCTCGAACAATGCGAAGCTGCAGTTACAAATTAAAAATCCATATCTGCTTACACTCAGTGAGATAAAGTACAAAATTGTCTTAATTTAGAAAAGCAAAAGCAAACCTTCGCCGTAGAGAACTCCAAACCCAATGCAAATAGAAGAAAAATAACGCCAAACTGAGCAACTGTTTCCACCTGAATGATGTAACGCTGGAAATTAGGAAACACAAACATAGAAAACCTAAGTAGAATATACCCGTTAGACCATTAGTACAACATTCCATGGTGGGAGTCCAAAAGAAAAACTTAATTAACATAAAACCATAAGCAAAAAAAAAAATCATTCAGGAGGTTAGACTGTTGCCATAATGCAGTTTTGAACGGAAATTCAATTTCCAGGAAGTGGTAATGGTAAGATGGCTAAGCAGTTCTCCAAATATACAAATTAGCATCTCAAAACACTGAAAATGTATGCAACGACTCATTAGCCCTCTTACATTACATACTGCTAAAGGCTACAGTAAGGGTAACATGTTCAAGTCCATACAATTCAGTGAGGGGATAAGTGCAATAATTGAGTGGACCTGCAACAGACCTGAAAGACTAACTATTCTTTGAGGAAAAAGGACTAACATCTAAAAATAACTTTTTACCCCAAAATAATGAGGAACTTTAAAGTAAAAAGAGCAAGCTAACCATCCTTCATGTGGTGGCAGTTAAACATGGGCTAAGTGGATACTATAAGTCATAAGAACAATATCAAGAATAAATATAGTTCTGTTTTCTATTGACTGGGATGAATAGTTCAGCTATATTTGACAGTTTATCGTCCTAAGATTCTCAGATCATTTTCCTTCAAAGGACACTGGGAACAAAGGTAGTCCCACTTTGTTACGAGAATATGCAGTTGAAAACAATGGTTTTGTAGATATAGTCAAGGTTTGTTGCAGTCTTATGATGCAAGAGGAAGGTTGTTAGATAGTTCATGTTTCTATTATTATATTTAGTGCCCCACTCCACAGGGACGGAGTTACCCTTGTCCGTGGTGTGTCAAGCGACACCTAGTCACCTACGTTGTATAGATAGGTCAAATTTTGATTCGATACGTATATATATATTATTGCTGACACCTCTTGAAACAAGGTGAAGAGATAGTGCAACAGTTGAGCGGTTACATAAGTGTTCGAACATAGCTCAAGGTTCTTTTACTTCAGCGCTTCTTTTTTCATTTTTTTGTGTGCTTACTGCTTTATTTTTTGAAACCCCTCAATAAAAAGCTTGGCTCCGCCACTGTCGCAGTGTCGCTCCCACATTAAGAAAAATGTATTATTTACTGTGTAAAGTACAGGTATAAATAGGGCTCGGTGCAAGACAATAGTTGAGATGAATCTTTATAATATTTTCTCTCGTGCCTTATTTCACACATTGTAACAAAGCAGTGGTGAGAAACACACAAAAGAAAACACAATCAGACAGTCACCATGCCTCAAATTTCAGCGACGTTGTAGGATTGTTTTGCATCATCTACTTTTCCTTCCGTAGTTGTGTGAAAACTTGCACTACCACAAGATATGTAATCATCCCATCCCTAATCCTAATCAGATTCTCTGGCAGCAGACACCATGTGCGCCGTCAGAAGCTAGGATTCTGGCTAGCCAGTAACTTGACGCGCAGGTATGAAACTGCCATGTGGGCTAGGAAATAGAAATTCCAGTTACAAAAAATGCTATCAGGCACGATTTCCAAAAAGAAAATTTAGAAGTCCCTTCAGGGCTTTTGAATTCCTCTCCAGTGGTCTTTCACCATCGGAGTTCTGCGGCTTTTTCATTTCTCTCTCTTCTCCTCCATCTTTTTTTTTTTCCCTCCGAGATGGAAAACCGGATTTTTTTCCGAATGGGAGGGAAATCTTATGACCTTACGAGGTCCTTTTCTGCATCAGGAATATGGTTCAACTGGGTGGAGAGTCCTAGACTCTCAGTGAGAAGGATGATTCTAAGCAAGGCTGCACTTATATGGCTGTGCAAGAGATTTCATGAAGCTTCTGGCAACATGGGGAAGAGCTTTAAATCGTGGAGATGTAGAGATATTTCTACCTACATTTATTGCACACAGAAGTTCAATAAATATGGTAGATTTATTTCAATCATTGCAGTCAAAGGTCATAGCAGGTCAGTTATTATTATCCCAGAAAACAATTTCAATGAAGGGTGGGGGAGACTTGCTGAAAATATAGAGATGTTTATTAATGAAAAATCTAGTACAAAAGGTGTAGTTGTCACCCCAAGAGTTCGGCTGAATAAACCCTTTACTGGAAATGGAAATTACAAAGAGGCTATTACAAGAAGTAAATGGAATCAACTGACTGAAGACAAGCCTTTGATGAAGGGAAGCACACAGGAGGAAAATGCTCTGTTACGCAGATGCTTAGTGGGAAGATTCACTGATGGTGTAGAGGCTCCTACTCGGAATGATGTGAGGAGATGGGCAAGCAAAACCTGGAGAGAAGTCCCCAATTTACAAGTGTATGATATGAATGGTTTTCTTTTCCTGTTTGAATTCCAATCAAGAAGAGAGGCGGAGCATATCCTCATGGGTGATTGGAGGAGACAAGGCCAAAACCTGAATCTTGAATGGTGGTCGTCAACGATAGGTGCGTTGCCGGAATCCTTCAAATTCGAGTGGTTTTGGATCAGAGTATTGGGCCTTCCCTTGCAGTTATGGAATCCTAAGGTGATGAAAGAGATAGGGGATAGATGTGGAGGCTGGCTGGAAAATGAAGAAGAAACCGAGCTGAAAAATCATCTAAGATGGGCTCGGATCAGGGTAAGGGGACCGAGGGACAGGATCCTGACGGAAATTGAAGTGGCTGACGGACACTTTGTATACTCACTTCCGATTTGGTGTGAGCTGCCAGCACTCTACCGAAAGAAGGAAGAGGAGGAGATTTTGAATCAAAGAGGAGAGAGGGAAGTTCAGAACTTTTCATAGTTCTGACCAGAGGACAATGACTTTACACAAAAATAGGGGATGTGCAGAAGGAGAAAATATATCATATATCAATATATCAAGAAAAGGGTAAGGAATAGCTGGCAGCAGTAGGCCTGGGCATGAGTGTTTTTTGAATTTGCAGGACCCACATGCGGGTCCCAGTGACTTTACATGTGGTACAAATTTAAGAATGGAAAGGGATATAATTACTGATGGGCCAAACTCTATTGGGCTCACTTCTGAAAATCCATTGATCCAAATACAACATAATCTGAAGGTATTCATCCAAGCCCAATAGAGTTTAAAATGCCATTCACAGAACCTTTCACTGAAGCCATTCAAGTGCAAAACAACTTGGAGGTAAGTAATTTTGTCATTTTTGATGGGAATAAGGAGGTTGAGCTTTGCATGAAGGGAAAAGAAGAAGGTTGGCGCAGGCGGAAAAAGAAAGCAGACAAGAATTGGTTAGAAAAACAAAATCATGGGGAGATTCTGATAATTGACGAGGCTATCGAAAATCAAAAACAAAGAGAGGAGGAGACGGATTTCTCTCACACTTTGGAAATCATGTACGCAGAGTCAGAACCAGTTCCACTCCAGATTGACAGCAGTTCACAAGAGGAAGATATGGAAGCAAAAGCAACTGAATGGGTTCAAGCGAACATGTTAAAGTTGAGCCAGCTGTTTGGAGTTGATTCTAAGGGGTGTAGGAAGGAAGTACATGCTCTATTGATGAAACTTGATGAGAGGGATAAGGAAAATGGGCTGGGGGAAGGCCAGAAAGTCACAAAGGAGAACAAAATAGTCCCGAAAGGAATCAGGTATTTATTCTTCGATGTGAATTTCAAGGATGGAGAGCCAAGATCCAGTGGGAGAATTCTAACTCTCAAGCAATCATGAGAGTAAAAATTCTGTCTTGGAATGTAAGGGGGTTAAATGGAGAGAGCAAGAGGGGGATAGTGAGGAAATTATTAAAGCAATGGGAGGCTGATGTTCTAGTTCTTGTTGAGACAAAATTAGAGGGATCAGTAGATAACATTTTACAAAGCATTTGGAGTAACAGATGGATGGGGGTGTTAATGAAGGAGGTGCCAGGGAGTAGTGGGGGGATCTTAATACTATGGGATAGGAGAAACTGGAGGGGGGAGTTGTTTCTGAATGGAAACCAAAGTATAACTGGAAAGTTTTCAGGAGTAAATGATGATTTCAGCTGGTATCTCTATACTGCAACAGAATAAATAGGAGAGTGCTATGGCAAGAACTTTTAGAGCTGAAGCATAACATTAACGGGCCTTGGGTAGTGTGTGGTGACTTCAATGTCACTAGATATCCATCAGAGAGAACAAATTGTCCCAGACTTTATTGAAGAAATGGAGATGGTTGATCCTCCATTATGTGGAGGCTCTTTCACGTGGAGAAAGGGAGAAGATAATATTTGTGCATCTAGAATTGACAGATTTCTATATTGTGCAGAGTGGGGAGATAATTTTACACAGATAATTCAAAGCAGTCTCCCCAAAATTGCTTCGGATCATAATCCTATTGTGTTGTCCTGTGGAGATGAAGGTGGAAAAAGTCTTATTTTAAATTTGAAACATGGTGGTTAGAGGTGGAGGGTTTCAAAGAGAAGGTGAAAGATTGGTGGGAGTCATTTAGTGTGACTGGCAGATCAGGTTATATTTTGGCTGAAAAGTTAAAAATGTTGAAAGTAAAGCTTAAGGAGTGGAGCAAAAATAATAAGGGGAACTGGAAACAAAGGAAGGAAGATATTCTCAATCAAATTTCTAATTGAGAAACAACTCAGGAACAGAGGCCCCTCACAGATGATGAACTGCTGCAAAAGACACATCTGGGCATGGAATTTGAAGATGTGGCAAGGAAGGAAGAATTAGCTTGGAAGCAAAGATCAAGAATCCAATGGTTAAAAAACAAGGTGACAAGAACACGCGATTTTTCCACAGAATTGCAACATCTCATAAAAGATTCAACTATATAGACCAATTGGAAGTAGATGGAGGTGTTACTAAGGACCAAGCTGTGATCAAAGAGGCCGTGCATAATTTCTAGAAAAACCTATACAAGGAGGCAGAACAATGGAGACCTGAGTTGAGATTGCAGGAGGCGACAATGATCACTGAAGAAGAAAAAGTATGGCTGCAGAGACCTTTTGAGGAAGAAGAGATAAGGGTATGTTTGAACTTATGTTCAAAAGAGAAAGCCCCGGGTCTTGATGGATATCCGATGGTATTCTTCCAGACTTTTTGGGCCCTGTTGAAGGAAGACATCACCAACACAGTTCAATTTTTTCATTCTAAATAGATTTTTGAGAAGAGCTTTAATGCAACCTTTATTGCTTTAATCCCAAAGAAACCTGGAGCATCATAGTTGAAGGATTTTAGCCAATCAGCCTGGTGGGGGGAGTCTACAAGATCATTGCTAGATTGTTGGTGGAAAGGCTAAAAAAGGTGGTGTCGAAATTAATCAACAAACACCAAATGGCTTTTATAAAGGGGAGGCAAATCATGGATGCAACACTCATTGCTAGTGAATGCATTGACTCAAGAATGAAAGGAGGAGCCCCTGGTCTAATGTGTAAATTGGATATTCAGAAAGCCTATGACCACGTGCATTGGTCTTTCCTTCTGAATACTCTCAGACAAATGGGATTTGGCAGTAAATGGATAAAGTGGATTGAGGTGTGTATAAAAACAGTCAAGTTTTCTGTCCTTGTGAATGGGGAACCCGTGGGTTTTTTCGAATTAGAAAAAGGGCTGAGACAGGGTGATCCTCTTTCCCCTTTCTTATTCATTTTGGCAACGGAAGGCTTTGATAGTATGATGAGGATTGCAACTCAAAATAGATGGATTAGAGGCTTTCAGGTCGGAGATAGAGTGGGGGAGGAAAAAGAAGTGTGTCATCTGCTCTATGCGGATGATACTATAATCTTTTGTGAACCTACAACAGAACAAATTAGCTACATCAGAGTGATTTTAGTTTTGTTTGAAGCAGTTTCAGGGTTGAAAGTAAACTGGGGAAAAAGTAGTCTCTTTCCGGTAAATGAGGTCCCTCAGATCCAGCAACTAGCAAACATACTGGGATGCAAAGTGGAGCATTTGCATACCATATACCTGGGCATGCACTTGGATAGCAAACACAAAACAATGGAGATATAAGATGGTATTTTGGTGAAAACGACGAAGAAACTTGCCAGATGGAAGGCACAATACCTTTCCCTAGGGGGTAGATTGACCCTCATAAACTCCGTTCTGGACTCTTTACCAACCTATGTGATGTCACTGTTGCCAATCCCAACAAAGGTGGTGAAAAAACTGGACAAACTTAGAAGGAACTTCCTATGGAAAAGCAATAAGGAGGGAAAGGGTTATAACTTAGTCAACTTGAAGAATGTTCTTCTTAGCAAAGAAAGAGGGGGTTTAGGGATCAGAAATTTGAGGCTGCAAAATGAAAGTCTTTTGATGAAATGGCTATGGAGATACACTGAGGAAGATGCAGCTCTCTGGAAGGAGGTCATTGTAGCAAAATATGGAGAACTAAATCCTTGGTGTACAAAAATTACCTCCGAACCATATGGGGTCGGGGTATGGAGGACAATTAGGAACCTATGGCCACAAATGGAAGGAAACATGTATATTAAGGTAGGTAATGGAAACAAAACTAAATTTTGGAAAGATGGTTGGATAGACCAAACCTCTCTCACAGAACTTTTTCCAGATTTGTTTCTAATATGTGAGAACCCTGATGCTAGAGTTAGCGATTGTTGGACAGAACAAGGATGGGACATATCTTTGAGAAGACTACTTAATGACTGGGAGGTGGAGAGGGTGACAGCGCTACTGGAAAAACTAGCTGGAATGATTATAACTACAACAACAACAGACAAGATCATGTGGAAACATAGCAAGGATGGAGTCTTCTCAGTCAACAATGCCTACAAAAGAGGACTAATGGGGATGACAGGGCTCCCAAAATATAATTGGAACTACTTTTGGAAGAGTGACATTCCTACAAAAGTAAAGTGTTTCACCTTGTTAGTGATAAAGAGGGCATGTTTAACAGAAGAAGTTCTACAAAAGAAAGGCAGACAACTGTTCCTAGGTGTTTTTTGTGCAACTTGACAGGGGAAACAAATAACCATCTCTTCCTGCATTGTAAGTAAGTTTACTGCTCAAATTTGGAACTTGTTTCTCAACATCACAAGCATGAACTGGAAATGCCAGAACATACAAATTTGTTGAGTTGTTGGATTAGGAGGGGAGGCAGTAAGAGTCAAAAGAGATGGTGGAAGCTAATACCATCATGTGTATGGTGGTCAGTCAGGAAAGAAAGAAATGGAAGATGTTTTGAAGATAGATCCAATTCCATCCACAAAGTTTAAATGGAATTGTATAGTATCTCTACTTTTTTGGTGTAAACAGCTTTGTATAGATGATATAGAACAGATTATAGATTTGATAGAAAATCTGTAATTATTTCTTTTTGGAGGTAGCCAGCATACCCTTAATGCTGAAGAATTCAACCTCACCAGTTTCAAAAAAAAAAAAAAAAACTTGACGCGCTAGTGCATGAGGTACTTTTTCGGCATCTCCACCACAGGTTCTTCTGAGGTGGCCTCTTACCATTTCCAACACTACCCATAGGGATTTTGTGGGATAGCAATTGGTGGAACAGTGTTGAATCGGTGTGACAGTTGATTTCTCTTCCTTCCTTCACCGTTTTGTCCATTTCATTGACTTTTGTGTTACTTGGTGACCTTTTTGCTGAATCTCTCTTCAATCCCACCATGCCTTTTAGATTTGATGTTTTTGGGTAGGCATTAAGCTTGAATTTCTAATTTCCATGTTTTTTGTTCCAAAAACAAATTCAAGCCTTTTCATTACTTCATAATATTCAGCTCAAGCTTCCTCGGTAGAGTTGAAGTGCAAAAGTCAAGGAATCCCCACTCACTCAACTAAAAAGGCTCAAGCAAGTTGGGAGAAGGTTTGTATTCAATTATGTAATATCCTGTGGCAGACTATTGAATCCAAGTTAACGTGTTTGTTTCGTCCCAGACATGTTATTCAGTTTGGGAAAAAGCTTGTACCTTATACATTAATGACAAGTCTCATTTTGTTGATGAGATTCCTCAAATTACTAACTTAATTAAAGAATCGAATATGTCTGCTACTTCGCGGCAGGTATAGCAAGTCATGGAGGAATTTGAGAAGTTGAGAAGGGAGGCCACCTTCCAAGGTGATGCCATCCCTAGAATATTTAAAGAATAAATTAACTAGATAATTTCAAAAAATATATATGCACTAGTCATGGAGGTCCTTCACAGAGGAAGAGTTGGTGTCTCTTAAAAGAGTTCAGGCATAAAGCATATAGGCCTGACCCTGATAGGTTATCCATGACCCTATATCGGAGGGGTTGGGGAATTATAAACCTGACTCAATTGTTCCATCAGTTTGCAAGCATAGAAAGATGTTCAATGCCTCATACATTGCCTGCATCCCCAGAGAAGAGAGAAATAGAGTTTAAGGACTTCAGTCACATAAGCTACGTGGGAAGTTTCTGCTATATTGTTGATGAGTTGCTCACTATGGTGATGGGGAAGTTAACAACAACCACAAAGCTAACATTTACACAGGACGCAGAACATTAGTGCAATAAAGATTGCAAATGGGTTTTTCCTCAATGTCCATGAAAACTAGACATTGAGAAAACATTTGATCATGCCGATGGGGAAGTGTTGGCATTTGCTGATTATAGTAGTGCTGGGTTTTGTTGATTGATAGCATCTTGGTTACTTAATGAATAAAAAGTAATTTACATGATAACACCATCTATATAAGTTACTTTAATGAATCAAAAAATCAACATACCTGCACCATTTCGCTGACAAAGTTAAAACCCCCAGGTCCAATTACAGATCCTGCTAGCAAATATCCTGTGAAAACCTGAAAGATATTAACAGGATAGGACTTACTTGTTTCTGGCAGGTAATACGTAAATTAAAATGTGTAAACGCAGCCAAGTAAATACTATCAACATCTAAATTAGCACAAGTGCAGAAGAAAAGGAAAGGGGCTGTCAAATTAGCAGTAGAAGCATGCAAAGGATGAGTTATCACACCGGTTGTCCAGCACAGGCAAAGGCAATCCCACCGCATGTTGCAGAAACAATGACAACAACGAGATCTGATATCAATCTGCCCATTGATTTACAATAAAATCAGATCACTTAATAATATAGCTCCTCTTAACATAATAGTCTTCCTTTTCACTAAGTTCAAATGACCAGGATGGACAGAGTTATAGCTAACCTTAAGTCTAGCTGCAGCACTGGAAACTTCGACTTGCGATTGGACATGATGAAGACATTATCCTGATGAAGGAACAGGAGGGAAGCTACCAGTTAGTAAATCATGGTCAAGAATCCATAATTATCTCTAACTACTACCAATGCTCCTGTGCGGCCTATTACCAGACCCAATTCTTTCTAGATGCAATAGGTACCTTTCGATCAATCAAGGTAGGTGTATCTTCAGCTCCATTGTCATTCTCCAAGTGGAAAACATCATGCAATTGGAATGACCTAATATAAACCAGTAATACCAACAATTTTCAGTCTTTTAATTTCAAATAACATGGAGACCACTAAAAGTAGCATAGTGTGTGCCAAATATTAGATTAACCTTACTTTTCCTCCTTCGTCTCATTCTTCTTGGGCTTGACCCTTGCAACAGTTTCCAAAACTGCCTGAGAAATGGAGCATTTCAAGACATGTTTAGTAGCACTAAATAATTCCTCCGTTCACTTTTACTTGTCCACTATTCCAAAAATATATTTTCACTTTTACTTGTCACTTTTAACATATCAAGAAAAGACAATTATTTTTTTCCTATTTTACCCACAACATTAATTAGGTATTCCCCAAATCATTTCCCAGGACCTAAGATCAATTAATATGGGTATTATGGTAAAATACACATATTAATCATTGTTTCTTTAAGGGGCGTGCAAAGTCCAAGGTGGACAAGTAAAATTGAATGGAGGCAGTACATTTTGGAATCAGGTCACAGGTCACAGTTATTTCCAAACGTGTTGCACAACCATCTAGAAAGCAATTGATATAGATACAATTTTCTTCCTTATCTCAATTAGTAGGACCCCTAGAGTCCACTCCTTCCCCACACTACGAGTGAAAGGAAAATGTAACGACGACCATTAAAGTAGCCCAAGCAAGACTAACTATATCCATACGAACTATGTCCCCAATTCTATAAATATAATGGAATTGTTCCATTATTCCTCACTAATGATAGTGGAATCAATGGTGCAGAGTCAAAAAGTACGACAATGGGAAGAGACATCCTGAGATTCTTCTCCGACATTTCTTATTCAAATTGCAAGCTACACGGTAAGCAAAAAATAGAGCCTTAATCTAAGGAACAGTGCATCTTTTAAAACAATCTACTAGCTCAATAACTCAATAAAACATCCAATTATGAGAATCTTTTGTTACCATAGCAGCCATGTTCATCTGTATCTAGCTTTCACGAATAAGAACAATAAACTCCAATATCAAAAATCTTATTTCATAAATTGATAAACTACATAATAGCACTTCATTCTTTTTACTCTCCAAAGGCAGTCAATGTTTAATTAGCTATTCTTGTCAATTGCAGATTTACATCTCTCCCCTTGTCATATGTTATTGAAAATAAAAATATCTATATCAAAAGAGCAACAAGCTATATCTTGCCATCAGGACCTACGCTTAAACAGACAGTAAATATCACAATACCATTTAGCTCAGAAAAACAAGTTACTTCATTTTCATCAAAATTGTGCTATGCCTAACTTGAACTACAAGCATCATCGTTGTCATGCATCACAACTTGGTTTATCCGAGTACAGGGATGAAGTTTCAGTCCAAATATGAGCAGAACAGCACAGGACCTCACATCGTAACACCAACCTTTATCTCCTTTGAGTAAGAGAAGCTCAACCAGATGGTAATAAAAGATTCATCAACACATAACTGTAGCTAATTGACCAAGAGAGCAAAACAAAACTTACAGGAAAAGAAAAGCCATCAGAACTAGAATGTACTTTGTCAGAGAAGATGTTCCAAATGGCAGAGCCGAGAACTCATCCTTGGATAATAGTTCCCATTTATAGCTAAACTCTAGTGAATAAATATATAAATAAAAACCTCAACCTCAAACAAGCCACAAAAGCTACAGATCAGAAATCAGACTACAAATACCCTATCCAAGCACTATTTCAAGGAACAGATAACAGAAGAACTATCACAATACCTTCTTCCAACTAAAATTTCAGTAATTTTTTGAAGTTCACAAGTCCTAATCATTTTCACTATTAGTCAATTTCAGAAAACTGGAAGGAACTAGGGACAAACCTCTTGCTCCGCCACGCTATTGTTGAAGCTTCTGTGATCAGTTACTGAAATGAAAAATAAAAAAGTAAGTGTATCAAGAAAGACAAGATAGAGTGTTACTGAAGCCTAAATCACAATCAAAACTTTCTCCATCATTGGTATTAGAGGCAAGTAAGTAGCAAATGAAGAAACAGAAAATCTTGCAGCGTATATGTAACAAGACTATCAGTAGTCCAGAAAGTAATTCTATTAAAATTGTTTCCAAAAAGAGAACCTATAATCAGAGTAGATAGAAATAGCTACTCTAAAAACATGCATAACTCCAGCATTGCATATTTTGATCGATTTAAGAGAAAGGCAAAGTCGAATTTGAACTAACCATCTGCCTTGTCGTCAGTTTCATTGAACTCCTTTTCGAGAGCTTTATCGATCATGGTAGCGAAGGTAGATCTAGACGAGTTGAACTCAGAAGCATTCAGGATATCATTTACATCTTGAGACTTCACATCAGGATCAGGATCAGCATCAGCATCAGAGAGGACGCATTGCGAGGAGAAAGAGAGAATGAGGAGAAGGAAGAGCACTGGCACTCGCATTTGCATTTTGGTTAGAGAGAGAAAACTCTGATGAGGGTTTTAGAGAGAGGAGGAGGGTTGTAACTTGTAAGTAGAGAAAAGGAAAAGGGTGCGGTGAGTGGCAACCGATTGAAGTTAACTAACCGATTGAGAGAGAAAAAGCAGAGCCTCGGCCACCGGGACAAGTTGAGTGAAAGTACAAAAAGGTCCTCCTTCACATACGCTTCTTGTGCTTTCCGTCAGGTGTTTCCACACACCAAATCTCCCTACAGGTCAAACCTAAGTCACGTCTTTAATTATTTTAACCAATTATTCTAACGTGATCCCAAAGCCAACCATTGTAATTGTAAACCAATGAGGCGGGATGGGTTTATGGTTGTACGTATAGGTTGGTTGAAGTTGATTTTTAAAAATTAATGTTGGACGGACGGATGGTTATAGATATATGTGATTTTATGTGGATTTAAATTTAATTTTAATTTTAATTTTAATTTTATATGATATAAAAATGATAGAGCATTATTTATTGAGATAATTTTTTTAAAACTACTAAAATATTCAAGATAGTAAATGAAAATGGTACAATAAAAACTAATTCAATTTTTTACATGTTTCCCAATTGATCTCTAAAAAATAAAATTTTAAGTCATTAACCGATAAATTAATACGACTTAATGAAAAAATGAATTTATTTTTATTAATTTTACTTTTAGTATCGAACTTAAAAAAATATTTTAAAAATTATATGAGCGAATTCATGCGGATCGGATCTATGTGGGGCAAGGTGGGGCCTACTCCACAACTTTCACCTCATCATTTCCTCTTAGCGAGAGTAGTAATTGTGATCTTCAAGCTAGGTTGTTACTTTCATTTTGTATGTTTCTTTGGAGTATATCTCTTTTATAATCGACTTGACAATCTTCTTCACTAGTTGTTGCTTATCGAAAAATATGCATGTTTCTTTTCTTCCATATATAGGTGGTAAATAGTAATTGCAAGAGACAACCTATACACATCATCTTTAGTATGTTTTGTCTTTGTATATGTGATAGCTCATGCAGTAGCCTACGATAGTTCGAAGTCTCAACTTATAGCACACCTTGTTGACTCCAAGTCATACAAGATTTTATGTCAAACTTGTGCAGATATTAAGCAAGAGAAGAACAGATGGGAAGGGATTCATCAACTTCATTACATAATAGGAAAGAGGGTTCAACCTGCATCCCCATCTTAGCGATTTGTATCTAGCATATAATTTTGATAGAGCAATCAATTTAAGTATAACAATTCACTTTGCTAATCTCAGGTTGTTGCAAACCAATCTCCTCCATTTCATTTTTTGAACCACCCTTGAGCTTGAGATAGAACATTTAGATAGAGAATTGCTTACAATTACATAGTTCAGTCATACTAACTCCAGTTAATATTTAATTGTCATTAGGATTCTTTGCACTATCTAGAATGCTTGTTTTAGTATGTCCAGCTTTTTGTTTTTTTCCATTATAATAATGGATCAAGTAGGTCTCTGGTCTTTCTAACAAATGTTTCATAATAACTTTACAATTATAGCCTTATCTCAAGTCTTAATATCCAGTATGTTGAGGCATCCTGCATACTCAGATTGACAAATTTTATCCCATACTGAAAGATATTTCTTAGTTAGATCAGATACACCAGTCCACAAGAAACTCTTACATGTTGCTTTGATGATTTTCACCACTTTTTTTTTATAACACAAAAATTTGTATAGAGAACAACATGAATTTGATTAATTGGGTTCTCCAATCATAAGATAAGAATTTTGAGATTTATGATTTTATCTATGCTAGCATCTTCTTAATTAGGGGTTGGCATTGAATAATGGATGCCCTCTTTGTGCTCAATGGTACTCCCAAGTATCTTATGGGGAGATCATTGTTGACAAAAACTTAGCAACTCTAAAATCTCGTATTGCAGCTCATCATATACACCTCCATGATACACAAAACTTTTAGCCTGAATGCAATCAGACCAGAGGCTTCGGAGAAACTTGGAAACTAATCATGCAAGTACTTAACTGAAATTACATCACCTTTATAGAACAATAGTAAAACGTGTGCAAATCTAAATTAAATTAATTTCAGTTTTGCACACTTTGGGTGAAAATTAAATTTGGAGTAACACCAAACTTTCTCAACATTCAGTCAAGGTATTCCATTGCCAAGATAAACAAGAATGGGGACAAAGGTCCCCTTTCGTAGTCGTTTTGAGGGCTTGCCATTGATAATATATAACAGAGTATGATATTTGTTGACATCAAATTTTGGTTTGATATTTTTTAAATTAAATATTTTAAAATATGTTATTCATTAAATAGTTCGAAATACATATTTTGCGATTTTAATGTAATTTATTGATAATTATCTTTATTTCTCAAAATATTCGGATTTTCATCGATTAATTTTATTTACATTATTTTGATCATAGTTGGTTAAATATGTTCAAAATACTTTTTCAGTTTAATTAAATCACCATTTTTTTGTCAAATTCCATTGGTTACATTTGCTAATATTCATTTTGATATCTTTTAGCACAGTCCATAAATATATTTAAACACAGATAAGATTTGCATACATAGAAATTTTATTAAACCTGTGCTTTTGACCTATGAATTTAGTGAAATGATATTGTACAGAGATGTTTTTTAAATTTTTTTATTTAAGTTTTTATTTGGTGCCCAAGCATGGGGTGATGAATTTTTTTTCTTTTCAGAATTTCATATTTTTCTTTGGTCTCACCACCACCAAAACTCATAGATGCAAGACAAACCACCCATCCTTTTCTTTCTTCTCCGGAATTTTGACCTCCACCATTTTCCTAATCTACGGTGACAACCAGAACATAACAACACTCAAACTAACCATTTCTCTTTTCCAGACCAGCCAGCTACCACCCCAAAACCCCTCTCCCTTTTTTCGGCAACAAATCAACAATTCACTGCACCAAACCGCTCAGCACACCTCTTCACCCTCATCTCTGGCAAACTTATGATGTCGGGGACATGAGATAAAGCCTTAGCATATCACAACACCCAAAACCTCAGACCATCGTGAGCTCTAAACTCCAATAACCAGCGACAACAACTTCATTTTTGGCGAGATCCAAGAAGAAACCACCAATGACAACTTGCATCTTCAGATCCGGCTGGAAAATGCTTTCCACTAGTGACCCTTCTCCATTTTGTATTTATATATATTTGTATACCTTTCGCACTTTTTTGGGTTATTATTTGATACTTTTGTTATTATTGTTTGAATTATTAGACATTTTGTTCCTTATTTTTTTTTTTTTTACAAAATATCTTGGGATGTTCTATTGTTTCTCTTACTTGGGCGTGCGTTAGTTTCATCGTGCATCTTCATACAGTGTTATTTTATTTTGATTAACTTTATGGTCATTTAGTTTACTGCCACTGCTGTTCTATTTTTTTTTTTAAAAAAAACTCTCATTGTAAATATTTTCATTTATGTTAGACTTATTTTGGTTGTTTTTCAGTGTAAAGTTGCTTTGTTATTTATATTTTTACTATTTTAGGTGTTGTATTTTGTTGATTTGTTGTGGTATCATTCACTATTAAATGTTACTTGTTATATTCTAATTGTTTTGTGTGTTTAACTGATCCAAGTACTACCCCATATCCATTATTATTCATTGTTTTAGAATGACATTTTGTTATGTTTATTTCTTTATTATATTAACAAATATATATACATATATATAAAAATTTGCCAATGAAAAAATCTCTCCGTCGATTTTTGATGTTTCCCCTATTATAAAAGACAAAAATTTAGTTTAAGTTCATTTAAATTGTTTGTTAAAATTGGTCGATGAAGAAATTATCGTCCATTTTCAAGGCCTCCCATGTTCATAAAATAATTTTTTATTTTTAAGTTATATTTGATTCATTTATTTTTATTCATATTTATTTATTTATTACTAACATTTTTACTAAGTGTCTTTACAGGTACGCATAATTGCTTTCCATTGAAGCTATTCAAATGAAGTTCCAATAATATTTTTGATTCATTATTTTATATATATTGAAATTAGGCAAACACTATGTCATTTCTTATATTATTATTTTACTTTACGATTTGTGTATATTACATGTTTATTATACTTGTACAATATTATTTCAATTACCTCATAAATTTTAAAAAATAAATTCAATCAAGACTCATAGTTATGGATTTTGAAGGATGTCTAATACCTTTTTTTCTAAATCACTTGAACCTTTACCAAGAATCTATTCATTTTGTAGACATTTTTTGTTAATTAATTAATTAATTTCTTACTTTTTCCTAAAATTAGGTGGCGGTTCCCTTTTTAAAATATTATTTTTCCATTTTAGAACTATTCTATTCTTTAAATTTTGAATTAATTAATTTTTTGGTCACTACGACATTGTGCTTTAAGGAATGTCAATGGAATGACGACTATGATGGGACTATAGAGGTTCTAACCATTATGAATTTATTTTTTCAAATTGAGGAGACTTTTCTTTTATTGTGTTATACACTAATTCTTATATATTTTGTTGATTATTTGTAAGTTGTACTTATTATGTGCTCATTATTTGTTTAATTATAAATACATTGTCATTCTATCATGACATGATTTCCATCAAATTACAAATAAAATGTATTAGGAAAAGAATTGTAAGAAAAAAATTCTATTTTGGAGCAGTAAACGGGTAGTTGGTTCTTGGTCGTCTAATTTCGTTTATTGTCTTCACCGCACAGTTTGTCCAACTCGGGTCATTGGTCCACTTCAAATAATGCCTACTCTTAGGGCCCATTTGGCCATGCGATATGAAATCATGGGATAAAGTTGAAGTTTGTGTGGACATGCAATATGAAATTTTGTGTTGTATATTTTCTCATAAACATAAGAATCTCATAAGTTGTAAAACTATTTTAATAACTCTAATTTTTTTATTCAATATTATCAAATAAATTTTTTTTTATAAAATCACATAATAAAGTAGTAATAAGCTATATGTTCTCCACTTAAGTAATTATTTCATCTAACTTTAATTGATCAAACTTTAATTCAATAGAAAAAATTGAACATAAATTGTAGTGTACTACTCTTTAATTAATCCTCCCACATAGAACGGGCAATCTTCTCACGTTGAACTTGCATTTCTCTATCATATGACCAAGAAGACAAATCAATATTTTTACTTTAAGCCATTTGTTGGTCAATATCATTCACAACTATATTTTCATACTCATAGACCATAGATATTGCATCACCCCTTTGGTATTATTGCAAATAATTATGTAATACTGTACAAATTATGATAATTTTCACTTGTGTGTCAATATCATATGGTTCATGCCTTGTTTCACTTGTGGCAATTGCACATTTTCAGTGCATTTAATTTCGTGCTAAAATCAAATATATTGGAAGTAGAAATTATCAAACATACATCACCAATTTTGTCATTTTTCATATTAAATTGCTTTAAACATTTTCATATGTAGCCAAAAGAGAAGTTTTTTTATCATGAAAAACCAAAAAAGTGTTACTCCTTCCGTTTATGTTTATATTCACCAAATCAATTCTTACTTTATCATTTATATTCACCAAATTGAATGCAATAATAAATTTTATGTTGGTGAGAATCATAAATTTTAAAAAGTAATGATGTGATTATTAATTTCATTTACATATGAAATGAATATTTAGTAAATATAATGTGGGATTATTTTAACAAAATATAAACTTGTGGTCCAACTTTTATATTTAAAAAATTTCATATCATGATATGATATTCCCATATCATCATTTTTGGAGAATATGGTATTCCATCTCATGATTATGAGATGGAATATTCAGCGTGAAATCACACATCCAAACACTTATTACATCTCACAATTCCACATCGTGATATGGTATCGCATGACCAAACGCCTACTTAGTCACCTATCAATAGAGAATTTTGTCACGACCCAAGGTACCCCTAGGCGTAACATGGCTTATAGAACCCCGAAAGTCCCCGTACAAGCCACTTAACATTCATAACATAAGAAATAGAATTGAAAAACTTAAAAGACAGATACACAAAAGTTTATAAAGTTAAGCGTGAGTCTAAACACTTGTCTCATTAGCCATCTTGTACATAAGAATGAAATTGGGTCTAGCCCATACATCATATCAAAAACTGAAAAATTAGAAAGAAAACTAAAAACAATGAAAATCCATCCTCAAGCATGAGGACTCACCAAAACTCGAAATCTCTCAAATCAACCTCCAGCCACGAAACTGAGAACCCTGACTGTCGCACCCTACATTTGGAAAATGTAAGAAAGTGTATGTTTTAGTACAACATATGTACCAAGCATGATGGTCATACATAGAAACATTTAAATCATGCTAAAATAGGACATTTCATAACATGCAATAACCAAGCTAAAACATGATATAAAAGGATGCAAAGACATACGTCATAAAACATGGTCAATGCAAGCTATCATCTTTAAAACCTTTGAAAACATATGAGATACTTTTTGAAGTTGTCATGATCGGGGAACACCCCCTAGACGTGACGCGGAGTATTCGACCTCTCAGAGGTCTTATACAAGCCCTTAGACATCTTTCATCGCACCTTAGAGACAAAGAAGGTAGGAGGATTCATCCTCACAAAGTCTCTCAACCTAGAGGTCATGATACTCTCAAGAGCATTCATCCTAGGCCCTACCTCTCTATTTGTTTGAGCCATTATGGCTCGGGCTAAGGTAACAAAATCTCATATAACCTCCCCGCATTAGTCATGTATGGGGGAACCACCGGAACCTCATTCCCTTGATCAACTATATGGACTTGTTCACCTTGAGGAACTTGAACACCTTGGGGAGCTTTTCCACCTTGGGGAACTTGTCCACCTTGGGGAGGAACTCCCTCATTCACCACTTCCTCATCCACTCTCCTTGCGAGATTTCTTCTTGTATTCATATCCTATAAACACAAGAGAAGAGATTAGGAAAATACACTTATAACCTCAACTCTATGCCACAACACAAGAGTAATGAAGAAAGTGAAACTTCTATCGTCTTTTAGCCTCTCGCTCATAGATGTGTCGCGACCTACCACCGATAAACAGACTCTACTAGACGTGACATTTAGGAGACTTTGAATCTTAAAGACTACTTCATAACCTTATGCTCTAATACCAAGTTTGTCACAACCGGAGAGCACCCCCTAGACGTGATGCAGCGTATTCAACCTCTCGGAGGTCTTATACAAGCCTTTAGACATCTTTCATCGCATATATATAGTAGTGCGAAATTAAAACTTTTCATCACAATAGTCAAACTCTTTTATAGAAATATAAGAAAGAACTAACTCTCGTCATAGCCTTCTTAGACACATATAATTTTATAGGGTCACAACCCTTACATCAATTTAAAAAGAAACTATAGTCTATTACAAAGTCTTTTAGTAAAGAAAACTAAAACATAAGCCATGTCCTCGAACATATGAGGACATACCAATCTTGAAAGAATGCTATTTCCCAGGATTCAACTTCTAAGAGAATCCTCACTTTCCACCTACACTTGTAGACATAGGGAAACATATGGACTTAGCACATCAAATGCATTAAGTATGGTGAACATGCAAGAAAACCATGAAAAAATGAACATTTACTTTAAAACATACTTTTCATGCTATTTTGATAGAAACCTCATATAACAAGTCTAAGAACCATCTTCAAGTCAATATTCATATATAAGACGTATTCAAGCAATCCACAAGATACAACCATAATCACTTAGAATCCATATAAACATTTAGATCTCCAACCAAAGGTTATCCTAAGACCCACCTAAGTAAGATATAAAGCGGACGCCCATACAACCCCTTCACACACACCTGAGTGATCCTCAAGACTGCCAAAGTAAGAATATTCCTTTTAATCGTTTAGACTCTCCACCTAAGATTACTCTAAGACTCACCTAAGTAAGAAATGAAGAGACCGCCCATACACCCTCTTCAAGCCCACCTAAGTCATCCTCAAAATTACCCTAGATAAGAACCTTTCTATTCAAAATGCTTTAACTAAGTCAACATTATTCATTGAAACCATTTAATAGACAAATGAACAATTAGAGGACTTCATATAATGGTCTTGGAAGATCTAGGTAACTCATTCTAGCATCTTTAAAGCCTACTCGTGCCATGTGTAGATAGTGTCCTATTCCACTACCCACACATTGTAGAACCTATCCAATACTAGAATGTACATCCCATATGATGAGATTAGGCATTAACCGACATAGACTATACTAGATTGGTATGGAATCCGGTGTCATAAGGACCCCACACCGTGGAAGATTTTCTACTTGCCAAAGGTAGAATTAGGACTCATCCCATGTTAGCACATGGTTAAGGGATATCAAGGGCTTCTTTGTACTCTAGTCTCATTCTCAAGTAGAGCTAATACCACAAGCATATCCTCTCGGTGCTTTGCCTTTATTCTCATAAAGTAATTCATTTCCTAGGTGTATTAGAGAAGGTACCCTTTCTAAGTCCTACCAATTCATAATACTCTTTCCAAGGATAGCTCATTCTTAACCTTTTTTTTCATATTCAATGTTCCATACAAGTCTTTCATATAAGGGCACCTACTATAGGTCTACCGATCCTAGACTTCATTCTTTCATTCATTTATACACGTACATGACTAGGGTGCCTAAACCTACCAAGCCAAGAGATCACATTCACATAACTTTCATGTATCAAGAAGAGGGACTTAAGTCTACCAATCAAGACACAACATCATTATACCATCATTTAGAGGGATCATACTCTCACCTCGCACATGCACATCACAATATCATCATTCACATTGCTCATCTATACAAGCTATAACATGATGATTTTATAATTCACATAATAATGCCTACAAGGCCATGTTCATAACATATATGACAATTATAAGCCACCACCATAAGTGGAACATACCAATCAACAACAATTTAATATCAATTCTATAGTATAGAAAGGAATTAGTTCAACTCACCACCTTCCAATAGCCATCATCACCATTCCTTATCTTTTCCAATCAATTCACACAATAAGAGATTCTCACCAATGGTAATATACACAAGACTAAGCTAACAATCCATCCATATCAATGATCCAACAATAATCAATATAGATATCAACATTATAAGGCAAGCTATGAACAATTCTAACATGGATCAATACATAATTCAATAGCCCAATACAATTTACACATGAATTCAATAAGATTAAGACACAATTAATTCACTCACTTTAGAGCCAAAATTAGGAATTCAAGGAATACATTTGATCTTAAAACCACCAATTAACATTACTTACTTCATAAAACATTGATTTAAACCTTTTCATGCAAGAACCCATGCTTAAAATTCATAATAGGATTTCAATATTTTGAAAGATCATTGAAAAGTCTTTGGAATTGGCTCCTTGAATGGAACAAGAATCAATGATGAAATCACCATACCTTAATTGAAGAAAGCCAATGAAATTGATGGAGAAATCAGTGAAGAACTTCAATCCTAGCTTGCACCTTAAGTTCTAGCTTCAATGGAGTCTAGAGAGAACTTATTTCGATCTTGGGGTTTTGATTTGGAAAAATGAGGTCTAATTTAGGTCTTAGGTATATAAACTAACTAAAATACCTAAAAACACCTAAAATAACCGTCTCAAACATGGGGTGAATTTCCCAAATCACCCTCACCTTGGCCGAGACCTGCAGGAAAATATGCAGGCCCAAACGACGATTGCCAAACTACTGGACGTCGTTTGATCGACGGGGCATCCTGTTGGGGCGTCGTTTTTGTCAGAGACTCCAATTTTGGAGGCTAAGCTCCCACAACTAACTGTGGATCCACTCCCCCAATCTACGGGGCGTTTATTGAACCAATGAACGTGGTTCGATGGTCGTGGTTTGGGGCTGCTTTTAACAGCTTCTTGCCAAGGTTTGGGTCCTTCTCAAGGACCCTTAGGGTGGTACTTTGGGAGTCTTAACCAGATGTTTCAACCCTAAGCAGTTTGATCTAGGTGTAGAGTCCTCTACTATCAATTTAGACACCAAACAACACAAAAAACATGCAAAGGCACAATAGCGCACACAAGGACTAGTTTCCAAACGTCTTGGTCTTTCTTTGACGTTTGACTTCAAAACTCTTCAAAATGTATTCTAATGCCAATATTCATTATTTTAACACCTTATTAACTGACGCACATGATAGGCTATAGTTTAACCTAGTTCATTTTGAGGGTTGTGACATTCTCCCCCACTTAGACAAACATTCGTCCTCGAATGACACCAAAACACTTTCAACATTTTCAAGAGATAAAGACTCAAGACTAGCAGATCATAGCCATACAACATCATACACAATACACATAGGTAGAAGGAAAATCAACTCTACATAATCAAGAGACTCAAAAACACAACAAGAAAGTAGGAACATCCTCTACAACTTATCATGCAGTAAGACTCTACATTTTTCATTTCACATAGGAGGAAATTCCTTCTCCACATATCATCATGCTCATTACATTATTTCTAAGCACATTATGCCTATTTCTCATAAAACACAATTATGCAACATTTTAAGAGATCCACTGTTAAGCATACTTACAAATTAACTTATGCAACATTTAGGCAATTCATTAGAGACGCACACATCAAAATGAGAGACAACATCATTTAAGCTCAAATTACCATATAAACATAATCTCATGACAATATGCACAATATAAGGAGATCAATGAAATTCATTTTCACTTAGACTCCTAAACACATGCAACATGCTACCAAAAGTGCTAACTCTCAAGCTTGAATAGAATAGAATAGAAGAGACAAGATTCATCAACCCAAATATTCACCATACTCCCCCACTTAGAAGGAACCCATCAACTATTATCAAGAATAACACAAAGGAAACTATAACTTACCGGTACCTTCATCTGGATTTGCTTTAGCTTTGAGGTGATAGAAATGACCATGATTTGGAGGATTAGGAACCGTACCTTCACTAAGAGATTTCCTGGCCTCTCTCCCTCTAGACGCATAAATAGGAAAATCTCTCACTTTGTGATCATCCTTTCACAACCAAAACACCCATTAGTTCCAGCTAGACACTTACCAAAATGTTTCTTTCCACAATTTGAGCAAGTAGGTTTATCAATTTGAGAACCACCACCTCTCTCATACTTAGCTGTAGGAGCACTAGGAACATCTTGATTTGGATCCCTCTTCTTAAACCTAGGTTGACCCTGCTCATCGGTTCTTCCTCTCTTAGCATCTCTATCTATCCTCCCAAGCTTAAAATCCTCAATTGATTGAGCATACACCGTAAACCTAGATAAGGCCGTGTCACCATGGATCATTGCCGTACGACACTCTTTTTTCACAATATCGGAAACAACGGTCAAGAACCTACTCATCTTAACTCTAGGGTTAGACACCATGGATGGAACATACTTATACAATAGGGTAAATTTCAATAAATACTCCTCCACACTCATGTTACCTTGTCTAAGGTCTATAAACTCCTCAACCTTAAACTGCCTATTCACGGGAAAAGTATCTCTCTAAGAATGCTTTCTTAAACTCTTCATATTCTACAGGACTCGATTCAATCGGCCTATTTTCTTTCCATTGTGTGAACCACACTTGAGCAGCCTATTTAAATTGGTATGAATCCAACTCCGCCTTCTCCCTAGAAGTCCTCCCCATACTATGCACTATCTTATACACCTCATCCAAAAAGGCTTGGGGATCCTCTCCCACCTTAGAGTCAAGGAAGGTAGGCAGATTCACCCTCACAAAGTTTCTCAACCTAGAGGTCATGGTACTCTTAATATAATTCATCCTAGGACCCACATATCTATTTTCTTGAGCCATCATGGCTCAGGATAAGGTAACAAGAGCTCCTTTAACCTCCCCATTAGTCATGTCTGGGGGTGTAACACCTCTAAAATGACTTAGGTGAAATTAGAGTCTAACACGTGTGTCATAAGGTTATAAAGTCCTAAAATAGTTTATAATGATGCTTATAGGCAGTGTCTAAAGTTTGGTGAAGTTTGAAGGTCAAACGTCCAAGATTGTCCATGACGTTCGAAAGGTTTGCCTTGAAACGTGCTTGTGTGCCTTAGTGTGTTTCGTCAAGTTTTACGCGTTCGTTTTGGCTGAAACTGATGAGAAGCGTTCTTAACATGTGTAAAAGTATATTTGAGTTGGAAACATCCGGGCAAAACATCCCAAGGACCAACCAAAGGGTCCTTGAGGAGGACCCAACTTGTAGCCAAAAGTTGTCAAAACCAGCCTAACCTACGGAAGGCAATCGATGCCCTGTAGGTCAGTCGAATCCCCGTAGGTGGATGGAGTAGGTTGACAACTAGGATAGTGAGCTTAATCTCCCATTTGGACAGCATATGAACCAAACCACGTACCATCAGGATGGTCCGTTGGTGGGTCGATGAGGCATCGATGGGTGGCCGTCGATGAGACCTGCAATTTTCCTACAGGGTCTCAGCCAACCCAAGGGCATAATGTGGTTTTTACCTATCCTTCCTAATATTAGTTGGATGGTTTCTTAAGGGTGTTTAGGAATTTTAAGTAGCTTTATAAGTCTAGAACCCCTATTCAAGTCATTATTCAAAATCAAAACCCCAAACCCTAAAGAAGAATTCTCCAGAACACCATTGAAGCTTGAAGGGAGATTGGAACTTGGAGGGTGATTTCTCCATAAAATCTTCTCAAATTTTATGGTCTAGCATCTATTAAGGTATGAATTACTTGAATCTCTTTTCTTCAAGGAGCCAATCTTCAAAGTGGTTTTCCAAGACTCTCAAAAGATGAACTTCTAAATTGAAATCTAGCCATGGGTTCTTGCATAAAACATTTTGAATCAACGTATTATGAGTGAATTGATGTTAATCTGATGATTTTAGCTAAAACTCTATGAACCCATGCAAATCATGAAACCCTAGTTTTGACTATTTTATGAGTGATTTGATCATGTCTCCATACTATTGAATTCTTGTGTAGTTTGATTATGGCTATTGAATTATGAAAAAATCATGCTAGAATAGTAAGTAGGCTGTCCTACTTTGATAAATTGTTATTGTATTGTCTACTATTCATTGTATATTATGATTATTTGATTGAATTGACGACTATGGCTATTGGTTAGAGCCTTTGTATATTGAGTTGGTTGAATGGGCTATGGATTGGAGTTGTGAGATTAGATTGGTGATATGTTGACCTAACTTTCTCTATATTGCGTACTATAGGCCTTAGATGATGATGATGGTTGGTATGATCCACTTATGGTGGCGGTGCTTATGTGTTGTACTTGTGAAACAATGTGGCCTCGTCGGCATTACTTTAAGAATTATGGTCTTATCATATTATAAATTGAATATATGAGTATTGTAAAGGTCTTGATGACTTATGTGTATATGTGAAGTCAAAGCATAAGTTCTTCTAGTTGATGATATGTGTGTGTAGTAGGGTATAGTGAAGTTGTTATGTGTATTAGTTGATGTTAAAGTATGATGCTTCTTGATGTATTATATGAGACTTGTGATGACTTAGATTGATGATACTATAGTGGTGAATAGGGTGACCTATAGTTGACATTGGTTGTTCCTATGTGCTTCTTGAATGATATGCTATATGTGATATGATGAAGTGTGTGTGTGTCTTGTTTGGTAGACTTGTGTCTATTACTTGATACATGTAAAATGTGAATAAGGATTCTTGACTCAGTATGCTAAAGCTTCTTAGTCTTGTATGTGTGACTGAAATGTGACCTTGAACATAGTTAAGAAGGTCCTTTATGTGGAACCTTCAACCTAGATAAAAGGTTATGATATCCTTGAAGTAGAAAGCCGTAATGGGATCCTTCTTGTATGAATGGTGGACTTAGGGTTGGTTGGATGGAACGGCATGAAATCATCCTAAGGAAAGTCATTGAGCTATTTTCTTAACAATTGCAAGGCAACCCTAGGGGACCTCCTTGGTAAGGTGTAGTATGATTTGGTTATGAACAAGATATGGTACCTCTTCATATGCTCCTTCATTGAATTACTCTATGAAAACAAAGTCTAGCACCGAGTGAGTATTCTTAGGGAGTAGCTCTAGTTGTATGATGAGGCTAGAGTACAAAGAAACTTTCGATATTCCTTAACCATGTGCCTACATGGGTTGTATCCTAGTTCGACCATTGGCAAGTAGAACACCCTTTATCGGAGTAGGGTTGAATCTGTATTCCATGCTCAGCTACCATGGTCTATATCGGTTATTGCCTATTCTTATCATATGGGATACATGCTAGTGTTGGATAAGTACTATGAAGTTTAGGTAGTGGAATGTGACACTATCTAGACATTGTACAATTAGGCTTTGAAGATGTTAGTGTGTGAGTACCCTTGGTCTTCTCCAAGACCATTATGTGAATGTCCTTGATTATTGAATGCCTCTTAAATGGACTAATGAAGATAATGACTTAAGTTAAAAAACATGTTAATGAATAAGTACTTTTCTAGAGTAGCTTTAAAGGATTGACTAGTTAAGGTGTGGATGGGGCATATGAATGGTCTCTTCATGTCTTACTTAGTGGAGTCTTAAGAGTAACTCTAGATAAAAAAGTTGATTAATGAAATGAGAATAATCTTATCTTAGGTAGTCTAAAGTATCTCTTTGGTGTGTGTGAAGGGATTGTATGGGCGGTCGCTTCATAATTCACTCAAGTAAGCCTTAGAATCATCTTTGGTAGGAGGGTCTCATGTTTATGTGTTTTGATGTGTTATTGATGCTATCTTGTGATATGTGGCTTATATGTGAAGTTGGCATGACATGTGGTTCTTCTATATTATGGTATGATGTTTTACTCAAAAAGAGCATATTTTATACAAATGTCCCTTTTATGATGATTTTATGTAGTACATGCATTGTACTAATTTCAAACATTTTGTCTATATCTAAAGTTGTAGGTGGAAGTGAGAGGCGTCTTGAAGCAAAGCTTGGAAATTAGGACTCTTTCAAGCAAAGTTTGGGTATGTCCTACTTGATTCGAGGACATTACTGTCTTTAGATTTCTTTTATTAAAAGCATTGTAATAGACTAAGTTTCTATATTTCAATCGTATGGGCCGTGTCCCAAGTATTCTTGATTCTAAGATTGGCGTATGTTGAGACATGGCCTTATTTCTTATGTTTTCTATTAAAGATGTTTGAGATATTATTCTTGTGAAATTTTTTAGTTCCGCACTACTTTTTATACATGTATGCAATGAATGATGTCTAAGGGCTTGTACAAGACCCCCGAGAGGTCAAGTACGCCGTGTATTGACTCTAGAGTGCTCTAACTTCTGGGGTGTACTTCGGGTTGTTACAAACTTGGTATCAGAGCATAAGGTTATGAAGTAGTCTTAGGAATCAAAAAGTCTCAATAAGACACGTCAAGTGGAGTCTTGTTAATCGGTGTGAGTTGCGACACATCCATGAGTGAGAGGCTTTATGACGATAGAGTTTTCCTTCTTTTCTACTCTTGTGTCGCGCCGTAGTGTAAAAAGTTATGAGTGTCCTTCTTAATGTTTTCCTTGTGTTTATAGGAGATGACTTCTAGAAGGATGTCCGCAAGAAGATGGGAATAGTAAGAAGTGCATGAGGGGGTTCCTCAAGGTGAGCAAGTCCTTATAGTGGGTCAAGGAGATGAGGTTCTAGTGGTTCCCTCGGACTTGACTAATGGGGATATTAGAGAGGCTCTCGTTCCACTAGCCCGAGTTATAACAAATCATGTGTGTAGAGGTGTTGAGCCTAGGGTGAATGCTTTAGAGAATACCATGACCTCTAGATTGGGGGACTTTTTAAGGATGAACCCTCCTATCTTTTTTGGATCTAAAGTGGGAGAGGATCCCCATGAGTTTCTTGATGGTGTGTACAAGGTGTTAAGTGCCATGGGGGTGACTTCTAGGGTGAAGGCGGAGTTAGATTCGTACCAATTGAGGGAGGTTGCTCAAGTATGATACACTCAATGGAAAGATAATAGGTCGGTTGAGTCGGGTCCCATAGAATGAGAAGAGTTTAATGAGGCCTTCTTAGGAAAGTACTTTTCCCGTGAGAGGAGGGAGCGAAGGTTGAAGAGTTCATTGACCTTAGGCAAGGTAATGTGAATGTTGAAGAATCCAAACTTAGGTGAAGCACAAGGATTTTGAATAGGGGTAAGTACAATGAGCAAAACCAACCTAGGTTTAAGAAGAGGGCTCCAATTCAAGATGGACCTAGTGCTCCTAAGGGAAAGCTTGAGAGAGGTGGTGGTTCTCGAATTGTTAAGACTACTTGTGTTACTTGTAGGAATAAGCACCATGGGAAGTGTTTAGCCGATACCGAGTGTTGCTTTGGTTGTGGTAAGGATGGTCATAAGGTGAGGGATGTCCTACTATTGGGCCTAGAGGAAGGAAGGCCAAACAAGTTCCTCCTTGTGCTCCGGATGAGGATGTTGGTAAGTTATAGTTTTTTTCTCTTGCGTTGTGATGAGTTCCTTCTAAGTGGGGGAGTATGGTGAGTCATAGATTTGTGATTTGTTGTCTCTTCTCTTCTCTTCTATTCAAGCTTGAGAGATAGAAAATCATAAGTAGCATGATGCATGTTGCATTGTGTTTAGGATTTTTGTTGAAATTGAGTTTCATTGATTCCTTGCATTGTGCACCTCATGAAGTTATGATTATTTTGTAAAAGAGTTTATATGGTTTTGTCTCTCATATTGTCATGCTTTCATCATAAATTGCTTAAGAGTTGCATTTTTGGAAATTTGAGCATATTTCACTCTAACGCCTGGTAGTTGACTGTGAAGTTTTTGGAAATTTGACTAAGTTGTTCTTTTGTTGAAAATGGTTGTAATGTGTATAGAATTGATGTGTATTATCATGGTAATGGGTGGATAAGGAGTTTTATCCTATTTGAAATGAAGATAGTGAGTCTTATTACGTAATGAGTCGTAGATTAGTTTTTATCTTCTTGTTGTGCTTTGAGTCTCTTGACTACGTGAAATTGGTATTCCTCATATATATGAGTTTTGTATTGTATGGTATGGTTATGTGCTTCTAGTCTTGAGTTAATTATCTCTTGATAGTGTTAAAATGAATCAAGTGTCATTCGAGGATGAATGTTGTCCAAGTGGGGGAGAATGTAATACCTTTAAAATGACTTAGGTGAAACTAGTGCCTAACACGTGTGTCATGAGGTTCTAAAGTCCTAATGGTTTATAATGATGTTTATATGTAGTGTCTAAAGTTTAGTGAAATTTGGAGGTCAAACGTCCAAGAACGTCCATGACGTTCGAAAGGTTTGCCTTGAAACGTGCTTGTGTGCCTTAGTGTGTTTCGTAAAGTTTTGCGCGTTCATTTTGATTGAAATTGATGTGAGGGGTTCCTAACATGTGTACGAGTATATTCAAGTTGTAAACTTCTGGGAAAAACTCCCCAAGGACCAACTAAAGGGTCCTTGAGGAGGACCCAACTTGTAGCCAAAAGCTATCAAAACCAACCTCACCTACGAAAGGCAATCAACACCCTGTAGGTCAGTCGACGCCCCGTTGGTGGAGAGCGTAGGTTGAAACTTAGGTTAGGTAGCTTAATCTTCCATTTGTCCAGCCTCTGATCCAAACCACGGACCTGCAGGATAGTCCGTTGGTGGGTCGATGAGGCGTCGATGGGTGGCCATCGATGAGACCTGCAATTTTCCTGCAGGGTCTCGACCCACCCAAGAGCATTATGAGGTTTTAACCTAGCCTTACTAAAACTAGTTGGATGGTTTATTAAGGGTGTTTTAGGTATTTTAAGTAGCTTTAAAGTCTAGAACCCCTATTCAAGTCATTTTTCAAAATCAAAACCCCAAACCCTAAAGAAGAATTCTCAATAACACCATTGAAGATTGAAGGGAGCTTGGAGCTTGGAGGGTGATTTCTCCATCAAATATTCTCAAATTTAGTGGTCTAGCATCAATGAAGGTATGACTTTCATTCTCTTTTTATCAAGGATCCAATCTTCAAAGTGGTTTTCCAAGACTTACTCAAAAGATGAACTTCAAAATTGAAATCTAACCATGGGTTCTTGCATAAAACATTTTGAATCAATGTATTATGATTGAATTGAAGCTAATCTAACGATTTTAGACTAAAAACTCTATGAACCCATCCAAATCATGAAACCCTAGTTTTGACAATTTTATGGGTGATTTGATCATGTCTCCATACTATTGAATTCTTGTGTAGTTTGATTAGGGCTATTGAATTATGAAATAATCATGCTAGAATAGTAAGTAGGCTGTCCTACTTTGATATTGTATTGTCTTGGATTCATTGTAAATTGTGATTATTGGATTCAATTGATGACTATGGCCATTGGTAAGAGCCTTTGTATATTGAGTTAGTTGAATGTGCTATGGATTGGAGTTGTGAGATTGGATTGGTGGTATGTTGACCTAACTTTATCTATATTGTGTAATATAGGTCTTAGATGATGATGATGATGGTTGGTATGGTCCACTTATGGTGGCGGTGCATATGTGTTATACTTGTGAAACAACGTTGCCTCATCGGCATTACTTTAAGAATTATGGTTTTGTCATATTATAACTTGAATATGTGAGTATTGTGAAGGTCTTGATGATTTATGTGTTTACATGAAGTCAAATCATAATTTCTTCTAGTTGATGATATGTTTCAGTAGTAGGGTATAGTGAAATTATTATGTGTATTACTTGATGTTGAAGTATGATGCTTCTTGATGGGTTATATGAGACTTGTGATGACTTAGAGTGATGATATTATAGTGGTGAATAGGGTGACCTATAGTTGACATTGGTTGTTCCTATGTGAATAATGATTCTTGACTTAGTATACTAAAGTTTCTTTATCTTGTATGTGTGATTGACATGTGCCCTTCAAAATAGTTAAGAAGGTCCTTTATGTGAAACCTTCAACCTAGATGGAAGGTTATGATATTCTTGAAATTCTTCTTGTGTGAATGGTGGACTTAGGGTTGTGTCACATCCGGGGATCACCCCCTAGACTTAACCGACATCCTCGTCCTCGAAGAGGACTAAGACTAGCCTCTTAGCATACATCAGTACATTCATAGGCTAAAATGCGGAAAATTTTAAACTTTTCTTCAATATCTATCATGAGTTTTACACGGACCTCTCTCATACACATAATATATTTATATCGAGTTACTTAGACCCTTCGTATAAGAAGATTACATAGTCTTCTACTTTTATGGCATATATATATATATATATATATATATATATATAAAATACAATATAGTCTTAAAACGGATGTCTCATCTCATAACCATCTAAACAAGAGTATAACAATTGAGCATAGACCATACATCAATACAATAAAAGCCACATATAGGCTATACAATCTTAGTACTCAAATGAAAGGAAATGAATAAAGTGTCTTTAAGACTAATCAACATCCAATGCTAGAAAGTGGCATTGGACTCGAAGTGGTGAGGACCTACCCAACTTGGAGAATGAGGATCCAAGTATTCTTCAAATGGTCTCAACCTCGTCAACGACCGGAACCTAAAATATTGGGGAAAAGGGAGAAAATAGGGTTAGCACATCACTTGTACTAAGTATAGGAACAATGCACTCACAACATAAAAATCATACTTGAAAAGGCACAATTTGTAAAGATATGCCAACTTACTTTAAAATCCCACTTTTATGCACAATTAAGAATCATATGAACCAATAACCACATAATCCTCAATAAAATATCATATTCAACACAAGACCAACAATACAAAGTCAAGTCAACATAGATATAACCAAACAACCTCTACATCATAGTATAAGCATAAGATATATATAAGAACTTCATAACATTTGAACATAGACAAGGCCCTTACCCATAACCCCTCATTAAGCCTACAAGTGCAATGATCAAGAAAAAACCCCATAACGTCAGTTAATCAAGTAAACCAAAACAAAGGACCATAAGCAATGCTTAACTTCTCATAACATAACATCAAGAGTAACCATCATCATACTTAAGTATTATAACCCAATCATCATGCTCATAAGGAAATCATCATGTAGAGTCAATAACATGTAAAGTCAATATATATACATAACATATACATTATAAAAACACAAGAACAACATCCTAAGGCTTCCCTCAAGGCAAACTAGTGCAAGGCATAGGTAGAGTCCCATACCCCTACCTAGGCTAAGTCAAACCTCTTAAGGCACCCTAGTTTAGTGTTTACTTCATTACTTAATTTTACCTTTTGGGAACATCTTGCCTTAACCGACATAGACCACATGAGCTAATGTGGAATCCGGTGTTATGGAACCCTACACCGAAAGAAGGCGGAGTACTTGCCAAGTAGTACCAAACCATGAACATAGAATCTATGTGGATCCACTATCTAGTATTCCTATGGGGGCAACATAGTTCAAGAACTTAGGAGATTTATTTGGGACCCTCTTTATTCTACATGCATTATAGTCACCAATCTCATGAGTACATTAGTGATCTACCTTCCCTCTGTGGAAAGCCATTGATAAGAGCCTTTGTATATTGAGTTGGTTGAATGTGCTATGGATTGGAGTTGTGAGATTGGATTGGTGGTATGTTGACCTAACTTTATCTATATTGTGTAATATAGGTCTTAGATGATGATGATGATGGTTGGTATGGTCCACTTATGGTGGCGGTGCATATGTGTTATACTTGTGAAACAAAGTTACCTCGTCGGCATTACTTTAAGAATTATGGTTTTGTCATATTATAACTTGAATATGTGAGTATTGTGAAGGTCTTGATGATTTATGTGTTTACGTGAAGTCAAATCATAATTTCTTCTAGTTGATGATATGTTTCAGTAGTAGGGTATAGTGAAATTATTATGTGTATTACTTGATATTGAAGTATGATGCTTCTTGATGGGTTATATGAGACTTGTGATGACTTAGAGTGATGATATTATAGTGGTGAATAGGGTGACCTATAGTTGACATTGGTTGTTCCAATGTGAATAATGATTCTTGACTTAGTATACTAAAGTTTCTTTATCTTGTATGTGTGATTGACATGTGACCTTCAAAATAGTTAAGAAGGTCCTTTATGTGAAACCTTCAACCTAGATGGAAGGTTATGATATTCTTGAAATTCTTCTTGTGTGAATGGTGGACTTTGGGTTGTGTCACATCCGGGGATCACCCCCTAGACTTAACCGGCGTCCTCGTCCTCGAAGAGGACTAAGACTAGCCTCTTAGCATACATCAGTACATTCATAGGCTAAAATGCGGAAAATTTTAAACTTTTCTTCAATATCTATCATGAGTTTTACACGGACCTCTCTCATACACATAATATATTTATATCGAGTTACTTAGACCCTTCGTATAAGAAGATTACATAGTCTTCTACTTTTATGGCATATATATATATATATATATATATATATATATATAATACAATATAGTCTTAAAACGGATGTCTCATCTCATAACCATCTAAACAAGAGTATAACAATTGAGCATAGACCATACATCAATACAATAAAATCCACATATAGGCTATACGATCTTAGTACTCAAATGAAAGGAAATGAATAAAGTGTCTTTAAGACTAATCAACATCCAATGCTAGAAAGTGGCATTGCCCTCGAAGTGGTGAGGACCTACCCAACTTGGAGAATGAGGATCCAAGTATTCTTCAAATGGTCTCAACCTCGTCAACGACCGAAACCTAAAATATTGGGGAAAAGGGAGAAACTAGGGTTAGCACATCACTTGTACTAAGTATAGGAACAATGCACTCACAACATAAAAATCATACTTGAAAAGGGACAATTTGTAAAGATATGCCAACTTACTTTAAAATCCCACTTTTATGCACAATTAAGAATCATATGAACCAATAACCACATAATCCTCAATAAAATATCATATTCAACACAAGACCAACAATACAAAGTCAAGTCAACATAGATATAACCAAACAACCTCTACATCATAGTATAAGCATAAGACATATATAAGAACTTCATAACATTTGAACATAGACAAGGCCCTTACCCATAACCCCTCATTAAGCCTACAAGTGCAATGATCAAGAAAAAACCCCATAACGTCACTTAATCAAGTAAACCAAAACAAAGGACCATAAGCAATGCTTAACTTCTCATAACATAACATCAAGAGTAACCATCATCATACTTAAGTATTATAACCCAATCATCATGCTCATAAAGAAATCATCATGTAGAGTCAATAACATGTAAAGTCAATATATATACATAACATATACATTATAAAAACACAAGAACAACATCCTAAGGCTTCCCTCAAGGAAAACTAGTGCAAGGCATAGGTAGAGTCCCATACCCCTACCTAGGCTAAGTCAAACCTCTTAAGGCACCCTAGTTTAGTGTTTACTTCATTACTTAATTTTACCTTTTGGGAACATCTTGCCTTAACCGACATTGACCACATGAGCTAATGTGGAATCCGGTGTCATGGAACCCTACACCGAAAGAAGGCGGACTACTTGCCAAGTAGTACCAAACCATGAACATAGAATCTATGTGGATCCACTATCTAGTATTCCTATGGGGGCAACATAGTTCAAGAACTTAGGAGATTTATTTGGGACCCTCTTTATTCTACATGCATTATAGTCACCAATCTCATGAGTACATTAGTGATCTACCTTCCCTGTGTGGGAAGCCATTGATAAGAGCCTTTGTATATTGAGTTGGTTGAATGTGCTAGGGATTGGAGTTGTGAGATTAGATAGGTGGTATGTTGACCTAACTTTATCTATATTGTGTAATATAGGTCTTAGAAGATGATGATGATGGTTGGTATGGTCCACTTATGGTGGCGGTGCATATGTGTTATACTTGTGAAACAAAGTTGCCTCGTCGGCATTACTTTAAGAATTATGGTTTTGTCATATTATAACTTGAATATGTGAGTATTGTGAAGGTCTTGATGATTTATGTGTCTACGTGAAGTCAAATCATAATTTCTTCTAGTTGATGATATGTTTCAGTAGTAGGGTATAGTGAAATTATTATGTGTATTACTTGATGTTGAAGTATGATGCTTCTTGATGGGTTATATGAGACTTGTGATGACTTAGAGTGATGATATTATAGTGGTGAATAGGGTGACCTATAGTTGACATTGGTTGTTCCTATGTGAATAATGATTCTTGACTTAGTATACTAAAGTTTCTTTATCTTGTATGTGTGATTGGCATGTGCCCTTCAAAATAGTTAAGAAGGTCCTTTATGTGAAACCTTCAACCTAGATGGAAGGTTATGATATTCTTGAAATTCTTCTTGTGTGAATGGTGGACTTAGGGTTGTGTCACATCCGGGGATCACCCCCTAGACTTAACCGGCGTCCTCGTCCTCGAAGAGGACTAAGACTAGCCTCTTAGCATACATCAGTACATTCATAGGCTAAAATGCGGAAAATTTTAAACTTTTCTTCAATATCTATCATGAGTTTTACACGGACCTCTCTCATACACATAATATATTTATATCGAGTTACTTAGACCCTTCGTATAAGAAGATTACATAGTCTTCTACTTTTATGGCATATATATATATATATAAAATACAATATAGTCTTAAAACGGATGTCTCATCTCATAACCATCTAAACAAGAGTATAACAATTGAGCATAGACCATACATCAATACAATAAAAGCCACATATAGGCTATACAATCTTAGTACTCAAATGAAAGGAAATGAACAAAGTGTCTTTAAGACTAATCAACATCCAATGCTAGAAAGTGGCATTGCCCTCGAAGTGGTGAGGACCTACCCAACTTGGAGAATGAGGATCCAAGTATTCTTCAAATGGTCTCAACCTCGTCAACCACCGGAACCTAAAATATTGGGGAAAAGGGAGAAAATAGGGTTAGCACATCACTTGTACTAAGTATAGGAACAATGCACTCACAACATAAAAATCATACTTGAAAAGGCACAATTTGTAAAGATATGCCAATTTACTTTAAAATCCCACTTTTATGCACAATTAAGAATCATATGAACCAATAACCACATAATCCTCAATAAAATATCATATTCAACACAAGACCAACAATACAAAGTCAAGTCAACATAGATATAACCAAACAACCTCTACATCATAGTATAAGCATAAGACATATATAAGAACTTCATAACATTTGAACATAGACAAGGCCCTTACCCATAACCCCTCATTAAGCCTACAAGTGCAATGATCAAGAAAAACCCCCATAACATCACTTAATCAAGTAAACCAAAACAAAGGACCATAAGCAATGCTTAACTTCTCATAACATAACATCAAGAGTAACCATCATCATACTTAAGTATTATAACACAATCATCATGCTCATAAGGAAATCATCATGTAGAGTCAATAACATGTAAAGTCAATATATATACATAACATATACATTATAAAAACACAAGAACAACATCCTAAGGCTTCCCTCAAGGCAAACTAGTGCAAGGCATAGGTAGAGTCCCATACCCCTACCTAGGCTAAGTCAAACCTCTTAAGGCACCCTAGTTTAGTGTTAACTTCATTACTTAATTTTACATTTTGGGAACATGTTGCCTTAACCGACATAGACCACATGAGCTAATGTGGAATCCGGTGTCATGGAACCCTACACCGAAAGAAGGCGGACTACTTGCCAAGTAGTACCAAACCATGAACATAGAATCTATGTGGATCCACTATCTAGTATTCCTATGGGGGCAACATAGTTCAAGAACTTAGGAGATTTATTTGGGACCCTCTTTATTCTACATGCATTATAGTCACCAATCTCATGAGTACATTAGTGATCTACCTTCCCTATGTGGGAAGGGACACTCCTCACTCTAGTTCACTCAGTGCTAAGCTAGAGTCCCTTTTTAAAATGTCTTTACATTAATAATCATAACTTAGTTATGTCATAGGATACTACTCCTTGTATATCATCATAGTTATCTAATTAGGAATTGTATGAGAATCACCTTTCAATACAACCCTTATAGTGAGATCAACACCATATACCATATCATAGTAATTCACACAAATGAATCAACATCACCCTTATATAATTACAACCTTAACATGATCTCACAATTCATTAGATAAGACATTTAAAAATCAATATCATACCATCCTAATCAATCCAATCAAAACACACATACTTCAATTGAATCACAATCATTAATGTATAAGTCATCAAAACTGAGTTAAGGTTTGAAGATCCCAAAGTCATACCTCTTCCTCTTCCAAAGCCATCACCTTGGTCTCACCATCAACCAATCTCAATACACTCATACATTGGCATAATAACAACATCGAATAGTAATTCACACATTAACCAAGCCAATTGTATCAATACTAGATAATTCAATTCAAGATCACAACCTAGGGTTAAGGGGAAAATGTCATCTTCCACAAACTAGGTCAACTCATCAAGAAGTAGTATAATTTAATCATAATACATGTTAATCTACTCATAATAACCAAAATAAATCATAAAAAAATCAATTCATAAGATAAATTTCGTATTGGAAGGAAACCCATATGAAACTCAACTTTTTCAAATCAATTTTGGAAGAAACCTTTGGGGAAAGGAATCCCAAAGGTGAAAGGTTCTCATACCTTGATAATTGATGCTAATTAATGGAGGAAACTTGATATTTGCATCTGTAGAACCCTCTTGACCTTGGTCTTCTATGGAGTTTCTTTGGGAGAGAGAAAGAAGAAAGAAGGAAGAGCAATTGGGTTTTTAGAATTAAGAGAGTTAGGTTTAGTTTAATTAGGCTAGGTCTTTATATTGAGGTCCTGATTTAACTTAATTGAACCTCCCCTAACTATTAATTAACTAACTAACTTCTTAACTAATTAAATAAATTAATTAAAACAACTCAGCAAAACATAGACCAGACTTTGAGACCCCGACTGACGGGCTGTAGGTCAGTCGACGACTAGTGTGGCCTCCGTGCTGCACATTTGTCGTTTTGGTCAGAGACTTGACATAACGACCTATTCACACATTTTTCTAAGTGACTATCAACGGTGGCAATTGATGCCCCGTCGATTGGACCACGATTCATTGCTTGCAATTCGTTAATGGCTACTGTCCTAGATATCTTTTAGTCAAAATGCAAGGGTCCTCCTCAAGGAACCGTTGGTTTGTACTTGGGGAGTCGTAACAAGAGGTTTTGACTATAAAACAACTCTAATACATGTTATCCATCTTACCACCAAATTTCATCGAATTCCGACTCCTAAAAGCTAGTCATATAGGCTAAGGCACAGTAGCACCTCTTGAACTAGTTTTCGGACGTCATGGACGTTCCTTGACGTTTTGATTCTAAAACTTCCTAAATGGATTTGGTTCACTATTATTGAACCTAAAACAATGACACAACCTTTAGACACCCATGTTAGGCTCTAGAATACGTCTTAGATTTTTGGAGTGTTACATTATCCCCCGCTTAGGAACATTCGTCCCCGAATGACACTAAAATCTTTTGGAAGGAATAGACTCAAGACTAACAGTCCAATCAACAACAACACATAATAAAATGAATTTCCACTCAATTATGGCATTCACACATAGCAATTCAATACTTCAATCACTACACATAAGAGCTCAAAATCACAATATGAGTAATTTCCTTCTCACAATAACATGAGCTCAACATATCATTAGGGAATCAATTTTGACGAAACTCAACCTATCAACATGCTCAATATCATTTCATATAGACCCAACATACCAAAATGCACAACATAAACTCAAAACAAGTAAAAAGCAAAATTTTCATTTTTAGGCATGAAATTCCGTATAACTCACTGTAACATGCACCTTTTTGCACAACTTCACAAAAATCAAGACAATTTCAAATTTACTCATCATTTTCATTTTTAGTAAGGACAACTAACCTTCATTAGGAAAGAGATGAGGGTAACGGGACTTCATGTCGGCCTCGGCCTCCCATGTTGCTCCCTCAACTAGATGATTTCTCTATAACACTTTTACGGAGGCCACCTCTTTGTTCCTCAACCTCTTCACTTGAAGATCAAGGATTTCAACTGGAACGTCCTTATAAGAGAGGTTCTCTTCAAGACCTTCGATAAGAATAATGGACTCGGGATTACCAATGCACTTCTTAAGCATGGACACATGGAAAATCGGATGAACAAAAGATAGTTCACTAGGTAGTTTAATCTCATATGCAACCTTTCCCACTCTTTGCAACATTTCATATGGACCCACATAACGAGGACTTAACTTCCTTTTTTTGCCAAACCTAACCACCCCTCTCATGGGTGTAATTTTCAAATACATCTTATCACCTTCTTCAAATTCAAGGTCTCTTCTCCTATGATCGGCATAAGAATTTTGCCGACTATAGGATGTTTGCAAGCGGTTTATTATGATATGAACTTTTTCTAAGGTCTTATAGATCAAATCGGGATCAAGAAGCGGAGACTCGCCAACCTCAAACCACCCAATAGGAGATCTACACCTCCTACCATACAAAGCTTCATAAGGAGCCATAGATATGGATGAATGAAAACTATTATTATATGAGAACTCAACCAAAGGCAAATGCTCATCCCAATTTCCCTTGAAGTCAATGATACAAGCTCTAAGCATATCCTCATGAGTTTGAATAGTGCGCTCCGCTTGACCATCCGTTTGAGGATAAAAAGCGGTGCTCAACTTCACATGAGTACCCAAACCTCTTTGAAAAGACCTCCAAAACCTAGAGGTGAATTGAGCACCTCTATCCGATATGATGGACAAAGGAACCCCATAAAGACTCACTATCTTGTCAATATAGATTTGTAACACTTCGAAAGTCTAAGACCTAATCTAGAGCCTAACATGAGTTTCTAAGGGTGAAGAAACTGTTTTAAGATCATATATAATGTATATAAGTCATATAGGAAAATTAAGAATCAAAACAACAAGAAACGTCCAAGACGTCCGGAAGCTAGTCTAATTGAACTAGTGAAACATCCTTAGGTTTCAGAAAGGTTTAGGAGTGGTGTATGAGGTCTAAAACTTGCAAAATGACTTCAAATAGGTAAAACCATGTATATAGAGTAAAAACGTCCAGGTCCAACCCCCCAAGGGTCACCTTTGGGGTCCACGAAAGGACCCTAAACTTGGCTTGACAAGCTGCCAAGGCAGCAACCAAAATACACATAGATGAAACAAGTCCGCATCGCGAACTTGGGTGGCTTTTAGTCAAATCTCAAGTTCGCATCGCAGGCAGGTCGTGGACTCTACTTTCTCGAAAATTAATTTAGAAAATCATGTGAGAACAGCTCCGCGTCGCGGACTTGTTCCCCGATGAAAATGTGAAATTTGGATTTGAAGTTTGACTTCATTAAAGGGTCAACTTAAGAGAGGGGTCTTTTGGGTATTTCATGGGATGTCTATATATTGATTTCCAATCAGTTTTATGTAAGACCCCAAAAATGACTTAAGTTATCTAGAGCCTAACATGTTAGTAATGGTGATCTAAGGTCCTAATGTGGTATATAATATGGTTTAGAGGCAGTAGCTAAAGTATTAGGTGCATTGGAAGTCAAACGTCAAGGGACGACTAAGACGTTCGACGACTAATTCACCTAAATGCCTCATATTTGGTTTTATGTGTTTATGTGTGATTCATGAGGTTGTAAGGTCCTTAAATAAGTTATTATAGCATGTATAGGCAGTGTGTCAAGTTTCGTGAAGTTTGGAGGTCAAACGTCCAAGAACGTTCATGAAGTTCGAAAGATATGCCTTGAATCGACCTTGTGTGTCTAGGCATGTTTCGTCGAGTTTTATGTGTTCGTTTTGGAAGAAATTCATGTGAGAGGTGTTAAACTCATAGAAGATCGTATTTGAGTTGGAAACGTCCAAGAATATTATACCCAAGGACCATCTAAGGGTCCTTGAGGAAGGACCCAAGACTTGGTGTCAAGGCTGCCCAAGACAGCCCAAACCACGGAGGCAGTCGACGCCCAGTGGGTCAATCGATGCCCCGTAGGTAGGGTTACGTCTGTAGGGACTTACCCTGGGGAATGAAGTAACCAAGGACCAGCCTCATTCCCAGACCACAGACCAACAAGACGGTTCGTTGGTCTGGAGACGGTCCCTAGGTCCCTCCATCTGTGGAGACAGGTTTCCTGCGCAGTTCACTGCCTACTTAGGGGTGAATTGGTAAGTTCACTGCCTACTTAGGGGTGAATTGGTAAATTCACCGCACTTCCAAATAAGACTATAGGTGGTTTATTAAGGGTATTTTGGGTGTTTTAAACAAGTATTTAAAGGTTAAACACTTAGAATAATTCATTCTTCCAAAAACAAAACCCCAAAATCCCTTAGAAATCCCAAAGACTCCATTGAAGTCCAAAATACAGGAAGAGGTTGGTGTGACGTTTGGAGTGGAGATTCTTCATCAAAGTGAAGAATTAGCTTCATTGAGGTATGGATTTTGATCCTTGAGACTCGTTTCATCAAGGAGCCCAACTTTCAAATATGTTTTCAAAGTTTTCAAAGAAGAATTGTCCAATTTCATGATTCTTCCATGGGTTCTTGCATTAAAGGTTTTCAAACGTCTATTATGGATTATATTGATGTTGTATTGATGATTTTAACCTAAATTACCTATGAACCCATGAAATTGATGAACCTAAGATTTTGACTAAATTATGGGTTACTTGATATTGGCTTAATGTTGATGAATTCATGTGTAGTTTCTTATAGGCTTTCTATTGATGTAAGAATTGTATTCAATTGTTATCAAATTGGTATTGGATTGTTGAATCTATGTTGAATTGGTTTAGATTTAATTGATTTCTATAATTGTGTATTGAATTGGTGTTCATGGCCTTGGGTAAGGGTCTTATGTCATCAAATTGAGTAAGTTGACTTCAATTGAAGTGTTGATGATGGAGTGGAGGTATGCTGCCCCATTTCCTTTATTTTGATGTTATTTATACTTTGATACTATTATGATTGGTTTGGTCAACCTTTGGTGGCGATGTTATGTAAGCTAATGTGGCCTTGTTGGCGTTACTTTCTAGTATATTGATAATCATGGACTTGTCAGCACTATTTGAACTTATATGGCTATTTAAGTAGTTGATTTGATGATGTATAATCATATCTATCTATATGTGGAAGTATGTTCTAGACTATTGCTACTATCTAGTTAATCATGTTGTGCTTTGACTATGTGTTATTGTGTAGTCTTAGAGTTGATACATGATTATTCCTATATTGGTTAGATGAGTCTAAAATGATTAAATTGATGATGTTAAGGTAATGAATATGTTGACTTGATAAGGTTAAGGGTCATTCCTAAGAGTCTAAAGAAAGATAGGCAATATGTGTTAAATGGAAGTATGTTGTGTCTTGTTTAGGTAGACTTGTGTCCCTTACTTGATGCTTATGTGAATATGTGATGTCTTGACTTAGGAACCTAAAGGGGTCTTAGTCTTGAATAAATGAATATAGGTGAGACCTTGAATGATTATAAAAGGGTCATTTATGTGGAACCTTGAACCAAGTGGTAAGGTTATAAATTGTGAAGTAGTAAGCCGTAATGGTATCCTTCATGTAATGAGTGATGGACTTAAGGTTGATTGGCTGGAACGGCATCATATCACACCTTAGGAAAGTTGCGATGAGCTTCTTGTCGCCATAGTGAGATAGACCAAATGGACCTTGCTATGGTAGGGTGAATGTAATTGGGTCATGAACATGATATGGGACCCATTTGTATGAACCTTAATGTAAATTGTTCTATGAGGACTAAGGCTAGCACCGAGTGAGTATGGTAAAGGGAAGTACTTCTAGTTAAGTATGAGACTAGAATACAAAGCACGCCCTTCATATTCCCTAACCATGTGCCTACATGGGATCTTTGTGTTCTACCATTGGCAAGTAGAACACCTCATTGAAGTAGGATAGAACTTCGGATTCCATGATTTGCTACCATGGTCTATGTAGGTTATTGCCTATTCTCATTATATGGAATATCTATTAGCATTAGAAAAGTTTATGAGGTTTATGTGGTGGTATGGGACGCTACTTAGACATTGCACAATAGACTTTGATGGTGTTATTTGGAGTTCCTAGGTCTTGTCTAAGACCATTACTTGAATGTCCTTTATGTGATGTATGTCTTATAAATGAACTAATGAACTAGTGACTCATGTTGGAAAGTATGTAAATAAATAAGTACCTTATCTAAAGTAACTTAAGGACTCCTTAGCTAAAGTGTGAAGAGGGCATATGGGCTGATCTCTTTATGTCTTATCTTTGGAAGTCTTGAGTATGACTCTAGTTAGGGAAGATGTTTGGTGTTGTAGACATGATCTAAGCCTTAGGTAGTCTCAAGGACTATTTAGGTAATCTTGAAGAGGTCAATCATGGACGTTATCTTCTTGATTTACTTAAGTAGGTCTTTTTGGATAGCCTTTGGAAGGAGAATGTCATATCATCTTTGCGTTGGTGTGTTTAGTGAGAATGATTCTATCCTAGGTAGTCTATTAGATCTCTTGAGTGTGTGTGTTAGGGATTGTATGGGCGGTTGCTTCACAACTTAGTCAAGTGAGACTTAGAGTCACCTTTGGTAGAAGAATCTTACCTTGATGTTTAAGATGCTTTGTAATTGTGTATGTGACTACTTATATGCAATTTTAAGGGTCATTTAGGCACATCTAGAGAGGCTGTATGGGCGGTCTCTCTTTGTGTTACTTAAGTAATCTTAGGATAGCTTTGAGTGGGATAATTACATGCTAAAGGGTGTCTAAAGTGAAGGTTTACAACTTCACTGTACAGTGAAGAAATTCATTGTAACAGTGAGTTGAGGTCACTGTAAAGTGGCTTCAAAAATTGTGAGTTTTGGTTAAATATTTTCGTATATGTTTCTAAGTTGCTAAATGTTGTTCTTATGATTATAATATAATTTCTAAATGAAAATATGCATATTTCCAATAAAGTTGATTTTCATGATTTTTATGCATAATGCCATACTTAGTACATGTGGTTGTACTCATTCCATGCTTTATTTCCTATCTATAGTTCTTAATAGGTGAAGAGCTTTGGGAAGAAGACTTGGACAAGGATATCGTTCAATAAGAGTTGAAGTATGTCCTCATTTGACTCGAGGGCATATGTCATTTTATGTTTCTTTTAAAGAAGTTTTGTAATAGACTATTAGTAGTATGTTTTCAATTCGTATGGGCCGTGTCCCAAGTATTATCGTGTCTTAAGATGATGATCGAGACTTAGTGTTTTCCTATTTCTACATATATGAAAGAGTTTAAAGACTTTTATATTGTTTTTATGAAAAGTTTTAAATCCGCACTACTTTTCATTATGTATATGCGATGAATGTTATGAGAGGCTTGTATGAGACCTCCGAGAGGTCGAATACGCCGGTCGCAATCCAAGATTGCACCCTAACTTCTAGGGGGTATTTTCGGGATGTGACAAGCTTGGTATCAGAGCATAGGTTAATAAAAGTAGTCTTAGGTATCAAAAAGTCTCGAAAATTCACGTCTAGTAGAGTCTTGTCCATCGGTGTGAGTCGCGACACATCTATGGGCGAGAGGCTATATGACAATAGTGTTTCCCTTCATTTCTACTCCTATGTTCGTGCGGTAGAGTTATGTTGTGATTATCCTTCTTATGAGTTTCCTTTTGTTTCTAGGAGATGAATACTAGAAGGATGGCCGCTAGAAGGATGGAAGAGGGAAGGGTTAATGAGGAAGCTCCTCCTCAAGTTGAGCAAGTTGAGCAAGTGCTTCCAAGGTGCTCAAGTGCCTCCTCAAGGTGATCATGCCCCTAATGTGGAAGGAGGTAATGAAGTGCCGGAGTTGTCTAATAGGGTGATTGGAGAGGCTTTGCTTGCTTTAGCCCGAGCCGTAATGGCTCAAGCTAACTTAAACATGGTGCCTAGGGTTAATGCTATGGAGAGCACTATGTCATCTAGGTTGAGAGACTTTGTGAGGTTGAATCCTCCAATCTTTCTTGGCTCTAAGGTGAATGAAGATCTCCAAGAATTTCTTGATGGTGTGTACAAAGTTTTGAGTGCTATGGGGGTCACATCTAGTGAGAAGGCGGAGTTGGCTTCTTATCAATTGAGAGATGTGTGTCAAATTTGGTTCACTCAATGGAAGGAAAATAGGCCAAATGAGTTGGGTCCTATTGAGTGGAAAGAATTCAAGGAAGCTTTTCTTGATAAGTACTTTCCCCGTGAGAGGAGAGAGGTTAAGGTAGAAGAATTTATCAATATCAAGCAAGGGAATATGAGTGTTGAGGAATACTCTTTGAAGTTCTCAACTTTGTCTAGGTATTCACCTTCCCTAGTGTCTAATCCAAGGGATGAAATGAGTCGCTTTGTGACGGGTGTAGCCGACTTAGTGAGGGAGGAATGCCGTACGGCTATGTTGCATGATGATATGACTTTGTCTAGACTAATGGTGTATGAACAATCAATTGAAGAGTCTAAACTTAGGAGGATGTCAAGGAACTTGAAAAGGAGTGTTGCTAGTGATCAAGTGCAACCTAGGTTCAAAAAGAGGGCTTAAACTCAAAATGGACCTAGTGTTCCTAAGAAGAAATTTGAGAAAGAAGGTGGTTCTAGCAATGACAAACCTACATGTGCCACTTGTGGTAAGAGACATTATGGTGAGTGTCTAGTGGGTACCGGTAGTTTCTTTGGATGTGGAAAAGATGGGCACAAAGTGAGAGATTGTCCAAACATTGCTTCTAGGAAGGACGGTAAGAAGGTTGAGCCTAGTGTTCTAAAGGAAGATGCTCCAACAAAGACGCGTTTCTATGCACCCCGGACTAGAATTGAGAAGCCGGGTGATGGTGATGATGACGTTGATAAGTTCTTGTTTCTCTTTTGATAGTATGACTTCTTTCTAAGTGGGGGAGTATGATTAGAATTGTGCTAGAAGTGTTGCATGTGCATGATGTTTAGGAGTTTGGTTGAAATTGAATTTCATTAACTTCTTGCATTGTGTGTTTTATTGAGCTTTGAGCATGTTGTAAGAGGTGTTTATATGATGTTACCTTGCATATTAGCGTGTCTATATCATGAATTGCTTAAGATTGCATTCTTTGAAAATTGTTTTACCAAAATTCACTATAGCATGGAAACCTATTCACTATAAAATTTTGGAGAATTTAACTAATCGATTCTTTGGTCTAAAATTGTGGTAATATGGTTATAACTGATGTATATAAGTATGATACTGAATATAAGATGAGTTCTTGCTATTCGGAAAGAAATATGTGAATTTTGTAGCATAATGAGTTATAGAATTGTATTCTAGTTTCTTGTTGTGTTGTGATTGTCTTGAACTTATGTAGGTCTTTTTGGATAGCCTTTGGAAGGAGAATGTCATATCATCGATGCGTTGGTGTGTTTAGTGAGAATGATTCTATCCTAGAGAGTCTATTGGATCTCTTGAGTGTGTGTGTAAGGGATTGTATGGGAGGTTGCTTCACAACTCACTCAATTGAGACTTAGAGTCACCTTTGGTAGAAGAATCTTACCTTGATGTTTAAGATGCTTTGTAAGTGTGTATGTGACTCATTATAAGCAATCTTAAGGGTCGTTTAGGCACATCTAGAGAGGGTGTATGGGCGGTCTCTATTTGTGTGATTTAAGTGATTCTTAGGATAACTTTGAGTGGGATAATTACATGCTAAAGGGTGTCTAAAGTGAAGGTTTGCAACTTCATTGTACAGTGAAGAAATTCACTGTAACAGTGAGTTGAGGTCACTGTAAAGTGGCTTCAAAAATTGTGATTTTTGGTTAAATATTTTCTTATGTGTTTCTAAGTTGCTAAATGTTGTTCTTATGATTATAATATGATTTCTAAATGAAAAGATGCATATTTCCAATAAAGTCCATTTTCATGATTTTTATGCATAATGCCATACTTAGTACATGTGGTTGTACTAATTCCATGCTTTATTTCCTATCTATAGTGCTTAATAGGTGAAGAGCTTTGTTAAGAAGACTTGGACAAAGAGATCGTTCAGGAATATTTGAAGTATGTCCTCATTTGACTCGAGGGCATATATGTCATTTTATGTTTCTTTTAAAGAAGTTTTGTAATAGACTATTAGTAGTATGTTCTCAATTCGTATGGGCCGTGTCCCAAGTATTATAGTGTCTTAAGATGATGATCGAGACTTAGTGTTTTCCTATTTCCATATATATGAAAGAGTTTAAAGACTTCTATATTGTTTTTATGAAAAGTTTTAATTCCGCACTACTTTTCATTATGTATATGCGCTGAATGATATGAGAGGCTTGTATGAGACCTCTGAGAGGTCGAATACGCCGGTCACAATCCAAGATTGCACCCTAACTTCTAGGGTGTAGTTTCGGGATGTGACAAGCTTGGTATCAGAGCATAGGTTAATGAAAGTAGTGTTAGGTATCAAAAAGTCTCGAAAAGTCACGTCTAGTAGAGTCTTGTCCATCGGTGTGAGTCGCGACACATCTATGGGCGAGAAGCTATAGGACGATAGTGTTTCCCTTCATTTCTACTCCTATGTTCGTGCGGTAGAGTTATGTTATGATTATCCTTCTTATGAGTTTCCTTGTGTTTCTAGGAGATGAATACTAGAAGGATGGCCGCTAGAAGGATGGAAGAGGGAACGGTTAATGAGGAAGCTCCTCCTCAAGTTGAGCAAGTTGAGCAAGTGCTTCCAAGGTGCTCAAGTGCCTCCTCAAGGTGATCATGCCCCTAATGTGGAAGGAGGTAATGAAGTGCCGGAGTTGTCTTATAGGGTGATTGGAGAGGCTTTGCTTGCTTTAGCCCGAGCTGTAATGGCTCAAGCTAACTTAAACATGGTGCCTAGGGTTAATGCTATGGAGAGCACTATGTCATCTAGGTTGAGAGACTTTGTGAGGTTGAATCCTCCAATCTTTCTTGGCTCTAAGGTGAATGAAGATCTCCAAGAATTTCTTGATGGTGTGTACAAAGTTTTGAGTGCTATGGGGGTCACATCTAGTGAGAAGGCGGAGTTGGCTTCTTATCAATTGAGAGATGTGTGTCAAATTTGGTACACTCAATGGAAGGAAAATAGGCCAAATGAGTTGGGTCCTATTGAGTGGAAAGAATTCAAGGAAGCTTTTCTTGGTAAGTACTTTCCCCGTGAGAGGAGAGAGGTTAAGGTAGAAGAATTTATCAATATCAAGCAAGGCAATATGAGTGTTGAGGAATACTCTTTGAAGTTCTCAACTTTGTCTAGGTATTCACCTTCCCTAGTGTCTAATCCAAGGGATGAAATGAGTCGCTTTGTGACGGGTGTAGCCGACTTAGTGAGGGAGGAATGCCGTACGGCTATGTTGCATGATGATATGACTTTGGCTAGACTCATGGTGTATGCACAATCAATTGAAGATTCTAAACTTAGGAGGATGTCAAGGAACTTGAAAAGGAGTGTTGCTGGTGATCAAGTGCAACCTAGGTTCAAAAAGAGGGCTCAAACTCAAAATGGACCTAGTGTTCCTAAGAAGAAATTTGAGAAATGAGGTGGTTCTAGCATTGACAAACCTACATGTGCCACTTGTGGTAAGAGACATTAAGGTGAGTGTCTAGTGGGTACCGGTAGTTTCTTTGGATGTGGAAAAGATGGGCACAAAGTGAGAGATATTCCAAACATTGCTTCTAGGAAGGACGATAAGAAGGTTGAGCCTAGTGTTCTAAAGGAAGATGCTTCAACAAAGAGGCGTTTCTATGCACCCCGGACTAGAATTGAGAAGCCGGGTGATGGTGATGATGACGTTGGTAAGTTCTTGTTTCTCTTTTGATAGTATGACTTGCTTCTAAGTGGGGGAGTATGGCATGATGTTTAGGAGTTTGGTTGAAATTGAATTTCATTAACTTCTTGCATTGTGTGTTTTATTGAGCTTTGAGCATGTTGTAAGAGGTATTTATATTATGTTACCTTGCATATTAGCATGTCTATATCATGAATTGCTTAAGATTGCATTCTTTGAAAATTGTTTTGCCAAAATTCACTGTAGCATGGAAACCTGTTCACTGTTAAATTTTGGAGAATTTAACTAATCGATTCTATGGTCTAAAATTGTGGTAATATGTTTAGAACTGATGTATATAAGTATGATATTGACTATAAATGAGTTCTTGCTATTCGGAATGAAATAGGTGAGTTTTGTAGCATAATGAGTTATAGAATTGTATTCTAGTTTCTTGTTGTATTGTGATTGTCTTGAACTTATGAAATGGATGTTTTTGTAACGACCCGGATTCTTGAATCCGAATCAACACCGGCGTCGTTGACCTTTCAGAGGTCGCAGACAAGCCTCATCTTGCATTCATCACATTCATCTAGTTATATTTGCGGAAAATTTAAAACTTTTTATATGTATGAAGTATACATAGACTTTATATAATTATTAACTAGATACATCATACACTAAGTTCAACATAAGAGAACAACCATCTAACATAAATAATCAATTCGAAACTGAAGATGACTATATCATAAATAGTTCTCCAAACACGGCCTTATTATAAAGCTTCGAAATGAAGGTACGAAAGAAACGCTAGGGACAACATCCACTAGCTATGTCTAAAACTAAGGCTAGACTAAATCTGTAGCATCCTCGAAATCACGAGGACCTACCAATTGGTTTGGAGAAACGCTGAAGTCCAAACCGCTGCAAGTGTCGTCAACCTGTCCTTTGACCTGCACCTATAAAAATAGTAAATAGTAGGGGGTTAGTACACCACTTGTACTAAGTATGTGTGTATGCACACATACACATAAAGCTATGCATGATCAATGAAATTAGACTTTCCTAATTCGTTAGTTGTGAATTGTGGTATGAATATGATGTATTTTAATGCATTCAAAGAACACAACTCATTTTCTATATGATTACAAGACATTAGTATCATCAACATAATTTTAGAACCACTCGAGCGAAGATTTAAATATTTGATCCTCCAAACCCGAGAGCTCCTCTTTGTACACTTAGATTATTTTTCAGTCTTTTTCTTCTTCTTGTTGTGTAGTTCAATAACTCCTTTGCTCCTATGTTTTACTTACAAGTGCAATGATTCATTGTAGTCCCATACCCACAATGAATCAAGTAAGTAATTCAAGAGATTAAGGAAATGACTTAACTAAAATTTGGGGCATGAATATATTTATAAGTCAATACTTATTGACTATACTCATTCTTTAGTTGATTGCATAATGTGCATAGATCTTGGGGAATATCATTAAAGCTTATGATCTTGCTTACTTTGGGCATGAATTCTTTATAAACCAATCTTTAGTGACTATTCCTATTATTGTATTATTGGCCTAATGTAAGAAGTCATTATAAGTCAATCATATTTGGCTAATATCTTTTGCCAATTATATAAAATCATTATAAGCCAATTTATTTCGCTTTATCATTTTCATAACATGAGGATTCATTATTAGTTATGCCCTTTACTTATTGTAAACTTTATTGGACACGATTTGACTATCCTTACAACAAGTTATTCATTACATCAAGTATTCATTACATTTCATAAGCCATTCTCTATTGATTATGCCATTGATTTCATTACTTTCATGTTTTATATATTATACATTTCATATACACGAGACCTTGGAATCGTTGATATAGCATTAAGACATCCCAAGTGAGTGCACAACATATGGGACCTCAACCCGAGGGCCTTCTTTAGCAAACACATAGTCTGCTTCATTCGTTCATTCGTACTTCACATTATTCATTTCATTCATTCGTAGGCTGATGTAAACACCAGCTATACCTAGGATGAAGTTTAAGACTCTCATCGGGATCATGAAGTGCAATGACCAAGAATTACTTAATGTTGTTACTTGAATCTGATTTCAACTCCTGATTGTCTTGCACAATCACCTTCGGTATCGTTCATTTCATTATCTTTCATACTTAGAGGAACTCCAACCTTAACCGACATAGATCATGTGAGCATCATGAAATCCAGTGTCTTTCCCACACCAAAAAGAGGTGGAGTCACTGGCCAAGGTGAAACCAAAACATTCTAGCGTATATAGGGAGTTGAACTCTGCTAGATCCCTATATTGGCAGTATAGGTTCAAAGACTAAGAGATATAAGGAGACCCATACCTGGCATGCCGGACAGTCTCATCTCATGAGAGTTACGTGAACCTCCGCCCTTCCCGAAGGAAGGCATCACCGCTCATAGCTTGCCTATCGGTGCTCAGTATAAAGTTCCATTACATTCAACTCATACATCATGGAAGCTAGCTTCTAGCATGAGGACATCATAGCTCATTAGATGATTTCTCATCTCATAATTAGTATTAAGTGTGAACTGTCCTTACACTTACATATAGAGTATGATTGAGACTTATTTACTCTTTTGATGACTTGTCAACCTTACTTTACATTGATGAAATGTGAATTGTCCTTACATATCATCCTTACTTTACATTGATGAATGTGAATTGTCCTTACATATCATCCTTACTTTACATTGATGAATGTGAATTGTCCTTACATATCATCCTTACTTTACATTGATGAATGTGAATTGTCCTTACATATCATCCTTAATTTATATTGATGAATGTGAATTGTCCTTACATATCATCCTTAGGTGTTAATGAGACTAGTCTCACACATACTAACACCTTCATTCGTGAGTATTCTTTTAACAAATTAGCTTTGGTGTAAGTAAGACTTGTCTCACTTCCTTTAACATCCCATTCTGGTCACTTACTTAATTTATACCCCTTTAATTATGTTATAACTCACGTTACTTACTTACTTTAGTGTAGTAGCTTCATATCACCGTTTATGGACGATGAGCACTTCATTCAATGAGTTTCATGTGTTCATAGTTCATTCTTATGGAGCATGTTGGGAGTTGTCCCAATGAATGTCATGCCCTTGGTTATGGATTCATTGATATTACTTTAGAAGTGCTTAATATATATTTGATACTCTTGCTACACAAGAATTGACATATGATTAGTATTGGCTCAAGATTTAGGATGTTAGACTAACAAATTCATTCTTTTTGGCATAAGACAATTTTTACGTATGTTCATATTTAAATTGCCATATGTATGAACCATTAGCCAATCTTTTAATCATTTACATAAGTTTCTAGCCATTAGCATATATTCATTTTGACCAAATAGAGTTAGCCAACTTTATTGGAACCAGATAGCCAATTTAGTCAAGATATGATTTCATAGATGTCTTTGAGCCAATTCTTAGTTTATGGCTTTTAGTGTCTCATTTTAAGAACATATTGGACAGCATCATATTAACATTTGATGGATTTAGCATCTTCATAACATCACAACAACAACAAGTCAACATTCAGCCAAAGGCACATAATTCACTTAACACATCACGGACTTATCTTAGCATATTATCGATCCTTAATTATCATGATAAGATTAACTTTACGCAATTACAAGTTCACAAGTTCATTCGATACTCATAATTCAAGAACAATACATGTTAAAAACAGCCAGAACCACATACCAACAACATGATCTCTAACCTATTCAACAGTGATATCGAAAAGGATACTAGGGAAGGAAGTTCGACGAGAACGACGGGAACAACCCTAGTTTTCAAGATCTTGTGAATCGTTCAAAGGAAAATAATCTTGGAGAAAGAAACCCAGGAGAGAAACCCATACCTTAAGTAGAACTTAATCTACGAAGACCATCTTGAACGAAAACTTGGAGAAACCTTGAAATCGCCTAGGAGAATCAATGGAAATTTCTGCCTTTTTCTTGCGTTCGTTGCTTGCTGTTTTTGCGTCGCCTTTTCTATGAGTTTGAACGTGATTTTTAGGTTTAAGAACTGATCTTGAATTATAAAACTTAGGTTTAATAAGTTAATTAATAAACTAATTAACCAATTATCAAAACGCCCCTCCTATGTTGACTAAACATAGGAGAACATAACACTTAGTCAAATCTGGAAATTGGTGTTGACTATGGTTTTTGTCAACATTTTGACTTTATATTAATTAATTAAATACCTAATTTAATTAATTTAGGTACCTAGGGTAAGTACTAAAGTACCCCTAAGTCATTGGAACCAAAATTAACCCTTTTGGACCATCCTAGGTTAAGTACTAGGATGTTTCTTGAGTTGTACTAGGTTAGTGTAAGAATTTCGTTTTGATCATTTAAACTAATTAATTGCTTTGTGATTTCGGTTTTGCCCCTTTAACTTAATTAATTAAGTTTCTAAATTAATTAATTAAGTAGCCTAGGGTAATTACTAAAGTATCCCTAGGTTTTTAGGACCTTAACTAACTCTTTGGACCATACTAGGTTAGGTACTAGGTTGTCCCTTTCTTCTCTTAACCGGAAATCTGAAAATTTCCTTTTTAGTTTCGGTTTTAGCCCTTTTAAATTAATTAATTAATTTGCTAAATTAATTAATTAGGTAACCTAGGGGAATTATTAAAGTACCCCTAAGTTTTTAGGACCATAACTAACCTTTTGGACCATCCTAGGTTAGGTACTAGGTGGTCTCTTTAACTAGTTACTAGGTTAGTGTCACCCGGTTAAGTCTTAGGTTGTCGGATGTACTAATTAGTTTATTTCGTTTGGTCCTAGGTTAGTTAGCTATTTAGGGCAGTAGGTTAGAGTCTAGAATTAGTTAGGAAGTTAGTCCCCACATGGAGGGGGTCTCTTGTGCACGTTTTTCTCCCTAACTACCATAACCGAATTCAGTTAGGGTGGTCCCCTCCTTTGGCCACTTCTTCACATGCTTGCACATGTGCTTGCACATTTGTTGGTTGTACTTTCCTAACTAACTATTATTTATGGTTCATTTGGGAATTTTTACTTGTTGTCCCAAGGACCCTCACCATGTCCTTGGGAACTGCTTAATTTACATGATCATTTTAAATGGTCATGTGCTATGGTGCTAGGCTTGACACTTGGATGCCTAGTACATATTGTGCAGTTATTATGAAGCGAATATTTTTAGCTTAGGGTCTTACTTGCAGGTATATTTATTGAACATCAATCTTGGATTGGGGTACGACAACCCAAAAAAATATATTTCTTATTCGTATATAGAAAATTGGCTAATATCCCTTAGCCAATTTGTTTTCTATACTATGCCCAATATTTCTCAATATTGGGCATTGGGGTGCCTATGTACCCCTAATAGGCTATTCTAAGGGCATACTGGTCTATTCATTAGACATATGATTTTCCGGAATGTTACATTATCCCCCCCTTAGGAACATTCGTCCCCGAATGACACTTACACATCATTTAAACAAAGAGGGTGATTTCCGAAAGTTACTCTATCATGCTTAAACGTTTCTCTTTTGTGAATATCTAATTCACACTTATTTGGATGATTCATATCATTCAATGAAGCTTAATATTTGAGATTGAGGAATTTCCTTCTCAATCACACTTAACTTAATGCACATCACAAATCATGCAACATAGAAAACATGCCTATGCTACACAAAAACAGCAACATAAAATTCAGCATAACTTCGTTTTAACTCACATAGTGCTATTATAAGACATATGATTAGTGACTTATAACACCAAATCGACTAAAGCACTTAAACATAGAGTTTCTTAAACATAAACCAGACTTAGGAAGAGTATATCTAACCTCAAGAACTGAACAAGTGAGGGTAACAGGATCTCATATCGGCCTCGGCCTCCCATATTGCCCCCCTCAACAAGGGTGGTTCCTCCATAACACCTTAACGGTGGCAAACTCCTTGTTCCTCAACCGTTTCACTTGGCGATCTAAAATTTCAAAGGAAATATCTTCGTAAGAAAGGTTCTCATTGGCTCCTAACCCCTTAGATAACATCTTATTGGCCTTAAGATTTGAAACTATTTGGCTTGTTGGATTTGAACCACACCCTTCCCATTCTAGCTCTAACTCATTTGAAAACTGAAGTCTCACTACCCTGTTTAGACAATCTATCGTAGCATAACACTTATAGAGCCAATCCATACCTGAGCCCCATTTTTGAGCTTATATGCCGCCAACTCAGCCTTCTCCTCTTCATTAACACCCGTGACATGCATTTAGAATTTACCATGTACTCACCTCCATGCGAACGACCACACTTACTACACGTCTTTTGGTCACGCTGGGCATTTCCATCATTGCCCCTTCTTGGGAAGGCCAGTTCTTGAGTCTGGCGCCTTAGACCACTTGGCCATCCTAATTCTCGTGTGTATTCTTCTACGCGTTCACACAAGAAGGAAGTTAGATACTTATAATGACACAAAGTGTCAAAGCTCTAGATAGCACGATAAAGAGTAGAAGAAGGGAGAATTCCTATCATCGCGTAGTCTCTAAGTCATGATTGTGGCGCGCTTCACACCCATAAGCTATAAACTACGTAACGTGGTTGTGTTGAGCTTTAGTTCCTAGGTACTTTAACCTCATGCTCTGATACCAAGTTTGTAACGACCCGATTCTTGAATTCGAATCACCACCGGCATCGTTGACCTCTCAGAGGTCGCAGACAAGCCTCATCTTGCATTCATCACATTCATCTAGTTAAATTTGCGGAAAACTTAAAACTTTTTATATGTATGAAGTATACATAGACTTCATATAATTATTAACTAGATACATCATACACTAAGCTCAACATAAGAGAACAACCATCTAACATAAAGAATCAATTCGAAACTGAAGATGAATATATCATAAATAGTTTGCCAAACACAGCCTTATTACAAAGCTTCGAAATGAAGGTACGAAAGAAACGCTAGGGACAACATCCACTAGCTATGTCTAAAACTAAGGCTAGACTAAATCTGTAGCATCCTCGAAATCATGAGGACCTACCAATTGGTTTGGAGAAACGCTGAAGTCCAAACCGCTGCAAGTGTCGTCAACCTGTCCTTTGACCTGCACCTATAAAAATAGTAAATAGTAGGGGGTTAGTACACCACTTGTACTAAGTATGTGAGTATGCACACATACACATAAAGCTATGCATGATCAATGAAAGCGCTTCCTAAGCAACATGCCATTTCTAGAAAGTCTAGTCATTAGACTTTCCTAATTCGTTAGTTGTGAATTGTGGTATGAATATAATGTATTTTAATGAATTCAAAGAACACAACTCATTTTCTATATGATTACAAGACATTAGTATCATCAACATAATTTTAGAACCACTCGGGCGAAGATTTAAATTTTTGATCCTCCATACCCGAGAGCTCCTCTTTGTACACTTAGATTATTTTTCAGTCTTTTTCTTCTTCTTGTTGTGTAGTTCAATAACTCCTTTGGTCCTATGTTTTACTTACAAGTGCAATGATTCATTGTAGTCCCATACCCACAATGAATCAAGTAAGTAATTCAAGACATTAAGGAAATGACTTAACTACAATTTGGGGCAAAAATATATTTATAAGTCAATACTTATTGACTATACTCATTCTTTAGTTGATTGCATAATGTGCATAGATCTTGGGGCATATCATTAAAGCTTATGATCTTGCTTACTTTGGGCATGAATTCTTTATAAACCAATCTTCAGTGACTATTCCTATTATTGTATTATTGGCCTAATGTAAGAAGTCATTATAATCCAATCTTATTTGGATAATATCTTTTGCCAATTATATAAAATCATTATAAGCCAATTTATTTGGCTTTATCATTTTCATAACATAAGGATTCATTATTAGTTATGCCCTTTACTTATTGTAAACTTTATTGGACACGATTTGACTATCCTTACAACAAGTTATTCATTACATCAAGTATTCATTACATTTCATAAGCCATTCTCTATTGATTATGCCATTGATTTCATTACTTTCATGTTTTATATATTATACATTTCATATACACGAGACCTTGGAATCGTTGATATAGCATTAAGACATCTCAAGTGAGTGCCCAACATATAGGACCTCAATCCGAGGGCCTTCTTTAGCAAACACAGAGTCTGCTTCATTCGTTCATTCGTACTTCACATTATTTATTTCATTCATTCGTAGGCTGATGTAAACACCAGCTAAACCTAGGATGAAGTTTAAGACTCTCATCGGGATCATGAAGTGCAATGACCAAGAATGACCTAATGTCATTACTTGAATCTGATTTCACCTCCTAATTGTCTTGCACAAACACCTTTGGTATCGTTTATTTCATTATCTTTCATACTTTTAGGAACTCCAACCTTAACCGACATAGATCATGTGAGCATCATGAAATCCAGTGTCTTTCCCACACCAAAAAGAGGTGTAGTCACTGGACAAGGTGAAACCAAAACATGCTAGTGTATATAGGGAATTGAACCCTGCTAGATCCCTATATTGGCAGTATAGGTTCAAAGACTAGGAGATAGAAGGAGACCCATACCCGGCATGCCGGACAGTCTCATCTCATGAGAGTTACGTGAACCTCCGCCCTTCCCGAAGGAAGGCATCACCGCTCATAGCTAGCCTATCGGTGCTCAGTATAAAGTTCCATTACATTCAACTCATACATCATGGAAGCTGGCTTCTAGCATGAGGACATCATAGCTCATTAGATGATTTCTCATCTCATCATTAGTATAAGGCCTAACCCATCGGTGGCCCCTTAAACTTGGCACAAACTTTCACTTAAACACCTTAACTGAGCAATGTTCATTATAGACACCTAATATGGAATCTCGTTGTGTCATTTTAACACCTTTTGCTTATATGGCATTATGAGTGTGGCACACTCATTGATAGGCGCGTGAAAAGGTTATTTAATCAATTTTTAATTATTTTTATCATCTTCTTCCCTATTTTCAGCCACCATTTTGACCAAATTAAATTTCCCTCATTGTAATGAAGATTTTCCAACAAAAATGACAAAAAATATTTTTAAATTTAAGAATAAACTCTTTCGTAAAATTCTTTCATGAAAAATTTAATATTTAGGACAAAGTGAAATTTAAGAAAGATTATTTCAATAATTTAAAGGGAGTAAATTCAAAGAAACACAATATGCCGGCGTGGGTGGGGATAATTTCTGCAAAATGAAAAAGGTATTTGGACAGCAAAGCAATGGAGCCAAAGGCTATTTTAATGACCCCAAAACAGAATTTAAATGAGAAAGAAAATTTTTGTTTTTTGGATTTTAAAGAAGATTATCGCGGGTAGGATGAAAGTGTATTTGAAGAAGTCGATCGGGGTTTGTGGCGGGGGTGATTTGGAGAACACTATTGGCTGGGAGTGGGGGTGGCGGGAGCTTTGGAGAAGATGATCTGGGGTGGGGGCTTTGGAGAAGATGATCTGGGGTGGGGGGCTTTGGGGGTGGGGTGGGAGGCTTCTTTTAGTTGGCTTAATTTTATTTTAATTTTATTTGGGAAAAATATCACATGTCATTAATTTATTGGTCAGTTTTTATTTTTACTCAATATCAATTATTTTAAAACTATTTTTGACACAAATGACAAATGTTATCATTTAATTGGTCACTTTACACGTCATCGGACACAAATGACAAATGTTGTCATTTAATTGGTCACTTTACACGTCATCGGCGTGTGTGATTCACACACATTATATGTTATTGCTGATAATAAAAAAGGTGCCAAAATGACAAAACGAAATCTTACATGAGGTGTCTATAATGAACATCGCTCAGTTAAGGTGTCTAAGTGAAAGTTTGTGTCAAGTTTAAGGGGCCACCGATGGGTTAGGCCTTAGTATAAAGTGTGAACTGTCCTTACACTTACATATAGAGTATGATTGAGACTTATTTACTCTTTTGATGACTTGTCATCCTTACTTTACATTGATGAAATGTGAATTATCCTTACATATCATACTTACTTTACATTGATGAATGTGAATTGTCCTTACATATCATCCTTACTTTACATTGATGAATGTGAATTGTCCTTACATATCATCCTTACTTTACATTGATGAATGTGAATTGTCCTTACATATCATCCTTACTTTACATTGATGAATGTGAATTGTCCTTACATATCATCATTAGGTGTTAATGAGACTAGTCTCACACATTCTAACACCTTCATTCGTGAGTATTCTTTTAACAAATTAGCTTTGGTGTAAGTAAGACTTGTCTCACTTCCTTTAATACCCCATTCTGGTCACTTACTTAATTTATACCCCTTTAATTATGTTATAACTCACGTTACTTACTTACTTTAGTGTAGTAGCTTCATATCACCGTTTATGGACGATGAGCACTTCATTCAATGAGTTTCATGTGTTCATAGTTCATTCTTGTGGAGCATGTTGGGAGTTGTCCCAATGAATGTCATACCCTTGGTTATGGATTAATTGATATTACTTTAGAAGTGCTTAATATATATTTGATACTCTTGCTACACAAGAATTGACAAATGATTAGTATTGGCTCAAAATTTGGGATGTTAGACTAACAAATTCATTCTTTTTGGCATAAGCTAGTTTTTACGTATGTTCATTTTTAAATTGCCATATGTATGAGCCATTAGCCAATCTTTTAATCATTTACATAAGTTTCTACCCATTAGCATATATTCATTTTGACCAAATAGAGTTAGCCAACTTTATTGGAACCAGATAGACAATTTATTCATGATATGATTTCATAGATGTCTTTGAGCCAATTCTTAGTTTATGGCTTTTAGTGTCACGTTTTAAGAACATATTGGACAACATAATATTAACATTTGATGGCTTTAGCATCTTCATAACATCACAACAACAGCAAGTCAACATTCAGCCAAAGGCATATAATTCACTTAACACATCACGGACTTATCTTAGCATATTATCGATCCTTAATTATCATAATAAGATTAACTTTACGCAATTACAAGTTCATAAGTTCATTCGATACTCATAATTCAAGAAAAATACATGTTAATAACAGCCAGCACCACATACCAACAGCATGATCTCTAACCTATTCAACATTGATATCGAAAAGGATACTAGGGAGGAGAAGTTCGATGAGAACGACGGGAACAACCCTAGTTTTCAAGATCTTGTGAATCGTTCGAAGGAAAATACACTTGGAGAAAGAATTCCAGGAGAGAAACCCATACCTTAAGTCTAACATAATCTACGAAGACCATCTTGAACGAAAACTTGGAGAAACCTTGAAATCGCCTAGGAGAATCAATGGAATTTTCTGCCTTTTTCTTGCATTCGTTGCTTGCTGTTTTTGCGTCGCATTTTCTATGAGTTTGAACGTGATTTTTAGGTTTAGGAAATGAAATTTAATTATACAACTTAGGTTTAATAAGTTAATTTAATAAACTAATTAACCAATTACCAAAACGCCCCTCCTAAGTTGACTAAACATAAGAGAACATAACACTTAGTCAAATCTGGAAATTGGTTTTGACTATGGTTTTTGTCAACATTTTGACTTTATATTAATTAATTAAATCCCTAATTTAATTAATTTAGGTACCTAGGGTAAGTACTAAAGTACCCCTAAGTCATTGGAACCAAAATTAACCCTTTTGGACCATCCTAGGTTAAGTACTAGGATGTTTCTTGAGTTGTACTAGGTTAGTGTAAGAATTTCGTTTTGATCATTTAAAATAATTAATTAAATTGGTAATTTAATTAATTAGGTGACCTAAGGTAATTACTAAAGTACCCTTAAGTCGTTAGGACCATAACCAATCCTTTGAACCATCCTAGGTTAGGTATTACGTTGTCTTTTTCTTGTTTTAACCGAAATCTGGAAATTGCTTTGAGATTTCGGTTTTGCCCCTTTAAATTAATTAATTAAGTTTCTAAATTAATTAATTAAGTAGCCTAGGGTAATTACTAAAGTATCCCTAGGTTTTTAGGACCTTAACTAACTCTTTGGACCATACTAGGTTAGGTACTAGGTTGTCCCTTTCTTTTCTTAACCGGAAATCTGAAAATTTCCTTTTTAGTTTCGGTTTTAGCCCTTTTAAATTAATTAATTAATTTGCTAAATTAATTAATTAGGTAACCTAGGGGAATTAATAAAGTACCCCTAAGTTTTTAGGACCATAACTAACCTTTTGGACCATCCTAGGTTAGGTACTAGGTGGTCTCTTTAACTAGTTACTAGGTTAGTGTCACCCGGTTATGTCTTAGGTTGTCGGGTGTACTAATTATTTTATTTTGTTTGGTCCTAGGTTAGTTAGCTATTTAGGGCAGTAGGTTAGAGTCTAAAATTAGTTAGGAAGTTAGTCCCCACATGAAGGGGTCCCTTGTGCACGTTTTCCCCCCTAACTACCATAACCAAATTCGGTTAGGGTGGTCCCCTCCTTTGGCCACTTCTTCACATGTCTTGCACATGTGCTTGCACATGTGTTGGTTGTACTTTCTTAACTAACTATTATTTATGATTCATTTGGGAATTTTTAATTATTGTCCCAAGGACCCTCACCATGTCCTTGGGCACTGCTTAATTTACATGATCATTTTAAATGGTCATGTGCTATGGTGCTAGGCTTGACACTTGGATGCCTAGTACATATTGTGCAGATTTTATGAAGCGAATATTTTTCGCTTAGGGTCTTATTTGCAGGTACATTTATTGAACATCAATCTTGGATTGAGGTACGACAACCCAAAAAAATATATTTCTTATTCGTATATAGAAAATTGGCTAATATCCCTTAGCCAATTCTTTTCTATACTATGCCCAATATTTCTCAATATTGGGCATTGGGGTGCCTATGTACCCCTAATAGGCTATCCAAAATGCATACTGGTCTATTCATTAGACATATGATTTTCCCGAATGTTACAGTTTTCTTCTTGGTTATGTGTTGTATGGTTTGGTTATATGCTGCTAAGTTGATTCTCTAATCTTGGAAATGTTCGGAGAGTGGCAAGTGTCATTCGAGGACGAATGTTGTCTAAGTGGGGGAGAATGTAAGACCCCGAAAATGACTTGGTTTATCTAGAGCCTAACATGTTGGTAATGGTGATCTAAGGTCCTAATGTGGTATATAATATTGTTTAGAGGAATTAGCTAAAGTATTAGGTGCATTGGAAGTCAAACGTCAAGGGACGACTAAGACGTTCGTTGACTAAGTCACCTAAATGCCTCATATGTCGTTTTATGTGTTTATGTGTGATTCATGAGGTTGTAAGGTCCTTAAATGAGTTATTATAGCATTTATATGCAGTGTGTCAAGTTTTGTGAAGTTTGGAGGTCAAACGTCCAAGAACGTTCATGAAGTTCGAAAGATATGCCTTGAATCGACCTTGTGTGTCTAGGCATGTTTCGTCAAGTTTTATGTGTTTGTTTTTGATGAAATTTATTTGAGAGGTGTTAAAATCATAGACGATCGTATTTGGGTTGGAAACGTCCTGGAAAATTATCCCCAAGGACCATCTAAGGGTCCTTGAGGAAGGACCCAAGACTTGCTGACAAGGCTGCCCAAGATAGCCCAAACCACGGAGGCAGTCGACGCCCAGTGGGTCAATCGACGCCCCGTAGGTAGGGTTTCGTCTATAGGGACTTAGCCTAGGGAATGAAGGAACCAAGGACCAGCCTCAGCCCCAGACCACGGACCAACAGGACGGTTCGTTGGTCTGGAGACGATCCATAGGTCCCTCCGTCTGTGGAGACAGGTTTCCTGCGCAGTTCACGCCAACTTAGGGGTGAATTGGTAAATTCACCCCACTTCCAAATAAGACTTTAGGCGGTTTATTAAGGGTATTTTGGGTGTTTTAAACAAGTATTTAAAGGTTAAACACTTAGAATAATTCATTCTTCAAAAAACAAAACCCCAAAAATCCCTTAGAAAATCCCAAAGACTCCATTGAAGTCCAAAATCAAGGAAGAGGTTGGTGTGACGTTTGGAGTGGAGATTCTTCATCAAAGTGAAGAAATAGCTTCATTGAGGTATGTCTTTTGATCCTTGAAACTCGTTTCATCAAGGAGCCCAACTTTCAAAGATGTTTTCAATGTTTTCAAAGAGGAATTGTCCAATTTCATGATTCTTCCATGGGTTCTTGCATTAAAGGTTTTCAAACGTCTATTATGGATTAGATTGATGTTGTATTGATGATTTTAACCTAAATTACCCGTGAACCCATGAAATTGATGAACCTAAGATTTTGACTAAATTATGGGTTACTTGATATTGGCTTAATGTTGATGAATTCATGTGTAGTTTCTTATGGGCTTTCTATTGATGTAAGAATTGTATTCAATTGTTATCAAATTGGTATTGTATTGTTGAATCTATGTTGAATTGGTTTAGATTTAATTGATTTCTATAATTGTGTATTAAATTGGTGTTCATGGCCTTGGGTAAGGGTCTTATGTCATCAAATTGAGTAAGTTGACTTCAATTGAAGTGTTGATGATGGAGTGGAGGTATGCAGACCCATTTCCTTTGATATTATTTATACTTCGATTCTATTATGATTGGTTTGGTCAACCTTTGGTGGCGGTGTTATGTGAGCAAATGTGGTCTTGTGGGCGTTACTTTCTAGTATTTTGATAATCATGGCCTTGTCGGCACTACCTGAACTTATATGACTATTTGTGTAGTTGATTTGATGATGTATAATCATATCTATCTGTATGTGGAAGTATGTTCTAGACTATTGGTACTATCTAGTTAATCATGTTGTGCTTTGACTATGTGTTATTGTGTAGTCTTAGAGTTGATACATGGTTATTCCTAAATTGGTTAGATGAGTCTAAAATGATTAAATTGATGATGTTAAGGTAATGAATATGTTGACTTGATAAGGTTAAGGGTCTTTCCTAAGAGTCTAAAGGAAGATAGGTTATATGTGTTAAATGAAGTATGTTGTGTCTTGTTTAGGCAGACTTGTGTCCCTTACTTGATGCTTATGTGAATATGTGATGTCTTGACTTAGGAACCTAAAGGAGTCTTAGTCTTGAATAAATGAATATAGGTAAGACCTTGAATGATGATAAAAGGGCCATTTATGTGGAACCTTGAACCAAGTGGTAAGGTTATGAATTGTGAAGTAGTAAGCCGTAATGGTATCCTTCATGTAATGAGTGATGGACTTAAGGTTGAATGGATGGAACGGCATCATATCACACCTTAGGAAAGTTGCGATGAGCTTCTTGTCGCCATAGTGATATAGACCAAATGGACCTTGCTATGGTAGGGTAAATGTAATTGGGTCATGAACATGATATGGGACCCATTTATATGAACCTTAATGTAAATTGATCTATGAGGACTAAGGCTAGCACCGAGTGAGTATGGTAAAGCGAAGTAGTTCTAGTTAAGTATGAGACTAGAATACAAAGCATGCCCTTCATATTTCCTAACCATGTGCCTACATGGGATCTTTATGTTCTACCATTGGCAAGTAGAACACCTCATCGAAGTAGGATAGAACTTCGGATTCCATGCTTTGCTACCATGGTCTATGTCAGTTATTGTCTATTCTCATCATATGGAATATATATTAGCATTAGAGAAATTTATGAGGTTTAGGTGGTGGTATGGGATGCTACTTAGACATTGCACAATAGACTTTGATGGTGTTATTTGGAGTTCCTAGGTCTTGTCTAAGACCATTACTTGAATGTCCTTTATGTGATGTATGTCTTCTAAATGAACAAATGAACTAGTGACTCATGTTGGAAAGTATGTAAAATACCTAATCTAAAGTAACTTAAGGACTCCTTAGCTAAAGTGTGAAGAGGGCATATGGGCTGATCTCTTTATGTCTTATCTTTGGAAGTCTTGAGTATGACTCTAGTTAGGGAAGATGTTTGGTGTTGTAGACATGATCTAAGACTTAGGTAGTCTCAAGGACAATTTAGGTAATATTGAAGAGTTCAATCATGGACGTTATCTTCTTGATTTACTTAAGTAGGTCTTTTTGGATAGCCTTTGGAAGGAGAATGTCATATCATCTATGTGCTGGTGTGTTTAATGAGAATGATTCTATCCTAGGGAGTCTATTGGATCTCTTGAGTGTGTGTGTAAGGGATTGTATGGGAGGTTGCTTCACAACTCACTCAATTGAGACTTAGAGTCACCTTTGGTAGAAGAATCTTACCTTGATGTTTAAGATGCTTTGTAAGTGTGTATGTGACTCATTATAAGCAATCTTAAGGGTCGTTTAGGCACATCTAGAGAGGGTGTATGGGCGGTCTCTATTTGTGTGATTTAAGTGATTCTTAGGATAACTTTGAGTGGGATAATTACATGCTAAAGGGTGTCTAAAGTGAAGGTTTGCAACTTCATTGTACAGTGAAGAAATTCACTGTAACAGTGAGTTGAGGTCACTGTAAAGTGGCTTCAAAAATTGTGATTTTTGGTTAAATATTTTCTTATGTGTTTCTAAGTTTCTAAATGTTGTTCTTATGATTATAATATGATTTCTAAATGAAAAGATGCATATTTCCAATAAAGTCCGTTTTCATGATTTTTATGCATAATGCCATACTTAGTACATGTGGTTGTACTAATTCCATGCTTTATTTCCTATCTATAGTGCTTAATAGGTGAAGAGCTTTGGGAAGAAGACTTGGACAAAGAGATCGTTCAGGAAGATTTGAAGTATGTCCTCATTTGACTCGAGGGCATATATGTCATTTTATGTTTCTTTTAAAGAAGTTTTGTAATAGACTATTAGTAGTATGTTCTCAATTCGTATGGGCCGTGTCCCAAGTATTATAGTGTCTTAAGATGATGATCGAGACTTAGTGTTTTCCTATTTCTACATATATGAAAGAGGTTAAAGACTTCTATATTGTTTTTATGAAAAGTTTTAATTCCGCACTAATTTTCATTATGTATATGCGATGAATGATATGAGAGGCTTGGATATTTCCCAAGAGTTCGGTAGGTCCTCACTTTCCGAGGACAATGCCATTATCAAGCAATTTATGTTATTCTAGTATAAGACTCTTTGTTCTTTCCTTTTCATTTCAAGACAATTGTTGTATAGCCTATATGAGGCTCTTTGTTGTATTGAAGTATGGGGTAAGCCCAATTGTGGAATTCATTTTAGATGGTTTAATATGAGACATATTATAGACTTCTTATGATATTTTGTTCCTATACTATGTATGTAAAATAAAAGTAGAAGACTATGCAATCTTATTATATGAAGGGTCTATGTATACCCGATATGAATATATATTACGTGTATGTGAGAGGTCTATGTAAACCTCAAGATAGATATAGAATTTTTTTAAATTTTCTGCATTTTTAACCTATGAAGGTAATGATGTAAACTAAGAGGCTAGTCTTAGTCCTCTTCGAAGACGACGACATTGGTTACGTCTATGGGGTGCTCCCCGAATGTGACAAGATTCTTGCATAATCTTCCGCCGAATAAGTAGACTTAACGGGAATAAAGTGAGTGGATATGGTTAATCTATCAACCACCACCCATATAGTCATATTGCTTTCGAGTCCGAGGAAAACCCACTACGAAATCCATGTTCACATCTTCCCACTTGCAAGTAGGAACTTGGATCTCTTGTAGTAAACCACTCGACTTTTGGTGCTCGGATTTCACTTGTTGGAAATTTGGGCATTTTGCAACAAATTCCGCAATGTTCCTTTTTAAGCCGTCCTACCGAAATAGTTTCCTAGATCATGATACATCTTAGTAGAATCCGGATCAAAAGAGTAACGGGCTCCATGAGATTCCTCAAGAATCCTATTTCTCAAATCATCGACATTAGGCACGACAATCTCCCTAGGAACCTAAGAACACCCCCCCTCTTGGGAGAATGACTCATTCATCTTTCCAAGAACCGATTCCTTCAACTCCATCAATAATGGATCAAGGTGCATCTTAGACTTCACCTCAACCACCAAAGATGACTCGGAGTTATAATGTACTACACCACCACCATTTGAAGAATCTTCAATTCGAACCCCTAAACGAGCCAAACTATGAAAATCCCTCACTAAGTTTCTCTTGTCTTCTTCCACATGGGACACACTTCCCATGGACAAACGGATTAGAGCGTCCGCCACCACATTAGCCTTGCCGGGGTGATAGAGAATACTCATGTCCTAGTCTTTAAAAAACTCTAAACATCTCCTTTTCCAGAGATTCAACTCTTTTTGAGTGATATGTATTAAAGACTTTTATGGTCCGTATACACATTAACATGAACCCCATAGAGATAATGCCTCCATATTTTCAAGGCAAATACCATGGCCGCTAACTCAAGGTAATGAGTCGGATAATTCTTCTCATGTACTTTGAGTTGCCTAGAAGCATAGGCTATAACTTTGCCATGTTGCATAAGAACACACCCCAACCAGACTCGGGATGTATCACAATATACCACAAAACCCTTAAAACACTCCGGTAGGGTCAATATCAGAGCAAAAGTAAGCCTATCCTTCAACATTTGGAAGCTTCTTTCACATGCCTCCGACCACTCAAATTTCACATTCTTTTGAGTCAAGGTTGTCAAGGGAGAATCAAGAGATGCAAACCCATCGACAAACCTTCTATAATAACCGGCTAGGCCTAAAAAACTCCTAATATCCGTAGGAGCCAAAGGTCTAGGCCAATTTTTCACCGCTTCGGTCTTCCTTGGATCAACCTCTACACCCTCATTAGAGATGATATGACCAAGAAACGCTACCGACCTCAACCAAAACTCACATTTGCTATATTTGGAAAATATTTGATGTTTGTTAAGCACTTGTAATACCACTGTCAAATGGTCTATGTGTTCACCCTCATTTTTCGAATATACCAAGATGTCGTCAATTAAGACAATGACAAATGAATCTAGATAACTTTGAAACACCCTATTCATTAGGTCCATAAACGCCGCCGGAGAATTAGTGAGAAAAAACGACATTACTAAGAACTTATAGTGACCATATCTTGTTCGAAATGCCGTCTTGGGAATATCTTCACCTCTCACCCTAAGTTGGTGATATCCCGACCTCAAGTCAAACTTGGAAAAGTAACTCGCACCTTAGAGTTGATCAAATAAATCATCATTCCACGGGAGAGTATGCTTGTTCTTGATTGTGACCTTATTGAGTTGACGGTAATTGATACACATTCTAAGGGACCCATCTTTATTTTTCACGAACAATACTGGAGCACCTCATGGAGAAATACTAGGCATAATAAAGCCCTTGTCTCGTAAATATTTGAGTTGAGCCTTCAACTCTTTCAATTCGTCCGGAGCCATCCGATAAGGAGGAAATTAAATGGGGTTTGTATCCGGTAGCAAGTCGATACCAAAATCAATTCCCCGTTCGGGAGGAATACTAGGAAGATCATTAGGAAAGAGCTCCGGAAATTCCCTCACTAAGGGGACTGACTCAATGGGAGGAATTTTGGAGTCTAAATCTTTGACTCTTACAATATGGTATAAACACCCCTTAGAGATCATCTTACAATCTTTCAAACAAGAAACGATACGAACCCTAGGAATAGAACTTCCCCCTTTCAATCTAAAATGGGCTCATTTGGAAAGTTAAACTTCACTACCCTTGTTCTACAATCTATGAAAGCAAAGCAAGCATGCAACCAATCCATACCCAAAATGACATCAAAATCAAACATATAAAGTTATACTAGTTCGACATAAGTAAATCTATTGGGCAACACTATAGGACAATTTCTATACACTTTTTTTGCAACAACCAAATCACCCACCGGGGTAGACACCGAAAAAGGTTCACTCAAGATATCGGGAAAAATGTCAAACTTCTTAGCTACTAAAGGGGTAACAAATGACAAGGTAGCACCGGGATCAAGTAAAACATATACATCAACAGAAAAGACTTTCAACATATCGGTCACCACATCGGGAGAAGTCTCTTGCTCACCTCTAGAGCGGAGAGCATAAAAGCGATTCTTCTTTGGAGCATCAACATTAGAACCACTTGTTTGAGATTGACCAGTTCCCTTGTATTGACCCTTCAAATTTGGGCAATCCTTCACCTTGTGACCACTCTTTCCACAACCAAAGCAATTGTCCGTCCCAATGAGGCAATCACAATAATGGTTCTTGCCACACTTTCCACAAAGTTGGCTTCTTGGTTATTGAACTAGTACCCCTTCCCGTTTTAGACATACGGTTAGACAACCTATCATTACGAGCCTTAGGGAACTTGGAAGGAACTTGATTCGAAAACCTCTTTTAGAACCTAGGCTTGTCTTGGATATCAAGCCTACCCTTTGAAGAACCACCATCATAAGATCTTGCCCTTTTGGCATCCCTACTCTTCCTCTTAACCCTTGTCTCTTCCACTTGTTGAGCATGAACCATGAGACGAGAAATGTTCATATTATCATGTAACATAGCCGAACGACATTCTTCTTTCAAGTCGTCCTATACTCCCATCACAAAGCGGCTCATTTCATCCCTAGGGTGAGAAACCAAAGAAGGAGCATACTTTGACAATTTAGTAAATTTCAAAGAGTAGTCAAGTACACTCATACCTCCTTGATGAAGGTTGATGAATTCTTCTACTTTGGCTTCCCTTTTCTCCTGAGGAAAGAATCTATCAAGAAAAGACTTATTGAAAATCTTCTATTTCACGGGTCCACCCCTTAAAGGCCTATTGTCTCTCCATTGGACTACCAAGTTTGGGCCACATCTTTGAGTTGGTAAGTGGCTAACTCGGCCTTCTCACAAGTAGTCAACCCGATAGCATATAGAATCTTGTAGGTTTCATCAGCAAACTCTTGGGGTCTTCATCCACTTTGGAGCCATATAATGTAGGGGGATTCATCCTTGTGAAATCCCTTAAATGGGAGGCCATGGTGCCAACATATTGGTTTCCTCGGGGTACCACCTCTCGATTGGCTTGGGCCGTCATGGCTTGGGCTTGAGTAGTGACGACTTGTGCTTGTGTAGTAATGGCTTGGGCCATTTGGAGAAAGGCTGCCCTTATGTCCCCATCCATCAAAGGCGGAGGATTGACCGGAGCTTGATCATCATTAGCAACTTCTTCAAGAAGAGGGACTTGATTGCCTCGGTGGGGAACCCCCGCATTGGCAATCTCTTCATCAAGTCTTCGAGCGGCTTTCCTTCGAGTATTTATTTCCTAGAATCACAATAAAAGGATTAGATGCTAAGGGCACATAGAGTCAAGACTTTCGAGGCACGATATTAGATTTCCAAGGAATGAGAAATTCCTAAGCATCATATAGTTTCCTTTTCATAAGTGTGGCACACTTCACAATTATAAATAAGAATCTATGTAGATGTGGTTAAATGAGACATCAACTCTAAAGATTTTCAACCTCATGCTCTGATACCAAGTTAGTCAAATCCAGGGAGCACCCCCTAGACGTAACCGGCGTCATCGTCCTCGAAGAGGACTAAGACTAGCCTCTTAGCATACATAATTACATTCATAGGCTAAAATGCGGAAAATTTAAAACTTTTCTTCTATATTTATCATGACGTTTACATAGACCTCACGCATACACATAATATATTTATATCGAGTATACTTAGACCCTTTGTATAAGAAGATTACATAGACTTGTACTTTATGGCACACATATATATAATATACAATATAGTCTTAAAACGAATGTCTCATCATAACCATCTAAACAATTGGGCATAGCCTATACATCAATACAATAAAAGCCACATATGGGATATACAATATTAGTACTCAAATGAAAGGAAATGAACAAAGTGTCTTTAAGACTAATCAACATCTAATGCTAGAAAGTGGCATTGCCCTCGAAGTGGTGATGACTTACCCAACTTGGTGAATGAGGATCCAAGTATTCTTCAAATGGTCTCAACTTTGTCAACGACTGGAACCTAAAATGTTGGGGAAAAGGGAGAAAATGGGGTTAGCACATCACTTGTACTAAGTATAGGAAAAATGCACTCACAACATAGAAATCATACTTGGAAAGGGACAATTTGTAAAGATATGCCAACTTACTTTAAAATCCCACTTCTATGCACAATTAAGAATCATAGGAACCAATAACCACATAATATTCAATGAAAAATCATATTCAACACAATACCAACAATACAAAGTCAAGTCAACATAGATATAGCCAAACAACCTCTACATCATAGTATAAGCATAAGACATATATAAGAACTTTATAACATTTGAACATAGACAAGGCCCATACCCATAACCCCTCATTAAGCCTACAAGTGCAATGATCAAGAAAATCCCCATAACCTCACTTAATCATGTAAACAAAAACAAAGGACCATAAGCAATGCTTAACTTCGTATAACATAACATCAAGAGTAACCATCATCATACTTTAGTATTATAACCCAATCATCATGCTCATAAGGAAATCATCATATAGAGTCAATAACATGTAAAGTCAATATATATATATATATATAACATATACATTATAGAAACACAAGAACAACATCCTAAGGCTTCCGTCAAGGCAAACTAGTACAAGGCATAGGTAGATCCCCACACCCCTACCTAGGCTAAGTCAAACTTCTTAAGTCACACTAGTTTAGTGTTTACTTCATTACTTCATGTTACCTTTTGGGAACATCTTGCCTTAACCGACAGAGACCACATGAGCTAATGTGGATCAGGTGTCATGGAACCCTACACCGAAAAAAGGCGAACTACTTGCCAAGTAGTACCAAAACATGAGCATAGCATCAATGTGGATCCACTCGCTAGTATTCCTATGGGGGCAACATAGTTCAAGAACTTCGGAGATGTAGTTGGGACCCTCTTTATGTTACATGCATTATAGTATCCAATCTCATGAGTACATTAGTAATCCTCTAGTTCACTCGGTGCTAAGCTAGAGTCCCTTTTTGAAATGTCTTTACATTAATAATCATAACTTAGTTAGTTCGTAGGAGACTACTCCTTGTATATCATGATAATTAGCTCATTGGGAACTGTATGAGAATCACCTTTCAATACAAACTTTATAGTTAGATCAACACCTTATACCATATAATAGTAATGCACACAAATGAATCAACATCATCCTTATATCATTACAACCTTAACATGATCTCACAATTCATAAGATAAGACATTTCAGCATCAACATCATACCATCCTAATCAATCTAATCACTAGACATATACTTCAATTGAATCACCATCATTTGGTATAAGTCATCACAATATAGTTAAGGTTTGAAGATCACAAAGTCATACCTCTTCCTCTTCCAAAGCCATCATTATGGTCTCACCATCAACCAATCCCAATACACTCATAAATTGGCATAATAACAACATAGAATAGTAGTTCACACATTAACCAAGCCAATTGTATCAATACTAGATAATTCAATTCAAGATCACAACCTATGGTTAAGGGGAAAAGGCCATCTTCCACAAACTAGGTCAATTCATCAAGAAGTAGTATAATTGAATCATAATACACATTTATCTACTCATAGTAACCAAAATAAAGCATAAATAAATCAATTCATAAGATAAATTTCATATTGGAAGGAAACCCATATGAAACTCAGCTTTTTGAAATCAATTTTGGAAGAAACCTTTGGGGAAAGGAATCCCAAAGGTGAAAGGTTCTCATACCTTGATAATTGATGATAATTAATGGAGGAAACTTGATATTTTAATACCTAGAACCATCTTAACCTTGGTTTCTATGGAGTTTCTTTGGGAGAGCGAAAGAAGAGAGAAGGAATAACAATTGGGTTTTGAGAATTAAGAGAGTAAGGTTTAGTTTAATTAGGCTAGGTCTTTATATAGAGGTCCTTAATTAACTTAATTAAACCTCCCATAACCCTTAATTAACTAAATAACCGCTTAACTAATTAAACGAATTAATTAAAACAACACAGCAAAACACAGACCTGACCTACGAGACCCCGACTGACGAGCCGTAGGTCAGTCGACGGCTAGTGTGGCCTCCGTGCTGCACATCCATCATTTTGGTCAGAGACTTGCCATAAATACCTATTCACACATTTATCTAAGTGACCATAAATGGTGGCAATCAATCCCCCATCGATTGAACCACAATTCGTCGCTTGCAATTCGTTAATGGCTACTGTCCTAGATAGCTTTTAGTCAAAATGCAAGGGTCCTTCTCAAGGACCCTTTGGTTGGTACTTGGGGAGTCTTTCCTGGATGTTTTGACTATAAACCAACTCTAATACATGTTAGACACCTTACCACCAAATTTCATCGAATTCCAACTCCTAAAACCTAGTCATATAAGCTAAGGTACACTAGCACCTCTTGAACTAGTTTCCGGATGTCATGGACGTTCCTTGATGTTTTGCTTCTAAAACTTCCTAAATAGATTTGGTTCACTATTATTGACCCTAAAACAGTGACACAACCTTTAGACACCCATGTTAGGCTCTAGAATACGTCTTAAATTTTTGGAGTGTTACAGTTGGTTGGATGGAATGACATAAAATCATCCTTAGGAAAGTCATTGAGATATCCTCTTAACCATTGTAAGTCAACCCTAGAGGACCTCCTTGGTAAGGTGTAGTATGATTTGTTTATGAACAAGATATTGCACCTCTTCATATGCTCATTCATTGAATTACTCTATGAGAACAAAGGCTAGCAAAGAGTGAGTATGCTTGGGGAGTAGATTTAGTCGTATGATGAGGTTAGAGTACAAAGAAACCCTCGATATTCCTTAACCACGTGTCTACATGGGTTGTGTCCTAGTTCTACCATTGGCAAGTAGAACACCCTTTATCGGAGTAGGGTTGACTCCGGATTCCATTCTCAGCTACCATGGTCTATGTCGGTTATTGCCTATTCTCATCATATGGGATACATGCTAGTGTTGGATAAGTATTATGAAGTTTAGGTATTGGAATTAAACGCTATCTAGACATTGCCAAATTAGGATTGAAGATGATAGTGTGTGAGTACCCTAGGTCTTCTCCAAGACCATTATGTGAATGTCCTTGATTGTTGAATGCCTCTTAAATGGACTAATGAATATAATGACTTAAGTTAAAAAGCATGTGAATGAATAAATACTTATCTAGAGTATCTTTAAGGATTGTCTAATTAAGGTGTGGAGGGGGCATATGAATGGTCTCTTCATGTCTTACTTAGGGGAGTCTTAAGTGTAACTCTAGATAGGAAAGTTGATTAATGAAATGGGAATAATCTTATCTTAGGTAGCTTAAAGAATCTCTTTGGTGTGTGTAAAGGGATTGTATGGGTGGTCGCTTAATAATTCACTCAAGTGAGCCTTAGAATCACCTTTGGTAGGAGGGTCTCATGTTTATGTGTTATGATTTGTTATTCATGCTATCTTGTGATAAGTAGCTTATATGTGAAGTTGGTATGACATGTGGTTCTTCTATATTCTGATATGATGTTTTACTCAAAAAGAGCATATTTTATAGAAATGTCCCTTTTATCATGATTTTATACATTATGCCATACTTAGTACATGCATTGTACTAATTCCATACATTTTGTACATATCTAAAGTTGTAGGTGGAAGGTGAGAGGCGTCTTGAAGCAAAGCTTGGAAACTAGGACTCTTTCAAGCAAAGTTGGGGTATGTCCTCACTTGATTCGAGGACATTACTATCTTTAGATTTTTTTATTAAAATAATTGTAATAGACTAAGTTTCAATATTTAGATTGTATGGGCCGTGTCCCAAGTATTCTTGAGTCTAAGATTGGCATATGTTGAGACTTAGCATTATTTCTTATGTTTTCTATGAAAGATTTTTTGAGATATTATTTGTGTGAAAAGTTTCAATCACCACTACTTTTCATACATGTATGCAATGAAAGCTGTCTAGGGGCTTGTACAAGCCCTCCGAGAGGTCAATTACGCCTTGTATCGACTCTAGAGTGCTCAAAATTCTATGGGGTACTTCGGGTCGTCACAGGGGAACCATCAGAATCTCATTCCCTTGATCAACTATAGGGACTTGTTCACCTTGAGGAACTTGAACACCTTGGGGAGCTTGTCCACCTTGGGGAACTTGTCCACCTTGGGGTGGAACTCCCTGATTCGCCACTTCCTCATCCACTCTCCTTGTGGTGTCCTTCTTGTATTTATATCATATTAACACAAGAGAAGAGATTAGGAAAAGACACTTATAACCTCAACTCTATTCCACAACACAAGACTAATGAAAAAAGTGAAATTTCTATCGTCCTATAGCCTCTCGATCATAGATGTGTCGCGACTCACCACCGATGAACAAGACTCTACTAGACGTGGCACTTATGAGACTTTGAATACTAAAGACTACTTGATAACCTTATTCTCTGATACCAAGTTTGTCACAATCGGGGAACACCACCTAGACGTGACGCTGCATATTCGACCTCTCAGAGGTCTTATGCAAGCCCTTAGACATCTTTCTTCGCATATATATGAAAAGTAGTACAAAATTAAAACTTTTCATCACAATAGTCAAACTCTTTTATATAAATATAAGAAAGAACTAAGTCTCATCATAGCCCTCTTAGAGACATATAATTCCGTAGGGTCACAACCCTTACATAAATTTTAAAAGTTACTACAATCTATTACAAAGTCTTTTAGAAAAGGAAAATAAAACATAAGTCATGTCCTCGAACATATAATGACATACCAATCTTGAGAGAATGCTATTTCCCAAGCTTCAACTTCTAAAAGAATCCTCACTTGCCACCTACACTTGTAGACATAGGGAAACATATGGAATTAACACATTGAATTCACCAAGTATGGTGAACATGCAATAAACCATGCAAAAATGGACATTTACTTTAAAACATATTTTTCATGCTATTATGATAGAAAACACATAAAACAAGAATATCAACCATCTTCAATTTAATATTCATATATAAGAAGTATTCGAGAAATCCACAAGATATAACCATAATCACTTAGAATCCATATAAACATTTAGACCTTCTACCAAAGGTTATCCTAACACCCACCTAAGTAAGATATGAAGCGGCCGCCCATACAACCTCTTCACACACACCTAAGTGATCCTCAAGACTACCCAAAGTAAGAATATTCCTTTTCATCATTTAGACTCTCCACCAAAGGTTACTCTAAGACTCACCTAAGTAAGACATGAAGAGACCGCCCATACACCCTATTTAATACCACCCAAGTAATCCTCAAAGCTACCCTAGATAAGAACCTTTCTATTCAACACGGTTTAACTAAGTCAACATTATTCATTGTAACTATTTAATAGACAAATAAACAATTAGAGGACTTCACATAATGGTCTTGGAAGCCCCAGGGAACTCATTCTAGCATATTCAAAGCCTACTCGTACCGTGTGTAGATAACATCCCATTCCACTATATTTACGTTGTAGAACCTATCCAATACTAGAATGTACAACCCATATGATGAGATTAGGCATTAAACAACATAGACCATACTAGCTTGGTATGGAATCTGATGTCATAAGGACCCACAACCGTGGAAGGTGTTCTACTTGCCAAAGGTAGAATTAGGACTTATCCCATGTTGGCAAATGGTTAAGGGATATCAAGGGCTTCTTTGTACACTAGTCTCATTCTCAAGTAGAGCTACTACCACAAGCATATCCTCTCGCTGCTTTGACTTTTTTCTCATAGAGTAATTCATTCCCTAGGTGTATTAGAGAGAGTACCTTTTCTAAGTCCTACCAACTCATAATACTCTTTCCAAGGATAGCTCATTCTTAACCTTTTTTTCATATTCAAGGTTCCATATAAGTCTTTCATTGAAGGGCACCTACTATAGGTCAACCGATCCTAGACTTCATTCTTTCATTTCATTTATACACGTACATGACAAGGGTGCCTGAGCCTACCAAGCCAAGATATCACATTCACATAACTTTCATGTATCAAGAAGAGGGACCTAAGTCTACCAATAAAAACACAACATCATCATACCATCACATAGAGGGATCATACTCTCACCATGCACATACACAATATCATCCATCACATTGTTCATTTATACAAGCTATAACATGATGAATCCATAATTCACATAATAATGTCGATAAGGCCATGTTCATAACACATATAACAATTTTACACCGCAACCGCAAGTGGACCATACCAATCAACAAAATTTAATATTCTATAGTATATAAAGGAATTAGGTCAACTCATCACCTTCCAATAGCCATCATCACCATTACTTATCTTTTCCAATCAATTCACATAATAAGAGATTCTTACCAATGGTAATATACACAAGACAGCTAACAATCCATCCATATCAATGATCCAACAATACTCAATATAAATATCAACATTATAAGTCAAGCTATGAAAATTCTAACATGGATCAATACATAATTCAATAGCCCAATACAATCCACACATGAATTCAATAAGATTAATCCATGATCAATTCACCCACTTTAGAGACAGAATTACGAATTCAAGGAATACATGGTTTCATGGAGTTTTTGATCTTAAACCATCAATTAACATTTATTACTTCATAACACATTGATTTAAACCTTTTTATGCAAGAACCCATGCTTAGAATTCATAATAGGATTTCGATGTTTTGAAAGATCTTTTAAGATCCTTTGGAATTGGATCCTTGAATGGAAGAAGAATAAAGGATAAAATAACTATACCTTAATTGAAGATATTCAATGAAATTGATGGAGAAATCAGTGAAGAACTTGAATCCTAGCATGCACCTTGAATTCTAGCTTCAATGGAGTTTAGAGAGAACTTATTTTGATCTTGGGGTTTTGATTTTGAAAAGTGAGGTCTAATTTAGGTATTAGGTATATAAACTAACTTAAAATACCTAAAACAAACACCTAAAATAAACATCTAAGAGTTAATTAGGACGTGGGGTGAATTTCCCAAATCACCCTCACCTTGGCCGAGACCTGCAGGAAAATTGCAGGCCCAAACAACGACTGCGAAATTACTGGCCGTCGTTTGATCGAAGGGGCATACTGCTGGGGCATCGTTTTGGTCAGAGACTACACTTTATGGGGCTAAGCTCCCACAACTCAGTGTGTATCAACTCCCCCAATCGACGGGGCGTCTATTGAACCACTGAACGTGGTTTGATGGTCGTGGTTTGGGGCTGATTTTGGCAGCTTCTTGCCAAGGTTTGGGTCCTTCTCAAGGACCCTTAGGGTGGTAATTTAGGAGTCTTACCCATATTATTCGACCCTAATAATGTTCATCTAGGTGTTAGAGACCTCTCCTATCAATTTAGACACCAAACAACACATAAAACATGCAAAGGCACACTAGCACACACAACGACTAGTTTTGAAACGTCTTGGTCGTTCTTTGACGTTTGACTTCCAAACTCTTCAAACTGACTTCTAATGTAAATATTAATTATTTTAACACCTTATTAACTCATAAAACACATGATAGGCTCTAGTTTAACCTAGTTTATTTTGAGGTTTTGACAGAAGTAACCTTGGTTCATTATTATTGTGGCAAGTAACCTTAACCAACATAGAGACCATGTGAGTTATAACATGATCCGCAGTGTCTCCCACACTGAGAAAAGGTTATCCTACTTTCCAAGGTAAGGACCATGAACTTCTAATTATTGTGGATCCACTAGCTAGTGTCTATATAGAAAATCATCCTATGGGGGCACATAGGTAAGGGATAAGGATATTACTTCTAGAAGTCCGACCTCTTCTCACGGGAGTGATTCTATCTCAATATATTCTCGGTTCTAAGCATAAATCCCACAGAATAGTTTTCTTACTTGTTCTCATTATCCATTGAAGGGCTTGTCATCTTGTGAATCCTAGCTAGGTCATAAGTCATCCATGTTATGAAATCATTCAATAACAAATCCAAGCTAGGATTCATTAGGATAACTCCTTATCTTTTGATTCAGTTAGGTGAGAGGACCTTTCAACCTCAAAATCCTTACTATGTGAGCAAACCTTTACAATCATACTTTTATGTGTATATGAGAAAATCCTTTCAACAACACAACAACAACATTATCATTGATACTTCACTCTCAAAGCATCCTTAATACATTTACATAAATTTAATAAGAACATGCTTAATTTCATAAACTCTTCATTCATAATCCAAAACCCACATAATATCATCATAATCTTAAAAACATGGTAATTACATGAGTTTATGGGTAATCTCATAAAACCATAGAATTTCATTATTTCATGCGTAAGAGATCATAATTCACTAAATTAAATCAATAATTAAGAGAATCCACAATATAGATTGAAAACCCTTACTCAACTAAGAATTTCTAACTTTGAAAATAGAATAATTTGGGAACTCCATGAATGGAAGAAATCCATGGATCATAACTATCATACCTCAATGCTAAAAGCTTGCCTTCAATGGTGGAAATGGAACTTTTCTTGAAACCCTATGTTGAACCCTTATTTTTCAAATTTCTAGAGAGAGAATTATTTTAGTGAGAAAAAACTTGATCTTCTTTGGTAAATTTAAGAGAATAACTTGAATGGTTGAAATTGGGGTTAACAATACCTATATAGGGGTCCTCAATATGGGTAAAATGACATAGCATCATAGTAAAATAATTAGGAAAAGACCCAATTGACCTTGGCTTATAGACGACATGAACTTACAGATAAAGGCCTATACGAGCCGTCAAGGACATTACGGGCCGTACTAGCAGCCGTGGTACTTGATTAATAGCTTAGAGAAAAGTTCCTTGTGGACTTGCCCCTCCACACGCAACTTGACAAGTTATTTGGCTCTTCACGATCCGTCTAGGAGTTAGTGGGAGGAGGTTGACCTTGGGAGGATTCTGCCTACCCCTTCACATGCACCACCATAAATCGTGGTGCCCTTCACGAGGCGTTTAAGGGCTCGTGGGATGGGATATCATCTTAGACAACCACTAGAAGGCTTCAGGATCACAAACATGAGCCGTGGTGCCCTTTACGTCTCGTGGGGAGCTCTATGAAGGGTTTCTTGGCTCAATGGAGGGCTGGTGACCTCCCACTTGAATCCCTTTATAGTCTCCTTGATTGTGGGGTGTTACATATTCATAATATGAGTCCAATCTCTATTCAAGTCACACTTTATTGAAATTACGTTACCTAATTACTACTTCAACGAAATATGTAAGCACCACAATGGCTTAGTTATGTTCTCCGTAGCTTTCCATTATTTCAAAACAGAAATTTGGGATTTTTTTTTGAGGATGTCTTCAAAAATTTCACAAAGGAGACAGTTTCAACAAGATTGAATACTGTAGATTATTAAAGCTTAAAGAAGGCAAATTTTTTAAGAGAAGCCCTAAAAAATCACCAAGGTTGTACTGAAACGTCAGATTCATGAGGCATCGTTCTGGGTTAGTCAATAAATTTGCATTAACTTTTTGTATATGATGTTATATTTAGTTTATATACCTACCTTTTATTTTATTTTTTCTTACATTCCATTATTAAAAAAATTGTTTGACATTTTAAAATTTGGATTGTTTGTGCTTCAATGTGACTCATTGATTTCTCATTTCTGTTATCTTTCTTTCTTAAAAAATAATTTATTGTTCAAAATATATGTTTTATGTCATATCTGAACGAACTATGCACACATGATTCTCATTTCGATGAGTTATGTAGGCAACAACCGTTCTAGAGTTTCGTATTCTTTATTCAAAAGAATTTTTTATTTTATTCTTTGTAAAATGTTTATATTTTTGAATGATTTTTTGAATTGGTTGGTGTCAATACATTTTTAGTGTGCATATGAAAAAATAATCGATACAATGGAGAAAGATTGAATTCTTGGTAAATCATAGAATCTTTTGGTACCTCAAATTCTACTTTGTTACCTTTGAAAATATTCTCTTGCATACATTCAAGATTAGAAAAAAAATCAAACTCATTGTTTCATGTATATTATGTGGTGATTTCTGATTAAATTAAACTGTGTTGCTTTCTCGATCCAGAACTTTACCTAAATGTTGTTGAGGTGAAATTCATAGTAACGTTCATTTGAAAAATGATGTAGGCTTTCTTTGACAGAGCCTTCCAAAGACTACCAAATGAAATCAATCCTTAGTATGTCCCACTTTGAGCCTTAAACCTTTTTTCGTAGACAACCACGTTTTTAAAAGCCTATACCCTTTTGAGTGCTCATATGAACTATCTCATTCTTGGCCTAACTTTCTTGAGCGTACTGAAGACATACAATGTAACAACCCGAAAAATGATAGGTTAAACTAGAGCCTAACATAAGGTTAAAAATCATAAAATGACCTCTCGAATGTTAAAAAATGAGGGATGAAGTGTGGGTTATTGAGTAAAGACCAAGGGGAAAGTACAAAGGCAAAAGGGACAAGCGAAGGCCAAAGGCCAAGTCTGACCCTAGCTAGGAGAACACGAGTCCACCTTCATGAGAGGGACCAAAGACCGTGGTACACACCACGACTCGTGAAGGTGGTTGTTAAGTTTCCTTGGCCAAAGTAAATTAGCCACCCTTTTATGCTAGCCACTGCCTCAACTTAACGGAAGGGACCACAGACCATGGCCTTGACCACGACCCTTGAAGGCCTTTATAAAAGAGACTTGGGCATGGGTACTTGGGGACATGATGTAGCTTAGCTACTACCTCACCCTTCACGAGCAGGACCATGGGTCGTGGTCAACTTTGCGGCCTGTGAAGGTGACTTAGGGAAAGGAGCCTAGTGCTCAAAATACAAGTCTACTGCCCCAACTTCAGAAGGGTGACCGCGGGTCATGGTCCATACCACGACTCGTGAAGAGGGGCCTGTGGTCCCTAACAGAGGCACTCAAAAGAGGGTCAACTTAGTTATTTCCTTTTTAGTCAAAATAAGTGTGGGTGTTTTGGGTATTTTTAGGGGAAGTATATATGTTATTTTAAAGTCAATTTTCACAAGTCCTGGTCATTAATTCAAAACACTCAAATATTTCCCCAAAATCATCACTTCTCAATATTTTTCTCTCTAGAGTTCCCCACATTGAAGAACAACAAGAACTTGAAGAATAGCGCTCAAGAATCAATCATCTCAACTCTAATTCGTGGGCAAAGCTTCAATTAAGGTATGGAAGTCTTGATTTATGGAAAGTTTCCTTCCTTAAAGCCCTACAACTCTTTATTTTGAAATTGACAGATTGTTCAAGAACTAGGGTTTTCATTCTAGCCATAGGTTCTGATGAATCCTCAAATTAGACTCATCTAGGGACTTATTTTAATGCAAATAGTGTCTTTGATTGTGTATTTTATCTCAGTTTCAGATGAAAACATCTAAGTTTTAGTTATTTGTAGATTTGGTAGGAGAATGGACACTTAGGTGCAAAACAGAAGCAAAAAGAAAGAAAAGAGTCGAAGATTCAAAGTGCGCATCACCAAGCAAACTTGGCGATACGCCATATAGAAAATTTTGCCTTCTGTTATAGCAAGCGAGCCTTGAAGGAAGTGGATTAAAAGGCAATGAAAAAAAGCAGTTGGCGCTTGGCCGAATATTTCCGTGAAACACTGTTATTCCGCCAATAGTTACAACATGCATGGATATTAAGGCAAGCCACAAACGGAAACAAACCAGAGAAAGGGCAAGTCGCCGAATCACTCGCCGATTCACGACTAAAGACGCTGAATGGATGCATTAGCACTTAATCTGAAGCCTATAAATACTGAACTCTTTTATAATTTACAGAGGAGAATTTTAGAGAGTGAAACAATACACACTTAATATTTTATTTTAGAAACTTTGTTATTAAGTTTTCTCTCAAGTTTGGAAAGGGTTTTGAGGGAGCTTGAAGAAAGAAGCTTTTCTTCCAGTCTTGGAAGTGGGTCTTCTCCATTTACCTTCATTTGATATTTTTAAGGTTTAATCTTTTAAACTCACTTGATTTCTTTATCATTTGAAGTATATTTGATTATTTATTGATATATGGCTAAACCCCCCCCCCCCCCCCCCCAATTCTTGGGGTGTGATTTAACAAATATGTGTTGATATCATTGTTAGGTATTGCTTGCTGGTAAGATTAGATGCATTTTAATGGTGATTTCACCTAGTTGTTGTTGTTTAGTTTAATGTGTTTTTAGTTGCAAATATAAAATCACCCATGTGTTTTCGGCTTTCCCGAGAGGGAGGTCGTGAAACCAAGACTACTAGAATGATGGCCTAAGGAATGGGTCGATATGAGGTTCAGCCCGAGAGGGTGAGCCCTAGTCCTATATCCAAGCACCCTCTATCGAATGGTCAGGGTGTGGATAAGGCGTATGCTGGTTAGTTTATACGAGTGGGTGTCTGAGAGAAACCCATTTGATATGGGTAAGATGCCCGAGAGGGAACTTACTTTCACCTAAAGCTTAGCCTAGTCACAATTGTCTTGTGAATTTTCATATCAAAAGCATGTACCCATTAGTTTGTGTCAACATACATTTTGGTAGTACCCCAAGAACTCTCTCTCATACTTGTTTTCTCCTTTTATTTTTGCCATTCTACTACTTGTGACAAAACCTTATTTTTTTTATATTTGATACTTTGGTGTCACAAATTAAATTTAATTTGTATTTAAATGGAAAATGTCTTGAGCTATCACTATTTACAAAGGAATTCTAAGTAACTACTTATTTCACTACCACTCCCTTGGGACATGATCCCAACCCTTGGTTGGATTACTTTACTAGCTTCGATTCGTAGACACTCAAACTGCAAGTTAGTGTCATTGATCACGAAATATAAAAGATACACATATTGAAGCATCAAAATGGATCCACTGTCGGGGAGTGGTGTCACGTGAAAATATAGTTACTTATAGTTTTTATTTCTTTGTAGTGTGGTTTCCACTAATTTAACGTTTAATTTTGTTTTATTTGTTGTTTGAAATTCCTATAAAGTATGGTGTTAACGACAGTAATAAAAGTCAGGTAGACCATGAGGATGACATTGTAAATCTCAACAATGTCCGGGAGCCCAACATCAACGACCCAAATCTCATGGGAGGTGTCGAGGCCATCCGCTTACCTCCATCAGAGGGAAACCTAGTATTCTACATTACTAGTACCATGTTGCAACTTTTGCAATAAAAAGGACTTTTTAGTTGATTAGCTCACGAGCACTCACATGAGCACCTACGAAACTTTATGGATGTGTGTGGACCATTCTCGTGCAAAAACATCTCTTAGGAATCAGTTTGACTAAGACTATTCCCTTTCTCGTTGATGGGCGAATCTTGCAAGTGGTTAGCTGAGTTGCCACGCAACTCAATCACTTGATGGGAGGAACTGGTTATAGAATTCAACATACGATTCTTTCCCCCTTCGAAGATGATGACCATTTGGGATAGTATCCAAGGCTTTAAGCGTTTGAATGGAGAACCATTGCATGAAATTTGGCTCCGATTTAAAAAGTTGGTACTTTAATGCCCAATGCATGGCCTTCTCGATAGCGTCCTCCTCCAATATTTTTATCATAGCCTAGACTCAGTCAATAAAGGATTGTCTGACCAACTCTCATTGGAAGGATTCATGCAGCAGCCATACGTGGTGGCAGTCTAACTTCTGGACGGCATGACAACCATCAATAGGGAATGGTACACTCGCGAGGACCAAGTTTCTTCAGTCACCTTTCAGTTATCGAAAGAGCAGATCGAAAAAGACAATGAAAGGGACCAAATATGGCCAAAATCATGACGCGACTTGATATTTTGTCCAAGAATGTCATGGTAGAAGCTACCCTTAACGTTAATACTGTGGAGTTGGGAGTAAAAATCCTGATGACATGAAGTTTGAGGCTTTATACAGTGAAGAGGTAAACTTCTTAGCAAACCAAGGTGATGGTTACCCATTGAACTAACCAAGGCAGGGTGGTAACCAAGGTTGGGCTAGAGAGGACGGATGAAAGGATAGAGATCGAGAATGGAGAGATCAAAATCCGACTTGGAAAGATGGGGAGAAGTATAGGTATGTGGCTCCCCATGAGCGACAAAAGCCCAAGGATTCAGAAGGTGGTAGATCTGAGGATATTCTCTCACGTATCCTCAACAAAGTTAAAGGCTCAAACAAAATGCTAAAAGGTATGAAAGAAGATGTATCCACCCTCAATCACACCGTCACCTCCCATTCAGTATCAATCAATCAGTTAGAGACCCAAATGGGCCACATCTCATCTTATCTCAGCCTGAGACAGCAAGGGGGTTTGCCTAATGACACTATGGCTAACCCCAAGAGTGAAACCAGAAAACTGACTTGCTTCATGCCACGACGTTAACTAAGGCACTGTTTGGGACACAACCCAAAACCATTTACTTGATTTCTTTTTAATATCTTGATAAAATAAGTGTGTGTGGGTTATATAAGTTTAGGAAGGAAACATGCTTAAAATATGCAAAGTAACGGCAAACAAGTCCTTTTGGTGGAATGCTGACATGTTCAGCGTAACTAATCATTTTCCTCCGTTTGACTTATGCACCTAAAGGTTGACTCTGTAACACTCGTGGAATGATAATTTTTATCAGCAATTCGCCAACCCAGTGGGCAATCTCGACAAAGAACACCAACGCAACTTTTTCAAAAGACTGGAATCTTGTTATATTTGGTTACAAAATAGATACTCGGCACATCGCCGAGTCATTAAGAGAGATAAGCTAGTATCGTTGAATGAACATAAGACGCACAATCATAGGCACCAGGTTTAAAAATCCTACTTCAAACCTTTATTTTCACTTTGTCCCTTTCACAAACTCACACTTGCTCTCTAGTTGTTTTATTTCTTGCTTTCTATAGTATTTTAAGTGTCGTATTGTGCTCGGATTCGGATTGCATTGCTGCCTAGCACACCATTACAGTTTAATTCATCACCAAAGGTTAGTAATCAAACCTCCAGTTATCTTATCGAAAGTTGTACTCATTTAGATAATGATTAATAGTGCCATCATTGTTAAGTCTTTGAGTTGATGGGATAACATTTACTGTCGATTATTACTCGATATTTCGTGTGTAAATGGTATAATCTCATTTGACTATATTTTGAACTAAATTTTTATGTGTTGGTATGGCGGAAATACTATGGGTCTTCATTAAAAATATATTTTGAAAAGGCTTGAGTCGCATTATTAGGGATTGCAGGGTCAAATTTGAAAGAATGGAATGAAAATAGGCACATTGTGATATTTGGCGAGTTGAGTGCAGCTCGCTGAACCGCTCGGCGGTTAGCCTAACATCACCATTCCGCTTTTAACTGAATGCTTTATTTATTGGTTGATTTATAACATTCGGTGGTCAGATTGAGTTACAAAATTCACTCGATGACTCGCTGAAAGATTCTTTGTCTGTCCTTTTTTATTCACCCTTATATCATTTGTATATATTTTAATGAAGACCCTAACAAAATTAGCAAGTTATAAATTAGCTTGGCGAATTGACTCTAAAGTCAAAACCTTCCTCACCCCTTTGATAAATTAGTGCCTACCTCGTCTTCAAAGTTCTTGCAGAGATGGCTAGACCAAAAGTCATAGGGAGAAATGATCCACCCAGGCACATTAGAGAACGAGAGTTTATATCTAGCAAGACAGAGGAGTTACACCAAGGAAGCCAGGTCCAAAATATGAATTCTAATTGACCCTAATGTGCCCTCATGGGCACGGGGGTTCGTTAATGCTATACATACCTTCAAGGCAGGTCATGAGTTAGACAAGATTATTGCAGCTAATATCGCTGCTGAGGCCAGGGCAACTTAATACAGTGGTGAAATTCAAAGTAGCAACACTTCAGGAGCAGTTGTCTTATTTCGGGAAGACACTTTAGAGCGCTCATACCCCGACGGATGAAGAAGCTGCATAAACAAGATCTCCTTTCACTTGTCCCTTTTTGTTTATCCTGCTCATAGTTTTGGATATTATCATTACTTTTATTTGAGGACAAATGGTGTTATTTGTGGTGGGGTAAGGCCCACCTTGTTTTGTTGTGCTGAATATTTATATGTTTCGATAAACGTTTGGGTTGTATGTTTAATTTGTGCTTTAAAATTTTCTTTCGCGAATGTTTGAGCCTATGGATCTCTTTTGGGGTTCTAATTTCATTATAATTTTGACCCATCCGTAGAATTTTCACTTTTGAAAATTTTGCCACCTCTTGTGTTGAAAGTGGATGTTCTTGTACAAATTTGAACCTATGTCTTGAAAAGTGCTCTCGATCAAACAAACATGAATGTGCAGCTACAACGAGAACGAATGAAGTTACATAGGAAATATGTGAACTCTTTGCATCTCATTGTGATTAGTTAATTGTCGAATTGATTCTTCTGCAATGACCATTGCACACTAGAGAAAGTGTGTCGTCTTTTTTTACTTAAGTGTTACTGCCTTGTGTGATATCCTTACTTTGAACCTTGCATATGTCCGATTAGTCTAATTGATTTAAAAAGGTATCCTATTGACATGATCTTAAGCAATTCTTAAGTGCAAGAGAAGTCTCGCAAACCGATAGTATTGCAGAGAATTGGAAGCCCTCCATAAAAAATGAAAAAAAAAGAGAAAAAAAAAGAAAAAAATAGCACAAAATGAAAAGAAGTTGGGTTTCAAAGCAATCCATGAAGGGAAATAAAAGATGACCTAGAAGCACTTGACTAAGGATTAAGAAAGGAAGATAGGGGATATCTTAAGGAAATGACATCTCATTGGAGAAAAGTCACTGAGCCCAAATGATCACACCTTTGCACTCAGCCCTATTACAAGCCTTAGAAATACCTTTTTGATCTTGAGTGAACCGAACCGAAGGTCAATTAGAAAATTAGGGCAAAGCTATGGGTGAAAACATGCATTGTTTTCCTCCTTGTGAGTGTGAGCATTGCATCAGATTCCTGATCCTAAGTTGATAAATCTACGTGTATGAATATGGAATCATTCTTTGTATGAGGGCATGTAGATAATTTTGTTGAGCTTGAAATTGCATTAGTAGAAAGTATTGTGAGCTTAAGCATCATTGGTAATGGTGTGTCACAACTCGAATCTTTGAGTATATCATTGAGCTAATGCATGAGTAATTTGAGTCTTGTTGTGTTCATTCATGATTAGTTCTTGTGTAGCACTATTTGAGACATCCTATTTGAACTACTGAACTCAAGTTTTACTTGAGGACAAGCAAAAGTTTAAGTTGGGGTGTTGATTGTAAGACCTTGAAAATAGCTTAGGTTATATAGATCCTAACATGTTGGTCTTAGTGTTCTAAGGTCCTAAATATGTTTAATATGTTGTATATAGGCAGTAGCTAAAATATTAAAGGTGTTGGAAGTCAAACGTCAAGGGACGACTAAGACGTTTGACGACTAAGTCACCTAAATGTCTAAAATATGGTTTTATGTATTTATGTGTGTTTAAAGGTGTTTTAAGGTTCTTAATAGAGTTATTATAGCATGTATAGGCAGTGGTTAAAGTTTCGTGAAGTTTGAAGGTCAAACATCAAGAACGTCCAAGGCATTCGAAAGATATGCCTTGAGTCGACCTTGTATGTCTAGGCGAGTTTCGTTGAGTTTTATGTGTTAGTTTTGGATGAACTTCATGTGAGAGGTGTTAAACTCATAGACGATCATATTTGGGTTGGAAATGTCCAGAAAATTATCCCCAAGGACCATCAAAGGGTCCTTGAGGAAAGGACCCAAAACCTGATGGCAGGCTGTCCCAGGCATCCTTGGCGACGGAACAGTCAATGGCCAGTCATGGCTGTGATGCCCCGTCACAAGGGTTCTATCGTGGGGGCCTTGTACAAGGGCTGGCAATCCACTGGAGCTTGCAACGGAGGTCCATGACGGCCCGTGTCAGCCGTGACGCCCCGTCACAAGGCAGTCGTCGCAGCCAAGTTCTCCTGCGCAGATTTTCTGCCAAGTTAGGGGTGAACTTGTAAATTCACCCCACGTCCAAGTAAGAGTTTAGGCGGTTGTTTAGGGGTCTTATGGGTATTTTAATTAACTATTTAAGTGGTTAAGACCCTAGAGACTTCATTATTCTTCTAAAATCAAAACCCAAAGTCTCTTAGAAATCCCAAAACCTCCATTGAAGACTCCATTGAAGAGGCAGCTTGGTGAGGGGTTATTGAGTGGAAATTCTTCATCAAAGTGAAGAATTATCATCCTTGAGGTATGGTTTTTGATCCTTGAAACTTATTTCATCAAGGATCCCAATCCTCAAAGTGTTTTACAAAGTTTTCTAAAGTGAATTGTCCAATTTCGAGATTCTATCATGGGTTCTTGCATAAATGATTTCTAAACATTGAATTATGATCTAATTGATATTGTATTGATGATTTCAACATAAGTTACCTATGAACCCATGTGAATTGATGAACCCTAGTTTTGAATACTTTTTGGGTTACTTGATATTAAGCTAATGTTGATGAATTGTTGTGTAGTTTCTTATGGGCTTTCTAATGATATAAGAATTGTGTTCAATTGATATATAATTGATCTTAGATTGTTAAACCTAGATTGAATTGATGTAGATTCATTGAGTTTTATGGTTATTGCTTTGAATTATTGTTCATGGCCATGGGTAAGGGCCTTGTGATGTTGAATTGGTTGAATTGGCATTGAATTGAAGTGTGGATATGGGGATGAAGGTATGCTGCCCCGTTTTCCTTAATTTGATATTAATTATACTTCGATATTATTGTGATTGGTATGGTCCACTTATAGTGGTGGTATTATGTGTTTTACTTGCAATTGATGTGGCCTTGTCGGCGTTACTTTATGCAATATTATGAGCATGTCCTTGTTGGTAACTACTTGAAGTTATGTGGCTATTTGTGTAGTTGATGATGTGAGTATGATATTACTTATCTACATGTGAAGTTATATAGTCATGTATGTATTCTTCTAGTTATGTTGCCTTAAGTGATCATGTTACACTTTGTCTTGACATTATGAGTATAGTGTTAGGGTTAAGTCTTGGATTATTCCTATGTGTTAAAAGTGAAGTATGTGATGTCTTGTCTTGGTTGACTTGTATCTATTGCTTGATGTACATATGATTATGGATATGTGATGTCTTGATATAGGGTGTCATAACTCTTAGTCTTGAATAAATAAATATAATTGAAGCCTTAATGATAAGAAGGTCAATGTTTTGTGGAACCTTGAACTTAGTGGCGAGGTTATGAATTGTGAAGTAGTTAGCCATAATGGTATCCTTCATGTTATGAGTGATGGACTTAGGAATGGTTGGCTGGAACGGCATCATATCATACCTTAGGAAAATTGCTATGAGCTTCTTGTCGCTAAAGTGAGATATGCCCTAGTGGAACTTGCTTTGGTAGGGTGAATGTAAAGGGGGTCATGAACTAGATAAGGACCTATTTATATAAACCTTAATGTCAATTAATATATGAGAACTAAGGCTAGCACCGAGTGAGTATGAGTAAGGGGGAAGTGGATTCAATTAAATAAGAGATTGAATGCTTTGCACACCCTTCATATTCCTTAACCATATGCCTACATGGGATGTGTCCAAGTTCTACCATTGGCAAGTAGAACAACCTCATTGAAGTAGGATAGAACTTTGGATTCAATGTCTTGCTACCATGGTCTATGTCGGTTATTGCCTATTCTCATCATGTGGAATACCTATTAGCATTAGATAAGTTTATGAGGTTTAGGTGGTGGTATGGGACGCTATCTAGACATTGCACAGTAGACTTTGAAGGTGTTATGTGGAGTTCCTAGGTCTTGTCCAAAGACCATTATGTGATCCATTATGTGAGTGTCTTAGGTGATGTATGAGTCTTAATGAACTAATGAACTAATGACCTATGTAGTAACTATGTAAATGATTGAGTACCTAATCTAAAGTGACTTAAGCATTCCTTAGCTAAAGTGTGAGGAGGACATGAAAGGATGGTCTCTTCATGTCTTATCTTTGGAAGTCTTGAGGATGACTCTAGTTAGGGAAGTTGGTTAATCTTGTTGACATGATCTAAACCTTAGGAAGTCTTAAGGACTATTTAGGTAATCTTGAAGAGGTTATTGCACTATGGACTTTATCTTCTCGATTTACTTAAGTAGGTCTTTTGATAGGCTTTGGAAAGAGAATGTCTTCTAATTTCAAGTGTTGGTGTATTTAGTGAGAATAATTCTATTTCAGGTAGTCTATAGGATCTCTTGTGTGTGTGTGATAGAGATTGTATGGGCGGTCGCTCCACACTCACTCAAGTGAACCTTGGAATTGACCTTTGGTAGAAGAATCTTACATAGATGTTTATGATTGTTTTCTAAGTATGTATGTGACTCATTGTAGGTAATCTTAAGGGTTGTTTAGGCACATCTAGAGAGGGTGTATGGGCGGTCTCTCTTTGTGTGACTTAAGTGAATCTTAGGATGACTTTAAGTGAGGGAATTACATGCTAGGAGATGTTAAAAGGAAGGTTTGGACTTCACTGTAACAGTGAAGGGACTTCACTGTACAGTGAAGTGAACTCACTGTAAAGTGAGCCTTTAAATGTTATTTTCGATTAAATGTTATCTTATGTTTTTGTTAATTTCTAAATGATGTTCTTATGTTTAATCTATGATTTCTAAATGAAAAGATGCATATTTCCAATAAAGTCCGTTTTCATGATTTTATGCATATAGCCATACTTAGTACATGTGGTTGTACTAATTACATGCTTTATTTTCTATCTATAGTTCTTGGTAGGTGAAGAGCTTGTGAAGTGAAGACTTGGACTTAGAAGATTCGTTCAAGAAGAAGTTGAAGTATGTCCTCAATTGACTCGAGGGCATATGTCTTTTATTGTTTCTTTTATGAAGTATTGTAATAAGACTATGTTATTTCTATTTTCCTATTAAAGTACTCTTATGTCTTAAGATGATGAGATTGAGACTTAGCATTTCTATTACTTCTATATGAAAGAGGTTTTTAAAGACTATATTATGTTTTTGTGAAAAGTTTTAATTCCGCACTACTTTTCACTATGTTTATGCGATGAATGATATGAATGAGGCTTGTCTTAGAACTCTGAGAGTTCGACGACGCCAGTCGCAATCCAAGATTGCACCCTATCTTCTAGGGTATGGTCTCGGGTTGTGACATTGATGAGCCCTCAAATTAGACTATCTAGGGCCTTATTATAATGCAAATTGTGTCCTCGATTGTGTATTTTCTCTCAATATCTAATAAAAACTTCTAAGTTTTAAGTATTTGGGGAGTTAATAGGAGCATGGACACTTAGGCGCAAAATGGAAGAAAAGAGCTGCAGATTCAAAGTGCGCATTGCCAAGCACACATGGCGATACGCCGTATAAAAAATTTCCACCTTTTGTTATAGCAAGCGAGCCCTGAAGGAAGTGGATCAAAAGGCGATAAAAAAAAGCAGTCGGCGCTATGCTGAATAGTTCTGTGAAGCAGAGTTATTCCGCCCAACGTTAAAGCATGCATGAATATTAAGGCAAGGCACAAACGGTGACAAACAGAGAAAGGGCGATTCGCCGAATCACTCGGCAATTCACGACTAAAGATGCCGAACGGATCTACCAGCATTAAATCTGAAGCCTGTTAATATCGAACTCTTTTATTATTTACAGAGGATAATTTTAGAGAGTAAAACAATACACACTTAATATTAAATTTTAAAAACTTTGTTCTTAAGTTTTCTCTCAAGTTTGGAGAGGGTTTTGAGAAAGTTTGAACAAAGAAGTTCTTCTTCCAATCTTGGAAGTGGGTCTTCTCCATTTACCTTATTTTGTTATTTTTAAGGTTTAATATCTTATACCCACTTGATTCATTTATCATTTTAAGTATATTTGATTATTGCTTAATGTGTGGCTAAAAACGCCATTCTTGGGGTGTGATTTAGAAAATATGTGTTGATATCACTGTTGGGTCTTGCTTGCTGATAATATTAGATGCATTTTCTGGTGATTTCACCTAGTGGTTGTGGTTTAGTTTAATGGGTTTGTAGTTACAAATACAAAAACCCGATTTGTTTTCGGTTTGCCCGAGTAGGAGATCGCGAAACTAAGACCATAAGACTGATGGCCTAAGGAATGGGTTGACATGAGGTTCAACCCGAGAGGGTGAGCCCAAGTACCATATCAAATCAACCTCTATTGAATAGTCAGGGCTTGGGTAAGGTGTAGGCTGGTTAGTTTAGACGAGTGGGTGTCCAAGAGAAACCCATTTGATATGGGGTAAGTTGCCCGAAAGGGAACTTACTTTCACCTAAAACTTAGCCTAGTCACCATTGTCTTGCGAATTTTCATATCAAAAGCATGTACCCATTAGTTTGTGTCACCATATATTGCAGTCACACCCCAAGAACTCTCTCCCATACTTCTTTTGTCCTTTATTTTTGCTATTCTACTATTTGTGACAAAAACTCTTTTCTTGATATTTGATACTTTGGTGTCACAAATTGAGTTTAATTTGTGTTTAACTGAAAAATGTCTTGAGCTATCACAATTTAGAACGGATTTGAAGTAACTACTACTTTCACTACCATTCCCTTGGGACACGACCCAACCCTTGGTTGGGTTACATTACCAGCTTTAATCCGTAGACACTCAAATTGTACGTTAGTATCGTTGATCACGAAATATAAAATATACACATATTGAAGCATCATGTTCTTCCTAAAAATGATTCCATTATGTTAATTGCATTATATTATGGATGATTTTATGTTTAATGGTGACTTCCCCGGAACCGCAATTTCGTAAATTATGATGGGTTTATTGATGCAAGATGAATATTATGAATTGTTTCTATGATAATTTAGTTAATAAATCTTGTTTTATTCATGCCTAGTTTAGTAATTCTAGGTTTAATTGTGAGACTTGATTCATGACCCTTGAAGGTTTAAATTTCTAGGGTTTTTACATTGTGATGCAAGTTATGTATGAACTTATGATTCACTTAGAAATTAAAAATACTATGACTATTGTGTGATTTGTGGTAATGTTGAAAGAGTAGTCTCCTTTAACCCCTACACATGATTATGTATGAATGTCTAGGATAATGCTAATGATGTTGTGTTGATTGAAAGTCTATTCTCATGAAAAAACACTATGAAGGCCATGTGAAAGAATTACTCACATGTATATGATGATTCTAAGGTTGAAAGTTAGTTCTCAATTTATTGAATCTATGAGCTATATTATGAGTTGTATTGAAGGAAGGGAAAAAGTACTCATTCAGATATGTAAATTCAATTCATGACTGATTATGTATAATTTGGGTAATAATTGTTAGCACTGAGCGGATATGGTAAATTAGGTAGAGGCCTTCCCACTAATATAATAGGTCGGGCCTTCAAAATATGCCCTCATATGGAAAATCTTCCGTTAACACAATAGGTCGGGTTTCTCTAAGCGATCTCTGTATCTCATAACTATATGCCCACATATGTCTTATCTAGTGGATCCACCTTATATCTATATATTTATTTCTACCTTAGGCAAGTAGGACACCCTCTTTCGGTGTGGGGTTATATAACACCAGATTCCATGTAGCTCACTATTATACCTCGGAAATCCAATGACCTACGCTAGAGACTCACCTATTAAATAATAATTAAAATGGTTTTTCCATATCTAAAATAATTTAGTTAACTTGATTTAGAAGTTTTAGAGCCATAACATCAAGGAACAACCATGACGTCCGGTAACTTGTGAAATAAAACTAGTAGACGTCCTTAGGTCTTGTGAAGGTTTGGGAGTGTCGTATGAAGGGTAAATCTTGTAAAAATACTTTAAATAGGTAAAAATAATGTTTTAGGGATCAAAACGTCCAATTGTGACCCCCCAAGGACCACCCTAGGGGTCCTTGATGAGGGCCCAAGCGTTGGCATGGAGGCTGCCAAGGCAGTGAGCAAACAACCTCTTTTTGGATGTTCTTGCGTGTCACGGGCCCTACACTCAAAAGGAAAAAAGTTTACTTGTGACGCGGGCTTGTCACGAAGCTCTCTGCCTTAAATTAACTTCCATAAACAAGATTTGGTAGTGCCTCCGCGGCGCGCAACCATGTCCCAGATTCGGTCGCGTCATTTAAAAGTCAAGTTTGACTTCAGAAAAAGTCCCAACTAAGTGAGGGGTGTTTTGGGTATTTTAGGGATGGGTGTATATTGATTTTAAGTCAGTTTTACATCACTTTTACCCACCCAAATCAAATCCCCAAATTGAAATCCATATTACTCTCACTTCTCTCTAAATTCTTTCTCTACCCAACCTCCATTGAAGAGCATTAAAGCTTGAATAAAAAGACCAATTCTGCAAGTTTTCTACTAAAATTCATGGCTAAAGTTTTCATTAAGGTATGGATTTTTTCTCTCTTGGGATTTCTTTCCCAAGAGGTCGATTGAAAGATGATTTTAAATCCCCCCAAAATCAAGGGTTTTTCTCTACACGTGGGTCTTCTTTTAAAACCTAAATTGTGGATTAATTATGAATAATTATGATTATTTAGGGTTGTATAAGTGTATAATTATGGGTAATGGTTGTTTTTAGTTCCATTGGACCCATGTTCTTCCCCAAATTCCATAAATCTTGGATCTTGTTTTGTGAATTGCTTGAAGTTGATGAGTATATCAATTGTTATATTGGTGTTAATTGTATTATTACTTCATGAAATGCCTTATATCATGTATTTTTTGGGCTTTGATCTTATTCTTTAAGTACCCATGATTGTCCCTCTTCCCCTAACCCTAACTCTTGAATTATGTTGATTAATGATTAGAGGAGATGTAATTGAGTATGTTCTTGTATAATTGACTATCAGATGACGATGATAATTGATTTAATGGGTTATTGTATTGGGATGAAGTCTTGAATGGGTTTCATGGAGGCCATTGGTAAGACATTCAATTTCATGAACTTGTTGTAGTATTGTTGGCTTATCTTTGGTAATGTTTGTTAATTGAAGTATGAATAATGAAGTTATGAGTGTATGGTCATGCTATGAATATAATGGTTGTGAGATGATGATAGGTGTACTATTATGAGGGGTTGAAGGTAATTCCTATGTGCATATTATGATTATGCTATGATGTAATGTTCTCACATGATGTTGGGTTGTGATGAAAGTACTTTCTCATCCTAAAACCTATGAGCTATAAACATGTTATATGAGGGGTTAAACTTCTAAGACCTATGTTATGAATTAATGTTAAGGAAGACATAAAGATACTTCAAAAAGGGAATTTAGCTTAGTAACGAGTAAACTTGAGATAGAGAGGTGTTCCTTCTCAAAGGAATGGAGGTTCATACTATGTTCTCTCATGAGGTGAAAACTACAATGCTAATTAGCATAAAGAGGTTTTCTAGTAACAACCTCCTAGTTCCTTAACTATGTGCCTCCATAGGAAACCTAGCTAGTGAATCCACCTAGATGTTATTATGATGTATATGCCCTACCTTAGCAAGTAAGACATCATCCTTTCAGTGTAAGGGGTTGACACCAGATTCCATGTTTAGCTCACATGGTCTAATGTCGTCTATGACGAAGTTTCCCAAAAGTAAAATGAATGAATGAAAGTAAGAAGATGAACACTAATAAGACTACTTAAGAGGTATTACTTAGTGTAGGTAAGGGTATGAGACTTTACCTATACATTACACAAGTAGACCTTGAGGGAATTCTAGGGTGGGTTCTTTATGAATGAATGATATATATGATGTTGGTCTTATATGACATTGGTTTCATTTGATATACATGATATTTGTGTTATATGATATTGGTTTCATTTGTTATACATGATGTTTGTCTAAATTGTTATGCATGATGTTGACTATGCCTGTTATGATGATGTATAAGGTAAAAGGTAATGCTTATGGTCTCTTTGCTAATTTACTTGGTTTATGTGGGGTTACGGGGATTCACATTAACATCGTACTAGTTTACTTGGATTAGGGTTATGAGTAAGATCTTGTGATTTATTGATGAAATAGACATTAAATATGAAATATTGACTATGGCTTTATTATGATGTTACTCTTGAACATGAAAATGAATATGTCTTATTGTTGTTGTGATATAGACTTTTATATGTTCTTGGAATGTGCATAAAGGCTTTTAAAGCGAACTTAGCTTGTTTATAATAAAATATCCCTTTGTGCATGTCTTCAAAGGATTTACTTGCATATATCCAGACTTAGTACATGTGGTTTGTACTAACCCATATCTCTCCTATTTCTTCATAAATGTAGGTTCGGGCCATTAAGGTGATACAAGGCTAATTTCCCAAAGAAGCTTGTATTATTCCCAAGTTGGTGAGTCCTCAAGTCCGAGAAAAAGGCCTATGAATCTAGCTTTTGTTATTTTGCTATTAATAAAAGACATTTTTCAATTTCCTATTTTAAGGACTATGTTATATTTTCTTATAAGATTTGTAATGATGTAAGGGATAAATCCTAATTCTCATACTCTTATGTTAGATGGTCATGTGAGACAATTATAGATTCTATTTTGTTATATGTGAAGTGAAGTAGAACTTCAAATGAAATGTTTTAATTTTTCTGCTTTTTATTATATCTATAATGCGATGATGTATGCTAAGGTCTTGTCTAAGGCCTCTTCGAGGATGAAGACGCCAATTATGACAAGGGGGTGCTCTTCGGTCGTGACAAACTTGGTATCAGAGCATCAGGTTGAATTAATCTTAAGAATGATGTCTCACAAAACCACATCTATGTAGAGTCTTGTTCATAATTGTGAAGCGCTCCACACTTATGAATGAGAGGCTATGTGATGCTTAGGAAATTCTCATTTCTTTGGTATTGTTAAGTCGTTCGTCAAGAGTCTTTACTCTATGTGTCCTTTTCTTCTAGTTCTTTTCTTGTGGATATAGGATATGACTACTATAAGGGCAGCCACAAGAAGAGTTGAAGAGGATATTGCAAGTGTGGGAGTTCCTCCCCAAGAGAATCAAGATCCTCCTCAAGAACAAGTTCCTCTATGTGGCCAATATCCTGTCAATACTCCGTTCATGACAGATGGAGAGATAAGGGAGGCTTTTCGAAACTTGACTCAAGTCATAACTACTCAAGATCAAGCCATAACTGCTCAAGAAAACCGGGAACTTTCACCCCGTATAAATCAAAATGCTAGTACCATGACTTCACATTTGAGGGACTTCACTAGGATGAACCCTCCAATGTTCTTTGGGTCTAAGGTAAATGGAGATCCTCAAGAATTTCTAGATGAGGTTTATAAGATCTTGTAAGATTTGGGGGTGAGTTCAAATGAGAAGGCCGAGCTAGCCGCTCACCAACTCAAGAATGTGGCTCAAACTTGGTACACTCAATGGAAAAACAATAGGGCTTTGAGAGCGGGTTCCATAAGTTGGGAAGTCTTTAGGAGGGTGTTTCTTGATAGGTTCTTCCCAAGGGATAAAAGAGAGGCAAAAGCGGAAGAGTTCATAACCTTCATCAAGGAGGTATGAGTGTGCAAGAATACTCTTTGAAATCATCAAGTTGTCCAAGTATGCTTCTTCTTTGGTGTCTAATCCTAGAAATGAAATGAGCTGTTTTGTGACGGGTATGTCCGATAATCTTGTGTAAGAATGTATGGCTGCAATGATTCATGACAAACATGGAACTTTCTCGTATGATGGTGCATGTTCAACAAGTTGAGGAGAGTAGGCTTAAGAGGAAAAATAGGGATGCTAAGAGGGCAAGACCCTATGATGGAGGTAATTCGAAGGGTAAGTTTGAAATCTCAGACAAACCAAAGTTTAAGATGATATTCTCTAGCCAAGTTCCTTCTAACTTCTCCAAGTCTAACAAGGATATGGTGAATAACCCTAAGCCTCAATGGGGAAAAGGTGATGGTTCACAAAGTGAGAAACCAAATTGTGCCAAAAGTGGTAAGAAACATGTGGGTAAGTGTCTAGTTGGTACGGACAATTGTTTTGGTTGTGTAAAGAGTGGTCACATGGTGAGAGATTGTCCCATGGCCAAGACTCAAGGAAGGTAGAGTAACCAAGCCCAAGAAAGTGGTCTTAAATCCGATGCTCCTAAGAAGAACTGCTTCTGTGCTCTCAAATCTAGGGGTGATCAAGAGGATTCTCCCGATGTTGTTACCGGTATGTTGCAAGTATTTTCAATTAATGTTTATGCATTACTAGATTCAGTGCCACTTTATACTTTGTAACTCCTTTAGTGGCTATGAAGTTTGATGTGCTCCCCGATGTCTTAGTTAAGCCTTTTTCGGTTTCTACCCCAGTGGGTTACTCTGTTGTTGCTAAAATAGTCTATAGGAGTTGTCGCATATTATTTTCCGATAGAGTTACATTGGTTGATTTGGTAAAACTTGATATGTTGGACTTTGATGTCATATTGGGGATGAATTGGTTACATGTTTTTTTTTGTTTCAATCGATTGTAGAACAAAGGTAGTTAAATACCAATTTCCTAATGAACCCGCTTTAGAATGGAAGAGGGTAAAATCAATACCTAGAGGTCAAATTATTTCATGTCTAAAAGCTTGTTAGATGATTTCTAAGGGATGTCTCTATAATATTGTGAGGGACAAGGACATTGGGTCTGAGGCTCCTCCTTTAGATTCGGTCCCCGTAGTGAAGGACTTTCCATAAGTCTTCCCCGATGATTTACTCGGAATTCCTCCCAAACGAGAAATATATTTTTGCATAGATTCGATGTAGGATACTAAGCCCATATCAATTCCTCCTTACCGTATGGATCCGGCCGAGTTGAAAGAGTTGAAGGCTCAACTCAAGGATTTGCTAGACAAGAGTTTTATACAACCAAGCATATCCCCATGGGGCGCTCCGGTATTATTTGTGAAAAAGAAAGATGGGTCTCTTAGAATGTGTATTGACTACCAACAATTGAACAAGGTCACTATAAAGAATAAGTATCCTCTCCCTAGAATCGATGATTTGTTTGACCAACTCCAAGGGGTGAGTAACTTTTCAAAGATTGATTTGAAATTGGTATCTCGAACTTAGAAAATTAGAGGAGTTGACATTCCTAAAATGGCTTTCCGAACAAGATATGGCCATTATGTGTTCCTAGTCATGCCTTTTGGTCTAACTAATGCGTAGTGGCTTTTATGGATCTTATAAATAGGTGTTCTAGAATTATCTTGATTTATTTGTAATTGTCTTTATTCATGATATCTTGGTATATTCGAAGAGTGAGGACAAACACATGGGTCATTTGAGGATAGTATTGCAAGTCCTCAAGGAACATCAACTCTTTGCTAAATATAGTGAGTGCAAACTTTTTCTAAGATTGGTGGATTTTGTTGGTCACATTATATCAAGTGTGGGTGTTGAGGTTGATCCAAAATAGACAGATGCGGTTAATAATTGGCCTAGACCTTTAACTCCCACATATATTCAAAGTTTCTTGGGTTTAGCCGGGTATTATAGGAGATTGGTTGACGGATTTGCATCTATAACTTCTCCATTGACTACCCTAACCCAAAAGAAAGTCATGTTCGAATGGTTGGAAACTTGTGAGAAAGACTTTAGAAATTTGAAAGATAAGCTTACCTCCGCTCTGTTGTTGACCTTGTCGGAGGGTACCAAACGGTTTGTTGTGTATTGTGACGCTTTTCGAGTAGCTTTGGGTTGTGTCCTCATGCAACATGGTAAGGTGATAACATATGCCTCTAGACAACCAAGGTGCATGAGAAGAATTATCCAACTCATGATCTTGAACTAGCGGCCATAGTTTTTGCTTTGAAAATATGGAGACATTATCTATATGGAGTGCATTTAGATGTGTTCACCGATAATAAGAGTCTCCAATATGTATTCACTCAAAAGGAGTTAAATCTTCGACAAACAAGGTGGTTAGAGATTTTGGAAAATTATGATATGAGTGCCTTTACCACCCGAGAAAGTCAATGTGGTTGCGAATGCTTTGAGTCAGATATCAATTGGTAGTGTAGCCCATGTTGCTGATGGTAAGAAATAGTTAGTGAAAGATGTGCATAGATTAGCCCTGTTGGGTGTTCGACTTGAAGATTCTCCAAAAGGGGGTTTCATGGTTCATCATAACTCCAAATCATCTTTAGTGGTTGAGATAAAGTCTAAGCAACATCGTGACCCTCTATTGATGGGGTTGAAAGAAAAAGTTCTTAGTAAATCTAATGAGTCATTCTCCCGTAGGGATGGGGTACTTAAGTATCAAGGTAGGTTTTGCGTGCCAGATGTGGATAACTTAAGAAAACAAATTTTGGAAGAGGCTCATGGTTCCCGATATTCCATTCATCCAGGTGTCACCAAAATGTATCGTGATCTTCAAGAGATCTATTGGTGGAATGGTTTGAAGAAGGATATAGCGGAATTTGTGGCCAAATGTCCAAATTGTCAACAAGTCAAGGCCAAACATCAAAAACATGGAGGGTTAACTCAAGATATAGCTATCCCTACTTGGAAGTGGAAAGATGTAAAGATGGATTTCGTTGCGGGCTTGCCTCGTACACGAAGGCGATATGATTTGATTTAAGTTATTGTTGATAGGTTGACCAAATCAACACATTTTATTCTCGTCAAAGCTCTTATTCGGAGAATGAATATGCTGAGTTATATCTCAAGGAGATAGTGAGAATGCATGGAGTTCCCTTGTCTATCATTTTGGATAGGGGTACCCAATTCACTTCTCATTTTTGGAAAGCATTCCAAAGTGGGATGGGTACCAAGGTAAAGCTTAGTACCGCGTTTCATCCACAAATGGATGATTTGGCTGAATGAACTATCCAAATCCTATAACATATGTTGAGGGAATGTGTCATTGACTTCAAGGGTAATGGGGATGATCATCTACCACTAATTGAATTTGCCTACAATAATAGTTATCATTCAAGTATCGCCATGGCTCCCTTTGAGGCCCTTTATGGAGGAGAAGTAGATCTCTGATTGGGTGGTTTGAGGTAGGTGAGTTTGCTCTAATAGTTCTCCAAAAAAATTTATGAGGTTGTGGAGAAGTTCTGGTTAATAAGTAATAGATTGAAGAGGACCCAAAGTTAGCAAAAATCTTATGCCGACAATAGAAATAGATACCTTGAGTTTGTGGTGATCTATTTGAAAATATCACCCATGAAAGGGGTGATGAGGTTTGGGAAAAAGGGGAAACCTATTCCCCGGTATGTGGGGGCCATATAAAGTTTTGAAACGCTTCTGAAGTGTTGCCTATGAGTTGAAATTACCTATTGAGTTGGCTTTGGTGCAACCTGTTTTGCCATGTGACAATGCTCAAAAAGTGCATAGGTGATCCAGTCTCTATCCTTCCTCAAGAAGGTTTAGAAGTTGATGCTAACCTTTCCTATGAAGAGGTCCCAGTTGATATTTTAGACCAGCAAGTGAAATAATTGAGAAATAAGGAAGTAACTTCCGTAAAGGTTCTTTGGAAGAATCATATGTGTAAAATGCTACTTGGGAGGCCGAGGCCGATATGTTATCCCGATATCCTCATCTTTTTCCTTCCTCTTCTAGTGACAATTGAGGTTAGTAATTCCTCCTAGTTTTGTTTTATGAAGGGTCATAAGTGTGTTGAACTTCCATAATTTCCCTTAATTATGCATGTTCTTATGAAAAAATCATCTTTCATATGTGACTCAAATTACATGTTCTTCATACTTGATGACGCTTGATTATATGGTTGGTATAGCTGAGTATGTGATATTTCTTTTTGTGAAATTGCTCAAGTATGAAGTTATGAAATGATGCATTGTCTTTTTGTTGAAAATGTTGAGCCATATGAGAAGGAGAAGGAAATTCCTCTTTGTGTAATGTGAAATGATGGAATGAGTGCATAATTGGTAGTTGATATAGTTTCTACTTCTTAAAGATGTACTGTTGTGGTTGAGAATGGAGTTAATGTTTTCTCCTTTGAATTATCATTATATTCATGTGTTGGTTGGGCTTCTAGTCTTGAGTCATAGATTACAAAAAGTATGTTTAAAGTGTCATTCGAGGACGAATGTTCCCCAAGGGGGGAAATTGTTATACCTCAAAAATCCAATGACCTAGGATAGAGCCTCACCTATTAAATATGATTAAAAATGATGTTTCCATACCTAAAATAATGTAGTTAACTTGATTTAGAATTTTTAGAGCCAATACATCAAGGAACGACCATGACGTCCGGGAACTAGTGAAATTGAACTAGTAGACGTCCTTAGGTCTTGTGAAGGTTTGGGTGTGTCGTAGGAAGGGTTAAGCTTTTAAAAATACTTTAAATAGGTAAATTAATGTTTTAGGGATAAAAAAGTCTAGTTGTGACCCCCCAAGGACCACCCTAGAGGTCCTTGAGGAGGGCCCAAGCGTTGGCAAGGAGGCTGCCCAGGCAGCGAGCAAACAACCTCTTTTTGGAGGTGCTTGCGCATCGGGGGCCCTACACTCAAAAGGCAAAAAAATTCCTTGCGACGTGGGCTTGTCACGAACCTCTCTGCCTAAAATTAAATTCCAGAAAAAAGATTTGGAAATGCCTCCGCGACGCACAACCATGTCTCAGGTTTGGTCGCGTCGTTTAAAAGTCAAGTTTGACTTCACAAAAAGGACCAACTAAGAGAGGGGTGTAAGACCCCCAAAATGAGTTAGGGTTTCTAGAGCCTCACATGTTACTATAAGCTTTTCAACATGTTAATTAAGTGTTGTAAAGTATGCATGATTGATTTGAAGTCATTTGGAAGTCAAACGTCCTAGAACGTCCAAGAAGTTCGAAAATTAGCCCTTGAGACATGCATGTGTGACTTGAGTATGCCTCACATGTTTGGATGTGTTGCGAGTGTTTGTTTTGGGTGAAAATGATGTGAAAGATCCTTGACATGTTAAGTTTTATATTTACGTTGGGAACATCTGTATGACTCCCCAAGGGCCCCACAAAAGTCCCTAAAGGAGGACCCAAAGGTTGTCGAGACACTGCCTTGACAGTGTCAATCGACAAAGCCTAATAACTCCTCGTCAGTTGACTTTTGCCCCGTCCATGTGGGGGGGGGGGGGCGGGGGCATTGTTCAGGACTTATCCTGGTGAAGGCTCAAGTCAGTTGACAAGCCCCAGATCCAAACGACGGCCTGCGGTACGGTCCATCGATGGACCTACTGGGCGTCGATGGGTCCATCGATGCAGGCTATGTCAAACTGCCAGGCGACTGTTTTCTTAAGGGGTGAATGGGAAATTTACCCCACGTCCTAACATGACCCTAGGTGGTTTATTTGGTTATTTTTGGGTATATTAAGTTGGTTAAAAACGTGAAAACCCCATTCCCAATCCATGATTCAAAATTAGACTTCCCTCTCCCAAAATATCCTCTCTAGAAACCTCCATTGAAGATGAAGCTCAAGAACAACGATGGTGTTGGAATCTCAAGCTTTCTTCATCAAGTTTCAGCGGTTTTCTTCTACAATGAGGTATGGTGATCCTTCATCTCTACATAACCTTTCATCTAGAGAGTTCTTCTCAAAGTTTTCAAAGTAATAATATGATCAGATCTCCAATCTTCCAATCTAGCCATGGGTTCTTTCTCAAAACATTTTCAAAGCCTTCCTCATGATGAATTGATGTCAATGTATTGATTGTAACGTGAATTTCAATTCAATTTCATGATGAACCTATGCTTCCTTCAAATTATCGGTTTAGCCTATGTGTTGGTTATTATGATCTTGATGTTAGGAGGATTATAATGTGATTCAAGTATGTCAAATTGATTGTTAGCTACTGCCTATGATGTAATGTGATGATGTGTTGTTGGTCCAATGTGGATTGATTCTTGAAGACTTGATAAGGAATAGCCTATATTACTCTACTTCCTATCGATTGATTAATGTATGGTATTCACTGTAATCTCAACTTTATAGTACATGAATGTAGAATTTCGTCTATGAAAAGATACATGTAGCTACTGACTTATATAGATATTATTGATTAATGATGTGTATAAATCACTGCTGATCAAAGCAAGGGAGTTTCGTTAAGGATGATCTACATTCCTCCACATTCTATAGATTGATAATGTAGTGTACTTGATATGATCTTGATATTGTTATGATTGATGCATGATTTCGATAATGCTAGTGTACTTTTAGCTACTGACCTAGATATGAATTGTTGATGAAATATGAGTATTTATCAATGATGATCAAAGGTTTATGAATTGGTAAGATCTACTCTATTCCTCTACTTTTCTATAGAATTGTTAGTTGATGAAGTCTTTTATGGCATTGTGTGGTATGGTGCACTTATGGTGGTGGTGTTTAATTCATGTCAATCTATATGTATGTGGATCATGGCCTTGAAGGCAAATTGATGATATATGAGTGTGATTATGATGATTACACTATGTGAAGCCTATGCCTAGTTTCCTATTCTAGCTATGATCTATAGGTTGTATTGCTAATGTTATGAGCATGTGAATGATTATGTTAGGGTTATGTATAGGTTATGCCATTGATGAGTCATAATAGTTAATGACCCCTTACCTGTATACCCATATATGAACATGTGATTAACTATGGTTAGGAGTCTTGAATGCAAGTATTGAAGTTAGTTTGTCTCCTATGATAGTATGTGTTGTGTGGTCTATGCTTGAAGGTGAATTGTGGTCCTAAGAGGGTGGATGCCTCAAGGTGTTGTTGATAGCCATTAGGTGATCATGTTGACCAATGTACACACTCACATTCATGCATGCTTACTAGTAGTATAGGTTCATGGTGTTTAAATGAAAGGGTATTCTCATGTGCACTAATGTCTACTACTATGCATGTAAAGATTATGTCTATGAAAGTATGTTATTTATCCCTTAACTAGGGTGACTTGATAGGTGTACTAGTATGGGCAAGGGTATGGGACCTTGTCCATGCATTGCACATGTGTGACTTGATAGGATAGTTCCCAGGTTTGATTTTCTATGTACATGAATATGAAGGCATGAATGTGCATAGTGTTTTAATGTGTTTATATGAAAGGATTTCTCATAAATACACTTATGCATTAATGTATGAACCTGTGTGGCCTTAGTGTGTTATGTGAAAGTATTGCTCACATATATGTATACACACACATGTATAATAATCTAGTCAATGGAGGGGCCTTGAAAGGTGTTCTCAAGTGTACCCTAAACTAGATAGGTTCTTGAATATGCTATGTCCATGTGAAAGGGTTTCTCACATGACTTAGGTTGATAAACTCTCACCTATGACCTATGAGCTAAACATATGAGAGGTTAAATCTCCTAAGCCTAATGTTATAAAGTAATGTTAATAAAGACTTTTCAATAAAGGAAACTTAGCTTAGCACCGAGAGAACTTAGATGAGGGGTGCCCCTTCCCAATGTGGTAAGTATTGTTTACCATATTCCTCACAAGGTGGATAACTACACTGACTCAATAGGCATAAAGAGGGTTTTCATAAGTGGATATTTACAATGCCCCATTTGTCATAAAGAGGGTATCCACATATACCTCCAAGTTCCATAAACTATACTTGCCACATAGGATCTAGCAAGTGATATAACTTAGTATGCTAGCATGTGTTAATGTTCTACCTTGGCTAGTTAGAGCACCTTCCATTGGTGTAAGGCTATACAACACCAAATTACATGTTTAGCACCCAGGGTCTTAGTATTGGTTAAGGCTATAGTTTCCCTAAAATAAAATGGACAATGGAAGTAAAGTAAGGACCCTAACTAGGATAACCTAAGGTAAGTTGCTTAGTGTAGGTGGGTATGAGACTTCACCTATTCATTGCACAAGTAGCTCTTGAGGGAAGTTCTAGGAAGGTGTTCTAATGCATGTGACTATGTTTATGTTCCTTATGCATGACATTGTAGTGTTGTTTACTTGTTGTGATGATATGCATGGTATGAGTCCTAATGGGTCTATATGATGAGGTCTCTCCTTATGTGCATAATGTTGGTCTTATTGACTATGTGATTGAAGGTCCTACTTGATATGCATGTAGTTGACTATAGTATTATGGTTGGTATATGAAGTACATGTTATGATGCTTGTGGTCTTATGATAGGTTTACTAAGTATGTGTGAGGTTATGGGGCTTCACATGTACATTACACTAGTAGACTTAGATTGAGATTATGAGTAAGGTCATATAATGTTCTATGTGAAGTAAAGATAGTATATGTGCATAATGACTAGAGCTTACTGTAATGTCATTAGGGTCTAGGATTAAATGTGTCTATGATGTACTATACTTCTATGATGGTATGTTTTGGATTATGTACGATGTATGTATGATTTCTTTGTGGCCTTAAGGTGATGCATTACATCAATTATCACTAGAGGGTTACTTGGGAGGTTAATGAGTTAAAGAAAAGAAGTTCACTATAAAGAGAAAAAAAATGCTTACTGTAAAGTGTGAGGAGGTTACTGTAATGTGACCCCAAATGTGACTTAAATGCTCTGTGTGATTTTATATGATGTGTGACCATTGAATCTGCCTATATTAAGTATATGAATTATATAATGCTTATTGTATCAAGTTTTATGAAGTTTTCACAAAAAGGCATGATGCATGGTTTCAAGTAAAATGTCCCTTTCAAATTGCATGTTTTTGCATGGTTGCCATAATTAGTGCATTCTTGTACTAACACCATTCTTCTCTACCTTTTTACACAAAGTGTAGGTTATGGATGCTTAAAGGATGTCTTTAATGGTGAGGAGCTTTATATGTGATTCCCAATCTCAAGGAAAGGAATCCTTAAGTCCAGGGATTTCCTAAGTCTTACTCTGTAAAGTCTTGTAATAATATACTTATGATTTATGTTGTAAGGGACGTGTCCTTAATGTACTATAATGATGTTGAGTCTAAGATGGAAAAGATACTTAGAGTCTAACTATGTAAATATGATATATTTTTTATATATATTGGAAGTGATGTTCTAGCATATGATGTGCTAAGAAAGTTTTAAATTTTTCGCTAAATTTACCTATGAAAATGCGATGAATGATAACTATGGGCTTGTATAAGACCTCCGAGTGGTCAAGTACGCCATGTTACTTCTAGGGGGTGCTCCCCGGTCGTGACAATGGGTGTTTTGTGTATTGTAGGGGATGGGTATATATTGATTTTAAGTTAGTTTTACATCACTTTTACCGACCAAATCAAATCCCCAAATTGAAATCCAAATTATTCTCACTTCTCTCTAAATTCTCTCTCTACCCAACCTCTATTGAAGAGCATTGAAGCTTGAAGAAGAAGACCAATTCTCCAAGTTTTCTACTCAAATTCGTGGATAAAGTTTCCATTAAGGTGTAGATTCTTTCACTCTTGGGATTCCTTTTTCCAAGAGGTCCATTCAAAGATGATTTCAAATCCCCCAAAAATTAAAGGTTTTTCTCTACACATGGGTCTTCTTTTAAAACCTAAATTGTGGATTAATTATGACTAATTATGATTATTTAGGGTTGTTTCAGTGTATAATAATGGGTAATTGTTGTTGTTTAGTTGAAATTCCATTGGACCCATGTTCTTTCCCGAAATTCCATAAATCTTATGTCTTGTTTGGTGAATTGTTTGAAGGTGATGAGTATATCAATTGTTATATTGGTGTTAATTGTATTATTACTTCAAGTACTGCCTTATATCATATATTGTTTGGGTTTTGCTCTAATTCTTTAAGAACCCATGAATGTCCCTCTTCTCCTTACCCTAACTCTTGAATTATGTTGATAATGATTAGAGGAGATGTAATTGAATATGTTGTTGTATAATTGACTATCCTATGATGATGATAATTGATTTGATGGGTACATTTCAGTGGTTCGAGATGAAGTCTTGAATGGGTTTCATGTAGGCTATTAGTAAAACCTTCAAGGTCATGAACTTGTTGTTGTAGTATTGTTGCCTTTTCTTTGGTAATGTTGGTTAATTGAAGTATGAATGATGAATTTATGAGTGTATGATCATGCTATGAATACGATGGTTGTGATATGATGATAGGTGAACAATTATGAGGGGTTGAAGGTATTTTCTATGTGCATCTTATGATTATGCTATGATGTAATCTTCTCACATGATGTTGGGTTTGTGATTAAAGGACTTTCTCATCCAAAAACCTAGGAGCTATGAATATGTTATATGAGGGGTTAAACTCCTAAGACATATGTTATGAATTAATGTTAAGGAAGACTTAAAGATACTTTAAAAAGGGAACTTAGCTTAGCACTGAGTGAACTTGAAATTTAGAGGTGTTCCTTCACAAAGGAAGGGAAAATGACACTATGTTCTCTCATGAGGTGGAAAATCCAACGCTAATTAGCATAAAGAGGGTTTATAGTAACAACCTCCTAGTTCCTTAACTATGTGACCCCATAGGAAATCTAGCCAGTGGATCCACATAGATGCTATTATGATGTATATGCCCTACCTTGGCAAGTAGGACACCCTTATTTCGGTGTGAGGCATTCATACCGGATTACATGTTTAGCTCACATGTTCTAGAGTCGGCTATGACGAAGTTTCCCGAAAGTAAAATTAATGAATGAAAGTAAGAAGATGAACTTCTAACTAGGACTACTTAAGAGGTGTTACTTAGTGTAGGTAAGGGTATGAGACTTTACCTATACATTTCACAAGTTGACCTTGAGGGGAATTCTATAATGGGTTCTTTATACATGAATGATATATATGATGTTGGTCTTATATGATACTGGTATCACTTGATATACGTGATGTTGGTTTAAATTGTTATGCATAATGTTTACTACTCTTGTTATGATGATGTATAAGGTAAAAGGCAATGCTTATGGTCTCTTTTCTAGTTTACTTGGTTTATGTGGGGTTATGAGGCTTCATATAAATATTGTACTAGTGGACCTGAATTGGGGTTATGAGTAAGGTCTTGTGATATATTGATGAAATAGACTCTAAACATGAAATGGTTACTATGACTTTATTATGATGTTACTCTTGAACATGAATATGAGTATGTCTTATTCTTTTTCAGATATGGACTTGTATATGTTCTTGGAATGTGCATAAAGGCTTTTAAAGTGAACTTAGCATGTTTATAACAAAATGTCCCTTTCTACACGTTTTTAAAGGTTTTACTTGCATATATCCATACTTAGTACATGTGGTTTGTACTAACCCATATCTCTCCTATTTCTACATAAATGTAGGTTCGGGCCATTGAGTTTCTACAAGGCCAATTTCCTAAAGAAGCTTGGATTGTTCGAAGTTGGTGAGTCCTCAGGTCCGAGGACAAAGCCTATGAATCTAGGTATTGTTATTTTGATATTAATGAATGACATTGTTCTATTTACTATTTCAAGAACTATGTTGTATTCTTTTATAAGATTTGTAATGATGTAAGGACTAAATACCAATTCTCGTACTCTTATATTAAATGGTCATGTGAGACAATTTTAGATTCTATTTTGATGTATGTGAAGTGAAGTTGAACTTTGTAACAACCCTCAAAATTAAATAGGAAAAGCTAGAGCCTATCATGAGTTAATAAGGTGGTAAAATGATGAATAGTATCATTAGAAATCATTTTGAAGAGTTTGAAAGTCGAACATCAAAGAACGATCAAGATGTTCGAGAGCTAGCCTTGAGTGTGTGGTAGCGTATCCTTGTTTGTTGTGCATGTTTTTAGGTGTTTTTTGGAGTCTAAAATAAATGGGGATGACCCTAGTACCTAGAGGGAAATACCTAGGGTCAAAACTTCCAGGAATGACTCCCCAACGGCCAACTGAAGGGCCCTTGAGGAGGACCCAAGACGTGGCAAGAAGGATGCCAAAATTGCCTGAATGTGGCACTGCCTGTGCGTCGCACAACTTTCACTTAAAGGCAAAAAATTTGCCTTGGCGACGCGGGCTTGTCTTGAACCATTCTATCTCGAGATTAATTCAAGAACAAAGATGTGGAGGTGTCCTCGCGATGCGTAGCCATGTATGAGATTTGGTCGTGTCGTATTTAAGTTAAATTAGACTTGGGTAAAGGGTCCAATTAGTGTAGGGGTATTTTTGGAACTTTGGGTATTAGTTATGACAATTATAAAGTCACTTTGAACCCCATTTCACCCATCAAATCAAAACCCTCAAGTTTAAAACTAAAGCTCTCCAAAACTCTCTCTCCATAAACCTCCATTGATGAAACTTTGAAGCTCCAAGGAAGAAGGTCAAAATTCTTCAAGTTTTAACCCAAATGTCGTGGATTTTTTTTATTAACTAAGGTATGGTAGTTCATCCTTGATTCTTCTCTCATTTAAGGAGACAATCCAAAGGCTTTTCAAAAAGGGTTTCAAATCCTATATTCTTCTATTTTGTAACTTTAAGCATGAATCTATGCATGAAAATGTTTTAATGGATGGATTATGATGTTTTCAATATATAGCGATGGTTTAATGATCAAAATCTCAATGGATCCATGTTCATGCAAATTCTCAAATTTTGACTTATCAATTGGGTTTGATGAATATGGATAGATAATGTTAGAGTTATGTTTTTCTTATGTTGTAATGTAATTATCTACTGCCATTATGCCTTATTATGAAGATTTATTGGAAAATTTAGAAAAGGTGGTCAGAGCTTAGATGAAGGGATGTCTAGTTCTTATTGAATTGATATTGAGTGGCATGGTCCACTTATGGTGGTGGTGTTTGCTTGATGTATATTAATACATATGTGAATTGTGATTATGGCCTTGATGGCATTGAATGTGAAGTAAAGTGATGTTATGATGTATATGCATGAGATGTATTATGAAGTGTAGAATGTGTGTCTTGAAGATACTATATCTAAATGAAGTATAATGTGAATGTGAAACATGATAGTGTGTGAATTATGATGAATGTAGTATGATCATGTTTAGAAGTCAATGTTATGAATAAGGGTGAATATGTGAAATGTGTTCTCACATGTACTCACACACAAAATGAATGAATGAATGAAGTTAATGATTGAAAATGGGGGATTTTAGGGTAGATACTATTCGTGAGTAGAGATAAAGTGTCTAGTACCAACCTTACTATTTCTAATAAGTCTAGTGAATGAATAGTGGTATTTTGGGGTGGGCACTCTTCCAGAGTTGAGATGATATGTTTAGTATCAACCTCACTATTCCCAAGAGCTTTGGGGTTGGATACTCTTCGTGAGTTGAGATGTAGTATTCAAAAGTAACCTCTAGAGATGGGTACACTTCGTAAGTTCAGATGTAGTACTTAGTAGCAATCTCTTAACCTATAATTAATGAATGTAATGAATGTCTAAGACTCCGTAGGGGAGTTATGCTTAGAACTGAGAGGATTTAAAGAAGGGGTGGATACTCTTCGTGAGTAGAGATGTTGTATCCAATATACCTCTTGAGAGGATTGCTCTTCGTTAGTTGAGATGAGTTACTTAGAAGCAATCTTCTTATCCCTTAACTATGCGCCCGCATAGGTCTAGCTATTGGATATCCACGTAAAGGCTAAAAAAGAATGACCTTTCCTAAGGCAAGTAGAAATCCCTCATCCGGTAGGGGTTAATACCGGGATTCCATGTCTAGATCTCATGGTCTATGTCGTTCAAATCTAGCCCCCACAAATGAATGTAATGAACTACGTCTTCTGAAGAGTTCACCACTTAGGGTAGGTGGTGGAATGGGACGTCATCTATCCATTGCATAGGTGGACATTTGGATGGAGTCTTGGTGTGTCCTTATATGAAAATGTATGAATGGTTATTATATGATGTTAATGAAGTAAGTTGACTTTATGTCTAATGTTAATGAAGAGTTTTGATCTTATGTCTAATGTTAATGAAAGTTATGTAAATAATTGAATGTGATGTACCTAGTTTAGGGTGATTCCTAAGGAGCACTAAGGTGGGAGTAGTAGTATGGGATACTACTTTCACATTGCACTAAGTGTAACTTGGTGGTTGTATTGGAGGATGGTCTTTATGTCAAGTTCTTAAGTGCTTGTGTGTTTGCTCTAGTATCTTTAGTAATGGATGTTGACTTGTTGAATTGAACTGAACCATTCAAGGATCAATTAGGTGTGTATTGAAGAGATTGTATGGTCGGTCTCTTCATGTTTTACGTAGGTGAGTCTTAGGATAACTTTGGATAGGAAGGTCTAAATGATAAATGGATTACTTGATGAATGTGACTAAATGTTGAAAATTATGGAAGTATTACTTGTATGTTACATGATGACTTGTAAAATGCTTTGTAAACTTGATTTATCAAGGTTTTACAAAAATAGCATAAAAAGTATGTTTCAACTAAAATGTCCTCTTTAAGCATATTTTTTCATATTGCCATACTTAGTACAATGTTTGTAATAACTCCATATTCTTCTATATTTCTAAAAGTATAGGTGGAAGGCAAGTGAAGGTTCTTAGAAGGTGAAGCTTGGGAAGTTGATTCTCTCAAGATTGGTATGTCCTAATATGTTCGTGGACATAAACTATGTTTCTTTTAGTTTCTTTCTTTTAAGACATTGTTTAAGACAGTATGTTTGTTTCAATGTAAAGGGTTGTGACCCTATGATGTTAAGACGTGTCTAAGTTGGCTTGTGATGATGAGACTTGACCCTTAGTTTTATAAAAGAATTTCTTATTAGTTATGCTTTGAAATTTTTAAATTTTGCACTAGTTTTCATACATATGTTATGAATGAAAGCTAAGAGGATTGTACAAGACCTCCGAGAGGTCGAGTACAATGTGTGACGACTTATGGGTGCTCCAAGGTCGTTAGAAACTTGGTATCAGAGCATAAGGTTTTGGGAAGATAGTCTTAGGGTCCAAAATCTCACAAGCCACGTCTAGTAGAGTCTTGTTCATCAGTGTGAGTCGCGACACATCTATGAGAGACAGGTTATAGGACGATAGAAGTTTCACTTTCTTCATTAGTCTTGTATCGTGCCATAGAGTTAAGTTCAATAAGTGTCTTTCCTAATCTCTTCTCTTGTGTTTATAGGATATGAATACAAGGAGGACATCTGCAAGAAGAGAGGAGGAAGGGGTAGTGAATGAGGGAGTTCCTCCCCGGGGTGATCAAGTCCCTATAGCTAATAAAAAGAATGTGAAGGAGGAGGTTCCCCTCAAGTTCACCAAGGTCCTCAAGCTCCCTATGTTGAAGGGGATATGTCTAATGTGGATATAAGGGCTGCATGACGACTCAAGCTCAAGTAGTCACTAATCATGTGGCTGCCCAAGCTAACCTAGGAGTTGGACCTCAAGTGAACCCCAATACAAGTACTCCCGCTTCTAGAATATGGTATTTCATGAGGATGAATCCTAATACTTTTCATGGAACTAAGGTGGATGAAGATCTACTAGGCTTCGTAGATAAGGTATTCAAGGTGGTAGATGCTATGGGAGTGACTCCTAGAGAGAAAGCAGAACTAGCCACTTCCAACTAAAGGATGTGGCATGAGTGTGGTTTGAGTAATGAAGGGATGAGAGACCCGTAAGGGCTGGCCCGGTAGATTGGGGAGTGTTTAAGACGGCCTTTCATGATTGGTTTTTCCCCATAGAGTTGAGGTATAAAAAGTTAGTGTAATTCATAAACTTCGTCAAGTAGGAGTGAGCGTGAAGGAGTATTCTCTTAATTTCACCCAACTCTCCAAGTATGCCCCAACTTTGGTAGCCAACTCTAGGGCTAGAATGAATAAGTTCGTGATGGGGGTGTCTAGTTTGGTTGAAGTAGAGTGTCGTATGACAATGCTCCATCATGATATGGATATCTCTAGACTCATGGTGTATGCTCAACAAATTGAGGAGTCCAAGCTTAGAAAGATGAATAGATATAGAAAGAGAACTAGGTCGAATAAACCAAGCCAACCTAAGTCTAAGAAGAGGTTTTATAATCAAGATTTGTCCATGGGGAGCAAGGATAGGGTTCCCAACCAAAATTTTCAAGGAGGGAGTGGAGGTGACTATACATATGAAAGACCTAAGTGTACTACATGCGAAAATAAACACTTGGGTAAGTGTCATGCTGGTAGGGATGGTTGTTTTCGATGTGGAAATAGGGTTCATGAGATGAGAGATTGACGTGCCCTCAAGGCAAAAGGGAAGGAGACCAACCAAGCTCCTCAAGATGGTCCGGATCCTAATACTCAAAAGAAGAACCTCTGCTATATGCTTTAGGCTAACAAAGGAGCTAATCCGGAAAAAATGTCCTGGTAAGTCATAGTTCCTTATAGTGGTTTTGATTTGTTCTTATATGGGTATACCCTGAGTGGGGGAGAATGAGATGAGTAGTAAGGTGGGTTATATCCTTATCTTTTCCTTCAATTCTTACTTAAGCTTGAAACAAAAATTCTTAGTAGTTTGGTTATGTTTTGGAGTCTTGCATAGAAGTATGAGTTGCATGTGTCCTTATGTTATGAGTGTCATTGATAATATGATGTTTTGAATTCTCTTGATGATATCAAAGTTACATAGGAAGATTATTAGTTAATCTATATTTCTCATGTCAATGTGTAGCTAATGATATTTGCTTAATTACCTTATGAGTTGTTATGTGTATATGCCAATGTGTGATTTGTAGGTTATTACATGTTGAGCTTTATAATGATGTAATGAGCATGTCTAATGTTGAACAAGGTAGTTCCTCCATAAATGCAATGAAAATAATGGAGTATGTATGCACTATGAATTATGGAAATAGTTCCTAATTGCTTGTTTTGCTTAGAGTGCTTTATGATGTGAAGTTGGTGTTCCTTGTAAGTTTTATGCATTGACTATGAATGTTTTATCCATGATTATGTGTGTAGTGAGATTCTAGTTGAGTCTTATAGTCCTTGAAGGAGTTTAGTGTCATTCAAGGACGAATGTTTTTCTAACTGGGAGAGATCGTAACAACCCTCAAAATGAAATAGGACAAGATAAAGCCTATCATGAGTTTTATGAGTTAATAAGGTGATAAATGATGAATAATATCTTTAGAAAGTCAGTTTAAAGAGTTTGAAATTCGAACGTCAAAGAACGACCAAGACGTTCGAAAACTAACCTTGTGTGTGCTAGTGTGTCCTTATTTGTTGTGCATGTTTTTAGGTGTTTTTTGGATTCTAAAATCAGTGGGTATGAACCTATTACCTAGAGGGAAATACCTAGGGTCAAACCTTCTGGGAACGGCTCCCCAAGGACCAACCAAAGGGTCCTTGAGGAGGACCCTAGGCATGGCAAGAAGGCTGCCAAAATAGCCTGAATGTGGCACTACCTGCGCGTCGCACAACTTTCACTTAAAGGAAAAATTTTTTGCCTTGCGATGCGGACTTGCCACGAACTATTCTGTCTCAAATTAATTCTAGAACCAAGTTATGGATGTGTATCCGCGACGCGTTGCCAAGCCCCAGATTTGGCCGCATCCTTTTTAAGTCAATTTAGACTTGGGTAAAGGGTCCAATTAGTGTAGGGTCTTTTGCAAACTTTGGTGATTATCTGTGGAGGGTTATTAAGTCACTTTAAACCCCAAATTCACCCATCAAATCAAACCCTCAAGTTCAAAACAAAAGATCTCCAAAACTCGCTCTCCAAGAACCTCCATTAATGAAGCTTTGAAGCTCCAAGGAAGAAGGTCAAAATAAGGTATGGTAGTTCATCCTTGATTCTTCTTTCATTCAAGGAGCCAAGCCAAAGGCTTTTCAAAAAGGTTTTCAAATCCTAAATTCTTCTATTTTTAATTCTAAGCACGGTTCTTTACATGAAAAGGTGTTAATGGATGGATTATGATGTTTTCAATATAAAGTGATGGTTTTATGATCAAAAACTCAATGAACCCATGTTCATGCAAATTCTCAAATTTTGGCTTATGAATTGGATTTGATAATTATGAATAGATAATATTAGAGTTGTGTTTTTTTTATGTTGTTATGTGATTTTCTACTGCCATTTATGCCTTATTATAATGATTTATTTAAAAATTGAGAAAAGGTGGTCAAGGCTTAGATAAAGGGTAAGTTGATCTATAATGTCTAGTTCTTATTGAATTGATCTTGAGTGGTATGATCCACTTATGGTGGCGGTGTCTACTTCATGTATATGAATATATATGTGAATTGTGATTATGGCCTTGAAGGCATTACATGTGAAGTAAAGTGATGTTATGATGTATATGCATGAGATGTATTATGAAGTTGAGAATGTGTGTCTTGAAGATACTATGTCTAAATGTGGTATAATGTGAATGTGAAGCATGATAGTGTGTGTATTATGATGAATGTAGTATGATAATGTTTAGAAGTCAATGTTATGAATAACGGTGAATATGTGAAAGGTGTTGTAACATGTACTCACACACATACAATGAATGAATGAATGAATGAAGTTACCGAATTAAAATGGGGGATTTTAGGGTAGACACTATTCGTGAGTAGTGATGAAGTGTCTAGTACCAACCTTACTATTTCTAAGAACTCTAGTGAATGAAAAGGGGATTTTGGGTGGACACTCTTCGTGAGTTGAGATGAAGTTTTTATTAGCAACCTCACTATTCCCAAGAGCTTTACAAAGAATTGTTGGGGGTTGGATACTCTTCGTCAGTTGAGATGTAGTAATCAAAAGTAACCTCTAGAGATGGGTACACTTCGTAAGTTGAGATGTCATACTTAGTATCAATCTTTTATCCTATAGTTAATGAATTTAATGAATGTTTAAGACTCCGTGGGGGAGTGCACCGAGAGTATTTGAAGAAGGGGGGGGATACTCTTCGTGAGTAGAGATGTTGTATCCAATGTACCTCTTGAGATGACTGCTCTTCGTTAGTTGAGATGAGTTACTTAGAAGCTATATCCTTATCCCTTAACTATGCGCCCACATAGGTCTAGCTATTGGAGATCCATGTAATGGCTAAAAAAGAATGACCATACCTTAGGCAAGTAGGGATCCCTCATCCTGTAGGGATTTATACCGAGATTTCATGTCTAGCTATCATGGTCTATGTCGGTTAAAGCTATCCCCCACAAATGAATGTAATGAATTAAGTATTCTTGGTGGTGGAATGGGACGTCATCTATACATTGCACAAGTGAACATTTGGATGGAGTCTTGGTGTGTCCTTATATGAAAATGTATGAATGGGTTACTATATGATGTTAATGAAGTAAGTTGACTTTATGTCTAATGTTAATGAAGAATGTTATGTTATGTGTAATGTTGATCAAAGTTATGTAAAAAATTGAATGTTATGTGCCTAGTCTAGGGTGATTCCTAATGAGAACTAAGGTGGGAGTAGTAGTATAGGATGCTACTTTCACATTGCCCTTAGTATAACATGGGGGTTGTCTTGGAGGATGGTATTTAAGTGAAGTTCTTAAGTGCATGTATGTTTTATCTAGTATCTTTAGTAATGGATGTTGACTTGAAAAAATTGAAATGAACCATGCAAGGATCAATTAGGTATGTATTGAAGAGATTGTATGGTCGGTCTATTCATGTCTTACCTAGGTGAATCTTAGGATAACTTTGGATAGGAAGGTCTAAATGATAAATGAATTACTTGATGAATGTGACTAAATGTTGAGAATTATGGAAGTATTACTTGTATGTTAGATGATGACCTGTACGATGCTTTGTAAGCTCTATTTATCAAGGTTTTACAAAAATAGTATGAAAAGTATGTTTCAACTAAAATGTCCTCTTTAAGCATGTTTTTGCATATTGTCATACTTAGTACAATGTTTGTAATAACTCCATATTCTTCTATATTTCTAAAAGTATAGGTGGAAGGCAAGTAAAGGTTCTTACAAGGTGAAGCTTGGGAAGTTAATTCTCTCAAGATTGGTATGTCCTCATATGTTCAAGGACATGAACTATGTTTCTTTTAGTTTCTTTCTTTTAAGACATTGTTTAAGACTTAGTATGTTTCTTTCAATGTAAAGGGTCGTGACCCTATGATATCAAGACGTGTCTAAGTTGGCATGTGATGATGAGACTTGTTCCTTAGTTTTATAAAAGAATTTCTTATTAGGTATGTTGTTAAAAGTTTTAATTCCGCACTACATTTCATACATATGCAATGAATGACATCTAAGAGGCTTGTACAAGACCTCCGAGAGGTCGATTACCCCGTGTGACGACTTCGGGGTGCTCCCAGGTTGTTACAAACTTCAAATGAAAAGTTTTAATTTTTTCGCTTTTTTTTCTATCTATGATGCGATGATGTATGCTAAGGGCTTGTCTAAGGCATCTTCGAGGATGAAGACTCCGGTTAAAACTAGGAGGTGATCTTAGATCGTGACACTCACATGGTCTATGTCGGTTAATGCTATTCTCTTTTTTAACAAGATAATGAATATGACATGAAATATACTTATGATTTCTTGATGAGTTTTACTTTGTAAGTGTGGGGGTATGGGACTTCACTTTTACATTGCACAAGTTGACTTTGAAAGGGATTATGGGTTGCTTCCTTAAGCTATGGTAACATATGAATGTATGCATGTATGTTGAATGGATTTTTACCAATGCATGGCTATCCTTATATTCAAGTAATATACATGATTATATCTCTACTTATGAATATTGATTATGATGAGGGGCTATGTGTACTAAGGTGACTCCAAGGGGTACTTAGATAGTTGGTATTATGCAAAGCCAACCATACATTGCACAAGTGTACCTTAGGGTTGCTAAGGTGATGGTTCTACTGTGTTGTAAGTATTTATGTGATGATGATGTTATGACTTGTATTTTACCTTTAAATGCATAAATGGTTTTCCAAACTTGATCAATGCATACGTTTTTCTAAAATGTCCCTTTTTATCCTTTTTAAGGATTTTATGCTTAGTACTTTATGTGCTAACCCCTTTCTTCTACTTCTACTATGGGTGTAGGTTTTGGCCGTTGATTTGCACTTTTTCTTTACAAGTGAAGCTTAGGTCGACTATTCCCTAAGTTTGGTGAGTCCTCAAGTTCGAGGACAAGATGTTGTGCTTTCATAGTTTCTATTGTACTTTTTGTTTTGAGACGATATTGATGTAAATGGCTTATGTCCCTATTTGTACCACTTTGTACTAGATGGTGATTGAGACAAGTTTAGTTTCCTATTTTCATATATGAAAAGAAGTTTGACTTCGATTGTAAAAGTTTTAATTTTTCCATATTATCTCTAAAGTTGTATGTGTATGATTATGCTAATGGCTTATATTCGAACTCTTCGGGGTCAAGTACGTCGTATTACGTCTAGGGGGTACCCTTGGGTCATGACATGCAGGTTGCAAAGAAAGATTCAAAGTTCAAATATGTAAAATATAAGAGTTATCAAAGTACCTCAAAGTAAAGAATGAAAAAATGACTTCAAAAATAAAAAGAAAGAGTTAAGAATTACCCACAAATTCAAACATACAAACTTTCAACAAATGAAGAAGAATACTCAAAAAAAAAAAAAAAAAAAAAAGGAGAAACTTCAAAAAATGAAGTAAAGGGAAAAAATCTTAGACGAGCAAATATTTAAAAGAAGTCAAAAAGTGCAAAAAAAAAAAAAAAGAGACAACAAAGACAATCAACGCTAAAAGAATTACAAATATTGAAGCACACATTCAATGCAATGCTCAAAAAGGAATTAAGTTACTTTTTCCTAAATGAATATTATACATGTACCTAAGCCTACATTACTAGACAATAACAAGACACACATGATTTCGTTTCAAATCTTCTCATATTAGTAAAGATTTACATGAAGGTCTATCTAATGCTATTACAGTTGCATGTGTTGAATATTTTTCTATGTGTGAGTGTATTTCAAAAAATGTCCTTCAAACAAAACACTTTAAATGTGTGCAAATTGAGAGTTTCTTTGTGGTTAGGGCACTTGAAACATGATGTTAGGTCTAGTCAAAATCTTTGTTTGTAGTGAGATGAACATATCGTATTATTACTAAAGTACATTTAAGGTACTATTTGAAGCTTTATGAAATATCTTGCAGCCAATCTTAATTAAAAGATAAAGGTTTGTGAAAATTTTCTACGCAATACTAATTGTTGGCGCTAACTACCGTTAAAACATGTTTCGTTTCAGAAACTAAAAATGGGCAGACACCCACTTTCCAATACTTGTTTAAAGTAACTTTGTGGACCGTTTCATTTTTAAAATTGTATGTTGGGTCATCATATCCTTTAAAATGACATTTTTGTTTAAATTTAGGTCATCACAGCTTTCAATATTACATCGTTGTTTAAATTAAATTTTTATCTAAACTAATATGATGTTTTTTTAAAATTGGTTTGTCATGACGTTCAAAATGACACCTTTTGATTTGTTATTCAATTTAAATTAACATTTTTTTTTAGAAAAAATAGGATATTATTATGATCAAGATGTTGCATTTTCTAAAACTTTGTTCGATGTTTATATAAGTTCAAGTTTACATACCTTATGTTGCATTTATGTTACATTTGTTACTAACATTGTTATTGCAAATTTTGTAAGACACCATTTATATGGATTCAAATTAGGTCGTTTGCGTTTAAAGAGACACATTGTGTTATGACATTGTCCAAGATGACATATTATATTCAATTTGGGTCATCAAACTTTCAAAGATACATGATGGGTGGTCACCTCATTCAAAGTGGCGTCTTAAGTTCAAGTTGGGTCATTGGCGTTTAAAGAGACACGTTGGGTTATCACCACCCTTTAAGTGTCATGTTATGTTCAAGTTGGGTTGTCCGTATTTGAACAGACACGTTGAATTGTCACCTCATTGAAAGTGACATGTTAAGTTCAAGTTGAGTCGTCCACCTTTAAGATACACATTGGGTTGTCACCTCCCTCTAAGTGTCTAATTAAGTTCAAATTGGGTCGTCCACTTTTGAAGAGACACGTTGGGTGGTCACCTCTCTCTAAGTGATATGTTAAGCTCAATTTTAGTTGTCTACCTTTCAAGAGACAAGTTAAACAATCACCTTGTTAAAAGTGGAATGTTATTCACATCGTCTACCTCTCCAAGAGGTATACTACTTTCACTGTGCAATTTTGGAAGTAAAATCGAAGGTATGTGGATGTTTTCAGTATATGATCCATACTTGCTTTTTGTTTAGTATTTAAAGCCCCGTTGGCGGATATAGAGTATTGTACAAAATATCTACTAATGTCTCATATTGTTTTGTTTAAAGGTTGTCAAACTACATTTGGGTTCATCAACTTTGTTTGACGAGGATCTCTATCATCGATCATAATCAACCAAATGAGCAACTTGTTGACACCAAATTTTGGTCTAATATTTTCAAAGAAAATATATTTAAATATTTTATTCATTAATTAGTTCAAAATACATGTTTTGCAATTTTAATGAAATTTATTGATAACTATCATTATTTCTCAATATATTAGAATTTTTGTCGGTTAGTTTTGTTTACATTATATTGGTCATAGCCAGTTGAATATGTTCAAAATGCTTTTCTAGTTTGATTAAATTATCATTTTTGTTAAGTTGCATTTTTAACATGTAATTGATTACATACATTACATTTGTTAATATTTATTTTATTCGTATATTTCTAATATTCATTTTGGTATCTTTTAGCACCATCCAAAAATATATTTAAATATAAAAAAAATTCTCATACACATATATTTTATTAATCACTGGTTTTGACCCACAGATTTAGGGTCATGGTATTGTACAAAGATTGTTTTTGAATTTTCTATTTAAGTTCTTATTAGGTGTCAAAGCAAGGGGTGGCGAAAATTATTATTTTTTCAAATTTCCATATTTTTCGTTGGTCCCACCACCACAAGAACCCACCAAATGCAAGATAAACCACCCATTTTGTTCCTTCTTCTCCAACCAATATCTTAACCTCCGCCATTTTCCAGATCTCCAGTAACAACCAGAACATAAAAACACTCAAACGGCCTATATTCCAGACCAACCACGACGCCAAGCCAAAAATCTTTTCCCTTTTTTACGACAATGAACCAAAAATCCACTCTACCAAACTTCTCCACACCACCTCTTCACCCTCATCTATGAAAAACCCATGATGTCGGAGACACGAGATAAAGCCATATCATACTGATGACTTGGGAATTTTGACTCATTTAGGGTTTGTTATTATATAAATTAGTATCCTCAATACCTATTTTTGTTCATAATTGATGTTAATTTGTTTATATGTAACAATTAAGTCTTAAGAACAATGTAAGGACATTAAGATGCCAAAAAGTTGAAAAAAGAGAAGTTAGAGCTCGCAAAAGCCACTCGGCTACTCCAGCTCGCCAAACATTCTAGCGAAGTATCCCATGAATTAAGTAAACTCAGCGACACAAAATACATTTTGGGGAGTCGCCAAATGGAAGGATGAGAACGACTTAGCTTGCGTAAATTAACAGAACAATTGCGTGCATGAGTCAAGCAAAAAGGCGAGAGGATGTGCGTGTCGACGGATCACCGAGTTGTTCAGTGATCCCAACTAACTTCGCTGAATAAGCCCGCATATTGATATTTCTAGAAGTTTTTGGAAACATATAAATTGATTTTTGAAAATAGAATGAGAGAGGCAAACACATTGCACTACACAGTTTTTAGAGTTTTTTCACATATTTTGACATTATTGAATACACTTGGAGGTTTTGGAGCTTAGATTATTGGGGATTAAAGGTTTAATTCTTAATTTCATCTTTTGAGCTTTAGAGGTTTTGTCAATTCGATGGAACATTATCTTTGTAACGATATCTTATTTTTTGCTATGATTGGCTAAACTCCATTTCTTTAGGGGTGTGATTATGTAATTGAATACATATATTAACTTATGGGTATTGTCAATTGCTATAATTAATGTCGTTTTGAAATGATTTCAATCATTTCTTCATGTTTTAATCTATGAATTGAAGTTGCAAATTTAGTTCTAGTCTTAGCTCTTGATGTTTGCTTGAGAAAAATGCAAAAAGTTGAATAAGTGATTTATAATTGTATTGGCTTATGTCTTTACAACCCAACTTGAAAAATGGGTTAAGTTAAGGAATTATGTTGTTTTGTATTAAGATTCTTGTTGAGGTTTAAGAGAACTAACTCAAAGCATGATAACTGATTGAGAGATAGATGTTAGATTCAAAACTCATCCTACCCATTGAAATTCAACAAATCAAAGCAATTGATAATTACCCATTAACCGAAATTAGTTCAATTACTCACACACTCCTAAGACTCTCTTTATACTTATTCAAACTCCGTATTAGTTGTTTCCTTTAACAAATGATTACCGAAATCTCTTGATATTGAAAATCAAAACCGTTCGATTTATTTTATGTTACGTGTTATTTACTTTCATTCTACAAGAAATTAGAGCACCTTAATACTTCAAACTTAAATTCTTGATTGTATCACTCATTGTGGGATCGAACCCAACTCATCGTTGGGTTTATAATTGATAGGGACCGCCTACACTTTGAATTATAAAAGGTGTAATTGAACGTTATAAAAAATGGCACCATTGTTGGGGAGTGGTGTTTGGAATTCTTCTATTGAAGTGTTTTTTTGACCTAATTTGGTTGTAGTAGAATTTCATTATTATTTTGTTGTTGTTTGATTTCAATACGTGAAGAAATGAGTGCGAACGTGAGCAATGGGAGTCAACTTGGACACAATGATGATAGTGGATACTTTTTACGATGTCAATGAGGATCAAATAGGTAGTATCAATGCCATTTGTTTTCCCCCAACTATGGGAAACACTATTTTTCATGTGACCGGGACTATGATTCAGCTGCTCCAAAATGAAAGGTTTCTTTTGAGGATTTGATCATGAGGACCCTCATGATCATATCCAGAATTTTGTGGATATGTGTGAGAGCCATTTTCCTTTAAGAGAATCTCTCAAGAATCAATCCGACATCGTTTGTTTCCTTTCTCTCTAGTAGGGGAAGCAACGAAGTGGTTGGCCGAGTTGCCAAGAGACTCTATTACTTATTTGGAGGAACTTACAGAGGTGTTTATGAAATATACTTTCATCCCTCAAAGATGGTGAAGTTGAGGGATACCATTCAAAAAATTTAGCGGATTGATGGTGAACCTATTCATGCAACGTAGTTGAGGTTTCAAAAGTTGCTTCTAAAATGTCCTACACATGGATTGTTTTATAATGTGTTACTACAATATTTTTAATGGAGTCTTGACACTATCAACAAGGGTGTTGCCGACCAACTTATTCGGCGTGGAACCATGAGACAACCATTTGTCATGGTGTCAACTTTGCTTGATGAGATGACCAAAATTAGTCGTTCATGGTATACAAGAGATGATGAGGTGTCTCCTCTAAATCATGGATTGACTAACGAACAAGTGGAACGAATCAAGAGCGATATGAAAATATGGCCAAGATGATGACCCAAATGGTCTTATTAATGAAACATGTCATATGGGGTAGCTATAAGGCCATTAATGTGATTGGTGCTAATAGTGGGATGAGTCTGAATGATGCATAATTTGATGCCATGTACAATGAAGAGGTACAATTCGTACCCATTTGGCGGATCATCGAGTGGGTCAATGACGTTAGTTCCTAGGGGGTCTAAGCCCACGGAGGAGATCGTCGCACAATGGTCCAGAGTTGGAGTAGAGCAGGGCAGTGATACTCTTTGTTCACCTGAGGTAGACCTGACACGGCATCTTTACACTCCCTCATTTTATTTCATGTTGATACTCTTTGTTTTTATTTTCTTTGCGTCGAGGACACTGCTCAGTCCTTGTTGGTGGGGTGAAGGTATCTAGTTACCTACCCTTTTGGTTGTATTTTATTGTTACATCATTTTTAAGATATTTGTTATTTGGTTGTTTTTGTTTGAATTTCTCCATGTCGCTTTAGTAGTGAATATTGATTACTTGATAGTGAATGTTCTTTAATTATTTTTATTTTTTCAATTTTCAATTTATTTTAATTGTTTCATATATAGTTTTAATTTGTTTCATATTTACTTTCAAGAAAGTGATATATAAAAATTTTAAATTAATAGAATATTATAAAATATCATTCAACTTTTTTTTTTAAAAAAAGAATGTCGTGAGAAGAAAAAGGAAAGAATCATCTTCAAATTAAGAGAAAATTTTAATAATAAAAAGGGATAATTGTATAGAATGACAAACTAATAATATAAAATAAATATATTAGCTACCCTTTGATTTATTTGTGTTCCATAGCAAAGTGTTTTTCGTATAAATTGTGTTTAATTGTATAAAGTGAGAGAAAATTGTATAAACGCATGCAAATACATATTTCTTCGTCCAATACACTTATAATTATACAATACAAATATCTCCCTGCCCAAGACCCTTTTGCCTTTATCGTTTTATACAAATTCAAATTGTATATAATTTTTCTCTTTCTCATTTTATACAATTCGATTCAATTGTATATTCCCTGCACAAGTCTCTTTTTGCCTTTCTCTCTTTCTCGTTTTATACAAATTCAAATTGTATATAATTTCTCTCTTTCTCATTTTATACAATTCAATTTTGCCTTTCTCGTTTTCTCGTTTTATACAATTCAAATTGTATATAATTTCTCTCTTTGTCGTTTTATACAATTCGCTTCAATTCTATATGTATAGCGAATTATACATATATAAGTTTGCTATGGAGCGCAATTATGCAAACTTTGCTATAGCATACAAATATGAATTTTATGTTTGCTATATGTGAAAGTTGCCCAAAAAAAATAATTGTCAGTTGCCTTATTTTTATAATTATTTTATTTATTTCATTTCAATTGTTCCATTTTATATTGGTTTGTTTCATAATTTCTGAAATTGATATAAAATAATAATAATAAAAAGTAACCAAATAGTAAGAAATAGTAATACTTAATGAAATCTATTAAATGAGGAGAAAAAGGAAAAGAGGACATTTAATTCATTTAATCAATACTATTAATTTTCTTTCATTAATCTTCTTTTATAAGTTTTTAAATTCCTTATATCATTAATATAATTTTTTCTTCAGATTTTTGAATTTTTTCCTTATATTAGAATTGAAACATAAATATGTGCATAAAAATGTCATCTCAAAAAAAGAATTCACTTTCTCATATCACATTTTTATAAGAAAAATATAGAATCAATGCAATATTTATTGGTATTGAAAAATCAACAACAAAATAATAATAATAATTATTTATAAGAAAAAGTTACATTGAATTTAATACATTAAAATATGAAAATTTTACTTTTAATGACATTTCTCATATGTAACAACCCATTTGATCGTTTTGAGTAGTAGATCTTTTTATTCGATAAAATACTTTTTGATAGATTCTAAATGGGTGTTTTGGACTATTCATAACTATAATTATGAAATTAGTGGGGTAGTTTTAATAATTAATTTAGTTGGTGGATAAAGAAGATAACATAAAATTTATAGTAGGTCCATTATTTTTATAATTAGCCAGGTATATGAATTAGGGTAAATAAATATTCTTTAGAAGAAGAAAAGAAAGGATGGGAAGAAGAGAATCACAGAGAGTGGCGTCGGCACCGCTCAAAGTGACAAACCCACTTCTGGTAACTGAATCTTCAATTCTATTTTAATTTGTTACATTGATTGTTCCATATATGAGTAAAGTTAAATTATTATTATATTATTGGGAGCAAGTTAATAGGATTATGGTGTAGTATGCACACTGCACGTGAACTTGGGTTGGAAAACAGGTAACGTGGGTGACAAATTGAATAGCAAAAGTTGGAGACAAGTTTAATGACTAATTTTTAGAAATAGTAAGGTAGCAAATTTAAAGATGGTCAATGACAAGTTAATGACCAGAGATATTAGACTAGATTAAAGTGACTTAGGCTTCAAATTGTGGTTACGATTTCCATGAATTAGTAGGCTGATTTCTTTTAAACAAATATTTGATTATTATATTATTATTATTAGGGTGCATTGTGAATTGGGGAGGATTTGGTAGGGTTGATTGTCACTGGTGCCGTGACAAGTGACTTCAACTTTAAGTTTTGAAATTCTATTATTATATTAAATTATATTTTGATGTATCGAGATTGATAATTAAATGTTGGGTGTATCGAATTATTTAAATTTTAATAAAGTTATGCGAAATGGAGGAATTAAGACTTATCCTTAAATTGGAACTTAGGAAATTGATTAGAGAATTAGGTGAGTTGTGGTTATAGGCTAGACATAGAATAATATGAGTATTTATCGTTAACTTACAAATTATGCATATATATACTTGATAGATTGGAAAGGTTTGGAGGCATAGAGGAAAGGAAAAGTATTGGAGAAGTAGCTTGCTTGACTTCGATTCTTCGGTGGAGGTAGGTTATGGTTTATGCTATTTGGTAGTAAACTCTTAATAGTGATTGATATGCATTGAATGATATTGTGAAGTTTTCTATGTACTGATTGTGTGGTTGTGTGGCTTGGTTGTGTGTTTTGTGATTGCTCTGAAATCACGAGACCGTGGAATTTATAATCTTAAACCATCTCTATCGAAGTAATGCCTTGAATAAAGAAGGCTCGATGAAATATTATTAACGAATGGAAAAATGGTGATATTAAATGACAAATTAATGATATTATTGGATCGGAGTGTCACGTTCCGACACGGTATTCTTGGATCGGAGTGTCACGTTCCGACACGGTATTTTTGGATCGGAGTGTCATGTGCCGACATGGTATTCTTGGATCGGAGTGTCACGTTCCGACATGATATTTTTGGATCGGAGTGTCACGTTCCGACACGGTATCGGAGTGTCACGTTCCTACACGATATTCTGGATCGGAGTGTCACATTCCGACACGGTAATATTAAAGGAAAAACATGTTGAATTAATGGAAGGTACTCAATCTCAAAGAACTCAACTCCCAAAATGGTTTGGCTTGGAGGCATGAGTCCTCATGTGTGATCTTCATATCGTTGACTTATTACGTGCTTACTTTAATGTTGTTAACACTTGTTCATGTTGTTTGTTGCTTATCACATGTTAAGTGCTATAGTTGAGTTCATACTATCATTCTTTGTATATTAGTTACTATTTTGGGTTGACCGATGATACTTACTCAGTACATGTTGCCTCGTACTGAGCCCTACTTATTTTCTTCTTTGTTTTCCTTTTATGAAATGCAGCGTATGTACCTATGACTTCTGATTTCCCTCAGCTCTAGCCAGCCTCTCGCATATCAAGTTCCAGGGTGAGCTATCCATTCAAGCTCGTGTTGGATTCTCTCGGTCATGACATGATGTCCTATACTTTCAGACACATACCATTTTATTCTTTTATTTTGGTGTATTTGATATTCTTAGACTTAGTATTGGAGATTAGATGTCCTTGTTGTGATGACTTTCAGGTTTGGGAAAGGATATTTAACTAGATTTTGAGCTTCCACATTATTCTTGTATAATATAATTTAAGGTTGAATTCATTGGTTCTCCCACCTAGGTAGTTAAGTGTGGGTGCCACTCAAGACTCGATTTGGGTCGTGACAAACTTGGTATCAGAGCATTAGGTTCAGTGATCTCATCACACAAGGACAAGTCTTGAAGAATGGTATGGGGACGCCTTTACCTTTCTTTAAGATGCTATAAGACTTTGGGAAAACTCATTTCTTTCTTTTTTTTTCGTGCTACTACTTGAATCCAATTGGTATCTAGATGATACAAATTGGTATCTTTACTTCTTCGCTCTATTTCACATACGGTTAGTACTAGAGTATTAGAAGTTGAAATAACAACACCGTGAAAAAAAAATATGTTCTTGAAAATAGGTATATTTTCTCGAATTACTACATGATTTGTAATGACTAGTGATCAACATGATTTTTCTTTATTAAGTCAAAGTTGAAAGCCTATTCTTCATGGGTACTAAATATGAAGATGCTTGCGATTTTTTTTTACTGTTTTTCATGATTGTTGTTTCATAAGATGGATATGGTAGAGTGATTGGACATTGAGTTTCTGACTTACTAAATTGGGAAGATGCGAAAATGTGGTGGTCATCTCATGTTGAGTCCTGCAGGTAGTGACACTACCTATGACTTGGGTAGCATTTTCTGGATTCTTCATGGAGAAGTATATTCTCTGAATCTTAAGGGATATGAAGTAGATGAGGTGAAGCAAGATGACTTTGCCAAGGTTACAACATTTAAGAAGTTTTGTGAGGCATGGATACATAATGAGCACCATTTCTTCGAAAAAATACAGTTAGTAAAGTTATTATAACATATATGAATTGAGTATTTTTTTTTATTTTGTTTTACTTTTGAAAAAAAAAAGAAGAAATAAAACAAAAAAATTTAGTGGTGGATCTTTGGTATGGTAGTGATACATTTAGGGTGTGAAATATATATTGAGAATTCTAAATAAGGGTTGATGATTTTGTCTTAAGCTTTAAGGAGTAGATTGATACTAGAATGACAAACTTATAGGAAAAGAAAGTCCTAGTGAGTATACTTTGGGTAAAGTATATTGAAGATTTTACTAAGAAAATGCTTATAAAATTGAATTAGTCCCTTAAATTTGATTGGTATACTGGAGTTTAAGGTGTCATGTCGAGGAAAAGGTTCACTTCTTGATGATGAAAAGGTCTGGCTAAGCATGATGGTAAAAAGAGAAAGTGATATATGACCTATATGATTTATGTTTGTTGTACTAGTATCGAAAATTCTAATTTAGAATCAGTTTTATTGGTAACAATGTTTTTAAAGTGTTTGACCAATTGTGATATCAAATTTAGTATTTGCTTAAGATTTGGACACTAGGCCTAATCCTACTTGAAAAATGATTGAAATTATTCTCCTTATTTGGTTTTCAATTCTATTAGAAAAAGAAGTGGAATTGTAATCCTACTTTTAGTTGATTTTGACTTTGTAAGGATAAAACACAATTGTATAAATAGAGGATGGTATTAAGATAAAAATTGAACTACTCATTAGTATTCTCTTGAAAGACATTCGGACATAAGAGAGGTTTTGAGAGAGAATCAACAAGAGAGAAGAGAGAAGAAAAATATTTATTTTGCTGTATACCTTTTCTCCGACCAGCAACCTTCAGATCGTGTTTTCCAATTAACTAACCGTTAGATCGAGCTAATATTTTAACTACATGTTCCTTAGATCTTTTTGGTTGATATGAATGGTGGAGATTGGATTCTGATTTCCTAAAGATCATTTTATTGGTCCCGAACAGCAGCTACATTTGAGTGGTGCTTGCATTAAAATTGTAGAGGCATTGTGTTTATAGTGTGTATTATGAGGTGTTTTAGTATAATATTTATTAAGAGAAATCTTAATTTAAGACCTGATACTTTAAAATCTGATAGAATTTGACTTACATGGAGTTTAAAGAAAAAATAAATGTTATTGGTGCATATCTGGGTTCACGGACGCGTGGTTTTAGCTATTTTTGTCTTGGTTAAGGTAATAGTGTCACATGTCATCAGATCGATTAAAGCTATTGAATAAAACTTAAGAAAGGTATGTACAAACATCAACTCAAATGGGATGATAAGTTCTGTTGTAGTGTTGAATTTAGTAATGAGTATGGTTGAATTTTTAGTGATGAATATGGTAAGGCCGATGAAGAGACGATCAATGATAAGTTAAGATATAGGAATTTATAAAAGTCTTCAAAGTATAAGCAGTTGTAGATATATAATTAAGGGCATTGGACACATAGTTGGATTTAGAATTCAAATTTTTTTTCTTTTTCATTATAAATTTGCATTTCTAGTGATATGTCTTATCAAGATATGAATTTGTAAGATAAAAAAGAATTTATTGCATAGAGTATTGATAATGTGAAAGAACTTACACATGATTAGAGTCGTAAAGTTTGTTACTTTTGATTGTTAAAGGATCTAAGGAAGAGTTTCCCTCACAGTTTTGAGAATGTGAACTAAAACGTAACGGATTGTTGGTAAAAAGATGAGATCGGTAAGCGGTCTAGAAAACAAAAGTCTTAAATATTGAAGGATTGATATATTTAGAATTTTGCACCATGGAAAGAATTTTAGAAAAGTGAAGAAATAAGACCTCTCGTATAAATCTTTGGGATGTAGTTGAATGTTGTTTTAATTTTTGCCTACTAGTTTAGATATGATTGTGCGATGTGAACTTGATCGGTACATACTTACTATGAGTTTATCATCGACTTTTATAAAGATTGAGTTTTAATTTGGATGACAAATAGTGAGATATGGAAAATTAGAGTTTTACGTGAGATTAGATTTCTCAAGTTATGATAGATGACCTAATAGTGTTATAATGCGCTACATAGGAATTTTAGGAGAATAGAGGTTATGAGTTTATAGTATACGAAATAATTTGAGTACCCAAGAATTTCTCCAAGTATTGGCATGAGGTATATGATGGTGTTGAATGGTAGCTAAAGCATGGTATGTGGAAGTGGTGGAAAGTTGACTTTGAGTGTGATTTAATAGTTTTATCTCGATGGAAAGGTACTTTTAAATTTGAAATTAGTGTTATTAGCCTTGTTTGAGACTCATATTTGTCATGAAATGCTTTAATAGAAAGAGAAATAGTCATAGTTTGAACATCTATTTGATAAGAATGCTTGACATGAATGATGGTATGAGAGTAAGGTAGATGATCGATGTGATTATTATGTTTTGTTAGTATTAAGAGTGTTTACTTCAGTGGATGCGGGGTTCGATAAATCAAGTGTGTGTGCAATTATTAAAGAGACTAAATTGGTGATTGTGGGTAGCTAGAAAATCAAAGAGACAGGGTTAGTTGAATGAAAATGTTTGATATGGACACTATGGAAGGAGTATATAGAGTTATTCCACCTTGGTTATTTTCGATATGACATATTTAGTGTTGTCTTGGTGTAGTTGAAGTATTTGAGTGGTTCTACATGTACCACTATGCTTATGAGAATTTATAGAGGAGCTACCATGAATAATTTATAGTTTTTCGATAGACTTAAAATTTATCTCATCATCGGTATTATGTTTTGGCTATATGTGATGGAATGTGAGGACCATTGTAGTTTTGTCATTCTTAAGGTTTGGATATAATAGCTACTAATCTAGCATTTTGACAATGTTGTTAGAGGTCATGTATGCTTGGGTGTATCACTCGATGGACGGTTACTTGATTATTTCCTTCTTGAGGTTAGATAAGTTTAATTTTTTCCTTGATGAGTACTTTATGTCTAAAGATCATATTTTTTTTTATAGCTTAAGCTCGAGGAAATATTATGTTGTGAGGATGAAATATTGATAAGATTTATGATGTTGTGTGCACTATGAGTGTGTGGTGATTGTTTCAAGTTCACTACTGATTATAGCCCGTATTGATTTTGAAATTTTATCATGGTTATGTGAGAAAAGATTCTACCAAATGGTTGTGCCAAGGTTCTTGAGAACATGTTGCATATGTGTGTACGATTATTATTTTTTTATGGCTATTGAGAATACATTTTGTTGTTAGTTGAGTTTACATATAACAATAGCTATCACTTGAGTAGTGAGATGACCCTATTTGAGACATAATATGAGAGGAGATATAACTCTCTCATTGGTTGGTTTGATGCCTTTGAGGTAAGGCCTTGGTAGACTGAGCATGATATGCACAAAAGATATTCACACATTTTGTTGACTCTTCTACCTTTTCTTACCCTCGACAACTTTGATCGTTCGAGGACGAACGATGGGTAAATTGGTATCTAATGTAACAACCCATTTGATCGTTTTGAGTAGTAGATTTTTTTATTCGATAAAATACTTTTCGATAGATTCTAAATGGGTGTTTTGGACTATTCATAACTATAATTATGAAATTAGTGGGGTAGTTTTAATAATTAATTTAGTTGGTGGATAAAGAAGATAACATAAAATTTATAGTAGGTCCATTATTTTTATAATTAGCCAGGTATATGAATTAGGGTAAATAAATATTCTTTAGAAGAAGAAAAGAAAGGATGGGAAGAAGAGAATCACAGAGAGTGGCGTCGGCACCGCTCAAAGTGACAAACCCACTTCTGGTAACTGAATCTTCAATTCTATTTTAATTTGTTACATTGATTGTTCCATATATGAGTAAAGTTAAATTATTATTATATTATTGGGAGCAAGTTAATAGGATTATGGTGTAGTATGCACACTGCACGTGAACTTGGGTTGGAAAACAGGTAACGTGGGTGACAAATTGAATAGCAAAAGTTGGAGACAAGTTTAATGACTAATTTTTAGAAATAGTAAGGTAGCAAATTTAAAGATGGTCAATGACAAGTTAATGACCAGAGATATTAGACTGGATTAAAGTGACTTAGGCTTCAAATTGTGGTTACGATTTCCATGAATTAGTAGGCTGATTTCTTTTAAACAAATATTTGATTATTATATTATTATTATTAGGGTGCATTGTGAATTGGAGATGGATTTGGTAGGGTTGATTGTCACTGGTGCCGTGACAAGTGACTTCAACTTTAAGTTTTGAAATTCTATTATTATATTAAATTATATTTTGATGTATCGAGATTGATAATTAAATGTTGGGTGTATCGAATTATTTAAATTTTATTAAAGTTATGCGAATTGGAGGAATTAAGACTTATCCTTAAATTGGAACTTAGGAAATTGATTAAAGAATTAGGTGAGTTGTGGTTATAGGCTAGACATAGAATAATATGAGTATTTATCGTTAACTTACAAATTATGCATATATATACTTGATAGATTGGAAAGGTTTGGAGGCATAGAGGAAAGGAAAAGTATTGGAGAAGTAGCTTGCTTGACTTCGATTCTTCGGTGGAGGTAGGTTATGGTTTATGCTATTTGGTAGTAAACTCTTAATAGTGATTGATATGCATTGAATGATATTGTGAAGTTTTCTATGTACTGATTGTGTGGTTGTGTGGCTTGGTTGTGTGTTTTGTGATTGCTCTGAAATCACGAGATCGTGGAATTTATAATCTTAAACCATCTCTATCGAAGTAATGCCTTGAATAAAGAAGGCTCGATGAAATATTATTAACGAATGGAAAAATGGTGATATTAAATGACAAATTACTGATATTATTGGATCGGAGAGTCACGTTCCGACACGGTATTCTTGGATCGGAGTGTCACGTTCCGACACGGTATTTTTGGATCGGAGTGTCACGTTCCGACATGGTATTCTTGGATCGGAGTGTCACGTTCCGACACGATATTTTTGGATCGGAGTGTCACGTTCCGACACGGTATTCTTGGATCGGAGTGTCACGTTCCTACACGATATTCTGGATCGGAGTGTCACGTTCCGACACGGTAATATTAAAGGAAAAACATGTTGAATTAATGGAAGGTACTCAATCTCAAAGAACTCAACTCCCAAAATGGTTTGGCTTGGAGGCATGAGTCCTCATGTGTGATCTTCATATCGTTGACTTATTACGTGCTTACTTTAATGTTGTTAACACTTGTTCATGTTGTTTGTTGCTTATCACCTGTTAAGTGCTATAGTTGAGTTCATACTATCATTCTTTGTATATTAGTTACTATTTTGGGTTGACCGATGATACTTACTCAGTACATGTTGCCTCGTACTGAGCCCTACTTGTTTTCTTCTTTGTTTTCCTTTTATGAAATGCAGCGAGTGTACCTATGACTTCTGATTTCCCTCAGCTCTAGCCAGCCTCCCTCATATCAAGTTCCAGGGTGAGCTATCCATTCAAGCTCGTGTTGGATTCTCTCGGTCATGACATGATGTCCTATACTTTCGGACATATACCATTTTATTCTTTTATTTTGGTGTATTTGATATTCTTAGACTTAGTATTGGAGATTAGATGTCCTTGTTGTGATGACTTTCAGGTTTGGGAAAGGATATTTAACTAGATTTTGAGCTTCCGCATTATTCTTGTATAATATAATTTAAGGTTGAATTCAGTGGTTCTCCCACCTAGGTAGTTAAGTGTGGGTGCCACTCACGACTCGATTTGGGTCGTGACATCATATCAGTCATTATGCATAATAGTAGTTACATACTTACATGAATATATAAATAATAATTATTTACTCCGACAAATTTTTATACTAATAATAAGAATATCTACTTATATACATATATATGTATATTTGCAAAATAAATATATTTTAAAAACTACTAGTGTTGTTGCCTATGAAACATGAATGAAAAATTATATATAACTAGAGCGAGCGTAAAAAGATGTGTTAGATTATTATTTTTTTGAATTAATTATATTATTATATTATCCGTCCATATAATTATCTCTTCATTTGAAATGATGATATGAAACTTATCAAATTTAGCATTTATTTAATGATAGATAATAAATTTATTATAAATAAGTCATAATATATGCTCTATAAAAAATTACTTTATTTCTAACAAAATGAGGAATTGTTAGTATTTTTTTATGGTACTTCTTGATTTCTTTTTTTGGGATATCAAGGAGATTGATAAAAGTAATATATGTCATCTAAACTTCTCGTGAATATCTTTGAAATGATTTTCAATGTAAAATTACAGTAAATATATAAAGAAATGCATCAACGACATCATATTATTCTGTACCATGTTGATCTTTTGAGAATATATTCTTAATAAAAATTTATTTCATCAGTATTACATTGAAATCAATACATGAAAATGTGATATCATTCTTTGTTAGATTGATCAAGTAAAATTTATTGTATATAATTTTTCAATTGTTATGCAATTCGCCTTGCATAATATTTTCAGACATCATTTTATTGATTTGATTGATTCTTCAGTTACATTTTTATTAAAAATAATTGGTTTGTTAATTGTATAAAAGAACTAAAAATAACTTTTAATATTATCATGAATATTTTACCTTGATAATTCTTCGAACTAATTTGTTGTGAATAATCCATAATTTTCTTATCCATTGCAGTACTTCTGTGTAAATACTTTTAAAAGTCAAACTAGGGATAGAGCGTGACAATAAAATGTAACTTATATATAATAATATTGAACATTTGAAAACTTGTTGGGTATTAACTACCATAAATTTTATACAATAAATAGGTTTTCCTCCCAGAAACAAGTTTTGATTGACTCGCCATCAACTCGACTAAGAGTTCCGAATCAAAAAAGTAAACTGAGGTCTCTATAAATAGAGGCTTATTGTTTTTCTAACTTAATCAGCATTCACAATTTAGTGTTAAGAGGTTTGAGAGTTTTGGTTAGGGGGAGAATTTGTGGAACACAAGTTCGATACGTTATCATTTGTGTGAACCTCCCATGTATTCTGAGTATATTGGTTGATGTTATTTCTCTCTATATTTTATACTCTCATGTTTATATAGTGAATTGTTCATCTCCTTTATGGATGTAGGTTAATTGACCGAACCACGTTAAATCTTTGTGTCTTTTGGTATATTTCTCGATAGTTTGTCTTCTCACTTTTCGTCTTTCGAGGTTTGTTTTGCTAGTTTCTACATTACACCGGCTTATTGTCTTTCATAACAAGTGGTATCACAGGGTTCATTGATGGAGTGAGGTTTAATTATGTAGCCAGGTTTGATGGTTCAATGATGGATCCAGGTCCAATGGTTCAATGACGAAGTCAGGTTAGAGATTTGTGTTCATCTTGGTGGGCGTAATTCTACACACAATCTTTTTGAAAGTAGTGAAGTTTTTTGTTGGAGAAATTGTTTCAGATACGATTTATTTATCGAGACGTAGATTTGATGGAGGAGATTACATAAAAGAGATGCAATATGTTGAATATTATGTGAAGAAGGTGAACAAATTTATTTTTTTTAGAAATTCAAGCCAAGGGGGAGATTTTTTGGCTTTTAATTGCCTTGAGTTTATTACCATAAATACATTTTTCTTTTAGAAAAAAGTTTTGGATTGTCTAGTCCTTTACTTTTAGGAAATGGTTTAGGACTCTATAAATAGAGGCTTGTTCCTTCTAACTTAAACAACATTCACACTTTAGTCTTAAGGGCTTTGAGAGTTTTAATTAGGGGAGAATTTGTGGGAGCAAACTTGATACGTTATCACTTGTGTGAACCTCCCATTTATTTCGAGTGAATTGATTGAGGTTATTTCTCTCTATATTTTTTACTTTCATGTTTATATAGTGGATTGCTCATCTCCTTTGTGGACGTAGGTCGAATGATCAAACCACATTAAATTTTTGTGTGTTTTGGTATATCTCTAATTTGTCTTCTTACTCGTGGTCTTTCGAGGTTTGTTTTTCTAGCTTCCGCATTACATCTGCTTATCGTCGATCATAACAAAACTTACCTCAATTAACAACTCTGAGCAGATGGTGACTATGAAGATAAATGATGCGTCTTGATATTTACTATTTTTTCTGGTCTTTATACCATTTTTTCCATTTATTTGTTGTGCTTTCCATTTAATTGTTTTAAATGGCGTATTAATAATTTGGATTAGTTAAATCTTTGTATAAAGATAAGTATCAAGATTTTAAAAAAGAATGGGAGGAAAGTTAAGGATATGTATTGTTATTTATTTATTATGAAAGATCCGTTATTAATTTATTATGCAAATATAGTAAATGAAAAGTGTAGGGGAATAACTTAGCATGGTGAAATTGTATAAGAAGTAAGTCATAAATAAATATGTAAGGTCATTAACACATAATTTACATGATTGTGTAATATTGTTGGTATTTTTTTTATCTGTTAAAAAGGACAAGTAAGTGAGGTAGTTTATTTATCCTATATAAGTTTTCGCATTTATCATGTACATCAACGTCAAAATTTAAAAATATAAAAGAAGTGTTATATATAATTTTTTCCCTTCCTTAGTTGTGTTCTCCATTTAATTGTTTTAAATAATGATTTTTTTTTTGAATTTGTTAAATATTTATGTAAAGATTAGTGTCCACATTTTAAAAAATGTGGGGAGATCATTTTTTTAACCTTGAGAGAATAAGAACCAACATTCTCGTCTTGCTTGCTACTGCTTATGTTAGGGCTTGTAATTGACAGAGTAGTTAGCTCTATCTTTGAGGATTTAATTGTCATAAGGCACTGACTCTAATTTATCATTTTACTATCTCCAAGGTTTATGGATTCACAAGTAGCCCTAAAATCTTACCTATAGAAAGTTGGCATGGAGACCTTAGAAATTATATTCTTTAATTATTTATTTCATTTTCTTTCTGCCACAGACATCTATTGACAATAAAGGAAAAATAGAGTAAGTTTACACTACAAGCCATAAATACAGTAACTACATCTCCCTCTATGAACCGGCGTGACATATTTATCCAATTAGAGTGTACACAATCTTATTCCCGCGTCGGAAGAAAATATAACAAATATACTAGCTATTTAATTTTACACTTCTACTCAGACGTCAATTCACATAGTAGTATAATCAGTATAATCTGATAATAAGGCCGAAAAAAACTTTTGAGACACTGCTTCCAAACTTACCATGTTTTGAGTAATCACATCCTGCATCAATTTATGTACGAATCATATAGTCACTTAACATATTTCTTATTGCAATTTGTTAAAGGGGAGGGGTAAAGTAGATTATAAAGAAATAGTAAATAATGTTCTAGTTAATTTATTTCGGAAAACTTATTGTGTACTTAGGCACATGCTTCAAGAAATCTGGTAATATTGTTTTCCAATACAATTTAACCATTTCATTATTCATCTTGTCGTCCCTCTCATTTTCTGATCTTTTTCTACAAGCTTTCGCTATGCACATAGTCCATAGAAGGTCTGAACCACAAGCATTGATTTCATATGTAGAAACTGAAAATAATTACTCTTTATGAAGCTACCAAAGCATTCAGTTGATATACAATATAATCAAAGACCATCACACTCTCGAAGGACATAGAAACTTGTTCATCAGTTAAACTTGTTAAAAGAACATACATCCTAGTTTCTACACACATTGTATTCTTTACTTCAAAATAATCATTCACACATTATATAACTTACATTATTATTTTCAACTCGAATCATTCCAGAATGAAGAACTGATTATTCAATATCACTTTATTCTTACTCTCATCATTTCAGAAGTATATTGCAAACCCAAAATGCCCCAAATTTCTAAAGTCTGTTCAGCTCTGGTATATTAGAATCAACTAAGCGAGAGGATCCAGGAGAAGATACAAACTAAACCTTTCTTTGCAAAATATTGCCAACATAAAGATAATTGACTGATATTTTACCTTGTTGAGTTTGAGAGACAAGAAATGTAGTTTGATAAGTAGTTGAACAACTCTATAGAGGAAACAAAGATCTTATCTCATATTTTTACGCCCCGAGCCTACAACCTGGGCGGGAATGGAACTCGAGAACCATTGCTAGTCCCAAGACAACCCTTGGCCTGACTTGCTGACTCGACAGAAGACTTTTAAACAAAAAGAAGAGAATCCAAATACAAGATAACTCGACAGTTTCAAAACTAAACTCATAATGTTTCACAAATAAATTTAACTTAGTCAAAATGACAACTCAAATTTTAACATAAGCCAATAACAAGATAATGACGAATAAACTAACATATGACTGTCTATGAAACCTAAAAAATAACTGAGATGGACGTCAGGACAAGACCCACAAAATCCTAACGAACTAACTAATATTGAAAGCGATAAAAGAAATCCTCCGGAAAGCAAGGAGACTCACCACAAAACTCTGAATACTCAACTAGATCAACGAAGCGCTCGATGTTGATCCTAGTTACTTGTATCTGCATCATTAAAAGATGCAGGCCAAATGAAATCAACACATTGAATGTACGAGTATGTGAGGGGAATTCTAAAACAAGACATAAGCTTGAAAGGAACTGAAGAACTTACCTGACTCGACTCAACTCAAACTTAGCTGAACTCATTCCAATATAAAGTAGTATAAAACAAGTGCAGAAAAGTTTTTTAAAACGTGGATGTCAACTCTGTGTATTTGGAATTACTATAATACTCTGTGTGTGAAAATATACATGTACAAATTTGAAATGTATGTAAAAATACAATTAAACTATGTATATAAGAATACAAATATTTATGTGGGAGTTTCTCTAACCGATAACAATCATGTAAGATATATTGTGATGATGCATCATTATGCCTCACGCTTTGAGGGACGTCATATACCTTGCCGAGGGTATAGATATTCACTACTAAGTGGATTACCTAGTCTATGCTGAAAAACACCAAGGAATTGTAAGATCCCAAAAATGACTTAGGTGAACTAGAGCCTAACATGATTGTCATGATAGTCTAAGGTCCTAAATGGTCTATAATGTTGTATTGATTCAGTGTCTAAGAGTTTAGGTGCATTGGAAGTCAAACGTCAAGGGACGACTAAGACGTTCGGCGACTAGTCACCTATGTGCCTTATGTGTTTTCATGTGCTTATGTGAGTGTAATGAGTTTATGAGGTCCTTATAAAGCCTCTTAGTCTTGAATGTAATAATTATATGTGAGACCTTGAATGATGCTAAGAAGGTCATTTATGTGGAACCTTAAACCTAGTGGTAAGGTTATGAATATTGAAGTCGAAAGTCGTAATGGTATCCTTCTTGTAATGAATGATGGACTTAAGGTTGGTTGGATGGAATGACATCATATCATCCTTAGGAAAATCATTATGATCTATCTTGTCACAATTGTATGGCAGCCCTAGGGGACCTCTTTGGTAGAGTGAATGTGATTGGGTTATGAACTTGATATGGAACCCCTTTGTATGAACCTTTAATGTCAATTACTCTATGAGAACAAAGGCTAGCACCGAGTGAGTATGGTAAGGGAAGTATCTATAGTTAAAGTATGAGGCTAGAGTACAAAGCACGCCCTTTATATTCCTAAACCATGTGCCTACATAGGCTGTGTCGAAGTTCTACCATTGGCAAGTAGAACATTCTTCATCGGAGTAGGTTACAACTCTGGATTCCATGCTTTGCTACCATGGACTATGTCGGTTATTGCCTATTCTCATCATATGGGATACCTACTAGTATTGGAGAAGTTCTATGAAGTTTAGGTGGTGGTATGGAACGCTATCTAGACATTGCACAATATGCTTTGAAGATGTTAGTAAGAGTCCCTAGGTCTTCTCCAAGACCATTACTTGAATGTCCTTATGTGATGGAAGATTCTTAAATGAACTAATGAATGAAATGCCTTAAGTTAAGAAAGTATGTTAAATGAATAAGTACTTATCTAGAGTAGTTAAGGGTTGTCTAGTTAAGGTATGAAGTAGGCATAGGAATGGTCACTTCATCTCTTACTTAGATAAGTCTTAAGAATGACTCTAGCTAGGAAAGTTGGTTGATTATGTAGACATGATCCAAACTTAGGTAGTATTAAGGATTACTTAGGTAATCTTGAAGAGGTCGATTATGGACATTCTCTTCTTGAGTTACTTCAGTAGGTCTTTTCATAACCTTTGAAAGGAGAATTTCATATTCTATTAATGCTATTGTATTAAGTGAGAATGATTCTATCTTAGATAGTCTATAGGATATCTTAAGTATGTGTGTAAGGGACTGTATGGGAGGTCGCTTCACAACTCACTCAAGTGAACCTTAGAATCACCTTTTGTAGCAGAATCTCATGTTGATGTGGTTGATGTATTGTAAGTGTGTGTACCTCATTATAGGTGGTCTTAATGATCAATTAGGTGTGCCTAGAGAGGGTGTATGAGTGGTCTCTCTTTGTCTTACTTAAGTGAGTCTTAAGATAGCTTTTAGTGAGGGAATTATATGTTAAATAGTGTCTAAGGTGACATTAAGAAACTTCACTGTAACAGTGAAGGAGTTCACTGGAAACTTGTTCCTAAAAATGTGAATAATTGCTTAAATAATTTTTTTATGTGTTCCTAAGGTGTTAAATGTTGTTCTTATGCTTATAGTATGATGTTTTAATCAAAATCCATGAAAAGCATGTTATTTACTAAATGTCCTTTTTTCATGGTTTTTGCATGGCTTCCATACTTAGTGCATCTAATGTGATAACCCCTTCTTTTCCCTTTTTGACTAAAGTGTAGGGAATTGGAAGTCTTGATATGCTATGGAGGATGGATAGGTTTATAAGGATTGAAGATGAAGTATTGGTGAGTCCTCATCGATTTGAGGAAAATATTCATATGTTCCTTTATGTCTTAGTCTTTATTTTATGTCTTGTATGGGCTTAGTCCCAAGTGTTGTATACTCCAAAGTTTAGATGGTTCAATGAGATGTTGTAAAGGTTTAATGTTTTAATGACTTATGCTTGCGTAATGATTATGGAAAGAGTTCTTCGTGTGTAAACAAAGTTTTAAATTCTTACTCATTTTAGGATGTTTATTATGAAATGAACGATACAAGTGGCTCAAGTGAGACTTCTTGAAGTCTCATTTGTCGTGTGACGACTCAAGGATGCTCTAACTTCTAGGGTGTACTTGTGGGTCGTTACAGGAATCATCTGAAAAAGTATGACCCTTTTCTACCCATGGTGTGGCTACATTGTATGTGGGGGCTGGGAGTTGTCTAAACTCTCCCTGATATCGGTGCTCAATACTACTCCAAAAATATGATATTAGCTCTTACGTTTAAGAACATATTTCTTTTCTGTGTTTTGAGGTAATTGCTTAAAACTTATCTCAAAGGCTTCTCTTGGAAATCAAAGTTTTTTCTCTTGCTTAATTGTGAAAGCATTTATTCTTTTAACTGAAAAATAACTCAAAGGCTCTTTTGGAAATCAAGGTTGCCTTTCTTCTTTAAATGTGAAAACATTTTACTCTATGGGAATACATAGTCCCAATATACTCTTTTGAAGAAATGAACTTCAAAATTTACTCTTTACTCAAGTCAAAACTCAAGTCTTCAAATAAAGTTAAACGTTTATAAAAGACTTTTGGAAAACACTATGAAGTCCTCTTGATTTAGCTCTTAACTTTTCTTGAATTTGAATTTATTGATTCAAGGATTGTGATTTGTGATAGGAAAGATCTCATGATTTTTAGGAGTGTTTTTAGATAGTTAAACATGAGAAAAGGTCAAGAAATCACTCTTTGAAAGCATGTCTGCGACATGGAGATGCATTTAATTATTTGGTCACGAAATAATTTTTGAGGCAGAACGGTCCGTGACCACTCTGTGTCGCGGAGAGAATCTGTCAATTTTGATGAACAGGTTCGCGATGCTGACCTGGTACCCAGGTTTGCCCAACTTGTTCCTTCTTCATTTTCGAACCCCAAATCGCCTAAATTCAATTATTTTTCTCAATTCCTCTTTAGATTCAGATAGCAAGCACTTGTACACAAGAATCTAACTCAAAACAACTCTAACAATCGACCTTAAACTCTTAGGAAATCTTTAATCTCATTTCAAATTCAAGAACGAAAGCAATTCCAGAAGAACTCAAGAACATCAAAGTCTCAATCTTTTAGGACGAAATCATACTGAAATAAATATGTTTGGCGCGTGGGTGAAAAAACCCAATGCTATGTGAACTCACACACCTCGTAGGGATCACCCATTGACGAAATCCATGATCTTAGCCTCAAGAACTTGACGATTTCCTTGCTTTTCCTTCTCTTTTATCCTCTTCTTTTCTCTTCTCTAAAACACTAACTAAATTTTCAAAAGCGTAAGCTGACCAAGTTCAATTTAGACCTCTAAGTAATTACCAAAAACGAATGAAAATAAAACGGTAATGAAAAGACCAAACTACCCTTTCAAAATCTGGTTTTGACTTTTCTTAACTAGACAACCCAACTTCTAATGGATATATCTCACTCAAACGAACTTGAAATTGAGTAAACTCGACGGTATTGTAAAGACAGTTCCAAGATCTTTCCTACTGTATCCATAAGTATACCTAACTCATATTGATCTAGGAGTTATGGTCGTTTGAAGTTTACCAAAAACTCAAACTTAACAGAACTTAACAAATTTTCCAAATTTTCATTCTTTTAAAAAACAACTTCTTTCTAATTCTATCTTTTTCTAGTTCTTTTAAATAGCGAGGTGTTACAATATCTCCCCCTTGGTAACATTCGTCCTCGAATGAGATTACCCTTAATAGTATAAGGGTGTAACATTTAACATTCAGCTCAAACACTAAACAAGCAATGCAATTACAACATGTTAACTTATAAATTGAAGAGTACTTAGAAGAGAATTAGTACCTTGTTCTAGAATTTTCTCGGGTTCAAAGAGATGTGGATATCTCTTCTTCATATCTTCCCCAACTTCTCAAGTAGCTTCGTCAACAAATTGGTTCCTCTAAAGGACTTTGACTGATGCTACTTCCTTAGTCCTCAACTTGCAAACTTGGCGATCTAGAATCTGACCTGGAATGTCTTCATGAAATAAGATATCCTTGATTCAAATATATTCTGTTGGTATGACAAATGAAGGATCTCACATGCACTTCTTCAACATGGAAATGTGAAATACCATATGAACTGATGCTTACTCTTGTGGTAGCTCCAACTCATAAGCTACATTACCAATCCTTTTTTATATTCTGTAACGACCAATATACTGGGGACTAAGTTTCCCCTTCTAAAAAAATCTAATAACACCCTTCATGGGTGAAACTTTCAAGTAGACCCAATCATCTACTTTGAATTCTAGCTCCCCTAATATCAGTGTAGGATTTCTGACGACTATATGTTATTCTCAACCTTTCTTAAATAATTTTAACCTTCTCCATAGCTTGATGAACTAAGTCTAGTCCTATCAACCCACCCTCACCAACTTCAAACCATCTAATAGGAGATCCGCATCTTCTCCCATAAAAAACTTCGTAAGGAGCCATTTGGATGCTAGAGTGATAACTAGTGTTGTAAGCTAATTCAATAAGAGGTAGGTGATCATCCCAATTACCTTTGAAATCAATTACACAAGCCCTCAACATATACTCTAAGGTCTGTATAGTGAGCTCTGCTTGACTATTTGACTGAGGATGAAAGATAGTACTTAAGTTCACCTTTGAACCCAAGCCATTTTGGAATGACTTCCAAAACTGTGCAGTAAATTGCGCACCTCTGTCTGAAATAATTAAAACGGGCATCCCATTAAGTATAACCACCTCTTGAATATATAACTTGATATAGTCTTAGGCTGAATAGGTAGTCTTTACCAGCAAAAAGTGGGATGATTTTGTCATGCTATCGATAATCACCCAAATCAAATCATGCGAGACCTTGGTAAACCTGTGATGTAATCCATATTAATCATATCCAATTTCCATTCCAAAATATCTATATTTTAAGCTAAACCATAGGGCCTTTGGTGCTCTACTTTAACTTGTTGGCAATTCAGACACTTAGCAACAACTTCTGCAATGTCCTTCTTCTTACTACTCCACTAATAAACTTCTCTAAAATCATGATATATCTTTGTGGAACCTGAATGAATGGAATATATGGATCTATGAGCTTACTCAATGATCCTCTCTTGGATTTCATCCACCCTTAGTACACATAATCTACCTTGATACCTCAATACACCATCTCCCCTTGTTCAAAAGCCAATACTTTTTGCTTATGAACATTTGCCTTTGGTTCAAGAAAAATAGGGTCTTGGTCTTTCTTCAGTTTTACTTATAACACACTAATGATGATTCAACCCATTAATCACCACTACTCCTCCTTTTGTGGAATTCATTAGGCAAACTCCCGTGCGTGCAAGTCTATGCACATCATTCTTTATTTGTTTTTTATCTTTCTCAAAATGGGAAGTACTACCCATAGGCAAGATGCTCGAGGAATCATCAACAACATTATCCTTGCATAGGTGATAAATAATACTCATATTATAATCCTTGAGTAATTCTAACCACCTCAATTGTCTGAGATTAAGCTCATTCTGAGTAAACACATACTGAAGACTCTTGTGATCTGTGAACATATCCACATTAACACCATAAATAAAATGGCTCCCTATTTTTAAGGCAAATACTACGACAACCAACTCTAGATCATGTAGTTCTTCTCATGAACTTTCAACTGTCTTGAGGTATAAGCAATAACCTTGCAATTCTGCATTAACGCACAACCAAAACAAACTCTACACGCATCAAAATATATGAAAAAACCTTGAGTAACTTCTGGTATGGTCAACACTTGGCAATATTTAACCTCTTTTTCAATTCCTGAAAGCTTTTCTCACAATTTTTAGACCATTAAAACTTCACTGATTTCATAGTAAACTTTGTCAAAGGGGGTGAAATAAATGACAACCCTTCATGAATTGTCTATGATAGCTAGCCAAACCCAAGAAACTCCTAATATCATTTGGAGATGTGCGTCTAGGCCAATTCTACACTGTTTCTATTTTCTGAGTATCAACTTTAATTCCCTTTCCATACACAATGTGTCCTAAAAGTGCCATAGACTCAAGACAAAACTCACACTTAGAGAACTTGGCATACAACTCTCTATCTTTTAGAGTCTGGAGAACTATTCAGATAAAGCTAGCATGATCTTCCTCATTCTTTGAATAGATTAGTATGTCATCAATAAACATGATAACAAACATATTTAAATATGGCTTGAATACTCTATTTATAAGGTCCATGAAGGCTGCAAATACATTGGTCAAACCAAATTACATAACCAGGAACTCATAATGACCATAACAGGTCTTGAAAGCTATCTTTGGAATTTCACATTCCCTTACTCTTAACTAATGGTAGCCTGATCTAAGATATATCTTATAAAAATAAGTAGCACCCTCAAGCTGATTGAAAAGATCATCAATTCTCAGAAGAGGATACTTATTCTTGATGGTAACCTTGTTCATCTCATGGTAATCTATACACATCCTAAGGGAACCATCCTTCTTCCTCAAAAACAATACCGGAGCGCCACAAGGTGAGACACTTGGTGGAATAAAGCCCCTATTAATAAGATCATTCATTTTTTCTTTAAGCTTGTCACATTCGGGGAGCACCCCCTAGACGTAACCGGTGTCGTCGTCCTCTTTGAGGACTAAGACTAGCCTCTTAGCATTCATCATTACATTCATAGGTCAAAAATATGGAAAATTTAAATTAATTTAACTACTTTTACATGGAGGTTTACATAAACCTCTACATACACATAATATATATTCGTATCGAGTATACATAGACCTTTCGTATAGGAAGATTACATAGTCTTCTACTTTTATTACGCGCGCACGCGCACACACATAACAACTTCATAAGCTAGATATTGGCATCACCCTCGAAAAGTGAGGACCTACCCACTTGGATGATTGAGAATGTCCAAGTCTTCTTCAAGTCATTTCAAGTCGTCTCAAATGAGACTTCAATGAACGAAAACTAAAATGTTTGGGAAAAGGGAGAAAATGAGGTTAGTACACCACTTGTACTAAGTATGAGAGCATATGCACATATAAGATCAAATCATGCTAAAAAGGGACATTTAGTTAAAACATGCTATTTACCTTTTGAAAGCCTTATGCATAATCAAGCAAACCATACCAATCAACAAGACATATTCATTAAGTCAAAGAAAGTAATATGCATATCAACATACTTGAACCCATAATCTAATACAACTCTATCATCAAGGAATAACATCACAAGCATGAATAAGAGTTTATCATATCATAACAAAGCAATACAACTACCCATGAATCGTCATAAAGTCAACAAGTGCAATGACCAAGCAAAGCCCCATAACCTTACTCAATCAAGTAACCCAACAAGGACCATGACTAATATCCAACTTCACATAACATAAAGTTTAAGGATACAGATCATCATACTTTAACAAGATAGACCAAATACATGTTCATAAGAATATCAATCACCATATAATATCATTTTCATGTAAAGCTATCATATTATCATCATTTGCATTCATTATCATATACATACATAATGTCATCCTTCTAAAGCTTCCATCAAGGCAAACTAGTGCAAGACATAGGTAGAGTCACATACCCCTACCTACGCTAAGTCAAACCTCTCAAGTCACCCTAGTTAGTGTCACATCCGGGTTTACCCCCTAGATGTATCCGGCGTCGTCGTCCTCTTTGAGGACTAATACTAGCCGCTAAGTTTTGATCATTGCGTTCACAAGTCAAAAATACGGAGAATTTAAAAACTTTTAACTATATCTAATTGAAGGTTTACATAGACCTCTACATCACATAATAGTATTATTATCGAGTATACATAGACCCTTCATATAAGAAGATTACTTAGTCTTCTACTTTTATTTCACATACATATATAAGATAGAATAGAGTCATAAAATCCGTCTCATCTCATAACCAACTAGAATGACAATATCAACTTAGGCATAGCCCTACAACAATAAAAGTAAGCCACATATAGGCTTTATACAACTTGTTCTCAAATGAAAGATAGAGTAAACATAAGTGTCTTAATATCTAAGCAAATACGTAGCTAGAATATTGGCATCGTCCTCGGCCAAATGAGGACCTACCACTTGGATGAGAGAAAATATACAAGCCTCTTTTTAGATCGCCTCGAACGAAACCTCAACGACCGGAACCTAAAATATTTGGGAAAAAGGGGATAAAATGGGGTTAGTACGCCACATGTACTAAGTATGAGACCATATGCCCATATAACAACCAAACATGCTAAAAGGGGGCATTTAGTTAAATCATGCCATTTTACCTTTTTAAGGACTTATGCACAATCAACAAACTATACTAACCATTTAGACATGTTCAACAAATCAAACAAGCTATATGCATATCAACACACTTGAACCCATAATCTCTTATAACTCTATCACCAAGTAATAACTTCACAAGCATGATTAAGAGTTCATCATGTAAATAACAAAGCAATACAACTAATCATAAATCCTCATAAAGTCAACAAGTTCAATGACCAAGCAAAGCCCCATAACCTTACTCAATCAAGTAACCCAACAAGAACCATAAATAGTAACTCACGTCACATAACATAGTCTTCTATTACACATAAGTTCATACTTTAACAATAAAGACCAATTGCATGTTCATAAGCATCATAATCATCATATAAGATCATTTACATTTATCATCCTTTACATACGTAATATTAACCTTCGAAAGCTCCTATCAAGGCAAACAAGTGCAAGGCATAGGTACAGTCCCATACCCTACCTAAGCTAAGTCAAACCCCTCAAGTCACTTTAGTTAGTTTATACCTCATTACTTCATTTTAGTTAACGGAAACACTTGCCTTAACCGACATAGACCACATGAGCTAATGTGGAATCCGGTGTCGTAAAACCTTACACCGATGGAAGGTGGTCTACCGTCCAAGATAGAACCTAACATGAAACGTAGCATCTAGGTGGATCCACTAGCTAGTATTCCTATGGTGGCAAAATAGTTATGGAGCTTGGGGAAACATTGGAAACATCACTCTACACCCTATTTGGGTCATGAGGCTATCCACCCCGTGAGAACCGTAGTGAACCCTACTTTTCCTATGTAGGAAAGTGTTACCCTCTCACATACAAGATCACTCGGTGCAAAGCTAAGTCCCTTCTTGAAATGTTTTTAATGGATTTACTTATGAATCATAACTTAGTTTAGGTCATAGGGTCTAGCCCTTGTATAATCACTATAATAATAGCTCAATAGGAATTGCATGAGTATAAGCCCTTCATCACAATCCACATAAGTAAGGTTAACACATTACATACTATTTCATAATAAGGTACATTGGTAATAACCATCATCCTTATAACTTTACATCTTACTCAACCTCACAACCATAAACAAGACATTTCAATTCAACATCATACCACCATACCAATCCTAAATAAGGCATACTCCAACACAATCATCATGACTTAAGCACAATTAATCATAATTGAAGCAAAGTATAGGGATCACAAGACTTACCAAGTCTCCTTCACAAATCACCATCAAGGTCTTACCATCCACCCTTAGATCAACTCAATTAGGTTATCAAATCACCACAATTCAATAACAATATAATCACAAGTCTAAATGAATCACTACATCACATATCGATAATAGATCAAAGCTTAGAATCTAGTCAATTCATCATACCCTAGATCAATTCTCAAAAACTAGTATGAAAGACTATACATCACCCTAATTCATTCACAATTAACATAACAACATCATCTAGTAGTAATTCAACCCTTAACCAAGTCAATTGAATGAACAATCTACAATATAAATCAAGATCACAACCTAGGGTTAGGGACTTAGGATCATGTTCTTCAATTTAGGCAAGACCATCAACAATAACCATAATCAAGTTAAAATACATGTTAATCTATTAAATATAACCTAAATAAAACATCAACAACTCAATTCATAACTTCAAATTCGTAATTGAATGAAACCCAATTGAAAACTCTAGATTTGAAAACACTTTGAATGAACACTTTGAGGAAAGAGGTCTCAAAGGTGAAGAGATCCCATACCTTAATGTTTTGACAAATGTTTGAAGATGAATTCATCCCTTTCCATCCACCAAAGCCATTCCTTAGCTTAGTCTTCAATGGTGTCTTCCAATAGAGAGAGAAAGTAGAGAGAAGGAAGAGAGTTTGTGTTGAGAGTTGTAATTAGATTAATGGGGTTGGGAACTTTATATGGGTGATTAACTAACTTAATTAGACCCCCTTAATCCCTTAATTAACCTCCTAACTCCCTAACTAATTAATGGAACTTAAATTAAAAATGTGCAGGAAAATATAAGCCTTCATAGACGGAACCCCGTCAACGGGCCGTCTGTGAGTCGACAGACTCATACCCTCTCGTCCTGCACATCCTTTGATGAGTTCAGAGACTTGTACAGGTGAGGGCTTCCTCTAGTTGGATAAGTGTGGGACGATGGTGGAATCGATTCCCCGTCAGTCCACACACGGACAGTAGCCTCTTCCGTCGATGCCCACTGCTTAGGCAATGTTGCCTCAATCTGCAGGGGTCCTTCTCAAGGGCCCTTGGTTGGTCCTAGGGGAGTCGTACCCGGACGTTTCAACCATAAAACATCTCTAACACGTGTTCCACACATTTTCACCAAATTTCGTTAATTTCCGATTCTTAAATAACTAGTCAAATAGGCCAAGGCACACTAGTACCTCTTTGAACCAACTTTCGAATGTCATGGACGTTCTTGGATGTTTTGGTTTCTAAACTTCCTAACTGACCTATATTTATTAAACTAACCTGAAAAACACTGTATAGACTTCATGACACCTATGTTAGGCTTTACGACACGTCTTATATTTTCGAAGTGTTACAGTTAGTTTATACTTCATTACTTCATTTTAGTTTAGGGAACACTTGCCTTAACCGACATAGACCACAAGAGTTAAGTGTGCAATCCGGTGTTGTAAAACCTTACACCGATGGAAGGTGGCCTACTGGCCAAAGTAAATCGAATATAAACGTAGCTTTCTAGGTGGATCCAATAGCTAGTCTTCCTATGGGGGCAACATAGTTCAAGAACTAAGAGATAAGTATAATACCTATACATACCACTTGGAAATTGGGGCCTCCTCTCATGGAAATCCATGGATGAGTGTACCTCATTGCGGAGTCAACACCACATATAGAACTATAGGGTGAATCTTCCTCTATGGGAAGTCATCACCTTCCATGGTCAAGTTCACTCGGTGCTAAGCTTAGTCCCTTTTTGAAATGTCTTTAATGCCTTTATTAATTATCATAGCTTAATTTAGGTCATAGCTAGACCTTGTATAATAATCATCATCATACCTCAATATGAATTGCATTAGTATAGTCCTTTCATTACAATTCATATAAGTGAGGTTAACACATTTACATATTCATTCATGATAAGGTACATTGGTAGTCATCACCATCCTTATAACATTTACATCTTAATCAACCTCACAACCATAGTCAAGACATTTTAATTTAACATCGTACCACCCTATCAATCCTAGTACAAGGCATACTCCAACACAACACCATGACTTAATCATAATTAACCATAATTTGAAGTAAAGAAAAGGGTTCATAAGATTTACCAAGTATCCTTCATAACTCATCATCAAGGTCTTACCATCAGCCCTTAATTCAACCCAATTAGGGTATAACATCATCATAATTCAATGACCAACATGACAACAAGTCTAGAAGAATCACTACATTACAATTCAATACTAGATCAAAGCTTAAGACAAGATATGTAGGTCAATTCACAACATAATTTATAGCCTCGATCACATTCTCAAGAACTAACATTAAAGACTTACAGTTCACCCTAATTCATTCATGATTAGTATAACAACATCATCTAGTATTAATTAAACCAATAACCAAGTCAATTGAACCAATATAACCTAATTCATATCAAGATCATAACCTGGGGTTAAGGGGTAAAGGTCATCTTATACTAACTAGACCAAACCATCAATATATATCATAATTAAGTTAGAATACATGTTAATATATTCAATAAATCCTAATGAAATCATAAACAACTCAATTCATAACATAAATTTCGAGATTGGGAAAGACCCACATGAAAACTCAACTTTTCAAAATACTTTGAAGGAGCCCTTTGAGGAAAGAGGTCTCAATGGTGAATTAGATCCTATACCTCAACATTTGATGAAGATTTGGTGGTGAATTAGTCCCTTTACAGCTTCTAAAACCCTCCCCTATCTTGGTCTTCAATGGAGTTCTTCACTAGAGAGAGAAAGAAAAGAAAAGGAAGAGACTTTTGTTTTGTGAGTTATGAGAGTTTGTGTTAGTCTTAATTAGGTTATGAATTTATATAGGGTGTTAATCCACTTAATTAACCTTCTCATAATCCCTAATTAAAATCCTAACTAAGCCAAATAATTAAATGAACTAAGTGAAAACGTGCAGCAAAATCACAGTGTCACAGACGACACCACGATCGACGGATCGTGGGTCAGTCGACGGACCAGTCCCCCTTCTGTGCTGCACATTTGTGGTTTTTGTCCGAGACTATGCAGATGAGGACCTCCAAGAAATTGTCTAAGTGTTGGTCGACGGATGGCATCGACGCCCCGTCGATCCACACACGATCCGTCGTTGACCTCTCGTGGGTGCATACTGCCCAGGCAGTGTTTGACTCCACTTGCAAGGGTCCTCCTCAAGGGACCTAGGTTGGTCCTTGGGGTTTTGTACCCGGAAGTTTCGACCATGAATCATCTCAAACACATGTTAGCCACCCTTCCACCAATTTTCATGGATTTACGACTCTTAAAAGCTAGTCAAATAGGCCAAGGCACGCTAGTACCTCCATGAGCTAGTTTTTCGAACGTCATGGATGTTCTTGGACGTTTTGGTTTCTAAACTTCCTAAATGACCTATATTCATTAAAATGACCCTTAAAACAGTGTCTAGGCCCTATGGTACTTATGTTAGGCTTTAATACACGTCTTGGATTTTCGAAGTTTTACATTATCCCCCCCTTAAATGACACTAAAACTCTTTTGAAGGAAGGAATAGACTCAAGACTAGAAGCCCAACCAACAACCAATACAAGACAACACAAATCATATTAATTTAAACAAGTCTACTTAAAAGCTTCAATTACCACACATAAGGCTCAAACATCACATTATGAGGAATTTCCTTCTCACAACAACAACATGAGCTCAACATACTTTACATGAGTCAATTATGCCAAGGTTCAACTTACCAACATGCTACATATCATTTCATCAAGAATCACCATATCAAAATGCACAAGATAACTCAAACAAGCAAAATTGCAAATTCCAAGTTCACATGCACAACTTCACTGTAAGACACTTTAAAGATATTCAAAAATGCACATTTTGCAAGACTTCACCAAAAATCAAGAAACTTCAATTTCTTGTCATTATTTTCATTATTAATAAAAGTAACTAACCTTAGTTATCAAATAGATGAGGTTAATGGGACTTCATGTCGGCCTTGGCCTCCCATGTTGCACCCTCAACTAGGTGATTTTCCATAACACCTTTACGAAAACCACCTCTTTGTTTCTCAACTTCTTGACTTGCCTAACAAGGATTTGAACCGGAACCTCCTCATAGGAGAGGTTATCCTTCATACCAAGGCCCTCAATAGGAAGTATAGACTCGGGATCTCCGATACACTTCTTTAACATATAAAGATCGAAAATCGGATGAACCGAAGTCAATTCACTAGGCAACCTTAGCTCGTAGGCAACCTTACCAACCCTTTGCATGATTTCATAGGGACCCACATAACGAGGACTTAAATTCCCTTTCTTTCCAAACCTAACCATCCCCTTCATATGTTAAATCTTCAAGTACACTTTATCACCTTCTTCAAACTCTAGATCCCTTCTCCTATGATCGGCATAAGACTTTTGCCGACTATAGGACGTTTGCAAGCAATTTCTTATAATATGAACTTTCTCCAAACTATATATCAAATCGAGACCAAGAATCGAAGACTCACCGACTTCAAACCACCCAATAGGAGACCTACAACTCTTACCATATAAGGCTTCATAAGGAGCCATGGATATGGATGAATGGAAACTATTGGTGTAAGCAAACTCCACCAAAGGTAAGTTCTTATCCGAACTTCCCTTGAAGTCAATGAAACAAGCTCTAAGCATACCCTCAAGGGTTTGAATAGTACGCTCCGCTTGACCATCCGTTTGGGGATGAAAAGCGGTACTCAACTTCACCTTAGTACGCAACCCTTCTTGGAATGACCTCCAAAGCCTAGATGTGAATTCTGCACCCCCTATCCGATATGATGGATAACAAAATACCATGGCGACACACAGTCTCATCTAGGAATATCTTTTCATAATCTTCTGCCGAATAAGTAGACTTGACGGGAGGAAAACGAGCGAACTTGGTCAACCTATCCACCACCACCCATATGGAGTCATATTGTTTTTGAGTCTTAGGCAAACCTACCACAAAATCCATATTGATTTCTTCCCACTTCGAAGTAGAAATTTGGATTTCTTAAAGTAAACCACCCGGCTTTTGATGCTCGGCTTTCACTTGTTGGCAATTTGGACACTTAACAACAAACTCCGTTATGTCCTTTTCCAAGCCTTCCCTCCAATACACTTCCCTAAGGTCATGATACATCTTTGTTGACCCCGGATTAATGGAATAACGGGACCCATGATCTTCCTCAAGAATACGGTTCCTCAAATCATTAACATTGGGAACACACAACCTCCCTTGATACCTTAAAACACCACCCCCCCTAAGGTGAATGACTCATTAAACTTACCAAGAACCGATTCTTTCAACTCTATCAATGGTTGATCAAGGTGTTGCTTGGACTTCACCTCAACAACTAAGGATGACTTGGAGTTATGATGGTCCATAACGCCACCATTTGGAGAATCTTCCAATCTAACCCCCAATATAGCCAACCTATGAACATCTTTCACTTGGTCTTTCTTGGCTTTTTCTACATGAGACACACTACCCATAGTCATACGACTTAGACCATCCGCCACCACATTAGCCTTGCTGGGGTGATAGAGAACACTCATGTCATAATCTTTTAACAACTCTAACCACCTTCTTTGCCGGAGATTCAACTCCTTTTGAGTAAACACATATTGGAGACTCTTATAGTCGGTAACCACATCAACATGAACACCATAAAAGTAAGGCCTCCATATTTTCAAGTCAAAAACCACGGCTGCTAACTCAAGATCATGAGTGGGTTAGTTCTTCTCATGCACCTTAAGTTGTCTAGAAGCATAGGCAATTACGTTCGCGTGTTGCATAAGCACACACCCCAAACCCACTCGGGATGCATCACAATACACAACAAAACCCTTTGTACCCTCTGGAAAGTCAATACCGGAGCAGAAGTAAGCCTATATTTCAAGATTTGATAGCTCTTCTCACATGCCTCCGACCACTCAAACTTCTTACTCTTTTGGGTCAAAGTAGTCAAAGGAGATGCAATGGACACAAAACCATCCATAAAGCTCCGATAATAACCCGCTAGACCCAATAAACTCCTAATGTCGGTTGGAGTCAATGGTCTAGGTCAACTTCTCACCGCCTTCGTTTTCATTGGATCAACCTCAACTCCCTCACTAGAGATGATATGACCAAGAAACGCCACCGACTTCAACCAAAACTCACATTTGCTACACTTGGCAAACAATTGATGTTCTCTAAGTACTTGCAACACCAATCTCAAATGACCCATGTGATCACTCTCATTTTTCAAATATACCAAGATGTCGTCAATGAAGACAATGACAAATGAATCTAGGTAACTTAGAAACACCCTATTCCTTAGGTCCATAAACACCGCCGGAGCATTAGTGAGACCAAAGGACAATACTAAGAACTCATAGTGACCATATCTAGTCCAAAATTCCGTCTTTGGTATATCCTCACCTCTCACTCTAAGTTGGTGATACCCTGATCTCAAGTCAATCTTAGAAAAGTAGCTTGCCCCTTGGAGTTGATCAAACTACTGTCAATCCGAGGGAGAGGATACTTGTTCTTAATAGTGACTTTATTGAGTTGGCGATAATCAATGCACATTCTTAAGGACCTATCCTTCTTCTTTAAAAATAAAACCGGAGCACCCCAATGGAGAAATACTAGGTCTAATAAAGCATTTATCTAGTAAATCTTTGAGTTGTGCCTTCAACTCCTTCAATTTTGTTGGAGCCATCCGATAAGGAGGAATTGAAATGGGATTTGTATCCAGTAGCAAAACGATACCAAAATCAATTTCCCGTTCGGGAGGAATACCTGGAAGATCATTAGGAAAGACCTTCGGAAATTCACTCACTACGGGGACCGACTCAATGGGAGGAATTTCAGAGTCTAAATTTTGGAATCTTACTATATGATATAGACAACCCTTTGAGATCATTTTGCATGCTTTTAGACAAGAGATGATACGACCTCTAGAATAGAATTTCCCCCTTTCCACTCTACAACGGGTTCATTTGGAAAGTTAAACTTCACCACCCTTGTTCAACAATCAATAGCGGCAAAGCAAGCATGCAACCAATCCATACCCAAAATGATATCAAAATCAAGCATATCAAGTTCTACTAGTTCAACATGAGAAACTCTATTGGGCAACATTATAGGACAATTTCTATACACCCTTTTTTGCAACCATCGACTCACCCACCGGTGTAGACACTATGAAAGGTTCATGCAATATATCGGGTAAAATGTCTAACTTTTTACCTGCAAGAGGTGTAACAAATGACAAAGTAGCATGGGGATCAAGTAAAGCACACACATCAATAGAAAATACTTTCAACATACCGGTCACCACATCGGGAGAGGTCTCTTGCTCACCCCTAGTGCGGAGAGCATAGAAGCGGTTCTTATAGGAGCATAACTAGAACCACTTGCTTGAGCTTACCACCTTTGTCTTGGTCTTTCATGTTAGGGCAATACCTAACCTAGTGGCCACTTGTCACGATTGGAATCTAGACCCCAGACGAGACCGGCGTCGTTGACCTCTCAGAGGTCGCAGACAAGCCTACTTACGTCATTCTTACTTCATCTAGGTTAATTTTAACAGAAAATTTGAAACTTTTTGTTTCTTAACATACTTGTTAAACATTCTTATTATTTCATAATTGTTAACCATCAACCATCTAACATTAAGATATAAGCAACTGAAAGAAATAGTTCAATAAGTATTAAGTGTATAATTGCCAAAATGGCACCAATACAAAGTCTGAATAAAAACAGGAAAGAAACGCTAGTGGAACATGCTCCACTAGCTCAACTCTAAAACCAAGGTAGAATGTAAAACAGTAGCATCCTCAGAAGCATAAGGACCTACAAACTCCGGATGAATGCTGAACGTCTGGATAACTGCAACAATGATCCTGTAGCTCTATTGTCCACCTTTGCCAGCACCTAAAATAGTATAGTTGTATAGGGTTAGTACACACTTGTACTAAGTATGGGTATATGAAAACACACACGAAGGACATGCATGATAAAGAATAGCTCTTTCCTAACAACATGATTTTTAGAAGTCAAGTTAGTGGACTTGCCAAATTGGGATTAGGAAAGTCAGTGAGCTTTCCAAATTTGGATTAGGAACGTCATGCCATGAGAGTAACATGCATCATCATACTTATCATATTGCACACAGCACATAACATCATACATATAACACATATCATAGCACATAACATATAACACATAGCTTCCTTCATATCATTCATTCATATACCACGAGACCTTGGAATCATGGACTTGACATTAAGACTTTCCGAAATGAGGGCTCAACATATGGGACCTCAACTAGGGAGTCTTCATTAGCAAACACAGAGTCTGCTTCATTCATTCATACGTACTTCATTTCATTTCATTCATAGGCCAGTGTGAACACCAGCTATACCTAGGGTGTAGTTTAAGACTTTCATTGGGTTTGCTGTGCAATGATCAAGAATAACCTAATGTCATTACCTGAGTCTAGCTCACCTCCTGATTATCCTATCCTAACACCTTTGGTATCATTCATTTCATTAAGTGCTTCATTTGAGGCTGGCCTCATTCATTCATTGGGAACTTTAACTTTAACTGACATAGATCATGTGAGCATCATGAAATCCAGTGTCTCCCCCACACCGAAAAAAGGTGGAATCACCGGCCAAGGTGAGCTAAAAATATGCTAGCGTACATGGGAATTTAACCCCACCAGATCCCTATATTGGTAGTATAGGTTCGAAGACTAGGAGATATAAGGAGACCCATACCCGGCAAGCCGGACAATCTCATCTCATGAGAGTTACGTGAACCTCCGTCCTTCCCGAAAGAAGGCATCACCGCTCATAGCTAGCCTATCGGTGCTCAATATAAAGTTCCATTTCATTCAACTCATACGTCATGGAAGTTGGCTTCTAGTATGAGGACATCATAACTCATTAGATAATTTCTCATCTCATCATTAGTATTAAGTGTGTTAATCTCAATACTTTCATTAGAGTGTTCATAGAGACTGGTCTCTTCATTATCTTACACTCTCATTGGTGAGTACGTTTTGGTAACATTTATTTAGGCTCATTTGAGATGGCTCTCATCATTAGCATTAGCCTCATATCATGTTGTCACCACATTCATTGTCATTAGCACATTTACTCTTCATATTTACTCACCTCATTTTACGTGAATGTTCATTTCATCATATGCCAATATACTTGGCCATTGGTGTGTTTCATACCCTTACTTAGCCCTTCTAGGGTTTCATCATTTCATTGTTCATTTCATCATCCAATACATACATCTTAGGTTCACTTACTTTTAAATGTATACTAGACTTATGAGTCTATACACACAAGACAGGAGGCTTCATTCATAATTCGTTAAGTGATTCATACATTCCTAAGATTATGTAGTACAAGACTTATGTATCTTGTATATATACCAAGATCTTGATTTCGATCTAAGTAGGTGGCATTATTCTTGGATATTTTGTTCACGTATGATTTATGTGTCAATACGGGAGTTTGGGCAAGGAAACCCAATTTGGAATCACTTGGATATCAATTTACATTTTTTATTGATTTTATTATTAATATTCATAACATTATAACTCTAGATTTAATACCAACATTAACATCGAATCATTAATTTTCTACTTAATTTTTCTCTTAGATTGGCCGAAGGGTTGTGGGTTCGAACCCCCACAACCCCTTTTTATTTTTCCTTAAATTCTCCTTGTCCCAATTTGCCTAAACCAAGAGGTTGTGGGATCAAACCCCCACAGCCTCTTGTATTTTCCTTAAATTTTCGCTGGGATAGGGAGGTTGTGGGTTCGAACTCCCACAGCCTCCTTATTTTTAACTTAATTTTGCTAGAGGCTTGGGAGGTTGTGGGTTCGAACCCCCACAGCCTCCTAACTTTATTTTTTTATTTAATTTCGGCGAGTGGCAGTGAGGTTGTGGGATCGAACCCCCACAGCCTCACTTTATTTCTTTAGTTAATTTCGCCTTATTCTTTTTCAGCCTTAAGGTCGTGGGTTCAATTCCCACGCCTCACGTTTTCTTTTCTTTATTTTCTCCCCTTTCGCGCGTGCCTGGAGGTCGTGGGTTCGAATCCCACGCCTCCCATTTATTTACTTAATTTATTTTTCTCTTCTTTCTCCTCCAGTAGCCAGGTTCGATTCCCCCCAGCCCCATTTTCTTTTTCCCTTCTCGCGAAACCAGTAGCCAGGTTCGATTCCCCCCAGCCCCATTTTCTTTTCCCTTTTTCGCGAAATCCAGTAGCCAAGGGTGAGGTCACAGGTTCGAATTCTGGTGGCCTCACCTCTTTAAAAAGGTATTAAATTTCTAGATTTCTTTGTTAAGCTTTAGTCTAAATTAATATTGCTTAGTTGCTGGAAATTTTGGTCACTTTTCAACCCATTTCATCCACGTTTTCACTTGATTCATAGAGTGCATTCGCACATCATTTTAACACGTTTTTAGGTGCATCTTTTATAGATTTATTTGGCTAAAAGATTGTTATTCAATCAACCACATTTCATCACAATGAACATCACTTTGTGCATAACTTTAACACATAAAATACAAGAAATACATGCACTTACACTTCTCCAAAAACAGTGGCTAAAACATCACTGTCCAACGCACACACACACCTCTTTTTTTTTTATCACACCTTGGTTGTCATCTTCGTAATTTCACGCACATAAACATATTCACATTCAACATAAAACATCACACCTTGCCTAAACTACCAGCACACAATACCCACCTACGAAATCGTTTGGGAGCTAGTGACAACGACATGAAATGGGGAACAACCTTAGTTTCGGAGTGAACATTTTGAATCGTAAGGGGCCTCTTGGGAAAGGGACCAAGAGCGAAGAAACCCATACCTTTTTGACGTTATTCAAATGTGAAGTTGCTGCCCAAATGTTTCTCCAAAGCCACGCCCAATTCACCTAACGTTTCACCACCAACTCGACGGAAATCCCCCTTGCCTTAACATTTTTGATTAGCTTGCTTTCTTAGACTTTTCGTGTGTTATTCAAGTGTGAAGAACTTTTAATATTACTTCAGTTCTTCAACGATATTTGGCAGAGAGCAAAACGTGAGAGAGTGTTTTTGAGCGTGAAGAGTGATGAACGTGAGAGAGTGAAACGTGTGTGTAGTTGTTTAGGATTAGAGGATGACTTAGTCAATGTAGGACTCTCCTTAACAACCAAAAATCTGATTTATTTCAACTGATACGTGAAAGGACCATTTTTCCCTTAATGAATCAAATTTTAATTGATGATTAAATCATCAATTCATCGCTTCAAGTGGGGCTCGAACCCGAGTGACACCCCATTTGCAAAAATGGGTCACTTCGGGTCGCCCCAACCCGAATTGCTCTTTTTAATTAAATTAATTAATTAATTAATTGATTTCTCAAGGTAATTACAATATAACCCTTGCCTTGGAAAAGACCATTTTACCCCTGGACCCTCAAAACTTAAAATTTCTTCTTTTAAGTCCGGTAAAGACTCTTTCGATTAAATCTTCGTTTTCGAGAGCCTTACTTGGTTGGTTCCAACCTTTCCAAGCTCAACTAACTCCCCAAGTTAGTTGTCTTAGTCGTAGTAAGGGTTCTGAGGTGTGGTTCTACGCGTATAAATCCCTGTGAACCTTGGTCTAATCACAAGCATTCTTGACACCTTAAGTATTTATCTTATTCATTTTTAGGGTTGTTACATTATCCCTCCCTTAGGAACATTCGTCCCCGAATGACACTACCACTACATATCGTAATGCCAGTCAGATCATAACAAAATCACTATGCACAGTCAAGCAATAGCAACAAAATACGGAGAGATAAGGAAACATAGACTTAAGAATAGGAAGTCTAACCTCAAGAGCTGAAAAGATGAGGGTAGCGGGATCTCATGTCGGCCTCAGCCTCCCACGTAGCACCCTCAACAAGATGATTTCTCCACAATACCTTCACTGTGGCAATCTCCTTGTTCCTCATCCGCTTGACCTGTCTGTCTAAGATCTCAACAGGTACCTCCTCATAAGACAAGTCTTCATCAACCCCAAAACCTTCAACAGGTAGAATCGATGCTGGATCACCTAGGCACTTCTTCAACATAGAGACATGAAAGACTGGATGAACAGAAGCTAGCTCCGCAGGCAATGCTAACTCATACGACACCTCACCCACACACTGTAGGATCTCATATGGCCCAACATACCTCGGACCTCAGCTTCCCTTTTCTACCAAATCTCATCACCCCTTTCATAGGTGATATCTTCAAGTAAACCTGGTCACCAACATCAAACTCTAAGGTCCACTTTCTATTATCTGCATATGACTTCTGCCGCCTGTAAGCAGTAGCCAACCTGTCCCTAATCACTCTGACCTTCTCTAAGTCCTCATGAATGATCTCTGGACCCAAAATGGATGACTCTCCAACCTCGAACCACCCAACTGGAGATCTACACCTCCTACCATACAGTGCCTCAAACAGTGCTATCCCAATGCTGGAGTGATAGCTATTATTACACGAGAACTCTATCAAAGGCAGATGATCATCCCAGTTTCCTCTAAAGTCGATCACACACGCTCTCAACATGTCCTCCAATGTCTGAATGGTGCGCTCTGCCTGCCCATCTGTCTGAGAGTGAAAGGCAGTGCTAAGTTTTACCTGCGTGCCCAAGCTCTTCTGGAAAGATCTCCAGAAATATGAAGTAAACTGAGCTCCTCTATCTGAAATAATAGACAAAGGAATCCCATGCCATCTCACAATCTCATCAATGTAGAGTCTCGCATAATCCTCGGCTCTGTAAGTAGACTTCACACGGATAAAGTGGGCAGACTTAGTCAATTTGTCCACAATAACCCATATGGAGTCATGCTGCCTCCTAGTCCTCGGAAGACCAACCACGATGTCCATATTAATGGCCTCCCACTTCCAAGTCGGAACCTCAATAATCTGAGTCAGACCGCCAGGCTTAAGATGCTCTGCCTTGACCTGCTGACAATTAGGACACTTGGTCACATATTCTGCAATGTCCTTCTTTATGCCATCCCACCAATAAATCTGCTTAAGATCATGATACATCTTGGTGGAACCTGGATGTATGGAATATCTGGAACCATGGGCCTCTGCAACAATCCTGGTCCGCAAATCATCCACATCTGGTACACACAGTCTGTCCTAATACCTAAGTATGCCATCACCTCCCAAAGCGAAAAACTCATTCATCTTCATTAGCACTGAGTCGTTCAGCTCCATCAACACAGGATCTAGATGCTGACCCTTCTTGACTTCAACTGCCAAGGATGACTCAGAACTAGGATGAACTGAAACATCCCCACTAGTAGAGTCAACCCATCGCACACCCAGTCTGGCCAGTTTGTGTACATCTTTTACCAGCTCCTTCTTCTCATCCTCGACGTGGGCTGTACTTCCCATGAGCATCCTGCTCAAAGCATCAGCTACAACATTAGCCTTACCTGGATGGTAGTGCACATTCATGTCATAATCCTTCAACAACTCCAACCATCTCCGCTGACGTAGATTCAACTCCCTCTGAGTGAACACATACTGGAGACTCTTGTGGTCTGTGAATACATCCACATGCACTCTATACAAGTAGTGCCTCCACAGCTTCAGTGCAAATACCACAGCTGCCAACTCCAGGTCATGAGTGGGATAATTTTTCTCATGAACCTTGAGCTGTCTGGACGCATAGGCTATCACTTTACCAACCTGCATAAGAACACAACCCAAACCAACCCTAGATGCATCACAGTAAACAGTGTAATTCTCACCACACTTAGGCAAAGTAAGCACCGGGGCTGAAGTGAGTCTGTCCTTGAGCTCCTGGAAACTCCTCTCACAAGTCTCCGTCCACTCAAACTTAGCTTTCTTCTTAGTCAAAGCTGTCAATGGGGCAGCAATGGAAGAAAAACCCTCCACAAACCTGCGGTAGTAACCAGCCAATCCCAAAAATCTACGGATGTCAGTGGGAGTAAGAGGCTTTGGCCAGTTCTTCACAGCCTCAGTCTTCTTGGGATCCACCTCCATGCCCTGATCGGACACAACATGACCCAAAAAGGTCACTGATCTCAGCCAGAATTCACATTTGCTGAATTTGGATACAACTGATGCTGTCTAAGTACCTACAAGGATAGTCTCAAATGTTGTTCATGCTCTTCCTTGGTCTTAGAGTAGATGAGAAGGTCATCAATGAATACTATAATGAAATAGTCAAGGTATTCACGGAAGACCCTGTTCATAAGATCCATAAATGCAGCAGGTGCATTCGTGAGACCAAATGACATGACTAGAAACTCATAGTGACCATAACGGGTACGAAAGGCTGTCTTTGGGATATCTCCATCCCTAACCCTAAGCTGATGGTACCCTGAATGAAGATCAATTTTTGAAAAGAAACTAGACCCTTGGAGCTGATCGAACAAATCATCTATTCTGGAAAGTGGATACTTATTCTTTATAGTGACTTTGTTGAGCTGCCGATAATCGATACACATTGTAAGGGTTCCATCTTTCTTTTTCACAAACAACACTGGAGCGCCCCAAGGGGATTTGCTCGGCTGAATGAAACCCTTGTCAGTGAGATCTTTTAACTACAGCTTCAACTCTTTGAGTTCAGCTGGAGCCATTCTGTAAGGAGGAAGTGAAATTAGTTTAGTATCGGGTTCTAAGTCGATACAAAAATCAATCTCTTGAGGGGGAGGAACTCCAGGCAAATCATCAGGAAATACATCTAGGAACTCATTCACTACTGGCACTGAGTCTATGGAAGGAATGTCATGATCTAAATCATTAACACTCACAAGATGACACAATAACCCCTTGGACATCATTTTTTTGGCCTTAAGGTTCGAAATCAAGAGGTTAGGACGACTCGAGTTGTACCCCTCCCAGACTAGCTCCTCTTCATTAGGGAAACAAAATCTCACCACTCTACTACAACAGTCCAAGCAAGCATAACAACTGTGAAGCCAGTCCATGCCAAGAATAACATCAAAATCATGCATGGGTAACTAAACCAAGTCTGCACACATAGTCTTACCACTTATCACTATTGGGCAACCCTTGTATACTCTATCAGTTCTTACATTTTTTCCTAAAGGTGTACTAACCACTATAGGATCATGCAGAACTTCAGGCAATATCTCAAAAGTGAGAGCAAGCAAAGGAGTTACAAAGGAAAGTGTAGACCCTGGATCAAGTAAAGCATAAACAGAAGTTGAGAATACTTGCAGCATACCTGTGACCACATCAACGGACTTCTCCTGCTCCTCCCTGCCCTTCAGGCCATAGAACCTGTTCCTCTTAGGAGGCTCGACTGCTGCTGCACCCTGTGGATTAGGCCTACGCTGAGCATTACCTCCAGCCTGACCTCTGTTTTGTGGGCAGTTTCTAACCATGTGCCCACTCTTACCGCAACCGAAGCAGGCATTAGTGCCCTGTCTGCACTCTCCACTGTGAGCTCGGCCACACTTAGCATAATTCTTTTTAGGACGCTGCATCTCACCTCCATTACCCTTCTTGGGCTCAGATATGCCTCCTCTAGGTGCTGTACTCCTCTGAAAATTTGAGTTCCCAGAACTCTGTTGGCCCTTCTTGAACCTGGGCTGCTCACGGACGCCAAAATTGTTTCTGTGGCCTCCATGGCTGGGAACCTGCCTGATATTGAGTCTTAGTCCTCCTAGTATCACGAATACCCCTCTTTTTACGGCTGTCCTCTACCTGCTGGACATGCACCATCAACCTGGAGAGGTCCATAATATCATGGAGCATCGCAGACCGACACTCCTCCTCCAGATCTCCATTGATTCCTGTGAGGAACCTGCTCATCTCATCCCTGCTGTTAGACACAAGGGAAGTAGCATACCCGTACAATTTAACAAACTTCAGTACTCACCTTATCCTTGCTATTAGATACTAAGGAAAGTAGCATACCTGGATAGCTTTACAAACTTCAGGGAATACTCCCTGACTGTCATAGATCCCTGCTTAAGGTTAATGAACTCCTCAACCTTGGCCTCTCTCATTTCTCTGGGAAAGAATCTCTCCAGAAAGGCTGTCTTAAACAGCTCCCAAGTGACTGGAACTCCGCCCAAAGCTCGGCTATCCTGCCACATCTTGCACCAAGTCTGTGCAACATCCTTGAGCTGATAGGAAGCCAGCTCAGCCTTCTCAGCATCTGTGGCCCCCATAGCCACCAAAATCTTATGCACCTCATCCACAAACTCCTGGGGGTCCTCTGAAGTCTTAGACCCTGTGAAAATAGGAGGATTCATACTCGTTAAGTCTCTCAGCCTGTCAGCCATGCTACGAACCGGTGGGTTCTCCCTCTAAACATCCTGCCGGTTGACCTGGGCAGTCATAGCCTGGGCCTGCATAGTAATGGCCTGTGCCATCTGGGCCAGATATGCCCTCACCTCAGCATCAGTCAACCCAACTGGGTTAACTGGCATAGCCACTCCATCAGCTGGAGCCTGGGGTGGAACCTAATTGTTCCCAGTAGCTACACCTCCTCTCCTCTGACCAATAGTCCTCCTAGTATTCATTCTCTGAAAACAACAAAGATTTATGTTAGACACGCTCATAACACCAAGAAATTAAACTTTAGGAGAGCACGATAAGATCAGAAAAAGGGAAGTTTTCCTACGCATCATGCAGTCTCTAATCCAGGATAGTGGTGCACTTCACTACCATGACTTAGAAACTACTCAATGTGGTTGATGTGAACTCATTATTATCGGAATTTGACCTAGTGCTCTGATACCAACTTTGTCACGACAGGAATCTAGACCCCAGACGAGACTGGCGTCGTTGACCTCTCAGAGGTCGCATACAAGCCTACTTACGTCATTCTTACTTCATCTAGGTTAATTTTAGCGAAAAATTTGAAATTTTTTCTTTCTTAACATACTTGTTAAACATTATTATCATTTCATAATTGTTCACCATCAACCATCTAACATTAAGAGATAAGCAACTGAAAGAAATAGTTCAATAAGTATTAAGTGTATAATTGCCAAAATGGCACCAATACAAAGTCTGAATAAAAACAGGAAAGAAACACTAGTGGAACATGCTCCACTAGCTCAACTCTAAAACCAAGATAGAATGTAAAACAGTAGCATCCTCGGAAGCATGAGGACCTACCAACTCCGGATGAATGCTGAACGTCCGGATAAATGCAAGAATGATCCTGTAGCTCTATCGTCCACCTGTGCCAGCACCTAAAATAGTATAGTTGTATAGGGTTAGTACACACTTGTACTAAGTATGGGTATATGAAAACACACACGAAGTACATGCATGAGAAAGAATAGCTCTTTCGTAACAACATGATTTTTGGAAGTCAAGTTAGTGGACTTGCCAAATCGGGATTAGGAAAGTCAGTGAGGTTTCCAAATTTGAATTAGGAAAGTCATGCCATGAGAGTAACATGCATCATCATACTTATCATATTGCACACAGCACATAACATCATACATATAACACATATCATAGCACATAACATATAACACATAGCTTCCTTCATATCATTCATTCATATGCCACGAGACCTTGGAATCATGGACTTGACATTAAGACTTTCCAAAATGAGGGCTCAACATATGGGACCTCAACTAGGGAGTCTTCATTAGCAAACACAGAGTCTGCTTCATTCATTCATACGTACTTCATTTCATTTCATTCATAGGCCAGTGTGAACACCAGCTATACCTAGGGTGTAGTTTAAGACTTTCATCGGGTTTGCTGTGCAATGATCAAGAATAAGCTAATGTCATTACCTGAGTCTAGCTCACCTCTTGATTATCCTATCCTAACACCTTTGGTATCATTCATTTCATTAACTTCATTTGAGGCTGGCCTCATTCATTCATTGGGAACTTTAACTTTAACCGACATAGATCATGTGAGCATCATGAAATCCAGTGTCTCCCCCACACCGAAAAGAGGTAGAATCACTGGCCAAGGTAACCCAAAAACATGCTAGCGTACATGGGAATTTAACCCCACCAGATCCCTATATTGGCAGTATAGGTTTGAAGACTAGGAGATATAAGGAGACCCATACCCGGCAAGCCGGACAGTCTCATCTTATGAGAGTTACGTGAACCTCCGCCCTTCCCGAAAGAAGGCATCACCGCTCATAGCTAGCCTATCGGTGCTCAGTATAAAGTTCCATTTCATTCAACTCATACGTCATGGAAGTTGGCTTCTAGTATGAGGACATCATAACTCATTAGATGATTTCTCATCTCATTATTAGTATTAATTGTGTTAATCTCAATACTTTCATTAGAGTGTTCATAGAGACTGGTCTCTTCATTATCTTACACTCTCATTGGTGAGTACGTTTTGGTAACATTTTAGGCTCATTTGAGATGGCTCTCATCATTAGCATTAGCCTCATATCATGTTGTCACCACAGTCATTGTCATTAGCACATTTACTCTTCATATTTACTCACCTCATTTTACGTGAATGTTCATTTCATCATATGCCAATATACTTGGCCATTGGTGTGTTTCATACCCTTACTTAGCCCTTCTAGGGTTTCATCATTTCATTGTTCATTTCATCATCCAATACCTACATCTTAGGTTCACTTACTTTTAAAAGTATACTAGACTTATGAGTCTATACACACAAGCCATGAGGCTTCATTCATAATTCGTTAAGTAATTCAACATTCCTAAGATTATGTAGTACAAGACTTATGTATCTTGTATATATGCCAAGATCTTGATTTCGATCTAAGTAGGTGGCATTATTCTTGGATATTTTATTCACGTATGATTTATGTGTCAATACGGGAGTTTGGGTAAGGAAACCCAATTTGGAATCACTTGGATATCAATTTACATTTTTTATTGATTTTATTATTAATATTCATAACATTATAACTCTAGATTTAATACCAACATTAACATCGAATCATTAATTTTCTACTTAATTTTTCTCTTAGATTGGCCGAAGGGTTGTGGTTCGAACCCCCACAGCCCCTTTTTATTTTTCCTTAAATTCTCCTTGTCCCAATTCGCCTAAACCAAGAGGTTGTGGGATCAAACCCCCACAGCCTCTTGTATTTTCCTTAAATTTTTGCTGTTATAGGGAAGTTGTGGGTTCGAACCCCCACAGCCTCCTTATTTTTAACTTAATTTAGCTAGAGGCTTGGGAGGTTGTGGGTTCGAACCCCCACAACCTCCTAACTTTATTTTTTTATTTAATTTCGGCGAGTGGCAGTGAGGTTGTGGGATCGAACCCCCACAGCCTCACTTTATTTCTTTAGTTAATTTCGCCTTATTCTTTTTCAGCCTTGAGGTCGTGGGTTCGATTCCCACGCCTCACGTTTTCTTTTCTTTATTTTCTCCCCTTTCGCGCGTGCCTGGAGGTCGTGGGTTCAAATCCCACGCCTCCCATTTATTTACTTAATTTATTTTTCTCTTCTTTCTCCTCCAGTAGCCAGGTTCGATTCCCCCCAGCCCCATTTTCTTTTTCCCTTCTCGCGAAACCAGTAGCCAGGTTCGATTCCCCCTAGCCCCATTTTCTTTTTCCCTTCTCGCGAAACCAGTAGCCAGGTTCGATTCCCCCCAGCCCCATTTTCTTTTCCCTTTTTTGCGAAATCCAGTAGCCAAGGGTGAGGTCACAGGTTCGAATCCTGGTGGCCTCAACTCTTTAAAAAGGTATTAAATTTCTAGATTTCTTTGTTAAGCTTTAGTCTAAATTAATATTGCTTAGTTGCTGGAAATTTTGATCACTTTTCAACCCATTTCATCCACGTTTTCACTTGATTCATAGAGTGCATTCACACATCATTTTAACACGTTTTTAGGTGCATCTTTTATAGATTTATTTGGCTAAAAGATTGTTATTCAATCAACCACATTTCATCACAATGAACACCACTTTGTGCATAACTTTAACACATAAAATACAAGAAATACATGCACTTACACTTCTCCAAAAACAGTGGCTAAAACATCACTGTCCAACGCACACACACACCTCTTTTTTTTTTTATCACACCTTGGTTGTCATCTTCGTAATTTCACGCACATAAACATATTCACATTCAACATAAAACATCACACCTTGCCTAAACTACCAGCACACAATACCCACCTACGAAATCGTTTGGGAGCTAGTGACAACGACATGCAACGGGGAACAATCTTAGTTTCGGAGTGAACATTTTGAATCATAAGGGGCCTCTTGGGAAAGGGACCAAGAGAGAAGAAACCCATACCTTTTTGACGTTATTCAAACGTGAAGTTGCTGCCCAAATTTTCTCCAAAGCCACGCCCGATTCACCTAACGTTTCACCACCAACTCGACGGAAATCCCCCTTGCCTTAACGTTTTTGATTAGCTTGCTTTCTTAGACTTTTCGTGTGTTATTCAAGTGTGAAGAACTTTTAATATTTCTTCAGTTCTTCAATGATATTTGGCAGAGAGCAAAATGTGAGAGAGTGTTTTTGAGCGTGAAGAGTGATGAACGTGAGAGAGTGAAACGTGTGTGTAGTTGTTTAGGATTAGAGGATGACTTAGTCAATGTAGGACTCTCCTTAACAACCAAAAATCTGATTTATTTCAACTGATACGTGAAAGGACCATTTTTCCCTTAATGAATCAAATATTAATTGATGATTAAATCATCAATTCATCGCTTCAAGTGGGGCTCGAACCCGAGTGACACCCCATTTGCAAAAATGGGTCACTTCGGGTCGCCCCAACCTGAATTGCTCTTTTTAATTAAATTAATTAATTAATTAATTGATTTCTCAAGGTAATTACAATATTACCCTTGCCCTGGAAAAGACCATTTTACCCCTGGACCCTCAAAACTTAAAATTTCTTCTTTTAAGTCCGGTAAAGACTCTTTCGATTAAATCTTCGTTTTCGAGAGCCTTACTTGGTTGGTTCCAACCTTTCCAAGCTCAACTAACTCCCCAAGTTAGTTGTATTGGTCGTAGTAAGGGTTCTGAGGTGTGGTTCTACACGTATAAATCCCAGTGAACCTTGGTCTAATCACAAGCATTCTTGACACCTTAAGTATTTATCTTATTCATTTTTAGGGTTGTTACACCACTCTTGGAACAACTAAAACAATTACCCGTTCCAACCAAACATTCACCATAATGACCCTTTCCACACTTGGCACATGTAGGCTTCTCATTTGGTGCGTTTCCACTCCTCCCCTTTTGAGCTCTAGGTTTTGACACCTTATCATCACGAGCCTTAGGAAACTTGGATGGAACTTGACTAGAACACCTCTTCTCGAACATAGGCTTTTCTTGGATCTCAAGCCTACCCTTAGAAGGTGATACACTTGGTGGAATAAAGCCCCAATCAAGAAGATCATTCAATTTTTCTTTAAGCTTGTCACATCTGGGGAGTACCCCCTAGACGTAATCAACGTCATCGTCCTCTTTGAGGACTAAGACTAGCCTCTTAGCATTCATCATTACATTCATAGGTCAAAAATACGGAAAATTTAAAACTTTTAACTACTTTTACATGGAGGTTTACATAGATCTCTACATACACAATTTATATTCGTATCGAGTATACATAGACCCTTTGTGTAGGAAGATTACATAGTCTTCTACATTCATTGCACATACATATATATATAAGATAGAACATAGTCTTAAAGATTGTCTTATCTCATTACCATCTAATACGATTATAGCAATTTGGGCATAGCCCTACATCAATGTAAAGGAGCCACATAGGCTTATACAATTCGTACAAAAATGAAAATAGAAAGAACATAGGATTCTTAAAGCTACAACAACTTCAAAAGCTAGATATTGGCATATCCCTCGGAAAGTGAGGACCTTCCCACTTGGATGATTGAGAATGTACAAGTCTTCTTCAAGTCATCTCAAATGAGCCTTCAATGACCGAAACCTAAAATATTTGGGAAAAGGGAGAAAATGGGGTTAGTACACTATTTGTACTAAGTATGACACCATATGAACATATAAGATCAAAACATGCTAAAAAGGGACATTTAGTTAAAACATGCTATTTTACCTTTTGAAAGACTTATGCATAATCAAGCAAACCATACCAATCAATAAGACATATTCATTAAGTCAAAGCAATTAATATGCATATCAACATACTTGAACCCATAATCTAATACAACCCTATCATCAAGGAATAACATCACAAGCATGAATCAGAGTTTATCATATCATAACAAAGCAAGACAACTACCCATGAATCCTCATAAAGTCAACAAGTGCAATGACCAAGCAAAGCCCCATAATCTTACTCAATCAAGTAACCCAACAAGTACCATGACTAATATCCAACTTCACATAACATAACCTTTAAGGATACATATCATCATACTTTAACAAGATAGACCAAATACCTGTTCATAAGAATATCAATCACCATGTAATATCATTTTCATGTAAAGCTATCATATTATCATCAATTGCATTCATTATCATATACATACATAATATCAACCGCCTAAAGCTTCCATCAAGGCAAACTAGTGCAAGGCATAGGTAGAGTCCCATACCACTACCTAGGCTAAGTCAAACCTCTCAAGTCACCCTAGTTAGCTTATACTTCATTACTTCATTTTAGTTTAGGGAATACTTGCCTTAACCGACATAGACAACAAGAGCTAAGTGTGGAATCTGGTGGTGTAAAACCTTACACTGATGGAAGGTGGTCTACCGGCCAAAGTAAAACCAAACATAAACGTAGCTTTCTAGGTGGATCCACTAGCTAGTCTTCCTATGGGGGCAACATAGTTCAAGAACTAAGAGATAGGTATAATCCCTCTACATACCACTTGGAAATTGGGGCCTCCTCTCATGGGAATTCATGGATAAGTATCCCTCATTGGGGATTCAACACCACATATAGAACTATAGGGTGAATCTTTCTCTATGGCAAGTCATCTTCTCCCATTGTCAAGTTCACTCAGTGCTAAGGTAAATCCCTTTTTGAAATGTCTTTAATGTCTTTATTAATCATCATAGCTTAATTTAGGTCATAAGGTCTATCCCTTGTATAATCATCATCATCATAACTCAATAAGAATTGCATTAGTATAGTCCTTTCATTACAATTCATATAAGTGAGGTTAGCACATTTACATATTCATTCATGATAAGGCACATTGGTAGTCATCACCATCCTTATAACATTTACATCTTAATCAACCTCACAACCACTGTCAAGACATTTTAATTCAACATCATACCACCCTATTAATCCTAATACAAGGCATACTCCAACACAACATCATGACTTAATCATAATTAACCATAATTTGAAGTAAAGAATAGGGTTCATAAGACTTACCAAGTCTCCTTCATAACTCATCATCAAGGTCTTACCATCAATCCTTAGTTCAATCTAATTAAGGTATAACATCATCATAATTCAATGACCAACATGACAACAAGTATATAAGAATTACTACATTACAATTCAATACTAAATCAAGCTTAAGACAAGATACGTAGGTCAATTCATAACATACTTTATAACCTAGATCACTTTCTTAAGAACTAACATGAAAGACTTACAATTCACCCTAATTTATTCATGATTAGTATAAAAACATCATCTAGTAGTAATTCAACCAATAACCAATTCAATTGAACCAATATAACCTAATTCACATCAAGATCATAACCTAGGGTTAAGGGGTAAAGGTCATCTTCTACAAACTAGACCAAACTATTACACCCTCAAAATGAGCTAGGTTGAGATAGAGCCTAACACTTATTTCATGATGTTGTAAAGTCATAAAATGGTTATTAATAGTGTTCTTAGGCAGTATATAAAGTTTTGAAGTGTTTGGAGGTCAAACGTTCAAGAACGTTCAACACGTTCGGAAAACTAGTCGAAGTTGAACTAGTGTGTCGTACTGTTTTGTAGTGATGTTTTGGGGGATGGTTTGAAGGTTAAATTCAGTACCATGAGTTAATATGCGTATCATGACATACAAATGGTCCAAAACGTCTGAGAATGACTCCACGGGTACCATCAAAAGGGTCCCCTAGGAGGACCCAAACATGGGCCAGCGAAGCTGCCAAACAACCAAGATTTGGCATGGTGCTGCACAACGCGCAACTGTAATGCAGTAGGAAAAGCTTTTGCCCTGAGATGCGGGGATTTCACGAACCATTCTGTCCAAGAATTTTTGAAAAATAAGATTTGGAAGTGTCTCCGTGACGCGTAGTGAAGTCCCTGATTTCGTTGCGTCGTTTTTAAGTCATATCTAAGTTGCTTAATTTGTCCAATAAATGTAGGGGTCTTTTGGGTAATTTAGGGGTACATTATGAATTATTATAGCACCTATTTAAACCCCTAACCTCACCAATTAAAGCAAAAACCTCAACTCAAAACAAAACCTCTCCATTCACTACCTCCGAAACCTCCATTGTTGAAGGTTGGAAGCTCCAAGGAAGAAGATAGGTTTCTCAAGTTTTTCTCCATCAATATTGGGGGATTTTCATTACAATTAAGGTATGGTTATTCATCCTTGAAATATGTTTCTCAAGGAGTTAATTCCAATGATTTTTAAAGATGATCAAAAACATGAATTGTCCAATTTCATAATCTAGCCATTAGTTCTTGCATAATAGGTTTTCAATAAATGCTTTAGGAGTGAATACATGTAAATGCAATGTTTTAAGGCTATAATTCTTATGAACCCATGCAAACCATGCATTTCTTATTTTGACTATTTTATGGGTTAAGTGATCTTATCTTTATACTTATGAATTATAGTGTAGTTTTCTATGGGCTATTGAATGATGTAAGAATTGTATTCAATTGATGTCTAATTGGTCTTATATTTATAAATCTATATTGAATTGACTTAGATTCATTGAGTATTACAGTTTTTGTATTGAATTGATGTTCATGGCCATGGGTAAGGGCCTATTGGTATTGTAATAAATGAGTTAGCTATGGATTGATGTGGTGAGAATAGATTGGTGGTACGCTGCCCTAGTTCTCTTTATTTTATGTTAATTAGACTTCAATTATGTTGTGAGCGGTATGGTCCACTTATTGTAGCGGTGCTATGTGCTTTACTTGAAATTAATGTGGCCTTGTTTGTAACATTTCTAAATCCCAAAGTCAAGTGGTAGGACTTAAACAGGCTCCTTAAGGTCTAAACTATTGATCCTGTCCATATTAGGCGTAGATGGAGTTGTTGAAGTGTTTTGGAACCAAAACGTTCATAATGTTCGGTAAGTTGGCTCATAAGAGGGCTAGAGTGTCCTTTTAGTTTAACCAAGTTAAAGAGTCGGAATTTAGTAAAAGTTTGTAGCAATAGGTGTAACACATAGTGTGGGATGGTTTCATGTTGGAAAAGTCAGGGTACGACTCCCCGAGGATCAACCAAGGGCCCTCGAGGAGGACCCTTGAGGCAGTGTACCACGACGTATCCCATGAAGGGGCGTCACAGGCGCGATGGGGCGTCGAGGCCACCGTCGTGCCAGCCTTAGTTTCTGGGAAGAAACCCTCGCCTGCACAGTCTCTGACCAACACGACGGATGTGCAGGACGGAGGGGGGTCCAGTCCGTCACACTCACGACGGCCCATCGTCGGGGAGCCGTCGTAGAGGGTCTGTGATATTTTCAGGGATTTAAGTTTTAGTTAATTATCTTATTAAGTGTCTTAGGGGTAATTAGGGGATTAAGGGAAGACTAATTAAGTGACTTAATACCCCACTATAAATACCCAACCTTCATTAACCAAATCACAACTCTCCAAACAAAAACTCTCTTCCTTCTCTCTACTTTCTCTCTCTATTGGAAGACTCCATTGGAGAACAACTTGGGGAGATTATTGGGGGCTGATTTAGCACGAAATTCACCATCAAAACGTCATCAAACCTTAAGGTATGGGATCTAATTCACCTTTGAGACTTCTTTCCTCAAAGGGCTCCTTCAAAGATTTTCCAAAAGTTGAGTTTCAATGGGTTTCATCCAATTTCGAGTTTTGTTGTTATGAATTAAGTTGTTTATCTATTCTTTGGGTTATAATGAATAGATTATCATGTATTGTAGCTTGATTATGATGAATTGATGTGGTTTGGTCTAGATTGTGGGAAATGACCCTAACCCTTAACCCTAGGTATTGGGATTGATATGAATTTGGGTTGGATTGATGTAATTGATCTAATTATTGTTTAAATCATCTTTAATGGTTGTTATTGCATTGATCATAAGTGTATTGTAATGAATGGAAGTTCTTCATGCCTATTTCTTGAGTATTAAATATAGGGTAAGAAGATAGACTTTGATATCATGTTACCAAGCTTTGATTTAGTATTGCCTTGTGGTATAATGCTTTCTCTTAAATTAGTTCTTATGTTGATGATACGCTCAAACTTACTTCTCAAATAAGAAGTAAAGCGGTCGTATCAAGTAAAGAACCCAACTAATGAGGTTGGGATCGATCCCACAAGGAAAATAGTTCAGACTTAACTTTATTTTATTATTACTATTATTTAGCCAACTGTTTTCCAATAAACCAAAAGACAAAAAGGGGGGTTTTATTTCTGAATTAATGAAAATAATTAACTAAATAAGAATGAACAACTAACAATTTTAACTTTCGGAGTTTTAATCAAATTGTAAAATTAACTAGGGCTTTAGTGTTCCCCAAAGGTTCCTAACTTGGTAAATCTAACTATAACATCTCTATCCTGATATCTTGCATGTAAAGTGATAAGTTATGTATCTCTAAATCCTTGGTCCGGCATCTAGAGAATTTCACTCCGCACCTTGGTCCGGCTACGTGTGTTGCTATACTAACCCTTATCTTTACCTCATATTAAACATCGTATTCGGTATTTGACTAAGCTATTAACTCGTACCAACCAATACTAGTCTATTAGATAGTCTACACTAAATCTATGTTGATAATTCTTTTCCTATTATCTACCTCCTTGGTCCGGCAAGTAGCATTAAGGCGAGTTCTAACGTTGGCCACCGTTAAAAAGAATTCTAAACGAAAGAATTATCAATACATGCAAGACACCACTCTAGAAATTGTTATTGAAGTTAGATTTCTACCTTGTTATTCACCCATGGTTCCCACAACCCTAGCTATGAGGTTTAGTTACCCATGTTCGTAATTACACAATTCATATCGTTAATGGAAAAGTTCATGCACTTACTTTTATGAAAACGAATAATTTCCCAGAATTCAACTTGATTAATCACCGAAATCCACAACAATCAATTCCCGGAAAATATCTTAATTTCCAAAATCAAGAGTTTACTAATATAATCGAAGAACTATAAACTAAAAATTATCCAGAAAGTCTAACCTCAAAAACGAGGTTTTTCCAACTATTTATAAGAAAAATAAAAACCTAATCAAATAAGGATTCTATTTACTAAAAATCTGTCCAAACGCGTCTGGGTCGACGGACCACGTGACGGACCGTCATGGACACGACGGACCGTCATAGCCTCCGTCGTCCCATACTTCACATCTTCTCACGTTGCTTTCTTCATTCCCCCCACGGACAGGTATGACGGACCGTCGCGAGCATGACGTCCCGTCGAGGGTCTTCGTTCCAATACACTTGAACTTTGGAATTTTGGGTACTGGGATTACTCTCTGATAATTACGACGAACATGCAGGACGGACCGTCGTATATGTGACGGTCCGTCACGAACTTCCGTAATCCCACACTTGGTCAGACTTCCCCAAATTTCCTTCAGCAACTTCTTCCTTCACTACGATGCCACCTACGGACCGTCACAGCCGCGACGGACCGTCATAGGCTCCGTAGGTGGTCTCTTCTGCAATTCTTTCTCAAAAACTCCCGCGTTCTTCCTTAGACAGATTTTCTGCAAACAAAGATAAACTTATATCAAAATCAACACAAAAAGGCTCTCGACACACACTAAACTTAAGGAAAAAGTATTAGAAATACCGTGAAACCACGGTACATCAACACCCTCAACTTAAATTCGTTGTTTGTCCTCAAGCGACGCACTATGACTCACTACAAATTCTTTGTACAAAAGTATCCATATTTTAATTTCCGCAATCATTTGGCTATCAACCTCGATTATTCTCATTATGTTCATGCATGGTCTCACTATTAGGCATTGATTTGTGTAGAATCAAACCATAACCCAGATTTACTACGCAATGATGCCTATCCTCTTCAATTTCTCACCGAGATGCTAATATTTCTGGTATTACAACTCCTGTCCTTACTTCAAATAACATCCTCATTTTTCACACAATGATTTTAGTTTGAGTATAAGGATCACGTTTCGACACTCACTCTCAGAACAAATTCACCACTCATTTATACATATTGCCATAGGCTTGCCCTTATTTTCACTACTTCAAATTCCTCATACGCACTTAGGATCACAATAGGACTTTTTTAGATTGTAACATAGGCTCAGGGTCAGGTAGGGTGTATTTAGATATACTTTAGTGACTTGTTGCCCTCCTTGACATATCATTCTTATTTCGCCCTATTACTCAATTTTCTTTTCACTTTGCTGTTTTCCCTTTCTTATCCTTATGTGTAAGTGACTTTTCTCTTTTCTTGTGTTTATTTTGCTTTTGGTTATTATTAACTTTTTTTTTTTTTAGTCACTTCTGTTTTATTCTTTCTTTCTCTTCATTCTTTCAACCCCACTTTCCGTGGTTTTCCTTATAGCAGCCACCCTCAACTCATGATTTTGCCATGAGTCAAGGTTCACAATACCCATGGTTGGGTCAGGGCCAAAACAAGGTTGCTTTCTGCATTAGCCACCCTCAACTTATGCTTTTGGCATAAGCTGAGGTGCACATGTCCTAGGAGGGACCAGGGCCAACACATTGCTCCCAGAGAAGATCATTTGGGGTAAAAAAAAATCTAGTTTAGGCTCAATTCATTTGGATCAAAAAGGGATTAACTTCATTTGGTTTTCTGTTATTTTTTTAGGCTCAAGATTGACTATTTCGAACAAGGGCCTATGATCCTTTCCTAAGTGATTGTTTTGACTCACTTTCAGTAGGACTAACCAGGCAAGTTCTAGCTCAGTATTAATGGTGGTCATTCGACTTTACCTCACACTCACATGACATTCCTTGCATTCCCAGAGTATTAGACACCTAGTTCAAATCTTAGATTCAGGATCATGCAGAAGTGTATCCTTGTTTCATGTTTCAAACCACACAATTATCACTTACTATGCCTAGTCATGCAAATGATTATCGAGATATCATATTTATATTAGCCATCATGCTTCAGATTTATACTGTGTACATAAGATATGACATGCCGGTTCAACAGTAAAAGTAATCAGTCTTTTGGGGAAAAAGAACACAGGCAAGAAAACCCCAAAAGAGGATCGTGAACTTGGGCTACTCAGAATTCACCCAAGTGTTCACTTTCCATTTACCCCACCCCCTACAAAAAAAATATGCAATTGTCCCCAATGCATAGAAAAGTTAAACTACGTAAAAGGGTAAGTGAAGCAAACCTGAGGCGCTAAGCGCCGGTGATCAGCAAGCTGGTGGGTCTGGTTCCCCGGAACCTGCTCCCTGCGTAGTCTGGACATCCTCAGTAATGTCCGCAGCATCCACAGCACCATCAGTAGCGCCTCCCACAGAATCTACAATTTTGGAGCTAGACGCCCCGGCAGCTACTTCTACAGCCCTCAACCTACGGGCCTCCTCATCGGCAATCGAGGCTCTCCTCGCAGATTCCATCTCACGGCGCTCCTTCTTCCTTGCCCTAGCCTCATCCTCCTCTCGACCCCTGCGTCTCTTGACATGCTCTTGTGGGGGAGGTGGTGGAACATCAGAAGTGGTAAACAGGGCGGCCATCACGGTGTCATCGGCAGGCTCCGCAGAAGGGGCCTCAGACTCAGGCACCCTCGCCTCTAAAATCATATCAAGATCCGCCCGCAGACTCTCAACCGTAGCCTGGAGAGTCGACATGTCCACCGGAGGGGCTGGTCGGGCTAGTACTCGTAATTCAAATGCGTCTAAGCGCTGGTGTACCCCGGCGATCTGCCTCTCTGTATGCTGTATCATCTTGCGCTCCATGCGCTCCTCTGCCTCAGCAATAGTCTTCTGCATCCACGGCTAAATGTGATGCAGAAGAGTAGCCATCTGTGCCTCAAGTTTCTGAACCCGAGCTAGTGGGACCAGAGTGGCAGAAGGAGCCCAGCGAGAGGAGCTCGGGGCAGTGCTACTACCCGGGATAGACTCGTCCGGAGTAGTGTCAGTGTGTGCAGAAGCAGCACGGGAAGCATCATGAGCATGCTCTACGGTGTCGGCCAGGTTCTCACCAAATGGGGCCACCTCTGGACGAGGCCCTCTGAGTGGGGCCAACTCATTGGCCTCATCCCTGATGAGGCCGATATCAACATTTCCTGGCGGGGTCTTGAGCTGGTCAATGTGCCAAATGGGCACACCTGCTGATCTGCACAAAGAGAAAATCATGCAAGGGAAAGGGTAAGTTGTGGTGACCTTGAAGGCCCTCTCGTGCATGACCGCTTGGAGAAGCCAAGCGAAATCGACGTCGAACCCTGCCATCATAGCAGCCATCAGCACTGCACGATCCCAGGTGACTATGTTATCCGCAGCAGTGGGGGAGAGACAATGGCGGACGATCAACCAGAGAAACTTGGCCGTAAAGGTCAAGTTGGCCTTCCTGATGGCCCCCTTCGGCTCCATCACCCAATCCGCAGCCTCTCCATCAATAGATAGGTGCAGTGCCATCCACCTCTTGGTGGTCTCTCGCAGTGAAGGCTCACGTAAGAACCGGCCCTCTTTAACAATTTGCCACCGGTAATCAAACTCGGCGGTGAGAGGTGTGCTGGTGGAGTCAGAATCCGTGCCGTACAGATATCGGCGGATGGCTGGTAGGGAGATGTCAACCTGGATGCCTCGTACTAGGACGTGCTCAAGTGGGGCCTGTTTGGCGGGGGCAGACCGCCTATCGATCTGCGAGCGAAGAGTAGCCACATAAGAGGCATAGAACTCGCGGACTAGCTCCTCACTGTAGCGACCCAAAGAACGAGCCGTCCACTCTAGCCGGTGTCTGGTGAAGAGGGTGTGAATATCTGGCATGGTGGGGAGACTTCCCGTGAGGACCCGCCTCTCCAGTGTAAGAGTCCGTGTCATGACGCCTTTGTCATTGAGAACCTTGGCGTCTAAGTATACCTTGTATTGCCCGTCAACACACCACCGGTTGGGCTGATCGGCAACCGGGGCAGGGACTCCTGTTGGTGAGCCAGGGGTGGAGTCGGTGCTGTCAGCCTCATCATCTGAAGCAGACTGTGTAGCTGTGGCAGGAGCAGAGGCGTCTGCAGACCCAGAGGCTTCCTCTGACCACGAAACTCTTAAGGAGCCAGATGCTCCTTCGTCTTGGGCAGTTGACCCAGAAGGAGTGCCGGTCAGTGTGCGCTCCTCATCAGACTGGGAGGCAGTGACTACGCCGGGCGCCACCTTCTTGGGCGTGACTCGCGGTACACGTGGAGCTCGTGCTGGAGTAGCAGTAGGGGGCACGTATTCTGGATCATGCTCATCATCAGAGCCTATCACCAATCGGGCAGACGGGGCGACAGATTTTGAACGCCCACGTGCGTAAACGCGATCTTGTTTAGGTGCCATGATAGGTAGTACCTGTAACGAATCATCATTAGTACTTGAAGGATGAAGCATGACACAAAAGAAATAAACATTTGAGACAATAATACTCAGACACTCAAACCAGTGATAACAGCTCTGAAGTAGCAGTAGGTCACGACGGACCTGGTGACGGACCGTAGTGCGTATGACGGCAGTCCGTCATATAATACTTGGCAACATAAAATATCAGAGGGAAAGTCTCAGACCGATACGACGGTTAAGCAGGACGGACCGTCATGGGTATGACGGTCCGTCGCAAGTGTCCGTCAGAGGACACTTGGAAAAAGTGTTGAGACCCATAGGACAGGGGTCTCTGACCGTCACGACGGTTGTGCAGGACGGACCGTCGTGGGTGTGACGGTCTGTCACATATGTCCGTCAGTGGACACTTGGAAAAAGTATTGAGACCCATAGGACAGGGGTCTCTGACCGTCACAACGGTTATGCAGGACGGACCGTCATGGATATGACGGTCCGTCACATGTGTCCGTCAGTGGACACTTAGAAAAAGTGTTGAGACCCCTAGGACAGGGGTCTCTGACCGTCACGACGGTTGTGCAGGACGGACCGTCATGGCTATGACGGTCCGTCATCGGGTTGTCGTGCTGTGAAACAGAGATAGAACGGAGGGGTGCCAAGTTTTACCCCATGTGAGTCAGAATGACAACCCAAATTGGTAAGTTTTAAAGCCCTAATTTCTCTAGTATTGTCCAGGCAGTTTGTGGAATTACAGACCTAAGTTAGATAATATCTAGGCAAAAGCAGAAACCCATATGCAATCAATAGGGAAAAACAGTAAAACAACCAAAAAAAAATAGTAAAGGGTAGAGTTTCAGGAATACATACCTTGGAAGAGGAGACAATAATGCACAAATGATGGCACTCAAGTTAGAAGGTTAAGAATCACTGCAGCAAATTCCGACCAAGAGGGAAAATTTTGGGATGAACAATGGGAGAAGATGGGGAATTTGGGAAGAGAGTGAAATTGGAAGGGGAGAAAATGGAGGGAAGATTAAGTGAAAACTGATAATGAAGGGGTGGGGGGGTTTAAAACGTTTTAAACTTTTAAAATTCTGAAGCCGGGTCGGGTCGGGTAGCCGGGTAATGGCGTGACGAAACCCCGATGACGGTTCATCGCAGTTGTGACGGTCCGTCACATGGTCCGTCGCCTGTGCCCTAGTTTATCAAAATTACAAGAGAGCGTACCTGGCACGACGGAGGCATGCGACGGTCCGTCACAGTAGTGACGGTCCGTCGATGTATCCGTCAGTGACTGATGTAGAGTAACTTGTCTGCAGTACTTCCTGTAGATGTGCTACCTGAAAATTTACAACCCATAAATAGAAAATGCTACTGTTACTAGAAAGAGAAAAACACAAAAAACTATAAACGTGATTAGATGATAACTATTGGGTTGCCTCCCAACCAGCGCCTGATTTAACGTCGCGGCACGACTGAGGACACTTGATTACTCAGACTTCATCAAGATAATATGCCTCAACCACCTCATTCGCCGATTCCGCATGACCAATATAGATTTTGAGACGTTGTCCGTTCACCTTAAACCGCACACCTTCCTTGTTTTCCAACTCAACGGCTCCATGAGGGAATAATTTGGTGATCAAGTACGGTCCAGTCCATTTAGACTTTAGCTTGCCCGGAAACAAGCGCAATCTAGAGTTGAATAAAAGCACCGAATCCCCAATCATAAACTCTCGTTTCTCGATTTTTAGGTCATGGTACTTCTTCATCTTCTCTTTGTAGAGGGCTGAGCTTTCATAAGCCTTAAGGCGAAATTCATCGAGTTCATTTAACCCATTTAATCGTTGTTCTGCAGCTTCGTTCCAGTCCATTTTTAGCTTCTTCATAGCCCACATGGCTTTATGCTCTAATTCAACCGGAAGATGACATGCTTTCCCATATACTAGTTGGTATGGGGACATACCTATGGGAGTCTTATATGCTGTCCGGTAAGCCCAAAGAGCATCATCAAGCCTCCTTGACCAATCTGTTCTACTAGCGTTCACTGTTTTTGACAAGATCTGTTTGATTTCCCTATTTGATACTTCAACTTGCCCACTAGTTTGAGGATGGTAAGGAGTGGCCACATTATGGCGAACCCCATATTTCTCCAATAATCCCTTGAACAATTTGTTGCAAAAGTGGGATCCCCCATCACTAATAATTGCCCGTGGGGTACCAAATCGAGAAAATATATTCTTTTTCAAGAATGCAGTGACACTCTTCCCTTCATTGTTTGCGAGGGCGATAGCTTCCACCCACTTGGATACATAATCCACTGCTACTAAAATATACTTCATTCCATGAGAACTCACAAACGGACCCATAAAGTCAATACCCCAAACATCAAATAACTCAATTACAAGAATGGGATTTAGAGGGAGCTCTTGCTTTCTTGAAATGCCGCCATCTCTTTGACATCTATCACATGCTTTGGCGAACTCATGAGCATCTTGATGAATAGTTGGCCAATAGTAACCACTTTGGAAGATCTTGTGAGCAGTCCGTACACCACTATGATGTCCACCAAAGGGTGAGGAATGGCATGCCTCTAAAATACTCAACATCTCGACTTCTGGCACACAACACCGAATAAGCCCGTCAACACAACTCCTGTATAAGTATGGTTCATCCCAAAAGAATTTCTTCACATCGTACATGAACTTTTTCCTTTGATGAAAAGACAAGTCCGATGGAACAAGATCACTAGCTAGGTAGTTCGCAAAATCTGCAAACCACGGAATCAGGTCTTGTGAGGCAGCCAAGACATGCTCATCGGGGAACGTGTCATCAATATCAGTCTTATCCCCCAACTCTCTCATAGCTTCATCTTCTAAACGGGACAAGTGATCAGCAACTTGATTTTCGGTCCCTTTTCTATCCCTTACCTCAAAGTCAAATTCTTGCAGTAGTAATACCCAACGAATTAACCTTGGTTTTGCGTCCTTCTTCGCCATCAAATATCTCAGGGCTGAATGGTCAGTATGCACTATGACTCTAGTACCTAGCAAATAGGAGCGAAATTTTTCAAACGCAAATACTACAGCAAGGAGCTCTTGTTCAGTGACTGTATAGTTCTTCTGAGCTTCATTGAGGGCTTTACTAGCATAGTAAATGGGATGAAGGATTTTGTCCCTTCTTTGTCCCAATACCACACCAAGGGCAACCCCACTCGCATCACACATTACCTCAAATGGACTGTTCCAATCCGGAGAAATAATGATAGGTGCAGATACCAGTTTTTCTTTGAGATCGCCGAATGCTTTCAGACAGGATTCATCAAAAGAAAACTTACAATCTTTCTCCAACAGTTTGCACAATGGATGTGCAATTTTCGAGAAATCTTTGATGAATCTCCTGTAAAAACCTGCATGCCCAAGAAAGCTTCTCACACCTTTTACGGAGATAGGTGGAGGAAGTTTCTCTATCACCTCGACTTTGGCTCGATCAACTTCTATGCCTTTTTCTGAAATACGATGGCCCAAAACAATACCTTCTTTGACCATGAAGTGGCATTTTTCCCAATTGAGAACTAAATTGCAATCTTCACATCTCTTAAGAACCTCAGACAAATGGCTCAAACATTGCTCGAAAGTTTCACCAACCACTGAAAAATCATCCATAAAGACCTCAATAGTATCTTCCACCATGTCGGAGAATATAGACATCATACATCTCTGAAATGTGGCGGGTGCATTGCACAACCCAAACGGCATTCTCTTGAACGCAAAGGTCCCATATGGACAGGTAAAAGTGGTCTTCTCTTGATCTTCTGGTGCAATAGAGATCTGATTATACCCTGAATAACCATCAAGAAAACAGTACCACCCTTTTCCGGCGAGTCTATCCAACATCTGATCCATGAAGGGCATGGGAAAATGGTCCTTTTCGGTCCATGCATTTAATTTCCGATAATCCATACACACCCTCCATCCAGTCACCGGCCTCATTGGAACCAGTTCATTTTTTTCATTGGGGACCACAGTCATTCCCCCTTTCTTAGGTACACACTGAACAGGACATACCCAACTACTATCGGCGATTGGATAAATTACTCCTGCATCTAACCACTTTATGATTTCCTTCTTCACGACCTCTTGCATAGGTGGGTTTAAGCGTCTCTGGTGCTCAATACTTGGCTTATGATCGGGCATGAGTTGGATTTTATGAGAACAAATACCAGGAGGGATCCCAATAATGTCCGCAATGGTCCACCCAATAGCTCTTTTGAACCTTTTTAGCACTTTGACCAGACTCTCAACTTGTTGTTCATTTAGATCTGATGCAATGATTACCGGTAATGTGTCACCGGTTCCTAAGAATTCATACCTTAGATGAGGTGGGAGAGCTTTTAGTTCTAGCTTTGGAGCCTCCTCAATGGATGGTTTAGCGGGTGGAGACTCGCGATTCTTCATGTCTAGCTCATATTTCTTCGGTTTAAACCGGACATTACCACGATCAAGGGCAGCAACTAATGACATATATTCTTCAATGCCTTCATTATCAAGATTCATTATCACTGCCGCCAGTGCTTCTACACCTAGTCGTTCTTCTATTTGTGTCTTGGATGATTCACCAATTTTGTAGGATATGGCAGATACCGATTGGAGCTCACCACTCTGCCGCATGGACCTACAAATGTTGAAAGTCACTTCTTCATTGTTCAACCGAAATTTCATCTGCCCTTTTTCCATATCAACTAAAGCTCTACCCGTAGCAAGGAATGGCCTCCCAAGAATAATAGGCACCTCAAAATCGACTTCACAATCAAGAATGACAAAATCTGCTGGAAATATGAACGACTCCACTTTTACTAGCACATCATGGAGTATCCCTATAGGCCTTTTTACTGTTCGATCGGCCATCAGTAGCCGCATCGCAGTGGGCTTTGGGTCACCCAAACCCAACTTCTTATAAATCGAGAGGGGCATGAGATTTATGCTTGCCCCCAGATCACATAATGCTTTCGCAAAATGTAATAACCCGATTGTACAAGGAATAGTAAATGCACCCGGATCTTCTTTCTTTTGCACTAACGACCTTGTAGCAATAGCACTACAATGCTGCATTCTGTCATCATCCTCAAAAGTGACCGATCTTTTCTTTGTAACCAAATCTTTCATAAACTTGGCATAACCGGGCATTTGTTCAAGAGCTTCTACCAAAGGAACATTGATAGAAAGTTGCTTCAACATTGTTATAAAACGCCGATATTTGCCATCTTCGGTCTTTTTCACTAATCTTTGAGGAAAGGGGGGTGGAGGTCTAGGCATGGGAGTTACCTTTTTAGGTACTTCAGCAACTTCCTCAGTGTTATCTTCTACTTCATCACTAACCTCTACCACTTCATCATTGTCTTTCATCACCTTTTCCACAATAGACGGCATAGGTGGGTCAATAGTTTGTTTACCACCACGAGTAGTAATTGCCATGCAGTGTCCATCATTTTTCGGATTTTGGACAGTGTTGCTAGGAAGAGTGCCCGGTTGCCGTGTGTTCACAGTTGCAGATAATTGAGCCATTTGCAATTCAAGCTGCTTGATTGATATGGCATGTGTATCAACTTTCTGTCCAATACCTGCTACATCACTCCTTAACTCTTTGGTGTGCTCATCACTAGCATCGAACCTCCTCATCATCTTGTGCAACATATCCTCAACTCGCGCCATACTACCTCCACCATCCCTAGGAGCAACTTCACGATTTTGAGGAGGAACATATGGCCCACTCCTCTCATTTCTGTTACCATAGTTACCCCTGTTGAAGTTGTTGTCGCGGTTGTAATTTCCATCACGAACATAATTACCCTCGCGGTTGTAGTTACCATAGTTCCGACCTTGATTTCCTTGACCTTGGCGCCAATTCTCCTGATTGGAGCCTTGGGCATTTGGTCGGAAACCCCCCGTCTGATCATTTACTGCATAAGAATCTTCCTCATAATAATATTCATCAGTTGGTGGTGGTGGTTTAGACAAGTAGTTCACTGCGTTTATCTTTTCTGCACCCCCAGTGACATGTTTTAACACTAACCCAAGCTCAGTTCTCATCTGTGCCATCTCTTCACGAATCTCATCTGTGGCTGGGTTGTGTGTGGATTGCACTGCAAAAGTATTTCTCCCAGTATCTGTCTTTCTAGTACTCCATGCTTTATTATTTCGGGAAATTTTCTCTAATTTTTCGGCAATTTCAGCATAAGGACACTCCCCATAAGAACCACCTGCTATAGTATCCAATACCGCCTTATTATTATCATCCTGTCCCCGATAGAAGTATTCTTTGAGTGACTCATCATCTATACGGTGATTGGGGACACTTCTCAGAAATGAAGTGAACCTATCCCAAGAACTACTAACTGATTCTCCTGGTAGTGCCACAAAGTTGTTAACTCTATCTTTGTGATTTAGTTTCTTGGAGACCGGGTAGTAACGTGCTAAGAAAACGTCCCTTAATTGGTTCCAAGTGAAGATTGAGTTATAAGGAAGCTCAGTGAACCAAATGGCAGCCTCTCCCGTCAGTGAAAGAGGAAATACTCTTAGCCCTATTACATCCAAATTCAAATCAGGCCTCCCTACACAGCTTTTACACACTGCCCTCACCTTAGCTATATGAGCATGTGGATCCTCGGACGGTAGTCCGGAAAACAAACCTCTAGCAGTGAGCATTTGCATTAGACTACTAGTGACTACAAAGGTGTGACCTTCAGGTAGAGGGGGCAATACAAGTGGCCCATCAGAATCTGCAATATTGTCATAGCCTCTGTAGTATTCTTGAGGACGTGGTGCGGGATTTTGTCCCCTTTGTGCACCTGGATTAGGATTATCAGGTAATAATCGACCATGAGCATCAACCGGAGCTGGGTTGTTCAGGTTTGGATCATCATCATTTATACCCAAGTTTTGATTCATTCTTCGTAGTGTACGCTCTAACTCGTGATCGTAGGGAAACAAGGGTTCTCTTCCGCTCCGTGTATTTGGCATACAAGGACGTCAAACCTAAAAAAAATCAAAAACAACAGAAAAAGTAAAATCAGGAAAATATTAACTAAATTTTAGTAATAAATTAAAGTTAATCTAAAAGCTACTTTCCCCGGCAGCGGCGCCAAAATTTGATACGCTCAAACTTACTTCTCAAATAAGAAGTAAAGCGGTCGTATCAAGTAAAGAACCCAACTAATGAGGTTGGGATCGATCCCACAAGGAAAATAGTTCAGACTTAACTTTATTTTATTATTACTATTATTTAGCCAACTGTTTTCCAATAAACCAAAAGACAAAAAGGGGGGTTTTATTTCTAAATTAATGAAAATAATTAACTAAATAAGAATGAACAACTAACAATTTTAACTTTCGGAGTTTTAATCAAATTGTAAAATTAACTAGGGCTTTAGTGTTCCCCAAAGGTTCCTAACTTGGTAAATCTAACTATAACATCTCTATCCTGATATCTTGCATGTAAAGTGATAAGTTATGTATCTCTAAATCCTTGGTCCGGCATCTAGAGAATTTCACTCCGCACCTTGGTCCGGCTACGTGTGTTGCTATACTAACCCTTATCTTTACCTCATATTAAACATCGTATTCGGTATTTGACTAAGCTATTAACTCGTACCAACCAATACTAGTCTATTAGATAGTCTACACTAAATCTATGTTGATAATTCTTTTCCTATTATCTACCTCCTTGGTCCGGCAAGTAGCATTAAGGCGAGTTCTAACGTTGGCCACCGTTAAAAAGAATTCTAAACGAAAGAATTATCAATACATGCAAGACACCACTCTAGAAATTGTTATTGAAGTTAGATTTCTACCTTGTTATTCACCCATGGTTCCCACAACCCTAGCTATGAGGTTTAGTTACCCATGTTCGTAATTACACAATTCATATCGTTAATGGAAAAGTTCATGCACTTACTTTTATGAAAACGAATAATTTCCCAGAATTCAACTTGATTAATCACCGAAATCCACAACAATCAATTCCCGGAAAAATATCTTAATTTCCAAAATCAAGAGTTTACTAATATAATCGAAGAACTATAAACTAAAAATTATCCAGAAAGTGTAACCTCAAAAACGAGGTTTTTCCAACTATTTATAAGAAAAATAAAAACCTAATCAAATAAGGATTCTATTTACTAAAAATCTGTCCAAACGCGTCTGGGTCGACGGACCACGTGACGGACCGTCATGGACACGACGGACCGTCATAGCCTCCGTCGTCCCATACTTCACATCTTCTCACGTTGCTTTCTTCATTCCCCCCACGGACAGGTATGACGGACCATCGCGAGCATGACGTCCCGTCGAGGGTCTTCGTTCCAATACACTTGAACTTTGGAATTTTGGGTACTGGGATTACTCTCTGATAATTACGACGAACATGCAGGACGGACCGTTGTATATGTGACGGTCCGTCACGAACTTCCGTAATCCCACACTTGGTCAGACTTCCCCAAATTTCCTTCAGCAACTTCTTCCTTCACTACGATGCCACCTACGGACCGTCACAGCCGCGACGGACCGTCATAGGCTCCGTAGGTGGTCTCTTCTGCAATTCTTTCTCAAAAACTCCCGCGTTCTTCCTTAGACAGATTTTCTGTAAACAAAGATAAACTTATATCAAAAATCAACACAAAAAGGCTCTCGACACACACTAAACTTAAGGAAAAAGTATTAGAAATACCGTGAAACCACGGTACATCAGTTGACTATTGAATTACATTTGTATGATGACCCAAATTGGGTTGGTCTATGGGTTGATGGTAAGGGCCTTATTGTTGAACTATGGAGAAATATTGGTAAGCCTTGATTATCCTAATCCTTACTTCAAATTGTGAATTTGTTTGTCATCAAGTGATAAGGTTGTATTGAAGTAAACCTTGCTTAAGGTGATAGGTTGGTATGATGATTGAATTGAAATTCCTAGGTTGGTTGTGAGGTTGCCTAGGAGTACATGATATAGGGAAGTTGTTATGTAAAGATGTGCCCTATTGTGATGAGATGTGCGTGGGCTAACTTTACCTATATGAATTATTAATGAAAGGATTATTTCTCATACAATTCTTATTGAGCTATGATATGTATATATATATAGGTATGTATTTTTATGATTATGATAAGAGTAAAGTCTTTTCAATAAAGGGACCTAGCTTAGCACTGAGTGAGCTTGTATGTGAGGGAGTGACACTTTCTTATATAAGGAAAGGTAGGGTTCACTACGATTCTCATGGGGTGGATAGCCTCATGACCCAAATAGGGTGTAGAGTCGATATGTCCATGGTTCTTTTCCCCAAGCTCCATCAACTATGTTGCCACCATAGGATACTAGCTAGTGGATCCACCTAGATAGCTACATTTACGTTAGGTTCTACTTTGGCCGGTAGACCACCTTCCATCGGTGTAAGGTTTCATGACACCGGATTCCACATTTGCTCATGTGGTCTATGTTAGTTAAGGCAAGGTTTCCCTAAATTAAAATGAATGAATAAGATATAGACTAATTGAAGTAACTTGAAAGGGTTTGGCTATAGCTTAGGTAGGGGTATGGGACTCTACTTAAACCTTGCACTAGTTGGCCTTGATGGGAGCTTTGAGAGGTCAATATTATGTATGTAAAGTAGTGATTTAATGTAAATGACTTTGTACATTGAATAACATGCTTATGAGCATAAGGTTGTTGCTTTTGATTAAAGAAGAATATTTTCATGAAATGGAAGAGTATGTTAGGTAAGGCTGATTGCTAACTGTAGTCTTGATAGGTTACTTGATTAAGTAAGAGTTATGGGAATTTACTTGATCATTGCACTTGTGACTTTATGAAGGGTATATTTAGCATGTTTTGCTTTATTATGCTTCACTCGTATACATGTTTTATAATGATTTTTCTTAAATGTCCCTTTTTAAGTATATTTGATTGGTAATTGTATATGTGGTTCCATACTTAGTACATGTGGAGTACTAACCCCATTTCTTTCCCTTTTCCCAAACATTTTAGGTTCGGGTCTTTGATCTTGCTCCGAATTGCTGGAAAGGAAGACTTGGATCTCTAACCATCCAAGTGGTAGGTCCTCATTCTCCTGAGGGCGTTGCCGACATCTTACTCCTATGTTACTTAGTTACTATAATTCTGTTTTGACTCATTTACTCATTTGAGACGATGTTGTATATGGCCTATATGTGGCTCCTTGTATTGATGTAGGGCTATGCCCAAGATTTATTGTCTTTGATAGATGGTTTATGAGATGAGACGGCTTTTATGACTATTACTTCTCTATTTATGAATGTGTGAAATAAAAGTAGAAGACTATGTAATCTTCGTATATGAACAAGTCTATGTATACTTGATATAAATATGACTATGTGTATGTAGAGGTCTATGTAAACCTCCGAGTAGTTATAGATAAAAAAAATTTAAATTTCTTCACATTTTTAATCTATGAATGCTATGACGAGGCTAAGAGACTTGTCTTAGTCCTCAAAGAGGACGACGACGCCGGTTATGTCTAGGGGGTAAACCCGGATGTGACAAACTTGGTATCAGAGCATGAGGTTGAATATCCTTGATAATAACGTCTCTCTCAACCACGTTATATAGGTTTGTATTCATAATTGTGAAGTGCGCCACACTTATGAATAGGAACTTATTTGATGCTTAGGAAATCACTCTCATTGTTGGAAATCCATATCGTGCCTCTAGAATGTACATCGTATATGTATTTGCCTAAACCTTGTGTTTTGGTTATAGGAGATGAATACCAGAAGGAATGCAGCCAGAAGACTTGAGGAGGAGATTGCTGCTGCAGGAATCCCTCCCCGTGGTGATCCAGTCCCTCCCCTTGAAGAGATTGCTGTTGATGATCAAGTTCCCGATGATCCTCCACTGATGGCAGAGGCTCATATGAGGGCTATTCCTGCTCAAATGGCTCAAGCCATGACTACTCAAGCTCAAGCCGCAACGGTGCAAGCCCAAGCCATGACTGCCCAAGCTAATAGGGATTTGGCACCTAGAGTTCATGAGCAAACTATGGCTTCTCGACTTAGGGACTTCACCCAAATGAATCCTCCTATCTTCTATGGGTCTAAGGTTGATGAAGACCCTCAAGAATTCATTGATGAGGTTTATAAGATTTTGTGTGCTATGGGGTTGTCTTCTAGTGAGAATGCCGAGTTAGCCTCATACCAACTCAAGGATGTGGCTCAGACATGACATGTGCAATGGAAAGATAATAGGCCACTTCAAAGTGGGCCAGTGACTTGGGAGTTGTTCAAAAGGGCTTTTCTTGATCGGTTCTTCCCTAGAGAGATGAGAGAAACCAAGGTGGTGGAGTTTATCAATCTCCGCCAAGGAGAAATGAGTGTTCATGAGTACTCATTGAAGTTTATCCAATTGGCTAAGTATGCTCCTTCCTTGGTCTCCGATCCTAGAGACGAGATGAGTCGAATCGTGACAGGTGTATCGGATGATTTGCAAGAAGAATGTCAATCGGCTATGCTTCATGATAACATGAACATTGGTCGTCTTATGGTGCATGCAAAAAGGGTGGAGGAGGCTAGAGCAAAAAGGAAGGATAAGGATAAGGATTCAAGAAGGGCAAGGTCTTTCAAGAGTGGAACTACTAAGGATAGGTTTGGAATTCAAGACAAGCCTAGATTCAAGAAAAGGTTCTCAAATCAAGTTCCAACCAAATTTCCCAAGGCTAGGGATGGGAAGGTCCCTAGGCCAAAAGTTCAAAAAGGGAAAAGTGGGAACTCGTCTAATGAGAATCCACCTTGCAAGGAATGTGGGAAGAAGCATTTAGGTGTTTGCCTCCTAGGTTCGGACAAATGCTTTGGTTGTGGAAAGATTGGTCACAAAGTGCGGGATTGTCCAAATGCTAAAGGCAAGAGAGGGGTGGTCAGCCCAGTGGTTCTAATGATGTTCCGAAAAAGAACCGTTTCTATGCTCTTCGATCGAGAGATGACCAAGAGGCCTCTCCCGATGTGGTAACCGGTGTGTTACAAATCTTTGCTATTGATGTGTATGCTTTGCTTGATCCGGGAGCTACTTTGTCTTTCGTTACTCCCTTAGTAGCTAAAAAGTTCATTACTTTACCCGATATTTTGGATGAACCTATTTTGGTGTCTACTCCGGTGGGTGAGTCAGGGGTAGCAAGAAGAGTCTAACGAAATTGTCCTATCTCTATGCCTCATAGAGTTTCTCATGTAGATCTAGTTGAACTAGACATGTATGATTTTGATGTCATTTTGGGTATGGACTGGTTGCATGCTAGCTTCGCTTCTATTGATTGTAGGACGAGAGTTGTGAGGTTTAGTTTCATAAATGAACCCGTTTTTGAGTGGAAGGGTGGGAATTCTCTTCCTAGAGGTCGATTCATATCATGTCTAAAAGCGAGTAAGATGATCTCAAAGGGATGTCTTTATCATATTGTGAGAGTCTAAGAAGTTGATTCCGAAATTCCTCCTATTGAGTCGGTCCCCGTGGTGAGTGAATTTACGGAGGTCTTTCCTGATGACCTTCCTGGCATTCCTCCTGAACGGGAAATTGATTTCGATATTGATTTGCTACCGGAAACAAACCCTATCTCTATTCCTCCTTATAGAATGGCTTCGGCCGAGTTAAAGGAGTTGAAGGCACAACTTAAAGATTTGCTAAACAAGGGCTTTATAAGGCCTAGCATCTCTCCGTGGGGTGCTCCGGTTTTGTTCGTGAAAAAAAAAAGGATGGGTCCTTCAGAATGTGTATTGACTACCGCCAGCTCAACAAGGTTACTGTCAAGAACAAGTATCCTCTTCCTCGGATTGATGATTTATTTTATCAACTCCAAGGAGCGAGTTACTTCTTCAAAATTGACTTGAGGTCAGGGTATCACCAGCTTAGGGTGAGAAATGAAGATATTCTAAAGACGGCCTTTCGGACTCGGTATGGGCATTATGAGTTCGTGGTTATGTCCTTTGGTCTCACAAATGCTCCGGCGGCGTTCATGGACCTAATGAATAGGGTGTTTTGAAGTTACCTTGATGCATTCGTTATTGTATTTATCGATGATATCTTGGTGTATTCGAAGAATGAGGTTGATCACATGGGTCATCTAAGGGTGGTATTGCAAACCCTTAAAGAGCATAAATTGTTTGCCAAGTATAGCAAGTGTGAGTTTTGGCTGAGGTCGGTGGCGTTTCTTGGGCACATCATCTCTAGTGAGGGAGTTGAGGTTGACCCAAGAAAAACTGATGCGGTAAGAAACTGGCCTAGACCCTTGACCCCAACTGACATTAGGAGTTTCCTGGGTCTAGCAGGCTATTATCGAAGGTTCGTAGAAGGTTTTTCATCCATTGCATCTCCATTGACTTCATTAACTCAAAAGGGTAAAAAGTTTGAGTGGTCGGAGGCTTGCGAGAAGAGCTTCCAATTATTGAAAGACAGGCTTACTTCCGCTCCGGTGTTGACCTTACCGGAAGGTTCTACAGGATTCGTGGTTTATTGTGATGCATCCCGCATAGGTTTGGGGGGTGTGCTTATGCAAAATGGGAAGGTGATTGCCTATGCTTCACGGCAACTTAAGGTGCATGAGAAAAATTACCCTACCCATGACCTTGAGTTAGCGGCCGTGGTGTTCGCTTTAAAAATATGGAGACATTACTTGTATGGTGTTCATGTAGATGTTTCACCGATTATAAGAGTCTTCAATATATGTTTACTCAAAAAGAGTTGAATCTCCGACAAAGAAGGTGGTTGGAATTGTTGAAAGATTATGATATGAGTGTCTTATATCATCCCGGCAAGGCCAATGTGGTGGCGGATGCTTTAAGCCGTATGACTATGGGTAGTGTGTCTCATGTAGAAAGAGACAAGAAAGATCTAGTGAAGGATGTTCATGATTTGTCTAGATTAGGGGTACAGTTGGAGAGTTCTCTAAATGGAGGTGCCACGGTTCATCATAGCTCTGAATCATCTTTGGTGGTTGAGGTAAAGTCCAAACAACACATTGATCAACTATTGATGGAGTTGAAGGAATTTGTTCTTGGTAAGATGAATGAGTCCTTCTCCTTAGGAGGAGATGGTGTGTTGAGGTACCAAGGGAGGTTATGTGTTCCTGATGTTGATGGATTGAGGGATCGGATCCTTGATGAAGCCCATGGATCCCACTATTCCATCCATCCGGGTTCTACTAAGATGTATCATGACCTTCGAGAAATATATTGGTGGGAAGGTTTGAAGAAGGACATAGCGGAATTTTTTGCTAAGTGTCCAAATTGCCAACAAGTGAAGGCGGAACATCAAAAGCCGGGTGGCTTACTACAAGAGATCCAAATTTCTACTTGGAAGTGGGAAGACAATAATATGGACTTTGTGGTAGGATTGCATTGGACTCAAAAGTCATATGATTCTATATGGGTGATTGTTGATAGATTGACTAAGTCCGCTCATTTTATTCCCGTCAAATCTACGTATTCGGCGGAGGATTATGCGAAGATCTTCATAGATGAGATTGTGTGTCGCCATGGTATTCCGTTATCCATCATTTCGGATCGGGGTGCACAATTCACTTCTAGGTTTTAGAAGTCTTTCTAAAAAGGTTTGGGTACTAAGGTGAAATTGAGTACCGCCTTTCATCCTCAAACGGATGGTCAAGCAGAACGAACAATTCAAACTCTTGAGGATATTAGAGCTTGCATTATTGATTTTAAAGGGAGTTGGGATAAGCACTTGCCGTTGGTAGAGTTTGCATACAATAATAGTTTTCATTCGTCCATCTCCATGGCTCCCTATGAAGCCTTGTATGGTAGGAGGTGTAGGTCTCCTATAGGATGGTTTGAAGTTGATGAACCATCGATCTTTGGTCCCGACTTGATTTATAAGACATTGGAGAATGTGCATATCATTAGAAATAGGTTGCAAACAGCCTATAGTCGACAAAAGTCCTATGCCGATAATAGGAGAAGAGATTTGGAGTTTGAAGAGGGTAACAAGGTGTATTTAAAAATCTCACCTATGAAATGGGTGGTAAGATTTGGCAAGAAAGGGAAGTTGAGCCCTCGTTACATGGGTCCTTATGAGATTTTGGAAAGGGTTGGTAAAGTTGCCTATAGCTTGAATACCTAACGATTTAACTTCAGTGCATCCGGTTTTCCATGTCTCGATGTTGAAGAAGTGTGTCGGGGATCCCGAGACTATTCTCCCTATTGAAGGTCGTGGAGTCAAGGATAACCTCTTTTATGAGGAGGTTCTTATCCAAATCCTTGATAGGCAAGTGAAAAGGTTGAGGAACAAGGAGGTGGTTTCCGTAAAAGTGTTATGGAAGAACCACCTAGTTGAGGGTGCAACATGGGAGGCCGAGGCCGACATGAAAACCCGATATCCTTATTTTTTTTATGATTAAGGTTAGTTATTCTTTATAATGATATAATTATGCTAGATATTGTGAATCCTTGATGTTTTTGTGAATTTCTTCAAAAATCTTAGTTTTTGAGACTTCACAATTGAAGTCACTGTAAGGTGACCCTAAATAAGTTTGAAATTTTGTTTTGCTTCTTGCATATTTGAGTCAAGTCGTGTATTGTGATATAGTGAATCCTTGTAAATGTTATATTAAGCATATTGATAAAATGAACCTTGTGCTAATCGACTTGTATACCAAATGATTGAGCTCATGTGTGTTGTGAGTAGAAAGTATCTCATGAGGAAACTTTGAGCTAATCCATGATAAATTGATATTTTGAAGTGTTTTATTTAAAATAATGTGATCCATGATATTGTAAAATTGATGAGCTGCTAGTCTTGAGTCTTTTCCCTCATTTAAAGAGTGTTTAGTGTCATTCGGGGACGAATGTTCCTAAGGGGGGGATAATGTAAAATTTCTAAATCCCAAAGTCAAGTGGTAGGACTTAAACAGGCTCCTTAAGGTCTAAACTATTGATCCTGGCCATATTAGGCGTAGATGGAGTTGTTGAAGTGTTTTGGAACCGAAACGTTTATAATGTCCGGTAAGTTGGTTCATAAGAGGGCTAGAGTGTCCTTTTAGTTTAAGCAAGTTAAAGAGTCGAAATTTAGTAAAAGTTTGTAGCAATAGGTGTAACACATAGTGTGGGATGGTTTCATGTTGGAAAAGTCAGGGTATGACTCCCCGAGGATCAACCAAGGGCCCTCGAGGAGGACCCTTGAGGCAGTGTGCCACGATGTATCCCATGACGGGGCATCACAGGCGCGATGGGGCGTCGAGGACACCGTCGTGCTAGCCTTAGTTTCTGGGAAGCAACCCTCGCCTGCACTGTCTCTGACCAACACGACGGACGTGCAGGACGGAGGGGGTCCAGTCCGTCACACTCACGACGGCCCGTCGTTGGGGAGCCGTCGGGGAGGGTCTGTGATATTTTCAGGGATTTAAGTTTTAGTTAATTATCTTATTAAGTGTCTTAGGAGTAATTAGGGGATTAAGGGAAGACTAATTAAGTGACTTAAGACCCCACTATAAATACCCAACCTTCATTAACCTAATCACAACTCTCCAAACAAAAACTCTCTTCCTTCTCTCTACTTTCTCTCTCTATTGGAAGACTCCATTAGAGAACAACTTGGGGAGATCATTGGGGGCTGATTTAGCACGAAATTCACCATCAAAACGTCATCAAACCTTAAGGTATGGGATCTAATTCACTTTTGAGACTTATTTCCTCAAAGGGCTCCTTCAAAGATTTTCCAAAAGTTGAGTTTCAATGGGTTTCATCCAATTTCGAGTTTTGTTGTTATGAATTAAGTTGTTTATGTATTCTTTGGGTTATAATGAATAGATTATCATGTATTGTAGCTTGATTATGATGAATTGATGTGGTTTGGTCTAGATTGTGGGAAATGACCCTAACCCTTAACCCTAGGTATTGGGATTGATATGAATTTGGGTTGGATTGATGTAATTGATCTAATTATTGTTTAAATCATCTTTAATGGTTGTTATTGCATTGATCATGAGTGTATTGTAATGAATGGAAGTTCTTCATGCCTATTTCTTGAGTATTAAATATAGGGTAAGAAGATAGACTTTGATATCATGTTACCAAGCTTTGATTTAGTATTGCCTTGTGGTATAATGCTTTCTCTTAAATTAGTTCTTATGTTGACTATTGAATTACATTTGTATGACGACCCAAATTGGGTTGGTCTATGGGTTGATGGTAAGGTCCTTATTGTTGAACTATGGAGAAGTATTGGTAAGCCTTGATTATCCTAATCCTTACTTCAAATTGTGAATTTGTTTGTCATCAAGTGATAAGGTTGTATTGAAGTAAACCTTGCTTAAGGTGATAGGTTGGTATGATGATTGAATTGAAATGCTTAGGTTTGTTGTGAGGTTGCCTAGGAGTACATGATATAGGGAAGTTGTTATGTAAAGATGTGCCTTATTGTGATGAGATGTGCGTGGGCTAACTTCACCTATATGAATTGTTAATGAAAGGATTATTTCTCATACAATTCTTATTGAGCTATGATATATATATACAGGTATGTATATTTATGATTATGATAAGAGTAAAGTCTTTTCAATAAAGGGACCTACCTTAAACCCGAGTGAGCTTGTATGTGAGGGAGTAACACTTTTTTATATAAGGAAAGGTAGGGTTCACTACGATTCTCATGGGGTGGATAGCCTCATGACCCAAATAGGGTGTAGAGTCGATATGTCCATGGTTCTTTTCCCCAAGCTCCATCAACTATGTTGCCACCATAGGATACTATCTAGTGGATCCACCTAGATAGCTACGTTTACGTTAGGTTCTACTTTGGCCGGTAGACCACCTTCCATCGGTGTAAGGTGTCATAACACCGGATTCCACATTTGCTCATGTGGTCTATGTCGGTTAAGGCAAGCTTTCCCTAAATTAAACTGAATGAATAAGATATAGACTAATTGAAGTAACTTGAAAGGGTTTGGCTATAGCTTAGGTAGGGGTATGGGACTCTACTTAAGCCTTGCACTAGTTGGCCTTGATGGGAGCTTTGAGAGGTCAATATTATGTATGTAAAGTAGTGATGTAATGTAAATGAATTTGTACATTGAATAACATGCTTATGAGTATAAGGTTGTTGCTTTTGATTAAAGAAGAATATTTTCACGAAATGGAAGAGTATGTTAGGTAAGGCTGATTGCTAACTGTAGTCTTGATAGGTTACTTGATTAAGTAAGAGTTATGGGAATTTACTTGATCATTGCACTTGTGACTTTATGAAGGGTATATTTAGTATGTTTTGCTTTATTATGCTTCACTCGTATACATGTTTTATAACAATTTTTCTTAAATGTCCCTTTTTAAGTATATTTGATTGGTAATTGTATATGTGGTTCCATACTTAGTACATGTAGAGTACTAACCCCATTTCTTTCCCTTTTCCCAAACATTTTATGTTCGGGTCGTTGATCTTGCTCCGAATTACTGGAAAGGAAGACTTGGATCTCTAACCATCCAAGTGGTAGATCCTCATTCTCCCGAGGGTGTTGCCGACATCTTACTCCTATGTTACTTAGTTACTATAATTCTGTTTTGACTCATTTACTCATTTGAGACGATGTTGTATATGGCCTATATGTGGCTCCTTGTATTGATGTAGGGCTATGCCTAAGATTGTTTGTCTTTGATAGATGGTTTATGAGATGAGACGACTTTTATGACTATTACATCTCTATTTATAAATGTGTGAAATGAAAGTAGAAGACTATGTAATCTTCGTATATGAACAAGTCTATGTATACTTGATATAAATATGACTATGTGTATGTAGAGGTCTATGTAAACCTCTAGTAGTTATAGATAAAAAGTTTTAAATTTCTTCACATTTTTAATCGATGAATGCTATGACAAGCTAAGAGGCTTGTCTTAGTCCTCAAAGAGGACGACGACGCCGGTTACGTCTAGGGGGTAAACCCGGATGTGACATTGTCGGCGTTACTTTATGTATTATGATGATCATGGCCTTGTCGGCACTATTTGAAGTATTATGATGATTTGTGTAGTTGACTATGTGAAATATGTTCATATCTATCTACATGCTAGTAATGTGAAAGTTTGATATCGTTAGCTGATCATGTTAGACTATGACTATGTGTTTATGTGTGTAGTCTTAGAGTTGATGCATGATTGTTCCTACTTGACTATATGAGTCTATAATGGTATATTGATGATGATATATTAATGTATAGGATGACATAAAGATGATATGGGTTATTCCTAAGTGCTTCAAAGAATGATATGATATATGAAATAAAGAAAAGAATGTTGTGTCTTATTTTGGTAGACTTGTGTCCCTCACTTGATACTTGTGCATTATGAATATTAACATCTTGACTTAGTAGCTTAGGCACCTTTATCTTGTATGTTTATGTATGAATGATGAATGAAAGTCTAGGATCGGTAGACCTAAGATGGTGCCCTTTTAAGCATGACTATTATGTGGAACCTTCTATATTGAAAAAAGGTTAAGAATGAGCTATCCTTATTAGACCATTGAATTGAATCCCTAGTGTACCCTCTTTGGTAGGTGTATTATAACTAGTTAATGGCTAAGAGATGGAACCTTTTCATATGCCCCTTTATATTGAACTTACTCTATGAGAAGAAAGGCTATCACCGAGTGAATATGTTATGGTTTGTTTATCTACTTAAGAAGGAGACTAGAGTACAATGTATCTCTACTTGAGAATGAGACTAGAGTGCATTAAAGACCTTGATATTCCTTAATCATGTGCCTACATGGGATGTGTCCTAGTTCTACCCTTGGCAAGTAGAATACCCTCCATCGGAGTAGGTTTATGACTCCGGATTACATGCCTAGCTAGTATGGTCTATGTCGGTTATTGCCTATTCTCATTATGTTGGATACATGCTAGTGTTGGAAAAGTACTAGGAGGTTTAGGTAGTGGAATGGGATGCTATAAAGACATTGCATGACTAGACTTTGAAGATGCTAGTATGTGAGTCCCTAGGTCTTTCCAAGACCATGACGTGAAGTCTTTAATGAATGAAATGTCTTCTAATTGACTTAATGAATGATAATGACTTTAACTAATGTATGTTGAATAGAATGTGCTCTATCTAGGGTAGCTTTGAGGGTTTCTTAGGTAATTTTGAAGAGGGTGTATGGGCGGTCTCTTCTTTTTTTACTTAGGTGAATCTTGGAGTAACCTTAGGTGGGGAGTAAATGAAAGGAAAAGGGAACAATCTTATCTTAGGTAGTCTTAAGGATTGTTTAGGTAGGCTTGAAGAGGGTGTATGGGCGGTCTCTTCTTGTTTTACTTAAGTAAGTCTTAGGATAACCTTTGGTGGGAGGTGTATACGTTTATATGGGTTGAAGTGATGTTGATGATATGGGTTGAAGTGATGTTGATGCCATATTGTTGAATGTGACTTATGTGAATATATGTGGACTTGTAAGTGACTGTGATACTTGTCTTTAAAGGTTTTACTCAAAAAGAGTATGTTTTATACAAATGTCTGTTTCTCATGATTTTATGCATTATGCCATACTTAGTACAAGTGTTTGTACTAAATCCATACATTTTGTCTATCTCTAAAGGTATAGGTGGCGTTTGAGAGGAGTCTTGAAGTGGAAGCTTGGATTAGTGTTCATTCAAGTAAAGAGTTGGTATGTCCTTACTTTATTCGAGGACATCTTGATGTTTAGATAGCCTTATTTAATGTATTGTAATAGACTTAGATATTTTCTATATGATGAAGTATGGGTCGTGTCCCAATATATTTTCTTATGTCTAAGATGGCGACTTTGAGACTTATCCTTTCATTATGTTTTTCTATAAAAGAGATATTTTAAAGTATTATTGTTTTGTGTGAAAAGTTTTAATTCCGCACTACTTTTCATACATGTATGCAAAGAATGGTACGAAAGGGCTCGTACAAGACCTCCAAGAGGTCGAGTACGCCGTGTTTCGATTTGAGAATGCCTTAAATTCTAGGGGGTACTCTCGGGTCGTGATAAACTTGGTATCATAGCATAAGGTTATGAAGTAGTACTTAGGAATCGAAAAGTCTCAAAAGCCACATCTAGTAGACTCTTAACCATAGGTGTGAGTCGCGACACACCTATGGGCGAGAGGCTATAGGACGATAGAGTTTCCCTTATTTTCTACTCCTATGTCGTGTCATTGAGTAAAAAGTTATGAGTGCTCTTTTCTTATGGTTTTTCTTGTGCTTCTAGGAAGATGAATATGAGGAGGACACCGGCTAGGAGGGTTTAAGAAAATGATGTGAATGAGGGACTTCCTCCCCGAGGTGGAAATATGCCACAAGTTGAGCAAGTTCCTCAAGGTGCTCAAAATGATCAAGTCCCTATTGTGGAAGGAGGTAATGAGGTTCTGGCGGTTCCCCCGGAAATGGCTAATGGGGAGATTAGAGAGGCTCTCCTTACCCTAGCCCGAGCTATGACAACTAAAGTGAATAGAGACCTTGGGCCTAGGGTGAATGTTATGGATAGTACTATGGCCTCTAGATTAAGGAACTTTATGAGGATGAATCCTCCTATCTTCTTTGGTTCTAAGGTGGGAGAAGATCCCCAAGCTTTCTTGGACAAGGTATATAAGATAGTGCATTCAATGAGAGTAACTTGTAGGGAGAAAGCGGATTTAGCTTTGTATCAATTGAAAGATGTTGCTCAAGTAGGGTTTACTCAATGGAAGGATAGTAGACCGGTTGAATCGGGTCCCTTAGAGTGGGAATAATTTAAGGAAGCTTTCTTAGAGAGATACTTTCCCCGTGAGAAGAGGGAGGTTAAGATTGAGGAATTTATAAACCTTAGGCAAGGTAGCATGAGTGTTGAGGAGTATTCCTTAAAGTTTATCCTATTGTCTAAATATGCTCCATGGTGTCTAACCCTAGGGATGACATGAGTAGGTTCTTGACCGGTGTTTCGGATATTGTGAAGGAACAGTGTCGTACATCCATGCTCTATGGTGACATGACTCTTTCTAGGCTTATGGTGTATGCTTAATCCATTAAAGAGTCTAAACTTGGGATGAAAAGTAGAGATGCTAAGAGGGTAAGAACCGATGAGCAATTTCAACAAAGTTTAAGAAGAGGGCTCCAAATCAAGATGGTTCTAGTCCTTCTAAGGCTAACTATGAGAGAGGTGGTGGTTCCCAAGTGGTTAAGCTTACTTGTGCTACTTGTGGTAAGAAGAACTTTGGGAATGTCTAGCTGGTACTAGTGGGTGCTTTGGTTGTGGGAAGGATGAAAACAAGCTGAGAGATTGTCCTAATATTGCGGCTAGAGGAAAGGAGGCCAAGAAAGTTCCTCCTAATGTTCCGGATGGTGGTTCTACAAAGAGGAATCGCTTCTACGCGCTCTGAGCCAAAGGATAAAATTGGATGATGATGATGATGCCGGTAAGTTATGGTTTTCTCTCTTTAGTTATATGAGTTCCTTCTAAGTGGGGGAGTATGGTGAGTAGTAGAATAGTGATTTGTTGTCTCATCTCTTCTATTCAATTCAAGATTTAGAGATAGAATGTCATAGTAGCATGTTGCATGTTGCATTGTGCTTAGGAGTCTAGTTGAAATTGAATTTCATTGATACATTGCATTGTGCATTTCATGAAGTTATGATTATGTTTTAAAGTGAGCTTATATGGTTTTGTCTCTCATATTGTTACGCTTCCATCATAAATTGCTTAAGAGTTGCATTTTTGGAAAATCGAGCATGTTTCACTGTAAAGAAATTGGTGTTCACTATAAAATTTTGAAAATTTGGTTAAATTGTTCTTTCATGAAAAATGGTTATGATGTGTATAGAACTGATGTATATGAGCATGATATTATGTGGAGAAGGAAGTTTCTCCTATATGAAATGAAAATGTGAGTCTTATTGCATGATAAGTTGTAGAAGTAGTTCTATCTTCTTATTGTATGTTGAGTGTCTTTGTTATGTGGAGTGATGTTTCTCCTATCTATGTGTATGGTATACTATGTGGTATGGTTAATATCTGCTAGTATTTGAGTCTTAACTCTTAAAAATGTTTAAAGTATAGCAAGTGTCATTCGAGGACGAATGTTGTCCAAGTGGGGGAGTATTGTTACACCCTCAAAATGAGCTAGGTTAAGAGAGAGCCTAACACTTATTTCATTATGTTTTAAATTCATAAAAAGGTTAATAATAGTGTTCTTAGTCAGTATATAAATTTTTGAAGTGTTTGGAGGTCAAACGTTCAAGACGTTCGGAAAGTAGTCGAAGTTGAACTAGTGTGACGTACTATTTTGTAGTGATGTTTTGGAGGATGGTTTGAAGGTGAAATTCATTAACGAGAGTTCCTACCCGTATCCTGGAATAAAAAGGGTCAAAATGTCCAAGAACGACACCTCGGGGACCATCAAAAGGGTCCCCAAGGAGAACCAAAATATGGGCCAGCGAAGCTGCCAAACAGCCAAGATTTGGCATGGTGCTGCGCGACGCGCAGCTGTCACGCAGTAGGCAAAACTTTTTCCCTGCGACGCGCTGTCACAAACCACTCTGTCCAACAATTTTTGCAAAATAAGATTCGGAAGTGTCTCCGCGACGCGCAGTAAAGTCCCAGACTTTGTTGCGTTGTTTTTAAGTCATATCTAAGTTGGTTAATTTGTCCAATAAATGTAGGGTCTTTTGGATAATTTAGGGGTACATTATGGACGGTTATAGGACCTATTTAAACCCCTAACCTCACCAATTAAAGTAAAACCCTCACCTCAAAACAAAACCGCTCCATTCACTCTCTCCAAAACCTCCATTGTTGAAGTTTGGAAGCTCCAAGGAAGAAGATAGGTTTCTCAAGTTTTTCTCCATCAATCTTGTGGGATTTTCATTACAATTAAGGTATGGTTATTCATCCTTGAAATCTTTTTCTTCAAGGAGTCAATTCTAATGATTTTTAAAGATGATCAAAAACATGAATTGTCCAATTTCATAATCTTGCCATGGGCTCTTGCATAAAAGGTTTTTAATCAATGTTTTAGGATTAAATTGATGTAAATGCAATGTTTTAAGGCTATAATTCTTATGAACCCATGCAAACCATGCAATCCTTATTTTGACTATTTTATGGGTTAAGTGATCTTATCTCTATACTTATGAACTATAGTGTAATTTTCTATGAGCTATTAAATGATGTAAGAATTGTATTCAATTGATGTCTAATTTGTATTAGATTGATAAGTATATATTTATTGACTTATATTCAGTGAGTATTATAGTTTTTGTATTGAATTGATGTTCATGGTCATGCGTAAGGGCCTATTGGTATTGTAATGGACGAGTTAACTATTGATTGATGTGGTGAGAATAGATTGGTGGTAAGCTGCCCTAGTTCTCTTAATTTTATGTTAATTAGACTTCAATTATATCGTGATTGGTATGGTCCAATTATTGTGGCGGTGCTATGTGCTTTACTTGCAATTAATGTGGCCTTGTCGGCGTTATTTTATGTATTATGATGATCATGGCTTTGTCGGCACTACTTGAAATATTATGATGATTTGTGTAGTTGACTATGTGAAATATGATCATATCTATATACATGTTAGTAATGTGAAAGTTTGACATCGTTAGGTGATCATGTTAGACTATGACTATGTGTTTATGTGTGTAGTCTTAGAGTTGATGCATGATTGTTTCTACTTGACTATATGAGTCTATAATGGTTATATTGATGATATTATAGTAATGTATAGGATGACATAAAGATTATATGGTTCATGCCTAAGTGCTTCAAAGAATGATATGCTATATGAAATAAAGAAAAGTAAGTTGTGTCTTGTTTTGGTAGACTTGTGTCCCTCACTTGATACATGTGCATTATGAATATGAACATCTTGACTTAGTAGGCTTAGGCACCTTTGTCTTGTATGTTTATGGATGAATGTTTAATGAAAGAATAGGATCGGTAGACCTAAAATGGTGCCCTTCTAAGCATGACTATTATGTGGAACCTTCTATATAGAAAGAAGGTTAAGAATGAGCTATTCTTATTAGACCATTGAATGGCAACCCTAGTGGACCCATCTTTGGTAGGTGTATTATGACTAGTTAATGACTAAGAGATGGAACCTTTTCATATGGACCTTGATATTGAACTTACTCTATGAGAACAAAGGCTAGCACCGAGTGAATATGTTATGGTTTGTATATCTACTTAAGATGGAGACTAGAGTACAATTTATCTCTACCTGAGAATGAGACTAGTGTGCATTAAAGACCTTGATATTCCTTAACCATGTGCCTACATGGGATGTGTCCTAGTTCTACCCTTGGCAAGTAGAACACCCTATATCGGAGTAGGTTTATGACTCCGGATTCTATGCCTAGCTAGTATGGTCTATGTCGGTTATTGCCTATTCTCATTATGTGGGATACATGCTAGTGTTGGAAAAGTACTAGGAGGTTTAGGTAGTGGAATGGGACGCTATATAGACATTGCATGACTAGACTTTGAAGATACTAGTATGTGAGTCCCTAGGTCTTTCCAAGACCATGACGTGAAGTTTTTAATGAAAGAAATGTCTTCTATTGACTTAATGAATGATAATGACTTTAACTAATGTATGTTGAATAGAATGTGCTCTATCTAGGGTAGCTTTGAGGGTTTCTTAGGTAATTATGAAGAGGGTGTATGGGCGGTCTCTTCTTGCTTTACTTAGGTGAATCTTGGAGTAACCTTAGGTGGGGAGTAAATGAAAGGAAAAGGGAACAATCTTATCTTAGGTAGTCTTAAGGATTGTTTAGGTATGCTTGAAGAGGGTGTATGGGCGGTCTCTTCTTGTTTTACTTAAGTGAGTCTTAGGATAACCTTTGGTGGGAGATGTATACGTTTATATGGGTTGAAGTGATGTTGATGATATGGGTTGAAGTGATGTTGATGCTATATTGTGGAATGTGACTTATGTGAATATATGTGGACTTGTAAGTGACTATGCTACTTGTCTTTAAAGGTTTTACTCAAAAAGAGCATGTTTTATACAAATGTCTGTTTCCCATGATTTTATGCATTATGCCATACTTAGTACAAGTGTTTGTACTAATTTCATACATTTTGTCTATCTCTAAAGGTGTAGGTGGCGTTTGAGAGGAGTCTCGAAGTGGAAGCTTGGATTAGTGTTCATTCAAGTAAATTGTTGGTATGTACTCACTTGATTCGAGGACATCTTGATGTTTAGATATCCTTATTGAAAGTATTGTAATAGACTTAGCTATTTTCTATATGATGAAGTATGGGCCGTGTCCCAATATATTTTCTTATGTATAAGATGGAGACTTTTAGACTTTGCCTTTCATTATGTTTTCTGTAAAAGAGATATTTTGAAGTATTATTATTTCGTGTGAAAAGTTTTAATTCCGCACTACTTTTCATACATGTATGCAATGAATGGTATGAAAGGTCTTGTACAAGACCTCTAAAAGGTCGAGTACGCCGTATTTTTATTCGAGAATGCCCTAAATTCTAGAGGGTACTCTCGGGTCGTGACAACTTAGTATTAGAGCATTAGGTTATGAAGTAGTAGTTAGGAATCTAAAAGTCTCAAAAGCCACGTCTAGTAGAGTCTTCAACATCGGTGTGAGTCGCGACACACCTATGGGCGAGAGTCTATAGGATGATAGAGTTTTCCTTCTTTTCTACTCCTATAACGTGCCTTAGAGTAAAAAGTTATTAGTGTACTTTTATTATAGTTTTCCTTGTGTTTCTAGTAAGATGAATACGAGAAGGACACCGGCTAGGAGGGTTGAAGAAAATGATGTGAATGAGGGACTTCCTCCCCGAGGTGGAAATATACCACAAGTTGAGCAAGTTCCTCAAGGTGCTCAAAAGGATCAAGTCCCTATTGTGGAAGGAGGTAATGAGGTTCCAGTGGTTCCCCCAAAAATGGCTAATGGGAAGATTAGAGAGGCTCCCCTTACCCTAGCCCAATCTATGACAACTCAAATGAATAGAGACATTGGGCCTAGGGTGAATGTTATGGATAGTACTATGGCCTCTAGATTGAGGGACTTTGTGAGGATGAATCCTCCTATATTCTTTGGTTCTAAGGTGGGATAAGATCCCCAAGCTTTTTTGGACGAGGTGTATAAGATAGTGCATGCAATGGGAGTGACTTCTAGGGAGAAAGCGGAGTAAGCTTTGTATCAATTGAAAGATGTTGCTCAAGTATGGTTTACTCAATGGAAGGATAGTAGACCGGTTGAATCGGGTACCTTAGAGTGGGAAGAATTTAAGGAAGCATTCTTAGAGAGATACATTCCCCGTGAGAAGACGGAGGTTAAGATTGAGGAATTTATAAACCTTAGGCAAGGTAGCATGAGTACTGAGCAGTATTCCTTAAAGTTTATCCTACTGTCTATATATGCTCCATCCTTGGTGTCTAACCCTAGGGATGAGATGAGTAGGTTCTTGACCGGTGTTTCGGATATTGTGAAGGAAAAGTGTCGTACAGCCATGCTCCATGGTGACATGCCTCTATCTAGGCTTATGGTGTATGCTCAATCTATTGAAGAGTCTAAACTTGGGAGGAGAAGTAGAGATGCTAAGAGGGGAAGAACCGATGAGCAAGTTCAACATAAGTTTAAGAAGAGGGCTCTAAATCAAGATGGTTCTAGTGCTCCTATGGCTAAATATCAGAGAGTTGGTGGTTCCCAAGTGGTTAAGCCTACTTGTGCTACTTGTGGGAAAAATCACTTTGGGAAGTATTTATCCGGTACTAGTGGGTGCCTTGGTTGTGGGAAGGATGATCACAAGGTTAGAGATTGTCCTACTATTGCGGCTAGAGGAAGGGTGACCAAGAAAGTTCCTCCTAATATTCCGGATGGTGGTGCTCCAAAGAGGAATCTATTCTATGCTCTCCGAGCGAAAGCAACAAAATCGGATGATAATGATGATGATGGTAAGTTATGGTTTTGTCTCTTTAGTTATACGAGTTCCTTCTAACTGGGGAGTATGGTGAGTAGTAGAATAGTGATTTGTTGTCTCGTCTCTTCTATTCAATTCAATCTTGAGAGATAGAATGTCATAGTAGCATGTTGCATGTTGCATTGTGTTTAGGAGTCTAGTTGAAATTGAATTTCATTGATACATTGCATTGTGCATTTCATGAAGTTATGATTATGTTTTAAAGTGATTTTATATGGTTTTGTCTCTCATATTGTTATTCTCCCATCATTAATTGCTTAAGAGTTGCATTTTTGGAAAATCGAGCATGTTTCACTGTAAAGAAATTGGTGTTCACTATAAAGATTTTGAAAATTTGGTTAAATTGTTCTTTCATGAAAAATGGTTATGATGTGTATAGAATTGATGTATATGAGCATCATATTATGTGAGAAGTAAGTTCCTCCTATATGAAATGAAAATGTGAGTCTTATTGCATGATAAGTTGTAAAAGTAGTTCTATCTTCTTATTGTGTTTTGAGTCTCTTTATTATGTGGAGTGATGTTTCTCCTATATATGCGTATGATATACTATGTGGTATGGTTATGAGCTGCTAGTCTGTGAGGCTTAACTCTTAAAAATGTTAAAAGTATAGCAAGTGCCACTCGAGGACGAATGTTGTCCAAGTGGGTGAGTATTGTTACACCCTCAAAATGAGATAGGTTGAGCTAGAGCTTAACACTTATTTCATTATGTTTTAAAGTCATAAAATGTTTCATAATAGTGTTCTTAGGAAGTATATAAAGTTTGGAAGTGTTTGGAGGTCAAACGTTCAAGAACGTTCAAGACGTTCGGAAACTAGTCGAAGTTGAAATAGTGTGTCGTACTATTTTGCAGTGTTGTTTTGGGGGATGGTTTGTAGGTTGAAATTCATTACCGAGAGTTTATACGCGTTTCCTGACATACAAAGGGTCGAAATGTTCGAGAATGACGCCTCGGGGACCATCAAAAGGGTCCCCGAGGAGGACCCAAACATGGGCCAGCAAAGCTGCCAAACAGCCAAGATTTGACATGGTATTGCGCAACGCGCAAATGCCACGCAGTAGGCAAAACTTTTTTCCTATGACGCGGGGCTGTCACGAATCATTCTGTTCAAGAATATTTGAAAAATAAGATTTGGAAGTGTCTCCGCGACGCGCAGTAAAGTCCCAGATTTCGTTACATCATTTTTAAGTTATATCTAAGTTGGTTAATTTGTCCAATAAATGTAGGGTTATTTTGGGTAATTTAGGGGTACATTATGGACGGTTATAGGACCTATTTAAACCCCTAACCTCACCAATTAAAGCAAAACCCTCAACTCAAAACAAAACCTATCCATTCACTCTCTTCAAAACCTCCATTGTTGAAGGTTGGAAGCTCCAAGGAAGAAGATAGGTTTCTCAAGTTTTTTTCATCAATCTTGTGGGCTTTAATTACAATTAAGGTATGGTTATTCATCCTTGAAATCTCTTTCTTCAAGGAGTCAATTCCAATGATTTTTAAGATGATCAAAAACATGAATTGTCCAATTTCATAATCTAGCAACGGGTTCTTGCATAAAAGGTTTTTAAACAATGTTTTAGGATTGAAGTGATGTAAATACAATGTTTTAAGGCTATAATTCTTATGAACCCGTGAAAACCATGCAATCCTTATTATTGAATATTTTATGGGTTAAGTGATCTTATCTCTATACTTTGAATTATAGTGTAGTTTTCTATGATTGAATGATAAAAGAATTGTATTCAATTGATGTCTAATTAGTCTTAGATTGATAAATATATATTGAATTGTCTTAGATTAATTGAGTATTATAGTTTTTGTATTGAATTGATGTTTATGGCCATGGGTAAGGGCCTATTGGTATTGTAATGGACGAGTTAGCTATGGATTGATGTGGTGAGAATAGATTGGTGGTACGCTGCCCTAGTTCTCTTTATTTTATGTTAATTAGACTTCAATTAATTTGTGATTGGTATGGTCCACTTATTGTGGCGGTGCTATGTGCTTTACTTGCAATTAATGTGGCCTTGTCGGCGTTACTTTATGTATTATGATAATCATGGCCTTGTCGGCAGTACTTGAAGTATTATGATGATTTGTTAAATTGACTATGTAAAATATGATCATATGTATCTACATGCTAGTAATGTGAAAGTTTGATATTTTTAGGTGATCATGTTAGACTATGACTATGTTTTTATATGTGTAGTCTTAGAGTTGATGGATGATTGTTACTACTTGACTATATGAGTCTATAATGGTTATATTGATGATGTTATAGTAATGTATAGGTTGACATAAAGATGATATGGGTCATTCCTAAGTGCTTCAAAGAATGATATGCTATATGAAATAAACAAAAAGTATGTTGTGTCATGTTTTGGTAGACTTGTGTCCCTCACTTGATACATGTGCATTATGTATATGAACATCTTTACTTAGTAGGTTTAGGAACCTTTGTCTTGTATGTTTATGGATGAATGTTGAATGAAAGTCTAGGATCGGTAGACCTAAGATGGTGCCCTTCTAAGCATGACTATTATGTGGAACCTTCTATAAAGAAAGAAGGTTAAGAATCAGCTATCCTTGTTAGGCCATTGAATGGCATCCCTAGAGGACCCATATTTGGTAGGTGTATTATGACTCGGTAATGACTAAGAGATGGTACCTTTTCATATGCCCCTTTATATTGAACTTACTCTATGAGAACAAAGGCTAGCACCGAGTGAATATGGTATGGTTTGTACCTCTTCTTAAGAAGGAGACTAGAGTAAAATGTATCTCTACTTGAGAATGAGACTAGAGTGCAATAAAGACCTTGATATTCCTTAACCAAGTGCCTACATGGAATGTGTCCTAGTTCTACCCTTGGCAAGTAGAAAAACCTCTATCGGAGTAGGTTTATGACTACGGATTCCATGCCTAGCTAGTATGTTCTATGTCAGTTATTGCCTATTCTCATCATGTGGGATACATGCTAGTGTTGGAAAAGTACTAGGAGGTTTAGGTTGTGGAATGCGACTCTATCTAGATATTGCACGACTACACTTTGAAGATTCTAGTATGTGAGTCCCTTGGTCTTTCCAAGACCATTACGTGAATTCTTTAATGAATGAAATGTATTCTAATTAACTTAATGAACAATAATAACTTTAACTAATGTATGTTGAATAGAATGTGCTCTATCTAGGGTAGTTTTGGGGGTTGCTTAGGTAATCTTGAAGAGGGTGTATGGGCGGTCTCTTCTTGTTTTACTTAGGTGAATCTTGGAGTAACCTTAGGTGGGGAGTAAATGAAAGGAAAAGGGAACAATATTATCTTAGGTAGTCATAAGGATTTTTTAGGTAGGCTTGAAGAGGGTGTATGGGTGGTCTCTTCTTATTTTACTTAAGTGAGGCTTAGGATAACCTTTGGTGGGAGGTGTATGCGTTTATATGGGTTTAAGTGATGTCGATGATATATTGTGGAATGTGACTTATGTAAATATATGTGGACTTGTAAGTGACTATGATACTTGTCTTTAAAGGTTTTACTCAAAAAGAGCATGTTTTATACAAATGTCCGTTTCTCATGATTTTATGTATTATATCATACTTAGTACAAGTATTTGTACTAATTCCATACATTTTGTCTATCTCTGAAGGTGTAGGTGGCGTTTGAGAGGAGTCTTGAAGTGGAAGCTTGGATTAGTGTTCATTAAAGTAAAGAGTTGGTATGTCCTCACTTGATTCGAGGACATCTTGATGTTTAGATATCCTTATTGAAAGTATTGTAATAGACTTAGATATTTTCTATATGATGAAGTATGGGCCGTGTCCCAATATATTTTCTTATGTCTAAGATGGAGATTCTAAATTATTATTATTTCGTGAAAAAGTTTTAATTCCGTACTATTTTCATACATGTATGCAATGAATGGTACGAAAGGTCTTGTACAAGACCTCCGAGAGGTTGAGTACGCCGTGTTTCGATTAAAGAATGCCCTAAATTCTAGAGGGTACTCTCGGGTTGTGACAAACTTGGTATCAGTGCATAAGGTTATGAAGTAGTACTTAGGAATCAAAAAGTCTCAAAATCCACGTATAGTAGATTCTTCAACATCGGTGTGAGTCGCGACCCACCTATGGGAGAGAGGCTATAGGACGATAGAGTTTCCCTTCTTTTCTACTCCTATGTCGTGTTGTAGAGTAAAAAGTTATGAGTTCTCTTTTCTTATGGTTTTTCTTGTGCTTCTAGGAAGATGAATATGAGGAGGACACCGGCTAGGAGGGTTGAAGAAAATGATGTGAATGAGGGACTTCCTCCCCGAGGTGGAAATATGCCACAGGTTGAGCAAGTTCCTCAAGGTGCTCAAAATGATCAAGTCCCTATTGTGGAAGGAGGTAATGAGGTTCTGGTGGTTCTCCCGGAAATGGCTAATATGGAGATTAGAGAGGCTCTCCTTACCCTAGCCCGAGCTATGACAACTCAAGTGAATAGAGACCTTGGGCCTAGGGTGAATGCTATGGATAGTACTATGGCCTATATATTGAGGGACTTTGTAAGGATGAATCCTCCTATCTTCTTTGGTTCTAAGGTGGGAGAAGATCCCCAAGCTTTCTTGGACAAGGTGTATAAGATAGTGCATTCAATGAGAGTGACTTCTAGGGAGAAAGCGGAGTTAGCTTCATATCAATTGAAAGATGTTACTCAAGTATGGTTTACTCAATGGAAGGATAGTAGACCGGTTGAGTCGGGTCCCTTAGAGTGGGAATAATTTAAGGAAGCATTCTTAGAGAGATACATTCCCCGTGAGAAGAGGGGGGTTAAGATTGAGGAATTTATAAACCTAAGGCAAGGTAGTATGGGTGTTGAGAAGTATTCTTTAAAGTTTATCCTATTGTAAAAATATTCTCCATCCTTGGTTTCTAACCCTAGGGATGAGATGAGTAGGTTCTTGACCGGTGTTTTGGATATTGTGAAGGAAGAGTGTCGTACAACCATGCTACATGGTTACATGACTCTATCTAGGCTTATGGTGTATGCTCAATCTATTGAAGAGTCTAAACCTGGGAGGAGAAGTAGAGATGCTAAGAGGGGAAGAACCGATGAGCAAGTTCAACATAAGTTTAAGAAGAGGGCTCCAAATCATAATGGTTCTAGTGCTCCTAAGGCTAACTATGAGAGAGGTGGTGGTTCCCAAGTGGTTAAGCCTACTTGTGCTACTTGTGGGAAGAAGCACTTTGGGAAGTATCTAGCCGGTACTAGTGGGTGCTTTGGTTGTGGGAAGGATGATCACAAGGTGAGAGATTGTCCTACTATTGCGGCTAGAGGAAAGGAGGCAAAGCAAGTTCCTTCTAATGTTCCGGATGGTGGTTCTCCAAAGAGGAATTGCTTCTATTCTCTCCGAGCCAAAGGAACAAAATCGGATGATGATGATGATGCCGGTAAGTTATGGATTTCTCTCTTTATTTATATGAGTTCCTTCTAAGTGGGTGAGTATGGTGAGTCATAGAATAGTATTTGTTATCGCATCTCTTCTATTCAATTCAAGCTTGAGAGATAGAATGTCATAGTAGCATGTTGCATGTTGCATTGTGTTTAGGAGTCTAGTTGAAGTTGAATTTCATTGATTTCTTGCATTGTGCATTTCATGAAGTTATAATTATGTTTTAAAGTGATTTTATATGATTTTGTCTCTCATATTGTTATGCTTCCATCATAAATTTCTTAAGAGTTGCATTTTTGGAAAATCGAGCATGTTTCACTGTAAAGAATTTGGTGTTCACTGTAAAGATTTTGAAAATTTGGTTAAATTGTTCCTTCATGAAAAATGGTTATGATGTGTATAGAACTAATCTACATGAGAATGATATTATGTGGAGAAGGAAGTTCCTCCTATATGAAATGAAAATGTGAGTCTTATTGCATGATAAGTTGTAGAAGTAGTTTTATCTTCTTATTGTGCTTTGAGTCTCTTTTTTATGTGGAGTGATGTTTCTCCTATCTATGTGTATGGTATACTATCTGGTATAGTTATGAGCTTCTATTCTTTGAGTCTTAAATCTTAAAAATGTTCAAAGTATAGCAAGTGTCATTCGAGGACGAATGTTGTCCGAGTGGGGGAGTATTGTTACACCCTCAAAATAAAATAGGTTGAGTTAGAGCCTAACACTTATGTCATGATGTTGTGAAGTCATAAAAGGGTTCATAATAGTGTTCTTAGGGAGTATATAAAGTATGAAAGTGTTTGGAGGTCAAACGTTCAAGAACATTCACTACGTTTGGAAACTAGTCGAAGTTGAACTAGTGTGTCATACTATTTTGTAGTGATTTTTTGGGGGATGGTTTGAAGGTGAAATTTATTATCGAGAGTTCCTACGCGTATCCTGGCATACAAAGGGTCGGAATGTCCGAGAACGACACCCCAGGGACCATCGAAAAAGTCCCCGAGGAGGACCCAAACATGGTCTAGCGAAGCTGCCAAACAGCCAAGATTTGGCATGGTGCTGCGCGACGCACAACGGTCACGCAGTAGGAATAATTTTTTACCTGTCACGCAAGGCTGTCACAAACCATTCTGTCCAAGAATTTTTGAAAAATAAGATTCGGAAGTGTCTCCGCGATGCGCAGTAAAGTCCCAGATTTCGTTTCGTCATTTTTAAGTCATACTTAAGTTGGTTAATTTGTCCAATAAATGTAGGGGTCTTTTGGGTAATTTAGGGTTACATTAAGGACGGTTATGGGACCTATTTAAACCCCCTAACCTCACCAATTAATTAAAAACCCTCAACTCAAAACAAAACCTCTCCATTCACTCTCTCCAAAACCTCCATTGTTGAAGGTTGGAAGCTCCAAGGAAGAAGATAGGTTTCTCAAGTGTTTCTCCATCAATATTGTGGGATTTTCATTACAATTAAGGTATGATTATTCATCCTTGAAATTTCTTTCTTCAAGGAGTCAATTCCAATGATTTTTAAAGATAATCAAAAACATGAATTGTCAAATTTCATAATCTTGCCATGGGTTCTTCCATAAAAAGTTTTTAATCAATGTTTTAGGATTGAGTTGATGTAAATTCAATGTTTTAAGGCTATAATTCTTATGAACCCATGCAAACCATGCAATCCTTATTTTTACTATTTGATGGGTTAAGTGATCTTATCTCAATACTTATGAACTATAGTGTAGTTTTCTATGAGCTATTAAATGATGTAGGAATTGTATTCAATTGATGTCTAATTGGTATTAGATTGATAAGTATATATTTATTGACTTATATTCAGTGAGTATTATAGTTTTTGTATTGAATTGATGTTCATGGTCATGGGTAAGGGCCTATTGGTATTGTAATGGACGAGTTAACTATGGATTGATGTGGTGAGAATAGATTGGTGGTAAGCTGCCCTAGTTCTCTTAATTTTATGTTAATTAGACTTCAATTATGTTGTGATCGGTATGGTCCACTTACTCTGGCGGTGCTATGTGCTTTACTTGCAATTAATATGGCCTTGTCGGTATTACTTTATGTATTATGATGATCATGGACTTGTCGGCACTACTTGAAGTATTATGATGATTTGTGAAGTTGACTATGTGAAATATGATCATATCTATCTACATGCTAGTTATGTTAAAGTTTGATATCATTAGGTGATCATGTTAGACTATGACTATGTGTTTATGCATGATCCATCGGAGTAGGTTTCTGACTCTGGATTCCATGCCTAGCTAGTATGGTCTATGTCGGTTATTGCCTATTATCATCATGTGGTATACATGCTAGTGTTGGAAAAGTACTAGGAGGGTTTAGGTAGTGGAATGGGACGTTATCTAGACATTGCACGACTAGACTTTGAAGATGCTAGTATGTGAGTCCCTTGCTGTTTTCAAGACCATTATGTGAAGTCTTTAATGAAAGAAATGTCTTCTAATTGACTTAATGAACGATAATTACTTTAACTAATGTATGTTGAATAGAATGTGCTCTATTTAGGGTAGATTTGAGCGTTTATTAGGTAATCTTGAAGAGGGTGTATGGGCGGTCTCTTCTTGTTTTACTTAGGTGAATCTTGGAGTAACCTTAGGTGGGGAGTAAATGAAAGGACAAGGGAACAATCTTATCTTAGGTAGTCTTAAGGATTGTTTAGGTAGGCTTGAAGAGGGTGTATGGGTGGTCTCTTCTTATTTTACTTAAGTGAGTCTAAGGATAACGTTTTGTGGAAGGTGTATCTGTTTATATGGGTTGAAGTGATGTTGATGATATATTGTGGAATATGAGTTATGTGAATATATGTGGACTTGTAAGTGACTATGATACTTGTATTTAAAGGTTTTACTCAAAAAGAGCAAGTTTTATACAAATGTCTGTTTCTCATGATTTTATGCATTATCAAATACTTAGTACAAGTGTTTGTACTAATTCCATACATTTTGTGTATCTCTAAAGGTGTAGGTGGCGTTTTAGAGGAGCCTCGAAGTGGAAGCTTTGATTTGTGTTCATTCAAGTAAAGAGTTGGTATGTCCTCACTTGATTCGAAGATATCTTGATGTTTAGATTTCCTTATTGAAAGTATTGTAATAGACTTAGCTATTTTCAATATGATGAAGTATGGGCCGTGTCCCAATATATTTTCTTATGTCTAAGATGGAGACTTTGACACTTAGCCTTTCATTATGTTTTTCTTTAAAAGAGATACTTTGAAGTATTATTATTTCGTGTGAAAAGTTTTAATACCTCACTACTTTTCATACATGCATGCAATGAATGGTACGAAATGGCTTGTACAAGACCTCCGAGAGGTCGAGTACGCCGTGTTTTAATTCAATAATGCCCTAAATTATAGGGGGTACTCTCCGGTCGTGACACAAACCATCAAGATATATCATAATTAAGTTAGAATACATGTTAATCTATTCAATAAATCCTAAAGAAATCATAAACAAGTCAATTCATAACATAAATTTCGAGATTGGGAAAGACCCACATGAGATCCACAAGATACTGTGTGCAATGGGTTTGACTGATGTGGAGAAGGCTGAGCTGGCATCCTACAAGCTAAAGGGTGTAGCTCAATCCTGGTATAAGATGTGGCAGGATAGAAGGGCCTTAGGAGGAGGTCCTATTACTTGGGATCTTTTCAAGACGGTTTTTCTGGAGCGGTTCTTTCCCAGAGAAATGAAGGAGGCCAAGGTTGAGGAATTCATCCACCTTAAGAGGACTCGATGTCAGTCACGGATTACTCCCTGAAGTTCGTAAAACTTTCCAGGTATGCCACTTCTCTTGCGTCTAACATCAGAGATGAGATGAGTAGATTCTTGACAGAGATTGTTGAGGATCTCGAGGAGGAGTGTAGGGCAGCTATGCTGCATGCCAGCATGGACCTTTCCAGGCTTATGGTCCATGTCCATCAAGTAAAGGAAAGCAGGAAGAGGAAGCACACTAAGGCAGGGAATAGGTCAAGGCAAGTTGAGGAGAATTTTTCGAGGAAGATTAGTACTAAAATAAGGGATAAGCCCAGGTTTAAGAAGGTACTATCCCACCCAGGGGAGTCAAGTTCATCCAAGGGTCGCTATGATAGGGATTTCGATCCCAGAGTTAAGAGAAACAATGAAGTAGATACACCTCAGGAGAGGCCACCTTGCAGGAAGTGTAGCAAACTGCATGGAGGAGAGTGTATGATGGGCTCTAACGCTTGTTACAATTGTGTTAAACCAGGTCACATGGTGAAGGATTGTCCGAATAGGAGAAGTCAAGAACAAGGGAATGAGAGATTTCAGCCTAATGGTCCAAGTGAAGAGGCTCCAAGGAGGCAACGATTCTTCGCATTCAAGTCTAGGGGTGCAAGGGAAGGCACTTCTGGTGAAGTCTCGGGTGCGTAGCCTTAATTAATCTTTCATGTATTTGACTGTGTATGGTGTTTATGCACTAGTATGAGGTTAATCTGTTTGAGTCATCATGTTGGTTGCTGATTTGTGTGACTTATATGTTTACTTATGTTGTATGCTTTGATGAGATTAGCTTAGGAAAGAGTTCCTTAGTCTATTAATGTGAAGCTACTAGTAGGTTTCAAGGATGTGCACCATCATGCTAATATGTGAATAATATATTCACCAATGAGGAGTATTGAATTGCCTACGTATGCATACGTTCAATAGATGACTTACTTGTTGCTAGTAAAGAGTAGTGTCATTCGGGGACGAATGTTCCTAAGGGGGGATAATGTAACAACCCGAAAATAACTATGCTAAGTAATGCTTAAACGTACCTAGAATGCATGGATTAGAACGGGTTCACACGGCTTATTGCGCGTAGAACCGGACCTCAAAACCTATACACTAGCCAAGCTAACCAACTTGGTGAGTTAGTTAAGCTAGGCAAGGTGAGAACCAACCATGTAGGACACCCGAATTGAAGAGATTCACTCGGATGAGTTTTACCAGACTTAAAAGGGGTAATCTGAGGTTTGGAGGGTCAAAATTATCTTTTCCAAGCTAAGGGTAGTATGGTAATTACCCTAAGTATTAATTAATTAATTAATTAATATGATTAAGGGGCAATTCGGGTAGGGGTTGACTGAATTTAACCCTTATGCAAATTTAAGCTTTACCCGGGTTCAAACCTGGGTGGAAGGAACGAATTAAATGAATTAATTGGTATTTAGTGAATTAGTTGAATAAATTAATATTTAATTTTCTGATTTAAGTAAAGGAAAATCAGAATTTTTAATAGTAAAATTAATAAATAATGAGGAGTCCTAGTTTGACTAAGTCTCCACCTAACTCTCCTAATCCTAATCCACTCATTCTCACGTCTCTCTATCTACTCTCACCCTCACTTGCACGATTAGTCTTCAACAAAAGAAAAAGAACAGGAAAAAAAAATCAAGTTCATCAAGAACTTGAACGCTAAAACTCAAAAGCAAAGACATTCTAAAAACGAAAACAAAAAGGGGTTTCCTCGACGGGTTGTGCTTGAAGTTTCGGTGGTGAGGCTTGGTTTCGCGTTAAATTGGCAGCATTGAAACAAGTGTTGAATGATATTAAGGTATGGGTTTTCTTCTCTCTTGGTCCCTTTCCCAAGAGACCCCTAAGGTTCAGACTATTCACAATCAAAAGCTAAGGTTGTCCCCGTTGCATGCCACTGTCATTAGATCCTTTGAAAGATTCAAGTATGCGGTTGTATGAATTTTGGTAGATGATTTTAGGGCTGGTTGTGATTACGTGTTTGAATGTGTATTCGGAATTATGTAGAAATGAAAGAAGTGTTTCTGAAAATGTGTGATATGTTAACTTGTGGGTGCACGTGTGTACTGTGATTTGGTCTCGGCTAGGAGCATGAAATTTGGCATGTTAAATTGTTGTATTTTACGTGTATGAATATGTTAAAAACATGATGTTCATATAAGTTCAATGTTGCTGAATTAAATGATAATTCTTGATTGAAAGTAACCTTGAAAATGCACCTAAAGATCTCCCTGAAAACTACTCGAAATGTCTTAATGTTTAACGTGAAAGAGGGTGAGAAAATGGACTGCAAAAAGGTGATTAAATTCCCAAAAGTAACCATGAAACTCACCTAAATATGCACTAGATGCTACATGAAAATTTCTCCTAAATCTAACACTTAAAAGTTGAGAAAATGGACTGCAAAGAGGGTGAACAAATTTCCAGCATTCTGGAAATTTGTTTTTGGCAGCTTACTGTAAAAAAAAATCACGTTTAGAAATACTTTTTAAATGCATGAGTTCAGTGGGGATTGAACACAAGACCTCACCATATACATGTTATAAAAAATTAAATAATAAAATGTGGTAAGGGGGATTCGAAATGGGGTAAAGCTCAAGTGAAAACTTAGGGGAAAATGAAAGAAAATGAAGTGAGGCGTGTGGGGTTCGAACCCACAACCTCTTGGATGGATGAAGGAGAGAGTAGAAAAATGAAATAAAGAAATAATAAAAATGAGGTATGTGGCATTCGAACCCACAACCTCTTGGCCGAATGAGAAGGTAAGGAGAAAATGCAATTAAAATAAGGTGAGGCTGTGGGGGTTCGATCCCACACCCTCTTAATCAAAACGAATTAATCAAGTAAATAAAGGAAAAAGAAAAGAATGAGGGCGTGGGGATTCGATCTTGGGTCCCCCAGGCCGAATTATTTAAGGCAAAAATCAAGAAAAAAAAAAGAGAAAGAAAGTGTAGGTGTGGGGAATTGATCTCGGGTTCCCTAGCCAAGAAGTTTATGACAACGAAAATCATAAAGAAAATTAACTTGGTGTTATACAAGGGATTTCAAATAGGGTTCCCTTGCCCAATTCCGTATTGACACATAAGTCTTACGTGATTAAATATTTAATGAATGCTGCCTATAGGAATCAAATTGAGACCTTGGCATACTTACAAAATGCATAAGTCTTGTACCACACAATCTTGGGCAATATAAAGCACACAAATGAATTATGAATGAAGCCTCATGGCTTGTGTGTGTCGACTCATAAGTCCAGCATACGTTTCTAAATTACATGACCTAAGATGTTATGTGATGAATGATGAGACCCCAGAAGGGTTAAGTAAGAGTGTGAAACCCTCTAAAAGGCCAAGTGCATTGGCATATGATGAAATAAACATTCACGTAAAAAGGGGTGAGTAATTATGAAGGGCAAATGTGCTAAGACTAATGAATGTGGTGACAACATGATAAGAGGCTAATGTGAAACATGAGGGCAATCTCAAATGAGCCTAAGTAATGTTACCAAAACGTACTCACCTATGAGAGTGTAAATTTAATGAAGAGACCAGTCTCTATGAACACTCTAATAAAAGTATTAAAGTTAATGCATACTTAATACTAATGATGAGATGAGAAATCATCTAATGAGCAATGATATCCTCATGCTAGAAGCCAGCTTCTATGATGTATGAGATGAATGTAATGGAACTTTATACTGAGCACCGATAGGCTAGCTATGAGTGGCGATTCCTTCTTTCCGGAAGGCAGAGGTTCGTGTAATTCTCATGAGATGAGACTGTCCATCCAGACGGGTATGGGTCTCCTTATATCTCCTAGTCTTTGAACCTATGCAGCCAACATAGGGATCTAGCAGGGTTCAATCCCCTATATACGCTAGCAAATTTTTGGTTTCACTTTGGCCGGTGATTCCACCTCTTTTCGGTGTGGGGTAGACACAGGATTTCATGGAACTCACATGATCTATGTCGGTTAAAGTTAAAGTTCCCAAATAAAGAATGAGGCCAGCCTCATGTAATGCACACAATGAAATGAACGATACCAAAGATGTTTGGGTAGGATAATCAAAAGGTGAACTAGACTTATGTAATGACACTAGGTCATTCTTAGTCATTGCACAGTGAACCCAATGAGAGTCTTAAACTACATCCTAGGTATAGCTGGTGTTTATACTAGCCTATGAATGAAATGAAATAAAGTACGTATGAATAAATGAAGCAGACTCTGTGTTTGCTAAAAAAGGCTCCCTAGTTGAGGTCCCATATGTTGAGCCCTCATTTTGGGAAGTCCTAATGTTAAGTCCATAATTCCAAGGTCTCATGGCATATGAACGAATGAAATGAAATATGATATGTGCTATATGCAATATCTTATATGCTATATGCAATATGTTATGTGTTGTGTGCAATATGATACGTATGATGATGCGTGTTACTCTCATGGCATGACTTTCCTAATCTGATTTTGGCAAGTCCACTGACTTGACTCTCCATAACTCATATCGTTAGGAGAGAGCTATTCTAAATCATGCATGTCTGTGGTGTGTGCTTTCATATACCCATACTTAGTACAAATGTGTACTAATTCCATACATTTATCTACTTTTAGGTGCAGGAGCAGCTGGAAGTTAGAGCTTACCAGTCAACGCAGAAGTTATCCGGACGTGGAGCTTTCATCCAGATTTGGTATACCCTCATTCTTTCGAGGATGCTTACTGGTTTATTCTAGCATAGACGTAGGCATGAGCTAGGGGAGTATGTTCCACTAGCGTTTCTTTCGTATTTACTTTCAGACATTGTATTGGTGCCATTTTGGAAACTCTATATTTATGACTATATCTTTCATTTGATTATCTTGATTTAGATGGTTGTTGTGAACGCTTATGAGTTTACGTAGATTGTACTATGCGAAATCAATGTTTTCCAATATAAAGTTAAGTAAAGAAAAGTTCAAATTTTCCGCTAAAATTAACCTAGATGAAGTAACGACAAAGTATGTAGGCTTGTCTGCGACCTCTGAGAGGTCAACGATGTCGGTCTCATCTGGGATCTTGATTCAGATCATGACAAATTTGGTATCAGAGCATTAGGTTAAATTCCAAGGATAATAAGTTCACATCAACCTCATAGAGTAGTTTCTAAGTTATGGTGTGCACCACTATCATGAATTAGAGACTGCATGATGCGTAGGGAAATTTCCCTTCTTCTAATCTTATCGTGCTTTTCTTAACGTCTGATTTCTTGCTATTATGAGCGTATGTAACATCAATTCTTATCTTTCAGAAAATGAACACAAGAAGGAATGCTGGTTGGGGAAGAGTAGTAGCAGCTGCTGGGGACAACCAAGCTCCACCCCAGCCTTCAGCTGCTGGAATGGAGATGCCTGTTAACCTAGTTGGGTTGACAGATGGAGAAGTGAGGACAGCCCTGGCACAGATGGCCTAAGCCATCACTTTACAAGCTCAGGATATGACAGCCCAGGCGGAGGAACGAGGTGTTCCCAGAGAGAACCCACCTGCCAGCACCATGGCTAGCAGGTTAAGGGACTTCACAAGGATGAATCCTCCCGTTTACACTGGATCTAAGACTGCGGAGGATCCCCAGGAGTTTGTGGATTAGATCCACAAGATACTGTGTGCAATGGGTTTGACTGATGTGGAGAAGGCTGAGCTGGCATTCTGCCATCTAAAGGGTGTAGCTCAATCCTGGTATAAGATGTGGCACGATAACAGGACCTTAGGAGGAGGTCCTATTACTTGGGATCTTTTCAAGAAGGTTTTTCTGGAGCGGTTCTTTCCCAGAGAAATGAAGGAGTCTAAGGTTGAGGAATTCATCAACCTTAAGCAGGGCTCGATGTCAGTCAGGGATTACTCCCTGAAGTTTGTAAAACTTTCCAAGTGTGCCACCTCTCTTGTGTCTAACAGCAGAGATGAGATGAGTAGATTCTTGACAGGGATTGCTGAGGATATCGAGGAGGAGTGTAGGGCAGCTATGCTGCATGATAGCATGGACCTTTCCAGGCTTATGGTCCATGTCTAGCAAGTGGAGGAAAGAAGGAAGAGGAAGCACACTAAGGTAGGGAATAGGTCAAGGCAAGCTGAGGAGAATTTTTCGAGGAAGAGTAGTACTGAAATAAGGGATAAGCCTAGGTTTAAGAAGGTACTATCCCACCCAGGGGAGTCAAGTTCATCCAAGGGTCGCTATGATAGGGATTTCGATCCAAGAGTTAAGAGAAACAATGAAGTAGATACACCTCAGGAGAGGCCACCTTGCAGGAAGTGTGGCAAACTGCATGGAAGAGAGTGTATGATGGGCTCTAACGCTTGTTACAGTTGTGTTAAACCATGTCACATGGTGAAGGATTGTCCGAATAGGAGAAGTCAAGAACAAGGGAAGGATAGAGTTCATCCTAATTGTAAAAGTGAAGAGTATCCAAGGAGGCAACGATTCTTCGCACTCAAGTCTAGGGGTGCAAGGGAAGGAACTTCTAGTGAAGTCTCGGGTGCGTAGCCTTAATTAGTCTTTCATGTATTTGACTGTGTATGGTGTTTACGCACTAGTACGAGGTTAATATGTTTGAGTCATCATGTTGGTTGCTGATTTATGTGACTTATATGTTTACTTATGTTGTATGCTTTGATGAGACTAGTTTAGGAAAGAGTTCCTTAGTCTATTAATGTGAAGCTACTAGTAGGTTTCAAGGATGTTCACCATCATGTTAATATGTGAATAATATATTCACCAATGAGGAGTATTGAATTGCCTATGTATGCATACATTCTATAGATGACTTACTTGTTGCTAGTAAAGAGTAGTGTCATTCGGGGACGAATGTTCCTAAGGGGGGGATAATGTAACAACCCGAAAATAACTATGTTAAGTAATGCTTAAACGTACCTAGAATGCATGGATTAGACCGGGTTCACATGGCTTATTGAGCGTAGAACCAGACCTCAGAACCTATACACTAGCCAAGCCAACCAACTTGGTGAGTTAGTTGAGCTAGGCAATGTGAGAACCAACCATGTAGGGCACCCGAATTGAAGAGATTCACCCGAATGAGCTTTACCGGACTTAAAAGGGGTAATCTTAGGTTTGGAGGGTCTAGAGGTAAAATAGTCTTTTCCAGGCTAAGGGTAGTATTGTAATTATCCTATGTATTAATTAATTAATTAATATGATTAAGGGGCAATTCGGGTAGGGGTTGATCGAATATGACCCTTATGAAAATTTAAGCTTTACCCGGGTTCGAACCTGGGTGGAAGCAACGAATTAAATGAATTAATTGGTATTTAGTGAATTAGTTGAATAAATTAATATTTAATTTTCTGATTTAAGTAAAGGAAAATCAGATTTTTTTTGATAGTAAATTAATAAATAATGAGGAGTCCTAGTTTGACTAAGTCTCCACCTAACTCTCCTAATCCTAATCCACTCATTCTCACGTCTCTCTATCTACTCTCACCCTCACTTGCAAGATCAGTCTTCAACAAAAGAAAAAGAACAGAACAAAAAATCAAGTTCATCAAGAACTTGAACGCTAAAACTCATAATCAGAGACATTCTAAAAATGAAAACAAAAAGGGGTTTCCTCGACAGGTTGTGCTTGATGTTTCGGTGGTGAGGCTTGGTTTCGCGGGAAATTGTCAACATTGAAACAAGTGTTGAACGACATTAAGGTATGGGTTTTATTCTCTCTTGGTCCCTTTCCCAAGAGACCCCTAAGGTTCAGACCATTCACAATCAAAAACTAAGGTTATCCTCGTTGCATGCCACAGTAATTAGATCCTTTGAAAGATTCAAGTATGCGTTGGTATGACTTCTGGTAGATGATTTTAGGGCTGGTTGTGATTACGTGTTTGAATGTGTATTCGGAATTATGTTGAAATGAAAGAAGTGTTTCCGAAAATGTGTGATATGTTAACTTGTGGGTGCACGTGTGTACTGTGATTTGGTCTCGGCTAGGAGCATGAAATTTGGCATGTTAAATTATTGTATTTTACGTGTATGAATATGTTAAAAACGTGATGTTCATATAAGTTCAAAGTTGCTGAATTAAATGATAATTCTTGATTGAAAGTAACCTTGAAAATGCACCTAAAGATCTCCCTAAAAACTACTCGAAATGTCTTAATGTTTAACGTGAAAGAGGGTGAAAAATGGACTGCAAAAAGGTGATTAAATTCCCGAAAGTAACCATCAAAACTCACCTCAAGATGCACTAGATGCTACACGAAAATTTGTCCTAAATCTAACACTTAAAAGTTGAGAAAATGGACTGCAAAGACTGTGAACAAATTTCCAGCATTCTGGAAATTTGTTTTTGGCAGCTTACTGTAAAGAAAATCACGTTTACAAATATTTTTTAAATGCATGAGGTCAGTGGGGATTGAACCCAATACCTCACCATATACATGTTACAAAAATTAATTAATAAAATGTGGTAAGGGGGATTCGAAATGGGGTAAAGCTCAAGTGAGAGGTTAGGGGAAAAGTGAAAGAAAATGAAGTGAGGCTTGTGGGGTTCGAACCCATAATCTCTTAGACGGATGAAGGAGAGAGGAGAAAAAAATGAAATAAAAAAATAATAAAAATGAGGTATGTGGGATTCGAACCCACAACCTCTTGGCCGAATGAGAAGGTAAGGAGAAAATGCAATTAAAATAAGGTGAGGTTGTGGGGGTTCGATCCCACACCCTCTTAATCTTAACGAATGAATCAAGTAAATAAAGGAAAAAGAAAAGAATGTGGGCGTGGGGATTCGATCTTGGGTCCCCCAGGCCGAATTGTTTAAGGCAAAAATCAAGAAGAAAAAAAAAGAGAAAGAAAGTGTAGGTGTGGGGAATTGATCTCGGGTTCCCTAGCCAAGAAGTTTATGACAACGAAAATCATAAAGCTAATTAACTAAGTGTTATACAAGGGATTTGAAATAGGGTTCCCTTGCCCAATTCCGTATTGACACATAAGTCTTACGTGATTAAATATTTAATGAATGCTGCCTATAGGAATCAAATTGAGACCTTGGCATACTTACAAGATGCATAAGTCTTGTACCACATAATCTTGGGCAATATAAATCACAAAAATGAACTATGAATGAAGCCTCATGGCTTGTGTGTGTGGACTCATAAGTCCAGCATACATTTCTAAAGTAAGTGAACCTAAGATGTTATGTGATGAATGATGAGACCCCACAAGGGTTAAGTAAGAGTGTGAAACACACTAAAAGGCCAAGTGCATTGGCATATGATGAAATGAACATTCACGTAAAAAGGGGTGAGTAATTGTGAAGGGAAAATATGCTAAGACTAATGAATGTGGTGACAACATGATAAGAGGCTAATGTGAAACATGAGAGAAATCTCAAATGAGCCTAAGTAAATGTTACCAAAACGTACTCACCTATGAGAGTGTAAAGTTAATGAATAGACCAGTCTCTATGAACACTCTAATAAAAGTATTAAAGTTAATGCATACTTAATACTAATGATGAGATGAGAAATCATCTAATGAGCAATGATGTCCTCATGCTAGAAGCCATCTTCTATGATGTATGAGATGAATGTAATGGAACTTTATACTGAGCACCGATAGGCTAGCTATGAGTGGCGATTCCTTCTTTCCGGAAGGCAGAGGTTCGTGTAATTCTCATGAGATGAGACTGTCCATCCAGACGGGTATGGGTCTCCTTATATCTCCTAGTCTTTGAACCTATGTAGCCAACATAGGGATCTAGCAGGGTTCAATCCCCTATATATGCTAGCATGTTTTTGGTTTCACTTTGGCCGGTGATTCCACCTCTTTTCGGTGTGGGGTAGACACAGGATTTCATGGAGCTCACATGATCTATGTCGGCTAAAGTTAAAGTTTCCAAAGAAAGAATGAGGCCAGCCTCATGTAATGCACACAATGAAATAAACGATACCAAAGATGTTTGGGTAGGACAATAAAGAGGTGAACTATACTTATGTAATGACACTAGGTCATTCTTAGTCATTGCACAGTGAACCCAATGAGAGTCTTAAACTATATTCTAAGTATAGCTGGTGTTTATACTAGCCTATGAATGAAATGAAATGAAGTACGTATGAATGAATGAAACAGCCTCTGTGTTTGCTAAAGAAGGCTCCCTAGTTGAGGTCCCATATGTTGAGCCCTCATTTTGGGAAGTCCTAATGTTAAGTCCATGATTCCAAGGTATCATGGCATATGAACGAATGAAATGAAATATAATATGTGCTATATGCAATATGTTATGTGTTGTGTGCAATATGATACGTATGATGATGCATGTTACTCTCATGGCATGACTTTCCTAATCCGATTTTGGCAAGTCCACTGACTTGACTTTCCATAACTCATATCGTTAGGAGAGAGCTATTCTAAATCATGCATGTCTGTGGTGTGTGCTTGCATATACCTATACTTAGTACAAGTGTGTACTAATTCCATACATTTATCTACTTTTAGGTGCAGGTGCAGCTGGACGTTAGAGCTTACGATTCAACGCAGAAGTTATCCGGACGTGGAACTTTCATCCGGATTTGGTAGGCCCTCATGCTTTCAAGGATGCTTACAGGTTTATTCTAGCGTAGACGTAGGCATGAGCTAGTGGAGTATGTTCCACTAGCATTTCTTTCATATTTACTTTCAGACGTTCTATTGGTGCCATTTTGGAAACTCTATATTTATGACTATATCTTTCATTTGATTATCTTGATTTGGATGGTTGTTGTGAACTCTTATGAGTTTACGTAGATTGTATTATGCAAAATGAATGTTTTGTAATATAAAGTTAAGTAAAGAAAAGTTCAAATTTTCCGCTAAAATTAACCTAGATGAAGTAACGACGACGTATGTAGGCTTATCTGCGATCTCTGATAGGTCAACGACGCTGGTCTCATCTGGGGTCTAGATTTCGGTCGTGTCAAAGTTGGTATCAGAGCATTAGGTTAAATTCCAAGGATAATAAGTTCACATCAACCATATCAAGTAGTTTCTAAGTTATGGTAGTGAAGTGCACCACTATCATGAATTAGAGACTGCATGATGCGTACGAAAATTTCCCTTCTTCTAATCTTATCGTGCTTTTCTTAATGTCTGATTTCTTGGTGTTATGAGCGTATCTAACATCAATTCTTATCTTTAGGAAAATGAACACAAGGAGGAACGCTGGTCGGGGAAGAGTAGGAGCAGCTGCTGGGGACAACCAAGTTCCACCCCAGGCTCCAACTGCTGGAATGGAGATGCCTGTTAACCTAGTTGGGTTGACAGATGGAAAAGTGAGGACAGCCCTGGCACAGATGGCCCAAGCCATCACTTTACAAGCTCAGGATATGACAGCCCAGGCGGAGCAACGAGGTGTTCCCAGAGAGAACCCACCTTCCAGCACCATGGCTAGCAGGTTAAGGGACTTAACGAGGATGAATCCTCCCGTTTACACTGGATCTAAGACTGCGGACGATCCCCAAGAGTTTGTGGATTAGATCCACAAGATACTGTGTGCAATGGGTTTGACTGATATGGAGAAGGCTGAGCTGGCATCCTACCAGCTAAAGGGTGTAGCTCAATCCTGGTATAAGATGTGGCACGATAGCAGGGCCTTAGGATGAGGTCCTATTTTTTGGGATTTTTTCAAGAAGGTTTTTCTGGAGCGGTTCTTTCCCAGAGAAATGAAGGAGTCTAAGGTTGAGGAATTCATCAACCTTAAGCAGGGCTCGATGTCAGTCAGGGATTACTCCCTGAAGTTCGTAAAACTTTCTAGGTATGTCACTTCTCTTGTGTCTAACATCAGAGATGAGATGAGTAGATTCTTGACAGGGATTGCTGAGGATCTCGAGGAGGAGTGTAGGTCAGCTATGCTGCATGACAGCATGGACCTTTCCAGGCTTATGGTCCATGTCCAGCAAGTGGAGGAAAGCAGGAAAAAGAAGCACACGAGGGCAGGGAACAGGTCAAGGCAAGCTGAGGAGAATTTTTTGAGGAAGAGTAGTACTAAAATCAAGGATAAGCCCAGGTTTAAGATGGGACTCTCCCACCAAGGGGAGTCAAGTTCATCCAAGGGTTGCTATGATAGGGATTCTGAGCCCAGAGTTAAGAGAAACAATAAAGTAGATACACCTCAGTAGAGGTCACCTTGCAGGAAGTGTGGCAAACTGCACGGAGGAGAGTGTATGATGGGCTCTAACTCTTGTTACAGTTGTGGCAAACCGGGTCACATGGTGAAGGACTGTCTGAATAGGAGAAGTCAAGAACAAGGGAAAGAGAGAGTTCAGCCTAATGGTTCAAGTGAAGAGGCTCCAAGGAGGCAACGATTCTTCGCACTCAAGTCTAGGGGTGCAAGGGAAGGCACTTCTGGTGAAGTCTCGGGTGCGTAGCCTTAATTAGTCTTTCATGTATTTGACTGTGTATGGTGTTTACGCACTAGTATGAGGTTAATATGTTTGAGTCATCATGTTGGTTGCTGATTTGTGTGACTTATATATTTACGTATGTTGTATGCTTTGATGAGACTAGTTTAGGAAAGAGTTCCTTAGTCTATTAATGTGAAGCTACTTTTAGGTTTCAAGGATGTGCACCATCATGCTAATATGTGAATAATATATTCACCAATGAGGAGTATTGAATAGCCTATGTATGCATACATTCTATAGATGACTTACTTGTTGCTAATAAAGAGTAGTGTCATTCGGGGACGAATGTTCCTAAGGGGGCGATAATGTAACCACCCGAAAATAACTATGCTAAGTAATGCTTAAATATACCTAGAATGCATGGATTAGACAGGGTTCACACGGCTTGTTGCGCGTAGAACCAGACCTCAGAACCTATGCACTAGCCAAGCCAACCAACTTGGTGAGTTATTTGAGCTAGGCAAGGTGAGAACCAACCATGTAGGGCACCCGAATTGAAGAGATTCACCCGTATGAGTTTTACCGGACTTAAAAGGGGTAATCTTAGGTTTGGAGGGTCTAGGGGTAAAATGGTCTTTTCCATGCTAAGGGTAGTATTGTAATTACCCTAAGTATTAATTAATTAATTAATTAATATGGTTAAGGGGCAATTTGGGTAGGGGTTGATCGAATTTGACCCTTATGCAAATTTAAGCTTTACCAGGGTTCGAACCTGGGTGGAAGTAACGAATTAAATGAATTAATTGGTATTTAGTGAATTAGTTGAATAAATTAATATTTAATTTTCTGATTCAAGTAAAGGAAAATCAGATTTTTAATAGTAAATAATAAATAATGAGGAGTCCTAGTTTGACTAAGTCTCCACCTAACTCTCCTAATCCTAATCCACTCATTCTCACGTCTCCCTATCTACTCTCACCCTCACTTGCACGATCAGTCTTAAACAAAAGAAAAAGAACAGAACAAAAAATCATGTTCATCAAGAACTTGAACGCTAAAACTCAAAAGCAAAGACATTCTAAAAACGAAAACAAAAAGGGGTTTCCTCGACGGGTTGTGCTTGAAGTTTCGGTGGTGAGGCTTGATTTCGCGGGATATTGGTAGCATTGAAACAAGTGTTGAACGACATTAAGGTATGGGTTTTCTTCTCTCTTGGTCCCTTTCCCAAGATACCCCTAAGGTTTAGACTATTCACAATCAAAAACTAAGGTTGTCCCCGTTGCATGCCCCTGTCATTAGATCCTTTGAAAGATTCAAGTATGTGTTGGTATGACTTCTCGTAGATGATTTTAGGGCTGGTTGTGATTACGTGTTTGAATGTGTATTTGGAATTATGTAGAAATGAAAGAAGTATTTTCGAAAATGTGTGATATGTTAACTTGTGGGTGCACGTGTGTACTGTGATTTGGTCTCGGCTACGAGCATGAAATTTGGCATGATAAATTATTGTATTTTACGTGTATGAATATGTTAAAAACGTGATGTTCATATAAGTTCAATGTTGCTGAATTAAATGATAATTCTTGATTGAAAGTAACCTTGAAAATGCACCTAAAGATCTCCCTAAAAACTACTCGAAATGTCTTAATGTTTAACGTGAAAGAGGGTGAGAAAATGGACTGCAAAAAGGTGATTAAATTCCCGAAAGTAACCATGAAAACTCACCTGAAGATGCACTAGATGCTACACGAAAATTTGTCCTAAATCTAACACTTACAAGTTGAGAAAATGGACTGCAAAGAGGGTGAACAAATTTCCAGCATTCTGGAAATTTGTTTTTCGCAGCTTACTGTAAAAAAATCACGTTTAAAAATATTTTTTAAATGCATGAGTTCAGTGGCGATTGAACCCAAGACCTCACCATGTACATGTTATAAAAAATTAAATAATAAAATGGGGTAAAGCTCAAGTGAAAAGTTAGGGGGAAAATGAAAGAAAATGAAGTGAGGCGTGTGGGGTTCGAACCCACAACCTTTTGCACAGATGAAGGAGAGAGGAGAAAATAAAATAAAGAAATAATAAAAGTGAGGTATGTGGGATTCAAACCCACAACCTCTTGGCCGAATGAGAAGGTAAGGAGAAAATGCAATTAAAATAAGGTGAGGCTGTGGGGGTTCGATCCCACACCCTCTTAATCTAAACGAATGAATCAAGTAAATAAAGGAAAAAGAAAAGAATGTGGGCGTGGGGATTAGATCTTGGGTCCCACAGGCCGAATTTGATTAAGGCAAAAATCAAGAAGAAAAAAAAGAGAAAGAAAGTGTAGGTGTGGGGAATTGATCTAGGGTTCCCTAGCCAAGAAGTTTATGACAACGAAAATCATAAATAAAATTAACTAAGAAATCATAAAGAAAATTAACTTGGTGTTATACAAGGGATATCAAATAGGGTTCCCTTGCCCAATTCCGTATTGACACATAAGTCTTACGTGATTAAATATTTAATGAATGCTGCCTATAGGAATCAAATTGAGACCTTGGCATACTTACAAAATGCATAAGTCTTGTACCACACAATCTTGGGCAATATAAAGCACACAAATGAATTATGAATGAAGCCTCATGGCTTGTGTGTGTCGACTCATAAGTCCAGCATACGTTTCTAAAGTAAGTGAACCTAAGATGTTATGTGATGAATGATGAGACCCCAGAAGGGTTAGTAAGAGTGTGAAACCCTCTAAAAGGCCAAGTGCATTGGCATATGATGAAATGAACATTCACGTAAAAAGGGGTGAGTAATTATGAAGGGCAAATGTGCTAAGACTAGTGAATATGGTGACAACATGATAAGAGGCTAATGTGAAACATGAGAGCAATCTCAAATGAGCCTAAGTAAATGTTACCAAAACGTACTCACCTATGAGAGTGTAAAGTTAATGAAGAGACCAGTCTCTATGAACACTCTAATGAAAGTATTAAAGTTAATTCATACTTAATACTAATGATGAGATGAGAAATCATCTAATGAGCAATGATGTCCTCATGCTAGAATCCAGATTCTATGATGTATGAGATGAATGTAATGGAACTTTATACTGAGCACCGATAAGCTAGCTATGAGTGGCGATTTCTTCTTTCGGGAAGGCAGAGGTTCGTGTAATTCTCATGAGATGAGACTGTCCATCCATACGGGTATGGGTCTCCTTATATCTCCTAGTCTTTGAACCTATGCAACCAACATAGGGATCTAGCAGGGTTCAATCCCCTATATACGCTAGCATGTTTTTGGTTTCACTTTGGCCGGTGATTCCACCTCTTTTCAGTGTGGGGTAGACACAGGATTTCATGGAACTCACATGATCTATGTCGGTTAAAGTTAAAGTTCCCAAATAAAGAATGAGGCCAGCCTCATGTAATGCATACAATGAAATGAACGATACCAAAGATGTTTGGGTAGGATAATCAAAAGGTGAACTAGACTTATGTAATGACACTAGGTCATTCTTAGTCATTGCACAGTGAACCCAATGAGAGTCTTAAACTACATCCTAGGTATAGCTGGTGTTTATACTAGCCTATGAATGAAATGAAATAAAGTACGTATGAATAAATGAAGCAGACTCTGTGTTTGCTAAAAAAGGCTCCCTAGTTGAGGTCCCATATGTTGAGCCCTCATTTTGGGAAGTCCTAATGTTAAGTCCATAATTCCAAGGTCTCATGGCATATGAACGAATGAAATGAAATATGATATGTGCTATATGCAATATCTTATATGCTATATGCAATATGTTATGTGTTGTGTGTAATATGATACGTATGATGATGCGTGTTACTCTCATGGCATGACTTTCCTAATCTGATTTTGGCAAGTCCACTGACTTGACTCTCCATAACTCATATCGTTAGGAGAGAGCTATTCTAAATCATGCATGTCTGTGGTGTGTGCTTTCATATACCCATACTTAGTACAAATGTGTACTAATTCCATACATTTATCTACTTTTAGGTGCAGGAGCAGCTGGAAGTTAGAGCTTACCAGTCAACGCAGAAGTTATCCGGACGTGGAGCTTTCATCCAGATTTGGTATACCCTCATTCTTTCGAGGATGCTTACTGGTTTATTCTAGCATAGACGTAGGCATGAGCTAGGGGAGTATGTTCCACTAGCGTTTCTTTCGTATTTACTTTCAGACATTGTATTGGTGCCATTTTGGAAACTCTATATTTATGACTATATCTTTCATTTGATTATCTTGATTTAGATGGTTGTTGTGAACGCTTATGAGTTTACGTAGATTGTACTATGCGAAATCAATGTTTTCCAATATAAAGTTAAGTAAAGAAAAGTTCAAATTTTCCGCTAAAATTAACCTAGATGAAGTAACGACAAAGTATGTAGGCTTGTCTGCGACCTCTGAGAGGTCAACGATGTCGGTCTCATCTGGGATCTAGATTCAGATCATGACAAATTTGGTATCAGAGCATTAGGTTAAATTCCAAGGATAATAAGTTCACATCAACCTCATAGAGTAGTTTCTAAGTTATGGTGTGCACCACTATCATGAATTAGAGACTGCATGATGCGTAGGGAAATTTCCCTTCTTCTAATCTTATCGTGCTTTTCTTAACGTCTGATTTCTTGCTATTATGAGCGTATGTAACATCAATTCTTATCTTTCAGAAAATGAACACAAGAAGGAATGCTGGTTGGGGAAGAGTAGTAGCAGCTGCTGGGGACAACCAAGCTCCACCCCAGCCTTCAGCTGCTGGAATGGAGATGCCTGTTAACCTAGTTGGGTTGACAGATGGAGAAGTGAGGACAGCCCTGGCACAGATGGCCTAAGCCATCACTTTACAAGCTCAGGATATGACAGCCCAGGCGGAGGAACGAGGTGTTCCCAGAGAGAACCCACCTGCCAGCACCATGGCTAGCAGGTTAAGGGACTTCACAAGGATGAATCCTCCCGTTTACACTGGATCTAAGACTGCGGAGGATCCCCAGGAGTTTGTGGATTAGATCCACAAGATACTGTGTGCAATGGGTTTGACTGATGTGGAGAAGGCTGAGCTGGCATTCTGCCATCTAAAGGGTGTAGCTCAATCCTGGTATAAGATGTGGCACGATAACAGGACCTTAGGAGGAGGTCCTATTACTTGGGATCTTTTCAAGAAGGTTTTTCTGGAGCGGTTCTTTCCCAGAGAAATGAAGGAGTCTAAGGTTGAGGAATTCATCAACCTTAAGCAGGGCTCGATGTCAGTCAGGGATTACTCCCTGAAGTTTGTAAAACTTTCCAAGTGTGCCACCTCTCTTGTGTCTAACAGCAGAGATGAGATGAGTAGATTCTTGACAGGGATTGCTGAGGATATCGAGGAGGAGTGTAGGGCAGCTATGCTGCATGATAGCATGGACCTTTCCAGGCTTATGGTCCATGTCTAGCAAGTGGAGGAAAGAAGGAAGAGGAAGCACACTAAGGTAGGGAATAGGTCAAGGCAAGCTGAGGAGAATTTTTCGAGGAAGAGTAGTACTGAAATAAGGGATAAGCCTAGGTTTAAGAAGGTACTATCCCACCCAGGGGAGTCAAGTTCATCCAAGGGTCGCTATGATAGGGATTTCGATCCAAGAGTTAAGAGAAACAATGAAGTAGATACACCTCAGGAGAGGCCACCTTGCAGGAAGTGTGGCAAACTGCATGGAAGAGAGTGTATGATGGGCTCTAACGCTTGTTACAGTTGTGTTAAACCATGTCACATGGTGAAGGATTGTCCGAATAGGATAAGTCAAGAACAAGGGAAGGATAGAGTTCATCCTAATTGTAAAAGTGAAGAGTATCCAAGGAGGCAACGATTCTTCGCACTCAAGTCTAGGGGTGCAAGGGAAGGAACTTCTAGTGAAGTCTCGGGTGCGTAGCCTTAATTAGTCTTTCATGTATTTGACTGTGTATGGTGTTTACGCACTAGTACGAGGTTAATATGTTTGAGTCATCATGTTGGTTGCTGATTTATGTGACTTATATGTTTACTTATGTTGTATGCTTTGATGAGACTAGTTTAGGAAAGAGTTCCTTAGTCTATTAATGTGAAGCTACTAGTAGGTTTCAAGGATGTTCACCATCATGTTAATATGTGAATAATATATTCACCAATGAGGAGTATTGAATTGCCTATGTATGCATACATTCTATAGATGACTTACTTGTTGCTAGTAAAGAGTAGTGTCATTCGGGGACGAATGTTCCTAAGGGGGGATAATGTAACAACCCGAAAATAACTATGTTAAGTAATGCTTAAACGTACCTAGAATGCATGGATTAGACCGGGTTCACATGGCTTATTGAGCGTAGAACCAGACCTCAGAACCTATACACTAGCCAAGCCAACCAACTTGGTGAGTTAGTTGAGCTAGGCAATGTGAGAACCAACCATGTAGGGCACCCGAATTGAAGAGATTCACCCGAATGAGCTTTACCGGACTTAAAAGGGGTAATCTTAGGTTTGGAGGGTCTAGAGGTAAAATAGTCTTTTCCAGGCTAAGGGTAGTATTGTAATTATCCTAAGTATTAATTAATTAATTAATATGATTAAGGGGCAATTCGGGTAGGGGTTGATCGAATATGACCCTTATGAAAATTTAAGCTTTACCCGGGTTCGAACCTGGGTGGAAGCAACAAATTAAATGAATTAATTGGTATTTAGTGAATTAGTTGAATAAATTAATATTTAATTTTCTGATTTAAGTAAAGGAAAATCAGATTTTTTTTGATAGTAAATTAATAAATAATGAGGAGTCCTAGTTTGACTAAGTCTCCACCTAACTCTCCTAATCCTAATCCACTCATTCTCACGTCTCTCTATCTACTCTCACCCTCACTTGCAAGATCAGTCTTCAACAAAAGAAAAAGAACAGAACAAAAAATCAAGTTCATCAAGAACTTGAACGCTAAAACTCATAATCAGAGACATTCTAAAAATGAAAACAAAAAGGGGTTTCCTCGACAGGTTGTGCTTGATGTTTCGGTGGTGAGGCTTGGTTTCGCGGGAAATTGTCAACATTGAAACAAGTGTTGAACGACATTAAGGTATGGGTTTTATTCTCTCTTGGTCCCTTTCCCAAGAGACCCCTAAGGTTCAGACCATTCACAATCAAAAACTAAGGTTATCCCCGTTGCATGCCACAGTAATTAGATCCTTTGAAAGATTCAAGTATGCGTTGGTATGACTTCTGGTAGATGATTTTAGGGCTGGTTGTGATTACGTGTTTGAATGTGTATTCGGAATTATGTTGAAATGAAAGAAGTGTTTCCGAAAATGTGTGATATGTTAACTTGTGGGTGCACGTGTGTACTGTGATTTGGTCTCGGCTAGGAGCATGAAATTTGGCATGTTAAATTATTGTATTTTACGTGTATGAATATGTTAAAAACGTGATGTTCATATAAGTTCAAAGTTGCTGAATTAAATGATAATTCTTGATTGAAAGTAACCTTGAAAATGCACCTAAAGATCTCCCTAAAAACTACTCGAAATGTCTTAATGTTTAACGTGAAAGAGGGTGAAAAATGGACTGCAAAAAGGTGATTAAATTCCCGAAAGTAACCATCAAAACTCACCTCAAGATGCACTAGATGCTACACGAAAATTTGTCCTAAATCTAACACTTAAAAGTTGAGAAAATGGACTGCAAAGACTGTGAACAAATTTCCAGCATTCTGGAAATTTGTTTTTGGCAGCTTACTGTAAAGAAAATCACGTTTACAAATATTTTTTAAATGCATGAGGTCAGTGGGGATTGAACCCAATACCTCACCATATACATGTTACAAAAATTAATTAATAAAATGTGGTAAGGGGGATTCGAAATGGGGTAAAGCTCAAGTGAGAGGTTAGGGGAAAAGTGAAAGAAAATGAAGTGAGGCTTGTGGGGTTCGAACCCATAATCTCTTAGACGGATGAAGGAGAGAGGAGAAAAAAATGAAATAAAAAAATAATAAAAATGAGGTATGTGGGATTCGAACCCACAACCTCTTGGCCGAATGAGAAGGTAAGGAGAAAATGCAATTAAAATAAGGTGAGGTTGTGGGGGTTCGATCCCACACCCTCTTAATCTTAACGAATGAATCAAGTAAATAAAGGAAAAAGAAAAGAATGTGGGCGTGGGGATTCGATCTTGGGTCCCCCAGGCCGAATTGTTTAAGGCAAAAATCAAGAAGAAAAAAAAAGAGAAAGAAAGTGTAGGTGTGGGGAATTGATCTCGGGTTCCCTAGCCAAGAAGTTTATGACAACGAAAATCATAAAGCTAATTAACTAAGTGTTATACAAGGGATTTGAAATAGGGTTCCCTTGCCCAATTCCGTATTGACACATAAGTCTTACGTGATTAAATATTTAATGAATGCTGCCTATAGGAATCAAATTGAGACCTTGGCATACTTACAAGATGCATAAGTCTTGTACCACATAATCTTGGGCAATATAAATCACAAAAATGAACTATGAATGAAGCCTCATGGCTTGTGTGTGTGGACTCATAAGTCCAGCATACATTTCTAAAGTAAGTGAACCTAAGATGTTATGTGATGAATGATGAGACCCCACAAGGGTTAAGTAAGAGTGTGAAACACACTAAAAGGCCAAGTGCATTGGCATATGATGAAATGAACATTCACGTAAAAAGGGGTGAGTAATTGTGAAGGGAAAATATGCTAAGACTAATGAATGTGGTGACAACATGATAAGAGGCTAATGTGAAACATGAGAGAAATCTCAAATGAGCCTAAGTAAATGTTACCAAAACGTACTCACCTATGAGAGTGTAAAGTTAATGAATAGACCAGTCTCTATGAACACTCTAATGAAAGTATTAAAGTTAATGCATACTTAATACTAATGATGAGATGAGAAATCATCTAATGAGCAATGATGTCCTCATGCTAGAAGCCATCTTCTATGATGTATGAGATGAATGTAATGGAACTTTATACTGAGCACCGATAGGCTAGCTATGAGTGGCGATTCCTTCTTTCCGGAAGGCAGAGGTTCGTGTAATTCTCATGAGATGAGACTGTCCATCCAGACGGGTATGGGTCTCCTTATATCTCCTAGTCTTTGAACCTATGTAGCCAACATAGGGATCTAGCAGGGTTCAATCCCCTATATATGCTAGCATGTTTTTGGTTTCACTTTGGCCGGTGATTCCACCTCTTTTCGGTGTGGGGTAGACACAGGATTTCATGGAGCTCACATGATCTATGTCGGCTAAAGTTAAAGTTTCCAAAGAAAGAATGAGGCCAGCCTCATGTAATGCACACAATGAAATAAACGATACCAAAGATGTTTGGGTAGGACAATAAAGAGGTGAACTATACTTATGTAATGACACTAGGTCATTCTTAGTCATTGCACAGTGAACCCAATGAGAGTCTTAAACTATATTCTAGGTATAGCTGGTGTTTATACTAGCCTATGAATGAAATGAAATGAAGTACGTATGAATGAATGAAACAGCCTCTGTGTTTGCTAAAGAAGGCTCCCTAGTTGAGGTCCCATATGTTGAGCCCTCATTTTGGGAAGTCCTAATGTTAAGTCCATGATTCCAAGGTATCATGGCATATGAACGAATGAAATGAAATATAATATGTGCTATATGCAATATGTTATGTGTTGTGTGCAATATGATACGTATGATGATGCATGTTACTCTCATGGCATGACTTTCCTAATCCGATTTTGGCAAGTCCACTGACTTGACTTTCCATAACTCATATCGTTAGGAGAGAGCTATTCTAAATCATGCATGTCTGTGGTGTGTGCTTGCATATACCTATACTTAGTACAAGTGTGTACTAATTCCATACATTTATCTACTTTTAGGTGCAGGTGCAGCTGGACGTTAGAGCTTACGATTCAACGCAGAAGTTATCCGGACGTGGAACTTTCATCCGGATTTGGTAGGCCCTCATGCTTTCAAGGATGCTTACAGGTTTATTCTAGCGTAGACGTAGGCATGAGCTAGTGGAGTATGTTCCACTAGCATTTCTTTCATATTTACTTTCAGACGTTCTATTGGTGCCATTTTGGAAACTCTATATTTATGACTATATCTTTCATTTGATTATCTTGATTTGGATGGTTGTTGTGAACTCTTATGAGTTTACGTAGATTGTATTATGCAAAATGAATGTTTTGTAATATAAAGTTAAGTAAAGAAAAGTTCAAATTTTCCGCTAAAATTAACCTAGATGAAGTAACGACGACGTATGTAGGCTTATCTGCGATCTCTGATAGGTCAACGACGCTGGTCTCATCTGGGGTCTAGATTTCGGTCGTGTCAAAGTTGGTATCAGAGCATTAGGTTAAATTCCAAGGATAATAAGTTCACATCAACCATATCAAGTAGTTTCTAAGTTATGGTAGTGAAGTGCACCACTATCATGAATTAGAGACTGCATGATGCGTACGAAAATTTCCCTTCTTCTAATCTTATCGTGCTTTTCTTAATGTCTGATTTCTTGGTGTTATGAGCGTATCTAACATCAATTCTTATCTTTAGGAAAATGAACACAAGGAGGAACGCTGGTCGGGGAAGAGTAGGAGCAGCTGCTGGGGACAACCAAGTTCCACCCCAGGCTCCAACTGCTGGAATGGAGATGCCTGTTAACCTAGTTGGGTTGACAGATGGAAAAGTGAGGACAGCCCTGGCACAGATGGCCCAAGCCATCACTTTACAAGCTCAGGATATGACAGCCCAGGCGGAGCAACGAGGTGTTCCCAGAGAGAACCCACCTTCCAGCACCATGGCTAGCAGGTTAAGGGACTTAACGAGGATGAATCCTCCCGTTTACACTGGATCTAAGACTGCGGACGATCCCCAAGAGTTTGTGGATTAGATCCACAAGATACTGTGTGCAATGGGTTTGACTGATATGGAGAAGGCTGAGCTGGCATCCTACCAGCTAAAGGGTGTAGCTCAATCCTGGTATAAGATGTGGCACGATAGCAGGGCCTTAGGATGAGGTCCTATTTTTTGGGATTTTTTCAAGAAGGTTTTTCTGGAGCGGTTCTTTCCCAGAGAAATGAAGGAGTCTAAGGTTGAGGAATTCATCAACCTTAAGCAGGGCTCGATGTCAGTCAGGGATTACTCCCTGAAGTTCGTAAAACTTTCTAGGTATGTCACTTCTCTTGTGTCTAACATCAGAGATGAGATGAGTAGATTCTTGACAGGGATTGCTGAGGATCTCGAGGAGGAGTGTAGGTCAGCTATGCTGCATGACAGCATGGACCTTTCCAGGCTTATGGTCCATGTCCAGCAAGTGGAGGAAAGCAGGAAAAAGAAGCACACGAGGGCAGGGAACAGGTCAAGGCAAGCTGAGGAGAATTTTTTGAGGAAGAGTAGTACTAAAATCAAGGATAAGCCCAGGTTTAAGATGGGACTCTCCCACCAAGGGGAGTCAAGTTCATCCAAGGGTTGCTATGATAGGGATTCTGAGCCCAGAGTTAAGAGAAACAATAAAGTAGATACACCTCAGTAGAGGTCACCTTGCAGGAAGTGTGGCAAACTGCACGGAGGAGAGTGTATGATGGGCTCTAACTCTTGTTACAGTTGTGGCAAACCGGGTCACATGGTGAAGGACTGTCTGAATAGGAGAAGTCAAGAACAAGGGAAAGAGAGAGTTCAGCCTAATGGTTCAAGTGAAGAGGCTCCAAGGAGGCAACGATTCTTCGCACTCAAGTCTAGGGGTGCAAGGGAAGGCACTTCTGGTGAAGTCTCGGGTGCGTAGCCTTAATTAGTCTTTCATGTATTTGACTGTGTATGGTGTTTACGCACTAGTATGAGGTTAATATGTTTGAGTCATCATGTTGGTTGCTGATTTGTGTGACTTATATATTTACGTATGTTGTATGCTTTGATGAGACTAGTTTAGGAAAGAGTTCCTTAGTCTATTAATGTGAAGCTACTTTTAGGTTTCAAGGATGTGCACCATCATGCTAATATGTGAATAATATATTCACCAATGAGGAGTATTGAATAGCCTATGTATGCATACATTCTATAGATGACTTACTTGTTGCTAATAAAGAGTAGTGTCATTCGGGGACGAATGTTCCTAAGGGGGCGATAATGTAACCACCCGAAAATAACTATGCTAAGTAATGCTTAAATATACCTAGAATGCATGGATTAGACAGGGTTCACACGGCTTGTTGCGCGTAGAACCAGACCTCAGAACCTATGCACTAGCCAAGCCAACCAACTTGGTGAGTTATTTGAGCTAGGCAAGGTGAGAACCAACCATGTAGGGCACCCGAATTGAAGAGATTCACCCGTATGAGTTTTATCGGACTTAAAAGGGGTAATCTTAGGTTTGGAGGGTCTAGGGGTAAAATGGTCTTTTCCATGCTAAGGGTAGTATTGTAATTACCCTAAGTATTAATTAATTAATTAATTAATATGGTTAAGGGGCAATTTGGGTAGGGGTTGATCGAATTTGACCCTTATGCAAATTTAAGCTTTACCAGGGTTCGAACCTGGGTGGAAGTAACGAATTAAATGAATTAATTGGTATTTAGTGAATTAGTTGAATAAATTAATATTTAATTTTCTGATTCAAGTAAAGGAAAATCAGATTTTTAATAGTAAATAATAAATAATGAGGAGTCCTAGTTTGACTAAGTCTCCACCTAACTCTCCTAATCCTAATCCACTCATTCTCACGTCTCCCTATCTACTCTCACCCTCACTTGCACGATCAGTCTTAAACAAAAGAAAAAGAACAGAACAAAAAATCATGTTCATCAAGAACTTGAACGCTAAAACTCAAAAGCAAAGACATTCTAAAAACGAAAACAAAAAGGGGTTTCCTCGACGGGTTGTGCTTGAAGTTTCGGTGGTGAGGCTTGATTTCGCGGGATATTGGTAGCATTGAAACAAGTGTTGAACGACATTAAGGTATGGGTTTTCTTCTCTCTTGGTCCCTTTCCCAAGAGACCCCTAAGGTTTAGACTATTCACAATCAAAAACTAAGGTTGTCCCCGTTGCATGCCCCTGTCATTAGATCCTTTGAAAGATTCAAGTATGTGTTGGTATGACTTCTCGTAGATGATTTTAGGGCTGGTTGTGATTACGTGTTTGAATGTGTATTTGGAATTATGTAGAAATGAAAGAAGTATTTTCGAAAATGTGTGATATGTTAACTTGTGGGTGCACGTGTGTACTGTGATTTGGTCTCGGCTACGAGCATGAAATTTGGCATGATAAATTATTGTATTTTACGTGTATGAATATGTTAAAAACGTGATGTTCATATAAGTTCAATGTTGCTGAATTAAATGATAATTCTTGATTGAAAGTAACCTTGAAAATGCACCTAAAGATCTCCCTAAAAACTACTCGAAATGTCTTAATGTTAAACGTGAAAGAGGGTGAGAAAATGGACTGCAAAAAGGTGATTAAATTCCCGAAAGTAACCATGAAAACTCACCTGAAGATGCACTAGATGCTACACGAAAATTTGTCCTAAATCTAACACTTACAAGTTGAGAAAATGGACTGCAAAGAGGGTGAACAAATTTCCAGCATTCTGGAAATTTGTTTTTCGCAGCTTACTGTAAAAAAATCACGTTTAAAAATATTTTTTAAATGCATGAGTTCAGTGGCGATTGAACCCAAGACCTCACCATGTACATGTTATAAAAAATTAAATAATAAAATGGGGTAAAGCTCAAGTGAAAAGTTAGGGGGAAAATGAAAGAAAATGAAGTGAGGCGTGTGGGGTTCGAACCCACAACCTCTTGCACAGATGAAGGAGAGAGGAGAAAATAAAATAAAGAAATAATAAAAGTGAGGTATGTGGGATTCAAACCCACAACCTCTTGGCCGAATGAGAAGGTAAGGAGAAAATGCAATTAAAATAAGGTGAGGCTGTGGGGGTTCGATCCCACACCCTCTTAATCTAAACGAATGAATCAAGTAAATAAAGGAAAAAGAAAAGAATGTGGGCGTGGGGATTAGATCTTGGGTCCCCCAGGCCGAATTTGATTAAGGCAAAAATCAAGAAGAAAAAAAAGAGAAAGAAAGTGTAGGTGTGGGGAATTGATCTAGGGTTCCCTAGCCAAGAAGTTTATGACAACGAAAATCATAAAGAAAATTAACTAAGAAATCATAAAGAAAATTAACTAAGTGTTATACAAGGGATTTGAGATAGGGTTCCCTTGCCCAATTCTGTATTGTCACATATGTCTTACGTGATTAAATATTTAATGAATGCTGCCTATAGGAATCAAATTGAGACCTTGGCATACTTACAAGATGCATAAGTCTTGTACCACATAATCTTGGGCAATATAAATCACTTAAATGAACTATGAATGAAGTCTCATGGCTTGTGTGTGTGGACTCATAAGTCCAGTATACGTTTCTAAAGTAAGTGAACCTAAGATGTTATGTGATGAATGATGAGACCCCAGAAGGGTTAGTAAGAGTGTGAAACACACTAAAAGGCCAAGTGCATTGGCATATGATGAAATGAACATTCACGTAAAAAGGGGTGAGTAATTATGAAGGGCAAATGTGCTAAGACTAGTGAATATGGTGACAACATGATAAGAGGCTAATGTGAAACATGAGAGCAATCTCAAATGAGCCTAAGTAAATGTTACCAAAACGTACTCACCTATGAGAGTGTAAAGTTAATGAAGAGACCAGTCTCTATGAACACTCTAATGAAAGTATTAAAGTTAATTCATACTTAATACTAATGATGAGATGAGAAATCATCTAATGAGCAATGATGTCCTCATGCTAGAATCCAGATTCTATGATGTATGAGATGAATGTAATGGAACTTTATACTGAGCACCGATAAGCTAGCTATGAGTGGCGATTTCTTCTTTCGGGAAGGCAGAGGTTCGTGTAATTCTCATGAGATGAGACTGTCTATCCAGACGGGTATGGGCCTCCTTATATCTTTTATTCTTTGAACCAATGCAACCAACATAGGGATCTAGCAGGGTTCAATCCCCTATATACGCTAGCATGTTTTTGGTTTCACTTTGGCCGGTGATTCCACCTCTTTTCAGTGTGGGGTAGACACAGGATTTCATGGAGCTTACATGATCTATGTCGGTTAAAGTTAAAGTTCCCAAAGAAAGAATGAGGCCAGCCTCATGTAATGCACACAATGAAATGAACGATACCAAAGATGTTTGGATAGGATAATCAAGAGGTGAACTAGACTTATGTAATGACACTAGGTCATTCTTAGTCATTGCACAGTGAACCCAATGAGAGTCTTAAACTACATCCTAGGTATAGCTGGTGTTTATACTAGCCTATGAATGAAATGAAATAAAGTACGTATGAATGAATGAAGCAGACTCTGTGTTTGCTAAAAAAGGCTCCCTAGTTGAGGTCCCATATGTTGAGCCCTCATTTTGGGAAGTCCTAATGTTAAGTCCATGATTCCAAGGTCTCATGGCATATGAAGGAATGAAATTAAATATGATATGTGCTATATGCAATATGTTATGTGCTATATGCAATATGTTATGTGTTGTGTGCAATATGATACGTATGATGATACATGTTACTCTCATGGCATGACTTTCCTAATCCCATTTTGGCAAGTCCACTGACTTGACTTTCCATAACTCATATCGTTAGGATAGAGCTATTCTAAATCATGCATGTCCGTGGTGTGTGCTTTCATATACCCATACTTAGTACAAGTGTGTACTAATTCAATACATTTATCTACTTTTAGGTGCAGGTGCAGCTGGACGTTAGAGCTTACTAGTCAACGTAGAAGTTATCCGGACGTGGAGCTTTCATCCGGATTTGGTAGGCCCTCATGCTTTCGAGGATGCTTACTGGTTTATTCTAGAGTAGACGTAGGCATGAGCTAGTGGAGTATGTTCCAGTAGTGTTTCTTTCGTATTTACTTTCAGACGTTGTATTGGTGCCATTTTGGCAACTCTATATTTATGACTATATCTTTCATTTGATTATCTTGATTTAGATGGTTGTTTTGAATGCTTATGAGTTTACGTAGTTTGTATTATGCGATATCAATGTTTTCCAATATAAAGTTAAGTAAAGAAAAGTTCAAATTTTTCGCTAAAATTAACCTAGATGAAGTAACGATGACGTATATAGGCTTGTCTGCGACCTCTGAGAGGTCAACGACGCCGATCTTGTCTGGGGTCTAGATTTTGATCGTGACACAAGCAGTGTTTGACTCCACTTGCAAGGGTCCTCCTCAAGGTCCCTAGGTTGGTCCTTAGGGAGTCGTACCCGGACGTTTCGACCATGAATCATCTCAAACACATGTTAGACACTCTTCTACCAATTTTCATGTATTTACGACTCTTAAAAGCTAGTCAAATGGGCTAAGGCACGCTAGTAGCTCCATTAGCTAGTTTTCCGAACGTCATGGACGTTTTGGTTTCTAAACTTCCTAAATGACCTATATTCGTAAAATTGACCCTAAAATAGTGTTTAGGCCCTATGGCACTTATGTTAGGCTTTAAGACACGTCTTGGATTTTCGAAGTGTTACAAAGCTCTTTCAACTTTACTGGTGCCATTCTATATGACAGAATATATATAGGACGAGTATCTACAAGAATGTCTATACCGAAGTCTATCTCTCTCTTGAGAGGGACTCTAGGAATATTATCAGGATAGACTTCTGGAAATTCTTTTACTACTAAAACTGACTGAATAAGAGGTATGTCAACACTAGAGTCGTTAACACGGACTAAGTGATAGACACACCCCTTAGAAACTAACTTGCTTGCCTTAAGGTACGAAATGAAATGACCCTTAGGCACTGCTAAACTACTATTCCACTAAAACTTGACAACTCGAGTTCTACAATCAATTGAGGCATAACAGACATGAAACCAGTCCATACCAATGATGACATCAAATTCTACCATGTCTAACTCAACTAAATCAACCATGGTACTCTTGTGATTGACGAAAACGGGACTAGAATAGACTCACCAACAAGTGTAGAAACAATTAAGGGCTCACCAAGTTGCTCAGGAAGAACATAAAAATTTGTCGCAACATACGGATTTAGAAAGGATAAATCGCCCCTGGATCTAGCAAAGCATAAACATTAAAGTTAAAGACATGGATCATACTAGTGACAACATCTGGCGAGTCCTCTTGCTTCTGGTGACTAGTAATAACATATAGGTGGTTTGCTCAACCGTCTGCCCCTGAAGTAGCTTCTCTAGATTCATCTCTGTCTGGTGGAGCAACGGAAGAAGACTGGGATCTATTACCCCCACTATCATTACCTTGTTTGCTCTTTGGAAACTCTCGCATGAAATGACCATTTTGGAAACATTTAAAGCAACCAGTGGAGCCATCACAACACGTCCCTGAGTGGTTCTCACCACACTTAGCACATGCAGGAGGCTTACTACCTCAGAGCCATACTACCCTGAGCATAGACAGGATTGACTCTGAAATTTTTACTATTGTACTCACTTTTGTTCTTTGGTGGGGGAGCAATAGTAGATCATGGATCATGTCCCTTCCATTTCTGTTGGAAGGATGACCGGTTATTATTATTATTCTGCTGCCCGGACTCATTCCCTGTCTTAACTTTCTTTTAAACTCTTTTTTATCCCTCGGCTTCTCTTTCTCAACCTACTGCACAGAGACTATCAAACTTTCTATATTCATGTCACCTATTAGCATTTCAGCCTTACTGTAACACCCCGTACTCAAAACAGACCAAAAATCAGATTTTTAAAAAAAAATTGCAGGTCCAATCGACGATTACCATTGATGGACCGTAGTCTGATCTACGGCCCGTACTGCAGGTCTGTAGATTGTCACTGCAGCCCTCCCAAAATTCAGCTCAGCAAAATCGACTAAGTCTCGACCCACGGACAGACCGACGGTTCGTAGATCATACTACGATCCGTCGATGGTGTCCGTGGATTGAGACTCTTAATACCCATCCTCTGACACGAACCACGGATGACTAGCATGGACCTTTATTCGATCTACGATCCGTAGGTACCGTAGGTGAAAATTAGCAGACAGTTAGGGGGAAAATGTTGTTGGGTCAACTTCAAATGATCATAACTCTTAACACAAAATGAATTAGATGTCATATGACCTATCAAAAGATAGATACTTGAATTATCTTTCCATATCCACGAGTTTGCTAAAATAAGACCTCCGAGTAAAACATAATGCATGTTTTAGTAAAAGGTTTTTCAAACAGACCCAACCTACGGACCCGAACGACGGACCGTTGATTGAACGACGACCCATCATTCCAGGTCGTCGTTTGGTCCAACAACAATTAACTTAGGGGTCTTTTGTTCTTTTCTCACTTCGTTTAAACCCTAAGATACGTTGTTTTTACCCTCAATCATCAGATTTTAGTCAGTTTCAGCTTACAAACATAACTAAAACTTACCTAAGTCAAATAATTAAATCAAAACTTAGAAAATTAGAAGCAAGAAAGGAGAAAAAGGTCAAGAACCCTAGTTCTAAGAACACATCAAGGTTCCCTCAGTTCCAGCCCCAAAATCTAAATATTTCTCTGTGGATTTCATCACCAGGTGTGGGATTTCACTAGTGGGTTCCTTTCACCCATTAGATCCCTAGTTTTCAGTCAGTTCTTGATTCTCTTGTCATGAATAGACCTAGGTTTGTAGAATTATAGCATATCATCATGAAATAGTTAGATATATGTTCCAAATCATATTGTAAAGTTATTGTTTAGTTTATCACATGAATTTCAGAACCCTAGATATGTATTTCTTTTGTTCTTGAATTACACATGCTAGGTCAGATATTTCAGTTACTTCAGATATACACGCCTCAGTTATTAATGCATCATCATCAGATTAATTGTTGCATTCTTAGTTTGCATGTTCAGTTTTGAGCTATCTAGTATTTACAGAAATTCAGTCATAATGTGTTTGTCACTTAATTCATTGGGAGTAACATAATACCGAGTTGGACTAGGGTTCAGTGTACCCAAATGTCCCAGAACTACTAGCCAAGTAGGTTGTAAATCCCCTCTGTGCGCATCAGTTTAGTGATCACGCCAGTATGCCTCTGACAGGGTATATTGGGTCCTCTTGATGGGGCGTATACATCGGACTCCACATTTAGCTCATGTGGTTTTATTATCGGTTACTAGTAGCTCCCACAGTTCAGTCATAATCTCTTGCATTGACCACATTTACATGTCAGTTAGTATTCAGTCTCAGCATGTTATAAATTTGGTCATTGCATCCAGTTAGCTTAGAATTCAGTATATATCATGTTCCGATTATCATGCTTGCTTTTGTGCTTGTTCAGTTAAGTTTTATTTCAGCTTTACTCTATCCTACATGCTTAGTACCTTCAACTACTGATGCATACGTGTGCTACATCTTATCGTGGTGTAGGTTCAGGTTCTCAGCATCCAGATTATGCTTAGATCGATTTCCGATCTCCAGTTCAGCAGATTCAGTGGTGAGTCCTTATTCTCCGAGGACTTCTATTCAGTATTTAGTCCTTTGGTTTCAGTTTTCTCTAGACTTAGTTTTTGAGTTAATAACTTCCTTGTATTAAACTCGTCAGTATTTCAAATATCTCAGTTATAGAATATGTGTATTCCCCATCTTTTAATTTTAAATTATGATTTAGCTTCCGCATCAGTTATTTTCTTTAGTACGCTCATTATCATGCCGGCAGGGTTATCTTGGGATCACTTGTGGTCCTAGGTCCCGTGTCTGCATCTCGGGGGTAGCTCGGGGCATGACACTTACCTTCTTTACTCGACAGACGAGACAGTCCGGCAATAAATAATAAACTTAATTTGTTCCTCATATCAGCAACCATCTCAGGAGCATACTGGGAAAGTTGTGTGAACCATAGACTATACTCATGAGCGCTCAAAGAATCCTACTTAAGTGTGAAGAACTCTCGTACATTAGTATCTTTCAGTTCTTGGGGTAAGAAATGCCCCAAGAAGGTCTCCTCAAAATAAGCCCAACTCGCAGGTGGTGCTTTCTCAACTCGGTTCTTCTTCCATTGGCCGAACCATATCCCAGCGACACCCTTCATATGGTATGCAATTAGTTGCACCATCTGAGTATCCACAATATGAATGATTTCAAAAACTTTTTGAACCTCTTCAGCAAAATTCTTTATATCGTCAGTAACACTAGAACTTTTGCAGCTTGGAAGATTCATCCTTAAGAACTCGTGGATCCTCAAAGTATCATCCACTTCCTGATAATTCCCTCTCTGTTGTCCACCTTGATTGGTCACAACATGGCTCAACATCCAGATAGCCTCACGAAACTCAACATTGGTGACCTCTCCTTGGGATTGCATTTCTGATGCCTGAGGTACCCCGTGTTCCTATGGTTCAACATTCCTTCTAGTCAGACAAATTCAGATAACTCTTCGTAAAGGCATGACCTAAAAGACATGAGCAAGCATGAGTTATAAGAAACTTTTTAGAGATCAAACTCTAACACATGAAATGAGTGTGAAAGAAGTGAGAAAATTTCCTAAGTTTTGCAACCTCCTAATTATAGATGTGATGCACTTTACTCCGATAACTAGGACTCTATAGACATGGCTTCATAGAATCCCTAGGACTCTTGAACTCTATGCTCTAATACCAAGTTTGTCACGCCCCAAGCCTACACTATGGGCAAGACTAGCACTCGAAAACCAATGTTGCCCCCAAGCGAACCCTTGGCATGACTTACTTACTCAGTGGAAGACTTTTAGACAAAAAGAAAATAATCCAAATATAAGATAACTCAAAAGTCTCAAAACTAAACTCATAATGTTTCATAAATAAACATTTAATTTAGCCAAAATAGAAACTCAAATCTGAAGATAAGCCAATAACAAGATAATAATGAATGAACTAACATATGACTATCTATGAGGCCTCTAAAACAACTAAGTTAGACGCCCGGACAAGACCCACGACATCCTAATTAACTAACTAATACTGAAAGCGATAAAAAGGATCCTCCAGAAAGCAAGGAAGCTCACAACCAAACTCTGAATGTTCAACTGGATGAATAAAGCGTTGGATGTTGATCCTAGTTACCTCTGTCTGCATCATTAAAAGACGTAGACCAAATGACATTGTACATTTAATGTGCGAGTATGTGAGAGAAATTCTAAAACAAGACATAAGCTTGAAAGACACTAAAGAACTTACGAGACTGAACTCAACTCAAACTTAAATGAACTCATTTCAATATAAAGTAGTATAAAACAAAAGCAATACAAATAAAAGCTTTTTAAAACATTGATGTCAACTCTGTGTATTTGGAATTACAGTAATACTCTGTGTGTATGCAACGATACAAATACAACTCTAAAATGTATGTAAAAATACAATTAAATTTTTTATATAAGAATACAATACTTCTGTGGGAGTTTCTCTAACCAACAACCATCACGTAAGCTATTGTGATGATACAACGTTTTGCCTCATGTTGTAAGGGTCGTCCAATACCTTGCCGAGGGTATAGAACCTGACTACTAAGTGGATCCACTAGTCTATGTTAAAAAACACTAAGGAAACATTTGAAAAGTATGACCCTTTTCTACTCATGATGGCTAGAATTGTCTAAAGCCTCCCCTATATTGGTGCTCAATATTACTCTCAAAGTATGATACTAGCTCTTATGTTTAAAAACATACTTTTTCTGTGGTTTGACATAATTGCTCAAAACTTAGCTCAAAATCTTCTCTTGGAAATCAAAGTTCCCTCTCTTGCTTAATTGTGAAAGCATTTACTCTTTTAATTGAAAACTAGATCAGAACTCTTTTGGAAATCAAGGTTTCTTTCTTCTTTAAATGTGAAAACATTTTACTCTTTGGGAATACATAGTTATTATATACTCTGTTGAAAAAATAAACTACAAAATTTACTCTTTACTCGACTGAAAACTCAAGTCTTAAAACAAAGTAAAAAAATTTATGTAAAAGACTTTTGGAGAACTCCATAACTCCTCTTGACTTGGCTCTTAACTTCCCTTGAATTTGAATTTATGGGTTTAAGTATTGTGATTTGTGATAGGAAAAATCTCATGATGTTTAGGAGTGTTTTAGATAGTTAGACATGAGAAAAGGTCAAGAAATCACTGTCTCGAAGCATGTCCGCGACGCGGAGATGCATTTAATTCTTTGGTCGCGAAATAATTTTTAAGAATGAACGGTCTGTGATCACTCCGTGACGAAGAGAAAATTTGTCAATCCTGAGGAACACCAGATTTGCCCGACTTGTTCCTTCTCTTTTTTCTAACCCTAAATCGCCTAAATTCGATTCTATTTCTCAATTCCTCTTTAGATTCAGATACCCAACACATGTACACAATAATATAACTCAAAATAACTCTAACAATCGACTTTAAACTCTCAAGAACTCCTCAATCTCATCACAAATTCAAGAACGAAAGCAATTCAAGAATACAACTTAAGAACATCAAAGTATCAATATTTTAGGACGAAAATCATACTAAAATAAATATGTTTAGTTCATGAGTGAACGAACCAACGCTATGTGAACTCACATACCTCATAAGGATCACCCTTGATGAAATCCACGATCTTAGCCTTAAGAACGTGACGATTTCCTTGTTTTTCCTTCTCTTTTCTCCTGTTCTTTTCTCTTCTCTAAAACCCTAACTTAATTTTCAAAAGCATAAACTGATCAAGTTAAGTTTAGACTCCTAAGTAATTACCAAAATTGAATTAAAATAAATGGGTAAGGAAAAGACCAAATTACCCTTCCGAAATCCGGTTTTGACTTTCCTTAACTAGACAACCAACTTCAAAATGAACATATCTCACTCATACGAACTCGGAATTGCGTAAACTTGGCGGCGTTGGAAAGATAATTCAAATATAATACCTACACTATTTGTAAGTACACCTAACTCATCCTGAACTAGGATTTATGATCGTTTGAATTTTATAAAAAACTTAAACTTAACAAATTTTCCAAATTTTCATTCTTTCCAAAAATAACTTCTTTATAATTCTAGGTCTTTCGAGTTCTTTCAAATAGCGAGGTGTTACATAGATGATATAAATAGAATCATTATTCATTATTACATACCTAAGTAAGGAATAAAAAACGTATTGCATGATCAAATTAAGTCACAAAAACATGTATCACATGGCATCTAAATACAAGTTCCACTTAGCTTCATACCATGAAGGTTAAATCAGTTACTCCATCACAAGAAGCGGTTGAACTTGCACTTGAAAGACAAAACTCTCTGAGAAACAACGAACATGATCAATAACTAGATTACTTGAGTTGTCATTCCTTACAATGTGGTGGATGTATCCAAATTTTTTTGTGCATTTTAGACAATAAAAAGATGATCAAATTTGTGATAAGTCTCATGCAAAGAACATTATATCATATCATTACTGATCAGGTCATCATTTTTATCGGGATTAATGGCGTCCCACATTCTGCAAAGTCTAACTCTTTTAGTAGAATCATCTCAATTAGAAAACAAGTCTGAAAGAAAAGAACTCGTCAATGTAAAAAGTCAATGAAAAGGAATAGAGACAATGTAAATTTGAATATGGAAATGATTCACTACCCATCTATATACATAACAAGAACTAGGGTATGAAGGGGTCAATAAATCAGCAGAGTAATTATCACTAATTATCAGAGATTTATACACAATTTAAGACATTACATTTACAAATAAAGAAGATAAAGAAATGTGTTATATGAAAAACGTACCTTAGGTTCTTGGGAAGGATAAGGCTTCACTAACTAAGAACGTGTGGATGTGAAAAAGACCGGTTCTTGGGAGGGAGAACCTGACCATAAATTGGAAAAGTTTAGAGGTAAAAAGAATGATTGGGTTGGATCATTATAGTTGTGGATGTGGGCTGGGATTTACTACAATTTGATATTAGTATAAATTATAGGAATCACATAGTGTAAGATCTAAATTACATTCTATCCCTACTAATTTTCGATTTACAACAATCCCTTAAAAAGGAGGCAGCCAGATACATATCTACCGTCCGGATACATTATATTTGATACATTGTAAACAGTTTTTTCTTGTGCTTAAAAAGGAACAAATCAAGTCAAATTTATTTTTACTTATTTTAGTTTCCTTGATTAACGCACCTAAATTTATTTTTACTTATTTTAATTTCCTTGATTAACGTTTAATTGATTCTTATCGGTCCATATTTTAATAGGTAAAAAATTCACAAAATTCAAATTTACATCTACTCCATTGAAATATCATTAATGTCGAAAAAGTGATAATATCATAAAATTTAAAAAAAAGTGCTGATACAAAAAAAAATATATCGATTTTGTTGATCCATTCGGGAATTTGTGTGAATTAGATGAGTTATGAAGGTTACAGAAGTGATGGAATCTCAAATCTGCCATTGATACAACATACAAGATGGATGGAGAGTTACATTGATGATACATACAACGATCTAGCAATCCCCATTAATCAATGTTCAAAAGAACATGATAAGATCTATCAACAATGATTCATTGTCGATTCTAGTAATTTTTTAGTGTTTTTGTCAAATAAGAGCAAAAAAATATAATTTTTGAATGATGGGGTTGTTAATTTGGTACAGATCGTGATGTACGTCTTACTAATGGAGATGCCACCAAGTTCTTTGCCATGTCCAATTTACCTCGATCAAAACTCAAGCATGTTCTTTTATATCTTTTCCATCTTTGTCAATGTTCAACCATTAGAAAACTTTGATCAATCCTACTTCAAAAACACCAAAATATGTCATTTCATTTAATGTATCATTGACTTATTTAATTTTTGCAGGTTATTGCATCGTTTTTGAATTTATTCTTTTAGTTTATGAATCTGGTAGAAGATATATTGTTAGCCTTGAGCGAAAATATGTAATTGAGAGAGATTTCAACCAGACAAAATATCTTGTGCACACGCAATTGCTGTTTTGAAGAGCAAGATATTACATATATGCATCCCCATTATTCTGATTACTACATTACATGAAATGTGTAGCAGATACATTAATACATAAGTCTCACTACTTTAGATCTTAATTACTAAGATTCACAATAGTTTGTAATATTACTTTCTATATCATATTTTGGTCGCGAGATACATGTATCTAACTGTTTTTAATAGTCGAGATACACAAGTTGTTGTGGACAAGAATATCACAACCGTAAGACTTGTATTTTTTTCCCAAAGGTTAATGAATCATTGAATTTATACAAGACATTGACGTTCATGTTGAATAATTTTTCAATTATATAAAATTTGCATTGTTATATTTCAATAAAGTAATTTGAATTGTTAATTCTGTGAAGTACCGATACAATATATGTGAGTGTTGCTATTTTGTGTAAAAGTTAGTTCAATTTTGTGGGTGAATAATTTGTTTGATACATAATTAGATTCTATAAATCTATAAGTATTGATAAAACTCGTAACTAAGTTATCTAATAATAACTTATATGAATTTGATACATATTTATGTATTTTATGTCCATTGATAAGACTCATATCTAATGTATCATATACATTAAGTGAAAACATTTTGTGTGTTTCTGAACTTTCCTTTTTGCATCATGTTCAACTGGTAGCAAACATCATATACACGTAATGTATCAAACAAACACCATTTTTCTTTATATACAACTGATTAAAATTAGTTATCAACTTGATACTTATGTTTTTGAACTTCAAATAAATAACATGAAAGATTTAAGTATCAGATGATGTTTTATGTATCGACAACACTATAATTAAAACAAAAAATATAAAAGTTCACATGATATAATTAATAACAAAAAATATTCAAATTCAAAAAATGACATGAAACAGTTTTCAGAGTAACACTCTATAACTTTGTGTTATGTATCGACAACACTATAATTAAAACACAAAATATAAAAATTCACATGATATAATTAATAACAAAAAATATTCAAATTCAAAAAATGTCATGAAACAGTTTTCAGAGTAACACTCTAAAATCTAAGTAAAATTATCTTAAAAAAGACAAACAAAACATCAAAGGGTATCTATTCAGCGATACATAATCACTATTCGACAAGAACCAAATTATCTTTTTGCGGTGGAGTGAAGCGAGCCTTGGGCTTTAGAGGATCATCTTTATCGCTAACATAGTCTGACTTTGCCATTTGAGTACCTTATCTCTACAATAATGCTTTATAGCTTATGCGAAGATATTCAACTCGAAAATCATTTGATGAGATGTATGTTGATTTCTTCACTAAGGAACTCAGCAAAGGCAACTACAAAAAGTAAATCATCATGAGAAATATTTCAAGTTAATCATATGATACATAACTGTAACTATAAAGTATCTTAATGTTTAGTTGATACAAAAAAGAGTAACTGATACTTAATATCAATTGATGATCTATACAATCTAATTGATATTTGTATATGATACAAAAATTGTCCAACCCTTAAACATAATACAAATAAAGAAGTACAGTTAAATTAGTAACTTTCCTTTTTATCTTATGTTTGTATCTCATACATTTAGCAAACTTTTGTGCCTGATGCATACTGAAAAATACATGTTTTGAATGATAAACTATTGAACATTATTTTTGTATCAATATCTTGAGAAAATTACAACTTCCCAAAGAATAATATGTATCAAATACTTTTATATTTAACATATAATTTCTAACAACTACACTAATTTAAATCATGATACATTGCATCATTAAGATAAGTAGTGTGTCAGAAACTTTAAAACACTAAAGAAATCTAGAGTTAGAAAACAAAAAAAAATGCATAGAAAATTCATACCTTGAATTGCATAGATCGGGAAACTATATATCCATTTTTTCTCTCCCTTTTCTTTTTTTTTCGGGGGGAGGGGGGAAGGGGGAGGTTTCTACATTAATTTCAAATACAAATTATGTCGTATATGATACAAAATTCTACAAATTTCAGCAGCATTGCACATGATACAAAATTCTGTAAATTTAAATCATGAAACATTGCACGATTAAGATAATAATGTATCAGAAACATTAAAATAATAAATAATTATAGATTAAAAACAAAAAAAAATGATTGCATCAAAGTTCCATTCCTCGGGTTGCGGATCGGAAAAATATAGATTTATTTTTTCTCTCCATTTTTTTGGGGTTTTCTACATTTACTTTAAATACAAACTAGAAGTTTCATACCTTGGGTTGCATACAAATTTATTTTTTCTTTCCACTTCAAACGTTGTTTTCTTCATACAAATTCTCCAACGATGTCCACGTCAACAGCCGTCAATGATAACATACCTAACATTGACGTTATCCCATGCGACAATATCGATATTGTAGATGAAAAGGCTAAATAATTTTTTTTTAAAATGACATTGAAGAACAAGAAAAAAATTGATAAAGAAATAGTTCTACTGGAACTTCAAATCGATGAAGGAGAGAGGAATAGATTTGCAATTCAAAATGCAGTCATGGATGTAGTTGCCTATATGTGATAGAGATTTTAGGCGTGAAAATAGAAAAAAAATTGGGCTGGAAGAACTGTAAATAATGTATGTAGAAAATAAGAGGAAAAGAAAAAAAAAATCTGAAATATTTTGAAATAGTAGAAAATTTTAGTTAATATGGAAAAAAAGGTTGTGTAGTTAGGTAATTCTGAAATAGTAGGAAATATTTTGTTATGTCATGTATTAAGCTATTATATTGAGGTGAATTAGGAATAATCCGAAAAAATGAGAAAGAAAAAAGATAATTGCAAATAGTGGCCTTAGAGGCATGCCACACCAACAATCTCTTCATCCAGCTTTATAAGATATATAGATTTTATATTATTTTTTTTTAGGAGCTTTCCATCAACTTAATAAATATTACACATTTTCTTTGTTTACATTTCCTTTCCTTCTTTGTTCATTTTAGTTTCACTTTTAAAACTTTAGAAATTTTGCAAAATACTTATGAATTAAAATTATAAATTTGTGTTTAGATTATATTTTTTAAAAATAAACTAACAACTCATTTTAGATTTGAGAAGTTATATTATGTTATTTCAACATTCAAAAAAAAAATACATATATATAATATATAATAAAATTATAAATATGAAGTTTTTATCGATCGTGCAAAGCGCAACTTGATTCCCGAGTGGTGTTATAATCTCAGGGTGATGTTTAAATCACTCCAAAATTGTTAAGGAAAGTATTTAAATGCCTAACAAGTTAAAGTGCTAAAATAAATTTTACTACTTATTGCAGAAGTAATTTGATATATTATTTTTTAAAATATATTAAAAGTTTAAATGACTGAAAACTAAATGAAGAAGAAATAAATATGAGATGTGAAAAAGTTCATCTAAATAAAAATTAAATATGATAGGAAAGTGAAAGAATCTTTGCAATAATGCGTAGTTAAATTTTTACTCATTTGAGTGGGAAGTTGTGATGATCTAATTAGTTTTATTTGTCGTATAATTTAGGGAAAATACATAAAAATTCTCTTGAACTTAGCAGCAAAAAACTTTAACTTTTAAACTACACGGACGTTTAAACACCCCCTTATTATTTTTCAAGTGATTTAAACACCCCCTAAGGGATGACATGACAGAGAGAGTGAGTGTACTCTGCTTAAAGCGTGTGAAAACAGGAAAAAAAAGTTGAATCTTTTTAAAGTCCTGCACATGACCTTTTTTAATTGGTCAAATAATTAATATTTTAAATAATTTTTCTTGATATATTAACTCTCTAAAAGTATGCAATTTTTCTTGTTTAGAGGTATATAGAATTAGTGGGTCCCCCTTTTAATTTCTTCAAAAAAAAAATCTTTTCATTTTGTAGTCTTCCTCAGATACACTTTTTTCTCCATTGAAACACCCCCTCCTCCATCTTCCTCCTCACTTAAAAAAAAACTATTTTCATTTACTAGTGCTTTGCTACTCCGTAAAATTCAATACCAAAGTCATTTTATTGACGTTGATTTCGGTCTATATTATTAGTGTCGATTTTGTAAATGTAAACTTTGTTGAATTTTGAGTGATCCATTTTGATTTGTAGATCTATTTAAATATTTTTTATAGAATTTATATTTTTTTTATCAACTTTCTTATGCAATATTCATTTCTTATTTGAGTTGTCAAGAAAAACTTGACTTTCAAAAAAAAAAATCATTCTCCAAGAGAGTAAATTCGTGAGGTGGGTTTGGAAGAAGATAATGTGAATATTATAGTGAATTTTATCATTCTAGTTATTTTTAAAAATTGTTGAATCGTAGAAGAAAAATAAGTATTGAAGGTTGAAATAGTGAACAACAAAGAAGAAGAAAGAGAGGGGATGGGGTATGCATTTATAAATTAATTAATTGATATAATTAATCTTAAAAAGTGTTTAATAATAAATAGTGAATAAGTAAGAAAGAACTAAAAATTGATGATGTGGTACCTACATGGTTATGATGTGACGCTTACGTGGCTATGAGTGGTGTTATAGTTTCAGGGTGGAAAAAATTTACTTCGAACATGATAAGGGAGTATTTAAATTCCCGTACAGTTTAAGTACTAAAGTAAATTTTGCTGCCAAGTTTAGAATTTTTTAATGTATTTTCTCTATAATTTATAAGCAATTAAATTTTGTAACTGATAACTTTTATTTTTTAATAGATTAATGCATATACTCTTTTGCTTAAATAATTCATATTGTGATTACTTCAAAATTTGATGTGCAAGCATAATTTACTACGTATTTTAAATGATCTCAATCTAATATTCAATTTCCTTCATTTAAATTGACATTACGTTGTTAATATTTACTATTTATTGAATTAAATATTTTATAATATTTTTATTTAGTGTAATAGTAAAATCATAATTTACTTTAAATTTTGTGGCTTCCTACTTTTGATAATCAGAAAAATGTTCATATTTGGCCTTGGTTTATCACATTTCAATCATATTTAGGGTCATATTTGGGGACTTGGGAAATATTTGGAATCTCTAAAAATTTCAAAAATTACCCCAAACTTATATTTTATAAAAAAGTACTCATCATTTATACTTCCTATAGGAATAGTTTGTCACTACCTCTTCCGAAAAAATCTGAGTACTAATTTGTATGATAAAATAGGAAAAAAAGAATAATTTTTTAATAGATTATAATTATAACAGAATCAAACTAATAATTATCTACCACATGCTATGTAAATTATTAATTTCATTTTTGATAGTCCTTTAGAAAGAAGGGGGGAAAAAGGACAAGTATAATTTGAATTGCGCTTTTAAAATTTTGTAGAAAATATTATCGTGTTGATGCTAGTCTTCGGAATACAAAAAGATTTCTAGCTTCATAGAAAGGAATACGATATCGTTTGTAGGACTATAAGGGAAGCAAAAGAGAGTCTAAGAATGACAAAGAGTTATTTAACTATAGACATGTCTCTTTGCATAATGTAATTGAAAGAATATTTAGTGCGTGAAAAAGTAGATTCAAAATACTACGACAAGGCATGAACAACTATGCAATATGCATGCAGGTGAGAATAGTAGTTGCGTGTGCTGTATTACGTAATTTTTTGCGTGAAAATCAAGAGGAGATAAAATATTCAATGAACATGGACGTGATGATATAATTACTGATGAAGATGACGAACAATCGACTCAAAGTAACAATATTATTTCGTCTTCTCAGTCACCTGAATGCTTGTCTGGAAGAGATTGTTGAATTTCGGAAGATTATATAAAGGAATAGTTTGTTACTACATCCTACAGAGGTTGTTATAATTATAACCGAATCAATGACAAGTTTAAATATGCATTAGTGTATTAATCTTGCATATATTGTTACTTTGTTGTTGTTGATTGTTATCAATTATGTTATGAGGTTATTTTTAACGAAACATATTCATTATAAATAGATAATACAAACTTATAGATATTTTTAATAGTTTTTAGAACTTATGAGTATAAATCATATTCTTTGAAATAGTAAATTATTTTTGAGAAAACTTGGGGCCAAACACAGGGTGTTAACTTGAGAAAAACTTGGCTCAAATATTATTTGGCAAAATACTTGAAAACTTGGGACCAATCGATAGCTAAATAATTTAAATAAGTTAGTCAATTAATAAAGGGAAAAAATATGTCCCAGAGGATCCACATAGGAAAATTAAAGTGAGCCATGAGAATTTAACACAAAAGAATAAATATGATTACTAGAGTATAAAAGTAAATATAACCCTTAATTTCTATGAAGAGGAAAAATATGTTAAAAGGATATGTAAATTTAACATAATAGGCGTAAATATGATCTTTTTAAAAGTACAAGAATAAATATGATCCTAAAATTGAATAAAAATGCTAATATATTAAGGACATGAAGATTTAACATCGAAGGAATAAATATAACTCTTATTTACTATAAAGATAAATATGATTCTAAATTTGAACGAAAACGACAAATGTATTGAAAAAATATAAGCCTTTTCTATTTAATAAATAATATATATGAATCATTTTGAACATATATAGAGAAACTTATAGCTCGTCGCCACGTAAGAAATTGCGACACCTTCATTTCATGTTTTGTCTGATACACTTTCTTTTTTAAATTTAAAAAAAATAAAAAATACCTTGCCACTCGAAAACAATTAATCTTACCATTCTCATTTTCAGTACATACATAAGATTTATTGCCCTCTTAGAAATTGAATAGAAGAAAGTATGTCTTTTCACATCTCTCTCATTGTAAAAATAACTTAAAAGACGAAAAAAAGTTTGTAAAGGAACTGGAAAACCATATTTTGTGATTTAAACAAAATGAGGACGTTCCTATTTTCAAATGAACCGATAGGCAAGAAAATTATGTCAACATTACATCCCAAGAGACACGTAAGCAATGACAAAAAACCAATTGGTAAACACTAAATATAACAAATAACAAAGATGAATTTCACTTAGGATTTTGGTTAAAAAATTAATGTTGTAAGTGGGCTCGATCTATCTCTAAAAAGAAATGATTAAGATAGAGCTAGCTAGTTTGAATAAGTCATATCCAATAAGTTTTAAAACCACAACCGCCCATTGGAATGTAATATTACTAGACTATCCATATTTCCATCACCACTGCCCATGGTTTCTTCAAAACAACGAATTGAAATTTATAAGGAAAAATACCAAACTAACGTACGTTACTAAAAGAACATAAACAAGTCCAAGTTGACTCATTAGGATAATAGAAAAAGAGGTCCACATGCATGCAATGAACTTTTATGTGACATGGAAGCATTCTATCACCAAAATTCTTACCTACATACCAAAGCTAACACAAATTATTGCAGTATTAGTTTCGTCATCTCCAAATTATTAACAGCCTTAAAAATACTCTTCCGCTTGACTAACTAAACATAGATAATCCTCCAATCTATCACATAACGTAGCAAGTAGTCTCAAATTCTTGTAGGAGTATGAGGCTCTTAATAAAAAAACAAAAGAAGGGTTGAAATGACAAAAATTTAGGGATGTACTTCACTTATATTTTGCTAGATCGCGAGTGAACTTAAGTTCAGTTAGTCAAGTAAATGAGTTTTTCTAAGACTATCAATAGTTCGGAAATGAAACGAATAATTCGCACAAAATTTATAGGTGTTTTCGATGTTTCTCTTTGCAAGACATAAATTGACTATAGATTTGTCAAAACATAAAATAATAGTACCAATCACATGGCTCTTGATATGAAGTGAATTTGGACTCACTACTATTCCTATCCTTTCTCCTTCAAAAGAGGTAATTAATTAAGTTACAACTGCAACTACCTGATATTCAAATCTAACTACCTTTTTTGAAAAAGAAAAATAAAATTGTCCCATTATGTAAATAATATTCTACTCCTATGGCTATATAAAGTCCGGCAAGTACCTTCCTTTTCTTCATACTAAACTAGAAAAAAACAGAAGATGGAGATTCCGGTTATCGACTTCAGTAAGCTGGAAGGTGAGGAGAGAAGTGCAACCATGTCACTTCTCCATCAGGCTTGTCAGAAATGGGGCTTTTTTATGGTAATGAATGAATGTATAATTCTGTTTTTTAAGTAGCACTTTTGATAAGATGCTAATATTGATAAGAAACTAACGCAGATAGAGAATCATGGAATCGATACTTACTTGATGGACAATGTGAAACAGCTCGTGAATCAGCACTACGAAGACAATATGAAGAAGCGATTCTATGAATCAGAGCTACCTATGAGCTTAGAAAAGAAAGGAAACATCAGCAACACAGACTGGGAAAGCACATTCTTTGTTTGGCATCGTCCAGCTTCCAATATCTATGAGATTCAAGGTCTCTCAAAGGAACTTTGGTAAGTCAACAACACCGCAGCATAAAGCTTCAACAATTCAATAAATATGCTAGAATTAATGAGCACAGACGTACAACTTACCGATATCCTGCACCAAGAATACTTCATTATTATTGAATTTCACATTTTGAACTATGTTGCGTGCAGCAAAGCAGTAGATGACTATATTGATCAGCTGATCGAACTTGCAGAAAATCTTTCAGAACTAATGTGTGAGAACCTTGGCCTAGAAAAGAGTTACATCAAAGAAGCATTTTCAGGCAGCAAGGGTCCTTCTGTTGGAACAAAAGTAGCGATATATCCTCAATGTCCCCGCCCTGATTTGGTCAGGGGATTGCGCGAGCACACAGATGCTGGTGGTATCATTCTCTTACTCCAAGACGAACAAGTTCCAGGTCTGGAATTCTTCAAAGATGGGCATTGGGTGAACATTCCACCTTCAAATAACAACAGACTTTTTGTAAACATAGGTGATCAAATCGAAATTTTGAGCAACGGGATGTATAAGAGTATTCGACACCGAGTGATGGCTGAAAAGGATGGGAATAGACTTTCCATTGCCACCTTTTACAACCCTGCTGGTGAGGCCATCATTTCTCCAGCATCAAAGCTCTTGTATCCCTGTCACCTCCGCTTTCAAGATTATCTGAATCTCTATTCCAAAACCAAATTTGCTGAAAAAGGCCCTAGATTTGAGTCTGCAAAAACTTGGCCAATGGGCATTGAGAAAGAATAAAGATTATTCTTTCCAAGTTTATGTATTTTTCTTGCTTATAATTTCAGTGATATCTTTTCCCCCTTTTTCATTTTGGGCATTCTTTGGGTTAAAATAGAAGAGAAGCTGATGTATATAAGCTTCCTTTATCATGTCAGATTGCACTAAAAGTTTTAAGGCCAAAGTTAGGATTGCTTTGAAAAGCTGTTATACATAGACCAATGATTCTTTATAGAGAAAGAGAAAAATAAGTTGATCAATGTTTTGGTTTTATCTATGTATAAAAGAAAAACTAACTGATCAACAGAGCATGTCTTGATAGTGGCTGATTGATGATTATCCACTACCTTTCGCTGTGAGGGTACCAATCTTTCAACCAAGAATAATATGTTATATGTATAGTCTGAATATGATTATCTAATAAGAGTGAGACAGCACCATATGCAGAGTCAAAAACAAATTCCCTCTCAAGACCCACAGCCAACTTTGGGGTGGATCGGATGGTAAAGTGAACCCTTCTACTTATAACTTTGTCAACTCAACACTTAAACTCAATGAAACACAATATTTTTAACACCTTTGACCATTACCAAACTTAAATTATTGAGTTGGAAAAATGTGTAATGTACACACGGATTAAGAGCGTGAATAGATACTAATCATCTAAGTTACGCAGAATCTTCACTTTAGATGTCAAATATATTACTTTTGGAGAATCTGACATGTGACATTTTTAAAGAGTCTAACAAACATAATTTTTCATTAAAAATTAAAAATACACATAATCATGAAAAAATTAAAATAGTTTTTCATTAAAAATTAAAAATACACATAATCATGAAAAGATTAAAAAAGGAAAAGTAGAAATATCCCCTGCCTCTTCTCATTTCCGGTATAATTAGGTCATAGGTTTCCACCATTGCTTTTGTAACCTCACTCAATTTTAAAAGAAATTACTCATCCTTCAAGCATCCAACAAGAAACATACAAATTGGAACGAAGAAGAAAATTTTTCTCATCGAAAGCTCAAATAAGAAATGGGTTATGTGAAATGAAAAAGAAAAGAAATAAATTTCAAATTCCATTTTTTGTTTGAATGCTTCTTTGGGCTGATTTATTTGTCATCGAATAAAAAAGAGTTTACATGATTTCAGGTTTTAATTCAAATTGAAACTTCTCTCTAAAATTGAAAGCTCAAATCACAAGACTATACGGGTTGAATCGAGGAATCTGATAACTTGACTTCGGATAGGGACAACTGAGTAGAAGAACTCAGTGTTGGACTCGTTGCTTGGGTTGTTATAGGAAGATGACAAGAATGTATTGATTGGTGTAGCTCAAGGAATTGTTCTGGTGTTGGTCTGTTTACTCGATTCCAACTTTTCGTTGGAGATCAAGGAGAAAACTCGATTCCACAGTTGCTTCAGGCAAGCATACTTTGATCGTTGAAGGTTTGTGTATTCTCAACAATTTTCAGCGGGTTCTTGAAGAGTGTTCTGTGGAAGAAAAATTCATGCATAGCTTTGCAAGCGCTGGGTTATACAAAGGATAATGCAAGAAATTGGGTAGAGAGGAATTTCATCCTTTTAAAAAATCTGCCAAACGAGAACACCCAAGCCTCAAGCTATGGCAGTTGGTGATTTTTTGTGTTTAAGCAAGCTTCTGAGGTAAGGAAGATGGAAAAGGGTGGTAGTTGGGCGTGGGTTTGGATGGGGGGTGACCAGAAGAGAATGAAAGGGGATGAGGAAAAGAGGTACAATGAGAGAAAAAATAGCATTTCTTTTTATAAATATTATTTATTTATTTTATAATATTTAATTTTTGATGTGTCATTACAAAATGATGTGGATTCCATGGTATTTGGTTGTACTACACGTACTTGATCAAATGAGAAAAGGGTTTAAAATATTGAATTGACAAAATCACAAGTAGAAGGGAGTTACCCTCCGATCCAAATATAAGGGCCTATCAAACCATTCCACCTATTTTAAATTACTTATGTTTAGACTGATGTACATCCAAACATTCCTGAAATAAATTGAAGGAACACATTATCAAAGAAATAGAATAAGGTTCACAAAATGGGAATGAAAGGAGAGAGATGAAGGGTTTTCAAAACACTTTCACATGTCCTTATGCTTGTCCAAATTGTTCAACATCCATTCTCAGTTTTTCTAATCCACACAAACTCAATACAAGAACATTTCTCTTGTATTGCATGACACAAGGGCATTAATATCATAATAATTACCATTAGCTTTGGTTTAGTAGCAAGAAGTAGAGGGTGAAATGTGGGAGCAGCTCTCATGTAACGGGTTTGAACCCTGCTGCTGATAAAATCCTGATATTTTAGAAAGAAAGGGTAGAGCAGTGAGCCCATTATTCACCAACTTTTGAATCATGCATCACTGGCCCTCAGGGATTTTCGGTTATCAAAAAGAAATACAATTCACAAATACAGCATTCTGATACCGTAATAACTATTAAGAAACACCATCTGTATTACGACGAATCAGGTTAATTCCCCAGTAAACCTGTTTGAAATTGTCTTCATACATAAACTAGGTCCAAAAAGATGGTCTGATTAAAGAACAATAATGTATTTACATAGCTCTTTGGTATAGAGCCACTTACAAACTAGACAATTTTGACAACACAGATTTGGTCACCAGAGTATTAGTATGTTGAGTGGCTTCTATGAGTAAGAACTTTTGGGACTTCAACATAGGAGAACATTTGGTAATAAAACATAATAAAAAGTTCCCAAACTTCAAAGACTTTGAAAACCTGTGAGCAGATTCCCAAGCATGCTGAATGAGTCTATCAACTGAGTCCTGAGTCAAATGAATGTTATGATTTAGGATATTTTGCATCAAATTGAATAATGATTCTGTCCATACCAATTTATTGCCAATTAAGCATTGATGATAGGGAAGGCAGATGAATTTCTTCAGATCGTCTTCGTCATTGAGAAGTTTCTGGCACAAGGCAGAAACATGGCCTGGGTGCAAAGATTCTCTAACTATCCTTGTTATTACATCACAAATAGGGCTATTTATGCCATCCATTCTAAGTATAAGGGGCAATAGCAGGGCATACTCTGCAGCTCTCTTATGAACCTTAGAGTACTCTACCGTTGCTGTTAGTAATACACGAGAAGATGGTTCTTTCAAAACCAACAACTTGGGAAGAATAACAGAGCAAAGAACGTGACTGGGCCAACCAAGTTCATCTTCATTTCCAATTAGAAGATTGGACACCAAAACTGCAGCTGTCTCATCATCAACTCTCCAAGGTTCAATGATACCCAAAATAGGCAAAGACTGACCTCCTCCTTTACAAAGTTGTCGAATATCCCCAGCCAATTCCACAGCCTTAGCAGTAGATTGAAGAGACAACAACGAATCTTTCAAACGCTCAGCCATTTCCTCAACTTGAGTGTTCAAGTATTCATCTACCTCCTTAATCATTTCTTCATCAACCTCCTCAATGACTTCATCCACAATTTCTCGTTTATCCTCCTCAAATTCAGTCATATGATGGTAATCATTTTTACCACAACTATTGTATTGCCTTGCCATGTTGAAATGTTTCTGTGATATAGGCAGCCAAGGAAGCAGCAAATCAGTGTCATTGACATCATCCTTAAGGCAATCAGGTAATGACCTAAACTCATCTTCCATTAGTTCTTCAGAATCCAAGTTCAAGCAGGACAACCATTCATGTGTTGACCTAGACACAACGTCAAGCAGTTGATGTGCAGCCCGCTTAACCCAAAAATCAAGCTCTATCCCTTCCTTCAACATAGTTTCCGCAAGCTGACACAAGTCTGTTTCACAAAATCTCCGGCAATCATAAAGAAGAAATGACAATATGCGAGCCTGAACAGCATTCGGTAGAGTCTGTATCCACACAACCCTGCCAATCAATAATTTTACATTTAACTAACAATACCTAGAAAAAGAGCACTACATAACCTCAATTCATCCATGTTGAATTTCAATTTACATGTATACCGTAAGGAGGCAGTGCGAATTCAATATTACCGTTTTGTGTGAGATGGAGAAGGAGAACCGGTAATGGTGATCTGGGTGGGTCTGGTGAGCAGTGAGAGGAAGGAGGTCGTTGAAATGGCGGTGGCATCATGCTGGTTGAAAGATTGTTGTAACCACATAGATGCTTCGGTTTCTGGACAAGGGGAGTTCAAGAATATCTGAAATAATGGTACCCAACATTCCATTTCCGTCCAAGATTTTTCTGCCAACAAGGGCTCTATTTTGTTTACCTAAAGAGGTTACAAGTTGAAAAGGTTACTGCTTAAGTTATAATATCACTTAATTTGTTTTTTTCAATATACTTTCATAATAATTTGTTTGAGATTAATAGTTACTATCCGAATAAGGTTTTTTTTTTCCTGCATGGTATAATAATTTTGGTACAACTTATGTCATATAAAGAGAAAAAATGATAAAGATCCTCATTTTATAGCAACATTGTAAAATATGATAATGCTATACTACGTCCCATTGTCTAAGAGAGGTCTGCTATACTAATTCTGATTGTCCAGGAGGGCCTACTACACTAATTTTCATTGTCTCGTAGGGTCCTACTATAATAATTTTCATTGTTCAAGAAGGTCATGTTTATACTAAGTCTCATTGTTCAGAAGAGTCCTACTACAGTAAGTCTCATTGTTAACGAGTTTCCTGCTACACTAAATCTAATTGTCCAAAAGGATTCTGCTATACTTTATCACATTGTCAAGCTACGTCTCATTATCCAGAAAAGCCCGCTACACTAATCTCAATGTCCAGGAAGATCTTGTTATACTACTCCCATTGTCCTGAAGGGGCATACTACACTAATTTTCATTGTCCAGGAGGGTCCCACTACACTAATTTTAATTATTCAGAAGGGTCCTATTATATTATGTCTGATTGTCCCGGAGGATCCTGCTACACTAAATCTGATTGTTCAGGAGGGTCTTGCTATACTAAATCTCATTGTCTAGGAGTGTCCTGCTATACTAAATCTTATTGTCCATCCGAGTCCTGCTATACTAAATCTCACTGTCTAGGAGATTCATGCTACTCTAATTCTCATTTCCGAGGAGGGTCATGCTATAATAAATCTCATTCTCTAAGAGGGTCATGCTATACTAAATCTTATTGTCCATGAGAGTCCTGCTATACAATCTCACTGTCTAGGAGATTCATGCTACTCTAATTCTCATTTCCGAGGAGGGTCATGCTATAATAAATCTCATTCTCTAAGTGGGTCATGCTATAATAGATCTCATTGTCCAGGAGGGTCCTGCTAGTCTAATTCATATTATCCTAGATGGTCATGCTTGTAATACCACGTATTCAAAAACAGGCCTTAAAATAGATTTTTAGAAGTTGCAGGTGTGACTCACGATCTCCACCCATGGATCGTAGGGTGACCCACGACCCGTGCTGGTAGTATACGGTTCGTGTCAGCAACCTCCCCCTAGAACTTGGCCCAAATTTTTGGCTAAGTGTTGACCCACATCCGGACCTACGGTCCATAGGTCAGGTCACGGACCGTGGTCCGTGTCCGAGAATCGATGCCCCAAAATCCCAGCTTCAATCGCAAACAACGGTCGATCAACACGGATCGTTAGTCAATTGATTGTCCATCGGTCCCGTCCATTAGTGACTCCGACAATAGTTAAGTCAGGGGTCTTTTGATCTTTTTATATTTTGTTGGACTCCTAAACTACGTCAATTAGACCCTAAATTATGAAATTTCAGTCAGTTTAAGTCTAGAAATATAACTAGAACTTACCTAAGTCAAATCATTAATCAAAGATTAGAGAAATTAGAATGTAAGAGGAGAAAAGAGGTCAAGAACCCTAGTTCAAGAGCACAACAAGGTTCCATCAATTCCAGCCTCAAAATAGAAAGATTTCTCCGTGAATTCATCACTCGGTATGTGAAATTTCACTAGTTGGTTCCTTTCGTCCATTAGGTCCCTAGAATTCAGTCACATTCTTGATTTCCTTATTATGACTGGACCTAGGGTTTCTAGAAGTTTAACAAATTATCATGAATTATTTATATAAATGTTCCAAATCAGTTTATCATGTTATTACTTCGTCCCTTGCATGAATTTAAGAACCATAGCTATGTAGTTCTTTAGTTCTTGAATTACACATGCTAGCCCAAATATTTGAGTTTTTTCAGATATATATATATATATATATATGCCTTAGTTTTTGAATGTGACACTATCAGTTTATTAATATGCATTTGAGCCATCCACTATATTATAGATATTCAGTCATAACGTGTTAATTATCGGGAGTAGCATAATACCGAGTTGAACTAGGGTCAATCACCCATATAATCCTAGAACTACTAGCCACATAGGTTGTAAGTCTCCTCTGTGATATCATTTAGTGATCACGCCATTCATGCCTCTATACCTCTGGCAGGGTATATACATCGGACTTTACACTTAGCTCATGTGATTTTATTGTCAGTTATTAGTAGCTCCCACAGTTCAGTCAGACTATATTGCATTGACCATTTTTAGTACACTCAGTATTCAGTCTTAGCATGTAATAAATTTTGCCATTGCATTCCAAATAATTCAATATTCAGTATCTTTATTATGTTCAGAATATATCATTGCTTTATTGCTTTGTTCAGTTATACATTATTTTAGTTTTACTCTATCCTGCGTGCTTAGTACCCTTCAAGTACTAACACATACTATGCGCTACATCTTCTGGTGATGTGGGTCCAGGTTCTCAGCATTTGAATCTCGCATAGATCGGTTTCCGATCTCCAGCTCAGCAGCATTACTGGCGAGTCTTCATTCTCTGAGGATAATGGTCATGTTGTCTTTTTCCAGCTTTTTAGTCTTTTAGTTTCAATTTTTCTAGATTTAGTTGGGCCATGTCCTCGTGCGTCTAGTAAGTTAGAGACCATCTTCAGACATAGTTAGATTTATCTTAGTATTTGAGTTTGATATCTCTTATGTATTAAAACTCTCAGATTTTATATAATTAGTTTAGTATATCGGTATTCCCCATCACTTCAGATTTACTTCATGTTTTAAGCTTCCAGATCAGTTTATTATCTTTTGTATGCTCATGATTATGCCAGTAGAGTTAGCTAAGGGTCACTTGTGATCCTACGTTTCGTGTCCGCGTCCCGAGGGTAGCATCAAGGCGTGACAATGCTATACCAAATCTCATTGTCTAGAAGGATCTTTCTGATTTAATTCTCATTATTTAGAACGATCTTTCTGAATAGAATCAAATAAAAAAAACACAACATTTATTTTGCCCTAGTTTGCAACATAAAAGATTTTGTGAGTTATTAGCATTGTCATACTTCAATAATAAATGTATGTATGTCCTAGGAGAAAAATAAATAAATAATCGATAATCTTTGCAATGATGTTTACAAGCTTTAGTCTTCAAGATAACCTTTATGTCAACTACCCCCCCCCCTCCCACACATTTTTTTTATGTTTGGTTTATGGCATTGACTTTGACATGATTTCTATTGTTGTATCCATGTGTGAAGCTAATTTTAGCTTCGATAGATTGCTTTTGTTGTCTAGTTAGATTATTCTAACAACATTTATTCTTGAAGATCTCTCTAATTGATTTCCATTGTTCGAATTGTTCCTCCATTCTAATCAAACACTGAATCTCGAACTTGTTAACTGCTATCAATTATTTTGAATATTAATTCTTCTAGAATCATGTCATCTTTGATATGCTGTCCAGACTTTAACTTTGTGGAATTGAAACTGGTAGCAAATTTTGAAGGTATTTCTTGCTTAATTTAATCACAGAGGAGGGCCTAAAACACCCCTCAACTATTTAAATTGGTACAAAACTATCATCCATCCACTTTTTGGCCGCGAAATTACCTCCACGTCAACCTTTTGACTCAAAAATACCCTCAATATTTACCCTTTGGCTCATATTTATCCTTATTTTTAACAGCTCTTCAAAGTAAAATCATTAATATTTATTCATTATGTTGCCTTATCTGGTTGGTACTTATTTAAACCATTCTCAAATAAATAATAAAAAACACATATAATTGATTTTTTACACGATACACTTGAAAATAATATTCAAAAAATTATTAATTTCATAATATCTTTCTATCGACTTATTTTAAATCAATACCCAATTTATTATAATCCAGCTCATAACTTTGGATCCATCTAAAATCCGCGTCCAAATTGTCCATCTAAGAAAGATATTATTTTTGTTAATATAAATTTTCTATAAGTTATCCAACAGTTTTGTTCATTCCTTCTTTTTATTCGCTTATTCTTAATTAGGACATTAGACACTCATACTTGAAATGAACTTACATGTTCATATTCTTTTAATTTATAATATTATCTTGACAGGGTAGGGGTGGGAATAGGAGAAAAAATTATTTTTGATCGTTTACTTTGAAATTTTGTTACACACAAAGCGATAAAATGCTATTAAATTATCTTATATTGAACTAATTATTTATATATGAATGTCCTTGCTATTTTTCTCCTTTTTCGACCTTCTTTTGTCATAAGTTAAAAATTTTAAAATGGTGGACAAGATCCAATATTACAAAAATGATCATTACATGCACTTAGAATAAAATATCCTAATCTGTCCAATCAATTTGAACTTGATCTTTGTTAGATGATAACGCTCAACTAAACTCATACAATTTTAAGTGTGGACGGTCATTAACAAGTACAAACCCAACTAAGAGTTGGGGTTGATCCCACAGGAAGCAATACAGTAAAGAATTCAATTAAGAAGTAAAAATGTGTTAATTGTTTGTAGAAGTAAATGTTTCACAACGTTAAAATAAATTTCAAGGTATCAACGATTATTATCAAATGGGGGTTTTGGTAACAAATTTAAGACAAAGGCTACTTAACATGGGAAGTAAGCAAATCGAGATCGGACATTCGGAGTGTGATCAATCGAATGCTAAATTTCATGCAATGGGTGATTACTAGTTTCTTAAAGTTGTTGAATCTCAATGGATAGGTTAAGTTTTAATTGCAATAACCATTTCTCAATGAACTATTGCGCTTCAAGGGAGTTCTCTTGAACCTCAACAAGCATAACACAACGAAACAACTCAATTTCTTAATCAACCCACTCTTTCAAGCTGGGTTAAAGACGCAATCAAACCCACTTTCTCAAACTAGATTTTAAAGATACAATTAATACATTTGTCAATTAATCATTCTACTTTATTACCTCTTTCCCAACCAAGCATACAAAACTAAGCTAGAATTGAATTTGCAACTTCAATTCCTTAATTGAAACATGAACGATTAATTGAACCAACTTCAAAACAATAGTAGAATTAACAACTAACAACACCCATTAGCTAATTAATGTATTCAACTACATGATCACACCCCTAAGATAACGGGCTTTAGCTAAACATAGTGAAACTCAAGAAATTGTTACCAACAAGGTTTTCCATCTGATTTGCTAATGATCTGCAATCCTCAAATGTTGAAATACAAGATAAACTTACAATATCCGAATCTAAATCCCCAAAACTACTAAAATTGTAAAGACAATGTTCTAGAATGTGTAAACTCTCAAGAACCCAAAAGTAAATAGCGTGAGAACCTTTTTACTTCTTCTTAAAATTGTATTAATACTTCCCCAAAATTTCAACACTGAGCCAGCTTAGGAAAGTAAGTTGGGCTCGCCAACAAGTTCGACGATTCTCCGAGTTTCTCCTCTTCTCGCCTTTTTGACTTGACTCCTTCATCAAATAATTCTAGAGTTTTTAGCGAGCTTGATTGCTATCGCCGATCATTTCGAAGTGTCGCTGAATTGACCGTTTGCTCGCTAGGTTGTTTTTGTCCATGGGATATTTTGCTGGAACTTTAGGCGAGCTGAAAGACAACTCGGTGAGTCAGAGTGGCTTTGGCAAGCTGCAACTTTGCTTTCCTTCAACTCTTTTGCTCCTTTATTCATCATAATGTTCTTGCCTCACTTGTACCTTCATTGCTTTACATTAACATATTAACATTAGTTATGAGCATAAATATGCATGTAGACACTAAATCCTTGAATAATAAGACCCAAATAAGTTGAAATCCCCCATTCATGTACAATCCCAACTTAAATTTTTGCTTGCCCTCAAGTAAACATAAGATCAATCAGGGCAACATGGATGTCTACAAATAGTGCTATAGAGGCTCAACATGAATGCATCAAGGTTTAATCTACATATGCAATGTTCAATTGTGCACTAAATGTTTCAAACTATGACTAGCAATCATCAAAATAGAGTTCAAGCTCACAATGCTCACTCCAAATGCAAATTCATGCTCAACAAGAGTGCTTCAATGCGCTCACACCAAGAATGATTTCATACTCTTACAAAGCCTATCGAATATTACAATTTCCAGAATAAAAAACTCTCAATGAAAAATACATGCATAATTTTACTCATAGGCTTGCCCGTATTTTTTGAACAACACAACATTCAGCTTATGTGGGGTCACAAGGTCTTTCAAGGGTTGTACCGGGGCTGAGGATAAGAGTATGATCATTTTGTCTTAGTCACTTCCACCTTCATAAAATGTGGCTCAAATTTTACTTATTTTACTTTTTACTCATTCTTTTCATCTTCACAACCCATACTTGGCATATTCAAGCACACACAATTTTTGGTATATCTCATTGGACACTCCTTTTCTTTCCACAGTGCACAATTCACCCAAATGTTTCATTACTTTTCGCTGTTGCTTTCTTTCTCTTTTTTTAATATGGAGGGGTTCCATCATTTTCTTCAACACAAGTATCCAAGGATAGATTTTACAAACTACTTTTTCTATTTCTTTCCTCCTAACAACACCCCCAACATAGGCTTTTGATATGAGTTGACTATTCAAACAATCCCGTACTTCATGAAGGTTTTAGGTGGGGAGGACAAGGCAACATTCATGTTTCATCCAAATAAAAGGTTATAATGCCAAGCTAGGTTCATATACTCACAAGGTGGTCACGCAAAAGGTATAACAAATTGGTTCGCTCTCAAAGATTATGCCTAAGATCATTTCCATAATTCACAAAAGATAGTCTATAAGACCAACCGGGAAACTTCTAGTTATCACCATGCATATATTTCAAGTAATCCTCACCTCACACGGAATGCAATACAATCACTGATCATGACTCAACAAGTTAATTTTGCGTGCAACAGTCGATGTAAAACTCATCTTTACAAATCGGCTAGTCACACTGAGATGCTAAGAATTCACATAAGACTTATGCAACTCAAGTTTCCTCGTTGTACTAGCACAACATATTTTTAATCAAGAACATTATTCAAGTAATCGGTTTTGGTCACAACCGACACTCAAATGTACAAGAGAACATCCATAACATCCACAAATCAAGTGATCAAAAGATGTTTCAATGAGATAGAACCAACAATGGGAAGACCTCCACTCCACTGAGAAGAGTTCAATGCATATAAAAACTTATTTGAATCATTAAAAAGAAATTAAGGGTCAATGAATGAAAGGGTTGGAGAAGAAATAACTCCTCACTTCACACACCAATCGACAAACAGTACCGCTACCGCCTAACTACTTGGTGAATTACCGAGTAAATTGTAGCTCAAATATTTTTACCTAAAGCCAACCTTTCAATAAGAGAAAAATGATGATCTTAGTCGACCTCACCGATTCAGCTTGGAGAACCGCCAAAATGATTGCAATCTCACCAAATATTCTAGAATGGATCTTAACATGGCCTCAGAAAGGGTGATGCATTTGGGCAATCTGGGTTACCATTTGGCTATTCATCGAGTGAGTCAATCCCTCACCTAATTGTCATTATTTTAAAATAAGATCTCCAACCTACACATACAATAAACATTATTCAAAGCGATTAGAACTTGGGTTGCCTCATAAGAAGCCTTTGTTAACGTCATGACATGACATGAAAATGCATTTATTAAGCATCTTCTAAATCCACCACTTTAATCACTGACAAGTCTAGGCATTCTCCAAAGTAAAGCTTCAAGCGTTGCTCATTTACTTTGAAAACCGACCCCTCTTTGCTTTCAATTTCAATTGCTCTAATAGTGAACACTCGAGTCACTTTGGATGGGCCTAACCATTTCAAATTAAGTTTACCCAGGAAGAGTCTCAAATGAGAGTTATAAAGCAATACAAGATCATCGAATTTAAACTCTCTATGAAGGAGTTTAGCATCTGGCCACTTCTTCATTTTCTTCTTGTAAAGGGCTGAACTCTCATAAGCTCATAGCTGGAACTCTTCCATGGCATGGATGTGGTTGACTCTATCCTTTAAAGGGTCCCCCAAATTCAAGTTCAATGTTTTGAATGCCTATAATGCCTTATGTTCATGCTCAATTGGTAGGTGAAAGGACTTTTCAAACAACAATTGATATGGTAAAATACCCATCGGGGCTTTGAATGCGGTGCTGTAGGCCCAAAGACCATCATCTAACTTCCGAGAGCATCCGAGAGCAGTCAACTCAATTGTGTTGATTATTTTTGCCACAATCCCCTTTATTTCTTCGTTCGACACCTCAACCTGCCCACATGTTTGAGAATGATATGGGGTTACAACTTTATGATTAACACCATATTTTCTCAGCACAAATGTAAATAAACGGTTGCAGAAATGAGATCCCTTATCACTAATTATTGCACCTGAAGTGCCTAACCTTAAGAAAATGTATCACTTGAGGAATTGTACAACACTTCTTCCATCATTTTAGGTAAAAATACAACCTATACCCATTTGGAAGCATAGTCAACAACACCAAAATATACTTATTGTCATATGAACTCACAAAAGGTCCCATGAAGCCGATTCCCCAAACATCGAACCATTCTACCTCTAGAATGGGATCGAGAGGTAGTTCATGTCTTCTCGATACTCTTCATTACTTTTGATAATGGATAGATTTTTTACAAAGGAGTCTTCATATTAATATAACATCGGCCAATAATAACCACTTTGAAGCATTTTATTGGACGTACACACTCCACTGTATGTCCACCAACCAGTGGCACATGACATGCATCAATAATTGCATTCACGTCCACTTCCAGCACACACCTTCTTATTATATGATCTGCACATTCACAAAATAGATAAGGTTCATCCCAAAAATAATTCTTCACATCGAATAAGAACATTTTCTGTTGGTAGAAATTCATCCCATCAGGAAGGACCCCACACAACATTATTTTCAAAATCAACGTACTATGGTGGACTACTGTTATCTATAACCATTACCGATTCATCATGAATTTCTTTCTCAATATCTCTCTCACCAGAGTCAAAAATATTTCTTTCAAGCCTTGAAAAGTGTTTCTTTACTTGGTTCTCACACCCCTTGAGATCTTTGACTTCAAAATCAAACTCTTGTAGCAACAACACCCACCAATCAGTCTTGGGTTTGGATCATTCGTAGCCATCAATGTAAGATTTTAGTAAGGTCTTTGTGCACCACAACCTTAGTACCCAACAAATAAGCTCTAAATTTCTCAAAAGAATACACTACAACTAATAATTCTTGTTTTGTTAAGGACTAGTTCTTTTGAGCTATATTCAAACTCTTACTTGCGTAATACACCAGGTGAAACAATTTACCCTTTTGTTTAGCAAGGACAACTCTAAGGTCCACAACGCTTGCATCACACATTAGCTCAAATGGAGGAGCAAAGAAGGAAATAAATAAAGAGTGCAGTTTAAGTTCAAAGAAAACAATAAATTGCATAAATAAATAAATAGCTAAAATAAAGTTTCCTTATAAGACGAAACTCCTTTTAAGGAATGAAACAAAAAATTTAATTATAGGAGGAAATGTCCCATTGAAAGTAAATATCCTAGTTCATGATATACTAGGGCATGCTAATATCACATATATATATATATATATGGCATGAAGACCACCGAGAGTTGCACTTATTTCATATTAAGTAAATTTATCATCTTGAGAGTAATAACAATTGGAGCAAAACTACAAGACTTTATTAGAGCAATACATGACCCTGGTTCATAAGTTGTGGTCCAGTATGTACTATTGAATATTGAGTTTAATAAGAAAAAGGCTAGAGTTATTAATTTTTATTGAGTTTTTCAAGGTTTATTATTGAGTTGTAGTAATTCCTAGATCAAATAGAGTAGTTGTGCGGGTGAGGTTTGTAAAAAAAAGTAAGTTTGACTTCTTATAGAGTAGTAACTGAAGTTTGTAACAAGAAGCGAGTTTGACTTCTTTGAAAATAGTGAGGTTTGTAACAAGAGAGTTTATCTACTTTGAGAGTTGTTAGAACAATTATAGTAAGCTATTTAATTGAGGTACTAGAGTTAGTATCACGCCCCGAGGTGTGACGACCCTAAAAATGAAGTAGGATAAATTAGAGCTTCACATGAGTTTCTTGAGTTAATAACTTGTTAAAATAATGAATAATAGTGTTTTAAGGCAGTTTTAAAGAGTTTAGAAGTCAAACGTCAAGGAATGACCAAGACGTTCAACCAGTAGTCTTGTGTGTGCTAGTGTGCCCTTGTAGGTTGTATGTGTTTTGGTGTGTCGTTTAGAGTTTAAATGTTTGGTGGTGACCCTAGAATCTATATTTTCGTGTTTAGGGTCAAAACCTCCAGGTACGACTCCCAAAGACCACCTAAGGGTCCTTGAGAAGGACTCAAATGTTGTCAAAAAAGCTGCTTGGGTAGCCTTGATTGATGCCCATGGCTAAGGCCTCATCAACCCATCGACCTTCAGTCAAAAAAGGGGAGTGTCTACACACTTATTCATGGGAGATTAGCCCTCAAAATGGATAGTTTCATTCAAAAATGACAGACCAACGGATTTCCCGTCAATGGGGGGTCATGGTTTGGTCTGCAATTTCCTGTAGGGATTCGGCCAAGCCAAGGGTGGTTTGGTAAATTCCACCATTGGCTAAATAAATGGGGGGACGGTTATTTTATGTTATTTATGGTATTTGAAGTTAGATTAAACTCTAAAACCTAGAATTAAACTTCATTCTTCAAAATTCAAAACCCTTCCCTCCCAAAAGTTCTCTCAAAACTCCATGGAAGCTTATTGGAGCTTGGATTGAAGGGATTTATTGCTTTCCTATTTAATTTAGTTGGATTCACATTACTAAGGTATGGTGAATCTTTATCTAGATTTAGATTCCTCTCTAGAGCCAATTCTTAAATAGTTTTCATGTTTCAAAAAGATGAACAAAACCCCAATTCTTCCTCTAACTCATGGATTCTTGCATCAAATGGTTTCAAATTTTTTTTATGATTATATTATGGTTTATTTGATAATTAAAAGTTAAAAAACTCCATGAATCCACAATCTCCCTTATTCCTTAATTTTGGCTTGTAAAGTGCGTTTGATTATTGTGATTGTCTATGGAAGACCCTTAAAATGAATTTAGGTAGCTAGAGCCTCACATGTGTATAAAAAGGTTAACAATGTGTTAATAATTGTTTTATAGAATTTATGCTTGATTTGAAGTGATTTGGAGGTCAAACGTCCAAGAACGTTCGAAAGTTAGCCTTGAAACGTGTATGTGTGTCTTGGCATGTTTTACATGTTAGTTTTGGTTGAAATTGATGTGAGAGGTACCTAACATGTATATGAGTGTATTTAATTTGGAAAAGCCCGGGAAAAACTCCCAAAGGACCACCAAAGGGGTCCTTGAGTAGGACTCCACTTGTGAGCAAGACTGCCAAAAGCAGTCTCCAACTACGGTTGGCAGTCGACACCCCGTAACCAAGGTAACGCCTGTTGTCTGGGGGAGTAAACCCATAATTGGTGTGGGGATATAAAGCTCCATTTTTTGAGCCTTAGACCCAAACGACGTTTGCTAGTACGTCCCGTCGATGGCTCGAGGAGGCGTAGACTGGAGCCGTCAATTCTACCTGCAATTCTGCAGCATGCACGCTATTATGCAGCATGCTACCTTGTGAAGGGGTGAATGGGAAATTCACGCCACATCCTAATTAGACTATAGACAATATGTTTAAGTGTTTTTACGTATTTTAAGTTAGTTTATAAGCCTTAAATCTAATTTAGGACTTAATCTTCAAAATAAATCCTTCCCTCTGAAATCAAACTCTCCCAAAACCCCAAAACCCCCATTGAAGACCAAGCTCAAGAACAAGCTATGGAGGTGGATTCTTGGAGATTTCTTCTTTGATTTTTGTGGACTTTCTAATGTAGAAGGTATGGTAATCCTTCATCCCTAGATAACCATTCATCTATGGAATCCTTTCAAAGCTTTTTCAAACATGATTCTAAGTCAAAAATCCTATCTTTCAATCTATGATAAGTTATGGGTCTTCTGATCTTGACTAGATTATGATTCAATTGTTATTAGATTATAGTAAATTGATTAATCCTAATCTTATCTATATAAATTGATTATGAATTGTGTGAAATTGATCAAGGGGATCAGTAGGTTGGAGATTTTGTAAGTTGATCTATTTCTTCTTATTTAGCTTAGAATATATATATATATATATATTGAATTGATCTTGAAGGGCATTGTGTGGTATGATCCACTTATGGTGGCGGTGTTTACATTATTGTATGTGCATATGTGTGATGATCATGGACTTAAAGGCATTATATTCAAGATAAATTCATATGATGATCTCTTGTTTAGGAAGTTGAAGGATTTAGCATTGATTCTAATAGCTTGTTCTAAGTGAATTGATGTTATGTGAAGTATATGAATAGTCTCCCACTCTAGTTGCATGTTTTAGGTGTGTGGATGATATTGAGTATATGTGATGATATATCATGATGGGGTTAGGTATGATCTAAGATGGCTAATGATGAGTAATACTCTTATAGCATGACCCTACATATATGAACCCTATATGAATGTGTGATCAAAGTATGCACGGAGTCTTCTATTGTAAAGGTGATTATGTTCTTGTCTCCTATGATGTAATGTGAGCGTGTGTAGTGTATAGTCCTTAATACTCTACGTGTATGTATGACTTGATACTTGATACTTGAGGAAGGTTGTACATGTGTTGGATATTTAGAGGGTGGCTTACTCAAGGTTATGTGAAGCTATTATGTGATCATATTGACCAATGTACGCACACACACACTTCAAACATGACTATGAATAGGATATATTCATGATGACTAAGGAAATGGTAGTTCACCTATGCATCATTACCTATTTTTATGCATGTAAGCATATGATTAATGAAGTTATGAACATGTGTGCTTATATGTGTTATGTGAAGGTAGATCTCACATTGTATGCACACACATGATGTATGATTATAGGAATATGTGAGAGGAAATTCTCACATGAAGTAGGGTCTATGATGAAAGGACATTCTCATGTTAGAATCCTTTGAGCTATATGATGTATGAAGGAGTAAGATCCTAAAGCCTTCCTTATGAACTAATGCATTAAAGGCTTAAATATATCTAAAAAGCGAGTTAGAGCCTAGCACCAAGTGAACATGACAAATGAGAGTGGGGGTTTGACGTAAGTAAGTCCGACTTCCCACAAGAGAACCTTCACGTTTAGCAAGTCTGGGTTCCCAACCTAGATGTTGTCTCATGAGATGGAAACCTCCACGCTAGTAACTCAAGGTTTCTAGAAGTAATCTCCATGTTCCATAACTACATGCCCCCGTAGATTATAGCTTGTGGATACCAACTAGATAGCTATGTATGATTGGTAACACCTTAGGCAAGTGTTAACCCTCTCTTTTCGGTGTGGGAGGAGAACACCAGATTCCATGTAGCTCACATGGTCTATTTCGGTTATGGCTAAGTATCCCTAAGTAAGAAATGAACTAAGATAAGATTATGGACTCTAATCATAACTCCTTGAGATGATTACTTAATATAGGTAGGATTATGTCCCCTACCCATGCATTGCACAAGTGAGCTTCAAGAAAGGGTAAGATTAGTACTTGTATGCAAGTAAGACTTATGATATGTTATGTATGAATTGTATGAATGCATTTGTTAAGTGACTTTGCTATGATTAATATAGGAATTATGTGTATGTGTGTGAAGTGCACTTACGACTTCGAAATGGGTTTACTTAGTATATGTGGGGGGTATGGGACTCCATGTGTACATTGCACAAGTAAGCTTGTGAAGGGGTATGAGGGTGGTTTTACATCTGGTTGAACTAAATGAGTTATGACTAAGGTTGTAATAAAGAAAAGAGTCCTTATGTGATACTATGAAGTATGTGCCTTATGTCTAGTTATAAATGTAAGTGTTATGACTTGTTGAGTATGATATGCCTAGTCTAGGGTGACTTCTTAGTTACACTTGATGGAAGTAGTATTATGGAATGCTGCCTACATATGGCACCAGTGTTACTTAGGGGTTGTCTTAGGTGATGGTTCTTATGTGAAGTTGATGTCTATGAGGTGTTTATGACTTGAGAATATATGTGGTTATGTTTATGAATAATATCTATGATAGACTATTGTAAGATGAACTCAAGGTGATATATTGTACTATGTCCACTTGAATGTTACCTAAGGAAAGAAGTAAGATAAAAGAGAGGTAATGTTTTGTATATACTGAATATGCCTCAAAGTATGATAAATGACTCTATGTGCTATTATGAGCATTATCCATGTCTATATGATGTGTGTGAACTATATTGTGCTTAAGTGTTCCTATGTTCATGAAGATTACTAAAAAGACATGTTGCATGATTCAAATGAAATGTCCTCTTTAAATGCATGTTTTTGCATGGTTTCCATAATTAGTGCATTTTTGTACTAATATCATTCTTCTTCATATTTTTACACAAAGTGTAGGTGTTGGTGGCTAGAGGATGTCTCCGAAGTGAAGAGCTTGGATAGATCTCAAAAGTAAGAGTAAAGGGACCCTTATGATTCAAGGGTTGCCAATGTCAAGATGTTTCTTTAAGATGATGTAATAGTTAGATTATACTTTATATTGTTAAGGGCCGTGTCCCTATTCTATTCTATTGAGTTGTGTCTTAAGATGGCAAAGAGACTTAGAGTCTACTTATGTACTTATGAAATTTTATATATATATGAAGTGACGATTCTAGCATATGATGTGCTATGAAAAGTTTTAAATTTTATGCTATTTCTTTATGTTTATGCGATGAATGATTTGTAAGGGATTGTATAAGACCTCCGAGAGGTCGAGTACGCCATGTGGCAATCTAAGAGTGCTATAAATACTAGGGGGTACTTTGGGTTGTTACAAATTGTATTTAGATTGCCTTATAACATTGATCCTTGTTGTTATCTATCTCTATATATAACGAATTGTGGATGTAAGGACGAGTTTGTGATCTTGACCTTAAGGGCATTAAGATGAGTAAGTTCTCTTGTTATTATTGGAAGTATTAAAAGGTGATTAATGGTGAGTTGTGATATTGTAGAATGGTGAGTTAATTCAATTGCTTAGTATAGTAGGATTGCTTGATATGGTTTCATCCACTTATAGAGGAGGTGCTTACTTCTTGTTCTTATTTGATTGTGATATTGATGGCTCTATGATTTGAATTGAAGGTTGGTTATGTTGTTAGGTGGAAGATAGGCATATTGTAAAGTTGTGATATGAGGATAAGATTAACTTATATGAAGCTATGTGATAATGGGAGTGAAAGCATGTTTTCTCGAAATATTGGTATGTGATGATGAAAGACTATGAAGAATCTCTATATGTTGATATGATATCTTGATTAGGTGGACCTAGTTGTCCCTACTTGATACATGAATGATAAAGGAGGTGTTCTAATGTATGTCTTGAACCAGTAGACCAAAGAATGGTGCCCTTTCTTGATGAGTCTAGAACCCTAATTAAGTGAATGAGCAAACCTGTCACAACCCGAAACCATACCCTAGAAGTTAGGGTACAATCTTGGATTGTAACCGACGTCGTCGACCTCTCGGAGGTCTAAGACAAGCCTCTCATATCATTCATCGCATATACATAATGAAAAGTAGTGCGGAATTAAAACTTTTCATAAAACAATATAGAAGTCTTTAAACTCTTTCATATAAGTAGAAATTAGGAAAAACCCTAAGTCTCAATCTCATCATCTTAAGACACAAGAATACTTGGGACACGGCCCATACTTCAATACGAAAATAGAAATACATAGTCTATTACAATACTTCAAAGAAAACATAAAATACATATGCCCTCGAGTCAATTGAGGACATACTTCAACTTCTTCTTGAACGATCTTCTAAGTCCAAGTATTCACTTCCCAAAGCTCTTCACCTATTAAGAACTATAGATAGAAAATAAAGCATGGAATTAGTACAACCACATGTACTAAGTATGGCATTATGCATAAAAATCATGAAAATGGACTTTATTGGAAATATGCATCTTTTCATTTTACAAATCATATTTTAATCATAATAACATTATTAATCCATTTAGAAACACATAAGAAGCAATTAATCAAGAATACCAAATTTAGGCATCACTTTACAGTAAGTTCAATTCACTTTACAATGAATTGACTTCACTGTTTCAGTGACTTACTAACTCCTTTAATAACCAACTTCTAGCATGTAATTCCCTCACTTAAACTCATCCTAAGATTCACTTAAGTCACACAAAGAGAGACCGCCCATACACCCTCTCTAGATGTGCCTAAACGACCCTTAAGATTACCTACAATGAGTTACATACATACTTACAAAGCAATCATAAACATCATTGTGAGATTTCTCTACCAATCATGAATCCTAAGTCTCCCATAAGTAAAATGTGAAGGAACCGCCCATACAATCCCTTACACACACACTCAAGTGATCCTATGGACTCCTTATAGTAGAATCATTCTCACTAAATCACCAACCATAGGTGATATGACATTCTCTTCCCAAAGGCTATCAAAAGACCTACTTAAGTAAATCAAGAAGATAACTTCCATAGTGACCTCTTCAAGATTACCTAAATAGTCCTTAAGACTACCTAAGGCTTAGATCATGTCAACAAGATTAACGAACTTCCCTAACTAGAGTCATCCTCAAGACTTCCAAAGACAAGACTTGAAGAGATCATCCTTCCATGCCCTCCTCACACTTTAGCTAAGGAATGCTTAAGCTACTTTAGATTAGGTACTCATTCATTTACATAGTTACTAACATAGGTCATTAGTTCATTAGTTCATTAAGACTCATTCATCACATAAGACACTCACATAATACATCACATAAGACACTCACATAATGGTCTTGGACAAGACATAGGAAATTCCACATAACACCTTCAAAGCCTATTGTGCAATGTCTAGATAGCGTCCCATACCACCACCTAAACCTCATACACTTATCTAATGCTAATAGGTATTCCACATGATGAGAATAGGCAATAACCGACATAGACCATGGTAGCAAGACATGGAATCCGGAGTTCTATCCTACTCCGATGAGGTTGTTCAACTTGCCAATGGTAGAACTTAGACACATCCCATGTAGGCACATGGTTAAGGAATATGAAGGGCTTCTTTGTATTCTAGTCTCATACTTAACTAGAACTACTTCCCTTGCCATACTCACTCGGTGCTAGCCTTCTTTCTCATAGAGTATTTCATACATTAGGTTTACATAAAAGGGTTCCATATTTAGTTCATAGCCCAATTACATTTACCCTACCAAGGAAGGTCCACTAGGGCTACCTCACAATGGCGATAAGAAGCTCATGATGACTTTACTAAGTGTTAATATGATGCCATTCCAGCCAACTAACCTTAAGTCCATCATTCCTTTTCTTTGAAGGATACCATTATGGCCTACACTTCAATCAATCTTAACCTTCCCTTTAAGTCAAGGTTTGCACATAAGAGACTCTCATAACATCATTTAAAGTCACATGTCATTCATACATTCAAGACTAAGAGTTATAACACCCTAAATCAAGACATCACATATCCATAATCATATATACATCAAGCAAGAGATACAAGTCAACCAAGACAAGACATCACATACTTCACTTTTAACACATAGTACAAGTCATTCTAGAAACACCTCTAAAACAACCTAACATCTTCAAGTCACCCTATATATCATCATAACACCATTAATATACTCCACATAGACTCATAAAGTCAAGTAGGAATAACCAAGACTTAACCTAACACTACTCTCACAATGTCAAGTCAAAGTGTAACATGAGCACTTAAGGCAACATAACTAGAAGAATACATACATGACTATGTAACTTCACATGTAGATAGGTAATGTCATGCTTCACATAATCTAACTACACAAATAACCACATAACTTCAAGTAGTTGCCAATAAGGCCATGCTCATAATATTGCATAAAGTAACGTCCAAGTAAAACACATAACACCTCCACCATAAGTGGACCATACCAAGCACAATATAATCGAAGTATAATTAGTATCAACCTTCATCCCCTCATCCACACTTCAATTCAATGCCAAATCAACCAATTCAACATCACAAGGCCGTTACCCATGGCCATGAACAATAATTCAAAGCAATAACCATAAAACTCAATGAATCTACATCAATTCATTCTAGGTTTAACAATCTAAGATCAATTAGATATCAATTGAATACAATTCTTATATCATTATAAAGCCCATAAGAAACTACACAACAATTCATCAATATTAGCTTAATATCAAGTAATCCAATAAGTAGTCAAAACTAGGGTTCATCAATTTACATGGGTTCATAGGTAATTTATGTTAAAATCATCAATACAATATCAATTAGATCATAATTCAATGTTTAGAAATCATTTATGCAAGAACCCATGGTAGAATCCCAAAATTGGACAATTCACTTTAGAAAACTTTGTAAAACATCTTGAGAATTGGGCTCCTTGATGAAATAAGTTTCAAGGATCAAAAGCCAACCTCAAGGATGATAATTCTTCACTTTCATGAAGAATTTCGACACAAAAACCCCTCACCAAGCTGCCTCTTCAATAGGGTCTTCAATGGAGGTTTGGGATATTTTCTAAGTGTTTTGGGTTTTCAATTTGGAAGAATGAAGTCTCTAGGTTGTTAACTACTTATATAGTTAATTAAAATACCCATAAGACCCTCAAATAACCATCCAACATTTAATTTAGAAGTGGGGTGAATTTACAGTTCACCCCTTGACTTGGCAGCAGCCTGCGCAGAACTCAGGTGCACGCGACGCCAACTTCATGACGGGGCGTCACAGCCATGATGGGGCATCACAGGCCTCCGTCGTTGGCAACAGTGACCTGCCAAGGTTGCAAACTTCACCCAAGGCTAAGTCCCCCACGACGGGACTCTGTGTCGGGGCGTCACAGCCACGACTGGCTGTTGACTGCTCCGTCGCCAAGGCTGCCTGGGACTGCCTGCTCACTGATTTTTGGGTCCTTCTTCAAGGACCCTTTGATGGTCCTTGAGGATAATTTTCTGGACGTTTCCAAACCAAATACAATAGTCTATGAGTTTAACACCTCTCACATGAAATTCATCCAAAACGAACACGTAAAACTCAACGAAATTCGCCTAGATGTACAAGGTTGACTCAAGGCATATCTTTCGAACGCCTTGGACATTTCTGGTCGTTTGACCTCCAAACTTCACGAAACTTTAACCACAGCCTATACATGCTATATTAACTCTATTAAGAACCTTAAACATCACGAAACACACATAAACACATATAACAATATTTTAGACATTTTGGTGACTTAGTCGTCAAACGTCTTAGTCGTCCCTTGACGTTTGACTTCCAACACATATAATATTTTAGCTATTGCCTATATATTATATTTTAGGCATATTTAGGACATTATAACACCAATACCAACATATTAGGCTCTAGAGCACCTAAGCTATTTTCGAGGTATTACAATCTCCTCCACTTGGACAACATTCGTCCTTGAATGACACTTGCCACTCTCCGAACACTTCCAAGATAAGAGACTCAACTAGCAGCACATAACCAAACCATACAACATATATACAAGAGGAAAACATCAACTTCACATAGTCAAGATATTCGTAACACAACAAGAAACTAGAAGACAATTTTATAACTCGTTAAGCTACAAAACTCACATGCTTTATTCCAAATAGCAAAAACTCATTTTATATTCAATATTATACTCATATACATCAGTTATAACCACATTACCACAATTTCAGACCAACAAATCAAATAGTTATTTTAACCAAAATTTTACAGTGAGCAGTTTAACAAGCTACAGTGATTTTTAGCAAAATTTTCAAAAACGCAACTTTTTGGCAATTCATGATATGAACATGCTAATATGCAAAGTAACATCATATAAACACATCTAACAACATGCTCATAACTCAATAAAAAACACCATGCAAGAAGTTAATGAAATTCAATTTCAACCAAACTCCTAAACATCATGCACAAGAACCAAATTCAAGAACTTCTATCTCATCTACAAACCATACTCCCCCACTTAGAAGGAACTCAAATCTTAACAAAAGAAAGAGAACTTACCAACATCACATCACCCTCATTCTCGTCCGGCTTCTCAACTCTAGTACGGAGTGCATAGAAACGCCTCTTAGTTGGAGCATCTTCCTTTGGAACACTAGGAGCAACTTGCTTACCCTCTCTACCTCTAGAAGCAATCGTAGGACAATCCCTAGCCTTATGTCCTTCCTTACCACAACCAAAGCAATTCCCGGTGCCCAATAGACACTCACCATAGTGTTTCTTGCCACAATTGGCACAAGTAGGTTTGCCACCCTTGGAACTCCTCCTTTCTCAAACCTCATCTTAGCCCTCCTAGGCTCTTCTTGAGATTGAACTCTTTTCTTGAACCTAGGTTGCTCTTGATCACTAGCAACACTCCTTTTCAAACTTCTAGCTATCCTCCTCAGTTTAGACTCCTCAATAGATTGTGCATACACCATGAGTCTAGATAGGGTCATATCATTATGAAGCATAGAGGTACAACATTCTTCATTCACCAAGTCGGCCACTCCGGTACAAAGGAGACTCATTTCATCTCTTGGATTGGACACAAGAGAAGGAGCATACCTAGACAATGTTGAGAATTTCAAAGAGTACTCCTCAACACTCATATTGCCTTGCTTGAGATTAATAAACTCCCCCACCTTGACTTCTCTCCTCTCTCGGGGAAAGTACTTGCCAAGAAAAGCTCCCTTAAACTCTTCCCACTCAATAGGACCCGAATCCTCCGGCCTATTGTCCTTCCATTGAGTATACCAAATTTGAGAAAAATCCCTCAATTGGTATGAAGCTAACTCCGCCTTCTCCCTATATGTAACCCCCATAGCACTCAACACCTTGTACACTTCATCAAGAAACTCTTGGGGATCCTCATTTACCTTAGAGCCAAGAAAGATAGGAGTATTCATCCTCATAAAGTCTCTCAACCTAGAAGTCATAGTGCTCTCCACAACCCTAGGCATCATACTCAAATTGATTTGAGTAGTTACGGCTTGAGCTAAAGCCATCAAAGCCTCTCTAATCTCTTGAGTAGTCAACTCCGGATGAACCACCGGAACCTCATTACCTCCACCCACATTAGGAACATGATCACCTTGGGGAGGCACTTGAGCACCTTGAGCACCTTGAGGAACTTGCTCAACTTGAGGAGGAATCTCCTCATTCACCCTCTCCTCTTCCAACCTTCTAGCGGCCATCCTTCTAGTATTCATCTCCTAAAAACACAAGGAAACACATAAGAAGGATAATCATAACATTTACTCTACCGCACGACATAGGAGTAGAAAAAAAAGGAAACTCTATCGTCCTATAGCCTCTCGCCCATAGATGTGTCGCGACTCACACCGATGGTCAAGACTCTACTAGACGTGACTTGATGAGACTTTTTGATTCCTAAGACCACTTTCACAAACCTATGCTCTGATACCAAGCTTGTCACAACCCAAAACCATACCCTAGAAATTAGGGTACAATCTTGGATTGTAACCGGCGTCGTCGACCTCTCGGAGGTCTAAGACAAGCCTCTCATATCATTCATCGCATATACATAGGTGATATGACATTCTCTACCCAAAGGCTATCAAAAGACCTACTTAAGTAAATCTAGAAGATAACGTCCGTAGTGACCTCTTCAAGATTACCTAAATAGTCCTTAAGACTACCTAAGGCTTAGATCATGTCAACAAGATTAACCAACTTCGCTAACTAGAGTCATCCTCAAGACTTCCAAAGATAGGACATGAACAGATCATCCTTCCATGCCCTCCTCACACTTTAGCTAAGGAATGCTTAAGCCACTTTAGATTAGGTACTCATTCATTTACATAGTTACTAACATAGGTCATTAGTTCTTTAGTTCATTAAGACTCATTCATCACATAAGACACTCACATAATACATCACATAAGACACTCACATAATGGTCTTGGACAAGACATAGGAAATTCCACATAACACCTTCAAAGCCTATTGTGCTATGTCTAGATAGCGTCCCATACAACCACCTAAACCTCATACACTTATCTAATGCTAATAGGTATTCCACATGATGAGAATAGGCAATAACCGATATAGACCATGGTAGCAAGACATGGAATCCGGAGTTCTATCCTACTCCGATGAGGTTGTTCAACTTGCCAATGGTAGAACTTAGACACATCCCAAGTAGGCACATGGTTAAGGAATATGAAGGGCTTCTTTGTATTCTAGTCTCATACTTAACTAGAACTACTTCCCTTGCCATACTCACTCGGTGCTAGCCTTCTTTCTCATAGAGTATTTCATACATTAGGTTTACATAAAAGGGTTCCATATTTAGTTCATAACCCAATTACATTTACCCTACCAAGGAAGGTCCACTAGGGCTACCTCACAATGGCGATAAGAAGCTCATGATGACTTTACTAAGTGTTAATATGATGCCGTTCCAGCCAACTAACCTTAAGTCCATCATTCCTTTACTTTGAAGGATACCATTATGGCCTACACTTCAATCAATCTTAACCTTCCCTTTAAGTCAAGGTTTGCACATAAGAGACTCTCATAACATCATTTAAAGTCACATGTCATTCATACATTCAATACTAAGAGTTATAACACCCTAAATCAAGACATAACATATCCATAATCATATATACATCAAGCAAGAGATACAAGTCAACCAAGACAAGACATCACATACTTCACTTTTAACACATAATACAAGTCATTCTAGAAACTCCTCTAAAACAACCTAACATCTTCAAGTCACCCTATATATCATCATAACACCATTAATATACTCCACATAGACTCATAAAGTCAAGTAGGAATAACCAAGACTTAACCTAACACTACTCTCACAATGTCAAGTCAAAGTGTAACATGAGCACTTAAGGCAACATAACTAGAAGAATACATACATGACTATGTAACTTCACATGTAGATAGGTAATGTCATGCTTCACATAATCTAACTACACAAATAACCACATAACTTCAAGTAGTTGCCAATAAGGCCATGCTCATAATATTGCATAAAGTAATGCAGACAAGGCTACGTCAATTGCAAGTAAAACACATAACTCCGCCACCATAAGTGGACCATACCAAGCACAATAGAATCGAAGTATAATCCGTGTAGCAAGGGTTCCAAGGTCTGGTTCTACGTGCATCAATCCGTGTGAACCCTGGTCTAATCATAGGCATTCTTGACACATTAAGCATTTCTTAACTTATCCATTTTTAGGGTTGTTATATTATCCTCCCCCTTAGGAACATTCGTCCCCGAATGACACTACTCTTTACTAACAATAAGTAAGTCATCTATAGAACGTACGCATACATAGGTAATTCAATACTCCTATTGGTGAATATCTGATTCACATATTAACATGATGGTGCACATCCTTGAAACCCACTAGTAGTTTCACATTAATAGACTAAGGAATTCTTTTCTAAACTAGTCTTATTAAAGCATACAACATAAGTCAACATATAAGTCATACAACTACAACCAACATGATGACTTACACATATTAACCTCATACTAGTGTATAAACACCATACACAGTCAAATATATGAAAGACTAATTAAGGCTACGCACCCGAGGCTTCACCAAAGGTGCCTTCCCCTTCACCCCTAGACTTGAGTGTGAAGAATCGTTGCCTTCTTAGAGCCTCTTCACTTGGAAAATTAGGCTGAACTCTCTCCTTCCCTTGTTCTTGACTTCTCCTATTCGGACAATCCTTCACCATGTGACCCGGTTTGCCACAACTGTAACAAGCGTTAGTGCCCATCATACACTCTCCTCCATGCAGTTTGCCACACTTCCTGCAAGGTGGCCTCTCCTGAGGTGTGTCTACTCTATTGTTTCTCTTAACTCTGGACTCGGAATCCCTATCATTACGACCCTTGGATGAACTTGAGTCCCCTTGGTGGGAGAGTCCCTTCTTAAACCTAGGCTTATCCCTGATTTCAGTACTACTCTTCCTAAAAAAAATTCTCCTTAGCTTGCCTTGACCTGTTCCCTGCCCTAGTGTGCTTCCTCTTCCTGCTTTCCTCCACTTGATGGACATGGACCATAAGCCTGGAAATGTCCATGCTGTCATGCAGCATAGCTGCCCTACACTCCTCCTCGAGATCCTCACCAATCCCTGTCAAGAATCTACTCATCTCGTCTCTACTGTTAGACACAAGAGAAGTGGCATACCTGGATAATTTCACAAACTTCAGGGAATACTCCCTGACTGTCATAGATCCTTGCTTAAGGTTGATAAATTCCTCAACCCTGGCCTCCCTCATCTCCCTGGGGAAGAATCTCTCCAGGAAGTCCAAGTGACCGGAACTCCGCCCAAAGCTCGGCTATCCTGCCATATCTTGCACCAAGTTTGTGCAACATCCTTGAGTTGATAGGAAGCCAACTCTGCTTTCTCAATGTGTGTGGCCCCCATAGCCACCAAAATCTTATGCACCTCGTCCACAAACTCCTGGGGGTCCTCTGAAGTCTTAGACCCTGTGAAAATAGGAGGATTCATCCTCGTGAAGTCTCTCAGCCTGTCTGCCATGCTACGAACCGGTGGGTTCTCCCTCTAAACATCCTGCTGGTTGACCTGGGCAGTCATAGTCTGGGCCTGCATAGTGATGTCCTGTGCCATCTGGGCCAGAGATTCCCACACCTCCGCATCAGTCAACCCAGCTGGGTTAACCGGCATAGCCACTCCTTCAGCTGGAGCCTGGGGTGGAACCTGATTGCCCCCAGCAGCTGCACCTCCTCTCCTCTGACCAATGGTTCTCCTAGTATTCATTCTCTGAAAATAACAAATATTGATGTTAGACACTCTCATAACACCAAGAAATTAGACATTAGGAAAAGCACGATAAGATCAGAAGAAGGGAAATTTTCCTACGCGTCATGCATTCTCTAATTCAGGATAGTGGTGCACTTCACTACCATGACTTTGAAACTACTCAATGTGGTTATTGTGAACTTATTATCCTCGGAATTTAACCTAGTGCTCTGATACCAGCTTTGTCACGACCGGAATCTAGACCCCAGACGATACCGGCGTCGTTGACCTCTCAGAGGTCGCAGACAAGCCTACATACGTCATTCTTACTTCATCTAGGTTAATTTTCGCGGAAAATTTGAAATTTTTGTTATCTTATTTCATGCTAAACATTTTAAATTTAATATCATGGGCGTTCACAAATCAACTATCTAATATAGAGATAATCAAATAAAAGAAATAGTTCATAATTGCATTAAACGTATTTTTGCCAAAACGGCACCAATACAAAGTCTAAAATGAAAGTGGAAAGAAACACTAGTGGAACATGCTCAGCTAGTTAAAGCCTACATCTAATCAATATAATAATGGTAGACATCCTCAAAAGCATGAGGGCCTACCAAGTCCGAATGAAAGCTCCACATCCAGATAGCTGTAACATCAACCTGTAAGCTCTAGCGTCCATCTGTGCCTGCACCTAAAAATATAGAGTTGTATGGGATTAGTACACACTTGTACTAAGTATGGTTATATGCAAGCACACACCAAGGACATGCATGATTAAGAATAGCTCTTTCCTAACAACATGATTATGGAAAGTCAAGTCAGTGGACTTGCCAAATCGGGATTAGGAAAGTTAGTAAACTTTCCAAATTTGGATTATGAAAGTCAGTGAGCTTTCCAAATTTGGATTAGGAAAGTCAGTGAGCTTTCCAAATTTGGATTAGGAAAGTCAAGCCATGAGAGTAACATGCATCATCATACTTATCATATTGCACACAGCACATAACATCTTATACATAGCACATATCATATTGCATACATCACATAACATCTTTTATAAAATTCATTCATATGCCATGAGACCTTGGAATCATGGACTTGACATTAAGACTTTCCAAAATGAGGGCTCAACATATGGGACCTCAACTAGGGAGTCTTTATTAGCAAACACAGAGTCCGCTTCATTCATTTATACGTACTTTATTTCATTTCGTTCATAGGCTAGTGTGAACACCAGCAATACCTAGGATGTAGTTTAAGACTTTCATCGGGTTTGCTGTGCAATGATCAAGAATAACCTAGTGTCATTATCTGAGTCTAGCTCACCTCTTGATTATCCTATCCTAACACCTTTCGTATCGTTCATTTCATTATGTGCATCATTTGAGGCTGTCCTCATTCATTCATTGGGAGCTTTAACGTTAACCGACATAGATCATGTGAGCATCATGAAATCCAGTGTCTCCCCCACACCTAAAAGAGGTGGAATCACCGGCCAAAGTGACCCAAAACATGCTAGCGTACATGGGAATTTAACCCCGCCAGATCCTTATATTGGCAGTATAGCTTCGAAGACTAGGAGATATAAGGAGACCCATACCCGGCATGCCGGACAATCTCATCTCATGAGAGTTACGTGAACCTCCGCCCTTCCCAAAAGAAGGCATCACCGCTCATATCTAGTCTATCGGTGCTCAGTATAAAGTTCCATTACATTCAACTAATATGTCATGGAAGCTAGCTTCTAGTATGAGGACATCATAGCTCAATAGATGATTTCTCATCTCATCATTAGTATTAAATGTTTTAATCTCAATACTTTCATTAGAGTGTTCATAGAGACTGGTCTCTTCATTAACTTTACACTCTCATAGGTGAGTACGTTTTGGTAACATTTACTTAGGCTCATTTGAGATTGTTCTCATCTTTTACATTAGCCTCATATCATGTTGTCACCACATTCATTAACATTAGCTCATTTGCTCTTCATAATTACTCACCCCATTTTACGTGAATGTTCATTCCATCATATGCCAATGCACTTGGCCATTTGTGTGTTACACACTCTTACTTAACACTTCTAGGGTTTTATCGTTTCATTACATAATAATCATTTCATCGTATGCCAACGCTCTTGGCCATTTAGTGTATTTCACATTCGTACTTAACCCTTCTAGGGTTACATCATTTCATTACATACATCTTAGGTTCACTTATTTTCAAAAGTATGTTAGACTTATGGGTCTATACATACAAGTCATAAGGGTTCATTCATAGTTCGTTAAGTGACTCATATCTTCCTAAGATTATGTAGTACAAGACTTATGCATCTTGTATGTATGCCAAGATCTCGATTTTGATCTAAGTAGGTGGCATTATTCTTGAACACTTAATTCAAGTATGATTTATGTATCAATACGGAAATTTGGGCAAGGGAACCCAAGTTCGAATCCCTTGGACAATACTTACATTTTCCCTTGATTTTATTTTTAATCCACATGACATTGGGACCGTAGATCGAGCTTCAACATCAACGTTTCTGTTTAGTTCCTTTTCTTTGGAAATTCTCTCCCTTGGCCGAGGGGTTGTGGGTTCGAACCCCCACAGCCCCCTTTTATTTTCTTATTTATTTTCCTTGTCTATTTCGCATTAACCATGAGGTTGTGGGATCAAACCCCCACAGCCTCCCTTTATTTTTCTTTTACTCGTTTGGGACTGAGAGGTTGTGGGGTCGAACCCCCACAGCCTCCTTATTTTAATTTCTTTTAAATGTTGACTATTTTAGTGTTGGCAGTGAGGTTGTGGGATCGAACCCCCACAACCTCACTTTATTTTCTTTTTATTTCTCCCCTTTTCGCCTAGAGGTCGTGGGTTCGATTCCCACGCCTCACTTTTCTTTTTAATTCGCCTTCCTTAACTTATGATTGAGAGGTTGTGGGTTTGAATCCCACTCCTCTCATTTCTTAATTGTTTTTATTTGTACTTCACCTTACAGACAGTACTCGAGATCGAGTACCCCGACCCCCATTTGTTTTTCCACGTTTTTAAGGCAGATTCGCGGGTCAGGTCACAGGTTTGAATCCTGGTGGCCTCATCTCTTTACACTCAAATAAATTTCCAGATTTATTCATCATTATTTAGCCTAAACCAAACTTGTAAGTTTGCTGGAAATTTAATCATTTTTTAAGCTTATTTTCACCAACATTTTTACTTGAAATCTTAGGGAAATTCATAGATCATTTAACACTTTTTGGGGTGCATTTTTCATAGATTCGTTTAGCCAAAAGATTTGTACTGAAATCAGCCACACTTTCACTTTAATGAACATCATGATTTACATAGGTTTATGCACGTAAAATGACAACCAAAACATTATCAAATTTGGAGCCTTAACCCGAGAACCTCATTCACTGTAACATACATGCACACGCACACACTTGCACATAATTTCGAATACATAGTTGTCTTTCATATGATTTCAATTACACAAACATAATCATATTCATCACGAAAATATAACATACACCTAAATCTACCAGCAATCATACCCAACCTACGATTCATTGGGAGCTAGTGAGAGGGGCATGCAAAAGGGGAAACAATCCTAGTTTTCGGATGAATAATATGAAACTTAAGGGGTCTATTGGGAAAGGGACCAAGAGAGAAGAAAACCCATACCTTTTTGATGTTAAACCCTTGACTTGCTGCCCAAAAACTTCACCCAAGAACACATCTAAGCCTCCTCAATATCAACTCCACTCGAATGACAACCTCCCTTAGCCTAGTGTGTGATTAACGTTTGTTTTCTTGTGATTTTGTGTGAGTTCTTCAAGTGTGAAGAACTTGGTTTATTTTTCTGCTTTTGTATCTTATTTTGGCAGAGAAATTTCGTGAGAGAGAAGAAGAGAGATTGAGCGTGAGAGTGGAGAGATAAACGTGAGAGAGTGGGAGTTGTAGGAGTCTTAGGAGTCTAGTTTTAGGACTTAGTCAATAGGGTTTTGTTTATTTAATAAAAATCTGATTTTTATTTTATTTTAAATAAGCTAATGAATAATAATAATTAATTAATTACATTAATTCAATAGCTTAAATAAAAATTACTTTAATTTATTGCTTCCACCTAGGTTCGAACCCGAGTGGAGCAAGACTTCACTTCAAGAGCCCAATTTCGGCCCTCTCTCCCCAAATTGCCCCTCCACCTTATTAATTACATAATTAATTATATATTTAGGGTAATTACGATACTACCCTTATCCAGGAAAAAGACCATTTTACCCCTAGACCCTTCAAAGCTAAGATTTCCCCTTTTTAAGTCCGGTAAAGACTCCTTCGAGTAAATCTTCGTATTCGAGAGCCCTACAAGGTTGGAACCAACCTTTCCAAGCTCAACTAACTCCCCAAGTTAGTTGGATTGGCTGTAGCAAGGGTTCCGAGGTCTGGTTCTACGCGCATCAATCCGTGTGAACCTTGGTCTAATCATAGGCATTCTTGACACATTAAGCATTTCTTAGCTTATCCATTTTTAGGGTTGTTATATTATCCCCCCCTTGTGAACATTCATTCCCGAATGACACTACTCTTTACTAATAATAAGTAAGTCATCTATAAAACGTACGCATACATAGGTAATTCAATACTCCCATTGGTGAATATCTGATTCACATATTAACATGATGGTGCACATCCTTGAAACCCACTAGTAGTTTCACATTAATAGACTAAGGAATTCTTTCCTAAACTAGTCTCATCAAAGCATACAACATAAGTCAACATATAAGTCATACAACAACAACCAACATGATGACTCAAACATATTAACCTCATACTAGTGCATAAACACCATACATAGTCAAATATATGAAAGACTAATTAAGGCTACGCACCCGAGGCTTCACCAGAGGTGCCTTCCCCTGCACCCCTAGACCTGAGTGTGAAGAATCGTTGCCACCTTGGAGCCTCTTCACTTGGACCATTAGGCTGAACTCTCTCCTTCTGTTGTTCTTGACTTCTCCTATTCGGACAATCCTTCACCATGTGACCCGGTTTGCCACAACCGTAACAAGCGTTAGTGCCCATCATACACTCTCCTCCATGCAATTTGCCACACTTCCTGCAAGGTGGCCTCTCCTGAGGTGTGTCTACTCTATTGTTTCTCTTAACTCTGGACTCGGAATCCCTATCATAGCGACCCTTGGATGAACTTGACTCCCCTTGGTGGGAGAGTCCCTTATTAAACCTGGGCTTATCCCTGATTTTAGTACTACTCTTCCTAGAAAAATTCTCCTCAGCTTGCCTTGACCTGTTCCCTGCCCTAGTGTGCTTCCTCTTTCTGCTTTCCTCCACTTGCTGGACATGGACCATAAGCCTGGAAAGGTCCATGCTGTCATGCAGTATAGCTGCTGTACATTCCTCCTTGAGATGCTCAGCAATCCCTGTCAAGAATCTACTCATCTCGTTTCTTCTGTTAGACACAAGAGAAGTGGCATACCTGGATAATTTCACAAACTTCAGGGAATACTCCCAGACTGTCATAGATCCTTGCTTAAGATTGATAAATTCCTCAACCCTGGCCTCCCTCATCTCCCTGGGGAAGAATCTCTCCAGGAAGGCTACCTTAAACAGCTCCCAAGTGACCGGAACTCCGCCCAAAGCTCGGCTATCCTGCCACATCTTGCACCAAGTCTGTGCAACATCCTTGAGTTGATAGGAATCTAACTCTGCTTTCTCAGTGTCTGTGGCCCCCATAGCCACCAAAATCTTATGCACCTCGTCCACAAACTTCTGGGGGTCCTATGAAGTCTTAGACCCTGTGAAAATAGGAGGATTCATCCTTGTGAAGTCTCTCAGCCTGTCAGCCATGCTACGAACCGGTGGGTTCTCCCTCTGAACATCTTGCAGGTTGACCTGGGCAGTCATAGCCTGGGCCTGCATAGTGATGGCCTGTTCCATCTGGGCCAGAGATGCCCGCATCTCCGCATTAGTCAACCTAGCTGGGTTAACCGGCATATCCACTCCTTCAACTGGAGCCTGGGGTCGAACCTGATTGCCCCCAGCAAATGCACCTCCTCTCCTCTGACCAATGGTTCTCCTATTATTCATTCTCTAAAAACAACAAAGATTGATGTTAGACACGCTCATAACACCAAGAAATTAGACATTAGGAAAAGCACGATAAGATCAGAAGAAGGGAAATTTTCCTACGCATCATGCATTCTCTAATTCAGGATAGTGGTGTACTTCACTACCATGACTTAGAAACTACTCAATGTGGTTGATGTGAACTTATTATCCTTGGAATTTAACCTAGTACTCTGATACCAACTTTGTCACGAATGGAATCTAGACCCCAAACGAGACCGACGTCATTGACCTCTGAGAGGTCGCAGACAAGCCTACATACGTCATTCTTACTTCATCTAGGTTAATTTTAAATTTGAACTTTTTCTTTTCTTATTTCATGCTAAACATTTTAAATTTAACATCATGGGCGTTCACAAATCAACTATCTAATATAGAGATAATCAAATGAAAGAAATAGTTCATAATTGCATTAAACGTATTTTTGCCAAAACGGCACCAATACAAAGTCTGAAATGAAAGTGGAAAGAAACACTAGTGGAACATGCTCCACTAGTTAAGGCCTACATCTAATCTAGATAATAACGGTAGACATCCTCGAAATACTGAGGGCCTACCAAGTCCGGATGAAAGCTCCACATCCGGATAGCTGCAACGTCAACCTTTAAGCTCTAGCGTCCACCTATGCCTGCACCTAAAAATATAGAGTTGTATGGGATTAGTACACACTTGTACTAAGTATGGGTATATACAAGCACACACCAAGGACATGCATGAGTAAGAATAGCTCTTTTCTAACAACATGATTATGGAAAGTCAAGTCAGTAGACTTGCCAAATCGGGATTAGGAAAGTTAGTGAACTTTCCAAATTTGGATTAGGAAAGTCAGTGAGCTTTCCAAATTTGGATTAGGAAAGTCAGTGAGCTTTCCAAATTTGGATTAGGAAAGTCATGCCATGAGAGTAACATGCATCATCATACTTATCATATTGCACACAGCACATAACATCTTACACATAGCACATATCATATTGCATATAGCACATAACATCTTTTATAACATTCATTCATATGCCATGAGACCTTGGAATCATGGACTTGACATTAAGACTTTCCAAAATGGGGGCTCAACATTTGGGACCTCAACTAGGGAGTCTTCATTAGCAAACACGGAGTCCGCTTCATTCATTTATACGTACTTAATTTCATTTCGTTCATAGGCTAGTGTGAACACCAGCTATACCTAGGATGTAGTTTAAGACTTTCATCGGGTTTTCTGTGCAATGATCAAGAATAACCTAGTGTCATTACCTGAGTCTAGCTCACCTCTTGATTATCCTATCCTAACACCTTTGGTATCGTTCATTTAATTATGTGCATCATTTGAGGCTGGCCTCATTCATTCATTGGGAACTTTAACTTTAACCGACATAGATCATGTGAGCATCATGAAATCTAGTGTCTCCCCCACACCTAAAAGAGGTGGAATCACCGGCCAAAGTGACCCAAAACATGCTAGCGTACATGGGAATTTAACCCCGTCGGATCCCTATATTGGCAGTATAGGTTCGAAGACTAGGAGATATAAGGAGACCCATACCCGACATGTCGGACAGTCTCATCTCATAAGAGTTACGTGAACCTCCGCCCTTCCCAAAAGAAGGCATCACCGCTCATAGCTAGTCTATCGGTGCTCAGTATAAAGTTCCATTACATTCAACTAATACGTCATGGAAGCTGGCTTCTAGTATGAGGACATCATAGCTCAATAGATGATTTCTCATCTCATCATTAGTATTAAGTGTGTTAATCTCAATACTTTCATTAGAGTGTTCATAGAGACTGGTCTCTTCATTAACTTTACACTCTCATAGGTGAGTACGTTTTGGTAACATTTACTTAGGCTCATTTGAGATTGTTCTCATCTTTTACATTAGCCTCATATCATGTTGTCACCACATTCATTAACATTAGCTCATTTGCTCTTCATAATTACTCACCCCATTTTACGTGAATGTTCATTTCATCATATGCCAATGCACTTGGCCATTTGTGTGTTTCACACTCTTACTTAACCCTTCTAGGGTTTCATCATTTCATTACATAATAATCATTTCATCGTATGCCAATGCTCTTGGCCATTAGTGTATTTCACATACGTACTTAACCCTTCTAGGGTTACATCATTTCATTACATACATCTTAGGTTCACTTATTTTTAAACGTATGTTATACTTATAGGTCTATACATACAAGCCATGAGGCTTTATTCATAATTTGTTAAGTGACTTATATCTTTCTAAGATTATGTAGTACAAGACTTATGCATCTTGTATGTATACCAAGATCTCGATTTCGATCTAAGTAGGTGGCATTATTCTTGAACACTTAATTGACGTATGATTTATGTATCAATACAGAAATTTGGGCAAGGGAACCCAAGTTCGAATCCCTTGGACAATACTTACATTTTTCCTTGATTTTAGTTTTAATCCACATGACATTGGAACCCTAGATCGAGCCCCAACATCACATTTTCTTTTTAGTTCCTTTTCTTTAGAAACTCTCTCCCTTGGCCGAGTTGTGGGTTCGAACCCCCACAACCCCCTTTTATTTTCCTATTTATTTTCCTTGTCTAATTCGCATTAACCATGAGGTTGTGGGATCAAACCCCCACAGCCTCCCTTTATTTTTCTTTTACTCGTTTGGGACTAAGAGGTTGTGGGGTCGAACCCCCACAACCTCCTTATTTTAATTTCTTTTAAATGTTGACTATTTCAGCGTTGGCAGTGAGGTTGTGGGATCGAACCCCCACAGCCTCACTTTATTTTCTTTTTATTTCTCCCCTTTTCGCCTAGAGGTCGTGGGTTCGATTCCCACACCTCACTTTTCTTTTTAATTCGCGTTCCTTAACTTATGATTGAGAGGTTGTGGGTTCGAATCCCACTCCTCTCATTTCTTAATTGTTTTTATTTGTACTTCACCTTACAGACAGTACTCGAGATCGAGTCCCCCGACCCCCATTCTTTTTTCCCCACGTTTTTAAGGCAGATTCGCGGGTGAGGTCACATGTTTGAATCCTGGTGGCCTCATCCCTTTACACTCAAATAAATTTCCAGATTTATTCATCATTATTTAGCCTAAACCAAACTTGTAAGTTTGCTGAAAATTTAATCATTTTTTTAGCTTATTTTCACCAACATTTTCACTTGAAATCTTAGGGAAATTCATAGATCACTTAACACTTTTTGGGGTGCATTTTTCATAGATTCGTTTAGCCAAAAGATTTGTACTCAAATCAGCCACACTTTCATTTTAATGAACATCACAATTTACATAGGTTTATGCACGTAAAATGACAACCAAAACATTATCAAATTTGGAGCCTTAACCCGAGAACCTCATTCACTGTAACATACTTGCACACGCACACACTTGCACATAATTTCGAATACATGGTTGTCTTTCATACGTTTTCAAGTACACAAACATAATCATATTCATCACGAAAACATAACATACACCTAAATCTACCAGCAATCATACCCAACCTACGATTCATTGGGAGCTAGTGACAGGGGCATGCAAAAGGGGAAACAATCCTAGTTTTCGGATGAATAATATGAACCTTAAGGGGTCTCTTGGGAAAGGGACCAAGAGAGAATAAAATCCATATTTTTTTGACGTTAAAAACTTGACTTGCTGCCCAAAAACTTCACCCAAGAACACGTCTAAGCCTCCTCAATATCAACTCCACTCGAATGACAACCTCCCTTAGCCTAGTGTGCGATTAACGTTTGTTTTCTTGTGATTTCGTGTGAGTTCTTCAAGTGTGAAGAACTTGGTTTATTTTTCTGCTATTGTATCTTATTTTGGCAGAGAAATTTCGTGAGAGAGAAGAAGAGAGATTGAGCGTGAGAGTGGAGAGATAAACGTGAGAGAGTGGGAGTTGTTGGAGGCTTAGGAGTCTAGTTTTAGGACTTAGTCAATAGGGTTTTGTTTATTTAATAAAAATCTGATTTTTATTTTATTTTAAATAAGCTAATGAATAATAATTATTAATTAATTACATTAATTCAATAGCTTAAATAAAAATCACTTTAATTCATTGCTTCCACCTAGGTTCGAACCCAGGTGGAGCAGGACTTCACTTCAAGAGCCCAATTTTGGCCCTCTCTCCCCAAATTGCCCCTCCACCTTATTAATTAAATAATTAGTTATATATTTAGGGTAATTATGATACTACCCTTAGCTAGGTAAAATACCATTTTACCCCTGGGGTGGAACCTGATTGCCCCCAGCAGCTGCACCTCCTCTCCTCTGACCAATGGTTCTCCTAGTATTCATTCTCTGAAAACAACAAAGATTGATGTTAGACACTCTCATAACACCAAGAAATTAGACATCAAGAAAAGCACGATAAGATCAGAAGAAGGGAAATTTTCCTACGCGTCATGCATTCTCTAATTCAGGATAGTGGTGCACTTCACTACCATGACTTTGAAACTACTCAATGTGGTTAATGTGAACTTATTATCCTCGGAATTTAACCTAGTGCTCTGATACCAGCTTTGTCACGACCGGAATCTAGACCCCAGACGATACCGGCGTCGTTGACCTCTCAGAGGTCGCAGACAAGCCTACATACGTCATTCTTACTTCATCTAGGTTAATTTTCGCGGAAAATTTGAAATTTTTGTTATCTTATTTCATGCTAAACATTTTAAATTTAACATCATGGGCGTTCACAAATCAACTATCTAATATAGAGATAATCAAATAAAAGAAATAGTTCATAATTGCATTAAACGTATTTTTGCCAAAACGGCACCAATACAAAGTCTAAAATGAAAGTGGAAAGAAACACTAGTGGAACATGCTCAGCTAGTTAAAGCCTACATCTAATCAATATAATAATGGTAGACATCCTCAAAAGCATGAGGGCCTACCAAGTCCGAATGAAAGCTCCACATCCAGATAGCTGTAACATCAACCTGTAAGCTCTAGCGTCCACCTGCACCTGCACCTAAAAATATAGAGTTGTATGGGATTAGTACACACTTGTACTAAGTATGGTTATATGCAAGCACACACCTAGGACATGGACTTGATATTAAGACTTTCCAAAATGAGGGCTCAACATATGGGACCTCAACTAGGGAGTCTTTATTAGCAAACACAGAGTCCGCTTCATTCATTTATACGTACTTTATTTCATTTCGTTCATAGGCTAGTGTGAACACCAGCAATACCTAGGATGTAGTTTAAGACTTTCATCGGGTTTGCTGTGCAATGATCAAGAATAACCTAGTGTCATTATCTGAGTCTAGCTCACCTTTTGATTATCCTATCCTAACACCTTTGGTATCGTTCATTTCATTATGTGCATCATTTGAGGCTGGCCTCATTCATTCATTGGGAGCTTTAACGTTAACCGACATAGATCATGTGAGCATCATGAAATCCAGTGTCTCCCCCACACCTAAAAGAGGTGGAATCACCGGCCAAAGTGACCCAAAACATGCTAGCGTACATGGGAATTTAACCCCGCCAGATCCTTATATTGGCAGTATAGCTTCGAAGACTAGGAGATATAAGGAGACCCATACCCGGCATGCCGGACAATCTCATCTCATGAGAGTTACGTGAACCTCCGCCCTTCCCAAAAGAAGGCATCACCGCTCATATCTAGTCTATCGGTGCTCAGTATAAAGTTCCATTACATTCAACTAATATGTCATGGAAGCTAGCTTCTAGTATGAGGACATCATAGCTCAATAGATGATTTCTCATCTCATCATTAGTATTAAATGTTTTAATCTCAATACTTTCATTAGAGTGTTCATAGAGACTGGTCTCTTCATTAACTTTACACTCTCATAGGTGAGTACGTTTTGGTAACATTTACTTAGGCTCATTTGAGATTGTTCTCATCTTTTACATTAGCCTCATATCATGTTGTCACCACATTCATTAACATTAGCTCATTTGCTCTTCATAATTACTCACCCCATTTTACGTGAATGTTCATTCCATCATATGCCAATGCACTTGGCCATTTGTGTGTTACACACTCTTACTTAACACTTCTAGGGTTTCATCGTTTCATTACATAATAATCATTTCATCGTATGCCAACGCTCTTGGCCATTTAGTGTATTTCACATTCGTACTTAACCCTTCTAGGGTTACATCATTTCATTACATACATCTTAGGTTCACTTATTTTCAAAAGTATGTTAGACTTATGGGTCTATACATACAAGTCATAAGGGTTCATTCATAGTTCGTTAAGTGACTCATATCTTCCTAAGATTATGTAGTACAAGACTTATGCATCTTGTATGTATGCCAAGATCTCGATTTTGATCTAAGTAGGTGGCATTATTCTTGAACACTTAATTCAAGTATGATTTATGTATCAATACGGAAATTTGGGCAAGGGAACCCAAGTTCGAATCCCTTGGACAATACTTACATTTTCCCTTGATTTTATTTTTAATCCACATGACATTGGGACCGTAGATCGAGCTTCAACATCAACGTTTCTGTTTAGTTCCTTTTCTTTGGAAATTCTCTCCCTTGGCCGAGGGGTTGTGGGTTCGAACCCCCACAGCCCCCTTTTATTTTCTTATTTATTTTCCTTGTCTATTTCGCATTAACCATGAGGTTGTGGGATCAAACCCCCACAGCCTCCCTTTATTTTTCTTTTACTCGTTTGGGACTGAGAGGTTGTGGGGTCGAACCCCCACAGCCTCCTTATTTTAATTTCTTTTAAATGTTGACTATTTTAGTGTTGGCAGTGAGGTTGTGGGATCGAACCCCCACAACCTCACTTTATTTTCTTTTTATTTCTCCCCTTTTCGCCTAGAGGTCGTGGGTTCGATTCCCACGCCTCACTTTTCTTTTTAATTCGCCTTCCTTAACTTATGATTGAGAGGTTGTGGGTTTGAATCCCACTCCTCTCATTTCTTAATTGTTTTTATTTGTACTTCACCTTACAGACAGTACTCGAGATCGAGTACCCCGACCCCCATTTGTTTTTCCACGTTTTTAAGGCAGATTCGCGGGTCAGGTCACAGGTTTGAATCCTGGTGGCCTCATCTCTTTACACTCAAATAAATTTCCAGATTTATTCATCATTATTTAGCCTAAACCAAACTTGTAAGTTTGCTGGAAATTTAATCATTTTTTAAGCTTATTTTCACCAACATTTTTACTTGAAATCTTAGGGAAATTCATAGATCATTTAACACTTTTTGGGGTGCATTTTTCATAGATTCGTTTAGCCAAAAGATTTGTACTGAAATCAGCCACACTTTCACTTTAATGAACATCATGATTTACATAGGTTTATGCACGTAAAATGACAACCAAAACATTATCAAATTTGGAGCCTTAACCCGAGAACCTCATTCACTGTAACATACATGCACACGCACACACTTGCACATAATTTCGAATACATAGTTGTCTTTCATATGATTTCAATTACACAAACATAATCATATTCATCACGAAAATATAACATACACCTAAATCTACCAGCAATCATACCCAACCTACGATTCATTGGGAGCTAGTGAGAGGGGCATGCAAAAGGGGAAACAATCCTAGTTTTCGGATGAATAATATGAAACTTAAGGGGTCTATTGGGAAAGGGACCAAGAGAGAAGAAAACCCATACCTTTTTGATGTTAAACCCTTGACTTGCTGCCCAAAAACTTCACCCAAGAACACATCTAAGCCTCCTCAATATCAACTCCACTCGAATGACAACCTCCCTTAGCCTAGTGTGTGATTAACGTTTGTTTTCTTGTGATTTTGTGTGAGTTCTTCAAGTGTGAATAACTTGGTTTATTTTTCTGCTTTTGTATCTTATTTTGGCAGAGAAATTTCGTGAGAGAGAAGAAGAGAGATTGAGCGTGAGAGTGGAGAGATAAACGTGAGAGAGTGGGAGTTGTAGGAGTCTTAGGAGTCTAGTTTTAGGACTTAGTCAATAGGGTTTTGTTTATTTAATAAAAATCTGATTTTTATTTTATTTTAAATAAGCTAATGAATAATAATAATTAATTAATTACATTAATTCAATAGCTTAAATAAAAATTACTTTAATTTATTGCTTCCACCTAGGTTCGAACCCGAGTGGAGCAAGACTTCACTTCAAGAGCCCAATTTCGGCCCTCTCTCCCCAAATTGCCCCTCCACCTTATTAATTACATAATTAATTATATATTTAGGGTAATTACGATACTACCCTTATCCAGGAAAAAGACCATTTTACCCCTAGACCCTTCAAAGCTAAGATTTCCCCTTTTTAAGTCCGGTAAAGACTCCTTCGAGTAAATCTTCGTATTCGAGAGCCCTACAAGGTTGGAACCAACCTTTCCAAGCTCAACTAACTCCCCAAGTTAGTTGGATTGGCTGTAGCAAGGGTTCCGAGGTCTGGTTCTACGCGCATCAATCCGTGTGAACCTTGGTCTAATCATAGGCATTCTTGACACATTAAGCATTTCTTAGCTTATCCATTTTTAGGGTTGTTATATTATCCCCCCCTTGTGAACATTCATTCCCGAATGACACTACTCTTTACTAATAATAAGTAAGTCATCTATAAAACGTACGCATACATAGGTAATTCAATACTCCCATTGGTGAATATCTGATTCACATATTAACATGATGGTGCACATCCTTGAAACCCACTAGTAGTTTCACATTAATAGACTAAGGAATTCTTTCCTAAACTAGTCTCATCAAAGCATACAACATAAGTCAACATATAAGTCATACAACAACAACCAACATGATGACTCAAACATATTAACCTCATACTAGTGCATAAACACCATACATAGTCAAATATATGAAAGACTAATTAAGGCTACGCACCCGAGGCTTCACCAGAGGTGCCTTCCCCTGCACCCCTAGACCTGAGTGTGAAGAATCGTTGCCACCTTGGAGCCTCTTCACTTGGACCATTAGGCTGAACTCTCTCCTTCTGTTGTTCTTGACTTCTTCTATTCGGACAATCCTTCACCATGTGACCCGGTTTGCCACAACCGTAACAAGCGTTAGTGCCCATCATACACTCTCCTCCATGCAATTTGCCACACTTCCTGCAAGGTGGCCTCTCCTGAGGTGTGTCTACTCTATTGTTTCTCTTAACTCTGGACTCGAAATCCCTATCATAGCGACCCTTGGATGAACTTGACTCCCCTTGGTGGGAGAGTCCCTTATTAAACCTGGGCTTATCCCTGATTTTAGTACTACTCTTCCTAGAAAAATTCTCCTCAGCTTGCCTTGACCTGTTCCCTGCCCTAGTGTGCTTCCTCTTTCTGCTTTCCTCCACTTGCTGGACATGGACCATAAGCCTGGAAAGGTCCATGCTGTCATGCAGTATAGCTGCTGTACATTCCTCCTTGAGATGCTCAGCAATCCCTGTCAAGAATCTACTCATCTCGTTTCTTCTGTTAGACACAAGAGAAGTGGCATACCTGGATAATTTCACAAACTTCAGGGAATACTCCCAGACTGTCATAGATCCTTGCTTAAGATTGATAAATTCCTCAACCCTGGCCTCCCTCATCTCCCTGGGGAAGAATCTCTCCAGGAAGGCTACCTTAAACAGCTCCCAAGTGACCGGAACTCCGCCCAAAGCTCGGCTATCCTGCCACATCTTGCACCAAGTCTGTGCAACATCCTTGAGTTGATAGGAAGCTAACTCTGGTTTCTCAGTATCTGTGGCCCCCATAGCCACCAAAATCTTATACACCTCGTCCACAAACTTCTGGGGGTCCTATGAAGTCTTAGACCCTGTGAAAATAGGAGGATTCATCCTCGTGAAGTATCTCAGCCTGTCAGCCATGCTACGAACCGGTGGGTTCTCCCTCTGAACATCTTGCATAGTGATGGCCTGTTCCATCTGGGCCAGAGATGCCCGCATCTCCGCATTAGTCAACCCACCTGGGTTAACCGGCATATCCACTCCTTCAACTGGAGCCTGGGGTCGAACCTGATTGCCCCCAGCAAATGCACCTCCTCTCCTCTGACCAATGGTTCTCCTAGTATTCATTCTCTGAAAACAACAAAGATTGATGTTAGACACGCTCATAACACCAAGAAATTAGACATTAGGAAAAGTACGATAAGATCAGAAGAAGGGAAATTTTCCTACGCATCATGCATTCTCTAATTCAGGATAGTGGTGTACTTCACTACCATGACTTAGAAACTACTCAATGTGGTTGATGTGAACTTATTATCCTTGGAATTTAACCTAGTGCTATGATACCAACTTTGTCACGAACAGAATCTAGATCCCAAACGAGACCGACGTCATTGACCTCTCAGAGGTCGCAGACAAGCCTACATACGTCATTCTTACTTCATCTAGGTTAATTTTAGCGGAAAATTTGAACTTTTTCTTTTCTTATTTCATGCTAAACATTTTAAATTTAACATCATGGGCGTTCACAAATCAACTATCTAATATAGAGATAATCAAATGAAAGAAATAGTTCATAATTGCATTAAACGTATTTTTGCCAAAACGGCACCAATACAAAGTCTGAAATGAAAGTGGAAAGAAACACTAGTGGAACATGCTCCACTAGTTAAGGCCTACATCTAATCTAGATAATAACGGTAGACATCCTTGAAATACTGAGGGCCTACCAAGTCCGGATGAAAGCTCCATATCCGGATAGCTGCAACGTCAACCTTTAAGCTCTAGCGTCCACCTATGCCTGCACCTAAAAATATAGAGTTGTATGGGATTAGTACACACTTGTACTAAGTATGGGTATATGCAAGCACACACCAAGGACATGCATGAGTAAGAATAGCTCTTTCCTAACAGCATGATTATGGAAAGTCAAGTCAGTAGACTTGCCAAATCGGGATTAGGAAAGTTAGTGAACTTTCCAAATTTGGATTAGGAAAGTCAGTGAGCTTTCCAAATTTGGATTAGAAAAGTCAGTGAGCTTTCCAAATTTGGATTAGGAAAGTCATGCCATGAGAGTAACATGCATCATCATACTTATCATATTGCACACAGCACATAACATCTTACACATAGCACATATCATATTGCATACATCACATAACATCTTTTATAACATTCATTCATATGCCATGAGACCTTGGAATCATGGACTTGACATTAAGACTTTCCAAAATGAGGGCTCAACATTTGGGACCTCAACTAGGGAGTCTTCATTAGCAAACACGGAGTCCGCTTCATTCATTTATACGTACTTAATTTCATTTCCTTCATAGGCTAGTGTGAACACCAGCTGTACCTAGGATGTAGTTTAAGACTTTCATCGGGTTTTCTGTGCAATGATCAGGAATAACCTAGTGTCATTACCTGAGTCTAGCTCACCTATTGATTATCCTATCCTAACACCTTTGGTATCGTTCATTTCATTATGTGCATCATTTGAGGCTGGCCTCATTCATTCATTGGGAACTTTAACTTTAACCGACATAGATCATGTGAGCATCATGAAATCCAGTGTCTCCCCCACACCTAAAAGAGGTGGAATCACCGGCCAAAGTGACCCAAAACATGCTAGCGTACATGGGAATTTAACCCCGCCAGATCCCTATATTGGCAGTATAAGTTCGAAGACTAGGAGATATAAGGAGACCCATACCCGACATGTCGGACAGTCTCATCTCATGAGAGTTGCGTGAACCTCCGCCCTTCCCAAAAGAAGGAATCACCGCTCATAGCTAGTCTATCGGTGCTCAGTATAAAGTTCCATTACATTCAACTAATACGTCATGGAAGCTGGCTTCTAGTATGAGGACATCATAGCTCAATAGATGATTTCTCATCTCATCATTAGTATTAAGTGTGTTTATCTCAATACTTTCATTAGAGTGTTCATAGAGACTGGTCTCTTCATTAACTTTACACTCTTATAGGTGAGTACGTTTTGGTAACATTTACTTAGGCTCATTTGAGATTGTTCTCATCTTTTACATTTAGCCTCATATCATGTTGTCACCACATTCATTAACATTAGCTCATTTGCTCTTCATAATTACTCACCCCATTTTATGTGAATGTTCATTTCATCATATGCCAATGCACTTGGCCATTTGTGTGTTTCACACTCTTACTTAACCCTTCTAGGGTTTAATCATTTCATTACATAATAATCATTTCATCGTATGCCAACGCTCTTGGCCATTAGTGTATTTCACATACGTACTTAACCCTTCTAGGGTTACATCATTTCATTACATACATCTTAGGTTCACTTATTTTTAAACGTATGTTATACTTATAGGTCTATACATACAAGCCATGAGGCTTTATTCATAGTTTGTTAAGTGACTTATATCTTTCTAAGATTATGTAGTACAAGACTTATGCATCTTGTATGTATGCCAAGATCTCGATTTCGATCTAAGTAGGTGGCATTATTCTTGAACACTTAATTCACGTATGATTTATGTATCAATACAGAAATTTGGGCAAGGGAACCCAAGTTCGAATCCCTTGGACAATACTTACATTTTTCCTTGATTTTAGTTTTAATCCACATGACATTGGAACCCTAGATCGAGCCCCAACATCACATTTTCTTTTTAGTTCCTTTTCTTTAGAAACTCTCTCCCTTGGCCGAGTTGTGGGTTCGAACCCCCACAACCCCCTTTTATTTTCCTATTTATTTTCCTTGTCTAATTCGCATTAACCATGAGGTTGTGGGATCAAACCCCCACAGCCTCCCTTTATTTTTCTTTTACTCGTTTGGGACTAAGAGGTTGTGGGGTCGAACCCCCACAACCTCCTTATTTTAATTTCTTTTAAATGTTGACTATTTCAGCGTTGGCAGTGAGGTTGTGGGATCGAACCCCCACAGCCTCACTTTATTTTCTTTTTATTTCTCCCCTTTTCGCCTAGAGGTCGTGGGTTCGATTCCCACACCTCACTTTTCTTTTTAATTCGCGTTCCTTAACTTATGATTGAGAGGTTGTGGGTTCGAATCCCACTCCTCTCATTTCTTAATTGTTTTTATTTGTACTTCACCTTACAGACAGTACTCGAGATCGAGTCCCCCGACCCCCATTCTTTTTTCCCCACGTTTTTAAGGCAGATTCGCGGGTGAGGTCACATGTTTGAATCCTGGTGGCCTCATCCCTTTACACTCAAATAAATTTCCAGATTTATTCATCATTATTTAGCCTAAACCAAACTTGTAAGTTTGCTGAAAATTTAATCATTTTTTTAGCTTATTTTCACCAACATTTTCACTTGAAATCTTAGGGAAATTCATAGATCACTTAACACTTTTTGGGGTGCATTTTTCATAGATTCGTTTAGCCAAAAGATTTGTACTCAAATCAGCCACACTTTCATTTTAATGAACATCACAATTTACATAGGTTTATGCACGTAAAATGACAACCAAAACATTATCAAATTTGGAGCCTTAACCCGAGAACCTCATTCACTGTAACATACTTGCACACGCACACACTTGCACATAATTTCGAATACATGGTTGTCTTTCATACGTTTTCAAGTACACAAACATAATCATATTCATCACGAAAACATAACATACACCTAAATCTACCAGCAATCATACCCAACCTACGATTCATTGGGAGCTAGTGACAGGGGCATGCAAAAGGGGAAACAATCCTAGTTTTCGGATGAATAATATGAACCTTAAGGGGTCTCTTGGGAAAGGGACCAAGAGAGAATAAAATCCATATTTTTTTGACGTTAAAAACTTGACTTGCTGCCCAAAAACTTCACCCAAGAACACGTCTAAGCCTCCTCAATATCAACTCCACTCGAATGACAACCTCCCTTAGCCTAGTGTGCGATTAACGTTTGTTTTCTTGTGATTTCGTGTGAGTTCTTCAAGTGTGAAGAACTTGGTTTATTTTTCTGCTATTGTATCTTATTTTGGCAGAGAAATTTCGTGAGAGAGAAGAAGAGAGATTGAGCGTGAGAGTGGAGAGATAAACGTGAGAGAGTGGGAGTTGTTGGAGGCTTAGGAGTCTAGTTTTAGGACTTAGTCAATAGGGTTTTGTTTATTTAATAAAAATCTGATTTTTATTTTATTTTAAATAAGCTAATGAATAATAATTATTAATTAATTACATTAATTCAATAGCTTAAATAAAAATCACTTTAATTCATTGCTTCCACCTAGGTTCGAACCCAGGTGGAGCAGGACTTCACTTCAAGAGCCCAATTTCGGCCCTCTCTCCCCAAATTGCCCCTCCACCTTATTAATTAAATAATTAGTTATATATTTAGGGTAATTATGATACTACCCTTAGCTAGGTAAAATACCATTTTACCCCTAGACCCTTCAAACCTAAGATTTCCCCTTTTTAAGTCCGGTAAAGACTCCTTCGAGTAAAGCTTCATATTCGAGAGCCCTACAAGGTTGGAACCAACCTTTCCAAGCTCAACTAACTCCCCAAGTTAGTTGGCTTGGCTGTAGCAAGTGTTCCGAGGTCTGGCTCTACGCGCATAAATCCGTGTTAACCCTGGTCTAATCATAGGCATTCTTGACACATTAAGCATTTGTAAACTTATCCATTTTTAGGGTTGTTATAGAAGAGTTTAAGGAAGTATTCTTAGGGAAGTACTTTCCCCGTGAGAAGAAGGAGGTTAAGATTTAGGAGTTCATAAACCTTAGACAAGGTAATATGAGTGTGGAGGAGTATTCTTTGAAGTTTAGCTTGTTGTCTAGATATGCTCCATCTTTGGTGTCTAACCCTAGAGATGAGATAAGTAGGTTCTTGACCGGTGTCTCCTATCTTATGAAGGAATAGTGTTGTACGTCAATGCTCCATGATAACATGATTCTATCTAATTTTATTGTGTATTCTCAATCCACTGAGGAGTCTAAGCTTTAAATGAGGGGTAGATATGTGAATATGGGAAGAACCATTGAGCAAGGTTGACCTATGTTTAAGAAGAGGGATCCAAATTAAGTTCTTCCTAGTGCTCCTAAGGATAACTATGAAAGGAGTGATGGTTCCAGACTTGATAATCAAACTTGCTCAAATTGTGGGAAGAAACATTTTGGGAAGTGTCTAGCCAGTACTAGTGGGTGCTATGGATGTGGGACAAGGTGAGAGATTGTCCTACTTATGCTACTAGAGTGAGAGACGTCAAGCAAGCTCCTTATAATGGTCCGATTGTTGGTGAACAAAAGAATAATCGTTTATATTCTCTTCAAGCTATGAAGGAAGCAAATCCCTTTTGTGTTTTGATGGGTTCCTTCTAAGAGGCGGAGCATGGTAAGTGGTGGGGATGATGTGATTTTGTCTCTTTCTCCTATTATATTCAAGCTTGAGAGTTAGAATTTCCTAGTAGCATGTTGCATGTTTTGGGAGTCTTTGTGAAAATGAGTTCCCTTGATCTCCTTATATTTTGCACATTTTTCATGAGCTTATGTTTAAAATTTATTGATAAAATGAGCTTATTTGACCTTGCCCTTAATGTTGTTATACCTCCATAGTGAATTGTCTAAATGTTGCATGAGTTGATTTATGAGCATGCTTAAATATGATCTTGAAAATGTTGCATAAATATGCTTTTATGAGAAATTTGCATGATGTTCTCAAAGATGTTGTAGCGGCATGATATGATGTGGAGAAGGAAGTTCCTCCAAAAGTGAAATGAGAAATGTGGAGTCTTAATACATGATGAGTTTGTAGATGTTGTTCCTACCTTCTTGTTGTGTTTTGAGTCTATATGTGTGAAGTTAATGTTTCTTATAGTATGATATATAGAATGGAATTGTTGAATATATGATGGTGCACTGCTAGTCTTGAGTCTTTATCTCTTGAAAGTGTTTTAAGTTTGTCAAATGTCATTCGAGGACGAATGTTTCCATGTATGGGAGACTGTGACGACCCTCAAATAGAACTAGGATAAATTAGAGATTCACATTATTTTCTTTAGTTAATAACTTGTTAAAATAATGAAGAATAGCGTTTGAAGTTAGTTTTAAAGATTTTGGAAGTCAAATGTCAAAGAACGACCAAGATGTTCAAAAGCTAGTCTTGTGTGTGCTAGTGTGTCCTTGTAGGTTGTATGTGTTTTGGTGTATCATTTGAAGTCTAAAATGTTTGGTGGTAAACCTAGAATCTATATGGTCCTGTTTAGGGTCAAAATATCCGGGTAAGAATACTCCCCAAATACCACTCTAAGGGTCCTTGAGGAGGACCCAAACGTTGTCAAGAAAGCTGCCTGAGCAGCCTTGATTGACGCCCATTGTTGACGCCCCATCAACCCATCGACGCCCCGTCAAAAGGGGAGTGGCTCCACACTTAGTCGTGGGAGCTTATCCCCCCAAATGGACAGTCTCAGTAAAAAATGATGGACCAATAGGATGCCCCGTCAACCCATTGACGGTCCGTCAATAGGGGGTCATGGTTTGGTCTGAAATTTCCTACAGGGATACGACCAAACCAAGGGTGGTTTGGTAAATTCCACCCTTTGCTAAATAAATGGGGCAAAAATTATTTTAGGTTATTTAGGGTATTTTAAGTTAGATTAAACTTGAAACCTAGAATTAAAATTCATTCTTACAAACTCAAAACCCTTCCCTCCCAAAAGCTCTCTTAAAACTCCATGGAAGCTTAGAGTCAAATTTGAGCTTGGATTGAATGTTTTCATTGCTTTCTTCTTCAATTTCGTGGTCTTCTCAATACTAAGGTATGGTGATTATTTATATAGAGTTAGATTCCTCTCTAGAGTCAATTCTTGAATAGTTTTCAAGTTTCGAAAAGATGATCAAAACCCCAATTCTTTCTCAAACTCATGAATTCTTGCATCAAATGGTTTCAAACGAATTGTTATGATTATATTATGGTATAATTGATGATTTCAAGTGCAAAAACTCCATGAATCCATGATCTCTCTTATTCCTTAATATTGGCTTGTAAAGTCGGTTTGATAATTGTGATTGTCTATGGATTGACTTGTATTTGGATTGCCTTATAGCATTGATACTTGTTGTTATCTATATCTATATATGATGAATTGTAGATGTAAGGATGATTTGGTGATCTTGACCTTATGGGCATGAAGATGGGTAAGTTCTCTTGTTATGATTGGAACTATTGGAAGGTGATTAATGGTGAGTTGTGATATTGTAGAATGGTGAGTTAATTCCATGGCTTAGTATAGTAGGATTGCTTGGTATGGTTGATACACTTCTAGTGGAGGTGCTTACTTATTGTACGTATTTTATTGTGATCTTGATGGCTCTATGATTTTAATTGAAGGTTAGTTATATTGTTAGGTGGAAGATATACATATTTTGAAGTTATGATATGAGGATAAGATGATTTTTTATAAAGCTATGTGATAATGGGAGTGAAAGCATGTTTCCTCTAAATGTTGGTATGTGATGATGAAAGACTATGATGAGTCTTTATATGTGATATGATATCTTGTTTAGGCAGACCTAGTTGTCTCTATTTGATACATGAATGATAAACAAGGTGTTCTAAAGTATGTGTTAAAACGGTACACCTAAGAATGGTGCCTCTTCTTGATGAATCTAGAATCCTAAGTGAATGTGCAAACCTTGAATATGAAAAGAAGGTTTATAATAAAGTGAATCGGATAGACCTAGCACCATACCCGTTTCATAAATGAGCTATCGTAATAAGTCTTGATCGGTAGACCCTTGTAGATACCTTCTTGATAGTGGTATTATGAGTTGGCAAGGCTTAGGGATGGTACCTTCTCAAATACCCTTATGCGAATGAACTTACTTTATGATAACTAAGGCAAAAGCACAGAGAGGATAAGTAGCTCTACTTGAGTATGAGAATAGAGTACAAAGAAGCCTTTGATATCCCTTAAACCATGTGCCTACATGGGATGTGTCCTAGTTTTACCTTTGGCAAGTAGAACACTTTCCACGGTGTCGGGCACTATAACACCGGATTCCATACCTAGCTAGTGTGGTCTATGTCGGTTAATTCCTATTCTCTTCATGTGGGATGTGCACTCTAGTTATTGGATAGGTTCTACAACGTGTAGGTAGTGGAATGAGACATTATCTACACATGGCACGAGTAGGATTTGATGATGCTAAAGTGAGTTCCCTAGGTCTTCCAAGATCATTATGTAATGTCCCTTAAATGCATGAATGCTTCTCTTAGGATCTTTAGTAATGGATGTTGACTTGTTGTGGTTGTATTGGAAAGGAAATATCCTTATCTTTGGTAGTCTTAAGGAACACTTAGGTGCGTATTGAAGAGTTTGTATGGGCGGTCTCTTCAAGTTTTACTTAGGTGGTTCTTAGGATAACTTTAGGTGGAGGGTCTAACTGGCTAAATGGGTTACTTAATGATTATGGTCTTATCTTGAATATTATGTGAGTATTATCTTAAGTGGTTGAAGATGGACTTGTATGATATCTTTTACACTTGCTTTATAAAGTTTTTATCAAAATACCATGAAAAGCATATTTCAACTCAAATGTCCCTTTTTACATGATTTCTTGCATGGTCATAATACTTAGTTCTTAATTGAAGTAATTCCATATTTTCTCTATTTCTACAAGTGTAGTGGTGGCAAGTGAGGATTCCTAGAGTTCAAGCTTGGGAAGTGGAATTCTCTCAAGACTTGGTATGTCCTCATATGTTCGAGGACATAGATGTTGTTTCTAGTTTTCTTTCATTAAAGACTTGGTATTAGACATAAATTTCTTTTCAATGTAAGGTTCGTGACCCTATGATAATAAGATGTGTCTAAGGTGGCTTGTGATGAGACTTAGTTCTTCTTAGATGAGACTTAGTTCTTCTTACATTTTTATAAAAGAGTTTCCTTATTGACTTTATCGTGAAAGAATTAAAATTTCCTCACTATTTTATGACAATAAGATGAATGAATGCTAAGAGGCTTGTATAAGTCCTCCGAGAGGTCCAGTACACCGTGTTACGCGTAGGGGGTACTCTCGGGTCGTAGCACGAGGTTACCCCCCGAGATGCAGACACATGACCTAGGATCACGACTAACTCAAAGCTAAGCCTACTCACATAACATAAGTATACTAGGATAACTGAAATGAAATAATTATGAGCAGAAGTTTAAACATCAAGAAAACTGAAATGATGGGGAATACCCAATCTAAATTTGAATATATATAATCTTTGAGTTTAATGACAACTGAAATATCAATCTCCAAAGCTAAAACTAAATCTAACTATGTCTGAAATAAAGCTTCTACTGACTAGAAATGTAGGTACATGCCTTGCTAGATCTAGAAAATACTAAAAAGTAAAGATTAAAAGCAAAGGAAGATAGTCATGTCAATCGTCCTCGAAGAATGATGACTCACCACTCATAGTGATGAACTAAAGGTCGGGAACTAATCTATACGTGATCTGACTATTGTGGACATGGACCTACATCATGATAATATGTAACACAAAGTATGCGTCTGTATTTTAAAGGTACTAACCATGCATGATAGAATAAAGCTGAACAATAAACATAACTCAAAAAGCATAAAACTAAGCAATGATATAGGATAAGCATTATACTATACTGGAAATATTGAACATGAACTAACTAAATTCAATGACCAAGTTTATACTTCCTAGAATTGAATACTGAACGATGTCTGATAACCTTGTAGCTACAATAGAATCATGGGAGCTACTAATGAACGACATAAAATAACATAAGCTAAATGTGAGTCCGATGTATACTCCCCACTGAGAGGACCCAATATACCCTTCAAATGTATAGCGGCATGACTGATGTGATCACTAAAATATAATACCCACAGAGGGGACTTATAAACTTATGGGCATGTACTTTTGGGACTATGAGGGTGACTGACCCTACTCCAACTAGGTATTAAATCTACTCCCAACTGATTATGTAATTAATATGTTATGATTGAATTTCTGTAATACTGGATAGCTCAAAATACTACATGCTAACTATAAATGCAACATTAATATACTGATAATGAAACATTGATCAGTTATGCACGTATAACTGAATAAGCTGACCTAACAAGTGTAATTCATGAGCTAAATGAATCTAAACGCTAGGATTCTGAATTTCATGCAAGAAATTGCGCAACAATTTTACATAATCATGATCATTCTAACAGCTAAAACCCAATAATTTCTAACATTTGAAGAAACTCTAAGTCTAGATAATAGTAAGATAATCAAGATTCTGACTGAAATCTAGGGATCTAATGGGTGAAAGGAAACCTCTAGTGAAATCCCACATACCTGGTGATGAATTTAACGGAGAAATCTTTTTATTTTGGGGATGGAAATAATGAAAATGTGCTGCATTCTTGGAGAGATCTTTGATTGACTTTTTCTCTCTCTGCTTTCTAACTTTTATAATTTTAGTGAACGATTTGCTTAGGGTATATTCTAATTAAATTACTAGGCTTAAAATGACAAAACTACGTAGTTTATGGGTTAATTGGCATAGTTTAGGGGTCTTACACATAGGGAAAAGACTAAACCACCCTTTACTTCAAAGCTGTTGGAGGCACTGACGGACTAGGCCGACGAACGTGGATGGGCCGACTGTCCGTTCTGGTCAGCTGTCATTCATGATTGGAAGCTGGAAACTAGAAGCTTGGGGTCTTAACTACGGTACATAGGTCCCGACGTATGCTGATCCTTAGATGAAATTTCTAGGGGGTTTTGGTAAAGGGTTGCAGGTTGTGCATCACGGACCACTAGGAGGGATCGTGGGTCAGTCTAGGTCTATGGGTGGATCCCTTTGATGACAGATGCAACTTCTAAAATATTCATTTGGTTTTTATAGCATACGGGGTGTTACATTATCTCCCCCTTGGGAATATTCCTCCTCAAATTAAGACTAAACTAGCTAAAATGGAGGGAAAGAGCTCCAAAACCCTACCACAAAGTATTGAAACTCAAAATCTGACTGAACTTTGTTCCAAGAACATGAAAATACGCTGAAAATGCATGTATAACTGAAAGAACAAACTACTATGGCTAAATTTATGCATGAATGACTAAAAGACTAGAAAGGAACTATTACCTCAAGCTGGAATGGAATCGGAAGGAAGTATGTGATGATACTTGGCTTTCATTGATGCTTATACTTCACAAGAAGCTCCCTCATGGACTAACTCATCCACAAAACCTTAACTGAAGCGACTTCTTTTTTCTCAACCTTTGAACCTAAAGATCAAGAATCTCAACTGGCACATCCTCATAAGTGAGACTATCCTTCACAGCCGCACTCTCTAATGACACTAACATGTCAGATCACCCACCCACTTCTTCTACAATGAAACATGGAAGACTGGATGCACTACTTCTAATTATGCTCACAAATCTAATTTATAAGTCACTTTACCAATTCTTTTCAGAATCTTATAAGGGCCTACATATCTAGGACTAAGCTTCCATTTCTTGTAAAATCTCATCACCCCCTTCAAAGTTGACACTTTCACGAAAACTCAATCATCAATTTGTAAATCCAAGTCCTTTCTCCTTACATCTGCATAGGAGTTTTGGCGACTTAAATCTATCTATAATGACCTGAACTTTTTTCATTGCATCATGAACTAAATTTGTCCCTATCAAGGACGTTTCACCTACTTCAAACCATCAAACAGGAGATCTACATCTAAGCCAATAAAATGCCTCATAAGGGGCCATTTGAACACTAGAATGGTAGCTGTTATTGTAGGTCAACTCTATAAGAAGAAGGTGATCATCCCAACTACCCTTGAATTCTATCACACAAGCACTAAACATGTCCTCTAAGGTCCGAATGGTACGCTTTACCTGACCATCAATTTGTAGATAAAATACTTTGCTAAGATTAACCTGAGTACCAAGACCTTTCTGAAATAACTTCTAAAAATGAGAGGTAGACTGAGGACCTCTATTTGAGATGATAAATAAAGGAACCCCATGTAATCTGGCTATCTAATTGGTGTACACCTTGGCGTAATCCTCCGCTAAATCTGTAGTCTTGACATCCAAAAAGTGCGAAGACTTAGTAACTCTTTCAATTATAACTCAAATGGAATCATGCTGTTTGCGAGTACGAGGCAAATCTTTTATGAAGTCCATATTAATAACTTCCCTCTTTAAAGTAGAAATATTTATCTCTGGAGTCATACCCCCTAGTTTCTGATGTTCTACCTTCAGTTGTTGACAATTAGGGCATTTTACCAAAAAATATGCTATATCCCTCTTCATGCCATTCCACCAAAGGTCTTCCCGCAAGTCTCGATACATCTTAGTGGCACCTGGATGAATAAAATTACCTGGAGTTATGGGATTTTGGACGAATCTTCTATCTTAACTAACCCACACTAGGAACACATAATCGACCTTGATAGAGAAGTACACCATCTCCCTTTGGGAGAAAACCTCGATCCTATGCTGATGAACTGCGGCCCTTTAGTTGAAGCAATATTGGATCATTGTCTTGATTTTCCTTGACCTCTGCTACCAATGAAGATTCTAACCCATTATGATCTGTTACACCACAATTTTATATTCTCATTAGGCGTATTACCAAGCGAGAAAGCCTGTGAACATTTTTTGCTAGTTCTTTTCTCTCTTCTTCAACATGTGTTACACTACCATAAATAGTCTTCTAAGAGATTCTGCTACTACATTGGCTTTACCAGGACAATAATGCACACTCATATCATAGTATTTGAGGAACTCAAGCCATCTCCTCAGGATAAGATTCAATTCTTTCTGGGTGAACACATATTGCAGGCTTATATGGTCTGTGAACACATCTCATTAACACCATACAATTAATGTGCAAACATCAGTGCTGTAAGCTCAAGGTCATGAGTCCAATAATTCTATTCATGCACCTTAAGTTGTCTAGAAGAATACACTATAATCTTATCTTGTTGCATCAATAAAAAACTTAGGCCAACCCGAGATGCATCACAATAAATCACATAACGGTATGAACCCTATGGTAGAGTCAAAACAAGAGCTATAGTCAACCTAGTTTTTTGATTATGCAAATCTTCTCTCAAAATCATTTGACCACTGAAACTTGACCTTTTTTGAGTCAACTTAGTCAATGGAGAGGCTATGGATGAAAATCCTTTTACGAAACTTCTGTAATAACCAACCAAACCCAATAAACTTCCAATATATGTAGGAAAGACACATCTGGGCCACAATTTCACTGCTTATATATTATGAGAATCCACTCAGATTCCTTTGCTAGACACAATATGACCAAGGAAAGTAACATATTGTAACCAAAACTCACATTTGCTGAACTTTGCGAATAACTGACAATCTTTTAGAGTTTGCAGGACAACCCTCTAATAAGTTGCATGTTCTTCCTCATTCTTAGAGAAAATGAGGATATCATCAATAAAAACGATGACAAACAAGTCTAGCTACTACTTGAACACTTTGTTCATCAAATCCATGAAAGCTTCAGGAGAATTGGTTAGTCCAAATTACATAAATACAAATTCATAATAACCATACCGAGTTTTGAAGGCTGTTTTCAGGATGTCACTATATTTGACTCTGAGTTCATGATAACCAGATGTGAGTTCTATCTTAGAGAAATGACTAGCACCCTGAAGTTGGTCAAATAAGTCATCAATCCTGGGGATAGGGTTCTTATTCTTGATTGTCACTTTGTTGTACAGCCTACAATCAATGCGCATACCGATATAACCATCTTTCTTTTTCACGAACAACACTGAGCACTCATGGAGAAATACTGGGTCTGATAAAGCCCTTATCTAGAAGGTTTTTCAACTGCTATAGCAATTCTTTAAGCTCAACTGGAGCCATTCTATAAGGAGGAATATAATAGGCTGGATATCTAGAAGGAGATCAATTCCAAAGTCAATTTCCATTTCGAGAGGAACTCCAAGAAGATTTTTGGAAACACTTCTGGAATTCATTCATTACTGGAACTGACTCAAAAGTTGAGGTATCAGATCTTGAATCCTTAACCCAAACTAGATTATAGAAATAACCCTTAAAGATCATCTTGGTATCCTTATGGAAATAAATGAATCGTACCATAGGTGATAAGCTACTAAAAACTTAGGTGGATTCATTAAAACAAATCCTAAACTCTTGTGGCAGCTGACCCAATTTTAGTATTTGTAGGAACTAGGGCTTCTGGTTGTTCTTAGTCAAATTCTCAGACAATAATTGGATGGATTTCTGAAACTCTACATTCGAAATATCATGATCTGGGACTAAAGGAGTTGCGTTAACATTTTTGAGCATTCACATTCCTAGAATGAGCTATACGAGGAGGGAAATGTGAAATGCGTAACGTCGAGTTATAAATGAGGAATAAGATCATATCTTACGAACGATAAGAGTAACAAGAAAATAAAGTGTTCCTAAAACACTTAGTAGCCTCCTTCTCATTAGATGTGGTGCAGTTCACACCCATGAAAGAGACTCTACTTAGTGCAACTTTTCAGACATCCTATAAGTAATGATCTGATACCAAGTTTGTCATGCCCGAGGCTGCCCCTCTGATGTAGATACGGACCTAAGATCACGAGTTACCCTAAGCTAACCGTTCTAGCATAACATAAGCATACTATGATAATTAAAATAAAATAGTTATGAAAAAAAGCATAAACATCAAGAAAACTGAAATGATGTGGAATAATCATTCTAAAACTGAATATATATAATCTATGAGTTTAATGACAACTGAAATAGAAAACTCCAAAGCTAAAACAAAATTTTACTATATCGAAAATAAAGTCTCTACTGACTAGAAATGTTGGGACATGCCCCAACTAGATCTAGAAAATAATGAAAACTAAAGACTAAAATCAAAGAAAGATAATCATGTCAATCGTCCTCGAAGAATGAGGACTCACCATTGAAGATCATGAATTAATCTATGCGTGAGCTGATTGCTAAAGACCTGGACCTACATAACCATAAGATGTAGCGCGTAGTATGCGACAAGTACTTGAAAGGTACTGAGCACGCAAGATTGAATAAAGCTGAACATTAAACATAACTGAACAAAGCATGAAACTGAGAAATAGTGTAAGATAAGCAAGATATGGAATTACTGAACATGAACTAACTGAATGAAACAACAAAGTTTATACTTGCTGAAACTAAAAACTGAAATATGTCTGATAACTTTGTCATACACTAGAATATGATTGTGGGAGCTACTAATAATTGACATAAAACAACATGAGATAAATGTGGAGTCTCATGTATACTCCCTATCACGGGGACCTAATATACCTTGACAAAGGTATAGAGGCATGACTCGCGTGATAACTAAAATGTAATGTCCACAAAGGGGACTTATAAACCGGCGGAGCACATAGTTCTTGGACTGTAAGGGTGATTGACTCTAGTACAACTCAATACGTAGTCACTCCCAAATAATTATGTAATTATATTGTCTTATTTTCTGTAATACCGGATAACTCAAAATAGTGACATGCTAAGTGAAAATGCAACATTAGTACACTATTAATGAAACATTCTTAACTAGAGTATGTATAATTGAATACGCTGACCTAGAAAATGTAATTCATGAAATAAATGAATATACATAACTAGGGTTCTGAGATTCATGGAAAAAACTGGGATTTTTTTTTACTAAATCATGATAATCTGATTGGGATCATTCTAACAGCTAAAACCCAACAATTTCTAACTTTCAAGAAACTCTAGATCTAGATACTAGTAAGGGAATCAAGATTCTGACTGAATGGGTGAAACGAATCCAATAGTAAATCTCACATACTTGGTTATGAATTTCACGCATAAATCTTTCATTATGGGGCTGGAAGTGATGAAAACCAACTGTGTTCTTGGAGAGTGGTTTGGTCAACTCTTTCTCCTTCTGCGTTCTAGGCTTTCCAATTTTTGGTGAATGTTTTTCTTAGGGTAGATTTTAATTATGTTACTAGGCTTAAACTAATAAAGACTATGTAGTTTAGGGGTTAAACGATGTAGTTTAGGGGTCAACACATAGGGAAAACACTAAAAGACCCCTTACTAAAAAGTTGTCAGCGTCATCAATGGACTAGACCGATGGACCATGGATAGGCCGACGGTCCATTCTGGTCGGCTGTCGTTTGCGAGTGGAAACTAGAAAATAGGGGTCTGACCTTCGACCATGGACCACTATTGTCTGACTTATGACCTGTAGGTCACAACGTAGGCTGACCCTGAGAAGAAATGTCTAGAGGAATCTAGGAAAGGGTTGTCGGTGGTTAACCACAGACCACCACGACGGACCATGGGTCACCCTATAGTTTGTGGGTGCTGCCGGTTGGTGCCACCTACAACTTTTGAAATCTGCATTTTTGTAGCTCTAGCATACATGGTGTTATAGTTAGCCCTTAGATTATATTATTTTAGTATGAAACCGTTGTTTGATATTATTGTAGGTTGCTGGAAATCCTACACATTGTAGGTCGTCATTTTTATCATCTTCAGCAGTGATGTTTTTTATGAAAATATCAAGTGTTATTTACTTTATTTTCTAATACGTCTCTAGGAACAAGGTTCCTAGAAATAACTATTGGTGCATAATTTTCTTTTAGTCTCTTCATGAGTGTTAGATTTACACTTATTTAAGGACTTTATAGTATAACAAAAAGTGTCCTCAATGCATAATTATGTTAAGTGTTTAGGATTTTTTGATTATTTACTTCTATGAAGGTTAAAGGACAAGGCAAATATGAATACTTGAAAGAAAGACAAATAAATATCGAAAGAAGTATAGACTCCACACTGGCAGTCACCTAATAAAAAGGATGGATCACTAAAATGGCATTATTTCATCAAAAGTGATAAGTGCTGACTCTCGAAGATAATCGAGGAAATTTTCCAAACCAAAAGTAAAATTTCAACACACAAGATATTTTGGGCCACCACAAAATATGACATGGCATGGAATAAAAAATGAACTCTTAGAAGGCGAACAAAGGTAATAATTTGTTATCCGCCGAATGGGAAAGGCAGGCTCAAACTAGTTCGCCAACTGAGTTTGAAACACCTGAAGGCTTAAGCAAATGTAAGGCTTGCTAAGTAAAAGATGACAATCCACTGATCGTATTTGGCATGTCTGACTACTGTCCCAAAGTGGTCACATAGTGATTTATGGCCAATTTTTAGGAAACTATAAACAACTCAAAGGACAGAAAACTGGAGTGCTTTTTGGCAGAAAATAGTTTTTCATTGAATTTGTTTGATAGAGTGGCATGACCGGGAGAAGCCCCTAGACGTAACCGGCGTCTTCGTCCTCGGAGAGGACTTCTACTAGCACTTAGAATTTTTCATAACGTATCATAGGTCGAAATTGCACAAAATGAAAAACTTTTACATAGTGAGGTATACATAGACCTCTCAAAATATAATATATGTAGCTTACATAGACTCCTCATTTATGAAGCTTACATAGGCTTCTCGTTTAGGCAATATATCCAATACATATGAAATATAGTCTAATAACAATGTCTCATATTAAACTATCTAAAGAGTATTACAAAATTGGGCATAGCCCATACTTCAATACCATGAGCCACATATAGGCTTAAAACAACAATCTTCAAAGATAAAGGAATTACTAAGTGTCTTTAGACATAACACCAACATAGCTAGAATAGAGAAATGGTAACATCCCCGAACATTGAGGACCTACCAATAACTTGGAAAATATATCAAATTCTTCTTGCAAAGTGTCCTCTTACACTTCAATGGCCCGTACCTACATTGTTCGGTAAAAGGTAGAGAATATAGGTTAGTACAACCACATGTACCAAATATGGAAACATATGCAAGTAAAACGATTTAAATCATGCTTAAAGAACATTTTGTTCAAAACCATGCCAAGTCACTTTCAAAAGCCTTTATGCACATATAAGAGCATATACAAGCCAATGATCATAATATCACTTAAGACAATGTTCATACTCAACACAACACCAACATTAGAATATGATCATATCAACATGAATAGCATCATATTAAGGTCATATAAACATAACAACTCCATCATAATGTCACAACAATAATTTATGTACCAGAGTTCATAACATCAAAACATATAAGACCCTTACTCACAACCCCTTCCCAAGCCTACAAGTGCAATGCTTATGTGAATCCCCATAACCACACATAATCAAGTAAGCCAAGAAAAGAACAATAAGCAATGTCTACATTTCATATATCTTCATATCATGCATATTCATTATCATGTACATCAACTTAGGACAATATCATGTTCATTACATATAGTTAATATCATGTTTGGTCAACATTGTATAAAGTCAACAATTGCATTTCATTCATATCATAAGTACATAAGAACAACCTCCTAGGACTCCTCTAGTTCACATTTCACATTTCACAATTCTCCGGACGTCATGGTCGTTTCTTAACGTTTTGACTGTAATACTTCCGTCTTAGTTTCAATACATTATTTTAGGATTAGAAATAGTGTTTTAGAGTTTATTTCATCATGTGAGGATCTAGACCAAGTCATGGACTTTAGGAGTGTTACATTATCCCTCCTTGGGAACATTCATCCCCGAATGACACTTAAATCTTTTTATAGGGAGTGGTGACTCAAGACTAGAATTCCAACCAATAACAACAACAATAACATAAATTCATTATGATTCACAACCCATAGGATTAATTCACAACTCCAATCAACACATAATGATAAAATTAAACATAGAAACTCAAATAATAAAATACCACAAATAAGAGCTCAACATCACAACATGAGGACTACCTTCTCAATATCAACATGATCTCAACATGAACATCAAGAGTCACTTATAAAAACCTTCTTTCAATACACATCAACATGCTCACTACCATTTTACAAAGGCAACAATACACATAACACAAATAAGTGCAACTTAAGCTAAAGAGAATTTTTCCAAGAAAATTCCTTTTAGCATGAACCTTTACCATCTATGTGCACATATTAGCAAAAAAAGCCAAATTCAACATTTTTTCATTATTTTATTTTAAGAGGATTACTAACCTCAACTTTGGCTAGAATTTTGAGGAAAAAGATGAGGGTAACGAGACTTCATGTCGGCCTCGGCCTTCCATGTTGCTCCCTCTACTAGGTGATTTCTCTATAGGAATTTTACGGTAACATCTTCTTTGTTCCTTAACTTCTTAATTTGGCGATCTAGAATTTTAACCGGAATATTTTCATACAAAAGGTTATCATCCACACCTAACTCTTCATTAGGGAGTATGGATGCTGGGACGACGATACACTTCTTTACTATCGAGACATGAAATATGGGATGAACCGGGGTTAATTCACTTGGTAGCTCCAACTCATAAGAAACATTACTGACCCGTTTCACTATCTCGTAAGAACCCACATACCATGGACTAAGCTTCCCCTTCTTACCGAATATCATCACCCCTTCCATGGATGAAATCTTCAAGTAGACTTTATCAGTTACCTCAAATTCAATGTTTCTTCTTCTATTGTCGGCATTAGATTTTTGTCGACTATAGGCTATTTTCAACCTATCCCTTATCATCCAAACCTTCTCTAAGGCTTCATAGATCATATCGGGACCAAGGAGTGGAAAAACACCAACCTCAAACCACCCAACCGGAGACCTATATCTCCTACCATACCGTGAATGTGCCATGGAAATGATCGAATGTTAGCTATTATTATAGGAGAACACAATCAACGGTAAGTGATTATCCCAATTATCCTTGAAATATATCACACAAGCTCTTAACATATCTTCTAGGGTTTGAATGGTACGCTCGGTTTGACCATCCGTTTGAGGATGAAAAGCGGTGCTAAGTTTCGCTTGAGTACCTAACCCTTTTTGAAAAGACCTCCAAAAATGATAAGTGAATTGAGAACCTTTATCCAAAATTATAGACAAAGGGATCCCATGTAAGCTCACAATCTCATTAATGTATATTCTTGCATAATCCTCCGCCGATAAGTAGACTTGACAGTGATAAAGTGAGCGGATTTTGTCAATCTATCCACAACAACCCATATTGATTTAGTTTGCCTCTTGGTTCGAGGCAACCCAACAACAAAGTCCATATTAATTTCTTCCACTTTCAAGTAAAAACATCCATTACTTTAGTTAGACCACCCGGTCTTTGATGCTCGGCTTTAACTTGTTGGCAATTTGGAAACTTAGCCAGATACTCCGCTATGTCTCTTTTCAAACCATCCCATCAATATACCTCTCGAAGATCACGATTCATTGTGGTGGCACCCAGATGAACGGAATATCGGGATCCATGAGCTTCCTCCAAATGTTTTCCCTTAGACCATGCACATTCGGTACACACAATATACCTTAGTACCTAAGCACACTATCATTGAACTTGCTAAGAACCAATTTATTCAACTCCATCAATAGAGGATGAAGGTGTTGCTTAGACTTCACCTCCACCACTAAAGATGATTTGAAATTATGATGTACCATAGACCCTCCTATTGGAGAATCCTCCAACCGAACACCCAACCGAGCCAATATATGCATCTCTTTCACCAATTCTTTCTTGTAATCGGGAACATGGACTACACTATCCATTGACATACGACTTAGAGCATCCGCAACGACATTGGATTTGTTGGAGTGGTAAAGGACACTTCTGTCATAGTCCTTCAAAAGTTCCAACCACCTTCTTGTCGTAGGTTCAACTCCTTTTGAGTGAACACATATTGAAGGCTCTTGTCGTCGGTAAATACATCAACATAGACACCATACAAGTTATTCCTCTTTATTTTCAAAGCAAACACTACGGCTGCAAATTCAAGATCATGAGTTGGATAGTTCTTCTCATGCACCTTGAGTTGTCTAGAGGCATAACCTATCCGTTTACCATGTTCCATAAGGGCACAACCCAAACCTACTTGAGAAGTTTCACAATACACCAAAAACCCTTGGGTACCCTCCGATAAGGTCAACACCAGAGCGGAGGTAAGCTTATATTTCAACTCTTGGAAGCCCCTTTCACAAACTTTTGACCACTCAAATTAAGCATTCTTTTGGGTTAAGGTAGTCACAGGAGAAGCAATGGATGCAAACCCATCAACAAACCTTTTATAATACCCGACTAAACCCAAGAAACTGCTAATATCAATTGGATTCAAAGGTCTAGTACAATTCTTAACGGCTTCCTTTTTCTTTGGATCAACATTAATACCCTCACTATGGATGATATTACCAATAAACGCAACCGATCTAACCAAAATTCACACTTACTATATTTGCAAAGAGTTGATGTTCCTTGAAGACTTGCAACACTACCCTCAAATGACCCATATGATCATCCTCACTCTTAGAATGCTCCAGGATATCATCAATGAAGACAATTACAAAGGAGTCAAGGTAATTTAGGAATACTCATTTTATAAGGTCCATAAAAGCCGCCAGGGCATTAGTGAGTCCAAAAGACATAACTAGGAACTCATAATGACCATACCTAGTCCGAAAAGCCGCTTTCGGTATGTCTTCACCTCTCAAACGAAGTTGGCGATACCCCGACCTCAAATCAATTTTAGAAAAGTAGCTTGCCCTTTGGAGTTTATCAAACAAGTCGTCAATCCTTGGGATAGGGTACTTGTTCTTATCGGGACCTTATTTAGTTTACAATAATTAATTCCCATCCTAAGGGACCCATCTTTCTTCTTAACAAATAACATCGGAGCGCCCCATGGAGAAATACTAGGCTTTACAAAACCCTTTTCTAGTAAGTGTTTGAGTTGAAACTTTATCTCTTTCAACTCGGCCGGAGCCATACGGTAAGGAGGGATTGAAATAGGCTTCGTATATGGTAAAAAGTCGATACCGAAGTCTATATCTCATTCTGGAGGAATTCCAGGCAAGTCATTGGAAAAAACGTATAGAAAATCCCTCAATACGGGTACCGACTCTAATGGAGGAATCTCGGACTCAAGATCCTTGAACCTCACAATATGGGAGAGATGTAAGACCTCGAAAATGAGATAAGGTGTCTAGAGCCTAACATGTTCGTCTTAACGTTATAAGGTCCTAAAATGCCTTATTATGTCATATAGAGTCAGTGTGCAAAGTTTGAAGTGATTTGGAAGTCGAACGTCAAGGGACGTCCAAGACGTTGGACGAATAGTCGCTAATGTGCCTCATGTGTGTATGCATGCCTAAATTGTGTGAACTGAGTCAAATAAGTCTTGAAATGGTTTTAAATTATGTTTAATGTTATTTTATGAAGTTTCGTGAAGTTTGGAGGTCAAACGCCCAAGAACGTCCAAGGCGTTCGAAAGATAGCCCCTAAGACGTTCATCGTATGACATGTTGGGGTCAAGGCTGTTTGGACGTCTTGTAGGTGTTTGTTTTGGATGAAACTTATGTGGTGGGTCTATAACATGTTAAGGTTTGTAATCGCGTTTGAAACGTCCGGGTACGACTTCTAAAGGGCCCCACAAGAGGCCCCAAAAGAAGGACCCCAAGGCTGCCTATACACTGCCTGGGCAGTGTCTCTTGACGGACCCAATGACGGACCGTTGGGCCCCCAACGGACCATCAAGCAGGTCCCGTCGAAGGATACTTGCCTTGGCAGGTTGTAAGACAAGAAATTGGCCAAGTCCCCTGTGAATCGCGGGTGGCCTGCTAGTTAACTACCTGCGTGCTGCCTCTTAAAGGGGTGAATGGTAAATTCACCCCATGTCCTAACCTGACTATAATAGGTTTAATTAAGTAATTTTAGGTGTATATAAGTCTTTAAAAACGTGTTTAACCGATTCCCAAAACCCTCTCACATATTTTAAGCCTTTCTCTCCAAAAATGTTCTCTCTAAAACCACCATTGTTGGTGAAGCTCAAGAACAGATTCAAGCTGGGTTTTCCATAGATGAATCATGAAGTTTTAGAGGTTTTCAACTAATAAAAGGTATGGTGATCTTCATCTCTAGTTATCTTTTCATCTAGAGAGCCATTCTCAATGTTTTTCAAAGAAAGTTTATGATCAAAGTTCTTCTTCTCTAATCTAGCCATGGGTTCTTTCTCAAAACGTTTTTAATGATTAAATCATGATGAATTGAAGTTAATACAGTGATTTAAATGTTATTTCACTCCAATTGCATGATGAACCCATGTTCCTTCCAAAAATTGGTTTAGCTCTTACATGGGCTTTGTGATCTTGACTTGTTATCGATTGAACTATGATTCTCTTACGTTGAGGTGATGGTATATACTGTTATTTACATGAATTTATGTTGAATTGATGTTGAATGATGCATGAGGATTAATGTATGAAGATTTGAGCATGTTTAGCCTAGTTTTCTATAGTTCACTATAACATTGGTTTTCTTGTGATCTAAAGTGAATTTCGATTAAGTTGTGGTTCTTGTAGCTACTGTTTTAGGTTAATACCATGGTTGAATTGTGGATATAAATCATGTATGACTAAAGTAGAAAAGGCTTGGTTTGAATTAATCTAGGCTCTTCTTGTCTATGAAGTTGTAACTTGTGATCTTAACGTTAGGTTAGTCGCTATAAGAATTGATTATGGTTAATGTCTATAGCTGCTGCCTATAATGAAGTATGAGGATGAATTATATGTAATTAATACAATATGGGTCAATTCATGATAGGTTGAATATGATTAACCTATGTAAACTTACTTTCCATGAACTCCCTATATAAAGTATGCTTGTATCGACCTTAATGGCAAATTGTAGTAGTGTCTCATCTAGATTATGATTTCATTAGCTACTGCCTTAGGGTGATATGATTCATGAAATATGACCTATAATCCATATGAATGAAATTGATTAATGATCTATGTTATTCTACTTTCCTAGTATGTTGATATGTTGTATTATGTTATGGTAAAATCATGTAGTGACTTGTACATGGTTTCTTATATGTTTAAAGTACATATAGCTACTGCCATATATGTGTTTTATTGATGAATAAGGTGTATTGATCAATGATGATCAAAGGGTGAGAAATTGGTAAGATTGCTTATTCTCTTTACTCTTCTACTTCTCTATTCTTTAGAGTAATGTTGATGAAGCCTTGTATGGCATTGTGTGGTATGGTCCACTTATGGTGGCGGTGTTTACTTTATTGTCATTATATATGTGTTGACCATGGCCACGAAGGCAAATTGATGAACTTATGAACATGTGCTTAAAATGATACTATGAGAAGCTTATGCCTACTTTCCTATTCTAGTTGTGAATTAGGTTATGTGGCTATTGTATGGGCATGAGTATAATCATGTTAGGGTATTGTATAGGTGCTGCCATTGATGTGATAAAGTGGTTAATAACCTCTACCCATGTATCCCTTATATGGAAGTGTAAATAGCTAAAGTTAGGAGTCTTGATTACATGGTATATATTGTCATGTCTCCTATGCTATTACGTGTTGTGTGCTATGTGCTTGAAGTATAATGTGGTCAAGTAAGTGTGGCAGACTTAAGATGTTATCGATAGCCATTATGTGATCATGTTGGTCAATGTACACACACTCTCACTTACATGCATATTACAAGTAGTATAAGTCATTGTGTCTAAATGAAAGGTAGTTCTCATATTCACTAGTGTCTACTACTATGCATACTAAGGTGATGTATGAATGTATGATTTGTATTCCCTTACTAGGATGACTTGATAGGTGTACTAGTATGGACAAGGGTATGGGACTTTGTCTATGCATTGCACATGTATATCTTGATAGGATAGTTCCTAGGTTTGGTTCTTATGCATATGAAGGATGATTATATGAACATGTTATGAATATGATATAATGAAGTATGAATGTGTATAGTGTCTTAGTAGGTTTATATGAAAGGATTGCTCATATAGTTATGCCTATAGACTTATGCATTGATATATGAACATGTGTGACTTGATGTGTTATGTGAAAGGTTTGCTCACATCTATATATACACTCACACACATGGATGATCTAGTTAGGGAGAAGAGGTCTAACTAGGAGGGCCCAAGAATACTCCAAAACTAGATAGGTGCTTGAATATGCTATAAGCATATGAATGATGGAAATCCTAAGACTATGTTTTATAAACAAAGGTAATAAAGGCTTTTCAATAAAGGGAACTTAGCTTAGCACCGAGTGAACTTGACATTGAGAGGTGTTGACTTCCCTTAGAGGAATATTTCACCATTTGTCCCTTATAGAGTGTTGACTTCCCTTAGAGGAATAATCACCTATGGACCTACATATGGTGTTGACTTCCCTTAGAGGAATACTCACCTATGTACTTACATGAAGTGTTGACTTTCCTTGAGGAATATTCACTCATGTTATCTCATGAGGTGAGGCCCCATTACCAAATGGTATATAGAGGGAATACCTATCTCTTAGTTCCATAAACTATGCTTGCCACATAGGATCTAGCAAAGTGAATTCACTTGATATGCTAGCATGTATGTTAATGTTCTACCTTGGCTAGGTAGTAACACCTTCCTTTGGTGTAAGGCTCTACAACACCAAATTCCATGATTAGCACCCATGGTCTTAGTGTCGGTTAAGGCTATGGTTTCCCTAAAGGTAAAATGGACAATGGAAGTAATTGAATAGGATCCTAACTAGGAGGACTTAAGGTAAGTTACTTAGGATAGATGGAAGTAATGAACCCATCTAGACATTGCACAAGTGACTCCTTAGGAAGTCTTAGGAAGGTTCTCTAATGCATATGATTATGTATGTGTCCTTTATGTATGATATTGTAGTCTTGGTTTGACTATGTTTATGTTGTACTATACTTCTATGATGGCATGTGTTGTCTTGTGTAGATACTATATATGGTATTCTCTTATGTTCCTAAGGTGATGCATTGCACCAAGTATCTCTAAAGGATTTGTTAGTAAGCAAATGAATTGAAAGAAAGAGTTAATGTCAAGGAGAGTGAGTTCACTATAAAGTGACCTTTATGTGTACTTATATTCTATATGTGCTTTCATATGATGATTGGCCTTTGAATGTGTTGCTATGAAGTACGTGGATGATGTTGATAAAGGTTTTATGATGATTTACTCAAAATGGCATGAAGTATGATTTCAAAGGAAATGTCCCTTTTAAATGCATGTTTTTGCATGGTTGTCATACTTAGTACATTCTTGTGCTAATCCCATTCTTCTTTACTTTTTACACAAAGTGTAGGTATTGGAATGCTTAAAGAAGGTCTATGATTGAGGAGCTTGATAGGTGATTTCCCAAGCCCAAGAAAGGAATCCTTAAGTTCAAGGATGTCCTAATGTGTACTTATTGTAAAGTCTATTTAGTAATGTATAGTTTTGTATTATGTCTTAAGGGCCTTGTCCTTAATGTACTCTAAAGTTGTTGAGTCTAACATGGCAAAGGGACTTAGAGTCTAAATATGTATTATGACTTATGTTTTATATATATACGATGTGATGTTTCTAGCATATGATGTGCTATGAAAAGTTTTAAATTTTCCGCTAAATTTACTATGACAATGCAATGAATGATATGAGAGGCTTGTCTTAGACCTCCGAGAGGTCGACGACGCCGGTTACAATCCAAGATTGTACCCTATCTTCTAGGGTATGCTTTTGGGTTGTGACAAACTTGGTATCAGAGAATGAGGTTTATGAAGCGGTTTTAGGTTCTAAAAAGTCTCATATTGCCACGTCTAGTAGAGTCTCGTATCATTGGTGGTGAGTCGCGACACATTAAATGGTACGAGAGGCTATAGGACGATAGAGTTTCCCTTCTTCATCAATCTCATATCGTGCCATAGAACTTAATTCTATAAGATCTCTCTCTTATGTTTTCTTGTCCGGTGGTCTTTTAGATATGATTGCTTGGATGAGAGTTGCTCTATGCTTGAGGGAGAAAAGGTGAGTTTGAAATGCTTATCTTTGTTTTATGGTTTGAATGAGTATGTGTGAAGGTGACACTTGTCCTTATTTGATGATGTATATACTAACTAAGGCGACTTGAAGGGTTAACTAGACTTAGGTAGGGGTATGGGACTCTACCTATGTCTTGCACTAGTTTTCCTTGATGGAGACCTTAGGAGGTTAATACTATGTATGTGTATGATGATAAATATGAATGTCCTTATGAGATGATCTCTATGCTTGTAAACATGTAAATAGCCTAGTGTGCTAAAGATATGGAGTTATCCATGCATGAAGGTTATAGATGAGTGGAGTATGATGCTAATTGTAGTTCTTGTTGGGTTACTTGGTTTAGTGAAGTTATGGAGCTTTACGTGATCATTGCACATGTTAACTCTATGAGGATTATGATTGGTCATCTTACCTTGCTTTATATGAAATGTCTCTTATTGGATGATGTGATGCCAATTATGGCAATATATGAAATCTATGTGAAATAGCATGTTATGTCGGATGATGTATGTCATGATATAGTTGAAGCATGTTAAAAGTTATAGTGGATAAAGTGATTTCTCTTAAATCGTGTATTCCTATATGATTTTGTATGATAGTATCCAAATATTTGGATTGTTTAATGACTACCTATGGAGGTATGCTATCCTATGAGTGTATGTGATTAAAAGAGTGCATTGTTTTCCTTTGTATATAAATGGTACTTGATGAGTGTCTAGTATAAATTGGAGTCTTTTGTGGAGACTTGAATTGTAAATATAGTATGAATGCTTATGAAGAATGAGTTGGTAAAGCTTTATTTCTTATAATTCCATACCTGTTCCATCAAATGTCTAAATGTTACACTATGGGTATTTGAAAGCATGCTCGTTATAAAGACTAGACAACTTATTGTATCATGTTTGGAGCACTTACTAATTTGTCTGTTGATTAGATATTGTTGAAATATGTGTAGAATTTACGAATATGAACATGATAAGGAATGTAGAAAATAGTATTTGTCTATTGATCATGAAGATGTGCATGATATGATTCTTTATACATGATGTTAATCTTGTTGACTATATGGTGATGAATATGAATGTTTTTGTATTTGAGATCCTCTACATGTTGGGTTAAGTTGCTCTTAAATGGGTTTGCCCTAAGTGGGGGATGGTGTTTGAGTAGTGAGATTTGTAGAAATTGTCTACATTGTCCTTCTATTCTTACTTGAATTGAAAATGAAAATTCTTAGTATGCTTATTCATGAAGATAGTCTTACATAAAGTGTGAATTGCATGATATTTATATCATTGGTATGAATTGATTGACATCATCTTAAAGACATGGTGAATTTTCTAAGAAGCATGAAAAGAAATTTTTGTAAAATCCATGTTTTCTCTTGTTGACTTGCATTTTAATGTGCTAATTGTGAAATTGACTTCATTAGGTAAGACAAGGAACTTGGAAATAGTCACTTGTAGGGTAAATTGTTTAGCCTTGCAATAGAAGTTGAGTCTCTTTTACCATGAAATATGTTGACTCTCTTGAAAATTTAGTGACTTGATGATTTGTAATATAAAATTGTAGGCTCATTCTTGAAAGGTGAAAGCATGTTTTGCTAAGTGTATACGTGTGTGCCTATGGTTTGTGCTATTTTTCCAAAAATGAGGCTTACTTTAAGGGTGAGTAATATGTTAAGAAAAGAGATTTGTGGAATGACTTCTTATTTTGTTGTGATGCACTTGGTGTGACTTGCCATTTAGACTTCACTAAGAAGAAAAATATATGCATGACTTTGCTTGAAAGTTGGAATTTCTCATTTTTAAGGAAATTGACCTTGTGCTTTGCTAAGGTGTGAACTCATGATACATGTAAGGTGTTGAGGAGCAAGACATTCCTCCATGGACACCACTAAGCATGGTATGGTTGAGTATGACCTTCATGGTACTAGGTCTAACTAATGAAGATTTTTGTTAAATGCAATTAACTTAAATCTATGTGCATTAAAGTATGAATGCCTACTTGTTTTGAGTATTGTTGAAATCTGCCTATATGTGGCCTTGCAAGATGATATCTTGATGAATTAAGGTGCAATGACCATGTTATGATTAGGAGAAGTATGTTCCTCCTATGAACATGATAAGAGCCTCTTTGATTAATGCATTAAGGGTGAGTGAATCGAAGTTTTGCTTACTTGTGTGCATGGAGTGCTAAAATTGATTTGATGATATTTTAAAGGTGATGAACTGCTCTTATGTGTATTGAAGTCCTGGATGTGATTAAAGAGTCCTAAGATTCATTCGAGGACGAATGTTCCCAAGTGGGGGATATTGTAAGGCCTCGAAAATGAGATAAGGTGTCTAGAGCCTAACATGTTCGTCTTAACGTTATAAGGTCCTAAAATGCCTTATTATGTCATATAGAGTCAGTGTGCAAAGTTTGAAGTGATTTGGAAGTCGAACGTCAAGGGACGTCCAAGACGTTGGACGAATAGTCGCTAATGTGCCTCATGTGTGTATGCATGCCTAAATTGTGTGAACTGAGTCAAATAAGTCTTGAAATGGTTTTAAATGATGTTTAATGTTATTTTATGAAGTTTCGTGAAGTTTGGAGGTCAAACGCCCAAGAACGTCCAAGGCGTTCGAAAGATAGCCCCTAAGACGTTCATCGTATGACATGTTGGGGTCAAGGCTGTTTGGACGTCTTGTAGGTGTTTGTTTTGGATGAAACTTATGTGGTAGGTCTATAACATGTTAAAGTTTGTAATCGCGTTGGAAACGTCCGGGTACGACTTCTAAAGGGCCCCACAAGAGGCCCCAAAAGAAGGACCCCAAGGCTGCCTATACACTGCCTGGGCAGTGTCTCTTGACGGACCCAATGACGGACCGTTGGGCTCCCAACGGACCATCAAGCAGGTCCCGTCGAAGGAGACTTGCCTTGGCAGGTTGTAAGACAAGAAATTGGCCAAGTCCCCTGTGACGGAGGCTGCCACGGCCCGTCATGGCCATGACGCCCCGTCATGGGCCTCGTCGCGGGTGGCCTGCTAGTTAACTACCTGCGTGCTGCCTCTTAAAGGGGTGAATGGTAAATTCACCCCATGTCCTAACCTGACTATAATAGGTTTAATTAAGTAATTTTAGGTGTATATAAGTCTTTAAAAACGTGTTTAACCGATTCCCAAAACCCTCTCACATATTTTAAGCCTTTCTCTCCAAAAATGTTCTCTCTAAAACCACCATTGTTGGTGAAGCTCAAGAACAGATTCAAGCTGGGTTTTCCATAGATGAATCATGAAGTTTTAGAGGTTTTCAACTAATAAAAGGTATGGTGATCTTCATCTCTAGTTATCTTTTCATCTAGAGAGCCATTCTCAATGTTTTTCAAAGAAAGTTTATGATCAAAGTTCTTCTTCTCTAATCTAGCCATGGGTTCTTTCTCAAAACGTTTTTAATGATTAAATCATGATGAATTGAAGTTAATACAGTGATTTAAATGTTATTTCACTCCAATTGCATGATGAACCCATGTTCCTTCCAAAAATTGGTTTAGCTCTTACATGGGCTTTGTGATCTTGACTTGTTATCGATTGAACTATGATTCTCTTACGTTGAGGTGATGGTATATACTGTTATTTACATGAATTTATGTTGAATTGATGTTGAATGATGCATGAGGATTAATGTATGAAGATTTGAGCATGTTTAGCCTAGTTTTCTATAGTTCACTATAACATTGGTTTTCTTGTGATCTAAAGTGAATTTCGATTAAGTTGTGGTTCTTGTAGCTACTGTTTTAGGTTAATACCATGGTTGAATTGTGGATATAAATCATGTATGACTAAAGTAGAAAAGGCTTGGTTTGAATTAATCTAGGCTCTTCTTGTCTATGAAGTTGTAACTTGTGATCTTAACGTTAGGTTAGTCGCTATAAGAATTGATTATGGTTAATCTCTATAGCTGCTGCCTATAATGAAGTATGAGGATGAATTATATGTAATTAATACAATATGGGTCAATTCATGATAGGTTGAATATGATTAACCTATGTAAACTTACTTTCCATGAACTCCCTATATAAAGTATGCTTGTATCGACCTTAATGGCAAATTGTAGTAGTGTCTCATCTAGATTATGATTTCATTAGCTACTGCCTTAGGGTGATATGATTCATGAAATATGACCTATAATCCATATGAATGAAATTGATTAATGATCTATGTTATTCTACTTTCCTAGTATGTTGATATGTTGTATTATGTTATGGTAAAATCATGTAGTGACTTGTACATGGTTTCTTATATGTTTAAAGTACATATAGCTACTGCCATATATGTGTTTTATTGATGAATAAGGTGTATTGATCAATGATGATCAAAGGGTGAGAAATTGGTAAGATTGCTTATTCTCTTTACTCTTCTACTTCTCTATTCTTTAGAGTAATGTTGATGAAGCCTTGTATGGCATTGTGTGGTATGGTCCACTTATGGTGGCGGTGTTTACTTTATTGTCATTATATATGTGTTGACCATGGCCATGAAGGCAAATTGATGAACTTATGAACATGTGCTTAAAATGATACTATGAGAAGCTTATGCCTACTTTCCTATTCTAGTTGTGAATTAGGTTATGTGGCTATTGTATGGGCATGAGTATAATCATGTTAGGGTATTGTATAGGTGCTGCCATTGATGTGATAAAGTGGTTAATAACCTCTACCCATGTATCCCTTATATGGAAGTGTAAATAGCTAAAGTTAGGAGTCTTGATTACATGGTATATATTGTCATGTCTCCTATGCTATTACGTGTTGTGTGCTATGTGCTTGAAGTATAATGTGGTCAAGTAAGTGTGGCAGACTTAAGATGTTATCGATAGCCATTATGTGATCATGTTGGTCAATGTACACACACTCTCACTTACATGCATATTACAAGTAGTATAAGTCATTGTGTCTAAATGAAAGGTAGTTCTCATATTCACTAGTGTCTACTACTATGCATACTAAGGTGATGTATGAATGTATGATTTGTATTCCCTTACTAGGATGACTTGATAGGTGTACTAGTATGGACAAGGGTATGGGACTTTGTCTATGCATTGCACATGTATATCTTGATAGGATAGTTCCTAGGTTTGGTTCTTATGCATATGAAGGATGATTATATGAACATGTTATGAATATGATATGATGAAGTATGAATGTGTATAGTGTCTTAGTAGGTTTATATGAAAGGATTGCTCATATAGTTATGCCTATAGACTTATGCATTGATATATGAACATGTGTGACTTGATGTGTTATGTGAAAGGTTTGCTCACATCTATATATACACTCACACACATGGATGATCTAGTTAGGGAGAAGAGGTCTAACTAGGAGGGCCCAAGAATACTCCAAAACTAGATAGGTGCTTGAATATGCTATAAGCATATGAATGATGAATATCCTAAGACTATGTTTTATAAACAAAGGTAATAAAGGCTTTTCAATAAAGGGAACTTAGCTTAGCACCGAGTGAACTTGACATTGAGAGGTGTTGACTTCCCTTAGAGGAATATTTCACCATTTGTCCCTTATAGAGTGTTGACTTCCCTTAGAGGAATAATCACCTATGGACCTACATATGGTGTTGACTTCCCTTAGAGGAATACTCACCTATGTACTTACATGAAGTGTTGACTTTCCTTGAGGAATATTCACTCATGTTATCTCATGAGGTGAGGCCCCATTACCAAATGGTATATAGAGGGAATACCTATCTCTTAGTTCCATAAACTATGCTTGCCACATAGGATCTAGCAAAGTGAATTCACTTGATATGCTAGCATGTATGTTAATGTTCTACCTTGGCTAGGTAGTAACACCTTCCTTTGGTGTAAGGCTCTACAACACCAAATTCCATGATTAGCACCCATGGTCTTAGTGTCGGTTAAGGCTATGGTTTCCCTAAAGGTAAAATGGACAATGGAAGTAATTGAATAGGATCCTAACTAGGAGGACTTAAGGTAAGTTACTTAGGATAGATGGAAGTAATGAACCCATCTAGACATTGCACAAGTGACTCCTTAGGAAGTCTTAGGAAGGTGTCCTAATGCATATGATTATGTATGTGTCCTTTATGTATGATATTGTAGTCTTGGTTTGACTATGTTTATGTTGTACTATACTTCTATGATGGCATGTGTTGTCTTGTGTAGATACTATATATGGTATTCTCTTATGTTCCTAAGGTGATGCATTGCACCAAGTATCTCTAAAGGATTTGTTAGTAAGCAAATGAATTGAAAGAAAGAGTTAATGTCAAGGAGAGTGAGTTCACTATAAAGTGACCTTTATGTGTACTTATATTCTATATGTGCTTTCATATGATGATTGGCCTTTGAATGTGTTGCTATGAAGTACGTGGATGATGTTGATAAAGGTTTTATGATGATTTACTCAAAATGGCATGAAGTATGATTTCAAAGGAAATGTCCCTTTTAAATGCATGTTTTTGCATGGTTGCCATACTTAGTACATTCTTGTGCTAATCCCATTCTTCTTTACTTTTTACACAAAGTGTAGGTATTGGAATGCTTAAAGAAGGTCTATGATTGAGGAGCTTGATAGGTGATTTCCCAAGCTCAAGAAAGGAATCCTTAAGTTCAAGGATGTCCTAATGTGTACTTATTGTAAAGTCTATTTAGTAATGTATTGTTTTGTATTATGTCTTAAGGGCCTTGTCCTTAATGTACTCTAAAGTTGTTGAGTCTAAGATGGCAAAGGGACTTAGAGTCTAAATATGTATTATGACTTATGTTTTATATATATACGATGTGATGTTTCTAGCATATGATGTGCTATGAAAAGTTTTAAATTTTCCGCTAAATTTACTATGACAATGCAATGAATGATATGAGAGGCTTGTCTTAGACCTCCGAGAGGTCGACGACGCCGGTTACAATCCAAGATTGTACCCTATCTTCTAGGGTATGCTTTTGGGTTGTGACAAGAGACACCCCTTAGAGATCATTTTGCAAGCTTCTAGACATGAAATGATTCGACCTCTAGGGATTGAGTTACCCCCCTTCCATTCTAAGACGGGTTCATTAGGGAATTGGAATTTAACTACTCTTGTTCTACGATCAATAGAATCAAAATAAGCATTCAACCAATCCATTCCCAAGATGATATCAAATTCAACCATATCAAGTTCTACCAAATCCACCAATGTAACTCTATTGGGCAATGATATAGGACAACTCCTAAAGACATTTTTAGCCACAACAGAGTCACCTACCGAGATAGTAACCACAAAAGGTTCAACTAAAATATCGGGTAGAACATCAAACTTTTTATCTACTAGAGGAGTTACAAATGATAAATTAGCACTGGGATCAAGTAAAGCTAGTTATTAATAGAGAACACTTGTAACATATCGGTGACCACATCGGGAGAATCCTCTTGTTCAGCCCAGAGCGAAGAACATATGACACACCCGGAAATTCTATGACTTATACTAGAGCCTTATATGTTTAGTAATGATGGTTTTAGACCTAATTAAGTATAAATAACTTGGTTGAGAAGTATTGCAGCCATAGCATTAAAGAAAAGCCTTAACATCCGGAAACTAGCAAAATTTAACTAGTTGACGGCCCTAGGTTTGGTGAAGGTTTCGGAGGGTCATATGAAGTCCAAAACTTATAAAATGAGTTTAAATAGGTAAAACCTAGTATATAGGGTGAAAATGTTCAGGTCTGACCCCACAGGGATCGCCCGAGGGGTCTACGAAGGGACCTCACATTGGACTAAGCAAGCTGCCAAGAGGCAGCAACTTTTGTTCTTGGAGGGAACAAGTCTGTGACTGGTTCACCCAAGATCAAAAGTGAAGCTCGCGTCGCAGGCAGGTCGCGGACTCCACTGTCTCAGAAATTATTTTTGGAAATCTTGCGGGAACAGCTTCGCGACGCAGACTTGTTCCCCGACGAAAAATCTGAAAATAGAATTCGAGTTTGACTTTATTAAATGGTAAATTTAAGTGAGGGGTCTTTTAGATATTTTAGGGGACGGTTATACATTGATTTTACTTCAGTTTTCCCTCAAAATCACTCACTCAAATCAAAACCCCAAAACAAATCCCAAAAGCTCTCCCTTCTCTCTACATTCTCTCTCTACTCATTCCTCATTGAAGAAGCTTTGAAGCTTGAAGAAGAAGACCAAATCCCTCAAGTTTCTACTCAATTTCGTGGTGATTAATCTTTAAGGTATGTTTTATTTCACTCTTGGGATCCTTTTCCCCAAGAGGTCCCTCCAAAAGATGATTTCTAAATCCCTCAAAATCTTGGTTTTCTTCTACACATGGGTCTTCTTTGAAAATCGAAATTATGAATCAATTGTGGTTAATTATGATGAATTGATGTTGTTTAAGTATATATTTATGGTTAATTGATTATTTCCTATGATATTTCCCTAGACCTATGTCCTTTCCCCAATTTCATGAAAACCTTGAATTGATATGGTGAATTGTGAAGATTATGAATATGTAGATTGACTACATTAATTATGTAATTGCTTCTTGAATTTACCTTGTCTATGTAATTGGTTATGTATTCTTGGTAATGGAAGTATGAAGGTTCTTGGAAGGACAATGAGGTATGTTGATTGGTTCTTCCTGTATTCAATGCGAATTATGAGTTACTTAGATAGTAATGCTTCTAAGTCTAATGTGTGGTTGTGATGTTGATGCTAAGTATTCCTCATCCCTAACCCTAAAATATTGAATTATACATGATCTATGTATGCATGTTATGATACGATTATTATATGATTGAAAGTAGTTCTTATGATTACAATACAGTGTTAAGTGAAAGGTTTATTCACGTATGAAGTGGTGTCTAAAGTGAAAGGATTGTTCTCACTTGTGATGACCTATGAGCTATTTATGATAGGATGTTTACATTGGGGTCTAGAAGAGACTAATGTGAACTTACATGGTGAGATAATATTATTACTAAAGGGAATAGATTCTTAGCACCGAAAGGGCATGTCAATGAGATGGAGCTCTCACATTTAGTAAGTCCGGCCTCCCACATGGGTTTTCTCACGTTTGTAAGTCCGGATTCCCTAATTATGTGTTGTCTCATGATATGGAAACCTCCACGTTAGTAAGTCAAGGTTTCTAGAAACAATCTCCTTGACCCTTAACTATGTGCCCACATAGGACTCTAGCTTAGTGGACCCACCTAGATAGCTACGTACGAATAGTTACACCTTAGGCAAGTGTTAACCCTCTCTTTTCGGTGTGGGAGTAGAACACCGGATTCCATGAAGCTCACATGGTCTCATGTCAGTTATTGCACTTCTTTCCCTAACGTAAAAATAAATGAATAATTTAAGTATGTGAACTCTTATTAGGGCTGTCTTGAAGGCTACTACATAGGGTAAGGGACCGTATGATACTTCTCTTACTCATTGCACATGTGGGATCCTAAGGGATGGTTCTAGTAGTGTTCTTTTTATGATTATGACTATGTTTATGATTACGTTTATAAGATATGAGTAGTATTCGTATATTTAATCATGTTATGATGAATTATGAGAATATGTTGTAAGTATGAAGTGGGTTGCTTAATGTGATATTCATATTACGGGGTTCTATCTTTGGAATTGCACAAATATTGCTTGGGTGATCTATGTGTTGGGTTACTATTATGTTGAATTGACTTTTTATGTTTTTTATGTATGCACGTTGAGTTAAATTGATAGAAAGCATGATTATGACTAAAATTTCATTTTCTCATGCATTGACGATTTTGTGCATAGCAGTCATACTTAGTACATGTGGTTTGTACTAACCCATATTTTCTCTCTTTTTCCCAAATATTTTAGGTTGGGCCATTGAGTCATGGTAATTGAAGAAGAAGACTTGGCTCTTTCAAAAGTCAATTGGTGAGTCCTCATGAGTTCCGAGGATAAATCCACTTATCAAGCCTTATTAGTTTTGTCTATGTTTGTGACAATTATTCCATTCTCATGCTGAGACTTAATTGTAGCCTAAGGGATATTGTAATAGACTAAGGGCTACACCCAAACTATTGTGATTCAATTTATAGATGGTTTAATGTCAGACAAAGTGTTAGACTAAATTCCTATATATTGTATGTTTTTTATGCGAGAAACCTATGTATGCTTCCAATGTAGAGGTCTATGTCAACCTCTTTGCTATATAAGCAAAATTTTAATTTTTCTGCGTTTTCAACCTATGATATGTTATGACGAATGCTAAGAGGCTTGTCTTAGTCCTCTTCGAGGACGACGACACCAGTTACACCTAAGGGGTACTTTGGGTCATAACAAACTTGGTATCAGAGCGTGAGGTTGAATAATCTTAGGATTGATGTCTCACTAAACCACATCTACGTAGGGTCTTATTCATAATTGTGAAGCGCGCCACACTTATGAATGAGAGACTATGAATAAAAGCGCCACAATTATTCATATTAGATGAACCTTTTTCGGTTTCTACCTTGGTGGGTGATTCCGTGGTGGTTAATAGAGTCTATAAAGGTTGTCCTATTTCCTTTCCCAATGGAGTTACATTACTTGACTTGATAGAACTTGACATTCGAGATTTTGATGTTATATTGGGTATGGATTGGTTGCATGCTTTCTTTGCCTCTATTTATTGTAGGATAAGGATAGTGAAATTTCAATTCCCAAATGAACCCATTTTTGAGTGGAAAGGAGGAAACTCAAATCCTAGGGGTAAGATCATCTCATGTATAAATGCTTGCAAATTAATTACAAAGGGTTGTCGCTACCACATAGTAAGAGTTAGGGATCTTGAATCCGAGGTCCCTCCCATGGAGTCGGTACCGGTAGTGAGGGAATTTCTGGAGGTCTTTCTTTACGAGCTCCTCAGAATTCCTCCCGAACGGGAGATTGACTTCGACAAAGACTTGTTGCTGGATACACAACGTATTTCAATCTCTCCTTATTGGATGGACTCGACAGAGTTAAAGGAACTAAAGGCTCAACTTAAAGATATGTTAGATAAGGGCTTTATTCAACCGAGCATATCTCCATGGGGTTCTCCGGTATTTTTTGTAAATAAGAAGTATGGGTCGTTGAGAATGTGCATCGACTATCGTCAATTAAACAAAGTCACTATAAATAATAAGTACCCTCTCCCTAGGATTGATGAATTGTTTGATCAACTCCAAGGAGCGAGATATTTTTCAAAGATTGACTTGAGGTCGGGTTGTCATCAACTTAGAGTGATGGAGGTTGATATTCCAAAAATGGCATTCTGAACAAGATAAGGTCACTTTGAACTCCTAGTGATGTCGTTTGGTCTAACAAATGCCCTGGCGACATTCATGGATCTTATGAATCGAGTTTTTAGAAAGTATCTTGACTTGTTTGTGATTGTCTTTATTGATGACATTTTGATATACTCTAGGAGTGAAAATGATCATATGAGAAACTTGAAAATAGTTCTCAAGGATAACCAACTTTTTGCTAAGTTTAACAAGTGTGAGTTTTGTTTGAGATCGGTTGCCTTTCTTGGTCACATTGTCTCTAGTGAAGGGAAGAGGTTGACCCAAGGAAGACGGAAGTGGTCAAAAGTTTGCCTAGACCATTGAGTCCTACCGATATCCAAAGTTTTCTAGGGTTAGTCGGTTACTATAGGAGGTTTGTTAAGGGATTCTCGTCTATCGCATCTCCATTAACGACCTTAACCCAAAAGAAGTCCAAATTGGAATGGTCAGAATCATGTGAAAAGAGTTTCCAATTATTGAAAGATAGACTCACCTCCGCTACGGTATTGACTTTATCTGAGGGTACCAAAGGGTTTGTGGTTTATTGTGATGCCTCTCGAGTGGGTCTAGGATGTGTGCTCATTGAAACATGGAAAAGTCATAGCATTTGCCTCTAGACAATTCAAGCGACGAGAAGAATTACCCAACTAATTACCTTGAGATTACGTCCGTGGTATTTGCATAGAAAATTTGGAGACATTATCTCAATGGGGTGCATGTTGATGTATTCACCAATCACAAGAGTCTACAATATGTGTTTACCCAAAAAGATTTGAACATACGTCAAAGAAGATAGTTGGAACTTTTAAAGGACTATGACATGAGTGTCCTTTACCATCCCGGAAAAGCTAATGTGGTAGCGGATGCCTTGAGTAGAGTTTCCATGGGTAGTGTGACTCATGTAGTTGATGATAAGAAAGAATTAGTAAAGGAGGTTCATAGGTTGGCTCGTTTGGGCGTCTGATTTGAAGACTCTCCAAATGGTGGTTTCGTGGTTCGCCACAACTCCGAGTCATCTTTAGTGGTTGGGGTGAAATCCAAGCAACACCTTGATTCTCTATTGATGGAGTTGAAGGAAACATTCCTTAGTAAGTTTTATGAGTCTTTCTCTCAAGGAGAAGATGGGGTGCTTAGGCACCATGGAAGGTTGTGTGTACCGGATGTGGATGGTTTAAGGGAATTGATCATGGAAGAGGCTCATGGATCCCGGTATTCCATTCACCCGGGTGCTACAAAGATGTACCAGTACATACGAGAAACATATTGGTGGAATGGTAGGAAAAGGGACATAGTTGACTTTGTTGCTAAGTGTCCGATTTGCCAACAAGTAAAAGCGGAGCATCAAAGGCCGGGTGGCTTGACTCAAAATATAGATATTCGTACACGGAAATGGGAGGATATTAACATGGACTTTGTAGTGGGGTTGCCTCATACTAGAACAGAACATGAATCCATATGGGTCATTGTGGATAGGCTAACAAAGTTCGCACATTTCCTTCCCGTCAAAGTCACATATTCGGCGGAAGATTATGCCAAATTGTACATTAAAGAGATCTTGAAGTTATATGGAGCCCCTTTGTCCATCATTTCGGATAGAGGCACTCAATTTACCTACCATTTTTGGAAAGCTTTCCAAAGTGGGATTGGTACGAAGGCGAAGCTTAGTACCACTTTTCATCCCAAAACATATGGTCAAGCGAAACACATTATTCAAACCTTTGAGTATATGTTGAGGGCTTGTGTCATTGACTTCAAAGGTAATTGGGATGACCACCTACCTTTGAAAGAGTTCTCCTACAATAATAGATTTCATTCAACCATCTCTATGGCACCCTTCGAGGCACTTTATGGGAGAAGGTGTAGATCTCTGGTTGGATGGTATGAGGTAGGTGTGTTTGATCTACTTGGTCCCGACTTGGTCTATGAATCCCTTGAGAAGGTTCGAGTTATAAGAGATAGACTAAAATCAACTCAAAGTCGCTTGTTCTAAGTGAATTGATGTTATGTGAAGTATATGAATAGTCTCCCACTCTAGTTGCATGTTTTAGGTGTGTGGATGATATTGAGTATATGTGATGATATATCATGATGGGGTTAGGTGTGATCTAAGATGGCTAATGATGAGTAATTCTCTTATAGCATGACCCTACATATATGACCCCTATATGAATGTGTGATCAAAGTATGCACGGAGTCTTCTATTGTAAATGTGATTATGTTCTTGTCTCCTATGATGTAATGTGAGCGTGTGTAGTGTATAGTCCTTAACACTCTACGTGTATGTATGACTTGATACTTGATACTTGAGGAAGGTTGTACATGTGTTGGATCTTTAGAGGGTGGCTTACTCAAGGTTATTTGAAGCTATTATGTGATCATATTGACCAATGTAAGCACACACACACTTCAAACATGACTATGAATAGGATAGATTCATGATGACTAAGGAAATGGTAGTTCCCCTATGCATCATTACCTATTTTTATGCATGTAAGCATATGATTAATGAAGTTATGAACATGTGTGCTTATATGTGTTATGTGAAGTTATATCTCACATTGTATGCACACACATGATGTATGATTATAGGAATATGTGAAAGGAAATTCTCACATGAAGTAGGGTCTATGATGAAAGGACATTCTCATCTTAGAATCCTTTGAGCTATATGATGTATGAAGGAGTAAGATCCTAAAGCCTTTCTTATGAACTAATGCATTAAAGGCTTAAATATATCTAAAAAACGAGTTAGAGCCTAGCACCGAGTGAACATAACAAATGAGAGTGGGGGTTTGACGTAAGTAAGTATGACTTCCCACAAGAGAACCTTCACGTTTAGCAAGTCTGGGTTCCCAACCTAGATGTTGTCTCATGAGATGGAAACCTCCACGCTAGTAACTCAAGGTTTCTAGAAGTAATCTCCATGTTCCATAACTACATGCCCCTATAGATTATAGCTTGTGGATACCACCTAGATAGCTATGTATGATTGGTAACACCTTAGGCAAGTGTTAACCCTCTCTTTTCGGTGTGGGAGGAGAACACCGGATTCCATGTAGCTCACATGGTCTATTTCGGTTATGGCTAAGTATCCCTAAGTAAGAAATGAACTAAGATAAGATTATGTACTCTAATCATAACTCCTTGAGATGATTACTTAGTATAGGTAGGATTATGTCCCCTACCCATGCATTGCACAAGTGAGCTTCAAGAAAGGGTAAGATTAGTACTTGTATGCAAGTAAGACTTATGATATGTTATGTATGAATTGTATGAATGCATTTGTTAAGTGACTTTGCTATGATTAATATAGGAATTATGTGTATGTGTGTGAATTGCACTTACGACTTCGAAATGGGTTTACTTAGTATATGTGGGGGGTATGGGACTCCATGTGTACATTGCACAAGTAAGCTTGTGAAGGGGTATGAGGGTGGTTTTACATCTGGTTGAACTAAATGAGTTATGACTAAGGTTGTAATAAAGAAAAGAGTCCTTATGTGATACTATGAAGTATGTGCCTTATGTCTAGTTATAAATGTAAGTGTTATGACTTGTTGAGTATGATATGCCTAGTCTAGGGTGACTTCTTAGTTACACTTGATGGAAGTAGTATTATGAAATGCTGCCTACACATGGCACCAGTGTTACTTAGGGGTTGTCTTAGGTGATGGTTCTTATGTGAAGTTGATGTCTATGAGGTGTTTATGACTTGAGAATATATGTGGTTATGTTTATGAAGAATATCTATGATAGACTATTGTAAGATGAACTCAAGGTGATACATTGTACTATGTCCACTTGAATGTTACCTAAGGAAAGAAGTAAGATAAAAGAGAGGTAATGTTTTGTATATACTGAATATGCCTCAAAGTATGATAAATGACTCTATGTGCTATTATGAGCATTATCCATGTCTATATGATGTGTGTGAACTATATTGTGCTTAAGTGTGCCTATGTTCATGAAGATTACTAAAAAGACATGTTGCATGATTCAAATGAAATGTCCTCTTTAAATGCATGTTTTTGCATGGTTTCCATAATTAGTGCATTTTTGTACTAATATCATTCTTCTTCATATTTTTACACAAAGTGTAGGTGTTGGTGGCTAGAGGATGTCTCCGAAGTGAAGAGCTTGGATAGATCTCTCAAGTAAGAGTAAAGGGACCCTTATGATTCAAGGGTTGCCAATGTCAAGATGTTTCATTAAGATGATGTAATAGTTAGATTATACTTTATATTGTAAAGGGCCGTGTCCCTATTCTATTCTATTGAGTTGTGTCTTAAGATGGCAAAGAGACTTAGAGTCTACTTATGTACTTATGAAATTTTATATATATATGAAGTGACGATTCTAGCATATGATGTGCTATGAAAAGTTTTAAATTTTATGCTATTTCTTTATGTTTATGCGATGAATGATTTCTAATGGATTGTATAAGACCTCCGAGAGGTCAAGTACGCCGTGTGGCAATCTAAGAGTGCTATAAATACTAGGGGGTACTTTGGGTTGTTACAAATTGTATTTAGATTGCCTTATAACATTGATCCTTGTTGTTATCTATCTCTATATATAACGAATTGTGGATGTAAGGACGAGTTTGTGATCTTGACCTTAAGGGCATTAAGATGAGTAAGTTCTCTTGTTATGATTGGAAGTATTAAAAGGTGATTAATGGTGAGTTGTGATATTGTAGAATGGTGAGTTAATTCAATTGCTTAGTATAGTAGGATTGCTTGATATGGTTTCATCCACTTATAGAGGAGGTGCTTACTTCTTGTTCTTATTTGATTATGATACTAATGGCTCTATGATTTGAATTGAAGGTTGGTTATGTTGTTAGGTGGAAGATAGGCATATTGTAAAGTTGTGATATGAGGATAAGATTAACTTGTATGAAGCTATGTGATAATGGGAGTGAAAGCATGTTTTCTCAAAATATTGGTATGTGATGATGAAAGACTATGAAGAATCTCTATATGTTGATATGATATCTTGATTAGGTAGACCTAGTTGTCCCTACTTGATATATGAATGATAAAGGAGGTGTTCTAATGTATGTCTTCAACCAGTAGACCTAAGAATGGTGCCCTTTCTTGATGAGTCTAGAACCCTAAGTGAATGAGCAAACCCGTCACAACCCGAAACCATACCCTAGAAGTTAGGGTACAATCTTGGATTGTAACCGGCGTCGTCGACCTCTCGGAGGTCTAAGACAAGCCTCTCATATCATTCATCGCATATACATAATGAAAAGTAGTGCGGAATTAAAACTTTTCATAAAACAATATAGAAGTCTTTAAACTCTTTCATATAAGTAGAAATTAGGAAAAACCCTAAGTCTCAATCTCATCATGTTAAGACACAAGAATACTTGGGACACGGCCCATACTTCAATACGAAAATAGAAATACATAGTCTATTACAATACTTCAAAGATAACATAAAATACATATGCCCTCGAGTCAATTGAGGACATACTTCAACTTCTTCTTGAACGATCTTCTAAGTCCAAGTATTCACTTCCCAAAGCTCTTCACCTATTAAGAACTATAGATAGAAAATAAAGCATGGAATTAGTACAACCACATGTACTAAGTATGGCATTATGCATAAAAATCATGAAAACGGACTTTATTGGAAATATACATCTTTTCATTTTACAAATCATATTTTAATCATAATAACATTATTAATCCATTTAGAAACACATAAGAAAGCAATTAATCAAGAATACCAAATTTAGGCATCACTTTACAGTAAGTTCAATTCACTTTACAGTGAATTGACTTCACTGTTTCAGTGACTTACTAACTCCTTTAATAACCAACTTCTAGCATGTAATTCCCTCACTTCAAGTCATCCTAAGATTCACTTAAGTCACACAAAGAGAGACCGCCCATACACCCTCTCTAGATGTGCCTAAACGACCCTTAAGATTACCTACAATGAGTTACATACATACTTACAAAGCAATCATAAACATCATTGTGAGATTTCTCTACCAATCATGAATCCTAAGTCTCCCATAAGTAAAATGTGAAGGAACCGCCCATACAATCCCTTACACACACACTCAAGTGATCCTATGGACTCCTTATAGTAGAATCATTCTCACTAAATCACCAACCATAGGTGATATGACATTCTCTACCCAAAGGCTATCAAAAGACCTACTTAAGTAAATCAAGAAGATAACGTCCATAGTGACCTCTTCAAGATTACCTAAATAGTCCTTAAGACTACCTAAGGCTTAGATCATGTCAACAAGATTAACCAACTTCCCTAACTAGAGTCATCCTCAAGACTTCCAAAGATAAGACATGAAGAAATCATCCTTCCATGCCCTCCTCACACTTTAGCTAAGGAATGCTTAAGCTACTTTAGATTAGGTACTCATTCATTTACATAGTTACTAACATAGGTCATTAGTTCATCAGTTCATTAAGACTCATTCATCACATAAGACACTCACATAATACATCACATAAGACACTCACATAATGGTCTTGGACAAGACCTAGGAAATTCCACATAACACCTTCAAAGCCTATAGGGCAATGTCTAGATAGCGTCCCATACCACCACCTAAACCTCATACACTTATCTAATGCTAATAGGTATTCCACATGATGAGAATAGGCAATAACTGACATAGACCATGGTAGCAAGACATGGAATCCGGAGTTCTATCCTACTCCGATGAGGTTGTTCAACTTGCCAATGGTAGAACTTAGACACATCCCATGTAGGCACATGGTTAAGGAATATGAAGGCCTTCTTTGTATTCTAGTCTCATACTTAACTAGAACTACTTCCCTTACCATACTCACTCGGTGCTAGACTTCTTTCTCATAGAGTATTTCATACATTAGGTTTACATAAAAGGGTTCCATATTTAGTTCATAGCCCAATTACATTTACCCTACCAAGGAAGGTCCACTAGGGCTACCTCACAATGGCGATAAGAAGCTCATGATGACTTTACTAAGTGTTAATATGATGCCGTTCCAGCCAACTAACCTTAAGTCCATCATTCCTTTACTTTGAAGGATACCATTATGGCCTACACTTCAATAAATCTTAACCTTCCCTTTAAGTCAAGATTTGCACATATGAGACTCTCATAACATCATTTAAAGTCACATGTCATTCATACATTCAAGACTAAGAGATATAACACCCTAAATCAAGACATTACATATCCTTAATCATATATACATCAAGCTAGATATACAAGTCAACCAAGACAAGACATCACATACTTCACTTTTAACACATAATACAAGTCATTCTAGAAACACCTCTAAAACAATCTAACATCTTCAACTCACCCTATATATCATCATAACACCATTAATATACTCCACATAGACTCATAAAGTCAAGTAGGCATAACCAAGACTTAACCTAACACTACTCTCATAATGTCAAGTCAAAGTCTAACATGAGCACTTAAGGCAACATAACTAGAAGAATACATACATTACCATGTAACTTCACATGTAGATAGGTAATGTCATGCTTCACATAATCTAACTACACAAATAACCACATAACTTCAAGTAGTTGCCAATAAGGCCATGCTCATAATATTGCATAAAGTAAGGCCCAAGTAAAACACATAACACCTCCACCATAAATGGACCATACCAACCACAATATAATCGAAGTATAATTAATATCAACCTTCATCCCCTCATCCACACTTCAATTCAATGCAAAATCAACCAATTCAACATCACAAGGCCCTTACCCATGGCCATGAACAATAATTCAAAGCAATAACCATAAAACTCAATGAATCTACGTCAATTCATTCTAGGTTTAACAATCTAAGATCAATTAGATATCAATTAAATATAATTCTTATATCATTATAAAGCCCATAAGAAACTACACAACAATTCATCAATATTAGCTTAATATCAAGTAATCCAATAAGTAGTCAAAACTAGGGTTCATCAATTTACATGGGTTCATAGGTAATTTATGTTAAAATCATCAATACAATATCAATTAGATCATAATTCAATGTTTAGAAATCATTTACGCAAGAACCCATGGTAGAATCCCGAAATTGGACAATTCACTTTAGAAGACTTTGTAAAACATCTTGAGAATTGGGCTCCTTGATGAAATAAGTTTCAAGGATCAAAAGCCAACCTCAAGTATGATAATTCTTCACTTTCATGAAGAATTTCGACACAAAAACCTCTCACCAAGCTGCCTCTTCAATAGGGTCTTCAATGGAGGTTTGGGATATTTTCTAAGTGTTTTGGGTTTTCAATTTGGAAGAATGAAGTCTCTAGGTTGTTAACTACTTATATAGTTAATTAAAATACCCATAAGACCCTCAAATAACCATCCAACATTTAATTTAGAAGTGGGGTGAGTTTACAATTCACCCCTTGACTTGGCAGCAACCTGCGCAGAACTCAGGTGCACACGACGACAACCTCATGACGGGGTGTCACAGCCATGATGTGGCGTCACAGGCCTCCGTCGTTGGCAACAGTGACCTGCCAAGGTTGCAAACTTCACCCAAGTCTAAGTCCCCCACGACGGGACCCTGTGACGTGGCTTCACAGCCACGACTGGCCGTTGACTGCTCCGTCGCCAAGGCTGCCTGGGACTGCCTGCACACTGATTTTTGGGTCCTTCTTCAAGGACTCTTTGATGGTCCTTGAGGATACTTTCCCAGACGTTTCCAACCCAAATACAATCGTCTATGAGTTTAACACCTCTCACATGAAATTTATCCAAAACGAACATGTAAACCTCAACGAAACTCGCCTAGACGTACAAGGTCGACTCAAGGCATATCTTTCGAACACCTTGGACATTCCTGGTCGTTTCACCTCCAAACTTCACGAAACTTTAACCACAGGCTATACATGCTATATTAACTCTATTAAGAACCTTAAACATCACGAAACACACATAAACACATATAACCACATTTTAGACATTTTGGTGACTTAGTCGTCAAACGTCTTAGCCGTCCCTTGACGTTTGACTTCCAACACCTCTAATATTTTAGCTACTGCCTATATACTATATTTTAGGCTTATTTAGGAAATTAGAACACCAATACCAACATATTAGGCTCTAGATCACCTAAGCTATTTTCGAGGTATTACAATCTCCCCCACTTGGACAACATTCGTCCTTGAATGACACTTGCCACTCTCCGAACACTTCCAAGATAAGAGACTAAACTAGCAGCACATAACCAAACCATACAACACATATACAAGAGGAAAATATCAACTTCACATAGTCAAGATATTCGCAACACAACAAGAAACTAGAAGACAATTTTATAACTCGTTAAGCTACAAAACTCACATGCTTTATTCCAAATAGCAAAAACTTATTTTATATTCAATATTATACTCATATATATCAGTTATAACCACATTACCACAATTTCAGACCAACGAATCAAATAGTCATTTTAACCAACAGTGAGCAGTTTAACCAGCTACAGTGATATTTAGCAAAATTTTCAAAAATGCAAATTTTTGGCAATTCATGATATGAACATGCTAATATGCAAAGTAACATCATATAAACACATCTTACAACATGCTCATAACTCAATAAAAACATCATGCAAGAAGTTAATGAAATTCAATTTCAACCAAACTCCTAAACATCATGCACAAGAACCAAATTCAAGAACTTCTATCTCATCTACAAACCATACTCCCCCACTTAGAAGGAACTCAAATCTTAACAAAAGAAAGAGAACTTACCAACAACATCATCACCCTCATTCTCGTCCGGCTTCTCAACTCTATTACGGAGTGCATAGAAACGCCTCTTAGTTGGAGCATCTTCCTTTGGAACACTAGGAGCAACTTGCTTACCATCTCTACCTCTAGAAGCAATCGTAGGACAATCCCTAGCCTTATGTCCTTCCTTACCACAACCAAATCAATTCCCGGTGCCCAATAGACACTCACCATAGTGTTTCTTGCCACAATTAGCACAAGTAGGTTTGCCACCCTTGGAACTACCTCCTTTCTCAAACCTCATCTTAGACCTCCTAGGCTCTTCTTGAGATTGAACTCTTTTCTTGAACCTAGGTTGCTCTTGATCACTAGCAACACTCCTTTTCAAACTTCTAGCCATCATCCTCAGTTTAGACTCCTCAATAGATTGTGCATACACCATGAGTCTAGATAGGGTCATATCATTATGAAGCATAGCGGTACAACATTCTTCATTCACCAAGTCGGCTACTCCGGTACAAAAGAGACTCATTTCATCTCTTGGATTGGACACAAGAGAAGGAGCATACCTAGACAATGTTGATAATTTCAAAGAGTACTCCTCAACACTCATATTGCCTTGCTTGATATTAATAAACTCCTCCACTTTGACTTCTCTCCTCTCTCGGGGAAAGTACTTGCCAAGAAAGCTCCCTTAAACTCTTCCCACTCAATAGGACCCGAATCCTCCGGCCTATTGTCCTTACATTGAGTATACCAAATTTGAGAAAAATCCCTCAATTGGTATGAAGTTAACTCTGCCTTCTTACTAGATGTAACCGCCATAGCACTCAACACCTTGTACACTTCATCAAGAAATTCTTGGGGATCCTCATTTACCTTATAGCCAAGAAAGATAGAAGGATTCATCCTCACAAAGTCTCTCAACCTAGAAGTCATAGTGCTCTCCACAACCCTAGGCATCATACTCAAATTGATTTGAGTAGTTACGGCTTGAGCTAAAGCCATCAAAGCCTCTCTAATCTCTTGAGTAGTCAACTCCGGATGAACCACCGGAACCTCATTACCTCCACCCACATTAGGAACATGATCACCTTGGGGAGGCACTTGAGCACCTTGAGCACGTTGAGCACCTTGAGGAACTTTCTCAACTTGCTCAACTTGAGGAGGAATCTCCTCATTCACCCTTTCCTCTTCCAACCTTCTAGCGGCCATCCTTCTAGTATTCATCTCCTAGAAACACAAGGAAACACATAAGAAGGATAATCATAACATTTACTCTACCGCACGACATAGGAGTAGAAAAGAAAGGAAACTCTATCGTCCTATAGCCTCTCGCCCATAGATGTGCCGCGACTCACACCGATGGTCAAGACTCTACTAGACGTGACTTGATGAGACTTTTTGATTCCTAAGACCACTTTCACCAACCTATGCTCTGATACCAAGCTTGTCACAACCCAAAACCATACCCTAGAAGTTAGGGTACAATCTTGGATTGTAACCGGCATCGTCGACCTCTCGGACGTCTAAGACAAGCCTCTCATATCATTCATCGCATATACATAATGAAAAGTAGTACGAAATTAAAACTTTTCATAAAACAATATAGAAGTCTTTAAACTCTTTCATATAAGTAGAAATTAGGAAAAACCCTAAGTCTCAATCTCATCATCTTAAGACACAAGAATACTTGGGACACGTCCCATACTTCAATACGCAAATAGAAATACATAGTCTATTACAATACTTCAAAGAAAACATAAAAGACATATGCCCTCGAGTCAATTGAGGACATACTTCAACTTCTTGTTGAACGATCTTCTAAGTCCAAGTATTCACTTCCCAAAGCTCTTCACCTATTAAGAACTATAGATAGAAAATAAAGCATGGAATTAGTACAACCACATGTACTAAGTATGGCATTATGCATAAAAATCATAAAAATGGACTTTATTGGAAATATGCATCTTTTCATTTTACAAATCATATTTTAATCATAATAACATCATTAATCCATTTAGAAACACATAAGAAAGCAATTAATCAAGAATACCAAATTTAGGCATCACTTTACAGTAAGTTCAGTTCACTTTACAGTGAATTGACTTCACTGTTTCAGTGACTTACTAACTCCTTTAATAACAAACTTCTAGCATGTAATTCCCTCACTTAAAGTCATCCTAAGATTCACTTAAGTCACACAAAGAGAGACCGCCCATACACCCTCTCTAGATGTGCCTAAACAACCCTTAAGATTACCTACAATGAGTTACATACATACTTACAAAGCAATCATAAACATCATTGTGAGATTTCTCTACCAATCATGAATCCTAAGTCTCCCATAAGTAAAATGTAAAGGAACCTCCCATACAATCCCTTACACACACATTCAAGTGATCCTATGGACTCCTTATAGTAGAATCATTCTCACTAAATCACCAACCATAGGTGATATGACATTCTCTACCCAAAGGCTATCAAAAGACCAACTTAAGTAAATCAAGAAGATAACGTCCATAGTGACCTCTTCAAGATTACCTAAATAGTCCTTAATACTACCTAAGGTTAGATCATGTCAACAAGATTAACCAACTTCCCTAACTAGAGTCATCCTCAAGACTTTCAATTATAAGGCATGAAGAGATCATCCTTCCATGCCCTCCTCACACTTTAGATAAGGAATGCTTAAGCACTTTAGATTAGGTACTCATTCATTTACATAGTTATTAACATAGGTCATTAGTTCATTAGTTCATTAAGACTCATTCATCACATAAGACACTCACATAATACATCACATAAGACAATCACATAATTGTCTTGGATAAGACCTAGGAAATTCCACATAACACCTTCAAAGCCTATTGTGCAATGTCTAGATAGCGTCCCATACCACCACCTAAACCTCATAAACTTATCTAATGCTAATAGGTATTCCACATGATGAGAATAAGCAATAACCGACATAGACCATGGTAGCAAGACATGGAATCCGGAGTTCTATCCTACTTCGATGAGGTTGTTCTACTTGCCAATGGTAGGACTTAGACACATCCCATGTAGGCACATGGTTAAGGAATATGAAGGGCTTCTTTGTATTCTAGTCTCATACTTAACTAGAACTACTTCCCTTGCCATACTCACTCGGTGCTGGCCTTCTTTCTCATAGAGTATTTCATACATTAGGTTTACATAAAAGGGTTCCATATTTAGTTCATAACCCAATTACATTTACCCTACCAAGGAAGGTCCACTAGGGCTACCTCACAATGGCGATAAGAAGCTCATGATGACTTTACAAAGTGTTAATATGATGCCGTTCCAGCCAACTAACCTTAAGTCCATCATTCCTTTACTTTGAAGGATACCATTACGGCCTACACTTCTATCAATCTTAACCTTCCCTTTAAGTCAAGTTTGCACATAAGAGACTCTCATAACATCATTTAAAGTCACATGTCATTCATACATTCAAGACTAAGAGTTATAACACCCTAAATCAAGACATCACATATCCATAATCATATATACATCAAGCAAGCGATACAAGTCAACCAAGATAAGACATCACATACTTCACTTTTAACACATAATACAAGTCATTCTAGAAACACCTCTAAAACAACCTAACATCTTCAACTCACCCTATATGTCATCATAGCACCATTAATATACTCCACATAGACTCATAAAGTCAAGTAGGAATAACCAAGACTTAACCTAACACTACTCTCATAATGTCAAGTCAAAGTCTAACATGAGCACTTAAGGCAACATAACTAGAAGGAATACATACATGACTATGTTACTTCACATGTAGATAGGTAATGTCATGCTTCACATAATCTAACTACATAAATAACCACATAACTTCAAGTAGTTTCCAATAAGGCCATGCTTATAATATTGCATAAAGTAACGCCGACAAGGCTACGTCAATTGCAAGTAAAACACATAACACCGCCACCATAAGTGGATCATACCAAGCACAATAGAATCAAAGTATAATTAATATCAAATTAAAGAAAATGGGGCAGCATACCTTCATCCCCTCATCCACACTTCAATTCAATGCCAAATCAACCAATTCAACATCACAAGGCCCTTACCCATGGCCATGAACAATAATTCAAAGCAATAACCATAAAACTCAATGAATCTACATTAATTCATTCTAGGTTTAACAATCTAAGATCAATTATATATCAATTGAATACAATTCTTATATCATTATAAAGCCCATAAGAAACTACACAACAATTCATCAATATTAGCTTAATATCAAATAACCCAATAAGTAGTCAAAACTAGGGTTCATCAATTTACATGGGTTCATAGGTAATTTATGTTAAAATCATCAATACAATATCAATTAGATCATAATTCAATGTTTAGAAATCATTTATGCAAGAACCCATGGTAGAATCCCGAAATTGGACAATTCACTTTAGAAAACTTTGTAAAACATCTTGAGAATTGGGCTCCTTGATGAAATAAGTTTCAAGGATCAAAAGCCAACCTCAAGGATGATAATTCTTCACTTTCATGAAGAATTTCGACACAAAAATCCCTCACCAAGCTGCCTCTTCAATAGGGTCTTCAATGGAGGTTTGGGATATTTTCTAAGTGTTTTGGGTTTTCAATTTGGAAGAATGAAGTCTCTAGGTTGTTAACTACTTATATAGTTAATTAAAATACCCATAAGACCCTCAAATAACCATCCAACATTTAATTTAGAAGTGGGGTGAATTTACAATTCACCCCTTGACTTGGCAGCAGCCTGCGCAGAACTCAGGTGCGCGCGACGACAGCCTCATGACGGGGCGTCACAGCCATGATGTGGCGTCACAGGCCTCCGTCGTTGGCAACAGTGACTTGCCAAGGTTGCAAACTTCACCCAAGTCTAAGTCCCCCACGTTGGGACCCTGTGACGGGGCGTCACAGCCACGACTGGCTGTTGACTGCCCCGTCGCCAAGGCTGCCTGGGAGTGCCTGCACACTGATTTTTGGGTCCTTCTTCAAGGACCCTTTGATGGTCCTTGAAGATAATTTCCCAGACGTTTCCAACCCAAATACAATTGTCAATGAGTTTAACACCTCTCACATGAAATTCATCCAAAACGAACACGTAAAACTCAACGAAACTCGCCTAGACGTACAAGGTCGACTCAAGGCATATCTTTCGAACGCCTTGGACATTCCTGGTCGTTTGACCTCCAAACTTCATAAAACTTTAACCACAGCCTATACATGCTATATTAACTCTATTAAGAACCTTAAACATCACGAAACACACATAAACACATATAACCACATTTTAGACATTTTGGTGACTTAGTCGTCAAACGTCTTAGTCGTCCCTTGACGTTTGACTTCCAACACCTCTAATATTTTAGCTACTGCCTATATACTATATTTTAGGCATATTTAGGACATTATAACACCAATACCAACATATTAGGCTCTAGAGCACCTAAGCTATTTTCGAGGTATTACAATCTCCCCCACTTGGACAACATTCGTCCTTGAATGACACTTGCCACTCTCCGAACACTTCCAAGATAAGAGACTCAACTAGCAGCACATAACCAAACCATACAACACATATACAAGAGGAAAACATCAACTTCACATAGTCAAGATATTCACAACACAACAAGAAACTAGAAGAAAATTTTATAACTCGTTAAGCTACAAAACTCACATGCTTTAATCCAAATAGCAAAAACTCATTTTATATTCAATATTATACTCATATACATCAGTTATAACCACATTACCACAATTTCAGACCAACGAATCAAATAGTCATTTTAACCAAATTTTAAAGTGAGCAGTTTAACAAGCTACAGTGATTTTTAGCAAAATTTTCAAAAATGCAACTTTTTGGCAATTCATGATATGAACATGCTAATATGCAAAGTAACATCATATAAACACATCTTACAACATGCTCATAACTCAATAAAACACACCATGAAAGAAGTTGATGAAATTCAATTTCAACCAAACTCCTAAACATCATGCACAAGCAACAAATTCAAGAACTTCTATCTCATCTACAAACCATACTCCCCCACTTAGAAGGAACTCAAATCTTAACAAAAGAAAGAGAACTTACCAACATCACATCACCCTCATTCTCGTCCGGCTTCTCAACTCTAATACGGAGTGCATAGAAACGCCTCTTAGTTGGAGCATCTTCCTTTGGAACAGTAGGAGCAGCTTGCTTACCCTCTCTACCTCTAGAAGCAATCGTAGGACAATCCCTAGCCTTATGTACTTCCATACCACAGCCAAAGCAATTCCCAGTACCCAATAGACACTCACCATAGTGTTTCTTGCCACAATTGGCACAAGTAGGTTTGACACACTTGGAACTACCTCCTTTCTCAAACCTCATCTTAGCCCTCCTAGGCTCTTCTTGAGATTGAACTCTTTTCTTGAACCTAGGTTGCTCTTGATCACTAGCAACACTCCTTTTCAAACTTCTAGCCATCCTCCTCAGTTTAGACTCCTCAATAGATTGTGCATACACCATGAGTCTAAATATGGTCATATCATTATGAAGCATAGCGGTACAACATTCTTCATTCACCAAGTCGGCTACTCCGGTACAAAAGAGACTCATTTCATCTCTTGGATTGGACACAAGAGAAGGAGCATACCTAGACAATGTTGATAATTTCAAAGAGTACTCCTCAACACTCATATTGCCTTGCTTGAGATTAATAAACTCCCCCACCTTGACTTCTCTCCTCTCTCGGGGAAAGTACTTGCCAAGAAAAGCTCTCTTAAACTCTTCCAACTCAATAGGACCCGAATCCTCCGGCATATTGTCCTTCCATGAGTATACCAAATTTGAAAAAAATCCCTCAATTGGTATGAAGCTAACTCCGCCTTCTCCCTAGATGTAACCCCCATAGCACTCAACACCTTGTACACTTCATCAAGAAACTATTGGGGATCCTCAATTACCTTAGAGCCAAGAAAGATAGGAGTATTCATCCTCACAAAGTCTCTCAACCTAGAAGTCATAGTGCTCTCCACAATCCTAGGCATCATACTCAAATTGATTTGAGTAGTTACGGCTTGAGCTAAAGCCATCAAAGCCTCTCTAATCTCTTGAGTAGTCAACTCCGGATGAACTACCGGAACCTCATTACCTCCACCCACATTAGGAACATGATCACCTTGGGGAGGCACTTGAGCACCTTGAGAACCTTGAGGAACTTGCTCAACTTGCTCAACTTGAGGAGGAATCTCCTCATTCACCCTCTCCTCTTCCAACCTTCTAGCGGCCACCCTTCTAGTATTCATCTTCTAGAAACACAAGGAAACACATAAGAAGGATAATCATAACATTTACTCTACCGTACGACATAGGAGTAGAAAAAAAAGGAAACTCTATCGTCCTATAGCCTCTCGCCCATAGATGTGTCGCAACTCACACCGATGGTCAAGACTCTACTTGACGTGACTTGATGAGACTTTTTGATTCCTAAGACCACTTTCACCAACCTATGCTCTGATACCAAGCTTGTCACAACCCGAAACCATACCTTAGAAGTTAGGGTACAATCTTGGATTGTAACCGGCGTCGTCGATCTCTCGGAGGTCTAAGACAAGCCTCTCATATCATTCATCGCATATACATAATGAAAAGTAGTGCGGAATTAAAACTTTTCATAAAACAATATAGAAGTCTTTAAACTCTTTCATATAAGTAGAAATTAGGAAAAACCCTATGTCTCAATCTCATCATCGTAAGACACAAGAATACTTGGGACACGTCCCATACTTCAATACGAAAATAGAAATACATAGTCTATTACAATACTTCAAAGAAAACATAAAAGAGATATGCCCTCGAGTCAATTGAGGACATACTTCAACTTCTTCTTGAACGATCTTCTAACTCCAAGTATTCACTTCCCAAAGCTCTTCACCTATTAAGAATTATAGATAGAAAATAAAGCATGGAGTTAGTACAACCACATGTACTAAGTATGGCATTATGCATAAAAATCATGAAAATGGACTTTATTGGAAATATGCATCTTTTCATTTTACAAATCATATTTTAATCATAATAACATCATTAATCCATTTAGAAACACATAAGAAAGTAATTAATCAAGAATACCAAATTTAGGCATCACTTTACAGTAAGTTCAATTCACTTTACAGTGAATTGACTTCACTTTACAGTGAATTGACTTCACTTTACAGTGAATTGACTTCACTGTTTCAGTGACTTACTAACTTTTTTAATAACCAACTTCTAGCATGTAATTCCCTCACTTAATGTCATCCTAAGATTCACTTAAGTCACACAAAGAGAGACCGCCCGTACACCCTCTCTAGATGTGCCTAAACGACCCTTAAGATTACCTACAATGAGTTACATACATACTTACAAAGCAATCATAAACATCATTGTGAGATTTCTCTACCAATCATGAATCCTAAGTCTCTCATAAGTAAAATGTGAAGGAACCGCCCATACAATCCCTTCCACACACAGTCAAGTGATCCTATGGACTTCTTATAGTAGAATCATTCTCACTAAATCACCAACCATAGGTGATATGACATTCTCTACCCAAAGGCTATCAAAAGACCTAATTAAGTAAATCTAGAAGATAACGTCCATAGTGACCTCTTCAAGATTACCCAAATAGTCCTTAATACTACCTAAGGCTTAGATCATGTCAACAAGATTAACCAACTTTCCTAACTAGAGTCATCCTCAAGACTTCCAAAGATAAGACATGAAGAGATCATCCTTCCATGCCCTTCTCACACTTTAGCTAAGCAATGCTTAAGCCACTTTAGATTAGGTACTCATTCATTTACATAGTTACTAACATAGGTCATTAGTTCATTAGTTCATTAAGACTCATTCATCACATAAGACACTCACATAATACATCACATAAGACACTCACATAATGGTCTTGGACAAGACCTAGGAAATTCCACATAATACCTTTAAAGCCTATTGTGCAATGTCTAGATAGCGTCCCATACCACCACCTAAACCTCATACACTTATATAATGCTAATAGGTATTCCACATGATGAGAATAGGCAATAACCGACATAGACCATGGTAGCAAGACATGGAATCCGGAGTTCTATCCTACTCCGATGAGGTTGTTCAACTTGCCAATGGTAGAACTTAGACACATCCCATGTAGGCACATGGTTAAGGAATATGAAGGGCTTCTTTGTATTCTAGTCTCATACTTAACTAGAACTACTTCCCTTGCCATACTCACTCGGTGATAGCCTTCTTTCTCATAGAGTATTTCATACATTAGGTTTACATAAAAGGGTTCCATATTTAGTTCATAACCCAATTACATTTACCCTACCAAGGAAGGTCCACTAGGGCTACCTCACAATGGCGATAAGAAGCTCATGATGACTTTACTAAGTGTTAATATGATGCCGTTCCAGCCAACTAACCTTAAGTCCATCATTCCTTTACTTTGAAGGATACCATTATGGCCTACACTTCAATCAATCTTAACCTTCCCTTTAAGTCAAGGTTTGCACATAAGAAACTCTCATAACATCATTTAAAGTCACATGTCATTCATACATTCAAGACTAAGAGTTATGACACCCTAAATCAAGACATTACATATCCATAATCATATATACATCAAGCAAGAGATACAAGTCAACCAAGACAAGACATCACATACTTCACTTTTAACACATAATACAAGTCATTCTAGAAACACCTCTAAAACAACCTAACATCTTCAACTCACCCTCTATATCATCATAACACCATTAATATACTCCACATAGACTCATAAAGTCAAGTAGGAATAACCAAGACTTAACCTAACACTACTCTCATAATGTCAAGTCAAAGTCTAACATGAGCACTTAAGGCAACATAACTAGAAGAATACATACATTACTATGTAACTTCACATGTAGATAGGTAATGTCATGCTTCACATAATTGAACTACACAAATAACCACATAACTTCAAGTAGTTGCCAATAAGTCCATGCTCATAATATTGCATAAAGTAACGCCGACAAGGCTACGTCAATTGCAAGTAAAACACATAACACCGGCACCATAAGTGGACCATACCAAGCACAATAGAATCGAAGTATAATCCGTGTAGCAAGGGTTCCGAGGTATGGTTTTACGCGCATCAATCCGTGTGAACCCTGGTCTAATCATAGGCATTCTTGACACATTAAGCATTTCTTAACTTATCCATTTTTAGGGTTGTTATATTATCCCCCCCTAAGGAACATTCGTCCCCGAATGACACTACTCTTTACTAACAATAAGTAAGTCATCTATAGAACATACGCATACATAGGTAATTCAATACTCCCATTGGTGAATATCTGATTCACATATTAACATGATGGTGCACATCCTTGAAACCCACTAGTAGTTTCACATTAATAGACTAAGGAATTCTTTCCTAAACTAGTCTCATCAAAGCATACAACATAAGTCAACATATAAGTCATACAACAGCAACCAACATGATGACTCAAACATATTAACCTCATACTAGTGCATAAACACCATACAGAGTCAAATATATGAAAGACTAATTAAGGCTACGCACCCGAGGCTTCACCAGAGGTGCCTTCCCCTGCACCCCTAGACTTGAGTGTGAAGAATCGTTGCCTCCTTGGAGCCTCTTCACTTGGACCATTAGGCTGAACTCTCTCCTTCCCTTGTTCTTGACTTCTCCTATTCGGACAATCCTTCACCATGTGACCCCGTTTGCCACAATTGTAACAAGCGTTAGTGCCCATCATACACTCTCCTCCATGCAGTTTGCCACACTTCTTGCAAGGTGGCCTCTCCTGAGGTGTGTCTACTCTATTGTTTCTCTTAACTCTGGACTCGGAATCCCTTTCATAGCTACCCTTGGATGAACTTGACTCCCCTTGGTGGGAGAGTCCCTTCTTAAACCTGGGCTTATCCCTGATTTCAGTACTACTCTTCCTAAAAAAAATTCTCCTCAGCTTACCTTGACCTGTTCCCTGCCCTAGTGTGCTTTCTCTTCTTGCTTTCCTCCACTTGCTAGACATGGACCATAAGCCTGGAAAGGTCCATGATGTCATGCAGCATAGCTGCCCTATACTCCTCCTCGAGATCCTCATCAGTCCCTGTCAAGAATCTACTCATCTCGTCTCTGCTGTTAGACACAAGAGAAGTGGCATACCTGGATAATTTCACAAACTTTAGGGAATACTCCTTGACTGTCATAGATCCTTGCTTAAGGTTGATAAATTCCTCAACCCTGGCCTCCCTCATCTCCCTAGGGAAGAATCTCTCCAGGAAGGCTGCCTTAAACAGCTCCCAAGTGACCGGAACTCCGCCAAAAGCTCGGTTATCCAGCCACATCTTGCACCAAGTCTGTGTAACATCCTTGAGTTGATAGGAAGCCAACTCTGCTTTCTCAGTGTGTGTGGCCCCCATAGCCACCAAAATCTTATGCACCTCGTCCACAAACTCCTGGGGGTCCTCTGAAGTCTTAGACCCTGTGAAAATAGGAGGATTCATCCTTGTGAAGTCTCTCAGCCTGTCAGCCATGCTACCAACTGGTGGTTTCTCCCTCTAAACATCCTGCTGGTTGACCTGGGCAGTCATAGCCTGGGCCTGCATAGTGATGTCCTGTGCCATCTGGGCCAGAGATGCCCGCACCTCCGCATCAGTCAACTTAGCTGGGTTAACCGGCATAGCCACTCCTTCAGCTGGAGCCTGGGGTGGAACCTGATTGCCCCCAGCCGCTGCACCTCCTCTCCTCTGACCAATGTTTCTCCTAGTATTCATTCTCTGGAAACAACAAAGATTGATGTTAGACACGCTTATAACACCAAGAAATTAGACATTAGGAAAAGCACGATAAGATCAGAAGAAGGGAAATTTTCCTACGCATAAGGCATTCTCTAATTCAGGATAGTGGTGCACTTCACTACCATGACTTAGAAACTACTCAATGTGGTTGATGTGAACTTATTATCCTTGGAATTTAACCTAGTGCTCTGATACCAACTTTGTCACGACCGGAATCTAGACCCCAGATGAGACCGACGTCATTGACCTCTCAGAGGTCGCAGACAAGCCTACATACGTCATTCTTACTTCATCTAGGTTAATTTTAGCAAAAATTTGAACATTTTCTTTTCTTATTTCATGCTAAACATTTTAAATTTAACATCATGGGCGTTCACAAATCAACTATCTAATATAGAGATAATCAAATGAAAGAAATAGTCCATAATTGCATTAAACGTATTTTTGCCAAAATGGCACCAATACAAAGTCTGAAATGAAAGTGGAAAGAAACACTAGTGGAACATGCTCAGCTAGTTAAGGCCTACATCTAATCTAGATAATAACGGTAGAAATCCTCGAAATACTGAGGGCCTACCAAGTCTGGATGAAAGCTCCACATCCGGATAGCTGCAACGTCAACCTTTAAGCTCTAGCGTCCACCTATGCCTGCACCTAAAAATATAGAGTTGTATGGGATTAGTACACACTTATACTAAGTATGGGTATATGCAAGCACACACCAAGGACATGCATGAGTAAGAATAGCTCTTTCCTAACGACATGATTATGGAAAGTCAAGTCAGTGGACTTGCCAAATCGGGATTAGGAAAGTTAGTGAACTTTCCAAATTTGGATTAGGAAAGTCAGTGAGCTTTCCAAATTTGGATTAGCAAAGTCAGTGAGCTTTCCAAATTTGGATTAGGAAAGTCATGCCATGAGAGTAACATGCATCATCATACTTATCATATTGCACATAACACATAACATCTTACACATAGCACATATCATATTGCATATAGCACATAACATCTTTTATAACATTCATTCATATGCCATGAGACCTTGGAATCATGGACTTGACATTAAGACTTTCCAAAATGAGGGCTCAACATTTGGGACCTCAACTAGGGAGTCTTCATTAGCAAACATAGAGTCCGCTTTATTCATTTATACATACTTCATTTCATTTCGTTCATAGGCTAGTGTGAACACCAGCTATACCTAGGATGTAGTTTAAGACTTTCATCGGGTTTGCTGTGCAATGATCAAGAATAACCTAGTGTCATTACCTGAGTCTAGCTCACCTCTTGATTATCCTATCCTAACACCTTTGGTATCGTTCATTTCATTATGTGCATCATTTGAGGCTGGCCTCATTCATTCATTGGGAACTTTAACTTTAACCGAAATAGATCATGTGAGCATCATGAAATCCAGTGTCTCCCCCACACCGAAAAGAGGTGGAATCACCGGCCAAAGTGACCCAAAACATGCTAACGTACATGGGAATTTAACCCCGCCAGATCCCTATATTGGCAGTATAGGTTCGAAGACTAGGAGATATAAGGAGACCCATACCCGGCATGCCGGACAGTTTCATCTCATGAAAGTTACGTGAACCTCCGCCCTTCCCAAAAGAAGGCATCACCGCTCATAGCTAGTCTATCGGTGCTCAGTATAAAGTTCCATTACATTCAACTAATACGTCATGGAAGCTGGCTTCTAGTATGAGGACATCATAGCTCAATAGATGATTTCTCATCTCATCATTAGTATTAAGTGTGTTAATCTCAATACTTTTATTAGAGTGTTCATAGAGACTGGTCTCTTCATTAACTTTACACTCTCATAGGTGAGTACATTTCGGTAACATTTACTTAGGCTCATTTGAGATTGTTCTCATCTTTTACATTAGCCTCATATCATGTTGTCACCACATTCATTAACATTAGCTCATTTGCTCTTTATAATTACTCACCCCATTTTACGTGAATGTTCATTCCATCATATGCCAATGCACTTGGCCATTTGTGTGTTTCACACTCTTACTTAACCCTTCTAGGGTTTCATCGTTTCATTACATAATAATTATTTCATCGTATGCCAACGCTCTTGGCCATTTAGTGTATTTCACATTCGTACTTAACCCTTCTAGGGTTACATCATTTCATTACATACATCTTAGGTTCACTTATTTTCAAAAGTATGTTAGACTTATGGGTCTATACATACAAGTCATGAGGCTTCATTCATAGTTCGTTAAGTGACTCATATCTTCCTAAGATTATGTAGTACAAGACTTATGCATCTTGTATGTATGCCAAGATCTCGATTTCGATCTAAGTAGGTGGCATTATTTTTGAACACTTAATTCACGTATGATTTATGTATCAATATGGAAATTTGGGCAAGGGAACCCAAGTTCGAATCCCTTGGACAATACTTACATTTTTCCTTGATTTTATTTTTAATCCACATGACATTGGAACCCTAGATCGAGCCCCAACATCACATTTTCTTTTTAGTTCCTTTTCTTTAGAAACTCTCTCCCTTGGCCGAGGGGTTGTGGGTTCGAACCCCCACAGCCCCCTTTTATTTTCCTATTTATTTTCCTTGTCTATTTCGCATTAACCATGAGGTTGTGGGATCAAACCCCCACAGCCTCCCTTTATTTTTCTTTTACTCGTTTGGGACTGAGAGGTTGTGGGGTCGAACCCCCACAGCCTCCTTATTTTAATTTCTTTTAAATATTGACTATTTCAGCGTTGGCAGTGAGGTTGTGGGATCGAACCCCCACAACCTCACTTTATTTTCTTTTTATTTCTCCCCTTTTCGCCTAGAGGTCATGGGTTCGATTCCCACGCCTCACCTTTCTTTTTAATTCGCCTTCCTTAACTTATGATTGAGAGGTTGTGGGTTCGAATCCCAGTCTCTCATTTCTTAATTGTTTTTATTTGTACTTCACCTTACAGATAGTACTCGAGATCGAGTCCCCCGACCCCCATTCTTTTTTTCCCCACGTTTTTAAGGCAGATTCGCGGGTGAGGTCACAGGTTTGAATCCTGGTGGCCTCATCCCTTTACACTCAAATAAATTTCCAGATTTATTCATCATTATATAGCCTAAACCAAACTTGTAAGTTTGCTGGAAATTTAATCATTTTTTTAGCTTATTTTCACCAACATTTTCACTTGAAATCTTAGGGAAATTCATAGATCATTCAACACTTTTTGGGGTGCATTTTTCATAGATTCGTTTAGCCAAAAGATTTGTACTCAAATCAGCCACACTTTCATTTTAATGAACATCACGATTTACATAGGTTTATGCACGTAAAATGACAACCAAAACATTATCAAATTTGGAGCCTTAACCCGAGAACCTCATTCACTGTAACATACTTGCACACGCACACACTTGCACATAATTTTGAATACATGGTTGTCTTTCATACGTTTTCAAGTACACAAACATGATCATATTCATCATGAAAACATAACATACACCTAAATCTACCAGCAATCATACCCAACCTACGATTCATTGGGAGCTAGTGACAGGGGCATGCAAAAGGGGAAACAATCCTAGTTTTCGGATGAATAATATGAACCTTAAGGGGTCTCCTGGGAAAGGGACCAAGAGAGAATAAAATCCATATCTTTTTGACGTTAAACCCTTGACTTGCTGCCCAAAAACTTCACCCAAGAACACGTCTAAGCCTCCTCAATATCAACTCCACTCGAATGACAACCTCCCTTAGCCTAGTGTGCGATTAACGTTTGTTTTATTTTCGTGTGAGTTCTTCAAGTGTGAAGAACTTGGTTTATTTTTCTGCTTTTGTATCTTATTTTGGCAGAGAAATTTCGTGAGAGAGAAGAAGAGAGATTGAGCGTGAGAGTGGAGAGATAAACGTGAGAGAGTGGGAGTTGTTGGAGGCTTATGAGTCTAGTTTTAGGACTTAGTCAATAGGGGTTTGTTTATTTAATAAAAATCTAATTTTTATTTTATTTTAAATAATCTAATGAATAGTAATTATGAATTAATTACATTAATTCAATAGCTTAAATAAAAATCACTTTAATTCATTGCTTCCACCTAGGTTCGAACCCGGGTGGAGCAAGACTTCACTTCAAGAGCCCAATTTCGGCCCTCTCTCCCCAAATTGCCCCTCCACCTTATTAATTAAATAATTAGTTATATATTTAGGGTAATTACGATACTACCCTTAGCCAGGAAAAATACCATTTTACCCCTAGACCCTTTAAACCTAGGATTTCCCCTTTTTAAGTCCGGTAAAGACTCCTTCGAGTAAATCTTCGTATTCGAGAGCCCTACAAGGTTGGAACCAACCTTTCCAAGCTCAAATAACTCCCCAAGTTAGTTGGCTTGGCTGTAGCAAGGGTTCCGAGGTCTGGTTCTACGCGCATCAATCCGTGTGAACCTTGGTCTAATCATAGCCATTCTTGACACATTAAGCATTTCTTAACTTATCCATTTTTAGGGTTGTTACCGAAGAGATTAAGGAAGTATTCTTAGGGAAGTGGTTTCCCCGTGAGAAGAAGGAGGTTAAGATTTAGGAGTTTATAAACCTTAGACAAGGTAATATGAGTGTGGAGGAGTATTCTTTGAAGTTTAGCTTGTTGTCTAGATATGCTCCATCTTTGGTGTCTAACCCTAGAGATGAGATAAGTAGGTTCTTGACCGGTGTCTCCTATCTTATGAAGGAAGAGTGTTGTACGTCAATGCTCCATGATAACATGATTCTATCTAATTTTATTGTGTATTCTCAATCCACTGAGGATTCTAAGCTTTAAATAAGGGGTAGATATGTGAATATGGGAAGAACCATTGAGCAAGGTCGACCTATGTTTAAGAAGAGGGATCCAAATGAAGTTCTTCCTAGTGCTCCTAAGGATAACTATGAAAGGAGTGGTGGTTCCCAACTTGATAATCAAACTTGCTCAAATTGTGGGAAGAAACATTTTGGGAAGTGTCTAGCCAGTACTAGTGGGTGGTATGGATGTGGGAAGAGTGATCACAAGGTGAGAGATTGTCCTACTTATGCTACTAGAGTGAGATACGTCAAGCAAGCTCCTTATAATGGTCCGATTGTTGGTGAACAAAAGAATAATCGTTTATATTCTCTTCAAGCTATGAAGGAAGCAAATCCCTTTTGTGTTTTGATGGGTTCCTTCTAAGAGGCGGAGCATGGTAAGTGGTGGGGATGATGTGATTTTGTCTCTTTCTCCTATTTTATTCAAGCTTGAGAGTTAGAATTTCCTAGTAGCATGTTGCATGTTGCATGTTTTGGGAGTCTTTGTGAAAATGAGTTCCCTTGATCTCCTTATATTTTGCACATTTTTCATGAGCTTATGTTTAAAATTTATTGATAAAATGAGCTTATTTGACCTTGCCCTTCATGTTGTTATACCTCCATAGTGAATTGTCTAAATGTTGCATGAGTTGATTTATGAGCATGCTTAAATATGATCTTGAAAATATTGCATAAATGTGCTTTTATGAGAAATTTGCATGATGTGCTCAAAGATGTTGTAGCGGCATGATATGATGTTCAGAAGGAAGTTCCTCCAAAAGTGAAATGAGAAATGTGGAGTCTTAATACATCATGAGTTTGTAGATGTTGTTCCTACCTTCTTGTTGTGTTTTGAGTCTATATGTGTGAAGTTAATATTTCTTATAGTATGATATATAGAATGGAATTGTTGAATGTATGATGGTGCACTGCTAGTCTTGAGTCTTTATCTCTTGAAAGTGTTTTACGTTTGTCAAGTGTCATTCGAGGACAAATGTTTCCATGTATGGGAGACTGTGACGACCCTCAAATAGAACTAGGATAAATTAGAGATTCACATTATTTTCTTTAGTTAATAACTTGTTAAAATAATGAAGAATAGCGTTTGAAGTTAGTTTTAAAGATTTTGTAAGTCAAATGTCAAAGAACGACCAAGATGTTCAAAAGCTAGTCTTGTGTGTGCTAGTGTGTCCTTGTAGGTTGTATGTGTTTTATTGTATCATTTGAAGTCTAAAATGTTTGGTGGTAAACCTAGAATCCATATGGTCCTGTTTAGGGTCAAAATAACCTGGTAAGAATACTCCCCAAATACCACCCTAAGGGTCCTTGAAGAGGACCCAAACGTTGTCAAGAAAGCTGCCTGAGCAGCCTTGATTGACGCCCATTGTTGACGCCCCATCAACCCATCGACGCCCCGTCAAAAGGGGAGTGGCTCCACACTTAGTCGTGGGAGCTTATCACCACAAATGGATAGTCTCAGTAAAAAAATGATGGACCAACAGGATGCCCCGTCAACCCATTGACGGTCCGTCAATAGGGGGTCATGGTTTGGTCTGAAATTTCCTACAGGGATACGACAAAACCAAGGGTGGTTTGGTAAATTCCACCCTTTGCTAAATAAATGGGGCAAAAATTATTTTAGGTTATTTAGGGTATTTTAAGTTAGATTAAACTTGAATCCTAGAATTAAAATTCATTCTTACAAACTCAAAACCCTTCCCTCCCAAAAGCTCTCTTTAAACTCCATGGAAGCTTAGAGTCAAATTTGAGCTTGGATTGAATGTTTTCATTGCTTTCTTCTTCAATTTCGTGGTCTTCTCAATACTAAGGTATGGTGATTCTTTATATAGAGTTAGATTCCTCTCTAGAGTCAATTCTCAAATAGTTTTCAAGTTTCGAAAAGATGATCAAAACCCCAATTCTTCCTCAAACTCATGGATTCTTGCATCAAATGGTTTCAAACGAATTGTTATGATTATGTATGGTATAATTGATGATTTAAAGTGCAAAAACTCCATGAATCCATGATCTCTCTTATTCCTTAATTTTGGCTTGTAAAGTCGGTTTGATAATTGTGATTGTCTATGGATTGACTTGTATTTGGATTGCCTTATAGCATTGATACTTCTTGTTATCTATATCTATATATGATGAATTGTAGATGTAAGGATGATTTGGTGATCTTGACCTTATGGGCATGAAGATGGGTAAGTTCTCTTGTTATGATTGGAACTATTGGAAGGTGATTAATGGTGAGTTGTGATATTGTAGAATGGTGAGTTAATTCCGTGGCTTAGTATAGTAGGATTGCTTGGTATGGTTGATACACTTCTAGTGGAGGTGCTTACTTATTGTGCTTATTTTATTGTGATCTTGATGGCTCTATGATTTTAATTGAAGGTTAGTTATATTGTTAGGTGGAAGATATACATATTGTGAAGTTATGATATGAGGATAAGATGATTTTTTATAAAGCTATGTGATAATGGGAGTGAAAGCATGTTTCCTCTAAATGTTGGTATGTGATGATGAAAGACTATGATGAGTCTTTATATGTGATATGATGTCTTGTTTAGGCAGACCTAGTTGTCTCTATTTGATACATGAATGATAAACAAGGTGTTCTAAAGTATGTGTTAAAACGGTACACCTAAGAATGGTGCCTCTTCTTGATGAGTCTAGAATCCTAAGTGAATATGCAAACCTTGAATATGAAAAGAAGGTTTATAATAAAGTGAATCGGATAGACCTAGCACCATACCCGTTTCATGAATGAGCTATCGTAATAAGTCTTGATCGGTAGACCCTTGTAGATACCTTCTTGGTAGTGGTATTATGAGTTGGCAAGGCTTAGGGATGGTACCTTCTCAAATACCCTTATGCGAATGAACTTACTTTATGATAACTAAGGCAAAAGCACAGAGAGGATAAGTAGCTCTACTTGAGTATGAGAATAGAGTACAAAGAAGCCTTTGATATCCCTTAAACCATGTGCCTACATGGGATGTGTCCTAGTTTTACCTTTGGCAAGTAGAACACTTTCCACGGTGTCGGGCACTATGACACCGGATTCCATACCTAGCTAGTGTGGTCTATGTCGGTTAATGCCTATTCGCTTCATGTGGGATGTGCACTCTAGTTATTGGATAGGTTCTACAACGTGTAGGTAGTGGAATGAGACATTATCTACACATGGCACGAGTAGGATTTGATGATGCTAAAGTGAGTTCCCTAGGTCTTCCAAGATCATTATGTAATGTCCCTTAAATGCATGAATGCTTCTCTTAGGATCTTTAGTAATGGATGTTGACTTGTTGTGGTTGTATTGGAAAGGAAATATCCTTATCTTTGGTAGTCTTAAGGAACACTTAGGTACGTATTGAAGAGTTTGTATGGGCGGTCTCTTCAAGTTTTACTTAGGTGGTTCTTAGGATAACTTTAGGTGGAGGGTCTAACTGGCTAAATGGGTTACTTAATGATTATGGTCTTATCTTGAATATTATGTGAGTATTATCTTAAGTGGTTGAAGATGGACTTGTATGATATCTTTTGCACTTGCTTTATAAAGTTTTTATCAAAATAGCATGAAAAGCATATTTCAACTCAAATGTCCCTTTTTACATGATTTCTTGCATGGTCATCATACTTAGTTCTTAATTGAAGTAATTCCATATTTTCTCTATTTCTACAAGTGTAGTGGTGGCAAGTGAGGATTCCTAGAGTTCAAGCTTGGGAAGTGGAATTCTCTCAAGACTTGGTATGTCCTCATATGTTCGAGGACATAGATGTTGTTTCTAGTTTTCTTTCATTAAAGACTTTGTATTAGACATAAATTTCTTTTCAATGTAAGGTCCGTGACCCTATGATAATAAGATGTGTCTAAGGTGGCTTGTGATGAGACTTAGTTCTTCTTACGTTTTTATAAAAGAGTTTCCTTATTGACTTTATCGTGAAAGAATTAAAATTTCCTCACTATTTTATGACAATAAGATGAATGAATGCTAAGAGGCTTGTATAAGTCCTCCGAGAGGTCCAGTACACCGTGTTACGCGTAGGGGGTACTCTCGGGTCATAACACGAGGTTACCCCCCGAGATGCAGACACATAACCTAGGATCACGACTAACCCAAAGCTAAGCCTACTCACATAACATAAGTATACTAGGATAACTGAAATGAAATAATTATGAGCAGAAGTTTAAACATCAAGAAAACTGAAATGATGGGGAATACCCAATCTAAATTTGAATATATATAATCTTTGAGTATAATGACAACTGAAATATCAATCTCCAAAGCTAAAACTAAATCTTACTATGTCTGAAATAAAGCTTCTACTGACTAGAAATGTAGGTACATGCCTTGCTAGATCTAGAAAATACTAAAAAGTAAAGATTAAAAGCAAAGGAAGATAGTCATGTCAATCATCCTCGAAGAATGATGACTCACCACTGATAGTGATGAACTAAAGGTCGGGAACTAATCTATACGTGATCTGACTATTGTGGACATGGACCTACATCATGATAATATGTAACACAAAGTATGCGTCAGTAGTTTAAAGGTACTAACCATGCATGATAGAATAAAGCTGAACAATAAACATAACTCAAAAAGCATAAAACTAAGCAATGATATAGGATAAGCATTATACTATACTGGAAATATTGAACATGAACTAACTAAATTCAATGACCAAGTTTATACTTCCTAGAATTAAATACTGAACGATGTCTGATAACCTTGTAGCTACAATAGAATCATGGGAGCTACTAATGAACGACATAAAATAACATAAGCTAAATGTGAGTCCGATGTATACTCCCCATTGAGAGGACCCAATATACCCTTCAAATGTATAGAGGCATGACTGATGTGATCACTAAAATATAATACCCACAGAGGGGACTTATAAACCTACGGGCATGTACTTTTGGGACTATGAGGGTGACTGACCCTACTCCAACTTGGTATTAAATCTACTCCCAACTAATTATGTAATTAATATGTTATGACTGAATTTCTGTAATACTGGATAGCTCAAAATACTACATGCTAACTATAAATGCAACATTAATATACTGATAATGAAACATTCATCAGTTATGCACGTATAAGTGAATAAGCTGACCTAACAAGTGTAATTCATGAGCTAAATGAATCTAAACGCTAGGCTTCTGAATTTCATGCAAGAAACTGCGCAACAATTTTACATAATCATGATCATTCTAACAGCTAAAACCCAATAATTTCTAACATTTGAAGAAACTCTAAGTCTAGATAATAGTAAGATAATCAAGATTCTGACTGAAATCTAGGGATCTAATGGGTGAAAGGAAACCTCTAGTGAAATCCCACATACCTGGTGATGAATTTAACAGAGAAATCTTTTTATTTCGGGGATGGAAATGATGAAAATGTGCTGCATTCTTGGAGAGGTCTTTGATTGACTTTTTCTCTCTCTGCTTTCTAACTTTTATAAATTTTAGTGAACGATTTGCTTAGGGTATTTTCTAATTAAATTACTAGGCTTAAAATGACAAAACTACGTAGTTTATGGGTTAATTGGCATAGTTTAGGGGTCTTACACATAGGGAAAAGACTAAACCACCCTTTACTTCAAAGCTGTTGGAGGCACTGACGGACTAGGCCGACGGTCCGTTCTGGTCAGCTGTCATTCATGATTGGAAGCTGGAAACTAGAAGCTTGGGGTCTGAACTACGGTACGTAGGTCCCGACGTATGCTGATCCTTAGATGAAATTTCTAGGGGTTTTTGGGAAAGGGTTGCAGGTTGTGCATCACGGACCACTAGGAGGGATCGTAGGTCAGTCTAGGTCTATGGGTGGATCCCTTTGATGACAGATGCAACTTCTAAAATATTCATTTGGTTTTTATAGCATACGGGGTGTTACATAATCTCCCCCTTGGGAATATTCCTCCTCAAATTAAGACTAAACTAGCTAAAATGGAGGGAAAGAGCTCCAAATCCCTACCACAAAGTATTGAAACTCAAAATCTTATTGAACTTTGTTCCAAGAACATGCAAATACACTGAAAATGCATGTATAACTGAAAGAACAAACTACTATGGCTAAATTTATGCATGAATGACTAAAAGACTGGAAAGGAACTATTACCTCAAGCTGGAATGAAATCGGAAGGAAGGAGGTGAGGATACTTGGCTTTCATGGATGCTTCTACTTCACAAGAAGCTCCCTCATGGACTAACTCATCCACAAAACCTTAACTGAAGCGACTTCTTTTTTCTCAACCTTTGAACCTAAAGATCAAGAATCTCAACTGGCACATCCTCATAAGTGAGACTATCCTTCACAGCCGCACTCTCTAATGACACTAACATGTCGGATCACCCACCCACTTCTTCTACAATGAAACATGGAAGACTGGATGCACTACTTCTAATTATGCTCACAAATCTAATTTATAAGTCACTTTACCAATTCTTTTCAGAATCTTATAAGGGCCTACATATCTAGGACTAAGCTTCCATTTCTTGTAAAATCTCATCGCCCCCTTCACAGTTGACACTTTCACGAAAACTCAATCATCAATTTGTAAATCCAAGTCCTTTCTCCTTACATCTGCATTGGAGTTTTGGCGACTTAAATCTATCTATAATGACCTAAACTTTTTTCATTGCATCATGAACTAAATTTGTCCCTATCAAGGACGTTTCACCTACTTCAAACCATCCAACAGGAGATCTACGTCTAAGCCAATAAAATGCCTCATAAGGGGCCATTTGAACGCTAGAATGGTAGCTGTTATTGTAGGTCAACTCTATAAGAAGAAGGTGATCATCCCAACTACCCTTGAATTCTATCACACAAGCACTAAACATGTCCTCTAAGGTCTGAATGGTACGCTTTACCTGACCATCAATTTGTAGATGAAATACTTTGCTAAGATTAACCTGAGTACCAAGACCTTTCTGAAATAACTTCCAAAAATGAGAGGTAGACTGAGGACCTCTATTTGAGATGATAAATAAAGGAACCCCATGTAATCTGGCTATCTAATTAGTGTACACCTTGGCATAATCCTCCGCTGAATCTGTAGCCTTGACATCCAAAAAGTGCGAAGACTTAGTAACTCTTTCAATTATAACTCAAATGGAATCATGCTGTTTTCGAGTACGAGGCAAATCTTTTATGAAGTCCATATTAATAACTTCCCTCTTTAAAGTAGGAATATTTATCTCTGGAGTCATACCCCCTAGTTTCTGATGTTCTACCTTCAGTTGTTGACAATTGGGGCATTTTGCCAAAAAATATGCTATATCCCTCTTCATGCCATTCCACCAAAAGTCTTCCCGCAAGTCTCGATACATCTTAGTGGCACCTGGATGAATAAAATTACCTGGAGTTATGGGATTTTGGACGAATCTTCTATCTTAACTAACCCACACTAGGAACACATAATCGACCCTGATAGAGAAGTACACCATCTCCCCTTTGGGAGAAAACCTCGATCCTATGCTGATGAACTGCGGCCCTTTAGTTGAAGCAATATTGGATCATTGTCTTGATTTTCCTTGACCTCTGCTACCAATGAAGATTCTAACCCATTATGAACTGTTACACCACAATTTGATATTCTCATTAGGCGTATTACCAATCGAGAAAGCCTGTGAACATTTTTTGCTAGTTCTTTTATCTCTTCTTCAACATGTGTTACACTACCATAAAAAGTCTTCTAAGAGATTCTGCTACTACATTGGCTTTACCAGGACAATAATGCACACTCATATCATAGTATTTGAGGAACTCAAGCCATCTCCTCAGGATAAGATTCAATTCTTTCTGGGTGAACACATATTGAAGGCTTATATGGTCTGTGAACACATCTCATTAACACCATACAATTAATGTGCAAACATCAGTGCTGTAAGCTCAAGGTCATGAGTCCAATAATTCTATTCATGCACCTTAAGTTGTCTAGAAGAATACACTATAACCTTATCTTGTTGCATCAACAAAAAACTTAGGCCAACCCTAGATGCATCACAATAAATCACATAACGGTATGAACCCTATGGTAGAGTCAAAACAAGAGCTATAGTCAACCTAGTTTTTTGATTATGCAAATCTTCTTTCAAAATCATTTGACCTCTGAAACTTGACCTTTTTTGAGTCAACTTAGTCAATGGAGAGGCTATGGATGAAAATCCTTTTACGAAACTTCTGTAATAACCAACCAAACCCAATAAACTTCTAATATATGTAGGAAAGACACATCTGGGCCACAATTTCACTGCTTATATATTATGAGAATCCACTCAGATTCCTTTGCTAGACACAATATGACCAAGGAAAGTAACATATTGTAACCAAAACTCACATTTGCTGAACTTTGCGAATAACTGACAATCTTTTAGAGTTTGCAGGACAACCCTCTAATAAGTTGCATGTTCTTCCTCATTCTTAGAGAAAATGAGGATATCATCAATAAAAACGATGACAAACAAGTCTAGCTACTACTTGAACACTTTGTTCATCAAATCCATGAAAGCTTCAGGAGAATTGGTTAGTCCAAATTACATAAATACAAATTCATAATAACCATACCGAGTTTTGAAGGCTGTTTTCAGGATGTCACTATATTTGACTCTGAGTTCATGATAACCAGATGTGAGTTCTATCTTAGAGAAATGACTAGCACCCTGAAGTTGGTCAAATAAGTCATCAATCCTGGGGATAGGGTTCTTATTCTTGATTGTCACTTTGTTGTACTGCCTACAATCAATGCACATACCGAGATAACCATCTTTCTTTTTCACGAACAACACTGAGCACTCATGGAGAAATACTGGGTCTGATAAAGCCCTTATCTAGAAGGTTTTTCAACTGCTATAGCAATTCTTTAAGCTCAACTGGAGCCATTCTATAAGGAGGAATATAATAGGCTGGATATCTAGAAGGAGATCAATTCCAAAGTCAATTTCCATTTCGAGAGGAACTCCAAGAAGATCTTTTGGAAACACTTCTGGAATTCATTCATTACTGGAACTGACTCAAGAGTTGAGGTATCAGATCTTGAATCCTTAACCCAAACTAGATGATAGAGATAACCCTTAAAGATCATCTTGGTATCCTTATGGTAAGAAATGAATCGTACCATAGGTGATAAGCTACTAAAATCTTAGGTGGATTCATTAAAAAAAATCCTAAACTCTTGTGGCAGCTGACCCAATTTTAGCATTTGTAGGAACTAGGGCTTCTGGTTGTTCTTAGTCAAATTCTCAGCCAACAATTGGATGGATTTCTGAAACTCTACATTCGAAATATCCTGATCTGGGACTAAAGGAGTTGCGTTAACATTTTTGGGCATTCACATTCGTAGAATGAGCTCTACGAGGAGGGAAATGTGAAATGCGTAACGTCGAGTTATAAATGAAGAATAAGATCATATCTTATGCACGATAAGAGTAACAAGAAAATAAAGTGTTCCTAAAACACTTAGTAGCCTCCTTCTCATTAGATGTGGTGCAGTTCACACCCATGAAAGAGACTCTACTTAGTGCAACTTTTCAGACATCCTATAAGTAATGATCTGATACCAAGTTTGTCATGCCCGAGGCTGGCCTTCTGATGTAGATACGTACCTAAGATCACGAGTTACCCTAATCTAACCGTTCTAGCATAACATAAGCATACTATGATAATTAAAATAAAATAGTTATGAAAAAAAGCATAAACATCAAGAAAACTGAAATGATGTGGAATAATCATTCTAAAACTGAATATATATAATCTATGAGTTTAATGACAACTGATATAGAAAACTCCAAATCTAAAACAAAATTTTACTATGTCGAAAATAAAGTCTCTACTGACTAGAAATGTTGGGACATGCCCCAACTAGATCTAGAAAATAATGAAAACTAAAGACTAAAATCAAAGAAAGATAATCATGTCAATCGTCCTCGAAGAACGAGGACTCACCATTGAAGATCATGAATTAATCTATGCGTGAGCTGATTGCTAAAGACCTGGACCTACATAACCATAAGATGTAGCGCGTAGTATGCGACAAGTACTTGAAAGGTACTGAGCACGCAAGATTGAATAAAGTTGAACATTAAACATAACTGAACAAAACATGAAACTGAGAAATAGTGTAAGATAAGCAAGATATGGAATTACTGAACATGAACTAACTGAATGAAACAACAAAGTTAATACTTGCTGAAACTAAAAACTGAACTATGTCTGATAACTTTGTCATACACTAGAATATGATTGTGGGAGCTACTAATAGTTGACATAAAACAACATGAGATAAATGTGGAGTCTCATGTATACTCCCTATCACGGGGACCTAATATACCTTGACAAAGGTATAGAGGCATGACTCGAGTGATAACTAAAATGTAATGCCCACAGAGGGGACTTATAAACCGGCGGAGCACATAGTTCTTGGACTGTAAGGGTGATTGACTCTAGTACAACTCAATACGTAGTCACTCCCAACTAATAATGTAACTATGTTATGGCTTATTTTCTGTAATACCGGATAACTCAAAATAGTGACATGCTAAGTGAAAATGCAACATTAGTACACTATTAATGAAACATTCTTAACTAGAGTATGTATAATTGAATACGCTGACCTAGAAAATGTAATTCATGAAATAAATGAATCTACATAACTAGGGTTCTGAGATTCATGGAAGAAACTGGGATCTTTTTTTTTACTAAATCATGATAATCTGATTGGGATCATTCTAACAGCTAAAACCCAACAATTTCTAACTTTCAAGAAACTCTAGATCTAGATACTAGTAAGGGAATCAAGATTCTGACTGAATGGGTGAAACGAATCCAATAGTAAATCTCACATACTTGGTTATGAATGTCACGCATAAATCTTTCATTTTGGGGCTGGAAGTGATGAAAACCAATTGTGTTCTTGGAGAGTGGTTTGGTCAACTCTTTCTCCTTCTGCGTTCTAGGCTTTCCAATTTTTGGTGAATGATTTTCTTAGGGTAGATTTTAATTATGTTACTAGGCTTAAACTAATAAAAACTATGTATTTTAGGGGTTAAACGATGTAGTTTAGGGGTCAACACAGGGAAAACACTAAAAGACCCCTTACTAAAAAGTTGTCAGCGTCATCAATGGACTAGACCGATGGACCATGGATGGGCCGACGGTCCATTCTGGTCGGATGTCATTTGCGAGTGGAAACTAGAAAATAGGGGTCTGACCTACGACCATGGACCACTGTTGTCAGACTTATGACCTGTAGGTCACAACGTAGGCTGACCCTGAGAAGAAATGTCTAGAGGAATCTGGGAAAGGGTTGTCGGTGGTTAACCACAGACACCACGACGGACCATGGGTCACCCTATAGTTTGTGGGTGCTGCCGGTTGGTGCCACCTACAACTTTTGAAATCTGCATTTTATTAGTTGTAGCATACATGGTGTTATAGTTAGTCCCTTAGATTATATTATTTTAGTATGAAACCGTTCTTTGATATTATTGGAGGTTGCTGGAAATCCTACACATTGTAGGTCGTCGTTTTTATCATCTTCAGCAGTGATGTTTTTTATGAAAATATCAAGTGTTATTTACTTTATTTTCTAATACGTCTCTAGGAACAAGGTTCCTAGAAATAACTATTGGTGCATAATTTTCTTTTAGTCTCTTCATGAGTGTTAGATTTACACTCATTTAAGGCCTTTATAGTATAACAATAAGTGTCCTCAATGCATAATTATGTTAAGTGTTTAGGATTTTTTGATTATTTTCTTCTATGAAGGTTAAAGGACAAGGCAAATATGAATACTTGAAAGAAAGACAAATAAATATCGAAAGAAGTATAGACTCCACACTGGCAGTCACCTAATAAAAAGGACGGATCACTAAAATGGCATTATTTCATCAAAAGTGATAAGTGCTGACTCTCGAAGATAATCGAGGAAATTTTCCAAACCAAAAGTAAAATTTCAACACACAAGAAATTTTGGGCCACCACAAAATATGACATGGCATGGAATAAAAAATGAACTCTTAGAAGGCGAACAAAGGTAATAATTTGTTATCCGCCGAATGGGAAAGGCAGGCTCAAACTAGTTCGCCAACTGAGTTTGAAACACCTGAAGGCTTAAGCAAATGTAAGGCTTGCTAAGTAAAAGATGACAATCCACTGATCGTATTTGGCATGTCTGATTAATGTCCCAAAGTGGTCACATAGTGATTTATGGCCAATTTTTAGGAAACTATAAACAACTCAAAGGACAGAAAACTGGAGTGCTTTTTGGCAGAAAATAGTTTTTCATTGGATTTGTTTGATAGAGTGGCATGACCGGGAGAAGCCCCTAGACGTAACCGGCATCTTCGTCCTCGGAGAGGACTTCTACTAGCACTTAGAATTTTTCATAACATATCATAGGTCGAAATTGCACAAAATGAAAAACTTTTACATAGTGAGGTATACATAGACCTCTCAAAATATAATATATGTAGCTTACATAGACTCCTCGTTTATGAAGCTTACATAGGCTTCTCGTTTAGGCAATATATCCAATACATATGAAATATAGTCTAATAACAATGTCTCATATTAAACCATCTAAAGAGTATTACAACATTGGGCATAGCCCATACTTCAATACAATGAGCCACATATAGGCTTAAAACAACAATCTTCAAAGATAAAGGAATTACTAAGTGTCTTTAGACATAACACCAACATAGCTAGAATAGAGAAATGGTAACATCCCCGAACATTGAGGACCTACCAATAACTTGGAAAATATATCAAATTCTTCTTGCAAAGTGTCCTCTTACACTTCAATGGCCCGTACCTACATTGTTCGGTAAAAGGTAGAGAATATAGGTTAGTACAACCACATGTACCAAGTATGGAAACATATGCAAGTAAAACGATTTAAATCATGCTTAAAGAACATTTTGTTCAAAACCATGCCAAGTCACTTTCAAAAGCCTTTATGCACATATAAGAGCATATACAAGTCAATGATCATAATATCACTTAAGACAATGTTCATACTCAACACAACACCAACATTAGAATATGATCATATCAACATGAATAGCATCATATTAAGGTCATATAAACATAACAACTCCATCATAATGTCACAACAACAATTTATGTACCAGAGTTCATAACATCAAAACATATAAGACCCTTACTCACAACCCATTCCCAAGCCTACAAGTGCAATGCTTATGTGAATCCCCATAACCCCACATAATCAAGTAAGCCAAGAAAAGAACCATAAGCAATGTCTATATTTCATATATCTTCATATCATGCATATTCATTATCATGTACATCAACTTAGGACAATATCATGTTCATTACATATAGTTAATATCATGTTTGGTCAACATTGTATAAAGTCAACAATTCTCCGGACGTCATGGTCGTTTCTTAACGTTTTGACTGTAACACTTCCGTCTTAGTTTCAATACATTATTTTAGGATTAGAAATAGTGTTTTAGAGTTTATTTCATCATGTGAGGATCTAGACCAAGTCATGGACTTTAGGAGTGTTACATTATCCCTTCTTGGGAACATTCATCCCCGAATGACACTTAAATCTTTTTATAGGGAGTGGATGACTCAAGACTAGAATTCCAACCAATAACAACAACAATAACATAAATTCATTATGATTCACAACCCATAGGATTAATTCACAACTCCAATCAACACATAATGATAAAATTAAACATAGAAACTCAAATAATAAAATACCACAAATAAGAGCTCAACATCACAACATGAGGACTACCTTCTCAATATCAACATGATCTCAACATGAACATCAAGAGTCACTTATAAAAACCTTCTTTCAATACACATCAACATGCTCACTACCATTTTACAAAGGCAACAATACACATAACACAAATAAGTGCAAGTTAAGCTAAAGAGCATTTTTCCAAGAAAACTCATTTTAGCATGAACCTTTACCATCTATGTGCACATATTAGCAAAAAAAGCCAAATTCAACATTTTTTCATTATTTTATTTTAAGAGGATTACTAACCTCAACTTTGGCTAGAATTTTGAGGAAAAAGATGAGGGTAGCGAGACTTCATGTCGGCCTCGGCCTCCCATGTTGCTCCCTCTACTAGGTGATTTCTCTATAGGAATTTTACGGAAACATCTTCTTTGTTCCTTAACTTCTTAATTTGGCGATCTAGAATTTCAACCGGAATATTTTCATACAAAAGGTTATCATCCACACCTAACTCTTTATTAGGGAGGATGGATGCTGGGACGACGATACACTTCTTTAGTATCGAGACATGAAATACGGGATGAACCGGGGTTAATTCACTTGGTAGCTCCAACTCATAAGAAACCTTACGGACCCGTTTCTCTATCTCGTAAGAACCCACATACCATGGACTAAGCTTCCCCTTCTTACCGAATATCATCACCCCTTCCATGGATGAAATCTTCAAGTAGACTTTATCAGTTACCTCAAATTCAATGTTTCTTCTTCTATTGTCAGCATAAGATTTTTGCCGACTATAGGCTATTTTCAACCTATCCCTTATCATCCAAACCTTCTCTAAGGCTTCATAGATCATATCGGGACCAAGGAGTGAAAAAACACCAACCTCAAACCACCCAACCGGAGACCTAAATCTCCTACCATACCGTGCTTCAAAAGGTGCCATGGAAATGCTCGAATGTTAGCTATTATTATAGGAGAACACAATCAACGGTAAGTGATTATCCCAATTATCCTTGAAATATATCACACAAGCTCTTAACATATCTTCTAGGGTTTGAATGGTACGCTCCGCTTGACCATCCGTTTGAGGATGAAAAGCGGTGCTAAGTTTCGCTTGAGTACCTAACCCTTTTTGAAAAGACCTCCAAAAACGATAAGTGAATTGAGAACCTTTATCCAAAATTATAGACAAAGGGATCCCATGTAAGCTCACAATCTCATTAATGTATATTCTTGCATAATCCTCCGCCGATAAGTAGACTTGACGGTGATAAAGTGAGCGGATTTTGTCAATCTATCCACAACAACCCATATTGATTCAGTTTGCCTCTTGGTTCGAGGCAACCCAACAACAAAGTCCATATTAATTTCTTCCACTTTCAAGTAGAAACATCCATTACTTTAGTTAGACCACCCGGTCTTTGATGCTCGGCTTTAACTTGTTGGCAATTTGGAAACTTAGCCAGATACTCCGCTATGTCTCTTTTCAAACCATCCCATCAATATACCTCTCGAAGATCACGATTCATTTTGGTGGCACCCAGATGAACGGAATATCGGGATCCATGAGCTTCCTCCAAATTTTTTCCCTTAGACCATCCACATTCGGTACACACAATATACCTTGGTACCTAAGCACACTATCCCCTCGTTGGGGGAATGCCTCATTGAACTTGCTAAGAACCAATTTATTCAACTCCATCAATAGAGGATGAAGGTGTTGCGTAGACTTCACCTCCACCACTAAAGATGATTTGAAATTATGATGTACCATAGACCCTCCTTTTGGAGAATCCTCCAACCGAACACCCAACCGAGCCAATATATGCACCTCTTTCACCAATTCTTTCTTGTCATCGGAACATGGACTACACTATCCATTGACATACGACTTAGAGCATCCGCAACTACATTGGATTTGTTGGTGTCGTTAAGGACACTTCTGTCATAGTCCTTCAAAAGTTCCAACCACCTTCTTGTCGTAGGTTCAACTCCTTTTGAGTGAACACATATTGAAGGCTCTTGTCGTCGGTAAATACATCGACATAGACACTATACAAGTTATTCCTCCTTATTTTCAAAGCAAACACTACGGCTGCTAATTCAAGATCATAAGTTGGATAGTTCTTCTCATGCACCTTGAGTTGTCTAGAGGTATAAGATATCCGCTTACCATGTTGCATAAGGGCACAACCCAAACCTATTTGAGAAGTTTCACAATACACCACAAACCCTTGGGTACCCTTCAGTAAGGTCAACACCGGAGCGGAGGTAAGCTTATATTTCAACTCTTGAAAGCCCCTTTCACAAACTTCCGACCACTCAAATTAAGCATTCTTTTGGGTTAAGGTAGTCACAGGAGAAGCAATGGATGCAAACCCATCAACAAACCTTTTATAATACCCGACTAAACCCAAGAAACTGCTAATATCAATTGGATTCAAAGGTCTAGGACAATTCTTAACGGCTTCCTTTTTCTTTGGATCAACATTAATACCCTCACTATAGATGATATTACCAATAAACGCAACCGATCTAACCAAAATTCACACTTACTATATTTTGCAAAGAGTTGATGTTCCTTGAAGACTTGCAACACTACCCTCAAATGACCCATATGATCATCCTCACTCTTAGAATGCTCCAGGATATCATCAATGAAGACAATTACAAAGGAGTCAAGGTAATTTAGGAATACTAGTTTCATAAGGTCCATAAAAGCCGCCAGGGCATTAGTGAGACCAAAAGACATAACTAGGAACTCATAATGACCATACCTAGTCCTAAAAGCTGCTTTCGGTATATCTTCACCTCTCAAACGAAGTTGGCGATACCCCGACCTCAAATCAATTTTAGAAAAGTAGATTGCCCCTTGGAGTTTATCAAACAAGTCATCAATCCTTGGGAGAGGGTACTTGTTCTTATGGGGACCTTATTTAGTTTACGATAATTAATTTGCATCGTAAGGGACCCATCTTTCTTCTTAACAAATAACACCGGAGCGCCCCATGGAGAAATACTAGGCTTTACAAAACCCTTTTCTAGTAAGTTTTTGAGTTGAAGCTTTATCTCTTTCAACTCGGCCGGAGCCATACGGTAAGGAGGGATTGAAATAGGCTTCGTATATGGTAAAAAGTCTATACCAAAGTCTATTTCTCATTCTGGAGGAATTCCGGGCAAGTCATTGGAAAAAACGTACAGAAAATCCCTCACTACGGGTACCGACTCTAATGGAGGAATCTCGGACTCAAGATCCTTGAACCACACAATATGGTAGAGACACCCCTTAGAGATCATTTTGCAAGCTTCTAGACACGAAATGATTCGACCTCTAGGGATTGAGTTACCCCCCTTCCATTCTAAGACGGGTTCATTAGGGAATTGGAATATAACTACTCTTGTTCTACGATCAATAGAATCAAAATAAGCATGCAACCAATCCATTCCCAAGATGATATCAAATTCAAACATATCAAGTTCTACCAAATCCACCAATGTAACTCTATTGGGCAATGATATAGGACAACTCCTAAAGACACTTTTAGCCACAACTGAGTCACCCACCGAGGTAGTAACCACAAAAGGTTCAACTAAAATATCGGGTAGAACATCAAACTTTTTATCTACTAGAGGAGTTACAAATGATAAATTAGCACTGGGATCAAGTAAAGCTAGTTATTAATAGAGAACAGTTGTAACATATCGGTGACCACATCGGGAGAATCCTCTTGTTCACCCCAGAGCGGAGAACATATGACACACCCGGAAATTCTAAGACTTATACTAGAGCCTTATATGTTGATTAATGATGGTTTTAGACCTAATTAAGTATAAATAACTTGGTTGAGAAGTATTGCAGCCATAGCATTAAAGAAAAGCCTTAACATCCGGAAACTAGCGAAATTTAACTAGTTGACGGCCCTAGGTTTGGTGAAGGTTTCGGAGGGTCATATGAAGTCCAAAACTTGTAAAATGAGTTTAAATAGGTAAAACCTAGTATATAGGGTGAAAAGTTCAGGTTTGACCCCACAAGGATCGCCCGAGGGGTCTACGAAGGGACCCCACATTGGACCAAGCAAGCTGCCAAGAGGCAGCAACTTTTGTTCTTGGAGGAAACAAGTCCGTGACTGGTTCACCCAAGGTCAAAAGTGAAGCTCGCGTGCGGGCAGGTCGCGGACTCCACTGTCTCAGAAATTATTTTTGGAAATCTTTCGGGAACAGCTTCGCGACGCAGACTTGTTCCCCGACGAAAAATCTGAAAATAGAATTCGAGTTTGACTTTATTAAATGGTAAATTTAAGTGAGGGGTCTTTTGGATATTTTAGGGGACGGTTATACATTGATTTTACTTCAGTTTTCCCTCAAAATCACTCACTCAAATCAAAACCCCAAAACAAATCCCAAAAGCTCTCCCTTCTCTCTACATTCTCTCTCTACTCATTCCCAATTGAAGAAGCTTTGAAGCTTGAAGAAGAAGACCAAATCCCTCAAGTTTCTACTCAATTTCGTGGTGATTAATCTTTAAGGTATGTTTTATTTCACTCTTGGGATCCTTTTCCCCAAGAGGTCCCTCCAAAAGATGATTTCTAAATCCCTCAAAATCTTGGTTTTCTTCTACACATGGGTCTTCTTTGAAAATCGAATATGAATCAATTGTGGTTAATTATGATGAATTGATGTTGTTTAAGTATATATTTATGGTTAATTGATTATTTCCTATGATATTTCCCTAGACCTATGTCCTTTCCCCAATTTCATGAAAACCTTGAATTGATATGGTGAATTGTGAAGATTATGAATATGTAGATTGACTACATTAATTATGTAATTGCTTCTTGAATTTACCTTGTCTATGTAATTGGTTATGTATTCTTGGTAATGGAAGTATGAAGGTTCTTGGAAGGACAATGAGGTATGTTGATTGGTTCTTCCTGGATTCAATGCGAATTATGAGTTACTTAGATAGTAATGCTTCTAAGTCTAATGTGTGGTTGTGATGTTGATGCTAAGTATTCCTCATCCTTAACCCTAATATATTGAATTATACATGATCTATGTATGCATGTTATGATACGATTATTATATGATTGAAAGTAGTTCTTATGATTACAATACAGTGTTAAGTGAAAGGTTTATTCACGTATGAAGTGGTGTCTAAAGTGAAAGGATTGTTCTCACTTGTGATGACCTATGAGCTATTTATGATAGGATGTTTACATTGGGGTCTAGAAGAGACTAATGTGAACTTGCATGGTGAGATAATATTATTACTAAAGGGAATAGATTCTTAGCACCGAAAGGGCATGTCAATGAGATGGAGCTCTCACATTTAGTAAGTCCGGCCTCCCACATGGGTTTTCTCACGTTTGTAAGTCCGGATTCCCTAATTATGTGTTGTCTCATGATATGTAAACCTCACGTTAGTAAGTCAAGGTTTCTAGAAACAATCTCCTTGACCCTTAACTATGTGCCCACATAGGACTCTAGCTTAGTAGACCCACCTAGATAGCTACGTACGAATAGTTACACCTTAGGCAAGTGTTAACCCTCTCTTTTCGGTGTGGGAGTAGAACACCGGATTCCATGAAGCTCACATGGTCTCATGTCAGTTATTGCACTTCTTTCCCTAACGTAAAAATAAATGAATAATTTAAGTATGTGAACTCTTATTAGGGCTGTCTTGAAGGCTACTATATAGGGTAAGGGACGGTATAATACTTCTCTTACTCATTGCACATGTGGGGTCCTAAGGGATGGTTCTAGTAGTGTTCTTTTTATGATTATGACTATGTTTATGATTACGTTTATAAGCTATGAGTAGTATTCGTGTATTTAATCATGTTATGATGAATTATGAGAATATGTTGTAAGTATGAAGTAGGTTGCTTAATGTGATATTCATACTTGGATAAGATTACGGGGTTCTATCTTTGGAATTGCACAAATATTGCTTGGGTGATCTATGTGTTGGGTTACTATTATGTTGAATTGACTTTTTATGTTTTTTATGTATGCACGTTGAGTTAAATTGATAGAAAGCATGATTATGACTAAAATTTCATTTTCTCATGCATTGACGATTTTGTGCATATGAGTCATACTTAGTACATGTGGTTTGTACTAACCCATATTTTCTCTCTTTTTCCCAAAAAGTTTAGGTCGGGCCATTGAGGAGATTCATGGTAATTGAAGAAGAAGACTTGGCTCTTTAAAAAGTCAATTGGTGAGTCCTCATGAGTTCCGAGGATAGATCCACTCATCAAGCCTTATTAGTTTTGTCTATGTTTGTGACAATTATTCCATTCTCATGCTGAGACTTAATTGTAGCCTAAGGGATATTGTAATAGACTAAGGGCTACACCCAAACTATTGTGATTCACTTTATAGATGGTTTAATGTGAGAGAAAGTGTTAGACTAAATTCCTATATATTGTATGTTGTTTATGCGAGAAACCTATGTATGCTTCCAATGTAGAGGTCTATGTAAACCTCTTTGCTATATAAGCAAAATTTTAATTTTTCTGCGTTTTCAACCTATGATATGTTATGACGAATGCTAAGAGGCTTGTCTTAGTCCTCTTCGAGGACGACGACACCAGTTACACCTAAGGGGTACTTTGGGTCATAACAAACTTGGTATCAGAGCATGAGGTTGAATAATCTTAGGATTGTCTCACTAAACCACATCTACGTAGGGTCTTATTCATAATTGTGAAGCGCGCCACACTTATGAATGAGAGACTATGAATAAAAGCGCCACAATTATTCATATTAGACGAACCTTTTTCGGTTTCTACCATGTGGGTGATTCCGTGGTGGTTAATAGAGTCTATAAAGGTTGTCCTATTTCCTTTCCCAATGGAGTTACATTACTTGACTTGATAGAACTTGACATTCGAGATTTTGATGTTATATTGGGTATGGATTGGTTGCATGCTTTCTTTGCCTCTATTTATTGTAGGATAAGGATAGTGAAATTTCAATTCCCAAATGAACCCATTTTTGAGTGGAAAGGAGGAAACTCAAATCCTAGGGGTAAGATCATCACATGTATAAATGCTTGCAAATTAATTACAAAGGGTTGTCACTACCACATAGTAAGAGTTAGGGATCTTGAATCCGAGGTCCCTCCCATGGAGTCGGTACCGGTAGTGAGGGAATTTCTGGAGGTCTTTCTTTACGAGCTTCTCGGAATTCCTCCCGAACGGGAGATTGACTTCGACATAGACTTTTTGCTGGATACACAACGTATTTCAATCTCTCCTTATTGGATGGACTCGACAGAGTTAAAGGAACTAAAGGCTCAACTTAAAGATCTGTTAGATAAGGGCTTTATTCAAACGAGCATAACTCCATGGGGTGCTCCGGTATTTTTTGTAAATAAGAAGTATGGGTCATTGAGAATGTGCATCGACTATCGTCAATTAAACAAAGTCACTATAAATAATAAGTACCCTCTCCCTAGGATTGATGAATTGTTTGATCAACTCCAAGGAGCGAGCTATTTTTTAAAGATTGACTTGAGGTCGGGTTGTCATCAACTTAGAGTGATAGAGGTTGATATTCCAAAAATGGCATTCCGAACAAGATAAGGTCACTTTGAACTCCTAGTGATGTCGTTTGGTCTAACAAATGCCCTGGCGACATTCATGGATCTTATGAATCGAGTTTTTAGAAAGTATCTTGACTTTTTTGTGATTGTCTTTATTGATGACATTTTGATATACTCTAGGAGTGAAAATGATCAAATGAGACACTTGAAAATAGTTTTTCAAGTTATCAAGGATAACCAACTTTTTGCTAAGTTTAACAAGTGTGAGTTTTGTTGAGATCGGTTACCTTTTTTGGTCACATTGTCTCTAGTGAAGGGGAAGAGGTTGACCCAAGGAAGACGAAAGTGGTCAAAAGTTTTCCTAGACCATTGAGTCCTACCGATATCCGAAGTTTTCTAGGGTTAGACGGTTACTATAGGAGGTTTGTTCAGGGATTCTCATCTATCGCATCTCCATTAACGACCTTAACCCAAAAGAAGTCCAAATTGGAATGGTCGGAATCATGTGAAAAGAGTTTTCAATTATTGAAAGATAGACTCACCTCCGCTACGGTTTAGCTTTATCTGAGGGTACCAAAGGGTTTGTGGTTTATTGTGATGCCTCTCGAGTGGGTCTAGGATGTGTGCTCATTGAAACATGGAAAATTCATAGCATTTGCCTCTAGACAATTCAAGCGACGAGAAGAATTACCTAACTAATTGCCTTGAGATTACGTCCGTGGTATTTGCATAGAAAATTTGGAGACATTATCTCAATGGGGTGCATGTTGATGTATTCACCGATCACAAGAGTCTACAATATGTGTTTACCCAAAAAGATTTGAACATACGTCAAAGAAGATAGTTGGAACTTTTAAAGGACTATGACATGAGTGTCCTTTACCATCCCGGAAAAGCTAATGTGGTAGCGGATGCCTTGAGTAGAGTTTCCATGGGTAGTGTGACTCATGTAGTTGATGATAAGAAAGAATTAGTAAAGGAGGTTCATAGGTTGGCTCGTTTGGGCGTCTGATTTGAAGACTCTCCAAATGGTGGTTTCGTGGTTCGCCACAACTCCGAGTCATCTTTAGTGGTTGGGGTGAAATCCAAGCAACACCTTGATCCTCTATTGATGGAGTTGAAGGAAACATTCCTTAGTAAGTTTTATGAGTCTTTCTCTCAAGGAGAAGATGGGGTGCTTAGGCACCAAGGAAGGTTGTGTGTACCGGATGTGGATGGTTTAAGGGAATTGATCATGGAAGAGTCTCATGGATCCCGGTATTCCATTCACCCGGGTGCTACAAAAATGTACCAGTACATACGAGAAACATATTGGTGGAATGGTAGGAAAAGGGACATAGTTAACTTTGTTGCTAAGTGTCCGATTTGCCAACAAGTAAAAGCGGAGCATCAAAGGCCGGGTGGCTTGACTCAAAATATAGATATTCCTACATGGAAATGGGAGGATATTAACATGGACTTTGTAGTGGGGTTGGCTCACGTACTAGAACAGAACATGAATCCATATGGGTCATTGTGGATAGGCTAACAAAGTCCGCACATTTCCTTCCCGTCAAAGTCACATATTCGGCGGAAGATTATGCCAAATTGTACATTAAAGAGATATTGAAGTTATATGGAGCCCCTTTGTCCATCATTTCGGATAGAGGCACTCAATTTACCTACCATTTTTGGAAAGCTTTCCAAAGTGGGATTGGTACGAAGGTGAAGCTTAGTACCACTTTTCATCCTAAAATGGATGGTCAAGCGGAACACATTATTCAAACCTTTGAGTATATGTTGAGGGCTTGTGTCATTGACTTCAAAGGTAATTGGGATGACCACCTACCTTTGATAGAGTTCTCCTACAATGATAGATTTCATTCAACCATCTCTATGGCACCCTTCGAGGCACTTTAAGGGAGAAGGTGTAGATCTCTGGTTGGATGGAATGAGGTAGGTGAGTTTGCTCTACTTGGTCCCGACTTGGTCTATGAATCCCTTGAGAAGGTTCGAGTTATAAGAGATAGACTAAAATCAACTCAAAGTCGACAAAAATCTTATGCCGACAACAGAAAGAGGGACCTTGAATTCGAAGTAGGAGATTGGGTCTATTTGAAAATTTCACCCATGAAAGGGGTGATGAGGTTTGGAAAGAAGGGGAATCTTAGTCCTCGTTATGTGGGCCCTTATGAAATTTTGAAGCGAGTTGGGAGTGTTGCCTATGAGTTGAGGTTGCCAAATGAGTTGTCCATAATTCATCTGGTATTCCATGTTTCCATGCTGAAGAAGTGTATTGGGGACCCGGTTTCCATTCTTCCTCTAGAAGGTTTAGGGGTAAAAGAGGATCTTTCTTATGAAGAGGTCCCGGTTGAGATATTGGATCATCAAGTTAAGAAATTGAGGAGGGTTCTATGGAGGAACCACCTTGTTGAGGGCACAACATGGGAGGTCGAGACCGACATGAAGTCCCGCTATCCTCATTGTTTTCCCCTTACTCTTAGCCAAGGTTGAGGTTAGTAGTTTCCTATATTACTATTATGAATAATATTGATCTTAACACGTTTTTCAAAATATATGTGCATATTATAGTAGAAATTCATACCTAAGTTGAGTTCTTTTCTTTCCATGAAATATATTTATTATGTCGGCCTTCACTTAAGTGTGTTGTGTGCTATAATTACTCATGTAAGATTATAATGAGAATGTTTGATACTGTTTTGATAAGGAATCAACATGTCAACTTTTAATGTTCATATTAAGCTCATATTGAAATGGAGAAGGTAGTACCTCCTTATGTGATATGAAAAGTTTAACTTTTGTTATGATATGTGTGAATTAAGTACCTCTTTGTTGATGATATGTTATGTGTTGAAAGGACTTGAGATTTACTCCTACGAGCTGTGACTCATTATGATATTGTTGGTTGGTTGGCTGCTAGTCTTGATTCTTATCTTCCTATAAAAAGGTTTAGAGTGTCATTCGGGAACGAATGTTCCTAGGGGGGGGGGAGTATTGACACACTCGGAAATTCTATGACTTATACTAGAGACTTATGTGTTGAGTAATGATGGTTTTAGACCTAAATAAGTATAAATAACTTGGTTGAGAAGTATTGGAGCCACAACATTAAAGAAAATCCTTAATGTCTGAAAACTAGCGAAATTTAACTAGTTGACGTCCCTAGATTTGGTGAAGGTTTCGGAGGGTCATACGAAGTCCAAACTAGTAAAATGACTTTAAATAGGTAAAACCTAGTATATAGGGTGAAAAATTCAGGTCCAACCCCCCAAGTATCGCCCGAGGGGTCCACGAAGGGACCCCACATTAGACCAAGCAAGCTGCAAAGTGGCAACAACTTTTGTTCTTGCAGGGAACAAGTCTGCACTTGGTTTACCCAAGGTCAAAAGTGTTACATTCCAGAAAATGTACTTGTCTAGTGAAGAGTCTATTAGGTTTTAAGAATATGTATTGGGATACGTAGGCATCCCAATGACCGATATTGGGTAATATTGGGCATGTTAGAGAATATTGGCTTAAGGGTGTTAGCCAATTTCTATGTATTAACAAGTAACTTAAAATACACTTTGGTTCAAATTGCCCAATCCAATATTGTTTAGGAATTGTACCTCCAATGAATACCCTAAGCTAAAATTATTGATTCTCAACTTAACACACTAGGCACGAGTCATCCAAGTGTCAAGCCTAGGTACCATATCACATGATCAATTAAAATGATCATATAGATTAAGCAGTGCCAAAGGACATAGTGAGGATCCTTGGACAAGAAGTGCGCAGAAACACATGTGCAAGCACATGTACTAAATGACCGAGAGACTAAGACCAAGCCTAACCGAATTCGGTTAGGGCGGTTAGGGGGTAGGCGTGCATCGCGTCAAACCACGTAGGGCCTAGCTTCCTAACCAACCCTAAACTCTAACTAACTTACCTAATTAGCTAACTAACCTAGGATTAACTAAAATGAACTAACTAGTGTGCCCGAAATCCTAAGACCTAACCGGGTGACACTAGCCAAGTAACTAACTAAAGTAACATCCTAGTACCTAACCTAGGATGGTCCAACGGGTTGGTTATGGTTCTAATGACTTAGGGGTACTTTAGTAAAATATCCTAGGTCACTTAATTAACTAAATTATCAACTTAATTAATTAATTAAAAATCATGGTCACACCCAAATTAGTCTATGTCAAATGCTCTCCTATTTTTAGTCAATTTAGAAGGGGCGTTTTGGTAATTTAAGTGGAGGGTCTTTAGGGTTATTCATGGGACGACTATATATTGATATTAGGTCAGTTTTATACCACTTTTACACGTCCCAAATAAGACCACACGAAAATTCTCTCATCTCTCAAGAAACACACTCTTTTCAAAACTCCATTGAAGAACAAGAAAAGCTTAAGGAAGAAAACGAAGGTTTCAAAGTTTCCAATCATATTTTCGTGGATTCTTAATCTATAAGGTATGGTTATGCATCCTTGAAATCTCTTTCTTCAAGGAGTCAATTCCAATGATTTTCAAAGATGATCAAAAACATGATTATCCAATTTCATGATCTAGCCATGGGTTCTTGCATAAAAGGTTTTAAATCAATGTTTTGGAATTGAATTGATGTTAATGCAATGTTTTAAAGCTATAATTCTTATGAACCCACGCAAGCCATGCAAATTCCTATTTTGACTATTTTATGGGTTAAGTGATCATGTCTCTATACTTATGAACTAACGCGTAGTTTCTTATGGGCTATCTAATGATGTAATAATTGTATTCAATTGATGTCTAATTGGTCTTAGATTGTTAAATATATATTGAATTGACCTAGTTTCATCTAGTATTATGATTTACATTTTGAATTGATATTCATGGCCATGGGTAAGGGCCTTATGGTATTGAATTGGATGATTTAGACATGGATTGAAGTGGTAAGAATGGATTGGTGGTACGCTGCCCTAATTCTCTTTATTTTATGTTAATTAGACTTCAATTATTTTGTGAAGTATGATCATATCTATCTACATGTGATTAAGTGAAAGTATGTGTTCTTCTATGGATATTAGGTGATCATGTTGTATTATGACTATTTGTTTATGTGTGTAGTCTTAAAGTTGATACATGATTATTCCTACTTTACTATATGAGTATATGATGGTTATATTAATGATGCTATAGTAACGTATAGGATGACATAAAGATGATAAGGGTCATTCCTAAGTGCTTCAAAGAATGATATGTTATATGTGCTAATGTGAATTAATGATGTGTCTTGTTTTGGTAGATTATGTCCCTTACTTGATACATGTATATGATGAATATGAACATCTTGACTTAGTAGGCTTAGACACCTTTGTCTTGTATGTGTATGGATGAATGTTTAATGAAAGTCTAGGATCGGTAGACCTAAGATGGTGCCCTTCTAAGCATGACTAATATGTGGAATCTTCTATATAGAAAGAAGGTTAAGAATGAGCTATCCTTATAAACCATTGAATGGCAGCCCTAGTGGACCCATCTTTGGTAGGTGCATTATGATTAGGTAATGACTAAGAGATGGTACCTTTTCATATGTCCCTTATATTGAACTTACTCTATGAGAACAAAGGCTAGCACCGAGTGAATATGTTATGGTTTGTAGCTCTACTTAAGAAGGAGACTAGAGTACAATGTACCTCTACTTGAGAATGAGACTAGAGTACATAAAAGACCTTGATATTCCTTAACCATGTGCCTACATGGGATGTGTCCTAGTTCTTCCCTTGGCAAGTAAAACACCCTCCATCGGAGTAGGGTAGACTCTGGATTCCATGCCTAGCTAGTATGGTCTATGTCGGTTATTGCCTATTCCCATCATGTGGGATACATACTAGTGTTGGATAAGTTCTAGGAAGTTTAGGTAGTGGAATGGGACGCTATCTAGACATTGCACGACTAGACTTTGAAGATGTTAGCATGTGAGTCCCTAGGTCTTTCCAAGACCATTATGTGAAGTCTATAATGAATGAAATGTCTTCTAATTGACTTAATGAACGATCATGGCTTTAGCTAACGTATGAGGAATAGAATGTGCGCTATCTAGGGTAGCTTTGAGGGTTGCTTAGGTAAGCTTGAAGAGGGTGTATGGGCGGTCTCTTCTTGTCCTACTTAGGTAAATCTTAGAGTAATCTTAGTTGGGGAGTTAATGAAAGGAAAAAGGGAATGATCTTATCTTAGGATAACCTTTGGTGAGAAGAATGCAAGTTAAAAGAGGTTACTGTAAAGTTGAACTTGGTTCACTGTAATGTTCTTCAATATTTGATAAAATGCTTATGTGATGTCTTGTATGTTTCTAAGGTGTTAAATATTGTTCTTATACTTATACTATGGTGTTTTCATAAAAAAAACATGTTTTAATACGAATGTCCATTTTTCATGATTTTATGCATTACGCCATACTTAGTACAATTGTTTGTACTAATTCCATACATTTTGTCTATATCTAAAGGTGTAGGTGGTGTTTGAAAGGAGTCTCGAAGTTGAAGCTTGGATTAGTGTTCATTCAATTAAATAGTTGGGTATGTCCTCACTAGATCCGAGGACATCTTGATGTTTAGTTTTCCTTATTGAAAGTATTGTAATAGACTTAACTATTTTCTATATTCATATGTCTAAGATGGTCACTTTGAGACTTAGCCTTTCATTATGTTTTTCTATAAAAGAGATATTTTGGAGTATTAATATTTCTTATGAAAAGTTTTAATTACGCACTACTTTTCATACATGTATGCAATGAATGGTATGAAAGGGCTTGTCCTAGACCTCCGAGAGGTCGACGACGCCGGTCGCAATCCGATATTGCACCCTAACTTCAAGGGTGTGGTTTCGGGATGTGACAAGCTTGGTATCAGAGCATAAGGTTATGAAGTAGTTTTAGGAATCAAAAAGTCTCAAAAAGCCACGTCTAGTAGAGTCTTCACCATCGGTGTGAGTCGCGAAACATCTATGGGCAAGAGGCTATAGGACGATAGAGTTTCCCTTCTTTTCTAATCCTATGTCGTGCCGTAGAGTAAAAGGTTATAAGTGCTCTTTTCTTATGGTTTTCCTTGTGTTTCTAGGAAGATGAATACGAGGAGGACACCAGCTAGGAGGGTTGAGGAGAATGATGTGAATCTCGGGCTTCCTTCTCGAGGTGGACATGTTCCACAAGTCGAGCAAGTTCCTAAATGTGTTCAAGGTGCTCAATATGATCAAGTACCTATTGTGGAAGGAGGTAATGAGGTTCCGGTGGTTCCCCCAGAAATTGCTAATGGGGAGATTAGAGAGGATCTCCTTACCCTAGCCCGAGCTATGACAACTCAAGTGAATAGAGACATTGTGCCTAGGGTGAATGCTATGGAGAGTACTATGACCTTTAGATTGAGGGACTTTGTGAGGATGAATCCTCATACCTTCTTTGGTTCTAAGGTGGGAGAAGATCCCCAAGCTTTCTTGGATGAGGTGTATAAGATAGTGCATGCAATAGGAGTGACTTCTAGGGAGAAAGCGGAGTTAGCTTCGTATGAATTGAAAGATGTTGATCAAATATGGTTTACTCAATAGAAGGATAGTAGACCGGTTGAATTAGGTCCCTTCGAGTAGGAGGAGTTTAAGGAAGCATTCTTAGAAAGGTACTTTCCCCGTGAGAAGAGGGAGGTTAAGATTGAGGAATTTATAAACCTTAAGCAAGGTAGCATGAGTGTTGAGGAGTATTCCTTAAAGTTTATCCTATTGTCTAAGTATGCTCCATCTTGATGTCTAACCCTAGGGATGAGATGAGTAGGTTTTTGACAAGTGTTTCGGATATGGTGAAGGAAGAATGTCGTACAGCCATGCTCCATGATGACATGACTCTATCTAGGCTTATGGTGTACGCTCAATCCATTGAAAAGTCTAAACATGGGAAGAGAAGTAGAGATGCTAAGAGGGGAGACTGATGAGAAAATTCAACATAAGTTTAAGAAGTGGGATCCAAATCAAGATGGTTCTAGTGCACCTAAGGAGAACCGTGAGAGAGGTGGTGGTTCCCAAATGGTTAAGCCTACTTGTGCTACTTGTGGGAAGAAGCACTTTGGGAAGTGTCTAGCCAGTACTAGTGGGTGTTTTGGTTGTGGGAAGGATGATCACAAGGTGAGAGATTGTCCTACTAGTTTGGCTAGAGGAAGAGAAGCCAAGCAAGTTCCTCCTAATGTTCCAGATGGTGTTGCTCCAAAGAGGAATCACTTCTATGCTCTCCGAGCCAAAGGAACAAAACCGGATGATGATGATGATGCCGGTAAGTTATAGTTTTCTCTCTTTAGTTATATGAGTTCCTTCTATGTGGGGGAGTATGGTGATTAGTTGTGTTGTAGATTGTTGTCACATCTCTTCTATTCAATTCAAGATTGAGAGATAGAATGTCATAGTAGCATGTTGCATGTTGTATTGTGTTTAGGAGTCTAGTTGAAATTGAAATTCATTGATTCCTTGCATTGTGCATTTCATGAAGTTATGATTATGTTTTAAAGTGAGTTTATATGGTTCTATCTCTCATATTGTTATGCTTCCATCATAAATTGCTTAAGAGTTGCATTATTTGAAATTTGAGCATGTTTCACTGTAAAGAAATTGGTGTTTACCGTAAAGCTTTTGAAAATTTGGCTAAGTTGTTCTGTCGTGAAAAATAGTTATGTTGTGTATATAACTGATGTATATGACATGATATTATATGGAGAAGGAAATTCCTCCTATATGAAATGAAAAGGGTGAGTCTTATTGCATGATAAGTTGTAGAAGTAGTTCTATCTTCTTGTTGTGTTTGAGTCTCTTAAAGGTATGTGAAATTGATGTCTTCCCTTCATGCATGTATTGTGTATTGTATATTGTGTTTTATGGTTATGACCTGTTAGTATTTGAGTCATAACCCTTAAAAATGTTCAAAGTGTGGCAAGTTTCATTCGGGGATGAATGTTACTAAGGGGGGGGGGGATAATGTTATATTCCAGAAAATGTACTTGTCTAGTGAAGAGTCTATTAGGTTTTAAGAATATGTATTGGGATACATAGGCATCCCAATGCCCAATATTGGGTAATATTGGGCATGTTAGAGAATATTAGCTTAAGGGTGTTAGCCAATTTCTATGTATTAACAAGTAACTTAAAATACACATTGGTTCAAATGCCCCAATCCAAGCTTGTTTAGGAATTGTACCTGCAATGAAGACCCTAAGCTAAAATTATTGATTCTCAACTTAACACACTAGGTACGAGGCATCCAAGTGTCAAGCCTAGGTACCATAACACATGATCAATTAAAATGATCATATAGATTAAGCAGTGCCCAAGGACATAGTGAGGATCCTTGGACAAGAAGTGCGCAGCAACACATGTGCAAATACATGTGCAAGCACATGTGCTAAATGGCCGAGAGACTAAGACCAAGCCTAACCGAATTCGGTTAGGGCGGTTAGGTGGCAGGTGTGCGTCGGGTCAAACCACGTAGGGCCTAGCTTCCTAACAAACCCTAGACTCTAACTAACTTACCTAATTAGCTAACTAACCTAGGATTAACTAAAATGAACTAACTAGTGTGCCCGAAATCCTAAGACCTAACCGGGTGACACTAGCCAAGTAACTAAGTAAAGAAACATCCTAGTACCTAACCTAGGATGGTCCAAAGGGTTGGTTATGGTTCTAATGACTTAGGGGTACTTTAGTAATTACCCTAGGTCACTTAATCAATTAAATTATCAACTTAATTAATTAATTAAAAATCATGGTCAAACCCGAATTAGGCTAAGTCAAATGCTCCCCTATTTTTAGTTAATTTAGGAGGGGCATTTTGGTAATTTAAGTGGAGCGTCTTTAGGGTTATTCATGGGACGACTATATATTGATATTAGTTCAGTTTTAGACAACTTTTACACGTCCCAAATCAGACCACATGAAAATTCTCTCATCTCTCAAGAAACGCACTCTTTTAAAACTCCATTGAAGAACAAGAAAAACTTAAGGAAGAAAATGAAGGTTTCGAAGTTTCCAATAAGATTTTCATGGATTCTTAATCTATAAGGTATGGTTATTCATCCTTGAAATATATTTCTTCAAGTAGTCAATTCCAATGATTTTCAAAGATGATCAAAAACATGATTTCTCCAGTTTAATGATCTAGCGATGGGTTCTTGCATAAAAGGTTTTAAATCAATGTTTTAGAATTGAATTGATGTTAATGCAATGTTTTAAAGCTATAATTCTTATGAACCCACGCAAGCGATGCAAATTCCTATTTTGACTATTTTATGGGTTAAGTGATCATGTCTCTATACTTATGAACTAATGAGTAGTTTCTTACGGGCTTTCTAATGATGTAAGAATTGTATTCAATTGATGTCTAATTGGTCTTAAATTGTTAAATATATATTGAATTGACCTAGTTTCATCTAGTATTATGATTTACACTTTGAATTGATATTCATGGCGATGGTAAGGGCCTTATTGTATTGAATTGGATGATTTAGACATGGATTGAAGTGGTAAGAATGGATTGGTGGTACGCTGCCCTAATTCTCTTTATTTTATGTTAATTAGACTTCAATTATTTTGTGAAGTATGATCATATCTATCTACATATGATTAAGTGAAAGTTTGTGTTCTTCTATGAATATTAGGTGATCATGTTGGATTATGACTATGTGTTTATGTGTGTAGTATTAAAGTTGATACATGATTATTCCTACTTTACTATATATATGATGGTTATATTGATGATGGTATAGTAACGTATAGGATGACATAAAGATGATAAGGGTCATTCCTAAGTGCTTCAAAGAATGGTATGTTATATGTGCTAATGTGAATTAATGATGTGTCTTGTTTTGGTAGATTATGTCCCTTACTTGATGCATGTATATGATGAATATGAACATCTTGACTTAGTAGGCTTAGGCACCTTTGTCTTGTATGTGTATGGATGAATGTTTAATGAAAGTCTAGCATCGGTAGACCTAAGATGGTGCCCTTCTAAGCATGACTAATATGTGTAATCTTCTATATAGAAAGAAGGTTAAGAATGAGCTATCCTTATATACCATTGAATGGCAGCCCTAGTGGACCCATCTTTGGTAGGTGCATTATGACTAGGTAATGACTAAGAGATTGTACCTTTTCATATGTCCCTTATACTGAACTTACTCTATGAGAACAAAGGCTAGCACCGAGTGAATAAGTTATGGTTTGTAGCTCTACTTAAGAAGGAGACTAGAGTACAATGTACCTCTACTTGAGAATGAGACTAGAGTACATAAAAGACCTTGATATTCCTTAACCATGTGCCTACATGGGATGTGTCCTAGTTCTTCCCTTGGCATGTAGAACACCCTCCATCAGAGTAGGGTAGCCTCCAGATTCCATGTCTTGATAGTATGGTCTATGTTGGTTATTGCCTATTTCCGTCATGTGGGATACATACTAGTGTTGGATAAGTTCTAGGAAGTTTAGGTAGTGGAATGGGACGCTATCTAGACATTGCACGACTAGACTTTGAAGATGTTAGCATGTGAGTCCCTAGGTCTTTCCAAGACCATTATGTTAAGTCTATAATGAATGAAATGTCTTCTAATTGACTTAATGAACGATCACGACTTTAGCTAACGTATGAGGAATAGAATGTGCTCTATCTAGGGTAGCTTTGAGGGTTGCTTAGGTAATCTTGAAGAGGGTGTATGGGCGGTCTCTTCTTGTCCTACTTAGGTGAATCTTAGAGTAACCTTAGTTGGGGAGTTAATGAAAGGAAAAAGGGAATGATCTAGTCTTAGGATAACCTTTGGTGAGAAGAATGCAAGTTGAAAGCGGTTACTGTAAAGTTGAACTTAGTTCACTGTAATGTTCTTCAATATTTGATAAAATGCTTATGTGATGCCTTGTATATTTCTAAGGTGTTAAATGTTGTTCTTATACTTATACTATGATGTTTTCATCAAAAAGAGCATGTTTTAATACGAATGTCCATTTTTCATGATTTTATGCATTACGCGTGTAACAACCCTAAAAATGAATAAGATAAGAAATGCTTAAGGTGTCAAGAATGCTTGCAATTAGACCAAGGTTCCCACGGATTGATGCGCGTAGAACCAGACCTCAGAACCCTTACTACGGCCAAGCCAACTAACTTGGGGAGTTAGATGAGCTTGGAAAGGTTGGAATCAACCATGTAAGGCTCTCGAAAACGAAGATTTAATCAAAGGAGTCTTTACCGGACTTAAAAAGAAGAAATCTTAAGTTTTGAGGGTCCAGGGGTAAAATGGTCTTTTCCAGGCCAAGGGTAATATCGTAATTACCCTAAGGAATTAATTAATTAATAAATTAATTTAATTAAAGAACCGGTTAGGTTCGGGTCGACCCAAAATGATCCTTTTCGCAAAGGTCACTCCACCCGAGTTCGAGCCCCAATGGAAGCGACAAATTGGTGATTTAATTATTGTTTAAAATCTTATTTCGTAAGGGCAAAATGGTCCTTTAGTATTAGTTAAAAATAAATCAAATTTTATTAATTTAATTAAACCCTATTTGACTAAGTCTTGAATTAGACTCCTAAACCTATGGTAACACTCTCCTATCACGTTTATCTCTCACTCACACGTTCAAACTTCACAATTTTTCTCTGCCAAAAACAACTTCAAGAACAGAACAAATATTGAAGTTCTTCACACTTGAAGAACAAACACGAAAAGTCTAAGAAAACAAAATAACCAAAAACGTTAAGGCAAAGGGGAGATTTCCGTCGAGTGGTGGTGAAACTTTCAGTGAGTTGAACGTGGTTTTGGAGAAAGGTTTGGGCAGCAACATCAACGTTTGAACAATAAAATAAGGTATGGGTTTCTTCTCTGTTGGTCCCTTTCCCAAGAGACCCCTTAAGCTTCAGATATTCAGTCCGAAAACTAGGGTTGTTCCCCGTTGCATGTCCCTGTCACTGGCTCCCATTGAATCACAGGTTGGGTATGTATACTGGTACAAAGTAGGGATGTAATGTGTTTTAGTGATGTTTATGTTTAAGTATGCATGCTCGGAATTATGTGAATAATGAATATGTTGTCCGAAATTATGAGAAAAATGTGATGTGTGTGCAACTTATGGCAGTGAATGTAGTCACTGTTGAAGGCGTGAAATGGCATGTTTAATTCTTGTATTTTATGCGCAAAAGTTGTACACAACGTGATGTTCATATGGGGTGTGAAGTTGTTGATTTTGAGTGAAAAACTCTTGCCTAATGTAACTACTAAACTATACCTAATAATGCACTAAATGTATCATGAAATGTCCTAAGAACTAATGTGAAAAGGTTGATGAAAAGAAGCTAGAAATTATGCTCAAATTTCCAGCATGGTGTAAGTTTAGTTTCGGTCAAAAACAAGGTTAAAAATCTGGGTTTTTAATGAATATAAAATAGGTGAGGTCACTAGGGATTGAAACCCGAGACCTCACACTAGAAGAATCCTAAAAACGTAAAGGAGGAAATGGGGTTAAGGGGAATCGAACCCGAGTGACAACTGAAATTTGCGAAAAAGAAAAGAAAAGGGGGCTAGGGGGAATCGAAATCGGGCCTACTGGTCGAGGAAGAAGAGAACAAGAATTAAATAAATAAAAGGGAGGTGTGGGAATCGAACCCACGACCTCCAGGCTGTGAATGAGAGAAGAAAAAAAAATTAAAGAAAAGAAAATGTGAGGTGTCGGAATCGAACCCACGACCTCAAGGCTGGAAAGGAGAAGGCAAAATAATTAAGAAAATAAAGTGAGGCTGTGGGGGATTGATCCCACAACCTCACTGCCAAAACGCCTATCTTAGTGGACTTTAATCAAAAATAAAAATAGGAGGCTGTGGGGTTCGAACCCACAACCTCACAGCCCCTAGCGAATTTAAAATTTAAAATAACGAGGCTGTGGGGGTTCGAACCCACAACCTCTCAATTCCCAGCGAAAATTAAGAATAAATAAAAGAGGCTGTGGGGGTTTGATCCCACAACCTCTTGGTCTAGGCCTGGGACAATAAGATTTTAAGGAAAAATAAAAAGGGGTTGTGGGGGTTCGAACCCACAACCCTTTGGCCAAATTAAGAAGAAAACCCAAGGAGATAAATAAAGATAGAATGTTGATTTTGGGATTCGATATAGGGTACCAATGTCATGAAGACTAAAAATAAAATCAAGGAAAAATGTAAATGTTGTCCAAGTGATTCGAACTTGGGTTCCCTTCCCCAAATTTCCGTATTGATACATAAGTCATACGTGAATTAAATGTTCAAGATTAATGCCACCTACCTAGATCAAAATCAAGATCTTGGCATATATACGAGATACATAAGTCTTGTACTACATAATCTTAGGAATGTATGAGTCACTTAACGAACTATGAATGAAGCCTCATGGCTTGTACGTATACACCCATAAGTCTAGCATACGATTAAAAATAAGTGAACCTAAGATGTATGTAATTGAATGACGAAACCCTAGAAGGGTTAAGTAAGAGTGTGAAACACACAAATGGCCAAGTATATTGGCATATGATGAAATGAACATTCACGTAAAATAGGGTGAGTAATTATTAAGAACAAATGTGCTAATGTTAATGAATGTGGTGACAACATGATATGAGGCTAATGTAAAAGATGATAACAATCTCAAATGAGCCTAAGTAAATGTTACCAAAACAAACTCACCTATGAGAGTGTAAAGTTAATGAAGAGACCAGTCTCTATGAACACTCTAATGAAAGTATTGAGATTAACACACTTAATACTAATGATGAGATGAGAAATCATCTATTGAGCTATGATGTCCTCATACTAGAAGCCAGCTTCCATGACGTATGAGTTGAATGTAATGGAACTTTATACTGAGCACCGATAGACTAGCTATGAGCGGTGATGCCTTCTTTCGGGAAGGGCGGAGGTTCACGTAACTCTCATGAGATGAGACTGTCCGGCTTGCCGGGTATGGGTCTCCTTATATCTCCTGGTCTTCGAACCTATACTGCCAATATAGGGATCTGGCGGGGTTAAATTCCCATGTACGCTAGCATGTTTTGGGTCACTTTGGCCGATGATTCCACCTCTTTTCAGTGTGGGGGAGACACTGGATTTCATGACGCTCACATGATATATGTCGGTTAAAGTTAAAGTTCTCAATGAATGAATGAGGCCAGCCTCAAATGAAGCACATAATGACATGAATGATACCAAAGGTGTCAGGATAGGATAATCAGGAGGTGATCTAGACTCAGGTAATGACACTAGGTTATTCTTGATCATTACACAGCAAATCCGATGAAAGTCTTAAACTACACCCTAGGTATAGCTGGTGTTCACACTAGCCTATGAACGAAATGAAATGAAGTACGTATGAATGAATGAAGCAGACTCTGTGTTTGCTAATGAAGACTCCCTAGTTGAGGTCCCATATGTTGAGCCCTCATTTTGGAAAGTCTTAATGTCAAGTCCATGATTCCAAGGTCTCATGACATATGAATGAATGTTATGAAAGATGTTATGTGTTGTATGCTTTATGATATGTGCTATGTGTAAGATGTTATGTTTTGTGTGCAATATGATAAGTATGATGATGCATGTTACTCTCATGGCATGACTTTCCTAATCCAAATTTGGAAAGCTCACTGATTTTCCTAATCCAAATTTGGAAAGTTCACTAACTTTCCTAATCCCAATTTGGCAAGTCCACTGACTTGACTTTCCATAATCATGTTGTTAGGAAAGAGCTATCCTTTCTCATGCATGTCCTTGGTGTGTGCTTGCATATACCCATACTTAGTACAAGTGTGTACTAACCCTATACAACTCTACAATTTTAGGTGCAGGAACAGGTGGACACTAGAGCTACAGGTTGACGCTGAAGCTATCCGGACGTCGAGCATTCATCCGGACTTGGTAGGCCCTCATGCTTTCGGGGATACTGCCATTTATATTCTAGCTTAGTTTTAGAGTTAAGCTAGTGGAGTATGTTCCACTAGCGTTTCTTTCCTGTTTTATTCAGACATTGTATTGGTGCCATTTTGGCAAGTACATCTTTATTACTATATTATACTATTTCTTTCATTTGATGATCATAATATTAGATGGTTGATGGTGAACAATTATGTAATGATGAGAATGTCTAATAAGTATGTTAAAAAACAAAAAGTTTCAAATTTTCCGCTAAAATTAACCTAGATGAAGTAAGAATGACGTAAGTAGGCTTGTCTATGACCTCTGAGAGGTCAACGACGCCGGTCTCGTCTGGGGTCTAGATTCCAGTCGTGACAAAGTTGGTATCAGAGAACCAGGTTAAGTTCCGAGAATAATGAGTTCACATAAACCATATTGAGTAGTTTCTAAGTCATGGTAGTGAAGTGCACCACTATCCTGAATTAGAGACTGCATATTGCGTAGGAAAATTTCCCTTCTTCTGATCTTATCGTGCTTTTCCTAATATCTGATTTCTTGGTGTTATGAGCGTGTCTAACATCAATTCTTATTGTTTTTAGAGAATGAATACTAGGAGGAACGTTGGTCAGAGGAGAGGAGGATCAGCTGCTGGGAACAATTAGGTTCCACCCCAGGCTCCAGCTGAAGGAGTGGATATGCCAGTTAACCCTGCTGGGTTGACTGATGCTGAGGTGAGGGCATCTCTGGCCCAGATGGGACAGGCCATTACTATGCAGGCCCAGGCTATGACTGCCCAGGTCAACCGGCAGGATGTTCAGAGGGAGAACCTACCGGTTCGTAGCATGGCTGACAGGCTGAGAGACTTCACGAGGATGAATCCTCCTATTTTCACAGGGTCCAAGACTTCAGAGGATCCCCAGGAGTTTGTGGACGAAGTGCATAAGATTTTGGTGGCTATGGGGGCCACAGATACTGAGAAGGCTGAGCTGGCTTCCTATCAGCTCAAGGATGTTGCACAGACTTGGTGCAAGATGTGGCAGGATAGCCGAGCTTTGGGAGGAGTTCCAGTCACTTGGGAGCTGTTTAAGACAGCCTTTCTGGAGAGATTCTTTCCCAGAGAGATGAGGGAAGCCAAGGTTGAGGAGTTCATAAACCTTAAGCAGGGATCTATGATAGTCAGGGAGTATTCCCTGAAATTTGTTAAACTATCCAGGTATGCTACTTTCCTTAGTATCTAACAGCAAGGATGAGATGAGTACTGAAGTTTGTTAAATTATCCAGGTATGCTACTTCCCTTGTATCTAACAGCAGGGATGAGATGAGCAGGTTCCTCACAGGAATCAATGGAGATTTGGAGGAGGAGTGTCGGTTTGCGATGCTCCATGATAATATGGACCTCTCCAGGTTGATGGTGCATGTCCAAAGGTAGAGGAAAGCCGCAAAAAGAGGGGTATTCGTGATGCTAGGAGTCCTAAGCCTCAAGATCAGGCAGGTCCCAGCCATGGAGGCCACAGAAACAATTTTGGCGTTCGTGAGCAGCCCAGGTTCAAGAAGGGGCAACAGAGTTCTGGGAACTCAAACTCTCAGAGGAGTACAACACCTAGAGGAGGCAGACCTGAGCCCAAGAAGGGCAATGAAGGTGAGATGCAGCGTCCTAAAAATAATTGTGCTAAGTGTTGTCGTGCTCACAGTGGAGAGTGCAGACAGGGCACTAATGCCTGCTTCGGTTGCGGTAAGAGTGGGCACATGGTTAGAGACTGCCCACAGAACAGAGGTCAGGCTGGAGGTAATGCTCAGCCTAGGCCTAACCCACAGGGTGCAGCAGTAGCCGAGCCTCCTAAGAGGAATATGTTCTATGCCTTGAAGGGAAGGGAGGAGCAAGAGAAGTCCGCTGATGTGGTCACAGGTATGCTGCAAGTATTCTCAACATCTGTTTATGCTTTACTTGATCCAGGGTCTACGCTTTCCTTTGTAACTCCTTTGCTTGCTCTCACTTTTGAGATATTGCCTGAAGTTCTACATGATCCTATTGTGGTTAGTACACCTTTAGGAGAGAATTTAAGAACTGATAGAGTATACAAGGATTGCCCAATAGTTGTAAGTGGTAAGACTATGTGTGCAGACTTGGTTGAGTTACCCATGCATGATTTTGATGTTATTGTTGGCATGGACTGGCTTCACAGTTGTTATGCTTGTTTGGACTGTCATAATAGAGTGGTGAGATTTTGTTTCCCTGATGAAGAGGAGCTAGTCTGGGAGGGGTACAACTCGAGTCATCCTAACCCCTTGATTTCGAACCTTAAGGCCAATAAAATGATGTCCAAGGGGTTATTGTGTCATCTTGTGAGTGTTAATGATTTAGATCATGACATTCCTTCCAGAGACTCAGTGCCTGTAGTGAATGAGTTCCTAGATGTATTTCCTGATGATTTGCCTGGAGTCCCTCCCCCTCGAGAGATTGATTTTGGTATCGACTTAGAACCCGATACTAAACCAATTTCAATTCCTCCTTATAGAATGGCTCCAGCTGAACTCAAAGAGTTGAAGCTGCAGTTAAAAAATCTCACTGATAAGGGTTTCATTCAGCCGAGCATATCCCCTTGGGGCGCTCCAGTGTTTGTGAAAAAGAAAGATGGAACCCTTAGAATGTGTATCGATTATCGGCAGCTCAACAAAGTCACTATAAAGAATAAGTATCCACTTCCCAGAATAGATGATTTGTTCGATCAGCTCTAAAGTTCTAGTTTCTTCTCTAAAATTGATCTTCGTTCAAGGTATCATCAGCTTAGGGTTAGGGATGGAGATATCCCAAAGACAGCCTTTTGTACCCGTTATGGTCACTATGAGTTCTTAGTCATGTCATTTGGTCTTACGAATGCACCTACTGCATTTATGGACCTCATGAACCGAGTCTTCCGTGAATACCTTACTCTTTCGTCATATTATTCATTGATGACATTCTCATCTACTCTAGGACCAAGGAAGAGCATGAACAACATTTGAGACTAACCTTGCAGGTACTTAGACAACATCAGCTGTATGCCAAATTCAGCAAGTGTAAATTTTGGCTTAGATCAATGACATTCCTGGGTCATGTTGTGTCCGATCAGGGCGTGGAGGTGGATCCCAGGAAGACTGAGGCTGTGAAGAACTAGCCAAAGCCTCTTACTCCCACTGACATCCATAGCTTTTTGGGATTGGCTGGTTACTACCGCAGGTTTGTGGAGGGCTTTTCTTCCATTGCTGCCCCATTGACAGCTTTGACTAAGAAGAAATCCAAGTTTGAATGGACGGAGACTTGTGAGAGGAGTTTCCAGGAGCTCAAGGACAGACTCACTTCAGCCCCGGTGCTTACTTTGCCTAAGTGTGGTGAGAATTACACTGTTTATTGTGATGCATCTAGGGTTGGTTTGGGTTGTGTTCTTATGCAGGTTGGTAAGGTGATAGCCTATGCGTCCAGACAGCTCAAGGTTCATGAGAAGAATTATCCCACTCATGACCTTGAGTTGGCAGCTGTGGTGTTTGCACTGAAGCTGTGGAGGCACTACTTGTATGGAGTGCATGTGGATGTGTTCACAGACCACAAGAGTCTCCAGTACGTGTTCACACAGAGGGAGTTGAATCTACGTCAGCGGAGATGGTTGGAGCTGTTGAAGGATTATGATATGAATGTTCACTACCATCCAGGTAAGGCTAACGTTGTAGCTGATGCTTTGAGCAGGATGAGCATGGGAAGTACAACCCACGTTGAGGATGAGAAGAAGGAGTTGGTGAAAGATGTACACAGACTGGCCAGACTGGGTGTGCGATTGGTTGACTCTACTAGTGGGGGTGTTTTCAGTTCATCCTAGTTCTGAATCATCCTTGGTAGTTGAAGTCAAGCAGGGTCAGCATCTAGATCCTGCGTTGATGGAGCTGAAGGACTCAGTGTTAATAAAGATGAATGAGTATTTCGCTTTGGGAGGTGATGGCATACTTAGGTATCAGGACCGGCTGTGTGTACCAGATGTGGATGATTTGCGGACCAGGATTGTTGCAGAGGCCCATGGTTCCAGATATTCCATACATCCAGGTTCCACCAAGATGTATCACGATCTTAAGCAGATTTATTGGTGGGATGGCATGAAGAAGGACATTGCAGAATATGTGGCCAAGTGTCCTAATTGTCAGCAGGTTAAGGGAGAGCATCTTAAGCCTGGAGGTATGACTCAGATTATTGAGGTTCCGACTTGGAAGTGGGAGGCCATTAATATGGACTTCATGGTTGGTCTTTCGAGGACTAGGAGGCAGCATGACTCCATATGGGTTATTGTGGACAGATTGACTAAGTCTGCCCACTTTATCCCTGTGAAGTCTACTTACAGAGCCGAGGATTATGCGAGACTCTATATTGATGAGATTGTGAGATGTCATGGGACTCCTTTGTCTATCATTTCAGATAGAGGAGCTCAGTTTACTTCACATTTCTGGAGATCTTTCCAGAAGAGCTTGGGCACGCAGGTAAAGCTTAGTACTGCCTTTCATCCTCAGACTGATGGGCAGGCAGAGCGCACCATTCAGACATTGGAGGACATGTTGATAGCGTGTGTGATTGACTTCAGAGGTAGCTGGGATGACCATCTGCCATTGATAGAGTTCTCGTATAATAATAGCTATCACTCCAGCATTGGGATGGCACCGTTTGAGGCACTGTATGGTAGGAGGTGTAGATCTCTAGTTGGGTGGTTCGAGGTTGGAGAGTCATCCATTTTGGGTCCAGAGATCATTCATGAGGCCTTAGAGAAGGTCAGAGTGATTAGGGACAGGTTGGCTACTGCTTACAGTCAGCAGAAGTCATATGCAGATAACAGAAAATGGCCCTTAGAGTTTGATGTTGGTGACCAGGTCTATCTGAAGATATCACCTATGAAGGGGGTGATGAGGTTTGGCAGGAAAGGGAAGTTGAGTCCGAGGTATGTTGGGCCATACGAGATCCTACAGTGTGTGGGTGAGGTGGCCAATGAATTGGCATTGCCTGCGGAGCTAGCTTATGTCCATCCAGTCTTTCATGTATCCATGTTAAAGAAGTGCCTAGGTGATCCAGCATCGATTCTACCTGTGGAAGGTTTGGGGGTCGAGGAAGCCTTGTCCTATGAGGAGGTACCTGTTGAGATCTTAGACAGACAGATCAAGCAGCTGAGGAACAAGGAGATTGCCACAGTGAAGGTATTGTTGAGAAATCATCTTGTTGAGGGTGCTACAAGGGAGGCTGCGGCCGACATGAGATTCCGCTACCCTCATCTTTTCAGCTCTTGAGGTTAGACTTCCTACTCTTAAGTCTATGTTTCCTTATCTCTCCATATTTTGTTGATATTGCTTGACTGTGCATAGTGATTATGTTATGATCTGGCTGGCATTACGATATATAGTGGTAGTATCATTCGGGGACGAATGTTCCTAAGGGGGGAATAATGTAACAACCCTAAAAATGAATAAGATAAGAAATGCTTAAGGTGTCAAGAATGCTTGCAATTAAACCAAGGTTCACACGGATTGATGCGCGTAGAACCTGACCTCAAAACCCTTACTACGGCCAAGCCAACTTACTTGGGGAGTTAGTTGAGCTTGGAAAGGTTGGAACCAACCAGGTAAGGCTCTTGAAAATGAAGATTTAATCGAAGGAGTCTTTACCGAACTTAAAAAGAAGAAATCTTAAGTTTTGAGGGTCCAGAGGTAAAATGGTCTTTTCCAGGCCAAGGGTAATATCGTAATTACCCTAAGGAATTAATTAATTAATTAACTAATTTAATTAAAGAACCAGTTAGGGTCGGGTCGACCCGAAATGATCCATTTCGCAAAGGTCACTCCACCCGAGTTCGAGCCCCAATGGAAGCGACAAATTGGTGATTTAATTATTGTTTAAAATCTTATTTCGTAAGGGCAAAATGGTCCTTTCACGTATTAGTTAAAAATAAATCAGATTTTATTAATTTAATTAAACCCTATTTGACTAAGTCTTGAATTAGACTCCTAAACCTATGGTAACACTCTCCTATCACGTTTATCTCTCACTCACACGTTCAAACTTCACAATTTCTCTCTGCCAAAAACAACTTCAAGAACAGAACAAATATTGAAGTTCTTCACACTTGAAGAACAAACACGAAAAGTCTAAGAAAACAAAATAACCAAAAACGTTAAGGCAAAGGGGAGATTTCCATCGAGTGGTGGTAAAACTTTCAGTGAGTTGAACGTGGTTTTGGAGAAAGGTTTGGGCAGCAACTTCAACGTTTGAACAATCAAATAAGGTATGAGTTTCTTCTCTCTTGGTCCCTTTCCCAAGAGACCCCTTAAGTTTCAGATATTCAGTCCGAAAACTGGGATTGTTCCCCATTGCATTTCCCTGTCACTAGCTCCCATTGAATCATAGGTTGGGTATGTTTGCTGGTACAAAGTAGGGATGTAATGTGTTTTCGTGATGTTTATGTTTAAGTATGCATGCTCGGAATTATGTGAATATTGAATATGTTGTCCGAAATTATGAGAAAAATGTGATGTGTGCAACTTGTGGCAGTGAATATAGTCACTGTTGAAGGCGTGAAATGGCATGTTTAATTCTTGTATTTTATGTGCAAAAGTTGTACACAACGTGATGTTCATATGGGGTGTGAAGTTGTTGATTTTGAGTGAAAAACTCTTTGCTAATGTAACTACTAAACTACACCTAATAATGCACTAAATGTATCATGAAATTTCCTAAGAACTAATGTGAAAAGGTTGATGAAAAGAAGCTAGAAATTATGCTCAAATTTCCAGCATAGTGTAAGTTTAGTTTCGGTCAAAAACAAGGTTAAAAATCTGAGTTTCTAATGAATATAAATAGGTGAGGTCACTAGGGATTGAAACCGAGACCTCACACTGGAAGAATGCTAAAAACGTAAAGGAAGAAATGGGGTTAAGGGGAATAGAACCGAGTGACAACTGAAATTTGCGAAAAAGAAAAGAAAAGGGGGCTGGGGGAAATCGAAATCGGGCCTACTGGTCGAGGAAGAAGAGAACAAGAATTAAATAAATAAAAGGGAGGCGTGGGAATTGAACCCACGACCTCCAGGCTGCGAATGAGAGAAGAAAAAAAAATTAAAGAAAAGAAAATGTGAGGCGTGGGAATCGAACCCACGACCTCAAGTCTGGAAAGGAGAAGGCGAAATAATTAAGAAAATAAAGTGAGGCTGTGGGGGCTCGATCCCACAACCTCACTGCCAAAACGCCTAGCTTAGTGGACTTTAATCAAAAATAAATGTAGGAGGCTGTGGGGTTCGAAGCCACAACCTCACAGCCCCTAGCGAATTTAAAATTTAAAATAAGGAGGCTGTGGGGGTTCGAACCCACAACCTATAAATTCCAAGAGAAAATTAAGAAAAAATAAAAGAGGCTGTGGAGATTTGATCCCACAACCTCTTGGTCTAGGCGAGATGGGACAATAAGATTTTAAGGAAAAATAAAAAGGGGTTGTGGGGGTTCGAACCCACAATCCTTCGGCCAAATTAAGAAGAAAACCCAAGGAGATAAATAAAGATAGAATGTTGATTTTGGGATTCGATATAGGGTACCAATGTCATGAAGACTAAAAATAAAATCAAGGAAAAATGTAAATGTTGTCCAAGTGATTCGAACTTGGGTTCCCTTACCCAAATTTCCGTATTGATACATAAGTCATACGTGAATTAAATGTTCAAGATTAATGCCACCTACCTAGATCAAAATCAAGATCTTGGCATATATACAAGATACATAAGTCTTGTACTACATAATCTTAGGAATGTATGAGTCACTTAACGAACTATGAATGAAGCCTCATGGCTTGTACGTATAGACCCATAAGTCTAGCATACGTTTAAAAATAAGTGAACCTAATATGTATGTAATGAAATGACGAAACCCTAGAAGGGTTAAGTAAGAGTGTGAAACACATAAATGGCCAAGTATATTGGCATATGATGAAATGAACATTCACGTAAAATGGGGTGAGTAATTATGAAGAGCAAATGTGCTAATGTTAATGAATGTGGTGACAACATGATATGAGGCTAATGTAAAAGATGAGAACAATCTCAAATGAGCCTAAGTAAATGTTACCAAAACGTACTCACCTATGAGAGTGTAAAGTTAATGAAGAGACCAGTCTCTATGAACACTCTAATGAAAGTATTGAGATTAACACACTTAATACTAATGATGAGATGAGAAATCATCTATTGAGCTATGATGTCCTCATACTAGAAGCCAGCTTCCATGACGTATGAGTTGAATGTAATGGAACTTTATACTGAGCACCGATAGACTAGCTATGAGCGGTGATGACTTCTTTCGGGAAGGGAGGAGGTTCACGTAACTCTCAGAGATGAGACTGTCCGACTTGCCGGGTATGGGTCTCCTTATATCTCCTGGTCTTCGAACCTATACTGCCAATATAGGGATCTGGCGGGGTTAAATTCCCATGTACGCTAGCATGTTTTGGGTCACCTTGGCCAGTGATTCCACCTCTTTTCGGTGTGGTGGAGACACTGGTTTCATGATTCTCACATGATCTATGTCGGTTAAAGTTAAAGTTCCCAATGAATGAATGAGGTCAGCCTCAAATGAAACACATAATGACATGAATGATACCAAAGGTGTCAGGATAGGATAATCAAGAGGTGAGCTAGACTCAGGTAATGACACTAGGTTATTCTTGATCATTGCACAGCAAACCCGATGAAAGTCTTAAACTACACCCTAGGTATAGCTGGTGTTCACACTAGCCTATGAACGAAATGAAATGAAGTACGTATAAATGAATGAAGCAGACTCTATGTTTGCTAATGAAGACTCCCTAGTTGAGGTCCCATATGTTAAGCCCTCATTTTGGAAAGTCTTAATGTCAAGTCCATGATTCCAAGGTCTCATGACATATGAAGGAATGTTATGAAAGATGTTATGTGTTGTATGCTATATGATATGTGCTATGTGTAAGATGTTATGAGCTGTGTGCAATATGATAAGTATGATGATGCATGTTACTCTATGGCATGACTTTTCTAATCCAAATTTGGAAAGCTCACTGATTTTCCTAATCCAAATTTGGAAAGTTCACTAACTTTTCTAATCCCAATTTGGCAAGTCCACTGACTTGACTTTCCATAATCATGTTGTTAGGAAAGATCTATCCTTTCTGATGCATGTCCTTGGTGTGTGCTTGCATATACCCATACTTAGCACAAATGTGTACTAACCCTATACAACTCTACAATTTTAGGTGCAGGAACAGGTGGACACTAGAGCTACAGGTTGACGCTGAAGCTATCCGGACGTCGAGCATTCATCCCGAATTGGTAGGCCCTCATGCTTTCGAGGATGCTGCCATTTATATTCTAGCTTATTTTTAGAGTTGAGCTAGTGGAGTATGTTCCACTAGCGTTTCATTCCTGTTTTATTCAGACATTGTATTGGTGCCATTTTCGCAAGTACATATTTATTACTATATTATACTATTTCTTTCATTTGATTATCTTAATATTAGATGGTTGATGGTGAACAACTATGTAATGATGAGAATGTCTAATAAGTATGTTAAGAAACAAAAAGTTTCAAATTTTCCGCTAAAATTAACCTAGATGAAGTAAGAATGATGTAAGTAGGCTTGTCTGTGACCTTTGAGAGGTCAACGACGCCGGTCTCGTCTGAGGTCTAGATTCCAGTCGTGACAATGCCATACTTAGTACAAGTGTTTGTACTAATTCCATACATTTTGTATATCTCTAAAGGTGTAGGTGGCGTTTGAAAGGAGTCTCAAAGCTGAAGCTTGGATTAGTTATTATTCAAGCAAAGAGTTGGGTATGTCCTCACTAGATCCGTGGACATCTTAATGTTTAGTTTTCCTTATTGAAAGTATTGTAATAGACTTAGCTATTTTCTATATTCATATGTCTAAGATAGTGACTTTGAGGCTTAGCCTTTCATTATGTTTTTCTATAAAAGAGATATTTTGGAGTATTATTATTTTGTATAAAAAGTTTTAATTCCGCACTACTTTTCATACATGTATGCAATGAATGGTACGAAAGAGCTTGTCCTAGACCTCAGGTCGACGATACCGGTCGCAATCCGAGATTGCACCCTAAATTCTAGGGTGTGGTTTAGGGATGTGAAAAAAAGTGAAGCTCGCGTCGCGGGAAGCTCGCAAACTCCACTATCTTGAAAATCATTTTTGGAAATCTTGCGGGAACAGTTCCGTGACGCGGAACTGTTCCCCGATGAAAAATCTAAAAATAGAATTCGAGTTTGACTTCATTAAATGGTCAATCTAAGTGAGGGGTCTTTTGAGTGTTTTAGGGTAGGGTTATATATTTATTCTCCTTCAGTTTTCCCTCAGAATCACTCGTTCAAATCAAAACCCCAAAACAAATCCCAAACTACATTCTCTCTCTACTCATCCCCTATTGAAGAAGCTTTGAAACTTGAAGAAGAATACCAAATCCCTCAAGTTTCTACTAAATTTCGTGGTGATTCATCTTTAAGGAATGATTTCTTTCACTCTTGGGATCCTTTTCCCAAGAGGTCTCTCCAAAAGATGATTTCTAAATCCCCCAAAATCTAGGTTTTCTTCTACACATGGGTCTTCTTTGAAAATCAAAATTATGAATCAATTGTGGTTAATTATGATGAATTAATGTTGTTTAAGTGTATATGGATGTTTAATTGATGATTTCCTATGATATTTACCTAGGCCCATGTCCTTTCCCCAATTTCATGAAAACCTTGAATTGATATGGTGAACTGTGAAGATTATGAATATGTAGATTGACTACATTGTTGTTAATTATGTAATTGCTTCTTGAATTTACTTTGTCTATGTAATTGGTTATGTATTATTGGTAATGTAAGTATGAAGGTTCTTGGAAGGAGAATGAGGTATGTTGATTAGTTCTTTTTGGATTGGATTACGAATTATGAGGTACTTAGATAGTAATACTTCTAAGACTAATATGTGATTGTGATGTTGATGCTAAGTATTCCTCATCCCTAACCCTAAGATAATGAATTAGACATGAGCTATGTATACATGTTATGATACGATTATTGTATGATTTAAAGTAGTTCTTATGATTACAATAAAGTATTAAGTGAAAGGTTTATTTACTTATGAAGTGATGTCTAAAGTGAAAGGATTGTTCTCACTTGTGATGACTTATGAGCTATATATGATAGTTTGTTTACATAGGGGTATAGAATAGACTAATGTGAACTTGTATGATGAGATAATATGATTACTAAAGGGAATAGATGCTTAGCACCAAAGGGCATGTAAATGAGATGGAGGTCTCACGTTTAGTAAGTCTAGCCTCCCACATGGGTTTTCTCACGTTAGTAAGTCCGGATTCCCTAATTATGTGTTGTCTCATGAGATGGAAACATTCACGTTAGTAAGTCAAGGTTTCTAGCAACAATCTCTTTGACCCTTAACTATGTGCCCACATAGGACTCTAGCTTAGTGGATCCACCTAGATTGCTACGTACGAGTGATTACACCTTAGGCAAGTATTATCCCTCTCTTTTCGGTACGGGAGTAGAAAACCGGATTCCATGTAGCTCACATGGTCTTATATCGGTTGTTGCACTTCTTTCCCTAACGTAAAAGAAAATGAATAAGTTAAGTATGTGAACTCTTATTAGGGTCGTCTTGAAGGCTTCTACATATGGTAAGGGACGGTATGGGACTTCTCTTACCCATTGCATATGTGGGGTCCTAAATGATGGTTTTAGTAGTGTTATTTTTATGATTATGACTATGATTATGATTATGTTGATAAACTATGAGTAATATTCGTGTATTTAATCATGTTATGATGAATTATGAGAATATGTTGTAAGTATGAAGTGAGTTGCTTAATGTGATATTTAGCCTTGGATAGGATTATGGGGTTCTATCTTTGGCATTGCAAAAGTATTGCTTGGGTGATCTATGTGTTGGGTTACTATTATGTTGAATTGACTTGTTATGTTTTTTATATATGCATGTTGAGTTAAATTGATAGAAAGAATGATTATGACTAAATTATCCTTTTTTCATGCATTGACAATTTTGTGCATAGGAGTCATACTTAGTACGTGTGGTTTGTACTAACCCATATTTTCTCTCTTTTTCCCAAACATATTAGGTTCGGGCCATTGAGGAGATTCGTGGTCATTGAAGAAGAAGACTTGGATATTTTCTAAATCAATTGGTGAGTCCTCATTAGTTCCAAGGACAGAGCCACTCATCAAGCCTTATTAGTTTTGTCCATGTTATAGACAATTATTCCTTTGTCATGTTGAGACATCATAGCCTATATGGCATATTTTAATAGACTTAGGGCTATACCCAAACATTGTGATTCACTTTATAGGTGGTTTAATGTCAGAAAAAGTGTTAGACTAAATTCCTATACGTTGTATGTTGTTTATACGAGAAGCCTATGTATGCTTCCTATGTAGAGGTCTATGTAAAACTCCTTGCTATACAAGCAAAAGTTTTATTTTTTCCTCGTTTTTGACCTATGATATGTTATGACGAATGCTAAGAGGCTTGACTTAGTCCTCATCGAGGACGATGACACCGGTTACACCTAAGGGGTACTTTGGGTCATAACAACATAGAAGCAGTTCTTCTAAGGAATCGAAACTAGGACTGCTTTCTTGAACTTGGCTTCTCTCCTTTCCTCTAGCCTTAATCATGGGACAATCTCTAACCTTATGGCCATCTTTCTCACAACCAGAACAATTACCCGTAATTACCAAATATTCACCCATATGCTTCTTACCAGACTTGGTACAAGTAGGTTTCTCACTATGTGAATTTCCACTTCTTCTCCCTTGGGATATAGGGTTAGACACCCTATCCTTGTTAGTCTTGGTAAAATTAGTAGGAACTTGGTTGGAGAATATCTTCTTGAACTTAGGCTTGTCTTGGATTTCCAACTTTCCCTTAGAAGTTCCTCCTTCATAAGACCTTGACCTTTTAGCATCCCTATTCTTCTCTTGAGACTAGTCTCCTCATTTTGTTGAGCATGCACCATTAGACGAGAAATGTCGATGTTGTCATGAAGCATCTCCTAACGACACTCTTCCACAAGATCATCAGACACATGTAAGGTCTCTTAAAATGAAGTAAGGTGTCTAGAACCTCACATGTTCCTAAAAATGTTAATAACATGTTGATTAAGTGTTTAACAGTGTGTATCTTAATTTCAAGTGATTTGGAGCTAAAACGTCCAAAAACGTTTGAGAAGTTCAAAAGTTAGTCCGTAGACGTGCTAGTGTGTTCTAGTGTGCCTTGGTATGTTTTACATGTTGTTTGATGCTCAAATTGATAGGGAAGTACCTTATCATGTTTATGATCGTAATTAGGTTTTAAATGTCTAGGCACGACTACCCAAGTACCACCCAAAGGGTCCTTGATGAGGACCCAAATGCTGCCTAACACTCCCTTGGCAGTCTCATTCGACGAGCTCCAATCAACGGGCCGTTGCTTGACCTACGCCCAGTCAATGAGGGACGTTTATCCACGCTTTGATGTGGGAGATGAAGCCCCCAAATGAACGTCTTTGTCCCAAACCACGGACATGCAGGAAGGGCCGTTGTTGCGCCAACGGTCCATCAATTGCCCTCCGTCGATGGAGGCCTGCAATACTGTCTTGAACGCTTCCATGCAAGGGGTGAATTGAGAAATTCACCCCACATTCTAAAAAGAGTATGGATGGTTATTATGGGGTATTTAAGGTATAATAAATTAGTTAATAACATAAAAACCCCATTCCCAATTCATTCTTCAAATTTCACCATTCCCTCTCAAAACAAGCTCACTCTAGAAACCTCAATTGGAGTAGAAGATCCAGGACAATTGATGGATTGGATATCCATGGATTCTTCATCAAGTTTTTGTGGTCTCCTAATCTAATGATGTATGGTGTTCCTTCATCCTTAGTTATCCATTCATCTAAGGAGTTCCTTCCAAAGTTTTCAAAGAGATTTCGTGATTATATTGTCCATCTATAATCTAGCCATGAGTTCATTGTCAAATTGATTTCAAAAGTATGTTTATGATGAATTTATGATTTGATACTGTTTTTAATGAGTATTTCAATAAAATTTCATGAAGAACCCATGATCCTCCCAATATCTCAATTTAGCCTATAATGTGTGTAATGTGATCTTGTTGAGATGTTAATAGAATGTGATTTCGATTATGGTAATGTATCTATAGCTACTCTTTTCTATATGAATAGATGGTTAATTATTGATAATTGATGAATGATTATCAAATCTTGGAGAATTGGTAAGATTTCCATATTCCCTATACTTTCTATAGAATTTGTAGTTGAATTGGACTTGAATGACATGAGATACTGAATGCTGAGCTAGCTGGATGCAATGACAAGATTTATAACATGCTGAGACTGTATACTATATGAACTGTAAATATGGTCAATGCAATAGAGTTTGACTGAACTGCTGGAGCTACTAATAACCGATAATAAAATCACATGAGCTAAATGTGGAGTCCGATGTATACGCGCTATCGAGATGACCCACTATACCCTGCCAGAAGTGTAAAGGGATGCTGGCGTGATCACTAAACTGATGCCCACAGAGGGGACTTATAACCTACTTGGCTAGTAGTTCAAGGACTATTTGGGTACGCTGAACCCTAGTCCAATTCGGTATTATGCTACTTCCAATGAATAAAGTGATTAACATATTATGACTGAATGCGATAATCTGAGTAATAACATGGTAATCTGATTTGGAACATATAACTAATTCATGAGGTTTTGTTGTAGTTATAGAAATCCTAAGTCTAATCATGATAAGGGAATCATGAATTTGACTGAAAACTAGGGATCTAATGGGGGAAAGGAACCCACTAGTGAAATACCACATACCTGGTGATGAATTCACAGAGAAATCTTTTCTTTTTGGGGCTGGATTGATGTAAATTTTCTGCGTTCTTGAAATAGGGTTCGTGACCTTTTTCTCCTCTCTTGCATCTTATTTTCTAATTTTTGATTAATGATTTTGAGTTGGGTAAGTTCTAGTTATGTTTCTAGGCTTAAAGTGACCAGAACCTCATGATTTAGGGTCTAAACAACGCAAATTAGGCGAAAAACAAACAAGGAAAAGACCAAAAGACCCCTAACTTAAAAAGTTGTACGAGTCACTGACGGAGTCGACTAAGGGACCGTAAGTCGACTGATGGTCTGTATTGGTCAACCGTCATTCGTGACTGAGAGCTGAAAGTCAGCTGGCGAATAAACAGTGATGGTCCCTACTGATCGACCGTTGTTCACGATTGAGAATTTGAAGTTAGCTGTTCAATCGATGGAATCGACTGATGGACCGTAAGTCGACTGTTGGTCAGTGTTAGTCGACCGTCTATTGTGATTTATAAATGAGAGTCAGCTGCCCCATCGACGAAGTCTATTGACAGACCGTAAGTCACTAATGGTCCGTAGTTGGCTCCCTCACTGGCACCTGCAACTTCTGAAAATCTGCATTTTTTGGGTCTATTTTGGATACGAGGTGTTACATTATCTCCCCCTTGGAACCATTTGTCCTTGAATGATTACTAAACTAACTTAAATAGAGGGAGAGAGCTGCAATTCCTACCACTAGAAACTTAGAACTGAATTTCTGACTAAATTGAGTTCCAAGAACATGTAATTACGCTGAAAATAGAAATACAAACTGAAGGAAAATGATTCTAACGCTTAATTCATGCATTAATGTCTGAAAAACTAAAGAGGAATTATTACCTCAAGCTTGAGTGGACTCAGAAGGAAAGAGGCGAGGATACTTGCATTTCGTGGCTGCTTTTGCTTCCCAAGTATCTCCCACTACGGACTGACTCCTCCACAAAACCTTGACTGAAGCGACTTTTTTGTTTCTCAACCTGCTACCCTGATGGTCAAGAATCTTAACTGGTACATCCTCATAATAAAGACAATCTTTCATAGACAATCTCTTTAATGACACTATAGAGGTTTGATCATCCACATACTTCTTCAAGAGCGAGATGTGGAAGACTGGATGCACTGCTGCTAGTTCTGCTGGCAACTCTAACTCCTATGACACCTTGCCAACCTTTTCAAGATCTTGAAAGGGACTACATATCTAGGAATGAGCTTCTCTTTCTTACCAAATCTCATCACCCCCTTCATAGGTAATACTTTCAAGAAATCCAATCATCAATTTGGAACTCTGGTTCCCTTCTCCTTACATCTGCATAAGATTTCTGACGACTCTGGGTTGTCTTAAGTCTATCTATAATGATTTGGACTTTCTCCATAATATAAAGGACTGAATCTGGCCCTATCAAGGCTGCTTCACCCACTTCAAACAAACCAACAAGAGATTTACATCTACACCCATACAGTGCCTCATAAGGGGCCATATGAAAGCTTGAATGGTAGCTATTGTTGTAGGTAAACTCAATAAGAGGAAGGTGATCATCTAAACTACCCTTGAATTTTATCACACAACCTCTCAACATATCCTCTAGGGTCTCAATGGTATGCTCTTCCTGTTCATCCGTCTGTGGATGAAATGTTGTGCTAAGTTTAACATGAGTAACAAGACCCTACTAAAATGACTTCTAGAAATGAGAGTTAAACTGAGGACCTCTATCTAAGATGATTGACAAAGGAACCCCATGTAACCTCACAATTTCATTAATGTAAATCTTGGCATAGTCCTCCACCAAATCTGTAGTCTCGACCTCCAAAAAGCAAGAAGACTTAGTCACCCTGTCAACTATCACCCAAATGGAGTCATGCTGTCTGTGAATTCTAGGTAATGGTGTGATAAAATCTATATTGATCACATCCCTCTTTCAAGTAGGAATGTGGATCTCTTGAGTCATACCCCTTGGTTTCTTATGTTCTACGTTGACTTGCTGGCAATTGGGGCACTTACTCACAAAATCTGCTATATCCTTCTTCATGTCATTCCACCAATAGACTTTCCGTAGATCGCGGTACATATTAGTGGAACCTAGATGAATAGAATATCTGGAATTATGGGCTTCTGGAAGAGTATGCTGTCTCAACTCACCCTTATCAGGAACACACAATCTACCCTGGTAGTGGAGTACACCATCTCCCCCTTAGGTGAAAACCTCCACTTTCTGATTATAGTCTACACCCTTAAGTTCAAACAAGATTGGATCACTGTTCTGCTTTTCCTTAACCTCCACTACAAAAGAAGATTCTGCCCCATTCTGAACTGTTACACCACTGTCTCATATGCTCATAAGACGAACTCCAAAGCGAGCAAGCCTGTGAACATCCTTCACTACTTCTTTCCTTTCTTCCTCAACATGGGATACACTACACATATATAATATTTTAAGAGCATCTGCTACTACATTTACCTTACCAGGATTATAATGCACACTCATATAATAATCCTTAAGAATCTTAAGCCATCTCTTATGGCAAAAATTTAACTCTTTCTGGGTGAACACATATTGAAGGATCTTACGGTCGGTGAACACATCTACATGAACACCATACAAGTAGTGTCTATACATATTGAGTGCAAACACCACTGCTGCAATCTCGAGTTCATGAGTTGTATAGTTCTTCCATGCACCGTAAGTAGTCTAAAAGCATAAGCTATAACCTTATCTCGTTGCATCAACACACAACCTAGGCCAACTTTGGATGCATCGCAATAGATCACATAACCATATGAACCCTCTGGCAGAGTCAAGATATCAACTGTAGTCAATCTAGTTTTCAATTCTTCAAATCGTTTCTCACAATCATCTGACCATTGAAACTTGCCTATCTTTTTAGTCAACATAGTCAATTGTTAGGATATGGATGAAAATCCTTTCACGAACCTTCTGTAATAACCCTTTAGACCTAAGAAACTTCTGATATTTGTAGTAGAGGTAGGTCTGGGCCATTATTTCACCGCTTCTATCTTCTACGAATCCAATCAAATCCCTTTACTAGATACAATATGACAAAGGAAAGTAATTGACTACAAACCAAACTCACATTTGCTAAATCAAGCGAATAACTGGTGATCTTTGAGAGTCTTGTTAACAAATCTCAAATGACTCACATGTTCTTTGTCATTCCTAGAGTAAATGAGGATATCATCAATAAAGAAGATAACGAACAAGTCCAAGTGCTATTTGAACACTCTGTTCATCAAATTCATGAAAGCTGCAAGAGCATTGGTTAGTCCAAATGACATAACTACAAATTTATAATGACCATACCGAGCCTGAAGTATGTCTTCGGAATGTCACTATCTCTAACTCTAAGTTGATGATAACCTGATCTGAGGTTTATATTTGAGAAAAGGCTAGCACCCTGAAGTTTGTCAAACAAGTCATCAATTGTGGGGATGGGATACTTATTATTGATTGTGACCTTGTTCAACTGTCTATAGTTAATGCATATTATGATAGAGACATCTTTCTTATTTACGAACAACACTGGTGCACCCTATGGAAAAAAAAAAGGTCTGATGAAGCCTTTGTCTAAAAGGACTTTCAACTGATCTTTTGATTCCTTAAGCTCTGCTAGAGAGATTCTGTAAGGAGGAATAGAAATAGGCTGGGTATTTTGAAGGATATCGATTCCAAAGTTGATTTCCCTTTCGGTAGGGACTCTAGGAAGATCTTCTGCAAACACTTCTCGAAACTCACTTACTACTGGAACTGATTCAAGGGTTGGAATTTCAGATCTAGAATTTTTAAGATAACCCTTAGAGATCATCTTTCTGGCCTTAATTTAAGAAATGTATCGACCCATAGGTGCTAAGCTACTACCCTTCCATTCTAAGATTGGTTTGTTTGGAAACTTAAAATGAACAATCCTAGTCCTACAATTGACTGAGGCATAACACGAATGTAACTTGTCCATGCCTAGAATGACATCGAAGTTTACAATTTCTAACTCACAAGATCTGCTGAGGTGACTTTCTGAGATCGTGACAGAGTAATTTTTGTATACCCATCTAGCTATAACTGGGTCACCAACTGGAGTAGAGACATATAAAGGTTCTGAGAGAGTTTCTGTACTGACAATGAATTGGAATGCTATGTAATGAGTTACAAAAGAAAGAGTAGACCCTGTATCTAACAATGCATAAACATGAAGGTCAAGGAATCATAACGTACCAGCAACTAAATCATGAGAACGTTCCTGATCCTAGAGAACCTAAAGAGCACAATTTGTTCTGGCGCTGACCGCCACCTGTACTAGATGAGTTACCCTGCTTAGTGGGGTTACTTGCTGGTGCTGCTGAAGTGGTAGACTGAGCTTTACCATTTCCACTTCCTTGACCTTGTCTAGAAGGACAATTTCTCAACCTGTGACCAGACTGACCGCACCCAAAAAGTTCTTCATTTCTTGCGAGGCACTCGCCTAAATGGTTCTTACTACACTTAGGGCAGGTGGGGTAAGTCTTGGTGAATGAAACACTTCCCTGAGACTTAGATCCTATTTCCCTAACCTTCTGATTATACCTGTTCTTAGAGGATGGAATACTAGATGATGCAGAGGCTGGGGTTGAAAATTTCTACTGACTCTGCGAGCGATTTCCACTACTCGATTTCTCATAAGAATAGTCATAGTTCCTAGTCCTAGACTTCATATTATCCTTGGCTTTTTCCCTTAGCTTATCACCCTCAACCTGCAGAGAATGAGTCATAAGGCTAGAGATGTTCATATCTCTGAGTAACATAGTATTTCTGCACTTTGTTTTCACCAAATCTGACACTCCATACAAAAACTTATTCATTTGTGCTTTGGAGTCAGCAACCATGTGAAGAGCATACCTAGAGAGTTGGTTAAACTTGAACCCTTCTATTGGACCGTCATGTTACCCTGCCTTAAGTTCATGAATTCCTGGGCCTTTGTTTCTCTCATCTCTATTGGGAAAAAGTTGTCCAAAAATGTCTCACTAAAGCAATCCCAAGAAATAGGAGCTGCATGTGTACCCCTATTTTGCGTCTACTGAGTGTACCAGATATGACCAACATTTTTTAACTAGTATGATGTAAACTCAACCTGATCATTCCCAGTGACTTGCATTACCTCAAAGTTCTTCTTGATCTCATCTAAGAAATTCTGGGGATCATCACTAGTCTGTGATCCTAAGAACTCAGGCGGATTCATCCTAACAAAGTCACGGCCCCTTGCTGCTGCTAATACACCATTAGCATTCGAAGGAGCTTGAACCCAAATGTTCTGATTGGACACACTCTGAACCAACATATGAATGGCGTTCCTAAACTTAGCATTTGAGACTTACTGATCTGGTACTGGAGGAGTTGTTTTTGCATTCCTAGCATTCACGTTCCTGGTGTTAGCTCTACGAGGAGGTATGATCTGAAAAGTAGAACGTCAAGTTAGAATGTAATTAGGTCATACCTTACGCACGATAAGAGTAACAAGAAAGTGAAGTTTTTCCTAAAACACTTCATAGCCTCCCTCTCATTATATGTGGTGCACTTCACACCCATGAAAATAACTCTACTAAGTGTGTCTTTTCACACATCCTAGTACACTTAGACCTAGCGCTCTGATACGAAGTTTGTCACGCCCCGAGCTACTTCTAAGACGTGGACACGGGACCTAGGACCAAAAGTGATCCAAATCTAACCTTGCTGGCATGATCATGAGATTACTAAAGATAATAAACTGATGCGGAAGCTAAATCATAATTAAAATTAAAAGATGGGGAAATACCCATATACTATAACTGAGATATTTGAAAACTAATGAGTTTAATACAAAGAACATATTAACTCAATACTAAGCTGAAACTAAATATATCTGAAAATAGTCTATAACTTACTAGATTTGCTGAGACAGGACCCAACTAAGTCTAGCAAAACTGAAACTAAAGGATTAAAATATTGAAAAGAAACTCATGACTATTTTCTTCGGAAGATGAGGACTCACCACTGATTCTGCTGAACTGGAGATCGGGAATTGATCTAAGAGTGATCTGGATGCTGAATTCAGCAAGTGTAAATTTTTGCATAGATCAATGACATTCCTGGGTCATGTTATGTCCGATCAGGGCGTGGAGGTGGATCACAGGACGACTGAGGCTGTGAAGAACTAGCCAAATCCTCTTACTCCCACTGACATCCGTAGCTTTTTGGGATTGGCTGGTTACTACCGCAGGTTTGTGGAGGGATTTTCTTCCATTGCTGCCCCATTGACAGCTTTGACTAAGAAGAAATCCAAGTTTGAATGGACGGAGACTTGTGAGAGGAGTTTCCAGGAGCTCAAGGACAGACTCACTTCAGCCCCGGTGCTTACTTTGCCTAAGTGTGGTGAGAATTACACTGTTTATTGTGATGCATCTAGGGTTGGTTTGGGTTGTGTTCTTATGCAGGTTGGTAAGGTGATAGCCTATGCGTCTAGACAGCTCAAGGTTCATGAGAAGAATTATCCCACTCATGACCTTGAGTTGGAAGCTGAGGTGTTTGCACTGAAGCTGTGGAGGCACTACTTGTATGGAGTGCATGTGGATGTGTTCACAGACCACAAGAGTCTCCAGTACGTGTTCACACATAGGGAGTTGAATCTACATCAGCGGAGATGGTTGGAGCTGTTGAAGGATTATGATATGAATGTTCACTACCATCCAGGTAAGGCTAACGTTGTAGCTGATGCTTTGAGCAGGATGAGCATGGAAGTACAACCCACGTTGAGGATGAGAAGAAGGAGTTGGTGAAAGATGTACACAGACTGGCCAGACTGGGTGTGCGATTGGTTGACTATACTAGTGGGGGTGTTTTCAATTCATCCTAGTTCTGAATCATCCTTGGTAGTTGAAGTCAAGCAGGGTCAGCATCTAGATCCTGCGTTGATGGAGCTGAAGGACTCAGTGTTAATAAAGATGAATGAGTATTTCGCTTTGGGAGGTGATGGCATACTTAGGTATCAGGACCGGCTGTGTGTACCAGATGTGGATGATTTGCGGACCAGGATTGTTGCAGAGGCCCATGGTTCCAGATATTCCATACATCCAGGTTCCACCAAGATGTATCACGATCTTAAGTAGATTTATTGGTGGGATGGTATGAAGAAGGACATTGCAGAATATGTGGCCAAGTGTCCTAATTGTCAGCAGGTTAAGGGAGAGCATCTTAAGCCTGGAGGTATGACTCAGATTATTGAGGTTCCGACTTGGAAGTGGGAGGCCATTAATATGGACTTCATGGTTGGTCTTTCGAGGACTAGGAGGCAGCATGACTCCATATGGGTTATTGTGGACAGATTGACTAAGTCTGCTCACTTTATCCCTGTGAAGTCTACTTACAGAGCCGAGGATTATGCGAGACTCTATATTGATGAGATTGTGAGATGTCATGAGACTCCTTTGTCTATCATTTCAGATAGAGGAGCTCAGTTTACTTCACATTTCTGGAGATCTTTCCAGAAGAGCTTGGGCACGCAGGTAAAGCTTAGTACTGCCTTTCATCCTCAGACTGATGGGCAGGCAGAGCACACCATTCACACATTGGAGGACATGTTGATAGCGTGTGTGATTGACTTCAGAGGTAGCTAGGATGACCATCTGCCATTGATAGAGTTCTCGTATAATAATAGCTATCACTCCAGCATTGGGATGGCACCGTTTGAGGCACTGTATGGTAGGAGGTGTAGATCTCTAGTTGGGTGGTTCGAGGTTGGAGAGTCATCCATTTTGGGTCCAGAGATCATTCATGAGGCCTTAGAGAAGGTCAGAGTGATTAGGGACAGGTTGGCTACTGCTTACAGTCAGCAGAAGTCATATGCAGATAACAGAAAATGGCCCATAGAGTTTGATGTTGGTGACCAGGTCTATCTGAAGATATCACCTATGAAGGGGGTGATGAGGTTCGGCGGGAAAGGGAAGTTGAGTCCGAGGTATGTTGGGCCATACGAGATCCTACAGTGTGTGGGTGAGGTGCCCAATGAATTGGCATTGCCTGCGGAGCTAGCTTATGTCCATCCAGTCTTTCATGTATCCATGTTAAAGAAGTGCCTAGGTGATCCAGCATCGATTCTACCTGTGGAAGGTTTGGGGGTCGAGGAAGCCTTGTCCTATGAGGAGGTACCTGTTGAGATCTTAGACAGACAGATCAAGCAGCTGAGGAACAAGGAGATTGCCACAGTGTAGGTATTGTTGAGAAATCATCTTGTTGAGGGTGCTACAAGGGAGGCTGCGGCCGACATGAGATTCCGCTACCCTCATCTTTTCAGCTCTTGAGGTTAGACTTCCTACTCTTAAGTCTATGTTTCCTTATCTCTCCATATTTTATTGATATTGCTTGACTGTGCATAGTGATTATGTTATGATCTGGCTGGCATTATGATATATAGTGGTAGTATCATTCGGGGACCAATGTTCCTAAGGGGGGAATAATGTAACAACCCTAAAAATGAATAAGATAAGAAATGCTTAAGGTGTCAAGAATACTTGCAATTAAACCAAGGTTCACACGGATTGATGCGCGTAGAACCTGACCTCAAAACCCTTACTACGGCCAAGCCAACTTACTTGGGGAGTTAGTTGAGCTTGGAAAGGTTGGAACCAACCAGGTAAGGCTCTTGAAAATGAAGATTTAATCGAAGGAGTCTTTACCGAACTTAAAAAGAAGAAATCTTAAGTTTTGAGGGTCCAGAGGTAACATGGTCTTTTCCAGGCCAAGGGTAATATCGTAATTACCCTAAGGAATTAATTAATTAATTAAATAATTTAATTAAAGAACCAGTTAGGGTTGGGTCGACCCGAAATGATCCATTTCACAAAGGTCACTCCACCCGAGTTCGAGCCCCAATGGAAGCGACAAATTGGTGATTTAATTATTGCTTAAAATTTTATTTCGTAAGGGCAAAATGGTCCTTTCACGTATTAGTTAAAAATAAATCAGATTTTATTAATTTAATTAAACCCTATTTGACTAAGTCTTGAATTAGACTCCTAAACCTATGGTAACACTCTCCTATCACGTTTATCTCTCACTCACACGTTCAAACTTCACAATTTCTCTTTGCCAAAAACAACTTCAAGAACAGAACAAATATTGAAGTTCTTCACACTTGAAGAACAAACACGAAAAGTCTAAGAAAACAAAATAACCAAAAACGTTAAGGCAAAGGGGAGATTTCCGTCGAGTGGTGGTAAAACTTTCAGTTAGTTGAACGTGGTTTTGGAGAAAGGTTTTGGCAGCAACTTCAACGTTTGAACAATCAAATAAGGTATGAGTTTCTTCTCTCTTGGTCCCTTTCCCAAGAGACCCCTTAAGCTTCAGATATTCAGTCCGAAAACTAGGATTGTTCCCCGTTGCATTTCCCTGTCACTAGCTCCCATTGAATCATAGGTTGGGTATGTTTGCTGGTACAAAGTAGGGATGTAATGTGTTTTCGTGATGTTTATGTTTAAGTATGCATGCTCGGAATTATGTGAATATTGAATATGTTGTCCGAAATTATGAGAAAAATGTGATGTGTGCAACTTGTGGCAGTGAATATAGTCACTGTTGAAGGCGTGAAATGGCATGTTTAATTCTTGTATTTTATGTGCAAAAATTGTACACAACGTGATGTTCATATGGGGTGTGAAGTTGTTGATTTTGAGTGAAAAACTCTTTGCTAATGTAACTACTAAACTACACCTAATAATGCACTAAATGTATCATGAAATTTCCTAAGAACTAATGTGAAAAGGTTGATGAAAAGAAGCTAGAAATTATGCTCAAATTTCCAGCGTAGTGTAAGTTTAGTTTCGGTCAAAAACAAGGTTAAAAATCTGAGTTTTTAATGAATATAAAATAGGTGAGGTCACTAGGGATTGAAACCGAGACCTCACATTGGAAGAATGCTAAAAACGTAAAGGAGGAAATAGGGTTAAGGGGAATCGAACCGAGTGACAACTGAAATTTGCGAAAAAGAAAAGAAAAGGGGGCTGGGGGAAATCGAAATCGGGCCTACTGGTTGAGGAAGAAGAGAACAAGAATTAAATAAATAAAAGGGAGGCGTGGGAATTGAACCCACGACCTCCAGGCTGCGAATGAGAGAAGAAAAAAAAAATTAAAGAAAAGAAAATGTGAGGCGTGGGAATCGAACCCACGACCTCAAGTCTGGAAAGGAGAAGGCGAAATAATTAAGAAAATAAAGTGAGGCTGTGGGGGCTCGATCCCACAACCTCACTGCCAAAACGCCTAGCTTAGTGGACTTTAATCAAAAATAAATGTAGGAGGTTGTGGGGTTCGAACCCACAACCTCACAGCCCCTAGCGAATTTAAAATTTAAAATAAGGAGGCTGTGGGGGTTCGAACCCACAACCTATAAATTCCAAGAGAAAATTAAGAAAAAATAAAAGAGGCTGTGGGGATTTGATCCCACAACCTCTTGGTCTAGGCGAGATGGGACAATAAGATTTTAAGGAAAAATAGAAAGGGGTTGTGGGGGTTCAAACCCACAATCCTTCGGCCAAATTAAGAAGAAAACCCAAGGAGATAAATAAAGATAGAATGTTGATTTTGGGATTCTATATAGGGTACCAATGTCATGAAGACTAAAAATAAAATCAAGGAAAAATGTAAATGTTGTCCAAGTGATTCGAACTTGGGTTCCCTTACCCAAATTTCCGTATTGATACATAAGTCATACGTGAATTAAATGTTCAAGATTAATGCCACCTACCTAGATCAAAATCAAGATCTTGGCATATATACAAGATACATAAGTCTTGTACTACATAATCTTAGGAATGTATGAGTCACTTAATGAACTATGAATGAAGCCTCATGGCTTGTACGTATAGACCCATAAGTCTAGCATACGTTTAAAAATAAGTGAACCTAATATGTATGTAATGAAATGACGAAACCCTAGAAGGGTTAAGTAAGAGTGTGAAACACATAAATGGCCAAGTATATTGGCATATGATGAAATGAACATTCACGTAAAATGGGGTGAGTAATTATGAAGAGCAAATGTGCTGACGTTAATGAATGTGGTGACAACATGATATGAGGCTAATGTAAAAGATGAGAACATTCTCAAATGAGCCTAAGTAAATGTTACCAAACGTACTCACCTATGAGAGTGTAAAGTTAATGAAGAGACCAGTCCCTATGAACACTCTAATGAAAGTATTGAGATTAACACACTTAATACTAATGATGAGATGAGAAATCATCTATTGAGCTATGATGTCCTCATACTAGAAGCCAACTTCCATGACGTATGAGTTGAATGTAATGGAACTTTATACTGAGCACCGATAGACTAGCTATGAGCGGTGATGACTTCTTTCGGGAAGGGAGAAGGTTCACGTAACTCTCAGAGATGAGACTGTCCGACTTGCCGGGTATGGGTCTTCTTATATCTCCTGGTCTTCGAACCTATACTGCCAATATACGGATCTGGCGGGGTTAAATTCCCATGTACGCTAGCATGTTTTGGGTCACCTTGGCCAGTGATTCCACCTCTTTTCGGTGTGGTGGAGACACTGGTTTCATGATGCTCACATGATCTATGTCGGTTAAAGTTAAAGTTCCCAATGAATGAATGAGGCCAGCCTCAAATGAAACACATAATGACATGAATGATACCAAAGGTGTCAGGATAGGATAATCAAGAGGTGAGCTAGACTCAGGTAATGACACTAGGTTATTCTTGATCATTGCACAGCAAACCCGATGAAAGTCTTAAACTATACCCTAGGTATAGCTGGTGTTCACACTGGCCTATGAACGAAATGAAATGAAGTACGTATGAATGAATGAAGCAGACTCCGTGTTTGCTAATGAAGACTCCCTAGTTGAGGTCCCATATGTTAATCCCTCATTTTGGAAAGTCTTAATGTCAAGTCCATGATTCCAAGGTCTCATGACATATGAAGGAATGTTATGAAAGATGTTATGTGTTGTATGCTATATGATATGTGCTATGTGTAAGATGTTATGAGCTGTGTGCAATATGATAAGTATGATGATGCATGTTACTCTATGGCATGACTTTCCTAATCCAAATTTGGAAAGCTCACTGATTTTCCTAATCCAAATTTGGAAAGTTCACTAACTTTTCTAATCCCAATTTGGAAAGTCCACTGACTTGACTTTCCATAATCATGTTGTTAGGAAAGATCTATCCTTTCTGATGCATGTCCTTGGTGTGTGCTTGCATATACCCATACTTAGCACAAATGTGTACTAACCCTATACAACTCTACAATTTTAGGTGCAAGAACAGGTGGACACTAGAGCTACAGGTTGACGCTGAAGCTATCCGGACGTCGAGCATTCATCCGGAATTGGTAGGCCCTCATGCTTTCAAGGATGCTGCCATTTATATTCTAGCTTATTTTTAGAGTTGAGCTAGTGGAGTATGTTCCACTAGCGTTTCTTTCCTGTTTTATTCAGACATTGTATTGGTGCCATTTTGGCAAGTACATCTTTATTACTATATTATACTATTTCTTTCATTTGATGATCTTAATATTAGATGGTTGATGGTGAACAACTATGTAATGATGAGAATGTCTAATAAGTATGTTAAGAAACAAAAAGTTTCAAATTTTCCGCTAAAATTAACCTAGATGAAGTAAGAATGACGTAAGTAGGCTTGTCTGTGACCTTTGAGAGGTCAACGACGCCGGTCTCGTCTGAGGTCTAGATTCCAGTCGTGACAACGCCATACTTAGTACAAGTGTTTGTACTAATTCCATACATTTTGTATATCTCTAAAGGTGTAGGTGGCATTTGAAAGGAGTCTCAAAGCTGAAGCTTGGATTAGTTATTATTCAAGCAAAGAGTTGGGTATGTCCTCACTAGATCCGAGGACATCTTAATGTTTAGTTTTCCTTATTTAAAGTATTGTAATAGACTTAGCTATTTTCTATATTCATATGTCTAAGATAGTGACTTTGAGGCTTAGCCTTTCATTATGTTTTTCTATAAAAGAGATATTTTGGAGTATTATTATTTTGTATAAAAAGTTTTAATTCCGCACTACTTTTCATACATGTATGCAATGAATGGTACGAAAGAGCTTGTCCTAGACCTCCATAAGGTCGACGACGCCGGTCGCAATCCGAGATTGCACCCTAAATTCTAGGGTGTGGTTTAGGGATGTGACAAAAAGTGAAGCTCGCGTCGCGGGAAGCTCGCAAACTCCACTGTCTTGAAAATCATTTTTTGGAAATCTTGCGGGAACAGTTCCGCGACGCAGAACTGTTCCCCGACGAAAAATCTAAAAATAGAATTCGAGTTTGACTTCATTAAATGGTCAATCTAAGTGAGGGGTCTTTTGAGTGTTTTAGGGTAGGGTTATATATTTATTCTCCTTCAGTTTTCCCTCAGAATCACTCGCTCAAATCAAAACCCCAAAACAAATCCCAAACTACATTCTCTCTCTACTCATCCCCTATTGAAGAAGCTTTGAAACTTGAAGAAGAATACCAAATCCCTCAAGTTTCTACTAAATTTCGTGGTGATTCATCTTTAAGGAATGATTTCTTTCACTCTTGGGATCCTTTTCCCAAGAGGTCTTTCCAAAAGATGATTTCTAAATCCCCCAAAATCTAGGTTTTCTTCTACACATGGGTCTTCTTTGAAAATCAAAATTATGAATCAATTGTGGTTAATTATGATGAATTAATGTTGTTTAAGTGTATATGGATGTTTAATTGATGATTTCCTATGAGATTTACCTAGGCCCATGTCCTTTCCCCAATTTCATGAAAACCTTGAATTGATATGGTGAACTGTGAAGATTATGAATATGTAGATTGACTACATTGTTGTTAATTATGTAATTGCTTCTTGAATTTACTTTATCTATGTAATTGGTTATGTATTATTGGTAATGTAAGTATGAAGGTTCTTGGAAGGAGAATGAGGTATGTTGATTAGTTCTTTTTGGATTGGATTACGAATTATGAGGTACTTAGATAGTAATACTTCTAAGACTAATATGTGGTTGTGATGTTGATGCTAAGTATTCCTCATCCCTAACCCTAAGATAATGAATTAGACATGAGCTATGTATACATGTTATGATACGATTATTGTATGATTTAAAGTAGTTCTTATGATTACAATAAAGTATTAAGTGAAAGGTTTATTTACTTATGAAGTGATGTCTAAAGTGAAAGGATTGTTCTCACTTGTGATGACTTATGAGCTATATATGATAGTTTGTTTACATAGGGGTATAGAATAGACTAATGTGAACTTGTATGATGAGATAATATGATTACTAAAGGGAATAGATGCTTAGCACCAAAGGGCATGTAAATGAGATGGAGGTCTCACGTTTAGTAAGTCTAGCCTCCCACATGGGTTTTCTCACGTTAGTAAGTCCGGATTCCCTAATTATGTGTTGTCTCATGAGATGGAAACCTTCACGTTAGTAAGTCAAGGTTTCTAGCAACAATCTCCTTGACCCTTAACTATGTGTCCACATAGGACTCTAGCTTAGTGGATCCACCTAGATTGCTACGTACGAGTGATTACACCTTAGGCAAGTATTATCCCTCTCTTATCGGTGCGGGAGTAGAAAACCGGATTCCATGTAGCTCACATGGTCTTATATCGGTTGTTGCACTTCTTTCCCTAACGTAACAGAAAATGAATAAGTTAAGTATGTGAACTCTTATTAGGGTCGTCTTGAAGGCTTCTACATATGGTAAGGGACGGTATGGGACTTCTCTTACCCATTGCATATGTGGGGTCCTAAATGATGGTTTTAGTAGTGTTATTTTTATGATTATGACTATAATTATGATTATGTTGATAAACTATGAGTAATATTCGTGTATTTAATCATGTTATGATGAATTATGAGAATATGTTGTAAGTATGAAGTGAGTTGCTTAATGTGATATTTAGCCTTGGATAGGATTATGGGGTTCTATCTTTGGCATTGCACAAGTATTGCTTGGGTGATCTATGTGTTGGGTTACTATTATGTTGAATTGACTTGTTATGTTTTTTATATATGCATGTTGAGTTAAATTGATAGAAAGAATGATTATGACTAAATTATCCTTTTTTCATGCATTGACAATTTTGTGCATAGGAGTCATACTTAGTACGTGTGGTTTGTACTAACCCATATTTTCTCTCTTTTTCCCAAACATATTAGGTTCGGGCCATTGAGGAGATTCGTGGTCATTGAAGAAGAAGACTTGGATATTTTCTAAATCAATTGGTGAGTCCTCATTAGTTCCAAGGACAGAGCCACTCATCAAGCCTTATTAGTTTTGTCCATGTTATAGACAATTATTCCTTTGTCATGATGAGACATCATTGTAGCCTATATGGCATATTTTAATAGACTTAGGGCTATACCCAAACATTGTGATTCACTTTATAGGTGGTTTAATGTCAGAAAAAGTGTTAGACTAAATTCCTATATGTTGTATGTTGTTTATACGAGAAGCCTATGTATGCTTCCTATGTAGAGGTCTATGTAAAACTCCTTGCTATACAAGCAAAAGTTTTATTTTTTCCTCGTTTTTGACCTATGATATGTTATGACGAATGCTAAGAGGCTTGTCTTAGTCCTCATCGAGGACGATGACACCGGTTATACCTAAGGGGTACTTTGGGTCATAACAACATAGAAGCAGTTCTTCTTAGGAGAATCGAAACTAGGACTGCCTTCTTGAACTTGTCTTCTCTCCTTTCCTCTAGCCTTAATCATGGGACAATCTCTAACCTTATGGCCATCTTTCTCACAACCAGAACAATTACCCGTAATTACCAAATATTCACCCATATGCTTCTTACCAGACTTGGTACAAGTAGGTTTCTCACTATGTGAATTTCCACTTCTTCTCCCTTGGGATATAGGGTTAGACACCCTATCCTTGTTAGTCTTGGTAAAATTAGTAGGAACTTGGTTGGAGAATATCTTCTTGAACTTAGGCTTGTCTTGGATTTCCAACTTTCCCTTAGAAGTTCCTCCTTCATAAGACCTTGACCTTTTAGCATCCCTATTCTTCTCTTGAGACTAGTCTCCTCATTTTGTTGAGCATGCACCATTAGACGAGAAATGTCGATGTTGTCATGAAGCATCTCCTAACGACACTCTTCCACAAGATCATCAGACACATGTAAGGTCTCTTAAAATGAAGTAAGGTGTCTAAAACCTCACATGTTCCTAAAAATGTTAATAACATGTTGATTAAGTGTTTAACAGTGTGTATCTTAATTTGAAGTGATTTGGAGCTAAAATGTCCAAAAACGTCTGAGAAGTTCAAAAGTTAGTCCGTAGATGTGCTAGTGTGTTCTAGTGTGCCTTGGTATGTTTTACATGTTGTTTGATGCTCAAATTGATAGGGAAGTACCTTATTATGTTTATGATCGTAATTAGGTTTGAAATGTCTAGGCACGACTACCCAAGTACCACCCAAAGGGTCCTTGATGAGGACCCAAATGCTGCCTAACACTCCCTTGGCAGTCTCATTCGACGAGCTCTAATCAACGGGCCGTTGCTTGACCTACGCCCAGTCAATGAGGGACGTTTATCCACGCTTAGATGTGGGAGATGAAGCCCCCAAATGAACGTCTTTGTCCCAAACCACGGACATGCAGGAAGGGCCGTTGTTGCGCCAACGGTCCATCGATTGCCCTCCGTCGATGGAGGCCTGCAATACTGTCTTGAATGCTTCCATGCAAGGGGTGAATCTAAAAAGAGTATGGATGGTTATTATGGGGTATTTAAGGTATAATAAATTAGTTAATAACATAAAAACCCCATTCCCAATTCATTCTTCAAATTATAATCTAGCCATGAGTTCATTGTCAAATTGATTTCAAAAGTATGTTTATGATGAATTTATGATTTGATACTGTTTTTAATGAGTATTTCAATAAAATTTCATGAAGAACCCATGATCCTCCCAATATCTCAATTTAGCCGATAATGTGTGTAATGTGATCTTGTTGAGATGTTAATAGAATGTGATTTCGATTATGGTAATGTATCTATAGCTACTCTTTTCTATATGAATAGATGGTGAATTATTGATAATTGATGAATGATTATCAAATCTTGGAGAATTGGTAAGATTTCCATATTCCCTCTACTTTCTATAGAATTTGTAGTTGAATTGGACTTGAATGACATGAGATACTGAATGCTGAGCTAGCTGGATGCAATGACAAGATTTATAACATGCTGAGACTGTATACTATATGAACTGTAAATATGGTCAATGCAATAGAGTTTGACTGAACTGCTGGAGCTACTAATAACCGATAATAAAATCACATGAGCTAAATGTGGAGTCCGATGTATACGCGCTATCGAGATGACCCACTATACCCTGCCAGAAGTGTAAAGGGATGCTGGCGTGATCACTAAACTGATGCCCACAGAGGGGACTTATAACCTACTTGGCTAGTAGTTCAAGGACTATTTGGGTACGCTGAACCCTAGTCCAATTCGTATTATGCTACTTCCAATGAATAAAGTGATTAACATATTATGACTGAATTTCTGTAAATACTGGATAGCTCAAAATTGAACATGCAAACTGAGAATCCAACCATTAATCTGATAATGATGTATTAATAACTAAGGCATGTTTAACTGAATAACTGAAATATCTGACCTAGCATGTATAATTCAAGAACTAAAGAAATACATAGCTAGGGTTCTGAAATTCATGCGATAATCTGAGTAATAACATGGTAATCTGATTTGGAACATATAACTAATTCATGAGGTTTTGTTGTAGTTATAGAAATCCTAGGTCTAATCATGATAAGGGAATCATGAATTTGACTGAAAACTAGGGATCTAATGGAGGAAAGGAACCCACTAGTGAAATACCACATACCTGGTGATGAATTCCACAGAGAAATCTTTTCTTTTTGGGGCTGGATTGATGTAAATTTTCTGCGTTCTTGAAATAGGGTTCGTGACCTTTTTCTCCTCTCTTGCATCTTATTTTCTAATTTTTGATTAATGATTTTGAGTTGGGTAAGTTCTAGTTATGTTTCTAGGCTTAAAGTGACCAGAACCTCATGATTTAGGGTCTAAACAACGCAAATTAGGCACAAAACAAACAAGGAAAAGACCAAAAGACCCCTAACTTAAAAAGTTGTAGGAGTCACTGACGGAGTCGACTAAGGGACCGTAAGTCGACTGATGGTCTGTATTGGTCAACCGTCATTCGTGACTGAGAGTTGAATGTCAGCTGGCGAATAAACGGTGATGGTCCCTACTGATCGACCGTTGTTCACGATTGAGAATTTGAAGTTAGCTGTTCAATCGATGGAATCGACTGATGGACCGTAAGTCGACTGTTGGTCAGTGTTAGTCGACCGTCTATTGTGATTTATAAATGAGAGTCAGCTGGCCCATCGACGAAGTCTATTGACGGACCGTAAGTCACTAATGGTCCGTAGTTGGCTCCCTCACTGGCACCTGCAACTTCTGAAAATCTGCATTTTTTGGGTCTATTTTGGATACGAGGTGTTACATTATCTCCCCCTTGGAACCATTTGTCCTTGAATGATTACTAAACTAACTTAAATAGAGGGAGAGAGCTGCAATTCCTACCACTAGAAACTTAGAACTGAATTTCTGACTAAATTGAGTTCCAAGAACATGTAATTATGCTGAAAATAGAAATACAAACTGAAGGAAAATGATTCTAACGCTTAATTCATGCATGAATGTCTGAAAAACTAAAGAGGAATTATTACCTCAAGCTTGAGTGGACTCAGAAGGAAAGAGGCGAGGATACTTGCATTTCGTGGCTGCTTTTGCTTCCCAAGTATCTCCCACTACGGACTGACTCCTCCACAAAACCTTGACTGAAGCGACTTCTTTGTTTCTCAACCTGCTACCCTGATGGTCAAGAATCTTAACTGGTACATCCTCATAATAAAGACAATCTTTCATAGACAATCTCTTTAATGACACTACAGAGGTTTGATCACCCACATACTTCTTCAAGAGCGAGATGTGGAAGACTGGATGCACTGCTGCTAGTTCTGCTGGCAACTCTAACTCCTATGACACCTTGCCAACCTTTTCAAGATCTTGAAAAGGACTACATATCTAAGAATGAGCTTCTCTTTCTTGCCAAATCTCATCACCCCCTTCATAGGTAATACTTTCAAGAAATCCAATCATTAATTTGGAACTCTGGTTCCCTTCTCCTTACATCTGCATAAGATTTCTGATGACTCTGGGCTGTCTTAAGTCTATCTATAATGATTTGGACTTTCTCCATTATATAAAGGACTGAATCTGGCCCTATCAAAGCTGCTTCACCCACTTCAAACAAACCAACAAGAGATTTACATCTACACCCATACAGTGCCTCATAAGGGCCCATATGAAAGCTTGAATGGTAGCTATTGTTGTAGGTAAACTCAATAAGAGGAAGGTGATCATCTAAACTACCCTTGAATTTTATCACACAACCTCTCAACATATCCTCTAGGGTCTCAATGGTACGCTCTTCCTGTTTATTCGTCTGTGGATGAAATGTTGTGCTAAGTTTAACATGAGTAACAAGACCCTACTGAAATGACTTCTAGAAATGAGAGTTAAACTGAGGACCTCTATCTAAGATGATTGACAAAGGAACCCCATGTAACCTCACAATTTCATTAATGTAAATCTTGGTATAGTCCTCCACCAAATCTGTAGTCTCGACCTCCAAAAAGCAAGAAGACTTAGTCACCCTGTCAACTATCACCCAAATGGAGTCATGCTGTCTGTGAATTCTAGGTAATGGTGTGATAAAATCTATATTGATCACATCCCTCTTTCAAGTAGGAATGTGGATCTCTTGAGTCATACCCCTTGGTTTCTTGTGTTCTACGTTGACTTGCTGGCAATTGGGGCACTTACTCACAAAATCTGCTATATCCTTCTTCATGTCATTCCACCAATAGACTTTCCGTAGATCGCGGTACATATTAGTGGAACCTAGATGAATAGAATATCTGGAATTATGGGCTTCTGGAAGATTATGCTGTCTCAACTCACCCTTATCAGGAACACACAATCTACCCTGGTAGTGGAGTACACCATCTCCCCCTTAGGTGAAAACCTCCACTTTCTGATTATAGTCTACACCCTTAAGTTCAAACAAGATTGGATCACTATTCTGCTTTTCCTTAACCTCCACTACAAAAGAAGATTCTGCCCCATTCTGAACTGTTACACCACTGTCTCATATGCTCATAAGGTGAACTCCAAAGCGAGCAAGCCTGTGAACATCCTTCACTACTTCTTTCCTTTCTTCCTCAACATGGGATACACTACACATGTATAATATTTTAAGAGCATCTGCTACTACATTTACCTTACCAGGATTATAATGCACACTCATATAATAATCCTTAAGAATCTTAAGCCATCTCTTATGGCAAAAATTTAACTCTTTCTGGGTGAACACATATTGAAGGATCTTACGGTCGGTGAACACATCTACATGAACACCATACAAGTAGTGTCTATACATATTGAGTGCAAACACCACTGCTGCAATCTCGAGTTCATGAGTTGTATAGTTCTTCCATGCACCGTAAGTAGTCTAAAAGCATAAGCTATAACCTTATCTCGTTGCATCAACACACAACCTAGGCCAACTTTGGATGCATCGCAATAGATCACATAACCATATGAACCCTCTGGTAGAGTCAAGACATCAACTGTAGTCAACCTAGTTTTCAATTCTTCAAATCGTTTCTCACAATCATCTGACCATTGAAACTTGCCCATCTTTTTAGTCAACATAGTCAATTGTTAGGATATGGATGAAAATCCTTCCACGAACCTTCTGTAATAACCCTTTAGACCTAAGAAACTTCTGATATTTGTAGTAGAGGTAGGTCTGGGCCATTATTTCACCGCTTTAATCTTCTACGAATCCAGTCAAATCCCTTTACTAGATACAATATGACAAAGGAAAGCAATTGACTACAACCCAAACTCATATTTGCTAAATCAAGCGAATAACTGGTGATCTTTGAGAGACTTGTTAACAAATCTCAAATGACTCACATGTTCTTTGTCATTCCTAGAGTAAATGAGGATATCATCAATAAAGAAGATAACGAACAAGTCCAAGTACTGTTTGAACACTCTGTTCATCAAATTCATGAAAGCTGCAAGAGCATTGGTTAGTCCAAATGACATAACTATAAATTTATAATGACCATACCGAGCCTGAAGTATGTCTTCGGAATGTCACTATCTCTAACTCTAAGTTGATGATAACCTGATCTGAGGTTTATATTTGAGAAAAGGCTAGCACCCTGAAGTTTGTCAAACAAGTCATCAATTGTGGGGATGGGATACTTATTATTGATTGTGACCTTGTTCAACTATCTATAGTTAATGCATATTATGATAGAGACATCTTTCTTATTTACGAATAACACTGGTGCACCCTATGGAAAAAAAAAAGGTCTGATGAAGCCTTTGTCTAAAAGAACTTTCAACTGATCTTTTGATTCCTTAAGCTCTGCTAGAGAGATTCTGTAAGGAGGAATAGAAATAGGCTGGGTATTTTGAAGGATATCGATTCCAAAGTTGATTTCCCTTTCGGTAGGGACTCTAGGAAGATCTTCTGGAAACACTTCTCGAAACTCACTTACTACTGGAACTGATTCAAGGGTTGGAATTTCAGATCTAGAATTTTTAAGATAACCCTTAGAGATCATCTTTCTGGCCTTAATTTAAGAAATGTATCGACCCATAGGTGCTAAGCTACTACCCTTCCATTCTAAGATTGGTTTGTTTGGAAACTTAAAATGAACAATCCTAGTCCTACAATTGACTGAGGCATAACACGAATGTAACTTGTCCATGCCTAGAATGACATCGAAGTTTACAATTTCTAACTCACAAGATCTGCTGAGGTGACTTTCTGAGATCGTGACAGAGTAATTTTTGTATACCCATCTAGCTATAACTGGGTCACCAACTGGAGTATAGACATATAAAGGTTCTGAGAGAGTTTCTGTACTGACAATGAATTGGAATGCTATGTAATGAGTTACAAAAGAAAGAGTAGACCCTGTATCTAACAATGCATAAACATGAAGGTCAAGGAATCATAACGTACCAGCAACTAAATCATGAGAACGTTCCTGATCCTAGAGAACCTAAAGAGCCTATTTGTTCTGGAGCTGACCGCCACCTGTACTAGATGAGTTACCCTGCTGAGTGGGGTTACTTGCTGGTGCTGCTGAAGTGGTAGACTGAGCTTTACCATTTCCACTTCCTTGACCTTGTCTAGAAGGACAATTTCTCAACCTGTGACCAGACTGACCGCATCCAAAAAGTTCTTCATTTCTTGCGAGGCACTCGCCTAAATGGTTCTTACTACACTTAGGGAAGGTGGGGTAAGTCTTGGTGAATGAAACACTTCCCTGAGACTTAGATCCTATTTCCCTAACCTTCTGATTATACCTGTTCTTAGAGGATGGAATACTAGATAATGCAGGGGCTGGGGTTGAAAATTTCTACTGACTCTGCGAGCGATTTCCACTACTCGATTTCTCATAAGAATAGTCATAGTTCCTAGTCCTAGACTTCATATTATCCTTGGCTTTTTCCCTTAGCTTATCACCCTCAACCTGCAGAGAATGAGTCATAAGGCTAGAGATGTTCATATCTCTGAGTAACATAGTATTTCTGCACTTTGTTTTCACCAAATCTGACACTCCATACAAAAACTTATTCATTTGTGCTTTGGAGTCAGCAACCATGTGAAGAGCATACCTAGAGAGTTGGTTAAACTTGAACCCTTCTATTGGACCGTCATGTTACCCTGCCTTAAGTTCATGAATTCCTGGGCCTTTGTTTCTCTCATCTCTATTGGGAAAAAGTTGTCCAAAAATGTCTCACTAAAGCAATCCCAAGAAATAGGAGCTGCATGTGTACCCCTATTTTCTGTGTACTGAGTGTACCAGATATGACCAACATTTTTTAACTAGTATGATGTAAACTTAACCTGATCATTCCCAGTGACTTGCATTACCTCAAAGTTCTTCTTGATCTCATCTAAGAAATTCAGGGGATCATCACTAGTGTGTGATCCTAAGAACTCAGGCGGATTCATCCTAACAAAGTCATGGACCCTTGCTGCTGCTAATCCACCATTAGCATTCGAAGGAGCTTAAACCCAAATGTTCTGATTGGACACACTCTGAACCAACATATGAATGGCGTTCCTAAACTTAGCATTTGAGACTTACTGATCTGGTACTGGAGGAGTTGTTTTTGCATTCCTAGCATTCACATTCCTGGTGTTAGCTCTACGAGGAGGTATGATCTGAAACGTAGAACGTCAAGTTAGAATGTAATTGGTCATACCTTACGCACGATAAGAGTAACAAGAAAGTGAAGTTTTTCCTAAAACACTTCATAGCCTCCCTTTCATTATATGTGGTGCACTTCACACCCATGAAAATGACTCTACTAAGTGTGTCTTTTAACACATCCTAGTACACTTAGACCTAGCGCTCTGATACGAAGTTTGTCACGCCCCGAGCTACTTCTAAGACGTGGACACGGGACCTAGGACCAAAAGTGATCCAAATCTAACCTTGCTGGCATGATCATGAGATTACTAAAGATAATAAACTGATGCGGAAGCTAAATCATAATTAAAATTAAAAGATGGGGAAATACCCATATACTATAACTGAGATATTTGAAAACTAATGAGTTTAATACAAAGAAAATATTAACTCAATACTAAGCTGAAACTAAATATATCTGAAAATAGTCTATAACTTACTAGATTTTCTGAGACAAGACCCAACTAAGTCTAGCAAAACTGAAACTAAAGGATTAAAATATTGAAAAGAAACTCATGACTATTTTCTTCGGAAGATGAGGACTCACCACTGATTCTGCTGAACTGGAGATCGGGAATTGATCTAAGAGTGATCTGGATGCTGAGGACCTAAACCTACATCACAAGAAGATGTAGTGCACATATGTGTGAGTACTTGAAAGGTACTGGGCATGTTGGATAAAGTAAAGCTAAAATAAAACATAATTGAGCATATATTTTGAACATGATATAATGAATGTTGAGCTAACTGGATGCAATGATCAAATTTATAACATGCTGAGACTGAATACTAACTGAACTGAAAATATGGTCAATGCGATAGAGTCTGACTGAACTGTGGGAGCTACTAATAACCGATAATTAAAAACCATATGAGCTAAATGTCGAGTCCGATGTATACGCCCCATTGAGAGGACCCAATATACCCTGCCAAAGGTATAAAGACATGCTGGCATGATCACTAAACTGATGCCTACAGAGGGGACTTACAACCTACTTAGCTAGTAGTTCTGGGACTATTTAGGTATGCTGAACCCTAGTCCAACTCGATTTCATGTTACTCCTAATAAATTAAGTGATTAACATATTATGACTGAATTTCTATAAATACTGGATCACTCAAAACTGAACATGCAAACAAGGAATGTAACAATCAATCTGATAATGATGTATTAATAACTAAGGGATGTATAACTGAATAACTGAAATATGTGACCTAGCCTGTGTAATTCAAGAACTAACAAAATACATAACTAGGGTTTTGAAATTTATGCAATAATCTGAGTAATAAAATGGTATTCTGATTTGGAACATATATCGAAATGATTCATGAGGTTCGATTGAAGTTCTAGAATCCATAGGTGTAATCAGGATAAGGGAATCAAGAATCTTACTGAAAACTAGGGATCTAATGGGTGAAAGGAACCCAGTAGTGAAATCCCACATACCTGGTGATGAATTCCACGGAGTAATCTTTTGATTTCAAGGTAGGAAAAGATGGAAACTTTCTACATTCTTGAACTAGGGTTCTGACCTTTTTCTCCTCTCTTGCTTTTAATTTTCTAAGTTTTGATGAATGATTTTGACTTAGGTAAGTTCTAGTTATGTTTCTAGGCTTAATGTGAAAAAACCCTCATGATTTAGGGTCTAAACGAAGCATTATAAGGTCCAAATGAACAAATAAAAGACCAAAAGACCCCTGACTTAATAGTTGTCAAAGTCATTGACGGAGTCGACTGATGGATCGTAATTCGACTGACGGTTTGTATTGGTAAACCGTTATTTATGACTGAGAGTTGAAAGTCAGTTGGCAAATCGACGGAGTCGACTAATGAACCATAAGTCGACTTGCTGTCTTTATTGGTCGACCATCGTTTGTGACTGAGATTTGGAAGTTAGTTGTTCAATCGACGGAGCCAACTGATGGACAGTAAGTCGACTGATAGTCTGTGCTGGTCGACCGTCGTTTTTAACATAGAAATGAGAGTCAGGTGTCCTATCAACGGAGTCGACTGACAGACAGTTAGTCGAATAACGGTCCGTAGTTGGATTCGTTGCTGGCACCTGCAACTTCTAAAAATCTGCATTTTTGAGTCTATTTTGGATACAGGGCGTTACATTATGAATTATAAATGTATGGTTATGATGATCAAACAATGTGAAGTATATGTCTAGTCTCCTTTACTAGTATCATGTTTTAGGTATATTATGATGTCTCCTACATATGAATGATCATGTTAGGGTTGTGAGGGTCTATACGTGTGACATTGATGAAGTTCTATTGATGAATGACCCCAACCTATGTACCCGTATATTAATGTATTTTCTTAAGCATAATTAGGAGTCCTAGATGCAAATGATGAATATGCCATTTCTCTTATGCAATAACGTGGTGTGTTGTCTATGTTTGAATATGTATTCTGATCGTAGGAGGGTGGCTGCCTCAATATTATGTTGATTTACATAATGTGATCATGTTGACCAATGTATATACACTCACACTTCATGCATGTCTATGAGTAAGTTAGATTCATAGTGTCTAATGAAAGGGTAGTTCTCATATGCACTATTGTCTACTACTACACATGTAAGGTCTTTGTTCATGAAAGTATGAAAATGTATCTTATCTAGGATGACTTGATAGGTGAACTAGTATAGGTAAGGGTATGGGACTTTGCCTATACATTGCACATTTCTACCTTGATAGAATAGTTTATAGGGTGATTACTCTATGTACATGCTTATGAATGAATGATTAAGCTATGAACATGAAAGTATATGATGTGATGTTAAGTATATGATATGATGAGTATGACTATGTGTAGTGTCTAAATGTAGTATGTCAAAGGTTTCCTCATGTATGAGCATGTACACACACATGAACGAATGCATAATGAAGTATGTTTGATAACCTAGTGAGTAGAGTCCTTTGAAATGTTTGCTCAATTGTACTCTAAACTAGACTATGCTTGAATATGCTATGTCCATGAGAAAGTATATTCTCACATGATGTAGGTTGATGAAAGGACACTTCTAATCTATAACCTATGAGCTAATCATATGAGGGGTTAATTCTCCTAAAGACTATTTTATGAAAATAATACTAACAAAGGCTTTTTAAAAAGGGAAACTTAGCTTAGCACCGAGTGAACTTGACAATGAGAGGTGTTGACTCCCCTTGGAGGGAGGTTCACCCTACAGTTTCACATGAGGTGTTGACTCCCCTTACAGGGAAACTATATATGATCTTCCTCTCTTATGTTTTCTTGTTCGGTGGTATTTTAGATGTGATTGGTTGGATGAGATGGTATCTAAATGCTTGAGGGAGAAAAAGGTGAGTTTGATGCTTACTTTTGTTTATGGCTTGACGAGTATGTGTGAAGGTGAATTTTGAATATATGTTTATTTGATGCCATTTATGGGTATATATGTGATTTATGAGAAATGATATGTTATGTGAGAATTTATATCATGATGTGGTTATAACTTGTTAAAAGTTATAGTTGAATGGAGTTCCGTTTGGAATGATAGGTTCCTATATCATTTTATATGATGATAATGTAATGATATAGTTTAGGCTTGAAATGCTTTGATGGAATGTGATAAATAGCTAAAGATGCATGTTGCCTTTATATAGGTGTAATGGTTCAAATGTTGCCTTTGTATATGTGTAAAAGTTTCATTGTTGCCTTGGTATTTGAGAAGTGCTTTATAGTTGCCTTGTGTGGATTGGAGTCTTTTTATAGGCTTGATCCTAGAAGTGAAGGTAGTATGCTTACCTTGTAAGGTGATTGTGGAGTATGCTAGTTTCTGGGAGAATCCTTATGACTAGTTGGTTCGTTCCCTTATGAACCTATTCTAAGAGTGTGGAAAAGGGAAGAAAGTGTTTTATTCCATAGGTTGGAATTATGTTTTGGGACTAAGGTTGACTTAGAGGGTAGTAAGTATCCCTTAAACATTAATGAGAAGGAAAGGATTGATGCTAACCAACTTGAAGTGGTTAGTTGTCCTTTATGATTTACCTTAAGTATGACCAATTGAGGAAGTGCTTAGGTTGTACCGAGGTGTGGTTGGTTGGGAGTTTCCTCCAAAGGTGAAGATGTGGGTTGAAATGACCTAGAATTTACCTTGCCTAGTTATGAAAGAAAAGAAAGAGGCCTTTATGGCCAAGTTTCCTCTATTGATATCCCCCTAAGGTTTTACCTAGAGAGGGATGATGTGTTTAATTATTAAGTTGGTGAGATAATGTTCTCTTAAGGTAGATATAAGTTGCTTATAATTGGGTTTACCCTAAGTGGGGGATGACAATGTGAGTAGTAAGGTTGTATATATCACTATCTTGTCCTTCTATTTCTACTCAAGTTTGAAACTAAAGAGTTCCTAGTATATTATCATGATGGGAGTTTTGCATATAAGTACGAGTAGAATTTTCTCAATATGTATGCATATTTTAAATGAAACTATGTTGTGCATGTTTTAAAAGGATTTACATTACATGAAAAATGGATTCTTGATCAAACTCATGTTTTCTCATGTTGATTGTGCATCTTGATATGTTAGTTATGCATTTGACTTCATGAGACAATTGGAGCATTCTTGATGTATCTTATAATGTGTGGTGTTTTAGACCATCAATTGAGAATTGAGTCTCCTTTGAATTAAAAATGGTGATTCTCTTAAGAATGTGTGACTTTTGTTATTTGGGAAGTGTTAATGTAGGGTTACTCTTAAGAAGTGATGGTATGTCTAGCCAATGTTCTTGATGTGTGCCAATAAATTGCAAGAATTTTCCTAATTGGTGCATGTTTATCAAAACTAGTGTCATGCTAGGACTTGAAACTGTGTAATGACATTCAATTGTTGTGATGTGTGTGGTGTGATTTACCATTTTGACTTCATTAGGAAGAAAGTATGATCATGCTTTGGTTAAAGTGGAGAAGTTCTCTTGAAAATGAGTTGACCTTTGTGCATTTCTTTTGTATGAACTCATGATAACGTGTGTGTATGTTAAGGAGAAGAACAATCCTCCTTAAACATAACAAAACATGGTAATGTTATATATGACCTAAGTGGTATTATGTCTAAATGATAAGGGTCTTTTATATCTACATTGCTCATGATCTATATTCATTGAGTATGAGTTATTTATTTGCCTCTTGAGTGATAATGTTGAATCTGCCTACATGTGATTTAAACGAGTTTTACATGCCGAGATCTTAAATAAATAAGATGTAAAGACTATGTTATGATTAGGAGAGGGATGTTCCTCCTATGAACATGTAAAGTGCCTATGTGCTTGATTCTTTGAGGAGTGAGTGAGTAGAGGTTTTACTCTCTTGTGTTGCATTGAGTGCATAATGGTGTAAAGTTGGTATTCCTTGTAAATTTTGTGCATTGACTATTATATGATGATGTGTTGAATTTTTTGAGTTGCTCTATGGGTCATTGAGTCCTTATATGTGTTTGAAATGTTTGAAGCATCATTCGAGGACGAATGTTTCCAAATAAGGGATATTGTAAGGTCTCTCAAAATGAATTAATGTGTCTAGAGCCTCACATGTGCCTAAAAATGTTAATAACATGTTGATCAAGTGTTTTACAGTGTGTATACTTGATTTTATGTGATTTGGATATCAAACGCCCAAGAACGTCTGAGACGTTTGAAAGTTAGTCTTTAGACGTGCTAGTGTGTTCTAGTGTGCCTTGGTGTGGTTTACATGTAGTTTGTTGCTCAAATGTAATGTTAAGTACCTTAATATGCTTATGATCATAATTGGGTTCGAGACATCCGGGCACGACTCCCCAAGGACCACCCAAGGGGTCCTTGAGGAGGACCCAAACGCTGCCTAGACACTGCCTTGGTAGTGTCAATCAATGAGCTCCAATCAATGGGCCGTTGCTTGACCTACGCCTAGTTAATGGGGGACATTGCTCTACACATAGGTGTAGGAGCTTAATCCCCCATATGGCCGTCTCTGTCCCAAACCACGGAGGTGCAGGATGGGCCTCCTTGCACCAACGGTCCGTCAACTTCCCTCAGTCGATGGAAGCCTGCAATACTGTCTTGAAAACTGCAAACCCACGTTCTAAAAAGAGTATGGCCCGTTATTAAGGGGTAGTTTTTGTATAATAAGTTAGTTACTAACATAAAAACCCCATTCGTAATTCATTTCTCAAATTTCACCCTTCCCCCTCAAAACAAACTCTCTCTAGAAACCTCCATTGGGGTTGAAGCTCAAGGACAACTTGGGGATTGGGTTTACAAGGATTATTCATCAAGTTTTCGTGGTCTCCTAATCTAATGTGGTATGGTAATCCTTCATCCTTTGTTATTCATTCGTCTAAGGAGTTCCTTCCAAAGTTTTCAAAGAGATATCATGATCAATATGTCCATCTTTCAATCTAGCCATGAGTTCATTGTCAAATTGATTTCAAAAGCATATTTATGATGAATTTATGATTTTCTACTGTTTTTAATGACGATTTCAATCCAATTTAATGAAGAACCTATGATCCTCCCCATTTCTCAATTTAGCCTATAATATGGGTAAAGTGATCTTTTTGAGATGTTAATAGCTTGTGATTTCGATTATGTTAATATATATATAGCTACTATTTTCAATATGAACTGATGGTGCATTATTTATAATTATCAATGATGACCAAAGTTTGGAGAATTTGTATGATTGCCCTATTCCCACTACTTTCTATAGAATTGGTAGTTGAATTGGCATTTAATGGCATTCTGTGGTATGGTCCACTTATGGTGGAAGTTTTTACTTTTTTGTCAATCTCTGTAGGTGTTGATCATGTCCTCAAAGGCAATTTTATAAATTATGAATGTGTGGTTATGAAGATAACATAATGTGAAGTACATGTCTAGTCTCCTTTACTAGTATCATGTTCTTGGTATATTGATGATGTCTCCTACATATGAATGATCACGCTAGGGTTATGAGGGTCTATACGTGTGACATTGATGAAATGCTATATATTAATGAACCCTACCTATGTACCCCTACATGAATGTGTTGTCTTAAGCATGATTAGGAGTCCTAGATGTAAATGATGAATATGCCTTGTCTCCTATTCTATAATGTGGTGTGTTGTCTATGTATGAATATGTATCATGATTGTTGGAGGGTGGTTGCCTCAATATTATGTTGATAGCCATAGAAAGGTTCAAGTTTAACCAACTCTCTAGGTATGCTCTTCACATGGTTGCTGACTCCAAAGCACAAATGAATAAGTTTCTGTATGGAGTGTCAGATTTGGTGAAAACAAAGTGCAGAAATACTATGTTACTCAGAGATATGAACATCTCTAGCCTTATGACTCATTCTCTGCAGGTTGAGGGTGATAAGCTAAGGGAAAAAGCCAAGGATAATATGAAGTCTAGGACTAGGAACTATGACTATTCTTATGAGAAATCGAGTAGTGGAAATCGCTCGCAGAGTCAGTAGAAATTTTCAACCCCAACCCCTGCATCATCTAGTATTCCATCCTCTAAGAACAGGTATAATCAGAAGGTTAGGGAAATAGGATCTAAGTCTCAGGGAAGTGTTTCATTCACCAAGATTTACCCCACCTGCCCTAAGTGTAGTAAGAACCATTTAGGCGAGTGCCTCGCAAGAAATGAAGAACTTTTTGGGTGCGGTCAGTCTGGTCACAGGTTGAGAAATTGTCCTTCTAGACAAGGTCAAGGAAGTGGAAATGGTAAAGCTCAGTCTACCACTTCAGCAGCACCAGCAAGTAACCCCACTCAACAGGGTAACTCATCTAGTGCAGGTGGCGGTCAGCGCCAGAAAAAATTGTGCTCTTCAGGTTCTCTAGGATCAGGAACGTTCTCATGATTTAGTTGCTGGTACGTTATGATTCCTTGACCTTCATGTTTATGCATTGTTAGATACAGGGTCTACTCTTTCTTTTGTAACTCATTACATAGCATTCCAATTCATTGTCAGTACAGAAACTCTCTCACAACCTTTAGATGTCTCTACTCCAGTTGGTGACCCAGTTATAGCTAGATGGGTATACAAAAATTACTCTGTCACGATCTCAGAAAGTCACCTCAGCAGATCTTGTGAGTTAGAAATTGTAAACTTCGATGTCATTCTAGGCATGGACAAGTTACATTCGTGTTATGCCTCAGTCAATTGTAGGACTAGGATTGTTCATTTTAAGTTTCCAAACAAACCAATCTTAGAATGGAAGGGTAGTAGCTTAGCACCTATGGGTCGATACATTTCTTAAATTAAGGCCAGAAAGATGATCTCTAAGGGTTATCTTAAAAATTCTAGATTTGAAATTCCAACCCTTGAATCAGTTCCAGTAGTAAGTGAGTTTCGAGAAGTGTTTCCAGAAGATCTTCTAGAGTCCCTACCAAAAGGGAAATCAACTTTGGAATCGATATCCTTCAAAATACCTAGCCTATTTCTATTCCTCCTTACAGAATCTCTCTAGCAGAGCTTAAGGAATCAAAAGATCAGTTGAAAGTCCTTTCAGACAAAGGCTTCATCAGAACTTTTTTTTTTCCATAGGGTGCACCAGTGTTGTTCGTAAATAAGAAAGATGTCTCTATCATAATATGCATTAACTATAGAAAGTTGAACAAGGTCACAATCAATAATAAGTATCCCATCCCCACGATTGATGACTTATTTGACAAACTTCAGGGTGCTAGCCTTTTCTCAAATATAAACCTCAGATCAGGTTATCATTAACTTAGAGTTAGAGATAGTAACATTCCGAAGACATACTTCAGGCTCGGTATGGTCATTATAAATTTGTAGTTATGTCATTTGGACTAACCAATGCTCTTGCAACTTTCATGAATTTGATGAACAGAGTGTTCAAATAGTACTTGGACTTGTTCGTTATCTTCTTTATTGATGATATCCTCATTTACTCTAGGAATGACAAAGAACATGTGAGTCATTTGAGATTTGTTTACAAGACTCTCAAAGATCACCAGTTATTCGCTTGATTTAGCAAATGTGAGTTTGGGTTGTAATCAATTGCTTTCCTTTGTCATATTGTATCTAGTAAAGGGATTTGACTGGATTTGTAGAAGATAGAAGCGGTGAAATAATGGCCCAGACCTACCTCTACTATAAATATCAGAAGTTTCTTAGGTCTAAAGGGTTATTACAGAAGGTTCGTGGAAGGATTTTCATCCATATCCTAACAATTGACTATGTTGACTAAAAAGATGGGCAAGTTTCAATGGTCAGATGATTGTGAGAAACGATTTGAAAAATTGAAAACTAGATTGACTACAGTTGATGTCTTGACTCTACCAGAGGGTTCATATGGTTATGTGATCTATTGCGATGCATCCAAAGTTGGCCTAGGTTGTGTGTTGATGCAACGAGATAAGGTTACAGCTTATGCTTTTAGACTACTTACGGTGCATGGAAGAACTATACAACTCATGAACTCGAGATTGCAGCAGTGGTGTTTGCACTCAATATATATAGACACTACTTGTATGGTGTTCATGTAGATGTGTTCACCGACCGTAAGATCCTTCAATATGTGTTCACCCAGAAAGAGTTAAATTTTTGCCATAAGGGATGGCTTAAGATTCTTAAGGATTATTATATGAGTGTGCATTATAATCCTGGTAAGGTAAATGTAGTAGCAGATGCTCTTAAAATATTATATATGTGTAGTGTATCCCATGTTGAGGAAGAAAGGAAAGAAGTAGTGAAGGATGTTCACAGGCTTGCTCGCTTTGGAGTTCGCCTTATGAGCATATGAGACAGTTGTGTAACAGTTCAGAATGGGGCAGAATCTTCTTTTGTAGTGGAGGTTAAGGAAAAGCAGAACAGTGATCCAATCTTGTGTGAACTTAGGGGTGTAGACTATAATCAGAAAGTGGAGGTTTTCACCTAAGGGGGAGATGGTGTACTCCACTACCAGGGTAGATTGTGTGTTCCTGATAAGGGTGAGTTGAGACAGCATACTCTTCCAGAAGCCCATAATTCCAGATATTCTATTCATCTAGGTTCCACTAATATGTACCGCGATCTACGGAAAGTCTATTGGTGGAATGACATGAAGAAGGATATAGCAGATTTTGTGAGTAAGTGCCCCAATTGCCAGCAAGTCAACGTAGAACATAAGAAACCAAGGGGTATGACTCAAGAGATCCACATTCCTACTTGAAAGAGGGATGTGATCAATATGGATTTTATCACACCATTACCTAGAATTCACAGACAGCATGACTCCATTTGGGTGATAGTTGACAGGGTGACTAAGTCTTCTTGCTTTTTAGAGGTCGAGACTACAGATTTGGTGGAGGACTATGCCAAGATTTACATTAATGAAATTGTGAGGTTACATGGGGTTCCTTTGTCAATCATCTTAGATAGAGGTCCTCAGTTTAACTCTCATTTCTAGAAGTCATTTCAGTAGGGTCTTGTTACTCATGTTAAACTTAGCACAACATTTCATCCACAGACGGATGAACAGGAAGAGCGTACCATTGAGACCCTAGAGGATATGTTGAGAGGTTGTGTGATAAAATTCAAGGGTACTTTGGATGATCACCTTCCTCTTATTGAGTTTGCCTACAACAATAGCTACCATTCAAGTTTTCATATGGCCCCTTATGAGGCACTGTATGGGTGTAGATGTAAATCTCTTGTTGGTTTGTTTGAAGTGGGTGAAGCAGCTTTGATAGGGCCAGATTCAGTCCTTTATATTATGGAGAAAGACCAAATCATTATAGATAGACTTAAGACAGCCCAGAGTCGTCAGAAATCTTATGCAGATGTAAGGAGAAGGGAACCAGAGTTCCAAATTGATGATTGGATTTCTTGAAAGTATTACCTATGAAGGGGTGATGAGATTTGGCAAGAAAGAGAAGCTCATTCCTAGATATGTAGTCCCTTTCAAGATCTTTAAAAGGTTGGCAAGGTGTCATAGGAGTTAGAGTTGCCAGCAGAACTAGCAGCAATGCATCCAGTCTTCCACATCTCGCTCTTGAAGAAGTATGTGCGTGATCAAACCTCTGTAGTGTCATTAAAGAGATTGTCTATGAAAGATTGTCTTTATTATGAGGATGTACCAGTTAAGATTCTTGACCATCAGGGTAGCAGGTTGAGAAACAAAGAAGTCGCTTCAGTCAAGGTTTTGTGGAGGAGTCAGTCCGTAGTGGGAGATACTTGGGAAGCAAAAGCAGCCACGAAATGCAAGTATCCTCGCCTCTTTCCTTCTGAGTCCACTCAATCTTGAGGTAATAATTCCTCTTTAGTTTTTCAGACATTCATGCATGAATTAAGCGTTAGAATCATTTTCCTTCATTTTATATTTCTATTTTCAGCGTTATTACATGTTCTTGGAACTCAATTTAGTCAGAAATTCAGTTCTAAGTTTCTAGTGGTAGGAATTGCAGCTCTCTCCCTCTATTTAAGTTAGTTTAGTAATCATTCAAGGACAAATGGTTCCAAGGGGGAGATAATGTAACACCTCGTATCCAAAATAGACCCAAAAAATGCAGATTTTCAGAAGTTACAGGTGCCAGTGAGGGAGCCAACTACGGACCATTAGTGACTTACGGTCCGTCAATAGACTTCGTCGATGGGCCAGCTGACTCTCATTTATAAATCACAATAGACGGTCGACTAACACTGACCAACAGTCGACTTACGGTCCATCAGTCGATTCCATCGATTGAACAGCTAACTTCAAATTCTCAATCGTGAACAACGGTCGATCAGTAGGGACCATCACCGTTAATTCGCCAGCTGACTTTTAACTCTCAATCACGAATGACGGTTGACCAATACAGACCATCAGTCGACTTACGGTCCCTTAGTCGACTCCGTCAGTGACTCCGACAACTTTTAAGTTAGGGGTCTTTTGGTCTTTTCCTTGTTTGTTTTGCGCCTAATTTGCGTTGTTTAGACCCTAAATCATGAGGTTCTGGTCACTTTAAGCCTAGAAACATAACTAGAACTTACCCAACTCAAAATCATTAATCAAAAATTAGAAAATAAGATGCAAGAGAGGAGAAAAAGGTCACGAACCCTATTTCAAGAACGCAGAAAATTTACATCAATCCAGCCCCAAAAAGAAAAGATTTCTCTGTGGAATTCATCACCAGGTATGTGGTATTTCACTAGTGGGTTCCTTTCCCCCATTAGATCCCTAGTTTTCAGTCAAATTCATGATTCCCTTATCATGATTAGACCTAGGATTTCTATAACTACAACAAAACCTCATGAATTAGTTATATGTTCGAAATCAGATTACCATGTTATTACTTAGATTATCGCATGAATTTCAGAACCCTAGCTATGTATTTCTTTAGTTCTTGAATTATACATGCTAGGTCAGATATTTCAGTTATTCAGTTAAACATGCCTTAGTTATTAATACATCATTATCAGATTATTGGTAGGATTCTCAGTTTGCATGTTCAATTTTGAGCTATCCAGTATTTACAGAAATTCAGTCATAATATGTTAATCACTTTATTCATTGGAAGTAGCATAATATCGAATTGGACTAGGGTTCAGCGTACCCAAATAGTCCTTGAACTACTAGCCAAGTAGGTTATAAGTCCCCTCTGTGGGCATCAGTTTAGTGATCACGCCAGCATCCCTATACACTTTTGGCAGGGTATAGTGGGTCATCTTGATAGCGCGTATACATCGGACTCCACATTTAGCTCATGTGATTTTATTATCGGTTATTAGTAGCTCCAGCAGTTCAGTCAAACTCTATTGCATTGACCATATTTACAGTTCATATAGTATACAGTCTCAGTATGTTATAAATCTTGTCATTGCATCCAGCTAGCTCAGCATTCAGTATCTCATGTCATTCAAGTCCAATTCAACTACAAATTCTATAGAAAGTAGAGGGAATATGGAAATCTTACCAATTCTCCAAGATTTGATAATCATTCATCAATTATCAATAATTAACCATCTATTCATATAGAAAAGAGTAGCTATAGATACATTACCATAATCGAAATCACATTCTATTAACATCTCAACAAGATCACATTGCACACATTATAGGCTAAATTGAGATATTGGGAGGATCATGGGTTCTTCATGAAATTTTATTGAAATACTCATTAAAAACAGTATCAAATCATAAATTCATCATAAACATACTTTTGAAATCAATTTGACAATGAACTCATGGCTAGATTATAGATGGACAATATAATCACGAAATCTCTTTGAAAACTTTGGAAGGAACTCCTTAGATGAATGGATAACTAAGGATGAAGGAACACCATACATCATTAGATTAGGAGACCACAAAAACTTGATGAAGAATCCATGGATATCCAATCCATCAATTGTCCTGGATCTTCTACTCCAATTGAGGTTTCTAGAGTGAGCTTGTTTTGAGAGGGAATGGTGAAATTTGAAGAATGAATTGGGAATGGGGTTTTTATGTTATTAACTAATTTATTATACCTTAAATACCCCATAATAACCATCCATACTCTTTTTAGAATGTGCGGTGAATTTATCAATTCACCCCTTGCATGGAAGCGTTCAAGACAGTATTGCAGGCCTCCATCGATGGAGGGCAATCGATGGACCGTTCGCGCAACAACGGCCCTTCCTGCATGTCCGTGGTTTGGGACAAAGACGTTCATTTGGGGGCTTCATCTCCCACATCTAAGCGTGGATAAACGACCCTCATTGACTGGGCGTAGGTCAATCAACGGCTCGTTGATTGGAGCTCGTCGAATGAGACTGCCAAGGAAGTGTTAGGCAGCATTTGGGTCCTCATCAAGGACCCTTTGGGTGGTACTTGGGTAGTCGTGCCTAGACATTTCAAACCTAATTACGATCATAAACATGATAAGGTACTTCCCTATCAATTTGAGCATCAAACAACATGTAAAACATACCAAGGCACACTACAACACACTAGCACGTCTACGGACTAACTTTTGAACTTCTCAGACGTTTTTGGACGTTTTAGCTCCAAATCACTTCAAATTAAGATACACACTGTTAAACACTTAATCAACATGTTATTAACATTTTTAGGAACATGTGAGGTTCTATACACCTTACTTCATTTTAAGAGACCTTACATGTGTCTGATGATCTTGTGGAAGAGTGTCGTTAGGAGATGCTTCATGACAACATCGACATTTCTCGTCTAATGGTGCATGCTCAACAAAATGAGGAGACTAGTCTCAAGAGAAGAATAGGGATGCTAAAAGGTCAAGGTCTTATGAAGGAGGAACTTCTAAGGGAAAGTTGGAAATCCAAGACAAGCCTAAGTTCAAGAAGATATTCTCCAACCAAGTTCCTACAAATTTTACCAAGACTAACAAGGATAGGGTGTCTAACCCTATATCCCAAGGGAGAAGAAGTGGAAATTCACATAGTGAGAAACCTACTTGTACCAAGTGTGGTAAGAAGCATATGGGTGAATATTTGGTAATTACGGGTAATTGTTCTGGTTGAGAAAGATTGCCATAAGGTTAGAGATTGTCCCATGATTAAGTCTAGAGGAAAGGAGAGAAGCCAAGTTCAAGAAAGCAGTCCTAGTTTCGATTCTCCTAAGAAGAACTGCTTCTATGTTGTTATGACCCAAAGTACCCCTTAGGTGTAACCGGTGTCATCGTCCTCGATGAGGACTAAGACAAGCCTCTTAGCATTCGTCATAACATATCATAGGACAAAAACGAGGAAAAAATAAAACTTTTTCTTGTATAGCAAGGAGTTTTACATAGACCTCTACATAGGAAGCATACATAGGCTTCTCGTATAAACAACATACAACATATAGGAATTTAGTCTAACACTTTTTCTGACATTAAACCACCTATAAAGTGAATCACAATGTTTGGGTATAGCCCTAAGTCTATTAAAATATGCCATATAGGCTACAATGATGTCTCAACATGACAAAGGAATAATTGTCTATAACATGGACAAAACTAATAAGGCTTGATGAGTGGCTCTGTCCTTGGAACTAATGAGGACTCACCAATTCATTTAGAAAATATCCAAGTCTTCTTCTTCAATGACCACGAATCTCCTCAATGGCCCGAACCTAATATGTTTGGGAAAAAGAGAGAAAATATGGGTTAGTACAAACCACACGTACTAAGTATGACTCCTATGCACAAAATCGTCAATGCATGAAAAAAGGATAATTTAGTCATAATCATTCTTTCTATCAATTTAACTCAACATGCATATATAAAAAACATAACAAGTCAATTCAACATAATAGTAACCCAACACATAGATCACCCAAGCAATACTTGTGCAATGCCAAAGATAGAACCCCATAATCCTATCCAAGGCTAAATATCACATTAAGCAACTCACTTCATACTTACAACATATTCTCATAATTCATCATAACATGATTAAATACACGAATATTACTCATAGTTTATCAACATAATCATAATCATAGTCATAATCATAAAAATAACACTACTAAAACCATCATTTAGGACCCCACATATGCAATGGGTAAGAGAAGTCCTATACCGTCCCTTACCATATGTAGAAGCCTTCAAGACGACCCTAATAAGAGTTCACATACTTAACTTATTCATTTTCTTTTACGTTAGGGAAAGAAGTGCAACAACCGATATAAGACCATGTAAGCTACATGGAATCCGGTTTTCTACTCCCGCACCGAAAAGAGAGGGATAATACTTGCCTAAGGTGTAATCACTCGTACGTAGCAATCTAGGTGGATCCACTAAGCTAGAGTCCTATGTGGGCACATAGTTAAGGTCAAGGAGATTGTTGCTAGAAACCTTGACTTACTAACGTGAAGGTTTCCATCTCATGAGACAACACATAATTAGGGAATCCGGACTTACTAACGTGAGAAAACCCATGTGGGAGGCTAGACTTACTAAACGTGAGACCTCCATCTCATTTACATGCGCTTTGGTGCTAAGCATCTATTCCCTTTAGTAATCATATTATCTCATCGTACAAGTTCACATTAGTCTATTCTATACCCCTATGTAAACAAACTATCATATATAGCTCATAAGTCATCACAAGTGAGAACAATCCTTTCACTTTAGACATCACTTCATAAGTAAATAAACCTTTCACTTAATACTTTATTGTAAACATAAGAACTACTTTAAATCATACAATAATCGTATCATAACATGCATACATAGCTCATGTCTAATTCATTATCTTAGGGTTAGGGATGAGGAATACTTAGCATCAACATCACAACCACATATTAGTCTTAGAAGTATTACTATCTAAGTACCTCATAATTCGTAATTCAATCCAAAAAGAACTAATCAACATACCTCATTCTCCTTCCAAGAACCTTCATACTTACATTACCAATAATACATAACCAATTACATAGACAAAGTAAATTCAAGAAGCAATTACATAATTAACAACAATGTAGTCAATCTACATATTCATAATCTTCACAGTTCACCATATCAATTCAAGGTTTTCATGAAATTGGGGAAAGGACATGGGCCTAGGTAAATCTCATAGAAAATCATCAATTAAACATCCATATACACTTAAACAACATTAATTCATCATAATTAACCACTATTGATTCATAATTTTGATTTTCAAAGAAGACCCATGTGTAGAAGAAAACCTAGATTTTGGGGGATTTAGAAATCATCTTTTGGAGAGACCTCTTGGGAAAAGGATCCCAAGAGTGAAAGAAATCATTCCTTAAAGATGAATCACCAAGAAATTTAGTAGAAACTTGAGGGATTTGGTATTCTTCTTCAAGTTTCAAAGCTTCTTCAATAGGGGATGAGTAGAGAGAGAATGTAGTTTGGGATTTGTTTTGGGGTTTTGATTTGAGCGAGTGATTCTGAGGGAAAACTGAAGGAGAATAAATATATAACCCTACCCTAAAACACTCAAAAGACCCCTCACTTAGATTAACCATTTAATGAAGTCAAATTCCAATTCTATTTTCAGATTTTTCGTCGGGGAACAGTTCCGCGTCGCGGAACTGTTCCCGCAAGATTTCCAAAAATGATTTTCAAGACAGTGGAGTTTGCGAGCTTCCCGCGATGCGAGCTTCACTTTTTGTCACATCCCTAAACCACACCCTAGAATTTAGGGTGCAATCTCGGATTGCGATCGGCGTCGTCGACTTTTTGGAGGTCTAGGACAAGCTCTTTCGTACCATTCATTGCATACATGTATGAAAAGTAGTGCGGAATTAAAACTTTTTATACAAAATAATAATACTCCAAAATATCTCTTTTATAGAAAAACATAATGAAAGGCTAAGCCTCAAAGTCACTATCTTAGACATATGAATATAGAAAATAGCTAAGTCTATTACAATACTTTAAATAAGGAAAACTAAACATTAAGATGTCCTCGGATCTAGTGAGGACATACCCAACTCTTTGCTTGAATAATAACTAATCCAAGCTTCAGCTTTGAGACTCCTTTCAAATGCCACCTACACCTTTAGAGATATACAAAATGTATGGAATTAGTACAAACACTTGTACTAAGTATGGCGTTGTCACGACTGGAATCTAGACCTCAGACGAGACCGGCGTCGTTGACCTCTCAAAGGTCACATACAAGCCTACTTACGTCATTCTTACTTCATCTAGGTTAATTTTAGCGGAAAATTTGAAACTTTTTGTTTCTTAACATACTTATTAGACATTCTCATCATTACATAGTTGTTCACCATCAACCATCTAATATTAAGATCATCAAATGAAAGAAATAGTATAATATAGTAATAAAGATGTACTTGCCAAAATGGCACCAATACAATGTCTGAATAAAATAGGAAAGAAACGCTAGTGGAACATACTCCACTAGCTCAACTCTAAAAATAATCTAGAATATAAATGACAGCATCCCCGAAAGCATGAGGGCCTACCAATTCCGGATGAATGCTCGACGTCCGGATAGCTTCAGCGTCAACCTGTAGCTCTAGTGTCCACCTATTCCTGCACCTAAAATTGTAGAGTTGTATAGGGTTAGTACACATTTGTTCTAAGTATGGGTATATGCAAGCACACACCAAGGACATGCATGAGAAAGGATAGATCTTTCCTAACAACATGATTATGGAAAGTCAAGTCAGTGGACTTGCCAAATTGGGATTAGAAAAGTTAGTGAACTTTCCAAATTTGGACTAGGAAAATCAATGAGCTTTCCAAATTTTGATTAGGAAAGTCATGCCATGAGAGTAATATGCATCATCATACTTATCATATTGCACACAGCTCATAACATCTTACACATAGCACATATCATATAGCATACAACGCATAACATCTTTCATAACATTCATTCATATGTCATGAGACCTTGGAATCATGGACTTGACATTAAGACTTTCCAAAATGAGGGCTTAACATATGGGACCTCAACTAGGGAGTCTTCATTAGCAAACACAGAGTCTGCTTCATTCATTCATACGTACTTCATTTCATTTCGTTCATAGGCCAGTGTGAACACCAGCTATACCTAGGGTGTAGTTTAAGACTTTCATCGGGTTTGCTGTGCAATGATCAAGAATAACCTAGTGTCATTACCTGAGTCTAGCTCACCTCTTGATTATCCTATCCTGACACCTTTGGTATCATTCATGTCATTATGTGTTTCATTTGAGGCTGGCCTCATTCATTCATTGGGAACTTTAACTTTAACCGACATAGATCATGTGAGCATCATGAAACCAGTGTCTCCACCACATCGAAAAGAGGTGGAATCACTGGCCAAGGTGACCCAAAACATGCTAGCGTACATGGGAATTTAACCCCGCCAGATCCCTATTTTGGCAGTATAGGTTCGAAGACCAGGAGATATAAGGAGACCCATACCCGGCAAGTCGGACAGTCTCATCTCTGAGAGTTACGTGAACCTTCTCCCTTCCCGAAAGAAGTCATCACCGCTCATAGCTAGTCTATCGGTGCTCAGTATAAAGTTCCATCACATTCAACTCATACGTCATGGAAGCTGGCTTCTAGTATGAGGACATCATAGCTCAATAGATGATTTCTCATCTCATCATTAGTATTAAGTGTGTTAATCTCAATACTTTCATTAGAGTGTTCATAGAGACTGGTCTCTTCATTAACTTTACACTCTCATAGGTGAGTACGTTTTGGTAACATTTACTTAGTCTCATTTGAGATTGTTCTCATCTTTTACATTAGCCTCATATCATGTTGTCACCACATTCATTAACATTAGCACATTTGCTCTTCATAATTACTCACCCCATTTTACGTGAATGTTCATTTCATCATATGCCAATATACTTGGCCATTTATGTGTTTCACACTCTTACTTAACCCTTCTAGGGTTTCGTCATTTCATTACATACATATTAGGTTCACTTATTTTTAAACGTATGCTAGACTTATGGGTCGATACGTACAAGCCATGAGGCGTCATTCATAGTTCGTTAAGTGACTCATACATTCCTAATATTATGTAGTACAAGACTTATGTATCTTGTATATATGCCATGATCTTGATTTTGATCTAGGTAGGTGGCATTAATCTTGAACATTTAATTCACGTATGACTTATGTATCAATACGGAAATTTGGGTAAGGGAACCCAAGTTCGAATCACTTGGACAACATTTACATTTTTCCTTGATTTTATTTTTAGTCTTCATGACATTGGTACCCTATATCGAATCCCAAAATCAACATTCTATCTTTATTTATCTCCTTGGGTTTTCTTCTTAATTTGGCCGAAGGGTTGTGGGTTCGAACCCCCACAACCCCTTTTTATTTTTCCTTAAAATCTTATTGTCCCATCTCGCCTAGACCAAGAGGTTGTGGGATCAAATCCCCACAGCCTGTTTTATTTTTTCTTAATTTTCTCTTGGAATTTATAGGTTGTGGGTTCGAACCCCCACAACCTCCTTATTTTAAATTTTAAATTCGCTAGGGGCTGTGAGGTTGTGGGTTCGAACCCCACAGCCTCTTACATTTATTTTTGATTAAAGTCCACTAAGCTAGGCGTTTTAGCAGTGAGGTTGTGGGATCGAGCCCCCACAGCCTCACTTTATTTTCTTAATTATTTCGCCTTCTCCTTTCCAAACTTGAGGTCGTGGGTTCGATTCCCACGCCTCACATTTTCTTTTCTTTAATTTTTTTTTCTTCTCTCATTCGCAGCCTGGAGGTCGTGGGTTCAATTCCCACGCCTCCCTTTTATTTATTTAATTCTTGTTCTCTTCTTCCTCGACCAGTAGGCCCGATTTCGATTTCCCCCAGCCCCCTTTTCTTTTCTTTTTCGCAAATTTCAGTTGTCACTCGGTTCGATTCCCCTTAACCCCATTTCCTCCTTTACGTTTTAGCATTCTTCCAGTGTGAGGTCTCGGTTTCAATCCCTAGTGACCTCACCTATTTATATTCATTAAAAACTCAGATTTTTAACCTTGTTTTTGACCGAAACTAAACTTACACTATGCTGGAAATTTGAGCATAATTTCTAGCTTCTTTTCATCAACCTTTTCACATTAGTTCTTAGGAAATTTCATGATACATTTAGTACATTATTAGGTGTAGTTTAGTAGTTACATTAGCAAAGAGTTTTTCACTCAAAATCAACAACTTCACACCCCATATGAACATCACGTTGTGTACAACTTTTGCACATAAAATACAAGAATTAAACATGCCATTTCACGCCTTCAACAGTGACTATATTCACTGCCACAAGTTGCACACATCACATTTTTCTCATAATTTCGGACAACATATTCAATATTCACATAATTCCGAGCATGCATACTTAAACATAAACATCACGAAAACACATTACATCCCTACTTTGTACCAGCAAACATACCCAACCTATGATTCAATGGGAGCTAGTGACAGGGAAATGCAACGGGGAACAATCCTAGTTTTTGGACTGAATATCTGAAGCTTAAGGGGTCTCTTGGGAAAGGGACCAAGAGAGAAGAAACTCATACCTTATTTGATTGTTCAAACGTTGAAGTTGCTGCCCAAACCTTTCTCCAAAACCACGTTCAACTCACTAAAAGTTTTACCACCACTCAACGGAAATCTCCCCTTTGCCTTAACGTTTTTGGTTATTTTGTTTTCTTAGACTTTTCGTGTTTGTTCTTCAAGTGTGAAGAACATCAATATTTGTTCTGTTCTTGAAGTTGTTTTTGGCAGAGAGAAATTGTGAAGTTTGAACGTGTGAGTGAGAGATAAACGTGATAGGAGAGTGTTACCATAGGTTTAGGAGTCTAATTCAAGACTTAGTCAAATAGGGTTTAATTAAATTAATAAAATATGATTTATTTTTAACTAATACGTGAAAGGACCATTTTGCCCTTACGAAATAAGATTTTAAACAATAATTAAATCACCAATTTGTCGCTTCCATTGGGGCTCAAACTCGGGTGGAGTGACCTTTGCGAAATGGATCATTTCAGGTCGACCCGACCCTAACTGGTTCTTTAATTAAATTAGTTAATTAATTAATTAATTCCTTAGGGTAATTACGATATTACCAATGGCCTGGAAAAGACCATTTTACCTCTGGACCCTCAAAACTTAAGATTTCTTCTTTTTAAGTTCGGTAAAGACTCCTTCGATTAGATCTTCATTTTCAAGAGCCTTACCTGGTTGGTTCCAACCTTTCCAAGCTCAACTAACTCCCCAAGTAAGTTGGCTTGGCCGTAGTAAGGGTTTTGAGGTCAGGTTCTACGCGCATCAATCCGTGTGAACCTTGGTTTAATTGCAAGCATTCTTGACACCTTAAGCATTTCTTATCTTATTCATTTTTAGGGTTGTTACATTATTCCCCCCTTAGGAACATTCGTCCCCGAATGATACTACCACTATATATCGTAATGCCAGCCAGATTATAACATAATCACTATGCACAGTCAAGCAATATCAACAAAATATGGAGAGATAAGGAAACATAGATTTAAGAGTAGGAAGTCTAACCTCAAGAGTTGAAAAGATGAGGGTAGCGGAATCTCATGTCGGCTGCAGCCTCCCTTGTAGCACCCTCAACAAGATGATTTCTCAACAATACCTTCACTGTGGCAATCTCCTTGTTCCTCAGCTGCTTGATCTGTCTGTCTAAGATCTCAACAGGTACCTCCTCATAGGACAAGGCTTCCTCGACCCCCAAACCTTCCACAGGTAGAATCGATGCTGGATCACCTAGGCACTTCTTTAACATGGATACATGAAAGACTGGATGGACATAAGCTAGCTCCGCAGGCAATGCCAATTCATTGGCCACCTCACCCACACACTGTAGGATCTCGTATGGCCCAACATACCTCGGACTCAACTTCCCTTTCCTGCCAAACCTCATCACCCCCTTCATAGGTGATATCTTCAGATAGACCTGGTCACCAACATCAAACTCTAAGGGCCATTTTCTGTTATCTGCATATGACTTCTGCTGACTGTAAGCAGTAGCCAACCTGTCCCTAATCACTCTGACCTTCTCTAAGGCCTCATGAATGATCTCTGGACCCAAAATGGATGACTCTCCA